>OY770137.1:11327500-12655000 GCA_963669345.1 Gortyna flavago
AACAATGATATATGAAACTTACAGATTTTGAATGGCGTTTAGATGATTGTGCTGATCACGTTCAGTCCATTAGTGAAACTCGCCCTTAGTTTTCAAGCAAATAATATTGATTTTAAGTGTATTTTTCATTTTAGGTGCTCTTTCGATTTCCATTTGGCTGCAGCTGACCGAGACAAGAGGACTAAACAGTTCAACAGGAAGACTTGGCGAGGCCAGTAAGAGAAAACCATAGACAATGTAGATCATCATCATCTGCCTAGCCCTTTCCCAACTATGTTGGGGTCGGCTTCCAGTCTAACCAGATGCAGCTGAATACCAATATTTTACATGGAGCGACTGATTATCTGACCTCCACAACCCAGTTACTGGGTAATAAGATAACCCTTGGTAAGACTGGTTGTCAAACTTTCAGGCTTCGGACTACCCGTAACGACTTTCAAAGATCCACGACTGTCAATGACAGCCGGGACCAACGGCTTAACGTGGCATAGACAATGTAGATGAATCCAAGAAAACAAAATGCAGATACAACTACTTATTAATTTTTTTTAAATACCGCCCCAATGCTGAGCAAAACCCCATTCCAGGAACTCTTTGGCCTACCTATATTTAAATAACATTTTTGCAGATTGCAATAAGTCGTAATTATTTTATAGTTTATCTCGGATAATGGTTAGTACGGCAAATTGTCTCCCTCGTGAAGTATTTTATCTTTCAACTGAACAACATAATACCATTGTTTATAGTACATGTTTGGTTGTCTGCCAGATGTATTTGGTATACTACTACAGTTGTCTAGGAGAATGCGAAACTGTTCATATTGTAAGATTGGAACTGCCAGCGCCAAGTGACATATTAGAAAAAGTTGGTAATGATAATTTTGGAACATCTACGTTGGATTAAACTAAGTACAGAAATGAGGTCTAGGACAATAACAAAATCATAAATTGTACAACTTTGCGATATTGCAGTAGGTTTTGGAGAAATAGAAAAGAATTGCCGGGTCTATTCTATAAAAAAACTCACCGTGAAAATTTCGGTGAAGTGAGCTGTCATTCTGCCTGATTGATTGACACTATTGACAGCCACTTCATCTACTTTTTCACGATAAGATTTTAGGTTTAGGTATAAAGAAACATTATTCTCTATGAAAACATAACATGTCACTTACATGAGAATAATACTAATCATAATTTAAATAACAAAAAGTTCGACATTATTCAACATATCCGAAACCCGACCCACCCAACGCATTAACTTTTCATTAATTTTCTTTTTTTGTGAGGGTATTTCATTATAAAGTTGTGCTCCTTCAAATGTACGCAATTTTTTGCCATTTTTAACAGAGTAGATAAAGCTAAAAGACCTGCATACCTACCACGAGCTCTTAACGCGATCCACTTTAAGACCTAAACTGAACTGTTCTTCTAATTCGTACCAAGACGTCAGTTTAACGATTCTGTTTAGGCTGTGCCATCTGACAGCGATTATCCCAAACTGAGTCGCAAGTTTTGGTTTCATTCATTTCATTTTGTACTGTATTTGGTACCATGACGTCCTTATAGCAGCTCAGCTGAATCGCTAACTGTCAAAATAAGCGATTCAATAAAAGTTACTATTTCTCTAACAAAAACTGAAACGTTTGGTGAATTATTGACGAAAATAAAGTTTTTTAGTGGAATTTTACAAAAAACCAATGTAAGTGTACTTTAATCTTTCTTTTAAAGTGTAAAATACCTATTTTACATGCCTTAAACCGCATTTGTTTTTCTTTAACAGATGTCCTTTTTCGACTAGAATGCAACAAAAAAAGCACTTGCAAATTATTGTCATAATCTCGAGGCAAGTTGTACATTTATTCACTTTCTTAATAGATTTATCTACAGACTTCTCGAAAGAATTATTTAGTTTCAGTACATATACAAATTATACAATGTTTAATACTTTCGACATTCCTTGAAATCAAAAGTTAAAAACTACACTCTGGTACGTTCAAAACAGAAACATTATTTTATTAGGTCGAAATAAAAATATTGTTTTCGTATAATAAATAGCAAAAGGTAAATAAATATCTACTTTGACTAAGAATTATTTTAACAATAGTTACCGACTTACCGTATTAATCTTTGAGTGTCTGTTTTACTATAAAGTAATGATATTGAGTTATGAACAAATAAAATGTTACTTGCTTCTGAACGTGTCTAACACTAAAATGTGCGCGAAACAAATTTATTTGATAATAATAGTGTTGTCTCTTTTTCACCAGAAACGTTTCAAACGCGGTTCAGCAACGAATTGCGATCTTTCATTCACTTTCAACGATCCAAATACCGCTGAGCGTATTGGACATCATGGTACGACTGTAAGCGATGCAGTTTAAGAACCTAAACTGAAATGTCTTGCTTTTGAATCGTTTTTAAATAGTTCATGGTAGGTCTCCTGAAGGCCAATTCTCGTAATTTAAAACGTTCAAAATCTAGTCGCAGTCTCATCTTGGCGACAAACAAATGTCAAAAACTTGTCAAAATGTATGAAAGTTAGAGGTATTTTTTGACTGATTGAGACTGAGATCAGACTGTGAACCCTTCGTAACAATAAAAGTCGAAGATGTCGGTAACTATGGTCGGACTTTTAATTAGCCTTTTAATATGACTGAAATTGGCGTCTTTTTGTTATTTCACGGCCATCAACCAAATCTTGTTTTTCTAGTACAGAATAGTGAAACAAATAAAACTTATTTGACATGCATATCTCTAAACGCAGTCCGAAATAAGTTATTAAGTGTTATTAATTTTACTGCAGCTAATTAAAAGTCGGAGTATATGTGAAAGTATTCAATTCATAAATTAAAATATAATTAAGAGTTCATAATAACTTTATATACAACGATGCATTTAAATTGGAGCCAAAGATAACGCTACTTCAAAATTGAGGCAACTATGTATATTTAAAGTCCGGTTCTCCTGAAGTAATGCTATTATGGCCCGACTCGCTAAAACGAGAAGTTTAGTTAAGTGGACGAGTTAACGAACTAACTAATAATGTAGGCAGCTCTTCTAGTCAATCTGAGGGGTAATAGCGTAACACACTAACTTACAGTAGCAATGGCTTTTATTTTGATTAAACGATATTCATAGCGTTATTCACGTTGTTGAGTTTTTTCAAATATTTGGAGCAATGGGTGGCTTTCCGAGGCACGGAGAGGTCTCGGTTTGTAAAAATGGTCACCCACCCACAGACCAACCGGGGCAAGCGTAGCTTAATCTGATCGATCGACCTGTGCGACTGTTATTATTTAGCCAACGGCACCTCCCGTCCCTTCCCTTAATTCCCCATCTTAACCGTGCATCTTTCATCGCTCAAATAAAGGAGAACGTATAGGTCGCACCGTATAAGGACGTCAAGTAACTAGCCCTCTCTACAGAGAGCTGGAAGAGGCTGCGCCAACAAGAGCATAACTACTAAGTGGAAAGCGCCAGGGTAGCCCGCGAAGTTCAAATTTCATACGTTTTTTTGCAGGTCAGTGTCAGGTTGTATGTTGGACAAAATATGATTCGCAACCGTAAAAATTATGTATTTACAGAATTATATTAATTGAAATCATCAATACAACCCTCTAAGTTCAAATAATCCTATGGATTGATACATGAATATTTCACTGAAAAACGTGGATCTAGTCGAGCTTAGAGCTTTTAGATGTTCTCAGCTCTGCAGTACCTACTACTAGGTACTGCAGAGCTGAGAACATCTAAAAGCTCTAATATAGCTCTAACATATATATCAAATCAGAAAAGGTGTTAAGGTAAGATATCAATCACTGACTGATTCACTTAGGGCTGATTTTACTAACGCCAGGTAATTTTATCCGAGGAAAAATTTTTAATTTTTGACAATTCTCCCATACAGAAACAGTCAGACGATAATTTTATTCCACGAATAAAAATATCTGTCGATTGAAAAATTTGCCCTTAGACGAAATCGGATCTACATACTAAAACTTTAACAGGTAAGACATCTCTGTCTTTTTAGATAAGTATTTTCAAATTCAACCCGTGGTTTAAGTTAAGTTAGAAGCGAGCGAAGAAGCAGGAAAGCCACTTACTGTTTCATACTTCCGAAGCTTCAAGTACCTTGTTAAACAACAGTTAGATAGGTACTTGTAAGTTGTAAACTTACTGTGTGTCGTTTACTTACAAGGCGCGATCGTTAGCGAAACATCTCCAGTAAGTTTTGTAAGCATCAACGTACTCGCAACGTACGTATTTTGTGTTTCACGAACTGTGTCCAAATAAAAGTTTATTTTATTATTTATGTACACACAGTAAAATACATAGGGGTATGACATAATTATAATTTGAGTACACATGGCTACACATCAAGCTATACATTTTTAGCTGACCTCGCATTGTAGGTTTTTCATACAATCAGAAGTCAGCTTATACTGGTTATGCATAGCTTGATGTGTAGCCGTGTGTACAAAGGTACTGCTTATTTCATAAGAAAATTCTTTCAGCAGACCTGCGAAAGGAGAAGTAAAAAAGAAATGTAGACAATAGTGTGTGAAAACAAGCAGAGAAAAGTATGAATGTGTGAATTATAACTTAAATTCATTCTTTCTTTCTTTCTTTCAACGAGGCCTTACGTAATGTAGCGTAGGTAGGTACTACCTGAAGTATTCAAGATAAAACTTTATAAAATATCTTCTTCCATCTTTAGGTATATCATTACCCTTCCTTAGACTAAGTACTTTAATATACTATAAATTACTGATATGTCCTTAGAAATATAAAATATCTATGGAAATGTCACACTTAATGTCAAGTATTTCTTAAAATTATACTTGATTGCAATGGGTTACATTTTGACAGTTTTCCCGCATCATAATCATCATCATTTCAGCCGAAAGACGTCCACTGCTGGCCTCCCCCAAGCTCCTCCACTTCAACTGGTTTTGTGCTTTTCGAATCCAACGGGTTCCTGCGGCCTTCACAAGGTCGTCGGTCCACTTTGTGGGAGGCCTTCCAACGCTACATCTTCCGGTACGCTGTCGCCACTCCAGAACCTTTCAGCCCCATCGGCCATCTGTTTTGCGAGTGATGTGCCCTGCCCACTGCCACTTAAGTTTGGCAATTCTTCTCCTGCGGATCTCTTCATTTCTGATGCGAACATGCAGGGAAACTTCAAGCATAGCCCTCTCCATTACCCTTTGGGTGACTTTCAGCCTTCTAATAAGGCCCATTTCACCCACATTCATTACGTTGTCAAGCAGACGAATTTTTCAAACCTATGAATCAACTGATTATCAAAATCAAAAGTCATTTATTCAAATTAGGCTGAAGATCAGCACTTTTTGAACGGCAACATTACATAAGACAGCAAGATTAGCAATAACCTTAAAACGTCTCGGATTGTGATTGAAAGAGTGTTACCCAATTATGGTGCTGGGTAGGGATCGACGATTCGTAAGTCACGACGTCCCGCTCGCCAGTCCGAGATACTTTGTATTGGTATCCAAGTTCCGACATCAATTTTACACCTCCGAAGAAGGACACTCTTAAACGCAATTCAAAAACGAGATTCTCCAAAATATCCGAAAGTATCGAAAGTAAAGTTGTATAAGATTAAGATTCGTCCATAAAGTTTAATTTACCTTCAAGTTTTAATAAATCTAGCAGAATGCAGATGGAGCACTGGTGGCCCAATGCAACGGCCGCGACTTACGAGTTGTAGGTTGCAGATTTGAAACCAGACAGGCGCTTTAGTTTGTGTAAATTATTTCATCACCACTGCTCTCAAAACGGCGGTGGAAAACATCATGAGGAAACCGGCATGTCCTAGTACCAAAAATTCGAAGACATGTGACATCTACCAACCCGCACTGTTCACGCGTGGTAGATAACAGCCCACTCCCTCTCGAAGAGAGGAGGCCTATGTCCGAACAGTGGGAACATTATAGGCTGATTATGCTAATAAATCTAGAATATTCGCTTATTAGGAGTATTGAATTGAAATATAGTATCTTTAATTATCTAAGTAAATATTACTTTCACATAAAACTAATCCACAATCTCTCCCTTTATCTATCAATTACAACTATTAACTCAACAAAATAACTACCTAATAGTGAATTACGATACGGCCAAACTATTGAAATAGCCACTTAGCGAACAAACCGCAGAACTTCCATCCATATTCCGACCAGAAATAGGTGAATATTAGAAAACGATTTTCTTAATCCGAGAAAACATTAGCCATGAGCCACAGTCCCGAGCAACGAGCCATGAGCCATGATTCAACAGAGTTCTGTGAAAGAGACTGTAGAAAACATTAATCTTTTGCAATGGAAGGTTTGAATATGTCGTTATTAGGTCTGAATGGTCGGCAGCGCCATTTTTATTGATCTATTAGTAATGCTGGTATGTGCGACTGACTCTGTTGTGACTGCTTTTGTATTGTGGGACAGTGATTGATACTCCTTGGTAGTTCAAAGGTCAAGTTAATAGACGTCTGTTGTTGTAAAGGCCGGTTATGCTTCCTAGTTTTGAAAAACGATTAATTTTGTTTCTTTCTGAATAATCCCGATAACAACTTCAGGTTTCCATTGATTTGATATTTCAAAAGAACACAAAGTCATGTGAGCGATGCCGCACAGAAGAAGAGCGGGCACAGCTACTTAGTCGTGAATAATGCAATGAATATTTTTGAATTGTCAGAAAGAAAAGCATTGTAATATTACGCAATTAATTTGCTGGGGTTTAACTCTTCGTGTCGAACATGGATCCACGCGAGACACAATTACGGCATTCAACCAGTTAACCGACACACAGTCACACACACCACAAATCAAAGAGGTTACTTCGGTCATAGACAAGTTACATTAATATAAGCTTACAGTTTGCTTCTCAGATTGGAGTACCCGCTTAGTAAAATGTCGTATCACTAGGCATTCGGTCCTGCTTTGTCTTATTTGTATTACTACTTGAAAAAACATAGCATCTTCTATGGATTTTATATGCAGTTCTTTTATAGAGTTCTGGCAAGATACTGCTTTTAAATACTTATTTTAATCAATCAACAATCAACTCAGCCTATCGCAGTCCACTGCTGGACATAATAGGCCTCTCCCAGACCGCGCCACAACACTCTGTCTTCCACCTTCCGCATCCAGAAGAACATTCATATGATGATGTTGCCCTCTAATAGATAAAGCATAATCAGCCTATAATGTTCCCATTGGTGGACACAGGCTTCCTTTCTTCGAGAGGAAGTGGGCTATAATCCACCACACAGGCACAGTGCGGGTTGGTAAATTTGTCTTAGATTTTTTGGGTCTAGGACATGCCCTTTTCCTCAAGATGTTTTCCTTCATCATTTTGAGAGCAGTGGTGGTGATATTATTTACACATCTTGTGGGTCACATTTACACATCATGTCACAACCCACAAGATGTGTTCTAATAGAGCATTCTATTCTGAGACTACCTAATTAGATAATTAATGGATAAATTCCAAGGTAAACTAATTGCGAGTCGTAAATATCCATTATAATAAATATTTATTAAGTAAGAAGCTCCCACCACAGATTTCTGCAGAGCTTACACTTCGTCGACTAGCTAAGGTTATTGAACTTCAAGACTTTAGTCTTTTGGGGACTGCAGTGGAGATTACTAGTAGGAACTTGTGCTGTGCAAATTGCAATGTAAGTCTTGAGTGTACGACTGTTTGTATTTCTAGCCAACGCACTAAATTATTTGATTTAGAAACTTCAGTATACTACTCGTAAATCGGATTAAAAGCAGCTGATGTAAGCACACTTGTGCGTGGAGGAAATTTTAATAATCTGATTTTATACGTTGTCTGAACAGTGTTCAAAAACAACCAATCCAAGCAAGAACCAAGCGCCTTCTTCCAACGAAATCCACAACCTCCAATTCACATCTACATGTTGTAAGAGCCCACTCAAGCACATACACTGTACAACTGTAAACGTACATCCCCGGATGAGTAGTGCTACCCTTATTAATTATCTGCATAAAACAGTATTGTGACGTCATTTAAAAGGTAAACGTCAACGTGTTGTAAAATGTCTCGAATTCCGCGGTTTTATAGAGAGGGGAAAAGCCGTACCTAAGTGGCTCAACGAATATCACTTAAAAGGGTGATACAAACGCTTGACATATTTGAGTGTTTGGAATCTTAAAATCGGGGTGAGAAAGTGGTAAAGGAGTCTTATTAATTACGTATTGAGAGCTTACTGAACCTGTTAATTAATATTTTCTGGACGTTTCTGGCTTTTGAGTACTATCTGTACTATATAGTCTTTGCGCTGTAGCATGGTGCGGGTGACAATTGTTTTGTTTGTAGATTAATTATTTAATAATGTATTAAATCATTATTATCAATAATGTATTAAAGACCACTTATAGCTGTTTTGTTTGTTAGGACGCCATCTTGAATTAGCAAATGCATGAAATATGTAGGTAGGTACTTAGGTACTCAGGTAGGTACTCCAAATATAATTAGGTTTATTTTATCTGGAGTACTTTACCTACTTCAATTAATTAGAAAGATCAGTCTGCTCAGGACCCACGCCTTTACGTGACATTTTCAAGACAGCACTGTATTTTTAACTTTCAAATAGACTTGCCTCAAATACGTTGAAATTCTTGGAAATTCCACTGTCTACCAAGTTTTTCTACTAAAATAAATGATGAAGAATTTTTACATAGTAGACTGATAAAAAGTCTATGTTTTTAACCGACTTCAAAAAAGGAGGATATCCAGGCAAACGCCTACTAAAAATCTACAAGCAATACAATGCCAGACTGCCAATGTTTAACTCATAATTTCTTTGCCCCTTTTGATTTACAATTTCCCATAAATGGAAAGTTGACTAAGGTTGAAACTATCTAACAGTCACACAGACAAATATACCTTGTTGTTTTATGACGTGCAAGTAACATTCAACTTTAGGGTGATATCTAAAGCAATAACGAGGTCGACTATCCCTAAACTACAAAAAATAAAGTAATAAATTCGCCTTTGCCCAACTATGTTTATTGTTTGTTTATTTATATGGTGTGCATATTATAGAGTATTCTATCTATCTATCTATGTTGGGGTCGGTTTCCAATCTAACCGGATGCAGCTGTATAACAGCATTTTACGTGGAGCGACTGCCTATCTGAGTTACTAGATAACAGCCCTTGGTTAGACTGGTTGTTGGACTTCGGCCTACCCGTAACGACTGTCAAAGATACCGGATGATTGTTTTTACCAGTTCCAAATTTTTACAGAGTGTTCTACCCATGAATATGAACAACGTTCACTATGGGAACAATTCTGAAATCGTGAAAAAAAATCTGCTGATGACAGATGACAGCCGCGACCAACGAAGGAGTTGATATGTAAGTAATGGGTGGGCACCCATCCCCGTACCGATCGTAACAAGCATACCTTCACCTCTGATGACTCGTGCGGCTGTTATGATTTAGCCACAAGCCCAGAAAAAAGCAGAACGGGATGCATGAAGAAGCCTCCTCGTGTAGCGCAGTTTTTTTCCGCCAGTTACTAAACTGAACCGAGCGCTCGGCGCAACCATGACAGTCACACCCAACACCTTATTTGACTGGCCAATTCTTCCCTTGCGGTGGTAGGGCTATCGCCCGCCTGGTTTGCGACCACCCTCCCACCGAAGTCCGGCGTCAAGCAGCCTGCTGTGTTTCGTCGATGCGTTGGAGTTCCAGTGCCTTAGGCATCTTCTGGGCACGCTCGTTCCATCACAGACCTCATCCATTGCTTTCCATCAGGCGTGATAGAGGTCAAGAGCGGGTCCATCAGCATTAAAAAAAAGAACAGTCAAAAGCAAAAAAACTTCATTTTATTATTTATCCATTTATTTCAGGCATAGGCATAAACACATACAATATTAATATAACTTAAAAATTCTATAAATACATACAAAATTATAATTACACTAAAAACACACCACTAACGCTACCACCGACCACGTAACGCTAACGTTGTCACTTGACTGAACCACAAACGTAATCTAAAGGCGTTTGCTGCGTTTCATTTTGAAGGGTAGGTACTTATGGTGGGTGCCGGGTATAAGTACAGGCACATGAGATATTGTGCAGACGCGAGTACATCAAGTTACTACAATCTGTCAAGTTTCTTTAATCAATTTTCTACTCTATCTCTAAAGTATAAGGTTAAAAGTTGATTGGGAAAATTTTACAGTTTCGGGTAGCTTGATGTGAGCTGGCGTCTGTACTTTGTGTCTGGAATGTCAACGCATCTACGGCAGCTCAGAAATTCCTGATGTTTTTGGCGTAGAAATCTAGAATCATTTTCTTTGCAAAACATACAAGTTGCCAGGTGTAAAAGTTTTTGATTCATGTTCAGACCATATTTGCTTGTTTCGAGCATGCAGTAGTATACATTTTAATGCAAGTTTGCAAAGACAAACGCTCACGCGTATCAAACGATGTTTTTAAACACGCTTGCAAGGGAAAATTATATAAAATTACGTTGGCATAATAAATTTATAACATGATGATTTATAAATATAGCATATAAATGTAGCAGCTTGTAGGTCGTAGGTTCGAACCTAGTTAGACACTTTAATTAGTGTAAATCATTTCATCACCACTGTGCTCTCAAAACGGTGAAGGAATCGTGAAGAAACCGGTCCTGAACCAAAAAAATCGAAGACATGTGACATCTACCAACTCGCACTGGACCCGCGTGGTGGATTACGGCCCACTCCCTCTCACTGAGAGGACGCCTATGTCCCAGCAGTGGGAACACTATTGGCTGATTATGCTTATGCTTAGGCTGGGCCGTACGGTTGATTGCCATCGAATCAGAAAACAAAATCTTCCTGTCATTAAAACAAATCCAAATAAGTACTGGCTCTTATCCACGAGCATTTAGAGCATATCAACAAAACAATAAGTACCTCTCAGCTACCTTCAACACATAATTAATCACACAAATGACAATTTAATCCGTCGCCAATTAATAACGAGCTAATTAAAGCGATTAGGATCATAGCTCTGCAGTCAAATGTAATTGCTGCGGTTGACTGTCGCACTGCGCTCGACACTTAGCTGGCTACTTTATACCTACTTGACGCATAACGCAGCCTTTTACTTTTTTTTATTAGTGTTGCGTTGTTTTGAAATATTTTATTCTGATTCTAATTCTAGATGTATGATCGTAAACGAAGCAAAAGGAGTACTAAGTACTCGTATGTAAAGATCGAAGCAGGTTTCGTTGTATAGTTTCTGCCTATACCCATGGGAAGAAGTCGAGCGTTTAAGTATGTATGAAATTATAATTCATTAACCGACTTCAAAAAAAGGAGGAAGTTCTCAATTCGGTTGTATGTTTTTTATTTATTTATTTACAAATCATGCATATCAGTGCAGAGTATGCATAGCACAGCAGGCATAGCATGCATAGCAAAGCATGCATAGTATAGTATGCATAGCATAGTGTGCATAGCATGCGTAGCGTAGCATTCAATCGATCATTCGATCGATTCATTCGATCGATGCATCGATAGTATAGCATGCATAGCATAGCACAGCAATTTTGACGTGACTTTCAATGGCAGATAGCCGACGTGATAAGGAGTAAATTAGGTTACTTTATTTACGAAAAAATAGGGTTCCGCGCAGCCAAATTAAAACCCATGACATCTAATATCAACATTGTTTTTCGACATTACGTGATCGAAGTCCCGGGCACAGCTAGTCATTAATAGTCATTAAACTTGTAATATTCTCTGAACTGAATACATAGTAAACAAACACACGTCTGTACTGATTAAGGCCATGAGTATACTGTAAATACGATTCTAGAACTAAGCATGCGCCCGAAGGGTAGACTTAGGTACCTTCGACGGCACCGGTTCAATACTATGTCATGATACGAAACAGACCTAAATACACAGTGCTGGGGTGGAGAAGATCAGCTAAGCGGTTGAAACACTAAGAGTGGTTTCACACGACATCTAATTCGAATCCGAATTAAGGATCCGACTTCAATCTGAATTGGGAATGTTCTAAATTCTGTCAGATAGAGTTCGGATCTAGTGCGCAACGCCTCATACAAATAAGACTACGGTCACTTCAGACCGGTATTTCTTTGATTCGGATCAGACATAGTGCGAAACCGCCCTAAGGAGTTTATTCCAAACAAAGACATTTAAATACATATATATGCTTACGATAGATAAGGAGATGGATGGCTGGGTTGTGGAGGTCAGATAGGCAGTCGTTCCATGTAAAATACTGATATTCAGCTGCATCCGGTTAGACTGGAAGCCGACGGCTAGGCAGATGATGATATGCTTACCATGGATGGTGACGAGGGGCTCGTGGCTAAATAATTACAGCCTCACGGGTCAATCGAATGTTAAGCTACGATTGCCGAGGTCGGGTCATGGATGGGTGACCATTCATAACATATCGAGACTCTTCCGTGTCTCGGAAAGCAAGTTTTAAGCCGTTGGTTGCGGCAGTCATTCGTAGATCTTTGAAAGTCGTTACGCCCAAAAGTCACACGCCTAAAAGTCTGATAACCAGTCTTACCAAGGGGCATCGTGTTACCTATTAACTGGGTTGTGGAGGTCAGATAGCCAGTCGCTCCATGTAATATACTGGACCCCAAAATATTTAGGAAAAGGCTAGGCAGACGATGACTTATGATAGATGGTACAAAGCGTGTTCGACATAAATGAACCCCTCTATTCATAAGCGTTGCTTAAAGTTTAGTTAACGCATTAGCGACTGTTTAACCATTCATTTTTGACGTTTAAACATCGGACAATCTCTTTCTAAATCCACACATAAGAACGAGACAGTGATATGTGTTTTCTTTGTCATATTATGTATGTGTTCAGAAAAAGAGGTCCGACCACAATAGTCTTCACTTAGGTATTAACCCACTCCATCCAACATGCAACTTTTCATTTATGTACCTAATAGAAAGACACAGAGAGAGAGAGAGATAGTTTGTATGGTATTCGAGGGTACTATCAATAGTGAGGTCAAAAAGAAAATCCAAGATGGAGGTTGCAAATTTTTTTTTTCTCATGTGTGTCGTTTGTAGGGTTCCTACCCAAAGGGTGAAAACGGGACTCTATTACCTACTAAGACTGCACTGTCCGTCTGTCTGTCTGTCACCAGGCTGTATCTTATGAACTGTGATAGATAGACTGTTGAAATTTTCACAGATTGTGTATTTCTGTTGCCGCTATAACAATAAATACTAAAAACAGAATAAAATAAATATTTAAGGGGGGCTCCCATACAACAAACGTGGTTTTTTTGGCGTTATTTTATATGTATGTTTATATGGTGGTACGGAACCCCTCGTGTGCAAGTTCAACTCGCACTTGGCTGGTTTTTTGTGGTTTCCGAGGGTGCTAAAGCCGATAGTGAGGAAAATGTACTATTTTTTTCGTCATTTTGACATTTTCGCTGCCGTCATTTTTGTTTTTGAACTTCGTTTTTTTTAATTTTTTTAACTGCTTTGTTCTCTTACATGCGGCTTACTGTACGATCAGCACTATCATTCATCTTCATCTGTCAGTTCCGCAACAACATTTTTGTTGCGAATAAGTACTCCTTTGATCGCATTTTTCTTTTAATATTATCAAGCGTAAAATCGGAGCAAAGCTGGTTTCCACTCGCAGTCTGCCCTTAAAGTAACGACCAATAAAAAAGACAACAGATTACTAAACGTCACAGACTCGCAGATAATCTCCTCTCCTTAATCTTCTCTCCTCCGTAACTATCTTTAGACGTAAAGTAAGGAATAGTAAAATAATTATTAAAGGTCAAAACACGTTTTCAACATACCAATTGACAAAGTGATATAGGATGTTCTAAAAGTGGATTCTTCCTTCATGTGTTGGTCTATTTATGTGTCCAGTATTGAAGACTGCAAAAGCAAGGTTAGATTGGGAACATACAAAAGAAATACTGGCACAGTGGCACATGATATGAAAACATTGAAGTAGGAATGAGACAAGGATTGGATAAATAAGGACGCCTAGCCTGTCGCCTGCAGAAGTTTTAATTGCTGCACACACTAAACTTACACGCATAGTATTAGTTTACGATATGTTACCATTCCATGTAAAACTCTAGCAAATACAAGCAGCTTACCAGATTTTAAATAAAAAATATGTTTTTAACAAGCTCGCGAGAGAGAAGAAAAAAGTAGAAAAACTAGCTACTATTTGATGATCATAGTATCTCTATGTTGATAATAATAATAATATTGATTACATATCTACCTAATCCGAAGTTATAAAGTAACAAGACCCATCACATAGCTGTCAATTAAACATTCTGTATAACATAGTAAGATTACAGAAAAATAATGGAGGGAAGAAATAAAATGTGACTCTTGGCTTTGTAAAGCGTCTTTCTACACCCATTATTTACGTTAAATAGTATTTAAAAAGTCATTTTGCTTTACAAGCCTTGCGTTGATTACTCAATATTGGGTACCTTTATGGTTAAAACCTCAAAAAAAAGTATTCCAAAGGTTGGCCCATCTTCCGTTAACCCTTGGCTTATTCCTACTCAAAGGAACTCATGAGATAGAAACATTTGATCTGGACGACGTCGGAGATCGTCCGTTATTTTCGCGTCCCAAAATCTTCGAAGGGGAAGCAAAACGCTCGAAATAGTTCAGAGATAGATGATCTTAGGAATTCATCTATATAGGCGACCCCATTGCCGCCTTAGTGCATTGGCAAAAGTGGTAGCTCGTTCCTCGTGCTACTTTAGTATTATCCTATATCATAAATTGTTTATTTATGACTTTTATTTGTGTGCTGTCGTTTTTCACGTGATTGGTTTTGTAGAAGGGAATTAGAACAGAAGGCCAATTCCTTAATTAAAAACGTTCAAAATCTAGTCGCAATCTCATCTCAGCGACAGCAATGTAAAAACTTGTCAAAAATGTAGGAAAATTAGAGGTATTTTTGACAGATTGAGACTGAAATCAGACTGTGAACTATCTCAAAATTACGAGAATGACCCCTCAGATATCCATGCTATACCAGGGTAAGTTTTTTCTCAAAGCCATTGTTGGTAGATTGTGGTCCTGGATTAAAACATTGAAATTATTTTTTTAATCTATGATTGATTGATGATGAGCAAAATTTAAAGAAAATGGAACAGACATCAAAACGATAGAACATATTATATAGTCATACATGACACGAGTATAGTAGGTACCAAAATGTATGTACCTATACAAGTTCGGAAACTGGAAACAAATAGTTTTTGAACTCGTGTTATTCCTTGACCCTACTTGATCTATAATTAATATGCTCTGAGCTATTTGGATAATGAACTCAATTGCCATGGTGAGTACTACCAACGTAAATTTTCCGTACCTACCTATATTCGAATCACAAGTATCATTATCACAAGTGTCAATATGATTGACGTGTAAAAGTGTTTGAGCAAACCTAATTGCAAAAACATAATCATTTATCATTCTTTGACAGTTGTATGAAACGGCTATAACACGGTAAATTGACGTAGTATATGTTAATTTAATAAACAATGAATTTATCTAAGCCTAAGCCCTAAGTACATCACATTAATTGGGATTATTTGGTAGTGACTCATATATCAATATAATGTATAACTATCTCTAATAGTAAACGATGTATATGTCGCAGCCAACTGGTTAAATTAGCCGTTCAGTTAACTGCCTAGCCTTTCAACTGAACGGCGGCCGTTCAACTAACGGCCTGAATGATATTCAATTACAGTTTACGTTGGAAGTCTGTAACTAATCACGCGCGAGCCGAATTGGTTGCAGTAATTAAGGCATTGCACCCCGACCAAGTGGGTTAGGTTAGTTTAGAACTGTGATCAACTGCGTGCGAGCCGAGGGAGGAAGCGAGGCGAGCACTACTTCTAAAGGCCAGGCAGTTAACTGAACGGCTAATTTAACCAGTTGGCTGCGACATATAGATCAATATACCAGAAAAGACACCAAAAGAGAGAACACTACATTGGCTAACGGTTTTGGAACCGTATCAGCAACATAAAATTAATGTTGTTACCTAAACTGACAGGCCATTAGTCCCTTTTTGCGACACCCACGGGAAGACACTGAGATTAACTACTCTAAGTATTCTTTATCGTCGTTAAGGTCATTGAAATTTTTCACTTGAATACTTTTCGAAAAGGGACTAAAGTATGTTTTTATTAAGTATTACAAAAATACTTTACTTTACTTTTTTTTGGGTTCCGTATTTCAAAAGGAAAAACGGAACCCTTATAAGATCACTTCGTTGTCCGTCTGTCAAGACAATACCCTTTTTCTCAGGAACGCGTGGAGTTATGAAGTTAAAACTAATATCAAATACTCAAGGCTGCAATCCCTTGAAGCAGTTAAAAACCAAAGTTCTAAGTCAACGCAATAAAAACATACGGGCGTTTATGTTCCGTTTATGCCACATATTTGACACTCGCAAGGGAATCAAAACCTATAGGGTACTTCCCGTTGGCCTAGAACCATGAAATTTGGCAAGAAGCAATTTCATGTAGCACAAATAGGTAAAGGAAAAAAATACGGAAACCGTAAATCTTTAGTTATATGACATACCTACAAAGTACGGTACCCTCGGTGCGCGAGTCCGACTCGCACTTGACCGTTTTTTTTCTAAAGTATATTTAATTTTTTAAGGGTTTCCGTAAAGGCTCTTTCTAAAAGTTGACGCGGGTAGGTATTAACCGAAGGGTTAAGCCATAGTTAAGCACAGGTGTCCTATGGTAAGTACCTAGGTACACCCAGTGTCAGTGTAAATATTATACCATTGTGTCGCTTTCAATGTAAATAAATAAACAATTCATTAAAAATATCGTACGCAAAATACGCGCATTGACGTGGAGTTGCGGACACCAGCCTGTATTACCTACCTACATCATTAAAAATGGAACAAATTGAGTTAGTCTGGGAACCTAAACCAATATACTTATATACAGTTATAATAAAAAATACTAGCGACCCGCCCCTGCTTCGCACAGTTTTTACGACTTCACCAAAAATCAAGATTTCTTTAGAACATATAATTTATCGTATTCCTAAAAACCTTCCCGAATAAACTCTCTAAATTATGGTGAAAACAGCATCAAAATCTGTTGTTAGAAGAACAATGGTACCACTATACACGAAAAGCCGACTTTAAATGAACAATATGTTTAGATATAAACGACACAAATAAACTTTACAGCCTACAAACGGTAGCTATATAGTTATGTCAACACCGATAAAGACGCCACATGAACCGACAACATAAAACGTAACTATCTGCAAAGCAGTTTATAGTACAAAATATGGCTCGTGGCTGCCACAGGAACCGCACGGATTTATGAACCCTCCTGAATAGCACAACTTCTGCCCGGAGTAACTTATACGGGATCCAGCTAATGCCTCGGATATTTGAGCCCTATGAATGAAGAATTGAATTGAATGAATTGAAGTGATTCCTAAGGAATTTTATTGAAATAGAGGCCGTTTATCCTCGGCCTTTTTAGGGTTCCGTACCCAAAGGGTAAGAGCAGTACCCTATTACTAAGACTATACTGTCCGTCCGTACGTCCGTCTGTCACCAGGCTGTATCTCATGAACCGTGATAGTTAGACAGTTGAAATTTTCACAGAATGTGTATTTCTGTTGCCGCTATAACAACAAATAAACATACGACAAACGTGATTTTTTGCCGTTATTTTATATGTAGTGTTAAATATTGTGCAAATTTGTACGGAACCCTTCGTGTGCGAGTTCAACTCGCAATTGGCCGGTTTTTTTAAATGACGGTGGTGCGACGATCTAATCAAGCACAGATGAAAAGATAAATTAAATTATATATATTATAATTTTTGTAAGTAGGTTTATACTTTATACCAACACTTACACGTAAATGTTTTTTTTAAACTAGATAAGGTCTGTGCTTGCTGTCCGACTACTCTGAAAAGAAACATCGAAACAAAATTAGTCACGAGTCTCTTTTAGCTCACACAAATTCTTATCACAATTTAATGGTGTTCGGGAAGACCAGAAAAAGTATTTGACCCCTTTTCATGAAGTGATAAAACAAGTCATTGGATATTATTACCATTTCAGTGGTTGAACTAAATGGACTATCACAGGCCGCCAAACATTGTATCAAAAGGACATAAATCCATGTTCCCTCTATTTTATTTCACATAACATCCCACCTCGTTTTCCAAAAGGTTTGGGCAGAGGTGTACCTACCTATAGTATACCCTCATTTCGCCAGTTATATTTAACTCCCATGTAATAGGGGCGATAATAAGCCGGGTATAAATCCAGTCGCCGGCTGCTACTGAGAAATTCCAGATTGAAAAACATCCCGACCGTCCCGAACCCGGTACTAGACCAGCGAGGAAGTTATTTCATTTCAATCCAGAATTGTGGTTTATTTGTCGATTCGATGAAGTGTTCTTATTTTTTTGCATAAAATTCAGAATGCGCCCATTGTCTTATACATATTTCTAGAGTTGTTGATTTACCCACAAATAAATTAACTTCGAGCGAGTCGCTAGAAAACATCGATTCACCTAAATTTCTGCGAATTTACTAATAATCCCAATATTCACATTCCGTAACAGCATTAATATTAATCATTGATTTAATTTGATTTTGATATAGGTACCTAATTGAATATTAATGTGAATACTATTAATATTTATGCCGGAGGAAGTATACAGGGTCAAATAAAATTTGCTAGCGAAACTCTGCAAACGTGATGGGTATCAATATCTCAACACGATACTTACAATAAAACAAAAAAAAAATTGATGTTTGTTTTGGGGGACGACCCTGTTAGTTTTGTTGCTTGAAGTTCTGTTTTCTTTTGTTTTATCGTGTTAATATATCGAAACCATATATTATATTAACGTAATTTAATTTACGTTTATGAAATTAACACAAAAATAACGGTCAAGTGCGAGTCGGACTCGCGCACTCAGGGTTCCGTACAAATTTGTAGGTATGTAACTAAAAATTTACGGTTTTCGGATTTTTTCTTTACTTGTGCTACATGACATTGCTTCTTGCCAAATTTCATGATTCTAGGTCAACGGGAAGGACCCTATAAATTTTGATTCCCTTGAGAGTGTCGAAATATACGTTTTTTGCGGCATAAAGAGCCGTATCCTTTTTTTACGTAAACTTAGTACTTTGATTTTTTCACAGCTTCAAGTGACTGTAGAGGTAGACTTGATTCGAATAAGATATTGTTTTAATTTCAACTCGATAAGGGTCTTGACAAACAGGCAGACAGACGGACGGACGGAGAACAAAGTGATCCTATAAGGGTTCCATTTTTTTATTTTTAGGTACGGAACTCTCAAAACACGTTTTATTAAACTGATATTTCAAGTGACTACACTAACTGCGGTCGATGACCCTTCAAAAAACCATCTTATTAATTTGTTTTGTTTTATCATATTTAGACGATACCCATCACGTTTGCGGAGTTTCACTAATTTAATTTGATCCTGTATTTCGTGGTTCCCTGAATTCTGTCTCGAACTTCTAATATGTATTGATATAGCGAATGTCACTTAATAAATCTTTTATTTATGTTGTTTTGTTTATCTGTATGTGATCACAGAAAATGTATAGACTACTTTTATTATATATTTTCTATACATTTCTCAATATGTAAGTGAACCGCAATGTTCTTTTTTTTTGAGAAATGAATGTCTTTAAACCGAATACGTGTAGGATGCCCGGTTCATGAGTTTTTTTATATATCGAGATACGGTTAGCCTTCGGGCAGGACCAACTTCTTCATGTAGACAGGTGTATTCAGAGAACTAAGAGCTTCTTGTATCACTAAAATGAGATTTCGGGTTGAATTCATGAATATTCTTCGTACTTCACTGTTTTGATAGCAAACAATTCAACTTTATACTAATATACTTTTGCTTTACCGCTAAATAATACGGAACTATTTTATCTCAACAATGCCGAAGGTGCTAACTTGTATCATTTTTGAAATTCCAATTAGGACCATCCGTTCCATCACAAAGATAAATGGCACTCAGAGAGCTGCCACGCAAAAATGAAAATGTTGGACACATCTGCCGAATGTCAGACAACAACGAGCCAAACTCACTAACCTAATGGGCCCCTCTTAATGGCAAGCGACACCAAGGACGGAGATGGCGGGATGAATTGGAATCCGTGACGAAAACATCCTTATCAGCTTTAAATAGAAAGAAGTGGGAAGAGAGTAGTGAGACTTTCGCCCTGCAGTGGGACATCACAGGCTTTTAATAATAATAATAAATAGGCTTTTGTTGGGCAGCTGGATCAATTGCTTGATTCAGAAAGCGGTACTTTCAGTCAGGTACCGTGTACGAACAGGGCCAGCATTGTTACGAGGATCCTCTCTGGAGCCCTGAGTGCCAGTACTTTTATTTATTTTTGAACGTTTTTTTAATGTTATTTATTGTTTATAAAAATATTTAAATATTAATAATGAAATTTATAAGTGTTTAAATGGATTAAAGGAGATAGTAGGTATTTAGGTAAACCAACAACATAAACATCATCACTACAGCATCATCACATCAGCTATTCAATTCAAATCTTCAAGAGATAACAATGAGCGTTGCGTTGTTTGTTGATGTAACAGTATCTTTAAACACAACCAAAATTATATTTTTATCCCAAATGTTACGTCAAATCAGGTCGTTGGTCTGCTAACCACATCAAACTGACCACATTAATCAACCAAATCCATTACCTACATAACGCTAATGTAGAAAAATAATAAACTAGCCACCATTATGTAATGGTATGACATGATAGATAATGTTAGGTTAGAAATAGAGATTAGATTCGGATATAGGATAGAATTTATTTGGAGAATAAGGGCGAATTTCACTAATTAAACTAAACGCAATCTAAACCGCGTTTAAGAGCTGTCAGTGTCAATATAAATATCTAATGACGTGTCAGTGATTGCTAAACTTAATTTGTATATATTTCTTAGAATATTAGGTTTCTGAATTTTTTTCATTATATTATATATCTTCACTCTAACCGTTGTTGTGTAAAGTAATATCACGGTAATATTATCTATATATTACCGTGGTAAAATGTTGTATTTAAGAGAGTCGGGTGATCTGTAACCTATAATTCAGGACCCTCCTATCACAGACGTCTTTCTCTATTTAATATTGTGTTATACAGTGCCCGCCTGTAATAAGATGTTGAGATAAATAAAGATGTATGATTATGATTAATATTCCACAACTTCCTCAAATTCGCCCTAAACAGCTAAACATTATTATAACAGGGATGATGATTTATTTTTATAACAGGGATGTAAAATATGTTTTATGATGATTGATGACTTGATGAATGACGATAAAACTGCCTTCGATGTTTGACGAAACTATTTACTTATTCTATTCAAGTCCTTGTTCCCAATTGATGTTCCACTAAGCGAAAAACAACTTTGTCTATATGAAAATTAAGTTGATTTCAGAATAAGTAGTAGGTACTATTGATATCTGAAAAAATCGTAAAAATGTTTGAAGCTGTAGCGCAAACTGAACTTTTTGTGTGAGGATTAAAGTTGATTTTCCAAAACCAAATATTTGTTTAGGTACATGTTTGAAATTCTTGAAAATTCTTGTATTTTCAGACATCTAGTGCTAAATCCAACGGGTTCCTGCAGCCTTCACAAGGTCGTCGGTCCACCTCGTGGGAGGCCTTCCAACGCTACATCTTCCGGTACGCGGTCGACACTCCAGAACCTTTCGGCCCCATCGGCCATCTGTTCTGTGAGCAATGTGCCCTGCCCACTGCTATTTAAGTCTGGCAATTCTTCGGGCTATGTCGGTTACCTAGGTTCACCAGGTTGGTTAAATAGTGTTACCATCTCACAAATAGGTAGTTTCCATGTGTACTCAGAAACATCACGTCGTGTTATTTAGTCTAATGTCAACTAAAGCGTAAGTATAGCTAACGCTTCAGTTGAAATTAGACTGGATAATTCTGTAGGACATGGCATAATTGAGCTTACAGTCCTTACACAGTTCGTTTACTTCTGACAGCAGCAACTTAACAGCAACCTTATCACATGGGGCATAAAGATCACTGTCATTTGGACAGTGATGCAAAGTCAAAGGTAAAATAACTGGATGGACTGTAGGAAGTTCTGTGTGTTTTAATGAAATCGCCCAAAGTTTAGGTATTGGGGCAGAGAAGATTAAATAAAAGGCATAAAAATAATGAAGACAAAATTACGAAACAAAACTCTGATGGTGTCTTCTGAGACTATGCTAGATCAAACGGCCCCTTTTTGTTATTTTTCATTTTCTTTCGGCATCTTTCACTCAAAGTGAAACGTCTGAACGCAAAATGAATTAAAAGTAAAAAATTAATTCACTACTGAACCGATCCAATGGTGTTGGTTTTAGGCACTGGGTATATTTCACTCGCCTACCAAACGATCGAAAAATTAAAAAATAAAAGGAGCAGTTAAATGCTACAAAATTTTGCTGGTGTTGTGAGAAACAGGAATGAAACAAAAATGAACGATATAACCATAGAAATAATAATTCTTATGTCTATGGATATTATGGATATAACGTATTTGTTTCTTGTACTGTAGCTGTTCTTCTAGCAAAGACTTAATTAAATAAACTGAACATGTAAAAAAAATTTCAAAATGTTATCACCAGAAACAAGTTCATTGAACTTTATTAATTGACCTGCATAAGAAACGGTGCAAGTCCTTAGATCTTGTTTTTCATTCGGATCAAATTAATTCTAGCCAATAAAATCTCGACGCAGTATAACCTATATCTCGGCGATTTTCTTATCTCCTCGCAGAGACGGCGTTCCCTTGTAAAAGTTAATAATAATAATAATATCCTTGGACATTTCACACAACGCCATATTATAGTCCCAAGCTAAGCAACCTAATGCTTGTGTTATGGTAACGAGATGACTGATAAACTACTTATATACTTTTTTTTTTTTTTGTAAATACGTACATATTATAGATAAAACACCTAGACCCGGAACAAAGACTTGTAGGTCGTACAAATATTTCTTCCGTGCGGGAATCGAACCCGCGACATGCTGCGCAGCAGTCAATCGCTCAACCACTGCGCCAACCGTGTCGTCAAAGTAAGGTAAAAGTTACGTTGCACTGGTTGCATTCTATATTACCTACTTATCTACGTTAATTTCTCAGCTCAGTTGAGCAATTGCTAAGTAATACATACTCGTATCATAATCAGCCTATAATGTTCCCACTGCTGGGACACAGGCCTCCTCTCTTCGAGAGGGAGTGGGCTATAATCTACCACGCGGGCCCAGTGCGGGTTGGTAGATGTCACATGTCTTCGAATTTTTGGTTCTAAGACATGCCGGTTTCCTCACGATGTTTTCCTTCACCGTTTTGAGAGCAGTAATGATGAAATAATTTACACAAAGTAAAGCGCCTGTCCGGGTTCGAACCTACGACCTAAAACTTGTAAGTCGCGGCCATTACCACTGGGCCACCAATGCTCCAATACATTATGCTAAGATAAAATTATCGAGGTGGTAGGGAATTTGGACATAATTGTGAATGTGTAAGCATGTAGAAAATTTGCCACTGATAAATTATGATTCAAAAGACAATGGTCGTTTTGGTTCTTTGTAATTAATCCGCGAGTCATCACGAAATACTTAGGTCCACTGCTGAACATAGGCCTCCCCCAAGCACCGCCACTTCAACCGGTTCTGTGCTTCCCGCAGCCAGCGGATTCTTGCATCCTGGAAGGTGGATAGATCACTTGACTTAAATATTTGTTACAAACTATTATGTATGAAATATTTATTTTTCCTTAGCAAGAATGTTGAAAATCATAGTTTGATACGCGTGAGCATTTGTCATTGCACTCTCGGCTCCATTAAGGACGCGTTTACGAATTGACGCGCTTCAATTTTAGGTATTGAGTCTTACTACTACACATGCACGACTCACACACACAGCGACATGCGCGAAGCGGCGAAATTATGAGTAAACTGACACGACTTGATACTTGAGCCTATTTTTATTTAATTTTTAGGCATGTATTTTTTTAAGCTTACTATGCGTTGTTGTCAAAAAGTTTGTACCGTGAAATGTTCATAAAAGTAGATACCATTTACTTACTTGATTGGTAAGCAAGTACATGCCAAAGTACCTATGTATTAACAATTTGCGCGACAAGCTTTTTGAAACATATAATTTAAAAAAAGCTTATTTATATTCGTTTTATCTAGTATTTTTAACCGACTTCAAAAAAGGAGGAGGTTCTCAATTCGGATGCTTATACATATATTTTTTTAATGTAAGGGTGTTAGGTTAGATAACTCCGTCATAATAATATATAGACGGCCTTGCAAAAATCTTTTTTGTTCGAAAGAGGTTTAACTTTATTCCGAAATAGACCATTCCGGAATAAAGTGATGAAGAGTGATGAAGAGTTTCGGAGACAGACAACCGAAGGCTTCAATAAATGCCAGCAAATCAACCGCGATTGCTGCTATCGCATATGTATGCATTGTTTACGCAATCACACAATATAACATCACGCCTGTACCCTCTAAAGGGGTACGCAGATGTGTTTAGTATACCACGGTACACCCTCATTTCTGTCAAAGTTGTTATTGGAGTACCTCTAATCTTGCAAGTAAATTCGGGCATAACTTTTTGTTTATGAATTGATTTAATAATTAACCGACTTCAAATAAGGAGTATTTCTTTTTATGTATGTTCGGGCATAGCTCCGTCATATCTATATAGACGGATTTGCAAATTCTCTCAAACAAAAGTTTATGAATTGATTTAATAATTAACCGACTTCAAAAAAGAAGGAGTAATTATTTTTTATGTATGTTCGGGCATAGCTCCGTCATATCTCTATAGACGGATTTGCAAATACTCTCATTTTTTAATGGATAAGGTATTTATTTATTTATTTAATACTTCAAGCACAAAAATGTACAGAGGCGGACTTAATGCCATAGGCATTTTCTACCAGTCAACCTTTGGGTGATGCAGAGACAAACAATGGTAGGTGCAATAATGAAAATTGAGGAATAAATATTAGGTATGCCTCAGGATAAGGTATACCTTTATAAGGTATAGCTTTATGAATTTTGCTTAAAGTAAATTTGTGTTGGGTTTGTAAATTTGTGTTGTTTAAATTTGTGTTGGGCAGGTACAAATAAATAATGAAAAATAAAAATTGTTGTCCAAAAAAAAACAAGGGACTTTCAAAAAAAAACACTACAAAGTAAAAAATAACTTTTTGGAAGGTGCACCTTCAGGTCACTCCATCAAATCCGGAGGTAAGGTCTCAACATAACTAACAAAACGAGCCTAAACTCAGCACACCTAGCTCTACTCGTCTATTAATTCCAGTAGCAGTCTTCGAAGTACACCTTCAGGTCACTTCATCAAGTCCGGGTGTAAGGTCTCAACATAACTAACAAAACGAGCCCAAACTCGGCACATCTTCCTCTACTCGTCTATTAGTTCCAGTAGCAGTCTTCGAAATGCACCTGCAGGTCACTTCATCAAGTCCGGAGGTAAGGTCTCAACATAACTAACAAAACGAGCCCAAACTCGGCACACCTAGCTCAGCTCGTCTATTAGTTCCAGTAGCAGTCTTCGAAGTACTCCTGCAGGTCACTTCATCAAGTCCGGAGGTAAGGTCTCAACATAACTAACAAAACGAGCCCAAACTCGGCACACCTAGCTCAGCTCGTCTATTAGTTCCAGTAGCAGTCTTCGAAGTACACCTGCAGGTCACTCCATCTAGTCCGGAGGTAAGGTCTCAACATAACTAACAAAACGAGCCCAAACTCGGCACACCTAGCTCTTCTCGTCTATTAGTTCCAGTAGCAGTCTTCGAAGTACACCTGCAGGTCACTTCATCAAGTCCGGAGGTAAGGTCTCAACATAACTAACAAAACGAGCCCAAACTCGGCATACCTAGCTCTTCTCGTCTATTAGTTCCAGTAGCAGTCTTCGAAGTACACCTGCAGGTCACTTCCTCAATTCCGAAGGTAAGGTCTCAACATAACTAACAATACGAGCCCAAACTCGGCACACCTAGCTCAGCTCGTCTTTTAGTTCCAGCAGCAGTCTTCGAAGTACACCTTCAGGTGACTCCATCATGACCGAAACGAAATATGAATAATCCCTACTTACTTCTAAAAAAATAATATAAGACTATGAATAAAATCTTTCATACGATAGTCATACAGAATGCGTGAAGTATCAAGTTTGGTATGTCAAATATTTTCTATCCGTACAGCGATCTTTTTCAGCACAAGCTGCTGCTTACAACCGACACAGAGTCCACCCACGACGGCGGCTGAGCGCAGACCAAAGAGTACTTTGTATATACGGAAATAGAGAGCCATCTTGCGCGATTTGAACGATAACATTAAAAAAGCGCCCTCTGCGATTAAAATACTAAACTACATCCGTGTCAGTATTATAATCGCGCGACCTAGATCCATTCATGGTCCAACTGTTTACTATAACAGAGATAGTAAAATTATACCGATATAAGTATTCAAAATCTGTTTACTACAACATATTTAGATATTATTTAAATTACACACCCCCTTACTAATAAACGTATTATATCAGACGAATAGTTACACACCGATTTCTCTCTTTCAGTCGTCAGTAATTTGATTTTCGACAGAAGACAAAGCGTTGTGTAACTATACAGACGATACACAATGTTTATTAGTAAGGGGGATTTAGGTACAACGAACGATCACAGCAGACAACGAACGATCACAGCATTCACAGCAGAACGACATCAAAACAACAACAGCCATTTTTGTTTATTACTTGCCAGTGCTGCCAGGGCATATATTTAAATATCTCTAAATTCTTACCAAAGTATGTAAGATCTTTTTATTTCAAAATTTTTTTCAGCAAAAATGACTTAACATCATGGACACGTATGTTTATATTTAATTTATTCTAACGAACCCTATATTTACAATAAACACTCTTTGCTTATCTCCAATAATAGAACTAATCAAACTTCTATGTAGCAAATAATGAATTAATTATGGCAACACATTCTTAACAGTACTACTAATATTATACCACTTATTTAGGGAGAACATTGTAAACCTTAGTGTAGTATTATATTTTGAATATTTTTTATTTTCCTATATTATACGCCACACTAGCGCCTCTGATTTTACAATACTAAACTAACAGATTATTATACTACGAAATTGTAAAGCTAATAACCAGCTGGAAATATATCTTTTGTACATGTCATCTGTAATAAGTTGGGTTATCACAATGCTGTTGCAGGGTTTCTACGAGTAAGATTGTAAGGCATGGCGCAGACTAATATTTCATTACAAATTTTTGTGTAATAAAGCAAGACAGTGACCAGTAAAATAACCCTTAATACAGTGCATTAAGATTCACATGTTACAGCTAAATATGTGAAAAAATAGACTCGATTTTTATTTTTTTTCTGAGCCATTTGGTAACATTTTGATAGTTCTTTATACAATCATTTTGAGATGAACATGTCTGCTTACATAAAATATTTTTAAATACATAAATTTATGTTATTAAATAGAAGAAAAATGTACCTAAAGTCATTACGATATCGTCAATTTTGTGTGAAGAGGCGACGGAAATAATTTTTTACAATATTATAAACCAAACTTTTCGAATAAAAATTTAGCCATATTTGAAGATGAAGGAGCAATCTATCTGTGGTAATTATTAGTTAGATTTGGTTTCGTATCATTTTCCCGCAAAATGTACCGAAAAACTGCTTATTTTTGTTAGATTCGTAAACGCCTCCTTAAGTCCTCGCCTTACTCGCCTCGAATGCAATGACGTAAACGGGCACCAAAATGTAGGTACTCAGTGTACGTCTCAGTATCAACATGAAATTCTCCCCTATACCTATCGTAAATATGTTTACAAACACCTATACAAACCAATGCAAAGTATGTTGGGGTAAGATCGTTGCTGGGGTAAGACCGTAGGAATCAAATTGTTTGCCTGCAAAATTAAATTTTGCTCTGATCTTCGTCATAGCAGAATAAAAATAATGATGGAGAACACCAATGTTTATTACTGCATTAAAAACATTGCCACATTAGGTGGGAATTTGCACTGAAAGGAACAACATGAGGAAAAAAAAACCATTAGAACGGAACAAACGATGGTCCTGGTTTTCGTTAATTTTGTGACGAAGGATAATAGAACGTTGAACTTATATAATTTACTTCATATCACCCTGTATAACAGATCTCAATAAATATTTTGAGGTCGAATGGGCATGCAAACAACAAGAGATTTAAAAAAAATATCAGTCGACATTTACGCATCATAAATTCGAGCAATTCATTGCCTCTATCCGCTTATTGTCACACAATTATAATATATTTTATGGAATCGTTACTTTAGTAATACATAAATAATTTAGAATCATAGGGCTTCCATCAAAAAAAAAACCTTGTTTTTTCAGGATCCATGACCTGCATCTGTATTTTTTACAATGCCGGATGATTCCTCTATAGGTACAGAGATAACATGAGCATTGATCACCGTGCTTGCTTAGTGTTTGGCGATTTTTGTACAATTATACACCAACCCGCACAGGGCCCGCGTGTTGGATTATGGCCGACTCCCTGTCACAAAGCGTAGGCCTGTGTCCCAGCAGTGGTTAAGGCCCATTATGCATAATTAAAGCAAATATACATATGCGTAATTATAAGTTCCGGTTTGCTCACCTCCAACGTCTAAAGTCCATAATTATTTATACCTACATAATATTATAAAGCCAGCTCGACTTGAAGAATTTCTGTTGTGTCTCTCGCAGAATCTATCTAATAAGAGGTTGTCGGCTGCCCTGTTTACACGCTAAGGGCACCCCCCGCGTGAATAATAAATATTAACTAGTTGTATGTTCTTATGTTTTCCTTTTTGAAAATATGTTATTTTATAAGCAAATCCTCAAAAAATTGTCAAAATTCCCGATTTAAACCGCTGTCAACAGAGGCCTAGTGTAGACAACTTTTAATGAAAAAAAAAATAAAAAGATAAGGACACAGTACCTATACATCCTTCTTATTCAGTTTATGAAATAACTTTTAAATTGGTCCAATTTATTGGAGGAGGAAATCTATATAGACGAGAGTCAAGCCTCGAATTATGACTTTTTACTTAGGCTTTTTTAAAAGTCTCCGACCGCATTTCCTCTTGACGGCTGAACGGATTTCAATGTTTAGCACACAGATAGCCATGATCTGGGCTACAACATAGAAAACTTCTTATCCCGCTCGGTAGTACGTTCCCGTAGGACAATTTCAGACCTCCACGCGGGCTAAGCCGAGGGCAAAAACTATTCCTCAATAACCAATATATCCATAGTAATAACGTTATTATCAGTATAGGTACCCATGTCATAGACGTCTGATAACTGTGACCTTTGTTATCAAAATGTAGTCACTTCAATTATTATATCAGCTAGTATAAACAAATGAAAGTGTTAGTGATAAGTCGTGGTCACTGGTCAGTTCTTAATTATTCTTCGTTTAGCCAGTACTTCTGCAACATGGCTGTTTACAGGACCTTCTTATTGCTGGCGTTCGCGTGTTGTGTCTTTTCGGATGGAGGTATGTTATTTCTGATAATTAATATTATTGTTAGAATCACTATGTTTCTTTGTTCTGTTTACCGCTATATTGCTTTGGATTATTGTTTGTGAAGTGGATTCGCTCAATCGTTTTCCTGGTAGATATCTAATTATCTGTACATAAAGAAAATAAAGATTTAAGTTAATTTTATTAATTGGTAGCTTTTTTTTTTCAATTCAATTGTTTTTTATATAATTTCTTCGTTTCAATTGCGTAACTGATTCATAAATTCAGTACACATTCACACTTAACATTTTCATCAGGGGAAAATGTGAAGTTCCATCCTTTTTAATACCATCAAGGCTATGCTGATACTACAATTGCACTAAGCAGAACTTTTGAATATTCTTTTTTTTTTAATAACCTTTATTACCAATATTTTTTTAAGTGATAGCCTTTTTGCATTCATATTTTCCCCCAACTTGTTCTTTTTTGTGTTTGTGTTCATTCTCTGCGTCATGTTTACCGCAAATAAACATATTTTCTTTTTTCTTCTCTCTTTATAGGAAAGCTGTTCGACCCATGCAACAAAAATGACATCAAATGCTTAAGCGAGGCTACGCAGAAGTTTTTGGAAAAGTCCTGCAATGGCATACCAGACTATGACATCAAACCTTTGGACCCCTTGATCATCCCCGAATTAAGCGTCGTTGTCGACCCAACTATGGGACTGGCCTTTGATTTCAAGAACATCAATATCACTGGATTGAAGAACCAACAGATTTCCGACTTCCAGTAAGTTATTTTTGATTCTACCTAAATTTGTCATCATTATCAGCCTACAGCAGTCCACTAATGGTTATAGGCCTCTCCTATTGCACGCCATTCAACTCGATTTTCGGCAACTCTCATCCAGCTGCTACCAGCCACCCTGCGAAGATCGTCGCTCCACCTAGCCTGATGGCGTCCTACCATTCGTTTGCGATTCGGGGTCAACGAACCTAAAACAATGTTTAATTACTTTTCCATGCGCTATACTGGGAGTAGAAGAATTTTCGTAACTTTTGTACAATATTAAGAAGCAAGGCCGAAAAATTATGAAGAATAATGTGCAACTGGCAGTATAAAGTAAATTCATGCTATGAATATTTCTTTATCAAATCCTTTGGCCTAACTGCTTTTACTTACTTCATCCAGATAGGAAATATTTTTGGTTTGAATGACAAAAAAACTGGAGAATACTAAGGTCAGAAACATCGTAATCCCGTCTTTGAATTAATAGGAAACGTTTGAGACAGTAATAACAAAATGTAGTGTTACGTCCTGCTATTCCAGTTTTGATTTCAATATTCTTAATATTCAAACTTAAAAGTGGCCAAAACAATCCATTTTTGGAAGATAAGTAGGTACTCGTACTTTGAAAGGTTTTATTTTTACGGCGGCCACTGACTTATAGAGCCCAGTATCAACTAAATTACTATACCTACATATCCTGCAATAGTCCTTTAACAACCGGGATTTGTCCTTAGGTGCACTTGCATAGAGCGTACAAGGATAATCGTCGGTTGGTGTCTCATTTCACTGAAAGCGTCTAACGGGCCTCGACTTGTTAGCTTTAGCCCCCCTGTACTCCTCCCAAAGTTCGAGAGCCCTGGGTCCCGAGATATGTCAAGAGTAAAGATACTGTAATAACAATGATGATGATAATAATAATTAACTCAGTATGCCACAAAGTTTTAAAACAACCGGTGCCAAAGTCCTGATACAAAAATCTTAATATAAAGCCATCATCACCAAGTCCACAAATCACATAACAAGAGCTTTATCAAAGAAAAACAAGAACCGAAGACGCAACACTAAATTAATTTTATTGATAGCATTAACCTACCTCGTTATCTCATTGAGTGTCATTGATAACCTTTTTGTATAATTTATTTACAGAATGGATACGGACAAGAAGTCGGTAGTATTGAAAACAAAAGCTGATTTGAATATCGCTGGTGATCTTAAAATCACATTTACAAAGAAGAACAAGGTGTTCAATGGAGCCTACACAGCCTCTGCAAGTAAGTAGATCTATCTAACCTTTTTTTCAGAAGTAACATGAATTTTAGTTTAAAATCAAGAAAAGAAAACTACTAAAAGCAAACTGTATAAGCATGAGCATAATCAGCCTATAATGTTCCCACTACTGGGAAACAGGCCTCCTCTTGGTGAGAGGGAGTGGGCCGTAATCCACACATTAACAGTGCGGGTTGGTAGATGTCACATGTCTTCAAATTTTTGGTTCTAGGACGTGGCGGTTTCCTCACGATATTTTCAAGGCAAGGATAAAATTAGGAAAATAGTATTAGGCTTTTTGGTTTTAACTAAATGTTTTTTTGAGAGTTCCAAATGAAATAGGGACGACTGTCGGTCAGCTGCACATCAGTGGGAAAAGCCAATATAAGCTGGCCTCTTATTCAATTGAAGCTCCGTACTTCGCTAGGCCAGTTCAAGGTCATCAAAGTTACCTCCGGCGTGCGCTGACTGTACTATGCGGTTATATTCAATTTTCTCTAACATGAAGCTTTACCTCGTCAACAGCTGCTGTGGGAAGCTCACAATACGGCTACAGTCTGACAAAGAAAGGAGATGAAGAATACTTCGAAGTAGGTCCAGAAACCAACACTTGCGAAATTATTGGAGAGCCAGTCGTGAACATTGCTGACGTTCTACAAGACGCTTTGAACAACGGTACGTAGGAAAAAATGCATAAAAAATAATACATTAGCCATAATTATATAATCTGACTTCTTATTATACGAAAAACCTATACAATGCGAGGTCGGCTAAAACTGGAAATGTATAGCTTGATTTGTGTAGCCGTGTGTACTATTACGCTTAGACAGGGCGGCCAGGGACATCGACGCGCAATCTCAATTTTTCGCAGGTTATTTAAAAAAGATGTTTTTTTTTAATAACCGACGAAAAATCTGTATACAGGTTGGAAAGCTGGAGATTTTTTTTTCAACATTTTCCTTGATTAGGTTATTTTCATTCTTCAATTTACCTACTTACTTTTGATAAAAAATACGAATGTTTCCTTCGAGTGAAATTTTGAAATACAACATTTAGGTACTTCTCCTCCAGAGCCCGCTTCAACTTTCCACCCTGTATGCTCGTATTTTCTACATAACAAGGAGTTTCAAACCTATTGTGAGTGCAAGAAGGCATAAATCTACACAATAAGGAAAACCGAGTCTGGGACTTTTCAACCTAATGCCTCTTGACCTTTTTGTGTCGATCGCATTCAGATCATAGGTCAGCTACAGCCCGATTCAAACTTTAGTTCTCTCGCCTCTGAAGTGCGCTACTAGCTGCGCAGTACTTCACCCCTCACCCCCGCTGACAGGTGAATTTGTGTCTGCGCAGCGACTCGCCTCTTGTTCCGAGCCGCCATAAAGTTTGAATCGGGGGATGTAGTTCTTACACAATATTATCTAATAGGCACCTGCGTAACACAATATCAATCACAATCTGAATGATTTTGAAGGATATTGCTAATCCATTGCCTCAACAACGTACCTAAATAACGCAATGAATGTTATTGAACTGTCAATATAAAAGCGATTGCTACTGATAGTATTCGAAAGGGTTCCTTGAAGATAGTCAGAGATTTAAAGGGAACACACTAGTTACGCAATTACACCACAGTAGCCACTATCTTGAAGGAACCCTTTCGAACGCAAAACAAACTAATTATTGAAAATTTCTCAAGTTTTGTATTAAATTGTTAGAATATCTCTGAAAACACCAATTTTTCTTATAATACCTACTTTCCCCTGAGCACCCCTCCCTCCACCCCCCCCCCCGCCCTCCTCGATCCCCTGCTAGTTCTTCTTCTGTTTTTATCTGTTACTCTTTTTGACTGGTAAGTACAGTTAAGAGAATATAAACGTTCCATGTTTTATAATTGATAAAACTCACAAAATGAGTGTCAGTGATGTCATCAAAGATCATCCATACTTACCTACCATAAACCCATTTTTTACATTTTTCTTTTTTGCTAACAGACTCAGACGCAAGAAACATGAAGCCAGATTATGAGACCAACAAGGTTTCACTGAGGAAAAAGACGCTGTGCCAAATAGTGGAGACCGCCTACATCACCGTCATTCACAACATCAGGGCTTCGGCGAAAACCTTCCCGAAGACTGCCTTCTTCAAAGACATATAAATAAACCAATAAATATATAAACACTACCTACTGAGGAATTACGATGTTTTCCTACACGACACCATCACAGGATTATTTTTACGGGTCCCAAGCTAATTAATTATACTTAAACGTTTCCCCTGCTTCGTTGGTTTAGTGGTCGCAAGTGCCTATGAGGAGCATGAGGTCCTAGGTTCATATCCCGGGTCGTGAAAAGTGTTATTGGGTTTTTCCGTCTAGAATATCTCAGTAACAGCCCGGAGTTTGAATGTGTGCCCGGTGAATGGCTATGAGCTTGTCCCACAGACTTTGTGGCTCATCCCCTGTTACTTGAGGCTTAAAAAACAAAACCAGTAAAATGGGGGTGTACGTTAGGTACACGTCTGCTTAACACTTTGGGAAATACAGGCGTGATGTTATGGATGTATGGTAAATTGTTGGTTCGTTCTCTGTTTGGAAAGAAGTGGAACAATATTAAAGACTACATATTTAACTAGAATAAAAAACCTATAAAAAAAACCCACTACTTGCCTTTTTACATACCTAGCATGTTTTAATAAGTAGTAGTAAGTATTTAAGAACAATGTAGGAATTCTACAAAGCTTATATATAACAGCTTCCCATGTATAGAATCTATTAAGCAGATTCAAAAGGATTCAGTGTGTAAAAAGTACACTTACCAAAAAAACGACCACAGAATAACAGACGGCTGGAGCCGAGTATACACGATTCAGCTTCACCGACCTGGGTGCTTACTCTCGAATATAATTCCGATAGATTGACATTGGAATTATCAGTCAAACGTCAGGGATTGGCTGACTCACTGAGTCTAGCCAATCCCTGACGTTTAACTCAACCAACTGACGTTCAGACAGTTCGACAGTTCGACAGTTTCTTTCACTGTTGAGAAACAGCGTAAAGTGCGTCTAAAGGTTTCACTTTTTATGAAGTATGTAGTACATACACCAGCACATCAAGCTACCCGAAACTTTCAAATTTTCCCAATCAACTTTGAACCTTGTGCTTTAGCGATAGAGTTAAAAATATTTCAAAGAAATTTGACGGATTGTAGTAGCTTGATGTGCTGGCGTCTGTACGTATTTTTTCTTTTGCTTACATTCATTCATGGAATGACGAGTTCAATATTTCCCTATTCGGTAAATAGGCAGCATTACAGTCAAAGGTACGATATTCTATTGATTTGTACCTTTGAACTTCTGCAAAAGGCTTTACTTTAGTTCGGCTCCGTTTTCTAAAAGGAAAAGGTCAACTTTGACACGAGCTCATAGAGCGACTGGTGTCGTCAAAAGGTAACTGCTGACATTATAGAATTACGGGTATTGCTAATATAGAGTAGGTAAGTTGAAATAAATTCTTTCGTTTTTTCTTTGTGTAGTCAGATAGAAAACGCCGACCTCATCTAGTTTTTTTTTTTTTTTAATAAAATTATTGAAACCTACTTACTTACAGAAATAAAATCATGTACACGTATCAGGTTAGGCTGAGCGACGAACATCGCAGGGTGCCTGGTAGCAGCCGAATGAGAGTAGACGCTATTGGAAAAGCCAATTCCAAGCTGCTATAGGCTGATGATGATGATACTGCTGGTGATTATTTCAAATGGATGATCGAAAAAGTTAAAATTTTTGTATCTGGTTGTAACAATCTAGCCCGCACATCTCGCCGCCCGCGCCGCCGCGCCGGACGACCGACACCTCTTCTTCCAGAGAAAACATAGCAAGCAGAATTTTCGTCCCGTAATTTTTAGCAGGGTGAGTCTACGCGAGTGAAGCCAGGGACAAAGCAAGTATCTATATAAATAGAGCTCATATATTTTTCAGATAAGATGTACCTTTCTCATTTGATGACTCTGTAAATATATCTTGGACTTTACTGCTTTCGATTTAGAATCGCATGATAAAATCTGGCGCTATCAAGCTATTACAATAAATATGGAGAAGAATAGGGTATGTTATTAAACTTGCGTATATTGTACTTATAGGTAGGTCATTTGGGTCATAGGTAGGTCAGCTTCGAAAACAGACAGGCGCTTTACTTAGGGTAAATTATTTCATCACCACTGCTCTTAAAGTGGTCAAGGAAAACATCGTGAGGAAACCGGTATGTCCTAGAACCAAAACTTTAAAGACATAACACGTGGGCCCAGCGGCCCACTTCCTCTCACCGAGAGGAGGGCTGTGTGCCAGCAGTGGGAACATTATGGGCTGATTATATGTTTATGTAGGGACAAGGTCTAATTAAATTAGCTAGCGAAACTTCATACAAGTGATAGATATTTAATGGCGATTACATAACAAAAAAGTTCTTTCAAACTCATAATTTCAAGTTACTGGTAAACTACAGCTGATTATGTAGGTAGGCACATAGTTGACCCTGTGTAAAAATATTTGTAATTAAGTCAGATCTTAGTTGACCACCAAAAGTTCATGTCTCTGAGAGATGTCTTCCAGCTAAAATCCGAAACGGGGATCACCGCTGCCACAAAAGAAAAACAAGAAAGCTGGTGACCTATCACATTTTAAACCCCATGGGCAGAAAATAAACCATTTATATTTTGACTTTGATCAACCGACCAAATTCATATTTTATTTTTAAGGCTGTATCTCTCTTTGCAGAACAGTTTCCGTACAAAAAGCTTCTAGATAATTCCGTATTTATCGTTTAAATTTTATTTTTCCGACATTCCTAAGCCCATTACGTTACAGCACGGCCCGCCCGCTGTCTCAGGTAACTGTACCGATAAACAAAGGAATCTTTTACTTTGATTAATGTTCAGTAAATATTAGAAAACACCATTTTTCCTCAGTCAGCTGGATGTCAGGTGAAATTGGTTTTTGCTATCATGAAATAAGGATAATTTGCTGATGTAGGAAAGCTGTTGGCTTATTTTTTGTTATGAAATCTATTACGAAAAGCGTGACTTTATAAGTTTATAACACAAACGTCTGCTGTAAATGCTGCGTACTTAAATGTTTCTATTTCAATGTGCAAAGAAGAAGGGCTGAGTTCTGTGTCTGTGTGTGTGAATGCCATGTTTATTGCAGTAAGTAACATTTTTTTTTAAAATGTTTTTTATGAATCAGATGGTCTGCAATTAAGTAAATAATTTTATTTATTATTATAAGTATTTTTACAACCTACTCCACAGCTAGGTATAGATAGCACCTTTATCCACTAGTAAACGAGCCTGACCTACGTAAAAAAACGGTTGTTACATTGTTGCACCGGATGTTCGGTGAGGGACCGAACACGTACCGAACGTCCGGTGCAACAACGTCGCAACGTTGAATGTCATGTGTATTACAGGGGATAAAAATATATGTATACACTGCATAACTTCACTAAATTAACTAACAAACTATTTAAATAAAAATTTATTGTAAATAAAATAAGTGTAATGTCACAACTGATTTTTTTTCACATACAAGCAAGACTCTCAATGGGAGCCTGACGAGGGACGGCGCTGCCGAGGTCGACCGAGAAAACGGTGACAAGATGACCAGGACCAGGAGCAGGGCCTGGACGAGTACCGCGAGCGGTGGTTAGAGGTGGCTTGGGAAAAGAATTCCCGGAACTAGGAAGGACTTGGGGGAGGCCTTTGCCCAGTAGTGGGACAGTATAGGCTAAACAAAAAGATAAGAACGAAAAACTTGAAGGCCAATTCTCGTAATTTAAAACGTTCAAAATCTAGTTGCAGTCTCATCTCTGAAGATGCATCTCAGCGACAAACAATCATGTCAAAATGTAAGGAAATTAGAGGTATTTTTTACAGATTGAGACTGAGATCAGACTGTGAACGTTCTTAAAATTACGAGAATTGCTCTTGCTTCTACGAAGATTAATTGAAACTCCGCCAGCGATTAGACCCTTGTTGCGTGGCGATTACCAGCTAGCCAGCTAGGCCTACGGCGAGCAGGTAAACTAAAAGTTTGGAAAATCTATGTATAGCGGTTCTTCAGAATTTCGCAAACAATCCTGAATGTACGGCACGTGTTTTCGATATTTCTCTGCAAATTCGGAGTATGTTTCTCTGGATTCTACTGCACAAAATGGCGTCGGGATCTATCTGTCAATAACTGTCAAAATATACGTATATTCACAGCGGTTACTAGCTGACACTCCGTTAGTGCAATCTGCAAAACCATACATCATATGAAATCATACGAGAACATTTCGAAATTGAAATATTTTCTGTACGTGGTTTTGCAGTCTCTACCTAACATTCGCAGTGTTGTAAGCACTGATAAATTAAAGGGGAGGGCAGAGTGATAAATGTAAGGCCTCAAATTTTAATGGATGCTTTGGACTACTAATATGGATTTATTTTCGTTGGATCCCGCTTTTGAATCCCATTTTTTTAGTTATTAACGATGGGTCCCATTTGCTATTTCCATTGAATCCCATTATGCATAGATTGCCTTCAAAGATACAAATACTGTTTTAAAGAATGTTGAAGAATGTGTTTTATTTTTGTTTTATGTTTTATAAAAACGAAATTTATGATTTTGATAATCCGATAAACAATGGTGATAATTTCGAAATGGCACACGAACAACCGGTTACGGACGAAGGACACAATAACAGGGTTTTACCTTCAAACAAAAAGCTTGTTGTTTCCGGAGACTCATGAAGGGTCATAATTTTAAAGACTAGCTGCGGATTAATTGCGTAAAACACCAACAGTAGCAATGGCTTTCATTTTGAGAGTTCAACAACATTCATTGCGTTATTGCGTTGCTGAGCAGACAAATTCTCCGAATATATGAAGCAATGGATTAGCAATATCCTTCAAAATTATTCAGATTGTGATTGATAGTGAATTACGCAATATAGGGTGCTGGTTAGATTGAAATGAAATGAGCTGAAATACGTCATCATGGTGTTGTCAAGAGATAGTTGCATATACCTACTTATGCAAATGTGACACGAAAACGGAAGATGCTAGACTATATCTACTAGTCGGGATTTACCAACGATCAGCAGCCCCTTGATGGAAGTGTTTGATAATTGCTCCCTCCAACAGGCACTAGTAATACGAATGGCAGTATAGTCCCTTGTGCACACAGCAGAGGTTGTTGACGTCAAAAAGCAATGTTTAAAGGTTATGTTTTTTCTTTGAAGTTACCTTATAATGGGTCTATGATATTGATCTTTCGATGGAATGAATATGCGATGCGTTGAACGCTCGATCAAACAAATATTCGATATTTTGAACACTCGATCTATTGAGTGTGCGATGTATTGAATGTTCGATTTATTAAGCATTCGTTATTATGAACGTTCGAGTATTTAGACGTTCGATTTATAGTGGTCGATCAATTGATATTCGATTATTTGGCATTCGATTTGGCATAGTGTACCCATTTAAACAGACTCCGGAACCAGGTTGGCCATAGCAAGGAAAACTTGTTCAGGTGGAGATTAATAAACGACTCCGCCTTGTAAATGTGGTGCTGTTCCAGAAACGATGGAACACTAAATAATATCATGTCCTACGTGTCCTATCAGCTGCACGTTACAGGAACTGATGGACGCTGGTGATGGTGCCAAACAAGTATATAGCCGAATTCTGGGCCGAGTCCATTTGGATTGCCATCGACTCGCTAACAAGAAGAAAGTACAGGGTGGTCGTTCAGTACGTCACAAGTAGCTTGTGTGTCTACTGCAGTTGTCCGTCAGCCGTAGAAATGTCATTAGAAGTTGAATGCCTCGCATACAAGCAATAATGCCCCACATACAAGCACTCGTACGTCCCAGTAAACAGTTACCAGCGAACCGATGAAGAAACTTAATTTCTAGCAGCTGGTCGGAATTCCAGTTAAGTAGCTAAGTAAGCTAGGATTTTGCCCACAAAACATCTACAACGGAAAACCTGAGACTAGAGATGTTGATGCATACCTAGCTTCTGTGACAAATCTTTTACTGTTCAAGAAGAACGGTCTTGCCCGTGTCGTTAAGGTGTGCTTAATCTTTGTCTACTCATAAAATTATGATTAAAAAAAACACTTCCTCTCTCCTTAAACATCATCATTATATTTCATTTGCTCCTTTTTAGTGATATATATTTATATATAAATTAGTTTACCTATGATTTATGTATGTATTTATTTTATTATGGTGCAACACAGAATACCTACAGTAATGTCTTTCCTTCCCTTTTTTAATACATACAAAGGTTGTCTTTAAAAGATCGCTCTCAGCGATAAGACGGCCGGTTGTGTCACCCTTTGTAAAATTTCTTAGTTCTGTAATTTATATGGTGTACATTATAAAGAGTATTCTATTATATCCTAGATGTTCTGGGGTTTTGCCGATAGTAACGAGCTAAACAAAGCCACACACCACGTTACACCAGATTCTCCCGTCGGCTTTGTTGTTTCACAAATAATTCATGTACCGAATATTTTAGTACGTAGTCCAGCCTGAAACTGCAGAATAGCATAATGTTCATAAAAGCAAACTTGCTACGAGAAGGTACAGGAGGCCTGCCATGATCTATTTAAAACGATTCAAAAGCAAGACATTTCAGTTTAGGTTCTTAAACTGCATCGTTCACAGTCGTACCATGACGTCCAATACACTCAGCGGCATTTGGATCGTTGAAAGTGAATGAGCGTTAAGAGCTCGTGGTAGGTATCCAGATGGCACGGCCTAAATTGAATCGTTAAACTGACGTCATGGTACGAATTAGCAGAACAGTTCAGTTTAGGTTCTAAAGTGAATCGCGTTAAGAGCTCGTGGTAGGTATGCAGGTGAAAACTAACTGTCACATATTAAAACAGACGGTCGTTTTTTGACATATTATGATATTCAAACTTGGGATGGTAATGTTTTTTTTTTTTAATAATTTATACAAAAGAATACAGGATTATTCATAATTATTAATTAGCAACCAAAAACCACTAATTACGAGGTGGACTGTAGTGGAATATGTTAATCATGTCAAGGAATTTAATATACTATAAATTATATAATACTTACCTACTCTTACAATATGATAGGTACCTACTCGTAACACAATTCTTTCAACGAAGCATTTAAATATCACAATAGCTCAACTGTGGCTAATGAATGACTAATGAGACTCAATTGAATTTCTATTGTTATAAATCAAATTTTGATTTTTCAACTGTTGAACGGTATTGTTGGTTACGAATCAGAAATTAAACAATTCAAAATTTTGCTCATCTTCCAATAATAAAAGGTTTTAGCGAAATCGGCAATCATAAATTATATCACCACCGCAATACCGGTCATTTCTTTGTGGAACCACAAACTCCATTAGTCATCTTCAAAGTTTCACAGGAATAATTTCTAATAACCTCTATTTAAGTACCACAGAAGGCGAGGATACTCAGAGAAAAATTGAAGACATTTTTATTTCTTACTAAGACGGACATTGGAATTGTAATATGATTAAACTCGAAAGAAAAGGCTCGCCAGGTATTGCCTTGTTACAAAAACAAAACTCTTTTGATATTCTTTTTTTTTCGATTAAAGGGGACCTACAGAATAAACGAAAACCCTTTTCGGCAAATGCTTTTAAAGGTAATGTTAGTTGTGTGCCTAAACAAAGATTGTCTGTGTACACTGAAGTAAATTAGTTTTAAAGAATAACAAAAAAAAACGAGAACTGAAACAAAAATTATTCCCGAGTTGATGTTTCTGTTAAGGTGCTTCTAAATGGGCAATAGGTACCACGACCATATTTTTTTTATAAAAAAATATACCAGAAAGTCTATCTATGGAATATTGCAGTAATGTCCCGGCCGTACAGCCACACATGTTTGGTATGGGTGGGTATGGCCAATGCATTTTCGAAAGGTTGCCGGACCATCGATGAGCGATCGAAAATACTACAATATTGCCCGGCTAGTTATATTGCTGTTTCAGCCACTCTCTATTGTTGTGGCATAGTGCATCTTTTTCTACCGCGAAATGAAGTTTTGCGTGAGTAACGCCGCGATTAGTTGCTTTATTGTATGCTTTATTTATTCTGTGCTGGTGGTTATCACGTTTTTGTTTTGTAGGTATATATTATTAATGAAAATAAAGATGACTAATACTTGGACTAATAATTACTAATTACATATACTTATTTCTTTTAAAACACAAGAGACGAAATCGGTCGCGAAAAAAAAAACAACTAACTAGCATAACTCGTCAAAATGTAGGGATACATTTTGACGAGTTATGCGAACATAACTTATCCAAACACTTATATTAGATGCGGAGTAATTGCGTTCGCTATTTTCGGCGGCGGGAACGTGTGAGCGGCTAATAGTGTTTTACGCAATTAGGATGCTGACACTGACCTGCAAATTGCAAAAAACGTACTTGGACGTTCGAATTTCGTGGACTGCCCTGGCGCTTCCCCCTAAAGCCTTCAATTAACCTCAAAGCGTTCTGATTGGTTGTCAATAAATTAACAGACAATGAAACCAATTGCCAACAGATTAAATTGAAAGCCGTCGTAGAATTTCTGATATCGGTTGTTAATTATCTCCGGGTATTCTATCTATCCGGTTTCTCTTCACAATAACTTAGTAATGAACAAAGATTTAAATAAAAATAAATCTCTATTGCACGTAGAATAAAACCTTTGTCATCCATTTCTCTGACCTATTTACCCGGGTTTGCTTGGCTTTGTCTGAACTAACTTACTCAGCCCATTAGCGGCACAAGACGTTGTTATTATATTATATTTTGTTACAGAAGGACTAACAAGATTTATAATCGACTAGATTTTACCCGCGGCTTCGCCCGCGTGGAGGTCGTAAATGATCACACGGAAACGTATCCCCGGGATCGAAAGTATCTTAAGTGTTAATCCAGGTTAAAATAAACTATCTGTGTGCCAAATTTCATCCAAATCTTAAAAACGAAAATGCAGAACCAACGACACCGACTTCCGGTATTAAATTTATTTTTCACTTTGTAGTGTTATTTTTGGAAGCAATTTTCTTTTTTATTTATTTTTTCGATGTTGACATTCTTTTAATAAGGCAGATGGTAAACAAATTACCAGCAAATCAGGAGTCAGCATATGAAACGAAGTTCTTTACAAAAAGGTAACAAAATGCCAAAGAAAAGAAATCCAATTAAGGCAATAACGTTTACAATATTCGTATTTCTTAAGAATTATCATCGTATAATGTTTATGTAATAAAGATAAATAAAATGCCATTAGCGTTATGCCATTATGTGTACATAAGAACAAAAAGGTATACAATAATTCTTGCCTGTGCGATAAGCTCTTGTGTGAAGTCGACGAACTTTGGTGAATCAGTAAGCCTATTACGCAACTGGCAATTTGCTGAAATTGTACAATAATTTTGCGATCGTGGCTATCAGAAGATTAATGGGGTTTCTGGTTTGTCTTTGGCATGTTAATTTAATACTGTAACAAATGAACGAAAAATTGATGATTCAGGCCCAGAAAATTCCATTGAATAAGTACAAATGAAGTTTAAAATTATAGTTGGTGATAAAGGACGGTAATGTACCTATTATCATTGTTTGGTCGGTTATAATAAGTAAACTAATAAAATGGTATATAACTACATAATTTCAGATCAGACAGTCTAGCTAGATGGATACCTGTTACTTCCATTTTGCAAGAGGTAAACTGAAGAAAGGCCTCCGTAAATAGTAGGTATCTATTGGTCTCAACGACCTAGGAGGTAAATATAGTACTAAGTAGGTACAATGGAAGCTAAGCCAAAAGGTATCAAAACGTAAAAAATCAACAAATACTTGAAAATCTTGAAAAAAACTACATTTAAGTTAACATAAACAAAATTCAGGATAATAAAATAAATTCACACGTTACTCGATCAGGCAGGCAGACAGGAAGTCTATGAACTGGGGAATACCCATAACTTAATTTAATAAACCAGCAAGCAGACATGGTTCCATCACAAAAGAAAAATCACGACAATAATGAGTACCGACATAATTGTTCAAGCCGACAACCGGTTGCCCACTCCATTTGCGCCGTAAGTCTCCTCGAGCTTGAATAACGGGGTTGATATGTGCAAGAAATATAACAACGAAGAATCTCCGAAGGGTTAGACAGAAGTGAAGAAAGAAAGAAAAAGTATTTATTGCGACTCGTACAGGAAGATCACAAGCTAAACACAGCCAAAAAAAAAAAACAAATTATACAAAAAAAAAGGAACAAAAAGAAAAATGAAACAGAAAGTCATACGAGGTCAAAAGGCTCCTATCTCAGCATGAATCTACAGTATACAACATATAGTTGTAACTTTAACTGGTGAACCAGTTATGTTAAAGTCATATGTCGTGGAGGGAAAGCTTTGCCATCAACCGTGCCCAAATCCAGACTCCTGGCTGTTACTGAAAAATTCCTGTAGGAAAAACCCAATGACTCGAACTCATGCTCAGCAGTCTGTAGTACTTACGACCACTAGACCAATGAGGTACTCAAGAAAATGCTAACAATTTGGACTGCATCTCGTATAGTTTATATCAAGAAATTGTTTAAGTATTTTCTTAAACCTTCACGTTGTTTCGCGTGCAATATGCTGACCGGAAAACTCGTAAAGCGGACTTTTTGAAAGTCGAGAATGAAATGGGATGCCAAGCAAAAAGCAATCTCGCTCCACTTAGCCTGGATGAAGCTACTCAATATCAAAGAGTAACAAACATCCATCCATCCATCCATCCTCACAAACTTTCTCGTTTATAATATTAGTAGGATAGGATAATTTGCTACGTAAGGGATATCGATGCGCAAACTGTTACCACGAGGGCATTAGCATACCTTCGACGCGAAAATAATATGCGAAACCGCTAAATGAATTCCGCTGCGCAACCTTTATATAAAGGGCTTTAGCACAAATCTTCGCCGTGACAAAATTTATGAGATTCCGCCAATAACCATGGTTTCGCGGCGGAGCTGAAGTATGATGTGATACCTGCCTTCAGGCAATTTTCAAATCTTACAATGACATGACTAGAACCCCAGCCTAGATTTTTTTTATCGGTAATTTAAAAATGTACTATACCCACACGGAAAATCTATCCAGCACGCGTACCATGATCAATTGACACCATAGAAACGGGTTTTATCGGCGAAAGTATTGTCAAATCTAGTCTAGACTAATGCCAATAGATAGATGACAGAGACATCAACTCAGCCTATTGCAGTCCACTGGACACAGGCCTCTCCCAGGCTGCGCCACAACAGCCTGTTCTCCACCTTCCGCAGAGACATGACTAATGGAAAAATCGCATAACATTTACCTTCGACGGACCTAGAAATCGAATTCACAACCGTATGCTCACCAGTGATAAGCACTCATGATCCCAGTATTGAAAGCAGTTGTAAAACCAGTCTAAATACTTGGTTTTTTTTTTAATTAATTGGAGCAAATGTTTTAAGAATGAAATAAAATTGTAAAGTTGTTGCGAGGAAGTGAACCGACAGATGTAGCTAGAAATGAGTCAGCTTTTGAGATGATTGAACTCGTACTGCAGCAGTGTTAGCCCACTGGTAACAGCCGCAAGTTACGAGTTCTATATCTGTGGTTTAAAACCAAGCTGACATTTTACTTTGTGTAAATTATTTCATCACTACTGTTCTCAAAATGAGGAAGGAAAACATCGTGAGGAAACCGGCATGTCTTAGCACCAAAAATTCAAAAACATGTGACTTCCACCAACCCGCGTGGGCCGCAAACCACCGCTCCCTTTGTCCGCGTGGTGGATTATGGCCCACTACCTCCTACAGAGAAGAGGCATTTGTACCAGCAGTGGGAACATTATAGGCTGATTATGTTATGATTTAAGTATGTACTGCAGAATGATTAAATTAGTAAGGACCTGCTTACCAATATAGAAACGAAGAATCAATCTGCAGGTACCGTCTCTCTTACTCTCACTTAATCTTATCTCCTATCTCTTTCCAGTGAAGTCCGATTGCTTTCCCATTTCTAAGAGCGAGAGTTTGGAAGAGGGAGTAGTTTGGAAGAAAATAGACGAAAACGGAGGTTCAATTAAGCATCAAAATTGTGAACCATTGGACAAGACTATGAGAGGAGCAGTTCCAATACGATAAGCATACAATAGTCTAGATAAACACAACACTACGACAAAACTAAAGAAAACATCCAATACAATTTTTTGACCCCACCAGCACCACCTACCTACATAGCAGGAATGTACAAAATGTTGCCAAAACTTACCCCATTATTTACAAAGGATACGTATGCTATGCATAATAATGCATTGTATGAATGAACGCTGCACATAATATGCTAATATGTCATCCTCTATGTTCGTTGATTCATATCTCTTGATAAAGCATCCTGTTTTGCGTTGTTTTGGGTCGTATTTGCGTTGCGTTGATTATATTTTACGGTTAATGCTGTGCAAGGTAAAATTAAACCTACAGGCAAAACTTTATAAACGTGGTGGCCTGGTCGCTATAGATGTCTAGCTTATCTAGCAAATTTCGATGAAACAGAATATAATGTCCCATCTGCTAGAATTTCCTAAATGACCGTTCACCTGCACCCTTGACGATCTGAACAACGCCTCTGATGCTGCAATAAGCAATAGTTCAATGATGTATCGTTAAAACGAAAAGAAGAAAATTATAAAAAAAAATCTCTTTAGTAATTGAATGAATATACATACGTGAGAGTCCGCGAGACACAACGTACTTTATTTTTACATATCGAATGTGAAGCACCGTACCGATCTATGGCGGCCGGTCGGCATACTATGATGTAAATGTGAGCGTGAGGCGTGTTTGTACAAACGGTCCGCGGCATACTTAGAGTGCTTCACTTTCGATTCGAGTCCATCTTTTTTTATAAGTCTATGCCTATAATAGGTAGGTATATTGCAGGATGCCAGAGCAGAGATGCCTCGCCGCAAAGCATTTATTTCAATTAAACCATTTACAGGCACTTTTGAATTGTCAAGAAGTCGGTCAGTCAGAAAATATGAAGCTAGTTGCCCATAACTATAATAAATAATAAGGATCATAGCTAGTGGCGTTCTGTAGTATGTAGTAGGTATGTTTATGTAATGTGCATTCGCTATTTATTTGCCAAAATGTAAACAAAACTGAGTTTATGGAAACAAATCAATCAAATCCTACACAATTAGGTTCAGTTTTAGTCTGTGCTAATGTATTTTCTTTCAGTTTACGCTACAACTTCAAACATTTTTATAACTTTTTCAATAGTCCTAGTCGCTCTAAAATCAACTTAGGTAATCACCATTAAAATAAAGTTTATATTTGTTTAACTTGAAATAATACTAATTTGAAACATAAGTATGAACAGACTTTAAATCATGTTCTAGAGGATGGCTCCAGTAGCGTTGGCGATGATGTAAGCTTTAAGCTCCATTAACTATTATCCATTAACATTAACTATTCATGACATTATAAGCCGTAGGTATACCTAAGCTTAATGACGAAAATGGAAGTATTTTCGCAAAATAAAATGACTGTTAGTAAATCCGCTTTGAGGGTTTTATTCCTAAAGTCACAATAAGCTCTTTACGGGATCGTCTATACAACCAATAAGATTATCTTATCTTTTTTAATTTTACTGCCTCGTACTTCGCAAGCGCTACTGCTAAGCACGAGGTCCTGAGTTAGATTAGTTAGATAGATTCCCTAATCATACCGTGATATTGGATTTTTCTATCTCAATAAAACTCAGGCTCAAAGCATTAAGCCAATTACAGGCACTTTTGAATTGTCAAGGAGTCGGTCAGTCAGAAAGATGAAACTAGTTGCCCATTCGAAAGCGTAGTAGGTTCTTTCGTGCGCCTGATCTCTCTCCGGTCGCGTCGGATTGCCGTTCCATCGGACTATGAGAGTGAAGGAAGAGGAAGTGCACTGCAGAGTTTCTGCACGCGCACTTGTGCACTGTATCTTCCGCGCACAAGGCTATAGTCTCCGTTGAGATTGACCGCCGTCTGCGGTCTGGAGGACTCTTTTTAGGTTCCTATGGAGAGAGAATCAACAAATAGCAGCCCGAAGCCTAGATATATGCTTGCCCCCTATTACATAGGACTTAAACGTAATTGGCGAAAAGTTGGTGCACTACTAAGTTACACCTCTGCCTAACCCTTTGGGAAAACAGGGTTGATGTTATTTTATAGGTTCTTATTTAGTTATATTCCATTCAAATTCAAATGTATGTTTCCAATTCTTGTTATTTCAAGTTAAACAAATATCAACTTTATTTTACCGGAAATTAAATTGATTTCAGAGTGACTAGCACTGTTTAAAAATGTTTGAAGTTGTAGCGTAAACTGAACTTGTGTGGGCTTTAAAGTTATTTTTCCAAATAAGTAGTCATATTTGTTTACATGTTTTTCAAATAAATCGCGATAGGTAATTATGTGCTTCTTATAATATTATGGTCTAAAAATACCCGGTAAATGTTTTAAAGCAAATCCCACACACTGAACAAAGGGTCCCGTTGTCTGTTCATCTCTCAGGATTTTACATAAAGAGCGATCATTAAATTTGCACAGATCATTTATCAACAAGCCACAAACCTAATTAAGGGTAAAGGAAATAGTGAAATTCGTCCTTTTTTTCAACGTAGGTATTTCCTTGGTTAAAAGTCTATGGTTCAACGGTTTTATTGACTTTCAAAGGAAATAAAATGGCTGTTCGTTGCGTAGACAAGTTTAAAAGCAGAATCATTAAAATCGAACTCCTTTTTTATTTGTTTCAACGACTTTGTGGCTATAAAAATGGAAGTTGTTCACAATCTATGCTCATCATATGCACTGCAATCATATGCACATCAAAAACTTCTTTGAAAACTGTTTTTAAATGTCCGACCAAGGCACTATCCTTTGAAATTCTTCTTCATACACGCGCAGTTTACCTTAGCAATTAATTTTCGAACACACTCCAATTGATTTCTTTACAAGCAGCTGAGCATCCATCCATTTATACTAGGTATTCTATCTAAAAGCTATACTGTATCTAACATAATCTGCATTCGCGATTTGTTTAACAAAAATATAAACAAATATGAGTTTATGGAAAAAGTACCTACTTTAATTCCTTCACAATGAAGTTCAGTTTACGCTGCAACTCCAAACATTTTTACATTTTCAATAGTGCTAGTCACTCTGAAATCAACTTAATTACGATTAAAATAAAGTTGATATTTGTTAAACTTTAAATTTTATAAAAATATTGTGTTTATTAATTAGACGATGGATTGGCTTAATTTTTGAATATTTACAAAACTAAAATATATTTATACTATAGATGAGCACTTCGATGAGCACCCGGCCCTTGGGGTCCTGTTTCAACCCCAAACGGCTCATACATATAGCTCCCAATAAGGTTGTTATTTTTGCGCCGTTTGAGGTTTTCTGCTCCTGCAGCAGCCGCCCCAGCACAGCCCACCGTGCTAGGAAGATGGGACGGCGCGAGGGTGTCGACACAGGTTGCATCCCACACCAAAGGCCTACCCAACTTCCAAGGCATTATGGTCATTCCATCTGGCCTCTTCCCGTCGTCGCGTGCCAAGCCATTGTGTTCTAAAACAGCTGGCACCCCGGCGGTGACAAGCGCCCGACGGATGATGTCGTTAATGCAGGCGTGCCGTGCCATCCGACCAGCACTCTTGATGCAGGAAAGACCATTCAGTCGACTGCTACACCGCATTGACAGCGATGTGGAGCAAGGAGCGCCCAGACGAAAACAGCCAGCCGGAATGTGGTGTCGGTAACGCCTGAAGTCAGAGGCCCGACTCCCATTCACCCACAGCCAGCAGACGGGCACGCTCAGCAGTATTGGTGGACGTATTAATAACTTTATTCCGTACCAACCTGCAGAGCGGCTCATCCCACTGTCTCTGGGAATACGGGTTCTCGGGCTGAACCGTGTCCGGGCAAGCCAATTACCAGGCGTTCACCGCATCGGTCAAACACGGCACTTCAGAGTCAACCTGAGCAGGAATTAAGATTCGTGTGGTTAACTTTTCTGTGCTGTGGACCGAGGACTGGAACACCTGTAGGCTTACACTAGAAATTTTGCGGACGCCGAGCCGACCAAAACGAATGGGTAGCACGGCTTGCAGCCACGCGCGGTCGTCATCACTATTTTTTATTAGGGATCAATTGAACCTTCCTATTGTTTGAATTAACAAAACAATACTTAAAAATACCGCTTAGGTATGTCATTTTATTGTCATCTTTCAAAACTACTGGAGCTATATGAATCAGTAGACTTCATAGAATTCTGCTGAATACCGTAGCTATATTATTCAAAACAGTAACCTCACAATAATTACTGAGAGCAGTTGATTTCAGCTCCTCATTCAAAGTGGACAAAGACGGGTACATTTTTTTTTAAATAAAATTTTAAACCTTGTATAGCCGAGTGAATCGACACATGCGGGTCGAAAACTCGAAACACAATGTAAACTCACCTTAAATTCGCTCCAGCGTGCAGCGATTCGAATCCGGTTTTTTGTTTTTGAGAAAATAAGTCCACTATATATAACGTTGGTGCTAACAACGGACTTTTCTTCGCGTTTATTAGTGCAAGCAAGATGGTACTCGGTCGTGTGTACTTCGCCTTTTGTGTTATACTTGTGTTCCAAACTTTATTGTATTGTGACGGTCAGATAGCACATAAGAGCTATGATCCAAGTGAGTATTTTTGGCATTGTTATGACATTTTGTGCGGACAATCTTTTATATGAACCAAGAAGGATATTGTGGACTTGCGGTCCATTTTAGTATAAAAGAGTTTGGTCAATAGTTGTTGGGAACAGCTCAACAATAGAACAAAGGTCTTGTGTTTGTTTTCGGGACCAATTTTCTGTACCGATAGGTTTTTTATGGGGTTATTATAGTTCCTATTCTCCTTTGCGTTTGCCTTACGAGAGGCCTTATTCTCTATGACACAATGAACTAAACCGCTCGAAATTTGCTAAGTAATTGACGTGCTTTCGAAGTAAATAACCTGTGGTCATAGTGAATTAGGGCCCTGAAGGGCAATTCTCGTTATTTTTAAGAACGTTCACAGTCTAATCTCAGTTTCAATCTGTCAAAAATACCTCTAATTTCCCAACATTTTTGACAAATTTTTTCCATTGATTGTCGCTGAGATGAGATTTAATCTAGATTTTGAACGTTTTTAATTACGAGAATTGACCTTCTGTTGTTAGTTTGTCATACTTCAACACGTATGTAACCAATGGATTTGATAATGAAAATCCGTGAAAATTAAAGGTTACATCTTCATAGCCTTTTTAAAAAGAACAGTTTATGTTTCTGTTCCACAAAAAGTTTTGAAATATCATGTAGTTACTCACATATTTTTATTTTATACCTAGTAGGTAAATCTTGTCAATTTCATGAGAACCCTAAGTCTTGTCAATTTCATGATAAATCTAATTTATGAATGACAATTTTGGTTTGCCGGGCGCAAACCAAAATTGTCATTCATAAATTAGATTTCTTTCTCTTTTAATCACTCTTTACACTTTACTAATGACTACTCAAAACGGTGAAGGAAAACATCTTAAGGAAACCAGCACTACCTACTAGAACCAAAAAATCAAAGACACACACACCCCACACCCCATCCCATCTAGGAACATCAACACCAACATCAACAACATCATGGAACATCTAGGTACCCCATTGATTTCATCCCGATGCTCAGTTTCCAAGATGGTTCAAAAAAACAGTATTAAAAATAGCAGTCGTAAACAAACACCGCTGGAATTTAATATTACAAACAACAAACGGTTTAATTTTATTTAAATCGTGTAAAAGGTACTAGACGAGGAATTAATTTGATTTTTTCTAGTAGGTTCTTTCTCTCTGCTTTAATTTCAACGATTCCCAACAGCGGCTCTTTTCTATGTATCTCTAACTTGACCCAAATAATGAAATTGCTTTTCGCAGCTCGTTGTATTTATTTTGATTACGAGATAATAATTGTATATTTTATAAGGAATTTATGTACCTAAATATTAGCCATAAACCTAAAAAAGAAACACTTCGTCCTCGTTTTATTCTTGTGTTAGAATTGTTAGATCTAGGCTGAAGGTCGTTGTGACTTAGATAACTAAAGGCAGACAGATTAGGACAGTAACCAATAGATAAATTATATAGAATATAGGGTCCAAATTTATTTTGGACATTACTGACAAAAAAAAAATAAGAAAAAATTAAAGAAATTTTTTTTAGGAAACCTGGACTTATCCTGTCATCGCCAACCCGTCTTGAGCAAGCGTGGTGATCAATGCACAATAATACACATATGCCTTTTGTGTATGAGAAGACTTTGTCTTGCAATGGGACAATAATAGGCTTATGGCATGTGCTTAGGCCGAAGTCATTCTGCAATTTTTTTTTTTGCATTGCTTGGTACCTGTAGCTTGATGAGTAACGTACTGCGTAGTTCGACCAAGTGACGCTTACTTTACTTCCACCTCCACGCTTGGACGTCAGTGTGTCCATTGCACACTATCATCATAATCTGAATAATTTTGAAAGATATTGCTTCATAATGTTCGAAAAATTTGTCTAGATACTCAACTACTTACGTAAAAAACGCAATGAATATTGTTGTACTGTCAAAATTAAAGCCAGTGCTATGCAATTATTGCTGTGTTAAACGTAATTACTCCGCAGGTAGGTACAGAAAAATAATAGTTTTTTTTTTCTTCTTTTTATAAGTATATCTGTTGTGTAGAAAACCTCAGACACACGACACAGCTCTGAGATGCTTCTAATGCCTTCTATTGATCATAATAAGAACCTCGGAGAACGTCAATGACTGCCATTTTTCAGACAGTTTTATATTCCCTATGTAAAATAACGTTTATTGCAATCATAAAATCAAATCAAAATATTTTATTTCACATAAACCTACATGGGCACTTATGAAACGTCAGAAGCTGGGTGCACGTTTCCAATTTGTCGTTTAATATAGAAAAGAGCCGGCAAGGAACTAAAGAACAATAAAAACGTTAAAAAAAAAGAACAATCACGAGGTTTCACGGCACGGTGACGAATAGTAAAACCATGCATTTGCTAGGAGCGTGTACCTACCTAGCAGGACTCACTCAATAGGCAGTTAGCGAAACACCAAGCTGTGTGACTTCGAGAAACCTTTGAGAATTTATAAGATGCCTAACCTTGACTTCGTGCCCCAAAATGACACTAAAAGGAGCACTTAGTGAGATATTATCCTAAATTCAATTTAGCGTAACTAGGAGAAGTGGGCCTCGGATGTGTACGTTGTCTTTGAGGATGTCACTCAATTGAATCCTAATTTTACGTCTCAATTTTACTTACTTATCCCTTTTCTTTTTGTAGTTATTCTTACATAGGTACTTCAAGTTTGTGTGTTTACCTGTTTTTTACATTTCTATGGTGTTTACAGTTTTTTCTTTCAAGGGGTATTTGCCCTTGTTGCTGCCATGCTATGAGTTTTATATATATTTAGACGATAACCGTGACGAAGGGTAAATAATTATAATAGTGAGGTGTAGTTTGATTGTAAATGTGTGCGTTTAAGCGTGTATGCACAGAGCGGTGGTGTAGTTTTGGCATGCAACACTGTATCGTTATCGTTCTCAGCGCTCTGTCTCATGGTTTTTTAACTGGTCTGAGGGTAACCGTAGATATAACCCCAACCAAGTGCCAAGGTCTTTTACCTTCTTTAAATCTGTTTTTTTCCGACTTTGGGAGCAATTATATAATTTTCTCCGTAGCCTTTCCGCTATCATAGCCTGAGTAACCGTAGAGTACACGTATGGAGTATCGATTTCCGTCGTTGATTTAAATAAATATCAAACTACGAGTAAATATACAGTTTATTACAACATGACGTGCAGGGCAGTTCAACTATTACCATAAACCTTTTATTTTTATGTCCCTACTGACATAAATATAGGTACATAATCTTAAACTCTATCAAGCAACCGCTAAGTATACGTCACTCAAAGCACTCGAAGTATAAAGCTATGACCACACTCAAGCGAATTCCTCATGGGATTCGCCCAGAACTCACTCGCGCCGATTGTGTCAACTAAGCTGCTAAAAGTGGCATGAATTAGTAGTAGCATAATCAGCCTATAATGTTTCCACTGCTGGAACACAGGCCTCTTCTCTGTGAGAGGGAGTGATGGGCCATAATCTACCACGCGGGCCCAGTGCGGGTTGGTAGATGTCACATACCCTTGAATTTTTGGTTCTAGGTCATGCCGATTTCCTCGCAATGTTTTCCTTCACCGTTTTGAGTGCAGTTGTGTTGAAATAATTAACACAAAGTGCCTGCTTGGGGTTCGAACCCACGACCAGATATAAGTAATACAAATCGTAGGTAAGTCGCGGCCGTTACCACTGGGCCAGCAATGCTCTCAATAAATAAGAATAATTAGTAGCGTGACTTAAAATAATTAATAACAATGAACGCACGCAGTCGCGTCAAGTATCCCGCGCGTGATTTGCCTCAGTGTGGCCATATCTTAAAACAAATGACTGTATAAAGATATTAATATTTCCTTTGCTAAGTATATTATAAACCGTAACGGTGTTAGTAACCATCTATGACCTCATTCAGTCAAGTTTTATGGATATAGTTAACAAGCAGGCGACATTTATTTATTTTTCTTTATTATTTTTAGCCTCTTTTAATTAAATAAAGTGTTGGATATGAACATTATGGTACGATAACCTACAAAAATAACTTTATTTTATTTTACTATTATCTAAAAAGGCTGATGTCAGGAACTCAAGAAAAGTCTTAAATATTGAATGTTAAAGAAGGGCCTGTAGATCTACAATTTGATTGTACTTACAATATTTTAGTATGTTTTCCAGTTTAAATAAAAAGATAGTCGTATTCATCATTGAAGTCAAGAAAATTCCATTTGTTTTAATTAAACTAAATAATGATTTTACATTACATTTAGATACTGTCATGGATTTTCGCTAAGTACCTAACGCTTGTTTCCATAGTTAATTCATTATTTATAGGCTCTAAAGCTTAATACCAGAATCGCAAAATACCAGTGCAATTGTTAGGTTGCTAAAATATTATTTTAATATATTAGCGGCCAAGTGCAAGTCGGACTCGCAAACGAAGGGTTCCGTACCTCAAGGCAAAAAAACGCGGAAAAAGTGAGATACATCTATATGTTTTACTTTCTTTTATTTTTATTATTTTTTGTTATAGCGGCAACAGAAATACATACTCTGTGAAAATTTCAACTGTCTACCTATTACGGTACATGAGACACAGCCCGCTGACGAACAGACGGACGAACGGATGGGCGGATGTAGGTACGGACAGACGGACGGAGGCATAGTAATAGGGTCCCGTTGGCACTCTTTAGGTACGGAACCCTAAAAAGAAACCTTTGTGTGTGTTGAAACTTTAAAAAAATCTTTTTTGTTGACTTTGATAGACCGTACATCCAATATCACTGAAACCACAGAGCGTTATATCTACCAAACAAAGCATAGATCTTTGACAAAAAAACTGATAGGTAGGAAACTTTTCAAGAGCACTAGGTAGGTAGGTACTGTGAAGATCTGATGAGCTCTTCTAAGAAATCAAATAACGTTAATACGATTTCTTCACGTTTATTTTGACTGAAGGTCTTTAAATTTTCCCGACTAAACTATGTCACAGTATAATAAAAAAAAAAAAAAAACCTAATAGGTACAAAATATTTGACACCTCGATCTAAACTTGCATGAGTGTTCGAATATGACCAGAGCTAATCTATTGCCAGCCTGCACTACCTAAGGTCGACTTTAGCGGCCAATCTATACAGTAGGTACCTACACCTAAGAGATTTTTAATTACCTACTAAAAGTTGATATCAGTTTGTAACTTTTGGTTTTCAGCGTATTAATTAACTACGATCTGCCATAAAAACAAGCTTGAGAAGAAATATTTATTCTTCTCGTGATTATAAAAAATCGATTAGATAGGTTCTACTTTTTACTTAGATAGGTACTTCTCGTGATTATCTCGGGATTACTAAGAAGAATATATGATAATATAGAGAATAAATAGGGGATATGAGGAGAATATATAGATAAACAATATATGAGGGGCCCGTGGCTAAATATTAACAGCCGCACAAGTCGATCGGTCAGGTTAAGCTACGCTTGCCGCGGTTGGTCTGTGGATGGGTGACCATCTTTAGGTACATACCGAGACCCCTCCGTGTCTCGGAAAGCACGTTAAGCCGTTGGTCCCGGCTGTCATTCGTGGATCTTTGACAGTCGTTACGTGTAGTCAGAAGCCCGAAAGTCTGACAGCCAGTCTTACCAAGGGGTATCGTATTACCCAGTAACTGGGTTGTGTAGGTCAGATAGGCAGTCGATCCGTGTAAAATACTGGTATTCAGCTGCATCCGGTTAGACTGGAAGCCGACCCCAACATAGTTGGGAAAAGGCTAGGCAGATGATGAATATATGATACTAGGAAGATCAACAGTCTTCTTCTTAAAATTGCCTTGTTTGCATTGTGTATCTTTGTGTGATAATTTTATTAGGTACCTAAGTAACTATTAGGTACCTATAGATTCGTATGAAAGTAAACGAGGCAAAAGGAGTAGAAATGTAAGGTCCGGAAGGTCCATTTGGCAAAGGATATTTACAAGCTATTAAATTATTCAGATGACAAGTTATGGAGGTCTTTAAAGCACAACTGCTTTCAACAAAACTTAAGTTACCTACCTACCTAAGGCCTTCAGCACCTCTGTGAGAGCTTAGATGAGCTCTTAGGGAGAAATCAATTAAAGAACGGTTTGTCGTGTATTATGTTCATGTTCAATTATTATTCCTAGAAAATAGTTCTACGCAATGATTTAGTAACATGTAAGTCAATGGTTCTACGTGTTTTTACATTTTTATACATGTCACTTGGTTTGTCAGCCAAATCTGATTCATACTGTTTTTATCTTCTAATTTTAAAATAAATTAATGTTTCTCTCGTATTTCTGCCATCTACGTTTCAAAGTATTCATAAATGTTGCATTTAAGCAAACAGTGCTATTTTTGACAGATTGAGACTGAGATCAGACTGTGAACGTTCTTAAAATGTTTGACAAGTTTTTGACATTTGTTTGTCGCCGAGATGAGACTTTTGGCCTTCAGTTCAAAATTATATGAGCATGAATGCACATTCAGTGCACTTTTATAGCAGGAAGTCACATCAAACTATTCTTATGCACTCATGCAGGTTAATATTAAAAGTAAAAGTAATGTTGCAGGATATTCAGACCTTGATCTTTTAACCGAACCAAATTAGTAACAGGAAGAACAAAATATTTTGTTTTTTAGGGAATAATGTGGCTACTGTTGCTACTAGGTAGATAACCTCGTAAACTTGTTAAGTATGTAGGTACAGGTTAAGTGATCTAGCCCTGTTCTTCAGCAGAGTCAAAATGAGGAGCACGAATGCACTTCATTACGCTTTGAATTTTATTCATAGGTAGTCTAGTCTGCCCAGCACCTAAAATAATGCGTTGAAAATTATGGAATTTTGAAAAATTTAAGGGATTGTCATTCTGTATGTTACACAATTAAGATGGATGCAGAGATGCGTGAATGCGTTCATGATGGTGTTTTAACCTCAATTACTTCGGGGTACTTAAGAATAATAACAATGACTTTCATTTTGTCAAAAATGAAATATTTTCTCTTTATAATATCGAGTTACTTAATAGTTTAGTTGTATTGACGACTCCAATGTTATAACACTCAATTTAAAAAGAAAAATATAAGATGCAATCAGACACCTTATACAAAATAACCGTTTATTGCCCGTGGTCCACCCGGCTAGTCCACCTGGGTGGACCATGGGCAATTATTTTTCCCGTGGTCCACCAGAATGTCCCTATAACTATTATTACCTTCAATCAATACTTTTATTGATCGGAGATTATTTACTACCTATAACATAGAACGACACCTCAGTTAAAACAAAATCAAAGTTCAATATCATGCCAGGCGTCGATAGAACAACAAAATTTTATGATCCACATTTATTTTCTCCATTACCTTCGTTCCTTTTTGCCGATTTTGGAAAATTTTGTAAACTTTGTTCAAGGGTATACCAACGTACAGGATTATGTGGGAATGAAAAAAAATCTAATATTCCGTCCCCTTTAAAAGGGTCAACGCAAAATATGCACATTGTTTAGCAGAAGAAAAAATGCAAAAAAGGGTTTTTAGCGCATACCTACCCAAGGCACAAGTTTACCTACATATCTACTCCAACCTTCGTACATAAGTACCTCATTAAGACCTTTTTTTCGTATTGCGAAATGGGCCTGCTCTTAATCTCGACCTCACTTGTGGAAAGCGATGCATGAGGTCTACGATGGAACGAGTGAGCCCAGAAGATGCCTGTTCACTCTTGCATTGGAGGCTGACTGACTGGGTAATACATATGTGGAAGAACACAGACGCTGGTAGAGAGTTCCACACTTTGGCCGTGCACAGTGGCGGACCCAGATTGTCATTGGAGAGGGGCTTGAGCTGCTGAGGGGACGTTTAAGCAAATTCAAAAAGGCGCGCTATTCAAAATTCGTCACGTAAAGTACAAAACATGTTATAGTTTAAAACTTGAAAACGTAATACTTATTAAGTTAAGGATAATTGATGACAGTTGTACCATAAGTACCTACCTAGTGTAGGAATCTAATGCTTGGTAAGAAGTTTAATTAGAATAATATCAAGTTTTCTCACGGAAGAACTCAGATGTTTTTTTAGCGCGCTTGAGCCTCTTTAGTCACATCATCATCTGCCTAGCCTTTTCCCAACTAAGCCTCTTTAGTCACATATCTATAATAAATGCCTTATATATTTTTCTGACTAAATTAATGTCCACTGGTAACATTACATTACATGCCTTAGCAATTTGCATTGTTGCGATCATTGATAACTATTAATTGTTGTTGTTGAACCAAGCTCTGCGGTTGCTAAATAATTCAATTCTCAATGAGTTCATTGATTTATAAAAAGCGTTATGTCCGACACAAGTGTCTTAATTAGACTTTAGGCAAAACCTAGTTTCTAATTAGGCGGCTGATACGCTACCTACATAATACCTACCTACCTAGTCAATGGCCCTGCCTTAATTACATTGCACGGTTACTGGGTAATACGATATCTTTATGTAAGACTGGATGTCAGACTTTCGGGCTTCTGACTTCACGTAACGGCTGTCAAAGATCTACAAATGACAGCCGGGACCTACGGCTTAAAGTGCTTTCCGATACACGGAGGGGTCTTAGTATATGTAAAGATGGTCGCCATTCATGAACCAACCGCGGCAAGATCGATCGACCCGTGCTTAGCTAACTTAGCCACAAGCCCCTTAGGAAGGCAGATTGTGGGTAAGACCTAACTACGTCTTTTTTAATTATTTGGCGAAACTTCGCAAACATTTTGGGTATCGGTATACCTACCCATCATATACCTACTTCGTAATGAAACAAAAATATTAAGTAACCCAAAATTATAATTTCAAGTAATCAGCTGATACCGTGATTAGCATTTAGCTGTTGCCCGGTCGACCGTCGTCCTGCGCATGAAATTAAGATTTGGAAAGAGATTATACTTAAGCAATTTTTTTTTTGTTTTATTGGCTTTGTAATTGGAGGAGACTATGATCACTTTTGTGAATTTTACCAGTAGGTTAATTTAACTGTGGTGGAATTATAGAAGAGGCCAACAGACAACTGTCTACTGTCGGTCAGTTTCAAAGGGAAGCAGAATTTTACAAAATTTGAGATTATTTTATTACCCTACTGCCCATTTTGAGCCCTACATTAATAAGTACTTAGGTACTTATTTCTACGTAAAAAATGAAATCCCTGTGAGATACATTATTACTTCTATAATTTTACTTTTGGGTCTACAACTTTCGAGTTAGAAACTGTCGAGACCACTCGGAACATTATTTCAAAACGTAAGTAGTAGGTAAGTTACATTTTATACCTAAATACCGTAATTTTGTTTTAAAAATTTCAGTTAGTTCCCTAAATCTCTGTAGGTATTTACTTACCTACTTACCAAGTGATTTATACGATGTCAATGACCTCGCATGAGTTAATAATGCCGGTGTTTTGTTTTTATCTCCATTATTATCTTCAGACGATCGCGCAAATAATTAAAAGGATATATTATTTAAAAAAAAGGGAAATACAAAAACCTTCGGCAGACCTTGACAATTTAGCACAACCAGTATTGTAGCTTTTGTTATTTTTATTGTAGATACTTTACAGTAACCACATTTTTATCAAGTTTCCCTCGGACATTGGCATTGTTGTTACAATAAAAACAATAACGTCAGGAATGGAATGGAAATGGAACGTAATGGCAGGAAACCGTAGAAGCAATTTCGTTTATGATTTTATTGAAGAAATGAAAATGATATTCATAAAATTTTACGACCGAAACATCATCGGCACCCTAATTGCGTAACCTACCTAATACCTATACTATCAATCATAATCTGACCAATTTTGAAGAATATTGCTAATCCATTGCTTCATATGACGCAATGAATGTTGTTGAACTGTCAAAGTTTGACAATTCAATAACATTCATTGCGTTTGACAGTCAAACTGAAAGCCATTCGTACCTACTGCTAGTGTGTTACGCAATAATCAAACTCACAACATAGTTACTTTACTCTAGATTACTTAGATACTTTAGATTAGGCTTACCTACGTATTTCAATAAACCAGATTTTGCCTACTAGGCTGCTAGCTTTAGTGGCGACATTCTCCAGAATTTCCTATTAATCTTTCCCACAGAAATCTAAATAATATTACCTACTTAGATTAGCCTTTAGAATAATAAATGGTTCGCTTCTCGTTCAGCTAACCTGCCTTACAGCCTTACAGCGGGGTACGTAAGTCATTAAGGGCGCTGCTGTTAACATTGGTTGTGATAGGGTTGACTGCACCTCATAGGTAGGATTGCCTCGCCTGCGGGGTAATTACGTAACACACTAACAGTATCTAGGAATGGCTTACATTTTGACAGTTCAACAAAATTCTTTGCTTTTTATTACGTTGTTGAGCAGACAAATTTTTCGAACTAATAAAGCAATGGATTAGCAATATCCTTCAAAATTAATCGGATTGTGATTGATGACACACTCATGTAATTAGGGACAACTGAAGGCCAATTCCCGTAATTTAAAACGATCGATAGATCTGAGGGGCAATTTTCGTAATTATAAGAAAGTTCACAGTTTGATCTCAGTCCCAATCTGTCAAAAATACCCCTAATTTCCCTACATTTTGACAAGTTTTTGACATTTGTTTGTCGCCGAGATGAGACTGCGACTGGATTTTGAAAGTTTTAGATTACGAGAATTAGCCTTCTGACTGTGAACGTTCTTATAATTACGAGAATTACCCCTCTGAGCATACGGTCGTAGGTTGGTGCTGGTCTAGTCGTGGGTTCGATCCCTAGGTCGGGCAAAAAGTTACCTACAACTTCGCACTCACTACACACACACTGCGTATCTATTGTGTACTAAACGTGATCTAGGTGTTTCTGATTAAATTCAAAATAAAAAAAAATATGTTTGTCGCAGATTCGGACGGATTAGGGTCGACGTGTTCGATGTTGGTGTGTCCGCCATGTCGTATTTTTTAACAATCAGTGCGCACAACCGGCACAGGCGCTGTCTCGAGAGCAAGAAGAAGAAAGGCTCCATAATAAAACGAGCGCACTACTGATAGATACAACGTCTTCACTGACAGACCAACACTGACAAGTCCGAAGTGTTGCCGCTCGAACAAATTAAGTAACCACTAAAATAAGTGACGTCGTAAATACTTCTTGTGCATCTTTTTCTCTAACATGTTTATTCAAATTACTCTGACAATCAGGACTTTAGAAACATAACACCCCAAAACGCTTCTCGCAGTTCAACCTAGGAAGTTGTAAAAAAACTAAGCGACTACACGCTAAGTGCACCCCCTGTGGGGTACGGACCTCGGCTTAGGCGTCGCTGGGGGAGAGCAGCAAGGGACAGGCTGGATCGGACGCCCTTCTCCACTTCCAAACCAATAACATGAGGATATTTTCTTTCTTTTCAGTGTCACCACTCCCGTTCCCCACATGCAGAGCGGACAACATCGACTGCCTCCGCCGCAGTCTAAGGACTTTCTTTTTTTTAATGGACGGCGGCCACTTCGGCATGGAGCCTATCGACCCCGCCATTGTCAACAGTGTAGTCCTATCCTTACCCGAACACCAAACGACATTTTCTCTGAGAAGGGTCAACGTTACCGGAGCCAGGTGGACGAAACTCGTCAGACGGAGGTTTTAATCATTATTGAAACAGAATTTACTTCATGTTTTTGTGTTAAAGAGATAAAATTTGTGGTATTTAATCTTGGAAGTATTTGAGGGGATTGGATTGGGCAGTCTAGGAACAAAGTACTTTTGACTTAGTTTCATAGAATTTGACCGTGTACTTATAGGTTCATAGGTAATTAGGTAGGTAAACTAGCATGTAATTTATGTTCTAGGTATATATTATATCTGACCCCTGTGGGTCAAATTAAATGCCAGACGTGATTGATGGGTATCAATATCAGAACACGATAAAAATTTTTTTTTTGTTTAATAATTTAAAAAGATTTAATGTTATTTTTTGGGGTCAACGACCGCAGGCAGCTAGGGTACGGAACCCTAAAAATCATCATATTAATTTAAATTTTGTATTATCGTGTTTAGATATACTTACCCATCACGTCTGCGGAGTTTCGCTAGCTAATTTAATTTGACCCATTAGTGCTACATATTCAGTATTTGAGGCCTACATAACAGGCCTAAAAAGATAATCCATATAAGGCTATGACTGACCATGCTGCGTCTGGCTAGTACTCGTTAATATTAACAAGCCTTCCTATCGGGGATGTAACTCAGTGGTAGAGTGTCTGCTTCGCATGCTGAAAGTCCTGGGTTCAAATCCCAGCATCTCCATATTAACCTTTTTGCTTTTTAGAACTGTCTAAGTACTTTTGGTTTTATTCTTAAAATGTTCATCGAATTTGATGTTTCCTTTTCAGATTTGATTTGGAAAACGGCAAAAATGGAGTGATATTCACAACTGACTTGCATTTGTCCGGACAGATAAGTATGGAGGTGGCTGGAAGAAAAGAACCGCATAATGCTTACATTACAATGGATATTCGTAAGTAGAAGGAAAAAATCCCACAATAATTTTGCAATAAAATATAAATAAACAATAAGTACCTACTACCGAGTACCGACCTCAGAGTATTAATTAGACGGCATGGTTGGCGCAGTGGCTGAGAGATTCGTTGCAAGTAAGCAGATAGGTATCTGCTGTCGCAGGATCGATTCTCGCGTGGTACAAATATTTGTTTGAACATACCTACATTATTCCTACTAAGATCAGCACCCGTATTCACAAACATACGATTCACTATCGTATCGACAGTGACACTTGTTCGATAACCTGATTTCTGAACCGAAGGACCGGCAAAACGCTATTCACAGATCCGTATGGAAGGGTTTTTTTTTTAGGTGTGTATACGGGGAACGCTACAAAATGGTAGTAAATAGATATTCGTGGTAGAAAATTTTAAGTGGTACATAAATGACTTTTATTGAGTATTTCACTATGGGCAACTATAGATTATGCATTCAGTAACTATTAACAAATAAAAAACAGTAAGCAATTATTTTATTAATAAATAAAATTTACCTGATTTCTATTAAACTTGCTTTGTAAACTTCAACTTTCTGTCAAACCTGGAAATCTGGAATAATTATTTTTCTGAATCTTGTTTTGAGCTATAGAGATAATTGAGAACTACTCGGAAGATAAGGCGGTATGGTCGAAAGACTATAGCCTGCCCTTTGGGCGAATAAAAAAAAAATAATAATAATAATGAGGAGTGAAAAATAAGTTTTTTTTTTAAACAGAAAAATGGTTGTATGTATTTTATCGGTATTTAAACAAATTACTATTTCCTCATTTTCATTTTATAAAACGTGGTACCTAATATTGAAAATGCATATTTTCAGAAATGAGTGTCATTGGAGCAGCGGCAGATGCTCTTTGCATTCATGCAATGGCATGAGGACCTTGCCCGGAGCCGTGTTTTAACACTTATTGCTTAGATTATTCTTTTTAAAACAATATTTTGTTATTCGATAACACTTCCGACAGCAAATACCTGTCGGAAGAATTGATGTCTTCATACCGTATATGAACTGTCAAAATTGTACGGTTTCGGATTTGTGAATAGCGATTATAGGATTTCGTCGATAAAATTGACATTCGATACGGCACCAAACCGTGTCGTAGCTTTGTGAATAGCTATGCAGTGTAGGTAAGATAGACCAATAGCTATAGGTACAGTTACACTATTCATACCTACTTAGTAAGATCAATATCAGCAAGGTAGAATTGTAAACATAGATTTACTACTTATAAACTGGATGTTTGTTCATTGTCAATTTACCGGTTATGAGGCAGCTGCGACAGGAAGGTATGGACTGCTCAAAAAGCTGTTTTTTATTAATTAATGATAAGTAGCCGGATAATGGAGCATTTACTAGTAAGTCCTATCTGAACTTTCCTGTTTATTTTTTACAATTGCAATTACAACTTGACTCTGAGCGTACTTAATGAGTAGGTACCTATAATGATTATACCTTTATTCGAAGGAAAGGCCCAATCCGCCCAATAACTACCTACATAAAAAATATGTTAGCTAAAGGAATAAAGGTCATTTTATTATAACATCACGCTGATATTTCTGATTTCTAATCATAGTAATTGATGAAAATAATAAAACTATTATATTTCCAAATGGTTATCACAAGTCGATTTGATGACCCATGTACAGAGGCCAGCACATCAAGCTACCCCAATCTGTCAAATTTCTTTGATAGATTTTCAACTTTATTACAAAGGAATAAGGTTCATATTCAATTGGGAAATATTTGACAGTTTGGGGTAGCTTGCTGGCCTCTGTACCTATGGATTAAGTAATTAGGTATGTGGATACCTCTGTGTAGGTAGGTATTTCAGATTTGTAACACAAACTAAAACACCTGTGTCCAAAGTAACTAAGTCCAATGTACCTAAACGCTAACACCACCCCGTCTCGTGCAATTAAACTTTGTTGAACTGCAGTTTAGCGCACTTTCGGCAATTTCCGACTACCCACATAAAAACAGCAACGGTTTAAATTTCAGACAGTGCGGAGAGCAACATAACTTATGCGGGGATGATACAACGGGGCATCGATAATGAGGATTACATTGTAATCGGTCCAGAGAGGATAGCTGTCAGGAATAAGCGAATACCTACGTATTTTTTGCAACCAAGTAAGCCTTAATTTATTCGTTCCTGCTTTGTTTCCGTTATTTTCGGTGTCCAGTCTTTAAATACTCGGGGAATGACTGCCTTGCAACACACTTCCAGTATAGCTACGAGTATACATAGTCATTCGGTACGTGCTGAATAGAACATCAATTAAACTCTAAACGCTGTACAGAAATCTAAAACCCAATTTTTTTGTCAAAATAGCCGACCGCTTTGCGACAGCTTTTTGCTCTCAGGCAAATTAACTGCCTGTCGTGTCGAATGGATGTGCTTACTGGGGTTAAAACGAAAGTCATGAGATGTCGTAACTATCAAGCTGATAAGGTTTTTAACTAATCATGGATTAGATAAAAGAACAAAATCGGGTTCAAAAATATTGTTGCCGCTAGTAATGATTGTTTCCGAGAAATGCAGAAATTGTGCTACAGTCCGCCCGTCAAGAGAATGCGTTCCTGACACCTGTCAGTGCGACAATTCTAGTAGCTAATAAAGGTCAAATTCGCAACACGTATTCGTTTGTACGTAACTGATAGGTGTCAACACAGAGTACACTCTATAATATACTGAAAGGTGTCAAGAACGCATTCTCTCATCGGCCGGACTGTAGCGTGTAGCGGTCAGGGTGCTTAGGTACTCTCGAATATAATTCCGATAGATTGACATATTGGTCAAACGTCAGTTGGTTGAATTAAACGTCAGGGATTGGGTAGACTCAGTGAGTCCAGACAATCCCTGACGTTTGACTGACAATTCCAATGTCGATCTATCGGAATTATATTCGAGAGTAAGCCACCCAGAGTGCTCATTCACTAGAGTCAAAAGCAAACTAATAACACGTTAATATTATAAAGGCGAAAGTTTGTGAGTGTGTTTTTATGTTTGTTACTTCTTCACGCTCAAAAGGCAGGACTAATTTTGATAAAAATTTGTAGACACCCTGGATTAACATTAAAGCTACTTTTTATCTCGATATTCCCACGGGATCGACACTTATGCGGGTGAAACCGCGGGGTTCAGCTAGTAATTACATAAATCATTCATGGCGGTTACACACATAATACTAGGTACTTTACTATTTAGCCGAAATATCTATTTAGACGGCGTCGATCATCTCATTGTTTGTTTGGTTATTTATTTTGTTTTAGAATGAGAATGCAGAAAATATTATAATCATAAAAACGTAAAATAGTGGCCACTATTATCCGTTTTAAGGATTATAATAAAACTAAACAATGTAATACTACCGTCAAGTAATAATATTAACGTCTATAATCTTGTGGAGCACATTCTAAAATAAAAGAAATAACCAAACAAACGATGAGGGCGCCACTAGGTGGTCGGTGCCCCCTTAAGAGATTTCAGATGTCTAGATCTATCTAGAGCAAAACAAGGATAATCCATTAGTTGGTTGATGTATTGCTGCCTATAATGAATTCAGAACTCTCCAGACTAATAAAAATAATAGGATGTTAATATTTTCTCCCTTATTCAATCAAGCAGTTGAGGAGATCATAAATATTTTAGGCCTTTTATAGATACTGGTTTTTTTTTCTGCCTTGTTTGTTCTGCTTAGTCAGTCTCTCTCTTCATCTATAACAAAAGATTATTGCTGATTAATGATTCTAATGATCATTTTCTGTAAAGCCATATTTGTGGCGGTCGCGAATCATATTTTAATAATCAATATACAATCAAATTAAGCAAAGCTAATTTGAATTACGCGGGCTGCTTTTGCGCGAAATGCGCCTTAAGATTTGTTCCATATGGAACAAATCTTCTTATGGGAAAGTGCTTATGCTTACCTGACACTGACCTGTAAATTCCAAAAAACATAAGAAATTTTAATTTCGCGGTCTACGCCTTGAAGAATATCAGGGAGACCTTTTGCCCAGCAGGGGGAAAATATAAAAAAGAAATTGTTATCTTGGCTACAACATAAATAACATGATTAAAATTTTGGCCAAAATAAATAATGGTAAAAGCCTTGTAACTGATTAGCATTTTTCTTTTACAGATTCTGAAGACGCTTACATAATTGATGAAGCAATAATGAAAAAACCAACTATCTTGGATCACTTTTCAAATGAAATTGTAGCAGCCTTGATGCATACAGTTGTTGATAATTTTAGATTATTTTCTGTTAAAGTACCTGTAAAACATTATTATAAGTATTACAATGAGTATGAGTAATTGTTTCAACTATCAGAACCATCATTTCTGTATCATCATTCATCAAGCAAGAAAACAATATTGTAAAATTGAATTTAGTTATTTATTAAAAATGATAAAAACAGGCACAATTGAGTTTTTTTCTTAATACTATCCATTAGAAGGCATCACCCATAGATTCTTCAACAAACTTCTTGTAGATCGCCATAAACTTGGCAACAAATGCTTCGAGGTGGAATATTGCTTTGTTACCAAGTCTCATTCTATGTTCGTAAGTAGCAGCATGGCTGGCAATTTGGCACTTCATAGACATGTCACAATTCCGGACTAATTCCTTCAAAAGTCCTCCGAAAATCATATCTGGGGGCACACCATGTATTATCAATTCATACAGTTTTTGTCGGACCTCACCAAGCTTTTTCGGTGTCTGTTCCGAGAGTATTAAAGCAGCTGTTTCTCTGATAAATTGCTGCCAATCAGGTTCAGGTATCTTTTGGTCTGCGGTGAAGGGATACTGCTGAACTTTACAAGCCTCACACATAAGTAATGCTCGTCTTAAATTACGGTCTGCAGCCTTACCCAGCCGCATAGCAAGCTCTGGTGGTATACTCAAACCCTCTTTCCTACAAACTAATTTGAGTACAGAGGCAATCTCAGTGTCTGTGGGTGCTGGTACTCTAATGGTCAGACAACGGGATCTGATTGCAGGAATGACTCGGGAAATAGAATTAGCAATTAGTATGAGACGACAGGTTGCGACGTATTTCTCCATCGTCCGACGTAATGCGTGCTGTGCATCCTTTGTTAGGTCGTCTACCTCATTCAATATTACAACTTTGAATTCTCTCTGTCCAGTTGAATCTATCTGGTGGGTTTGTGCAACATTCTTCACCAAATCCATAATAACCACTCTATCGTGGATACCGACATCAGTGGGGTTGACTTCAATGTGATAGTTGCTACTTACAGTCATGATTTCTATTTTCTTATTGGAAGGTGTTGTGAATGTCATGGTTTCTTGCCGCAGCCGTTCTACGCCAGATCCGTATAGTTCTCGCAGTAAACACATGATGCGAGTCTTCTTACCGGCTCCCGAAGGACCGTAAACAAGCAGATGGGGGAAATCACTTTGCTGAACGAGACTCTTCAATCGAACTGCTTGATCTGTATGAAAATCCAGTTTCATCAAATCTCTCGGTCTATGTTTATCTACCCAAAGACTCATTGTTAAAATTTATAGTCACTGCAATTTTTGGGTTGATTTTAATTCTAACTGAGCGCAATGTTCGCAAAGTTCACAACACACACAAATTGAAAGAATCGTTCCGTTCTTACTTTAACGTGTAATATATTTCGGACATGAAAAGTGTTTGATTTCTCTCTCGCCTTTGTAAAAGTGGATTAGGCTATCCTGCTCATAAAGAGGTTACAATACAACACAAGGCTGTCAAGATGGCAAAGTTTGAAGCATTTGAAGTTCTGACAGTCTGACATTACTTTGACATTAAAAAGCGCGCGTTTTGTTGTTTTTTTTTTTTTTATTAATCTTTATTCATGACCATGGATACATGTCCTTCAGTCGTAATCGCGTTTTGTTGTGTAGAGCCGTGTGTTGCTGTATCATATAATTTCTAATAATGGGACTAAATATTTTTTTTATTTATACATTCTTTACACCAACTTTCTCAATTTTTTTCATCTGATGAAATATGAATTTTAGCGAAAACTGTATTCTGTATTGTTATCAAATCGGCAGTCAAAACAGATATAATCAAAAAAAACTTTTTACCAAAAAAAAAACAACTTCCTCTGAAATCTGAAAATCGGTAAATATTTATATTCCTTGCAACTTTTACCAACGCCGTTTGTCAAATTGTGTTAAAGTATGAGTCAACTGAATGTCTATTCTATTCTATTTTTATTTATGGCAATGGTGTGACTCTTTAGGGTATAATTATATTATGTTTTGTGGTAATATATTATGATGTATAAATGATGTCAGTGTCAGTGTCAGCCTGTGGTGTCAGCACTGTCAGCGTTTATCTGACGGAGTCGTATCTTATCTATGAGCGCATCAGCGTAAATATTTATTGAAAATAATTAATTAGAATAGTTTATTTCAATCAAATACTAAGAAGAGCAGCACTACTAATATAAGTTACTGTTATTTAATGGTTCAGTCGTATAATGTTAGTATAAATAAAGATGACAGTGATATTTATTATTTTTCAAATTTGTATTGTTTGTTTGAGTAATTCATATTGTGAAGAAATCAATTTATACGGCGATGCTGGAGAAGCTTATGCTATAGAAGTTAATATAGGCCATCCGCATCAAAAGGTAAGAGCCAGAAACTTCATTACATTTTAAGTACAAAATAAAAAAGATTAAAAGTAAACAAGAATAATGTAACATTATACCTAACATTACTCTTGTTTACTTTTAAACTTTTTTATTTTGTACTTAATTATACCTACTAAAGATGAACTGCAGCACCCCTAAGATCACCTTCTGACTGACCCTGTGACTATTTGGCCATCATCCAAATATATAATCTGTTTTTCACAAACTAAAAAGTTAAACAAGGTCATAAGGAACATCATAAAAATAGATAGGTGTTGCAGTAAAGTTAGCCACTGTACCTATTTATATTTTTTTTCAGCTCTGTGTATGTGTTTAAAGGTAAAGAATCTTTTGATATGATTGCATTGAAATCATGTACCCTGTAGTAGTAGTAGATGACAATATAGTACAGTGCAGCCAATGAGATAATGCATTCTAAACAACTCAATATTATACAAAAAAATACATGTTGTGCAAATTTGATCTTTATAATTAGCTACTAGAATTGTTGCATTGACAGCTGGGGGCCTAAAAAGGCCACTGGCAGAATCATAAAACAATTCATAACACACAATTCATCAGTTTGATAGTTTCACACCTATATATTGCTGAAGGGTTAGGCAGAGGTGTATCTATAGCATTTTAGGAATCTCCATACAAAGCTGTCATACAGATGAATTGCATGATATGAATTGTTTTCTGATTTTGCCAAAGTGGCCTTTTTAGGCCCCATGTTCATAAGTAAGATGATCTTTATCTGTTACTTGGGTGGGCATATTTCTTTTACTTATTATATTTTATGCTGGTAATAGAGATTTTGGCAGCTCTGTAAAACTACCTGCATCTATTCTACTCTGTAAACTCTTCATAAAAATATAAATTGAGAGAGAGCCCCTTGGTAACGGCCCCAATTAGTCTTTGTGGAACCCAGGCAGATAGATAGATAGAATACTCTTTATTATGCACACCATATAAATTACAGACTTAAATATAGAAACTGTACAAAGTCTGACACAATGGGTGGTCTTATTGCTAAGAGCGATCTTTTAAAAACAACCTTGCAGGCACTTTGTGTAAAGAATTGCATCATCGGAGTGGTCACCACTCCCTCAAAACGGTGAAGGAAAACATCATGTGGAAACCGGAATTTCCTAAAACCAAAAATTTTAAGGCATGTGATATCTACCAACCTACACTGAGCCCGAATGGGAGATTGCAGCCCACTCCCTCTTGAAGAGAGGCCTGTTCCCTGCAGTGGGAACATTATATTAATAATTTGATAGGTGGAAGCGATGTTCATTTTATAATTCCAGTTCACTCTTGAAGATTCCTCAGTAATTTTTCTCTCAATTTGTATTATAAGTTTGAACAGCTGTCGTCCTAGGTAGTGTAGTAGTAGCAGGTGGGGTACTGTGCAGCGAATAACGCACTTCAGAGTCGCTGTAATGATGAAATACTCATTTGTTAAATAACACTTCATCTTCTTTTTTTCCAGTTCAAATTATTAGTAGATACAGGGAGCACAACATTAGCCTTAGCATCTTATGCTCGGATTGATAGTGACAAATATTTCCATGCAAATAATTCAAGCAGTCTCTATAATAGTGGTAACAGTGTAAGTAGAACCTTGTGTGTATAGATTTAAGGTCTGATATTATACTTGGGCTCTCTAAATCCTGTTTGTTTTTTATTTTTATTGAATGCAGATAAAAGCTTGAGTATACCTAGTCCATTACTGATTGCTATAGATAGTCTTTAACTACTTAAAGTTAGTAGCCCGTTAAGGTGACTTTAATTAAAAATACTCGCATATTTTTAATTAAAGTCACCTTAACGGGGAATTTAATCGCTAAGGTAATCTGCGAAATTCAAAGTTACTCACGTTTTTTTGCAATTTGCAGGTCAGTGTCAGGTTGTTTGTTGATCTAAATATGATACGCGCCCCTAACAAATATTTATTTATAGAATTATAATCATAAAAGTCATCAATTCAACCCTCCAAGTTCATACATATTACCGTATTTCATGAGATCATGACATTTGAGGCCAATTCTAACATAAGTAGCTGTATTGCTGATTCGAATGATTATAATTCTATAAATATATATTTGTTACGGTCGCGAGTCATATTTAAATCAACATACAACCTGGGGGCCTAAAAAGGACACTTTGGCAGAATCATAAGACAATTTATATCACGCAATAAGTCTGTTTGACAGTTTCACACCTAGAAATCCCTGACGGGTTAGGCAGAGGTGTACCTATAGCATTTTACGAATCTCCATACAAAACTGTCATACAGATGAAATTGTGTGATATGAATTGTTTTATGAATCTGCCAAAGTGGCCTTTTTAGGCCCCCTGCTACTGACCTGCAAATTGCAAAAAACCTAAGAGAATTTGAATTTCGCGGACTACCCTGACGTTTTCGCCCTTACGTCGGATTAATCCGACAAATATTTTCGGGTCCATTTCGCAAGGGTCGTATATTTACGACAAAATACCACAGCTCGTTTAATCTGCTTTTTAATTGAGTTAATTACGCTGTATTCTATCAGATGTTTTTTAGTTTTTTTTTTCGGGCGCTGGGGGCGCGACTTCTGAGAAAGATGTTTTATTTAACAGACACATTGATATAATTAATGAAATGTCCTATTCTGCCAATTTTAGTACAAACTTCTTACCTATATCTTTCAAATAATATTTACAGATACAAGCCGCGTATACTCAAGGCACGTGGACAGGGCTCCTAGCCTCGGACTTCATACAATTTCCGTCACTGCCTGATATTCACGAAGTGCGCTCAGACTTCGCACTTATAACAGAGAGCCATGATTTTTTCACTAAAGACTCAGGATGGCAGGTGAGCAGCAAATCCATATTTCTATAAAAGTAATACTGACTATGTGTTTGAAGAAATAACGCCACGGATAGATTACTTAACAGTAAATTTTCTAATTAAGGGCGAAGCACCAGGATAGCCCGGTTTTTTTTTTTTTTTACGGTTTTTCAATTTGTCGGTGGCACTGACATGTTTACCGCATGTCAGATGACAATTGGGCTAAGAGAATCACCGATTGGGTCCCTCTAAACGCACGACGCCATCGCGGCAGGGCAAGACGATTGTCCGAAAGGGTTACCGCTACCCCGGAACATAAAGGGCTAAGGAAGGAACACGGATGGGTTTTAGTCAGTAAGAGTCTGACACTCCCTTCCGCTCCACCCAGAGCGGGAGGGGTCATTTGATGATTTCCCATCCTAAAAAAAAAAAAAAAAAAAAGGGCAAGACGAAGATGGCGGGACGTGCTTGACTCCTACCGTAGGGACTGGCCGACACTCGCAAAAGACAGAATTGTGTGGAAAAGGGAAAAGGAGGCCTTTGCCCTGCAGTGGGACAGTACAGGCTAGTTAGACTGACCTGTAAATTGCAAAAAACTAAAGACAATTTGAATTTCACGGGCTACCTAGTGCACCCTCCGTAAGTACCTAATTTATCCAAAAGACATTAACAAAAGTAAACGTGAAGCGTGAAATTGTGAAAGGGAACAAAACGGTGGCGCACTAAGCGTAGGAAAAGAGAACAACGAAACTTTTTAATTTATGGTCAGCTGAGGTTGTGTTTATACATTCCAACACTTTTCATGCCATAACGGCTGAACGGATTTCGATGAAATCGGCACACAGGTGGGTAGACCATGACCTGGGTTATGACATAAGAAACCTAATTTTTATTCAGGTATTACAGTCCCGCATGATAATTTCCAACCTCCACCGCTAATAAGTAAAATCTTTCTTTGGAATCTACACAAACTCAATTTTTTTTTATGAGAATTACTCAATACTCATGTCATGGTAATATTTTCATCAAGGCCCTGGGTGTGTCAGACGCACGTTTATGAATAATATCGCTAATTAGTGTTACTTTAATTATACAGTTGAGCTTAAAATACTGGGTGATTAATGCTTTATATAATATATGAACGTGGATACGCGAGATACAGTAGGTTTTTAATTGTTTCTGTAATTATGGCATTTAACCGATTAAGGCTAAACCTATAGCCATCAAATATTATACTTATATTATGCCTGAAACAAGTGTCTTAAAAAAGATTGTTTCATTTTCTAGTGAAGTAATAAGTTTGAAGGTGTTTTAAGTTATTCTAAGTAAGCCAAAAGACATAAGGAAAACTATAAAAAAATACTATTTTTAACAACACAATGCACACAATAGGACTTATTTATAAGTAATACTAAAAAAAAATACTATTTTTAACAACTTAATGCACACATTATGACTTATTTAAGTTAAATAATTAATTGCTAGACATTACAGTTGAAAATAAACAGATTTCACCCCTTTCAATCAGCGATGTATTTGCGTAACAACATTCGTTGCGTTATTTACGTTGCTGAGCAGACACATTTTTCGAACATATGAACCAATGGATTATCAATACTTATCCTTCAAAAAGATTCAGATTGTAATAGTGTGTTACTCTGCTAGGGTACAGTTTCGTCACTGACTGAAAACAAAACAACATCTCATTTTATCATCTTCCAACTTTCAGGGCCTCCTTGGACTAGCCTACATGCCAGTTGGCGCATGGGGCAAGGCTGGCTCAGTCGAATCCTGGCTGGATGCCTTAGATCGCAATATGAACAAGCCAATGTCATTCCACTTGAAACTCTGTGGACCAATTAGCACGACCAATACAACAAATTATGGTTATTTTAAAGTTGTTGGTAAGTATGTAAATTAAAGTCTATAATATACAGAATATAATCATAAAAATCATCAATCATCTCTCTAAGTTCATAATTTACCCTATTGAATTACTATTTTATGAAATCATGACATTTGAGGCCAATTATAATTTAGTTAAGGAGTTGTATTGCTGATTCTAATGATTATTATTCTGTTAAGCCAAATTTGTTACGGTCGCGATTCATAATTTAATCAACATTCAACCTGAAATTGACCTGCAAATTACAAAAAACGTAAGTAAATTTGAATTTCGCGGGTCACCATAGCGCATGGCTCTTAAACTACAAAAAGTAGTCCTTGTCATCACTTTAAGTGAATAATGAACTATTACATCAGCTTCTTAACAACTAAAGCTAATGGCTATAAACCTCCTTATAAGTCAGCGGAACAATGCCGTAATAAGATCCATCCAATGGATGCAGTAGGTATGTTGACAGTCATTAGTTCAATACAGGTTGCCAGTGCCATCTACATGCCGATATAAAAAAACAAAGTCTATTCTAATCTATTACTCCTAATTGATGTTATGTCCATTAAAAATATACCAATTTTTAAACTTGTATAAAATAAGTTGTTTTCAGAAAGACTAGTGAAAAAGTTTTATGCTTTTGAAGTTGTAGCGAAAACTAAAATTTATGTGTTGGTATTTTTGGTTGTTTTTCCAAAAACACTTTTTTTACATACCTATTTGGAAACTATATTGCGAACGTACAATAATTTCTTCTTTTTTATTGCAGATAATCGCACACCAAACTCAAATACTAATAAAACATTCCGGACACCAGTATTACGTCAACGATGGTACGAAGTAGGTGTCATATCAATCCGAGTCATAAGTTCAGTGACCCCTCAAACAAAAGAGATATTAGTTGAAGATAAGGTGAAAGATCCTGATGAAGACATGTGCGTGAAACTGAATAGTGTGAAGAGCATTGTGGATAGTGGAACTACTCAAATTAAATTGCCGGATAAATTGTTTAGACAGGTAACTCTTCTTCTACTTTTGTCTCTGGTCCCGTTATATGGGGTCGGGTGTCCTCACTTTTCTGCGCCAAGTTATTCTGTATTGGGTTGTTGATTCAGGCAATTGGGCTTTTTTGAGGTCTCTTTTTATATTTGACCACAAGATCAGCATCTGCCTCGACAGGTGATTAATTCAAAAGGTAAGTAAGAGCGATGACCTTGTGAAGGCCGCAGGAATCCGCTGGATGCAGGAGGCACAGAACCTATATCTATAGCTAGAACCTATATATACAGAAGCTATATCCAACAGTGGACGTCTTTCGGTTGGAATGATGATGTTGATATTCCCATTTACACGAAGCAACTTTCATGCCTGTTGCATACAATAACATTGAAGCAACAACTGACTCGCGTCATCGTCTAAACACTGTTTAGAGTAGACGGTGCAACTTTTATTGTTGGTTCAACTCATTGCCAGAGGCTTAACAGCCACTTCAGAGATCATACACAAATTGCATGATGTCAATTGGTAAGTTTAAAAGCAAGAGAAACATCGGTAGCCGACTTTCACTGTGCGAACACTCACATCAAGCCAAATTGTTCCGATTTATAAAACTTTCGTAAAATCGTGTCTTAGGTTGCGGTTTATCCGACTACACGCCGACCGCGACCGACGATGGCCGAATGCTTTGTTCGTAAACACACGGGCGCGGTCTCGCTCGCACGCCGCCCGCGATTGACAGTTGCGACGGCAGCAACGAACGTTTTGGCCACCGGTGGCGTATCGGTCGTCCATCGTGACGTCATCGCACGCTGTCGGTAGCGAATAATGTTTTAAAGAGACCCTAGCCTAAGCGCCATAATGCGCCAGCCATCTTTTAATTTTTAACTTCACATGTTTCAGGTTGTGGACGAACTAAAGAATGAATTTAGAAAATCTCAGGTGCTTATATTAGATGAATTTTGGAATAGAAGAGAGGTAAATCATATTTATTACTACCACTATACTTACTACAATAGCATCCTTTCTGCAATTGCTAGGTCCTAGGCTTCGTCTGTTTGGCGTTTTCATTAGCCATCCCCCGACGCGACAACGAAAATATTACCTACAAGTATAGTTTTTTTTTTTTGAGAAATCTGATTATAATGCTGTACCTAATTGACAGCAACCTTTTTGTGTTTTAGTTGGCAGACTTTTTTATAAGATTTCTTGAAACCTAGAAAAAAAAAATTATATAATAAAAATTGCGATGTTGTAAGCGTTTAAAAATGTATGCTACACGGAGACAGCACTGCTAGCATCTGACGTCACAAGACAGAAATGCCATGCGCCATTCAATATTTAATGATCGTTTTGCGTGACAAGCATAGAGGAATAACTTCAAAATCGTGTAACTTCAACTAATATTCCATTATAATTTTTTTAGTAACATCTTTTAAACTAAGTATAATTTCACGTATAGTTGTGATAGTCGTCAAATACCCTATTGACCTGTGAATATATTAAGATTTCATTCCCCTGATTTCAGGCTGCCTGCTGGCCAGAGCCTCAAGTATGGACTTTGCCCTGGTTAGCCATAGATCTTCTAAGTGCTGATGCTGATAACCAGTACTTCACGTTGGAGATACCACCACAGGTAACTAAAACTGCCGATATACAGGGTCGAATTAAATTTGCTAGCGAAACTCCGTAGATGTGATGGGTATATCTAAACATGGTGAAATAAAAAAAAAAAGATGTTGTTTTGTAGGGTCATCGACCGTAGTTAGTATAGTTACTTGAAATATCAGTTTAAAAAATCTGTTTTGTTTGTGTAAACTGCAAAGACGTGATGGGTTTCGATATCTAAACACGATTAAACAAAACAACTTCAAGAAACAAAACTACCCGCTGTCGTTGTACTCTTGAAAAAAACATCAAATCATTTTACGATTTATTTTATCGGTTTAGAAATCGTGACCCATCACGTCTGCAGAGTTTCGCTGGCTAATTTAATTTGACCTCTGTAAAAATCGCATCGTGAAAACTTAGTTGAAGTAAGCTTCAAGGGACATGTCAATAGTGACGCAATCCCGTATCAGGTCGAATGACACCTCACATCACATAGATTTTCACTGTAAGATTGATATTATAGGCACAGTGGCTAATGGCTATTTGACAATTATTTTTGTAATTTAGTGAAATACACTCTTACATAATTGCATAAATGCTAGTATGGTTAGTGGGGTAATTGCGTAACACACATACACACATGATATTTTTATTTTTTATACCAAAAAGACTTAAAGAAAACGATAATTTTAAGCATGCAGAAATTACAATTAAATAGTTCTTTAATGTATTTAAAATGTAGTGTGAATAGTAGTGTGTGGATGTGGAGTGCGAGGGTGTGTCTATTTTATCCGATTAAATATTTTTCCGTTTCTTCGTAGTTAAGAGTAAGAAGGCAGTTCTTAACCTTAGACTTGCATTCATGAAAAGAGAGCGGGTAAATGTTTAGGATTTTATTTATTTATTTTATTATAAACTCTGCCCGCGACTTCGTCCGCGTGAAATTTCACCCTCTTAGGAGTGGAATTTCAAAAAACCCTTTCTTAGTGGATACCTATATACACTTCACAAAGAACACACTCCAAATTTTATGTCTCTATGACCAGCGGTTTAGGCTGTGCATTGATATAATCAGTCAGACAGGATCACAGGACTTTGAATTTTATATTAGATTATAAAAGTAAACCTAAGTACCTACCTAATAAAAAAAAACTCAATAACAGAAAATAAAATACCTACCTACCTAAATAAACCTATTTCTGATGATACGTGGCTAAATAATAACAGACGCACAGGTCGATCGATCAGGTTAAGCTACGCTTGCCGCGGTTGGTCTGTGGATGGGTGACCATCTTTACATATGGAGACCCCTCCGTGCCTCGGAAAGCACGTTAAGCCGTTGGTCCCGGCTGTCATTCGTGGATCTTTGACAGTCGTTACGGGTAGTCAGAAGCCCGAAAGTCTGACAACCAGTCTTACCAAGGGGTATCGTATTACCCAGTAACTGGGTTGTGGAGGTCAGATAGGCAGTCGCTCCATGTAAAATACTGGTATTCAGCTGCATCCGGTTAGACTGGAAGCCAACCCCAACATAGTTGGGAAAAGGCTAGGCAGATGAGGCAGATTATGAACTAATCTAAACTCAATAAATAAGCAAAATCCCTAAAAACTAATATCTATACGAATGACTAATCCTACCTAACAGTTTTATAAAATAACCTACGGTCACTACGTACACACGGCTACACATCAAGCTATACATAACCAGTATAAGCTGACTTCTGATTGTACGAAAAACCTATACAAATCGAGGTCAGCTAAAACTGGAAATGTATAGCTTGATGTGTAGCCGTGTGTACACTATCAAATATACTACCCATACTTTAAAATTAAAATCTATACTTACTTATAAAAACGACTTATAAAAATAAACCTAAATAACTCTACCTTAAACTGTACTTAGTAAAAACTAAAAGGAATAAAAAGGTCGCACTGAAAAGCACGTTTTGGAATTGCAAGTAGCAGTTAAAACATACAATTTATAGAATGCTAATATGAACGAACGCTCGCCTATTATTATTATCTTCGTCGTGTACTACGACAAACTTATTATTTGCGGTTGGTACAGTAATCGGGTCTAGGGATCGAACCGCAAAATTAAGTTTGTTTTTTATTGTATATTTTTTTCCGGGATAAAAAGTACCCAGTGTGGTGCCCAGGATATTAAAGAATAATTATACCAAGTGTCATCGTAATCGAACCGGTAGTTTTTGCGTGATGCCTGAACAAACAGACAGACAGACATATTTTTTTTTTAATCACATTTTTGGGTTCTGTGTCGGTCTAATAACACAACAACTAATACCTATTTTATAAAAAACAACAAAATAAATTCAAATAAACTATTTAAAGACTAAAAGTCGCGCTGATAAGCACGGTTTGTTAATATCAATTATCGTCTGTCAATAAGGTCGAACGCTCTGAACGCATCAACAGCCAAATATTGAATGAAGCTCGCGCTCGGACCTCCCTTACCCTACCGCCGCGACCCGCGTCGAGCGCGGCAACCGTTACACAAAAATAATCCTTATGGCATGATTCAGTATTCACGCGCGACGGCGCGATGGCTTATTAGCGTATTTCATGTATAAGTTTGGTGTTTCTATACCGATTACTATGATTCTTTTTTTATTGAATAGGTAATAATATTAACTTCTTTTAATTAGGGATGAGTGAGAGTATTATAAACGTAAGAGTAAACAAATATAATCAGAAAGCTCCGAACTGCTAAGGTATCGGGAGTTACACGTGTTATTGTGAGTCAACCATAAAAGATAGACATATGCTGTAGTAGGATATTTTTTAGATAATTTTATGTAGAACATTTCCGTCATAAATGATTTCTATGTAGCTTTAACCATTAAGGCTGCACACGCGACGGAAGCTTAAAAAATGGAGCAACTTCTCCCGTTTTCCCAACATTTCCTCTCACTGCTCTGCTCCTATTCATTGTAGCGTGATGAAAAGTATACTATAACCTCCCCAGGAGTATGAAGAATAATTGTACCAAGTTTCGTTAAAATCCGTCGAGTAGTTTTTGTTTCTATAAGGAACATACAGACAGACAGACAGACAGACAAAAATTTTACTGATTGCATTTTTGGCATCAGTATCGATCACTTATTACCCCCTGATAGTTATTTTGAAAATATATATCATGTACAGAATTGACCTCTCTACAGATTTATTATAAGTATAGATTATAAAAGTAAACCTAAGTACCTACCTAATAAAAAAAAAACTCAATAACAGAAAATAAAATACCTACCTACCTAAATAAACCTATTTCTGATGATACGTGGCTAAATAATAACAGCCGCACAGGTCGATCGATCAGGTTAAGCTACGCTTGCCGCGGTTGGTCTGTGGATGGGTGACCATCTTTACATATGGAGACCCCTCCGTGCCTCGGAAAGCACGTTAAGCCGTTGGTCCCGGCTGTCATTCGTGGATCTTTGACAGTCGTTACGGGTAGTCAGAAGCCCGAAAGTCTGACAACCAGTCTTACCAAGGGGTATCGTATTACCCAGTAACTGGGTTGTGGAGGTCAGATAGGCAGTCGCTCCATGTAAAATACTGGTATTCAGCTGCATCCGGTTAGACTGGAAGCCAACCCCAACATAGTTGGGAAAAGGCTAGGCAGATGAGGCAGATTATGAACTAATCTAAACTCAATAAATAAGCAAAATCCCTAAAAACTAATATCTATACGAATGACTAATCCTACCTAACAGTTTTATAAAATAACCTACGGTCACTACGTACACACGGCTACACATCAAGCTATACATAACCAGTATAAGCTGACTTCTGATTGTACGAAAAACCTATACAAATCGAGGTCAGCTAAAACTGGAAATGTATAGCTTGATGTGTAGCCGTGTGTACACTATCAAATATACTACCCATACTTTAAAATTAAAATCTATACTTACTTATAAAAACGACTTATAAAAATAAAGCTAAATAACTCTACCTTAAACTGTACTTAGTAAAAACTAAAAGGAATAAAAAGGTCGCACTGAAAAGCACGTTTTGGAATTGCAAGTAGCAGTTAAAACATACAATTTATAGAATGCTAATATGAACGAACGCTCGCCTATTATTATTATCTTCGTCGTGTACTACGACAAACTTATTATTTGCGGTTGGTACAGTAATCGGGTCTAGGGATCGAACCGCAAAATTAAGTTTATTTTTTATTGTATATTTTTTTCCGGGATAAAAAGTACCCAGTGTGGTGCCCAGGATATTAAAGAATAATTATACCAAGTGTCATCGTAATCGAACCGGTAGTTTTTGCGTGATGCCTGAACAAACAGACAGACAGACAGAATTTTTTTTTAATCACATTTTTGGGTTCTGTGTCGGTCTAATAACACAACAACTAATACCTATTTTATAAAAAACAACAAAATAAATTCAAATAAACTATTTAAAGACTAAAAGTCGCGCTGATAAGCACAGTTTGTTAATATCAATTATCGTCTGTCAATAAGGTCGAACGCTCTGAACGCATCAACAGCCAAATATTGAATGAAGCTCGCGCTCGGACCTCCCTTACCCTACCGCCGCGACCCGCGTCGAGCGCGGCAACCGTTACACAAAAATAATCCTTATGGCATGATTCAGTATTCACGCGCGACGGCGCGATGGCTTATTAGCGTATTTCATGTATAAGTTTGGTGTTTCTATACCGATTACTATGATTCTTTTTTTATTGAATAGGTAATATATTAACTTCTTTTAATTAGGGATGAGTGAGAGTATTATAAACGTAAGAGTAAACAAATATAATCAGAAAGCTCCGAACTGCTAAGGTATCGGGAGTTACACGTGTTATTGTGAGTCAACCATAAAAGATAGACATATGCTGTAGTAGGATATTTTTTAGATAATTTTATGTAGAACATTTCCGTCATAAATGATTTCTATGTAGCTTTAACCATTAAGGCTGCACACGCGACGGAAGCTTAAAAAATGGAGCAACTTCTCCCGTTTTCCCAACATTTCCTTTCACTACTCTGCTCCTTTTCATTGTAGCGTGATGAAAAGTATACTATAACCTCCCCAGGAGTATGAAGAATAATTGTACCAAGTTTCGTTAAAATCCGTCGAGTAGTTTTTGTTTCTATAAGGAACATACAGACAGACAGACAGACAGACAGACAAAAATTTTACTGATTGCATTTTTGGCATCAGTATCGATCACTTATTACCCCCTGATAGTTATTTTGAAAATATATATCATGTACAGAATTGACCTCTCTACAGATTTATTATAAGTATAGATTACTATTAATCTTTTCAGAACTACATTTTAGTCGTTGGTGTTCACAACAGCAGTGTTACATCAGGAACGCTGTCCACGTATTGTTATAAATTAGGACTGGATGCGGGAGGTACCGAGACTGTGCTAGGATATAGTGCTATGGAAGGATTGCAGGTAAACATAAATTAAATACAATTTTAGTTCTATCTACTAAAACATCTTTCTTCTACTCGTACAAGTTCAAATTAAATAAGCTTGCGAAACTCCCAAGTCTCCATTTTCTTTTTCGTATAAGGACGGGTTACCGGAACGGATTTATATGAAATTTGGCACATAAGTAAAACATGACCGGACAGGATTAGGACATTGGATATTTTTATCCCGATATTCACACAGTATCGAACGTTATGCGGGTGAAACCGCGGGGCCCAGCTAGTAGTTAATAAAAATTGTCAATTCAAAGTACCGTCGACACGAAAAGAAGGAAGAAATTAATAAAAATGTGGATTAAAAACTTTTCTCATACTTTCCAGGTAACATTCAACAGATCAGCCGGCTGGATCGGTTTCCAAACATCAGACTGCGGCGCAAACGTTCGCATCACTGGCCCATACAACACTTCCTCCTCACTCAAATCAACTTGCCAACTTATAAGGCCCGAAACAGAGGTGGCCACATCTATTAAAGCTGCTCAATGGGCTTTATGCGCGATTTCCATAATCGCCGCCGGTGTGATACTGTATTTATTAGCGCCGTGTGTAAAAACCTTTTGTATGAGAAAATTGCCGAGGTCACAGCAGATTTCGTTGTCTCAAGCTGCGTTGGTTGAAGAAGAATCTTCGTAGGTAGTAGAATACTTGGTGATTAAAGGCGCTCACCAGGCGGCACGCAACGGCATGGCATGGCGAAGGATTTTCGTAAGCGGAAATGATTTTGAATCTTATTGTCATACCCTTAGCACTCGCATTTCGTTGATATCGACAAGGGGACTTGAGCAGCATCAGAAGGCATCGGCATGTGCGACCATACAAATGTTAATGCTTTGCTGCGACTTGCCATCTTGTGAGGGGTTTTTTTTAAGGATAGGAAATCATCAAATGACCCCTCCCGCTCTGGGTGGAGCGGAAGGGAGTGTCAGACTCTCACTGACTAAAACCCATCCGTGTTCCTTTTTTAGCCCTTTATGTTCCGGGGTAGCGGTAACCCTTTCGGAGAATCCCGCTGCCCCGGCAGGCTTCGGCCCTGACGGGCCCCTCCTTCAATGCTGACATCTCTTTGAGGCGCGCGTGGAACACATACGCGCCGTCCGGCACGGGCCTGGTCCTGATCGGACGGCGAGCTACCCATTACTCGCCGTCCGCAGGCCCGCGCCTACGGTGGCCGGGAGTCGTCACGTGGCTCCCGACGCCCGGGGCGTCTCCCGCGGCTTCTAGTCAAGGATGCCCTTAATTCGTAATTTATTTGCACCTTTCGAACATAAAATGCAAAAAATATTTTCAATATATATTTTCGTTTCGCGTTGTAGTTAGTCAATCGATGCACGTCATGCGGAAGTCTGTGTGCAATATATTACGGTATACAGGGTGTTTATTTGGACTGTCAAATAATATTTAATTATGATTTTTGTCTCGATTCTGATCTGATCTCAAAGCACAAAAAATATAGAAATATGCATGTCGTTCGGAACAAATTGTAGCAATTTTATTCAAAGTTGAGATTTATACCCTGTATAGAATAAGTGATATTAATTTACAATACATATGTAAGTACCGTTAAACCCGGTGAATAGGATGCTGGGGACGAAATTTTTAAAAGGTATTTTTAAATTGAAATAATACAGTTTGTTGCCAAAAAGAATTATATTGTGTTTACTGTAAAAATAACAATTTTGATTGTTGGCAACAAACTATACAGGGTCCCATTAAAATGGACGGACTTTTGACACAGCGCTCAGTACGCCTAACCAAAGATATTCAAACAAAAAAAAACACTGATTAAAGTCATTTTATTTTGACCTAAAATAATAATTGCTGTCAGAACATTAGTGTATTTTCGTTAGCTGATTATTTTTAATGTAAGTAATTGCATTAGATGTAAGTATCTAATGCGTTTTTCTTAAGTTTAAATATTTTTCTTTACCATCGTCCTTATTTTGGTGGTTTGAATGATTTATAAATGTTTTTCCATCTATTTTAAAGGGACCTTATATTATTTCAACGTTAAAATCCATTTTAAAGTTTCGTCCCGATTCACCCCTGCATCCCTATTCACCCCGTATGTTAGTACCTACTTCTCGTTTGTGATTGTGAAGCAAATGAATAACAGTGAGAAGTTATTGGAAATAAAATTGAGTACTCAAATTTTTGAGACCTTTTCTCTGATTCAAAGCAATTAATCTTAAGCTAAAATGTCTTAACAAGTGTGATTTATCGTAAGTAATTAATAAGTCAGTGATCTACTAATCAAAGGTTTTGGGCCACATTATTTCAGTTTTCATTACTATTCATAGTAATATTTGAGTAAGTAATGTTGGGTGAAAATCCAAATTAATTCATTCTATTCGAAAAACTGATTGTGATCAATATATGTGGTCCAAGCCTTTATCAGTGTTATGTCACTAAGAATAAGAATGTTTTTAATTTGAGCGACTCAACAGCGCTGCACACTATCGCCCAAATTGAAATAGCCCTAAGGGTAATTACATGCTGAAAGATGGCTCACTGCGATACCTAGCGATCGCGGTTTAGCTCGATGGCCTCGATGTCAACTCCATGTAAAACAAATGAATGCTAATAGACACGCACGTACATGCCAGGCATCGAGGTAAATCCCTAAGCAGCCCGCGATGTATGGCAGTGAGGTATCCTTCGGCATGTGCGTCTGTGTCTGCATTTGTTTTATTTACATGGAGGTGACATCGAGGTAGCGAGCTTAACCGCAAACGCGACGTATCGCAGTGAGGTATCCTTCGGCATGTAATTACCCTATGAATGATTCTAGATATTCTTTTAGTAAATAATTTTGAAAAAAACTCATACCAAAATTCGAAAAATGTATGTAGTGTGATAGATTTTAATTACTCATTTCGGGGAATTGTGGTATTTAAACTAGTTATGTACTCTTAAAGAGTGGTGTTTTATTTTTATAAGTCTGAGTAGATAGGCCGGTATTAGGGTTAGTCGAATATTTTTAATACTTATCACTTTTTGAATAACACCCTCACAATTTTTATGGAGTAATGCTCTAAGAAACTTGTGAAGGAAATATGTGTATGAAACAATCTTAATTTCGAATCTATACTATTGTTTACACCAAAGTATTTTCTGACCAGTATTTGCTGCTAAAGATGGAAACATTGTGTTTAATCGATATTTTATTCTAAATAATAATGCATATCAAAATAATATCACAAAATCCCATAGAACTGATCTCAATAACATAAAAAAAAGTTTAAACCATCTTTTAAGTAAGTAATAAGTACGAAATGTTTCCTTCTTTTTTAGCAAACTGGAACTTTTGTAAATATACACAATCAATTATAAATATCAGTATTCTGGCACCTTTTAAATTTTCTAATCAACATTTTGCCATATTTAATATTGTCACAACGACCTTTATTTAAGTATTCACGCTTAGTATTAAAGTATTTTTAATAAGCAATAAGTTTTAATTTATAGTATTATACTCCTAATTGACGTGTTTCTTAGTAATATCACAGTCTCAATAGGCCTATAGCTAGAAAAATATGGTCCTAACTTAAAGTATTAGGTAGGTAGGTCAAAAATTATAATGATTGCAGCCTACAATGAATGAATCATGACCGGTCTGATCATAGAGGCTCTCTGAACTTTCGTGCATGTACAGTCAAACAAGCTATTTGGTTATACAGGCAAAAATATTCATCTTTCCACTACACTGTCAATGTTTAGTTTTATTTTGTGCGTTATAACTTTTTCAGCTTATGGCATCCTTAATAGAGTGGTGTAAAATAATTGACTACTCAGCACACTCACACCATTGTTTAAAAGTAGTTGCAAGTTAGCTACCTGTATACCAAATAGCTTGTTCGACCGTACACTCACTTACACTCACCTCATGTCACCCTTTGGTTCGTAATAAATGTTATTGCGCAGCCTTCTACGTAAAGTTCTGACGGGCCATTATTCATTGGCCGTGTTGACTGTTTTAACTTTTAAGGCGCTCCCACACCTAATTCCCCTGAAATGTAAGAGTTCAGATTCGAGCATTAGTGATTGAGGAAAAGAGAGATTACATTAGTGATTGAGGAAAACCGAGCATTACAGTGCGCAACCAGAAGGCCAATTCCCGTAATTATAAACGTTCAAAATCTAGTCGCAATCTGTATCTCAGCAAAAATCAATGTCAAAAACTTGTCAAAAATTTAGGGACTGAGATGACTGAACGTTCTTAATATTACGAGAATTGCCCCTCTGTAATGATACAATTAGTAACATTACATTCACCGGGAGCATTCGCCTGTAATGTAACAGTAAAGAGTAGTAGCACCCGTGATACAATTTTTTACATGAATGAAAACAATTCATTCGACTTCAAGCGAATGCTCGTCAGTCAGGGAGGCAGTATTGTAACGTAATGCCTGAAATCGCATCTTGGAATGTATCTTGCGGGCGAATGCTCCGGTGAAGGAGCGCCTTTTAGTTATCAACGATATCCCTAAAACATTTAATGACAGCTCGTCAAACGTGTCAACGTGATATTTGACAAAAAAATGCTAACATTAAAAAAGATTCTTACGTGGTATTATAAGTAGACATAAGTACTTAATATTAATAGTATGATGATATTAGTAATAATAATGAATGTATTTTGACTACGCTTAATTTTGTTCATAGAATTGTCATAATTTCTTCAGAACTATTGAAGGAGGGTTGGCAGTTAAAATTCCTTCACTTTCAATATTTTTAAAATGTTTAAGACCAGAAAAGTTATGCGCTTCTGTAATATTCGTGTTTCTGAATTAGCACGAACGTCGCGCCACAGAGTAACAGGCAATGCTTCTCTAATTAACTACCGCGCTTAATAAAATAGTGCACATCACTGCGCGTTTGTATGAAGTTTCCTCTATCGGGTTACCTACTCCAGTTGATCAGGTCGTCATTTGTCACTCAAAAGTTTGAAAAGTATTTTGGAATTGCATAGAATTGTTAATCTGTAATTTTGTCAACATGGTAATACAAAATAGGCAAGCATTTAAATGGTTTTAACAACTCTATATAAGATCTTATCCTCGTGCGTTCGTATTCTTGAACATAGACGATAATTCCCGAAACACAACTTTTATTTGAAAGCTGTACTTGCCTAGATGCAACTACAAAAAAAAAAATACATTGCCCGCAAAAAACCGGGCGATTTCGTATAAAACAAAAAATAAAAACATTTCAGAATGGTACAGTTATAATTATATGCCAAGCACTCGACAGAATTATAGGGAATATTAAGCCATATAACTTTCTTTACTGTAACTATTAGTAGTGATTTAATAGGCATAAGTTTGAACATTACAACATTCAGCATTCCAACGAAGTATAGTAGAATTTCCTATTTTTTGTGGCAATTTATTATGTTCACACCATCAAATACAAATATTACTATAATTTTAGATTTACATACATTATCAATTGTAGTTACATTTAGAATACCTTTTAGGTACGAATTCTTTTGTCAGAACTTTCGTAGTTTTTATTTTAGTCAAGTTTATGCCATTTATGTATTATAATAACGATAGTTTTGTTCCTAATTATTTGATAAAATCGGTTGTATCGTATTTATTATTTGGAATTGTATGGTCTGTTACACCATCGAACGTTATTTTCGTCTGTTTATTGTAAATTATGAAGACCAATTTAGGCAAAAGGGTTAAATGCTAATAAATTAAAAAATATATTTACAATTCATTAAATTGATCTAACTTTTGTGGTTCATTTGGTTTTTTATTATAAACATTCATTATAAACATTTCCTACATCAAAAATTTACAGCCCAATTCAACCTTTATGGCGGCTCGGAACATGAGGCGAGTCACTGCGCAGTAACAAATTCACGTGTCAGCAGGGGTGAGGGGTGAGGTACTGCGCAGCTAGTAATGCAATTCAGAGCCGCCATAAAGTTTGAATCGGGCTGTACGTCTGACAGAGGCAGCTTAGTCCATTCTGGGGCAGAATAAAGGTCTGACCACACATATCAGGGCGTAACAGTGTCGTGCACACAGTAGGCACTGACGCTCCGTCGCCGGCTCAGACACGGAAGTGTGCGAATGAGTTTATAGAGGTATGAGGATCAGGGTGTAAAGTTCACTCATGATCCTTAGAAAAGGTTCTCCCTTTTCAATAGGTACCAGTCTGATGGGAAACTGCCCGACGATTGATGTCAGGAAGTTGTTAATTATGCTGCTTAGTTGCTCGGTAAACTCTGCTTGCGCGATGCAGGATTTTGCGTGACGTCAGTGTGATGCGTAGTTCGCATGTGGTGATGTAGATTCGCCACAAGTTCATATAAAATATACGCCGATTTTTTTTAAGCCCCTTTTCATTTGTCGGTCCTTCCACATCTCGGGTACGGCTCGCCCTTTATTTTATTTATTTGGGATCTCCAACAAAGGATACACATAAGTCACAGTACCTAATTAAAAAGGTTCTTTTACGTGTGCTCCTTCAATTACAGGAGAAAATTTGTTCCCATGTTTAATAGTTGTTCTGCTATTCGGGGAGACAAATCTAACAAATCAAATATCATGAAAATCGGTTCACCAGTTCTTGAGTTTTAACTGGTATAACTAACCCGACTTTATTTAATTTATATAGATATCGATGTGTGAAACATCAGTTTCGCTATATCCACGTGTTCTGATAATGAAGACAATTATTATGTAGTACCTATTAACATTAAACTTTAATGACTATTCTTTTTATCGTAGGTAACCATGCCACCACAATTCATAGTGTACAAATGGTACCTAACTAAATAAATGTACCTACAACATAGTGATTAGTCTTGTTGTGACCCCTATTAAATAACCTGGGTAATAAAAACATGACACCCACTTATGTATAACATACGCAGGTTCTATAAATAAAGCACTAAGTAGGTACGTGCTAAAGCTATAATACGAGTAGGTATTATATTATGTAGGTTACATACATAATTATCTAGAAACGAATCTATTGAGTCTTTCAAGTACCTACCTAGTTACCAAACTTTTTTTTTTTTTTTTAAGGATGGTAAATCATCCAATGACCCCTCCCGCTCTGGGTGGAGCGGAAGGGAGTGTCAGACTCTTACTGACTAAAACCCATCCGTGTTCCTTCCTTAGCCCTTTGTATTCCGGGGCAGCGGTAACCCTTTCGGACAATCCCGCTGCCCCGGCAGGCTTCGGCCCTGACGGGCCCCTCCTTCGATGCTGACATCTCTTTGAGGCGCGCGTGGAACACATACGCGCCGTCCGGCACGGGCCTGGTCCTGATCGGACGGCGAGCTACCCATTACTCGCCGTCCGCAGGCCCGCGCCTACGGTGGCCGGGAGTCGTCACGCGGCTCCCGACGCCCGGAGCGTCTACCGCGGCGGCTGGGACGGGCGGCCCTCTCGGCTCTCTCCCTCGCCCATCCCGCCACCTCCTTCGCTAGCATGACTGCTTCGCAGAAGGAGGTGACTGCCTCCCACTCCCTCTCGCCCCGGACCATGGCTTGGACCAGGGCCGGGCGCTAGAGGTCGCCGCCGCTGCCGATCGCCTCTACGAGGACACGGCGGTGCTCTGCCCAAGCGGGACAGACCTCCACCGTGTGCACCACCGTGTCCTCTGGGCGATCCTCGCAGTGGTGACACCCGGGCGTTTCCTCCCGCCTGATGATGTGCAGGAACCTCCCGAAACATCCGTGTCCGGTGAGGACCTGCGTCAGGCGGTAGGTGAGGGCGCCGTGATGCCTCTCTAGCCACTCCTCAAAGAGGGGCCTTACCGCCGCTATCGCGGCGTGCCCTGCGCTGGGTTGCGACAGTCGCGCTTTCCATGCCGCCATGAGATCGCGCCGGAGGTCCGTCCGCTCCGCAGCAATTTGCCGCGGAAGCGGGTTTTCCCCCCGGCGTAGTGCCTCCGCGCGCCACTCAAAGAGGCGCGCGAGGACTATCGCCTCCAGATCCCATGGCGGCAGTCCGGCAAGGAGGCTTGCCGCCTCGCGCGAGATCGTGCGGTACCCCCGTATTAGCCGTATGGCTACCACCTTTTGGGGCGCGTTCAAGTAGTGGGCGGCTCGAAGCCGCAGTGAACGCGCCCACACCGGGGCGCCATACACGGCCATGGACCGCACGACCCCCGCGTAAAGCCTCCGGCAGGAGGCGTTTGGCCCCCTCAGGTTGGGCAGGAGCCGCTTGAAAGCGGCCCCAGCCCGTTCCAGTTTGGGGGCCAAACGTCGGAAGTGCTCCACGAAGTTCCACCGGCTGTCGAGGGCGAGACCCAGGTATTTCATCGTCGTCTCGACGCCGATGTGAACCCCTCCTACCGTAAGTTGGGATCCCGATGGTGGCCCGTTCCGAAGCCCATGAAATGTCATGGCTTCGGACTTGTGCAGAGCCACCTCGAGACCCAACTGCCGGATCCTCTCCACGACTATCGCAACCCCGCGTGTCATTACGTCGGCCGCCGCCTGATGCGACCTCCCCTGCGCCAGGACCAGCGTGTCGTCAGCGTAGCAAACTACGCTGACGCCATCAGGGAGGTCTGCCCGCAGCACCCAGTCGTAAGCGATGTCCCACAGGAGCGGCCCCAAGACCGATCCCTGTGGGACACCGCACGACATCTCTCGCCGGTTCCATTCCCCATCTCGACCGGGGTAGATGACGGCTCTGTCCGTCAAATACGCCCCGACTACTCGACGGAGGTAGGTCGGCACTCGGTGATACCGGAGTGCCTCCCTAATGCAGCTCCAGGGCAGGGTGTTAAACGCGTTAGCGATGTCTAATGACACCGCCACGACCACCCCACCCCGAGACACCGCGTCCCCCGTCGTGAGGGCTCTCACGCGCATGATGGCGTCCACCGTAGAGCGCCCCTTGCGGAAGTCAAACTGGCTATCCGCAAGATCCGGCCCCGTCCTCACCAGGTGCCCGACGAGGCGGCCCGCAATCACTCTTTCAAAGAGCTTGCCGACCTCGTCGAGCAGCACGATGGGCCGGTAGTTACCTACCTACTTGAATGTTTCTGTATTTAAGCCTAAACCTAATAGGCATCTAGGTATGTACTTAGTATGTTCAAGTCTGGCCTATTTTGCGTTCGCATTTTACTTTCCAAAATATAAAAAAAATATTTGGGGGAAAAATACTCCGTACGGCATTTCATACAAACTTTCAAGCCCTTGTTTTTCGAAATGAATGAACGGATTTTAATGAAACTTTATACGCATAAGCAGGATACAAAGGTCTAAAAAGTTAGCTAAGAACATTTTCGAAAAATTGTGTTACATCCAAATTAGGCCGATTTTAAAGTTTCCATAGAAACAGAGATTTCCAGTTATCTTTTTTTAAATAAGACATTTCGAAAATTTTCTCTAACTTTTTAGACCTTTGTATTCTGCTTATGCATATGAAGTTTCATTAAAATCGGTTGATTCATTTCGAAAAACAACGGCTTGAAAGTTTGTATGAAATGCCGTATGGCGTAAACGCTCTTAATACCGACACAAAAGGCTCAGTTTGTGCTACAACTTCAACTTCAAATTTTCAATAGTACCTTGGTACTAGTTATTTTAATATCAACTTAATGTAAGTACTCTAGCATAAAGTTGATACCTACCTATTAGTTTGAGAGGAAATATATATCGTCGGAAATATTTATAGTCTTCTTCACCGTATACGGAGACAGCGACCCAGATTAATGTTCTTTTGTAGGTGACTACTTCTCTATGGAGTTAGGCAGGATATCTGGCAAGGTGTGGTAATTACAAGGGAGTATGCTTAATAGTCCTCCAGACCGTGTATCGGCCATGGTGGCTATCTCAACAGAGACCATCTTCGGTGCGGGAGAAATTATAGTGCACAAGTGTGTACCTACACAGACACACCTGTGCACTCTCTTTTCCCTCACTCGCATAGTAGCGTGAGATGGCACGTACTTTTTGAGGGACGGGGGGTATCACACCACCAACTTCCAAACTTCGGACTGTTCTAGAGAAATTTCTAATGGAAAAACCCAACAACACTTTGCCCGACCTGGGAATCGAATCCAAGACCAATTAAAGGGGAGTGTAAGGCAGTGACCGAGTAGGGAAGTAAGAACATCGGACGTCCCGACGCAAGGTGGGAGAATAACATGGCCGCTTTCGCGGGTTGACCCCAATTATCATTGTGTTATAAGTGTAAAAAACTTAAAATATCTTTGTTGACCCTAGATGAAATTGGCAAAGGAGCGTGGAGATCTACAATTAAGTGATAAGCACCCTAATTGCGTAAGACACTTTCAATCACAATCTGAATCATTTTGAAGGATGGTGCTAATCCTTGGCTTTATAATGTTCGAAAAATGTGTGCTCAACAACGTAAATAACGCAATTAATGTTGCTGAAACTGCTCGCGTATCTATAGTTTGTATTGCTATTTTTAAATCTGCGATTACAATATGTACACGAATTTTGCGTACTGCTCGTGTACATATTGTACATAGTTTATAACGTGTATGCGCGCGTCCTGGTTCCAAACTACATCATTTATGCCTGACAAGAGTTGAATATAGCTTTATAAAATAATATTTTGTTCTTGGCTCCTCGCTCCGCTCGTCGCGCTCGCGCTTGCTCGCTCGCAATCGAATTGTCTCTCGTTTTCTGTCAGCCATGTCGTCCCTTACGCTATCCTGCGCTCGCTTCTTTGTGCCAGCTAGGTTCTTGATACCCTAGGTGGCCCCTCGCTTACCTAAGCTCGGGGTTAATTTGATGTGCAGTCAGTATTTTTGATGTAAAAAAGTATATAAATGTTGAAAATAAATTGATCGGTGATTATTTATTAGATGTGCAATTAATAATATCCCGTTTATTTTTACCGCAAACATACTAAGAAATTAGACTGTTTGATATGACCTAATCTTTTACGATGGTTATAATATACGGAGTATACAATATAATACACGTTTATACGGAAGTCAACAAATCTAAATGACGAGCATGCAACTGCTTGCGTATAGATTGGAATCTAGAGTTCGTCGCGCTTAGTCCGTATGCGTACTGGCACTGTATATTATGGAATAAGGTAGTTAGTTAGGTCACTACGAAGTATACGCGTGTATTTGCGTACTACTTTTGTATAGATTGGAAGAACTTAGTAAAAAAGTGATTTCCAATTCATATGCGATTAGTTTCACACCCTTGCGTTTTGGCCTTGTATAGAATGGAAATACACGTCCTTGCCACTGTTAGTGTGCTACGCTATTACCCCGAAGATCTCAATAAATAAAAGGGAATGCAAGGTATTGTAGAGGTTATAAAGGATCTATTCTTTATCTTTCAAATTAAACGATGATTATAATGATATAAACGGATTTTATTCTCACAAATGTTCGGTTCCACCGTCGTACAACGTGTTTATTTCTCGCCAGTTTTAAAACGTCAAAAAAATGTCATACAAAGTGTTGTCATAGTAAACTCTGATTCGATACAATTAAATAATCGATTTAATATTTAATTAGAGTAATAATTATAAATACTATTTAAATATTTACTAAATTTAATACTAGTACAATTGTACTCACTACTACTGCTAAATCATACTAGATAGGATATTATAAAATACCCACATCTTGGCTAATTAACCTTACAGCTCGGCCATCCTGTGTAAGTGAGTCCTCTCACTTGTTTGGTGTAAATTTTTATACTAACTAATTTGATAATACATAAAAAAAATATAATAATAACTTGATTATGAATATTACTTCTAATTATTAAAGAATGAAATTAGATATTTCATTCTTCACTAATTCATTATCACAATATAAATTCAAATTTACTTTAAAGTTCAATTAAGGTGTATATTCTTATCAGTTATCACAAACAAAATTTCGAAGTGTCTTTACCTTCATATTACATAGAAATTTATCTCAATTGAGCTTATCGTTTTTATCTAGGTCACAAGTCATTATCACAATAAATTCAAATTCATGAAGCTGATCTGTATTCTCATTCTTTGTTTCTTGCATAATTTGTCACGATCTGCGGTCAACTGTGCGGCACCGTTATCTTGGTACCATTCATTATCTGCACTGACCTCTTATGACAAATTGTGCTCACATCGTATAATCTTACTCACTATCTTGCAATCATAGTATGTGCGACATCGATTTCTCAATGCCATTCATTATCTGCACTGATTGCTCAATATATATATTCTTAACAATGACACGCAATCTACTAATTTTAATCAGGGAAGTTGATTAACTCATGTAAATTAGCATATTATTATTATCTAAAAATTTATTAATTATTGTTCCCACCTACTATGTAGAATAATAGATCACTCGCTCTCTACCTCTATTTCTGTACCCTCACTCTGATCACTGTCAGTGCTTTCACTGGTGTAACCTTTAAAGTTCATCCAGGGATGGATTTTATCTAGCGCAACAACATTTTCATACCTCTTGTTGCCTTTTCTTGTTATTGGGGTGTCTTCGACGACAAATCTGTCATTAGGTAATATTTTTAGGATTCGATAGGGGCCTTGGAATTTGGGGATGAGTTTATGTGATTTTCCTACATGATCTTTATCTATTACGGTCCTTTCTAACCTGACTAAATCACCTACGTTATATTTTGTTTGACCCTTCCTATGCTTATCATACCTTTTTTTAGAATAATCCTGTTGTTTTTCTATCCTTTCCCTAGCATTCGACCTAAGTTTTACTAACGCACCACCATCGATTCGTTCAGTTGTTTCGGCAATTACGTCAGTCAATACATTTTCCGATGCATTCGTCAATCTGCAACCGAACAACAGCTCGGAGGGACTTTTCCCTGTTGTCTTATTAATAGTAGTATTTATACCTAACTGTACATCACCGATGTAATCGTCCCATACGTTATCATTTCCGCCATGACATTTTGTACTTAAAGCATCAATTATGGTTCGGTTAAACCTTTCGACCTGTCCATTCGCTCTTGGAGTAGCTACTGCATTCAAGATGCTTTATTTTTAGTAGGTCCATAAAATTCCTAAATTTTGCACTTGTGAAACAAGAGCCGCGATCCGTTATAAGACGAGAAGGAACGCCGAAATAACTAAAATGTTCCTTAAATGCCTTGAGTGCCGTAGTCGTCTTAGTATCTTTTACAGCTCGTATATTAATAAATTTTGTAAAAGCATCTATAACAACCAGCAAATACATGTTGCCTCTCTTAGAGCGAATGAACGGGCCCAGATGATCGGCATGTAGTGTATGGAATGGTTTCTCCAACTTAGGTATGGGATGAAGCACTCCTTCTTTGGGACCACCAGGTGCCTTATGATGCGCACACTCCAAACATGCTGAGACATATTTCTTAGTGAACCTACGCATTTTTGGAAACCAAAATATGCTTCTGATACGACTCAAAGTTTTTTCGAAGCCAAAATGGCCCACCTCGTCATGGTTCATGCGCAGCACTTGCCACCTACAGCCCCTCGGAACTACCCATCGCAATCCTTCGTCTAAAATTTTATACACATAAGTACCCTTCAACAGATAATTCTTACGCACGTCAGCTACAAACTTCGTATTATCGTCTTCTAAAATATCTCTTATACGTTTTATTTCGCTATCATCACCCTGTACGGTAGCGATCCAGTCTCGAACGTCTACGTGTAAAACATCAACAACATGCTCCGTATCCACATCAGTCGGCTCACCGACAGGGGCACGACTGAGAGCATCTACGTGAGCCATTCGCGAACCCGGTCTATACTCAATTTCGCAGTTATACTCCTGAAACTGGATCCACCAACGAGAAATCCGAGGCACGAGATCCCTCTTTGTTAGGGTGGTGCGAAGTGCGTTACAGTCGGTGACTATTTTAAATCTTAGCCCTAGTAAATAGACTCGGAAACGATTTAAAGATGCGACAACCGCTAAAGTTTCCAACTCAAAGGAGTGAAATTTTTGCTCGTCTACTGTAGTTTTACGACTGTAATACGCCACTGGCCTAAGTAACCCGTCTGTACCTCGCTGTAGGAGAATCCCTGCAATACCTAGCTTCGAAGCGTCCGTATGAATTTCGGTTTCTAAACGAGGGTCGTATAAAGCTAATATAGGGCGCTCAACTAATTTTGACTTCAAAATTCTAAATGACTCCGCCTCCTCCGCCGTCCATTTCCAATCGAATTTAGACTTTAACAGGTCTGTCAGTGGACGAGCAACAAGGGCGAAGTCTTTTACGAACCTCCGAAAAAAGCTAGTTAGGCCGATAAATCGTCTGACATCATGAACGTTTCGCGGAATTGGGAAGTTTTCTATAGCTAATGTTTTGCGTTTTCCTGGACGTATCCCCTCACCACTTACATGAAATCCTAGAAACTCTAGCTCGGTACAGAAAAAACTACATTTTTTTACCTTAAGTGTAAGACCTGCGTCTTTTACAAGTTGAAGTACCTCCTCTAGCCGTCTCATTCCCTGATCAAAAGATCGTGAAGGAATCAATACATCATCCATATAAACGATCGTATAACAAACTTTCGACAGTATTTTATTCATGGCTCGTTGAAAAATAGAAGGAGCGTTTGCTAAACCAAAGGGCATGCGTTTAAACTGATATTGCCCATCGGGAGTAACAAATGCAGTCTTGTCTTGAGACTTTGCCTGTACTGGAATCTGATAGTAGCCAGATGCAAGGTCTAAACTTACGAATAAAGAATTACCAGCTAACCTGTCAAGTTGATCATCAATCAAAGGTAGCGGATAGTGTTCCTTTTTTGTTTTATTATTTAATGCACGATAATCGACACATAATCTGCTTTCTCCAGTCTTTTTCTTTACCAGTAAAACTGGACTAGCGTAAGGTGAGTTTGACTCACATACTATGCCTGCATCAATCATTTCCTTCACCATAGATTGAACTTGTCTACGCTCCGGAAAGGAGAGCCTATACGGGCGATAAACTACTGGTTGCGAGTCACTTAATTCAATTTCCATTTGAACTACATTAGTCAATCCCAGGTCTTTTAGGTTATCCGAGAAACACGTTTCATACCTTTTGAGCAGCTCTTTTAATTTGTTAACCTCATTTTCACTAAGCTGCACGCCATAATTGATAGCAGAATTAGTCTCAGCATTTTCAAAATCTAATAAATTTACACTCAAGTAGTCTCTCGTACAAAGAACTCGTGTAATAAGCGTATCCTTATTCAAACATACCGTACTATCACTAAAATTTTGCACCAATATCCTAACCTCTCCATTTTCTATTTCATATTCACCCGGCATCAAATAATATTCGTTCTGTGACATCCCGCGTAAGGAGCCACTAACATGGACTACACCTGAATATTTGTTTGTAGAAATACACGGTAATGGATACATTTCCTTAGGGGGTATTACAATATCAGTTTTCAAACTTAATTGTAATTTAACTGAATGATTACGAGTAAATATTAATGAATGTGTAGTTTTCGTTATAACTATACCTGGTTTCTCTGTGAAACTGTGTCCAATTAAAACTGAATATTTAATAACGCTATCATCAACGACGTACGCGTTGACCTCCTCCACAATACCTTGAATATCAATAATGACGTTTGATACGCCTAATGGTATTACTATACTCTCACCTATACCCCTCATAGTCGGTAAGTTGCTATCAGTCCACGTGATTCCCCTCCTAACAGCCTCACTGTGACGAATCAGCGTACATTGACTACCCAAATCTACGTAGCCTTGAATAACTTCACCGTTGAGTTTCAGATACATTAAATATTTATTGTCATTAGGATTATTTGTTTCAATGCGCATCACTTCTTTTTCTTTAGGTTTATCTATTTTATTGGCGGAGTCAGAGGGTAACCTGGGACAGTTAATTGATAAATGACCTAATTTGGCACAAACATTGCACTTCAATATTTTTTTTGTGCATCTTGAACTGAAATGCCCAGGTTCATTGCAATTAAAGCATACAATTGACGCATTATTGTGAGACTTCGAAGTCTTAGTTTCGCTGCCATTAGCCGTCTGCTTAGAATTATTACTGGATAATGAAGAGATAGTATTGTTACGTTTATCATAGTTCATCCTTGACTTATCTGGTTCACGAAGATGTTGCTTTATTGATTGAAAATATATGAGAACCTGCTCCGGCTCCTGACATTTTGCTGCTTTCGCGCCTAATCTCAATGACCGATCCTCTATCCCATATAGTAGGCAATCTACCGCACGTTTACCATGTATTTCGCATCGATTTAGCAGATTAATTTTTTCGTAATAATAATGTTCTAACGAATCGTTAAATTTCACACGTTTTGACAACATTTCGGTTAGTAATTCGGCATAGTCTTCACTACTCGGAAATGACTGCTCCAGTTTGCTCTTCCACTCAGACCATGAATACGACATAGATGGAAGGGCCTGGTACCAAGATTTGGCAATCCCTGATAGTTTAGGCAGAGCGTAATGTATTATTTGGTCGTCGGCCCAACCGTAGAGTCTCGCACATTCATCAACTTTATTAATCCACATAACTATAGTCTGACTCTTAACCATAGGATCAAAATCTGGAATCACATTGCCTAGCATGGGAAATTTGTTACCCTGAGGTCGATTATTGGTTAACGCTTCCACTAAAGTAGCAAAAAACGCTTGCGTGTCACTATTAAGAACATTGGGGGTACTCACGTGACCAGGAAGTGCAGGTGTGTGATGCTCGATGCTGGATTCTGAGCGCCTGCTGCGGCCTCGCCTGTTGCGTCTCCCATCCATGCCCCGGCTGGGACGATGTCGCCGACGCTGCTCATAGCTGCTACTCCCACTGCGATACCCGTCACGGCTGCGACTGCGGTTAGATCGATGACGGCGTCTCATAGACAGCTCACGGGAACTGCGGCCTCCGCTACGAAGAGATTCCAACGAACCGTCGCGATTGTTCGATCGCTGCCTTCGCTGCTTCCGTTTATGCTTAGTGCTTGTTCTTGTTTCTCTGCTCCGGTCACGACGACGTTTACCCTCATTGCTCTTGCGATTACTGCTAGTTTTATCCATTTGTTACTCAGATAATAAATAACCAGTGACTTTCGAACACAATAAAAAAATTGTTATTTTGGTAATATTTTTTCAAACTTGTAGGCGTAATGGACTTATCCCACTTCTGAGATAAAGGATCTATTCTTTATCTTTCAAATTAAACGATGATTATAATGATATAAACGGATTTTATTCTCACAAATGTTCGGTTCCACCGTCGTACAACGTGTGTTTATTTCTCGCCAGTTTTAAAACGTCAAAAAAATGTCATACAAAGTGTTGTCATAGTAAACTCTGATTCGATACAATTAAATAATCGATTTAATATTTAATTAGAGTAATAATTATAAATACTATTTAAATATTTACTAAATTTAATACTAGTACAATTGTACTCACTACTACTGCTAAATCATACTAGATAGGATATTATAAAATACCCACATCTTGGCTAATTAACCTTACAGTTATATATGTAACCTTGTCCTATGTAGCACAGGCCGGTCATAATTATTAATTTATTCCTTTCGAACATCCAAGCAAACGTCTAATACTTCAATATGATATTTCTAGACAGATAGAAAGATTGGTTGTTTTAACTTCGTAATGTAAAATACTTATTCTAAAATAGATTCAGTTAATCTAAACGCTGTTTGAATATAGCGTTTGATCCCCCTGAGCTACGTGTTCCCACAGTATTCTCAGCAGTGGTGAAGTCGGACAAGTCTGTCTGTGGATGATGACGACAAGCGTCACCTTCAACCGTTGAGTGGTTGGACTCAAAACCTGTCATTATGTTCTGTCTTATTTACCTACTTAACTACCTACCTACTTATGCCACATAATAAACTAGCTAGCATGACAGAACATTAAGCTAATAGAGCAAAATGCTTGTATTTTAATTTCCTAATAGCATCGAGGCAGAAGTGGTAATTTCCTTGAACTTAATAACTAGATCGCGTCGGAAATCACAAGTTATTCTCCGATTTCCGCAAATCCGCGCTGATTGGTAGCAAATTAAAGTAATTTGCTGACATCTCTTGACCTCACTGGCAGTAGGTACAGACGCCTGCACATCAAGCTACCCGAAACTGTCAAATTTTCCCAGTCAACTTTCAACCTTCTGCCTTAGCGATAAAGTTGAAAATCTATTAAATAAATTTGACAGATTGTAGTAGCTTAAGATGTGCTGGCGTCTGTAGGTACCTAGGTATGATAGATAGATTTATAAATTAATAATTATTTATTTAGTGGACACAAAATAAATAGCACAGTAGGTACATAAAAGTATAATTAAAATGATATAACAAATATCTAGGTAACATGAATATAAAAATACCTACAAGGCCAGTAGGTAGGTATGTATACAAAAAGGTAAAACACGAAAATAAAGGAAGGACGCACGTTACACTTTTATCTTATATCCGCAATTTAAAATAAATACCTTATTACCTGAATGTTGAAGACTCCTATGTCCTTTCCCGGGACTCAAACTATCTCTATACGTACTAAATTTCGTCTAAATCGGTTCAGCGGTTTAAGCGTGAAGAGGTAACAGACCGACAGACAGACACTTTCGCATTTATAATATTAAGTATGGATATCTATGGTCTGCTCATCGAGTGTCATCGGAGAAGATTAATTCCACGGGGAATTAAAAACAGAGAGGGCGCGTCTCTGTTTTTAATGACATAAGATTCCCAAACACCTGAGTCTTGTCCATGAATGCGGTCTAACGAGGGTTTCCCTTAACCCTCAAAAAAAAAAGATACTATCTATATCTGCCTATTTCAGAAATTACCACCTTTCTGAAAAAACGACCTATACTATCTTAAACGGCTATACCACCTGCCTAATGATAAAGGATTTCTAGGCTAGTAGATAACTGCGATTGCGCGTCAAAATTCTCCTCAAAAATTCAAATCTTCCCTAATTGTTTTACCGCCACACAAAGTACCTATCCTTTCCAGACATTATGTAAGTGTAACATTCCCAGAAAAGAATATCCATTGAAATGACCCTCGAGTTCGATTAAATAATTCAGTCGTCAAGCGTTTTGCGGGAATTTGCATTGAAACGAGATAGGACAGAAGCCACGACTCGAAACTGAAATTAAATTGAGATTGAAAAGCATTGTGCCTAATGCCATGTAGAAAGAAATTTAATTTTGTACGCGACAGAATGTTTTTATATTACTGAAAGTTGTTACGGATGTACCAGATCGTTTGAGGGTTACGGTAAGTAGGTACTTACCAAAAGAACACTCATTTCAGACGTAGCAGATCGTTTTGGACCTAAAGTCTGATAAGTTTGATTTTGAGGGTTTTGATGTGGTGCAAATAAATTAGGTACCTAGGTGGAGGACACCAAAACCAGGTCGACAGAAGCAAGGAAAACCTGTTCAGGTGGAGATTCATAGACGACTCCGCCCTGGAGTGTAAATGTGGTGCTGTTCCACAAATGATGTCCCACGTGTCCTGTCAGCTGCACGTTACAGGAACTGATGGATTCTAGTGAAGTAGTGATGGCGCCATCACGTAACCGAACTCTGTTAGTATTGCGAGTAGCTTTTAAGATACCTCCCTGAAATAACGGGAGTAAGTTCAAAGTGTATAAATATTAAGTACATGCAAACGCCAAGGTCGGAAAGAATAATTTCCTCTTTTTGAAGAATATTAATCTTTTAATTGTTATAAATGTTAAAGATTTTACTTTTGGCAAACTTAGATTTGTAAAGCCTAGCTTAGGCCTAGCTTAGGCTTAACCTAGGTAGATAGATAGCGCTCAAGTCGTGGCATGTGGTGAACCTATCGCAGCACGATAAATGAGTCTTGTTTTCAGACTTGCATTAATCGTGTACATTGGACATGGAAAGTTGGAAAGATACTGTGTGAACCTAATTAAGTACTTAAAAACTGTGTGATCTATTTAAAAAGGCGATCATTAAATTATTAGGAGATCAATAACTTTTTCAGGTCAATTAATTATTAAAATTATAAGTGACGCGAATATACCTAATGCATAAAAATAGAAACATACATTTATAAGTAGTTATAGATATAAGTACTTCTACTAAAAGTACCCATACTTATTTTTTATATACCTACTATAAATAACTAAATATTACAAAAAGTGGACATTCAGGATGTCTGTTTTTTTTTTGGTTTAATTGACGTGATTGATAAATATTTAAGTACAAAATGTACTTGCAAATGAGTTAGAAAAATAACAATTAAGTAGGTAGGTACATATAGCCTGTGAATTCAATTAGCTTAGCCACTTAGCCTTTCAGCTACTTATGGTCATATTTTGTTATACTCTGACTTGTAATTTGCTAGACTAAAATGACAGCTGCGCGCTGCGTAATAATAAACACGTCGACATGACAAAAAAAGGTCGATCGCAGCTGTAATTTTGGGCTATAGCATCCGCCACGAGAAGCTATAAATTATGTAAACACATTCAGGGGTTCGCAACCTTTGAATCAATTATAAAAAAACAGTTTTGTAATTATTTTTATTTTTATACAGGGATATAATAATGTTAACACACATGTAATTACTTTGTCAGATGACTCCGAGTATCCTGCATCTGCGTTCTGCAGCATTGACAGCGTCAGCATGAATTTACTTCAAAATGGCGGCCCAAATGTTTACGTTCCATGAGTCAGACGCGTTCTTGTACCACAAACCATTAGACGACGCATCGCTAAAATATAACCAGACCAAGTGAAATTGCTCGTTAATTTCGTATTACACGTACTTATGTAACTTTGAGGTGATGAATTTGGGATCATTTGTTGTTGATTGAATTGTCGTTATGTAACTTAGTAGAATCTCTTTATGTATTTCGACACGGTTGGCGCAGTGGTTGAGCGATTGACTGCTGCGCAGCATGTCGCGGGTTCGATTCCCGCACGGAACTAATATTTGTACGACCTACAAGTATATTTTGTTCCGGGTCTGGGTATTTTATCTATAATAAGTACGTATTTACAAAAAAAAAGTAAGTAGTGAATCAGCCATCTCGTTAAACAGGTCTAAAAAGTTAGCTGAGAACATTTTCGAAAAACTTTTTTACAAAAAAAAAAAAACAATCGACTTCCAAAAAAAACTACAAAGTGATAAATAACTTTTATTTCGGAAGTCGGTGTCGTTGGTTCTGCATTTTCGTTTATTGACACCGACTACTGAAATAAAAGTTATTTATCACTTTGTAGTTTTTTTTGGAAGTCGGTTGTTTTTTTTTTTTGTAAAAAAGTTTTTATTTTTCACTTTTTAGTGAGAGAGTTTGTAATTTATCTAAGTTACAATAGCCTAACGTCAACTGCTCATCACCTTTTACAAAATATTGCTTTTCCCGATGCTGGGACGTTAACTTTTGAGGAGTTCTCCTGGTAAGAACCTGAAGAACTCCACTCCACCACCACACGCATTGTGACGAGCATAAATTGCTTAGCAACCATATTAAAGTAATCGAATCGTAACCCGTGAAATATTTATCATTGATTAGTTCCGATGGCCGTCTGTAGTCTTCATCATCAGCTCCACTTTACCAAATGATGATTTCCGAGAGCAAATGCTCAAGTTACTCTAAAAAATATCCAAATCGCTATAGGTTTGCCAATAAAATTTGAGGGTTTCCCTCGATTTACATGGGATCCTCTCATCAGATTCCAACTTGCTGACAATGGGACCACCTTGGGAGTATACCCTTCAAGTTACTCTAAAAAATATCTAAATCGCTATAGGTTTGCCAAAAAAAGTTGAGGGTTTCCCTCGATTTCCATGGGATCCTCTTATCAGATTCCAACTTGCTGACAATGGGACCACCTTGGGAGTATACCCTTTCAAACAAAAAAATAATTTTCGAAATCGATCCACAAATGACGGAGAAATCGGTGAACATACAAAAAAAAAACATACGTAAAGTCGAACATATAACCTCCTCCTTTTTGGAAGTCGGTTAAAAAATTGTGTTACAGCCAAATTAGACCGATTTTAAAGTTTCCATAGAAACAGAGATTTCCAGTTATCTTTTTTAAATAAGACATTTCGAAAATGTTCTTAGCTAACTTTTTAGCCCTTTGTAGCCTACTATTGCGTATGAAGTTTCATTAAAATCGGTTCATTGATTTCGAAAAACAACGGCTTGAAAGTTTGTATGAAATGCCGTACGGCGTAAACGCTCTTAAGCCTTTTGAAAGTTTTCATGATCACCCTCCTAGTTCATAACATTACCATGCATCATAGACCACGTCCAGCCTTTTTCAACTTCAACCTTCACTTAGACAGCGCATATTATAATTTATAGAGGCGATGATACAAAAAATATACAAAAATCTAGTAGAGTTGGATCGTAAATCTCCATTTTGTTTGCTAGAGAGATACTCTAGACATGTTTGCTTGAAGTATTACTTTAACAAACACAGAAGATACATCTGAGCCGGGGAATTTTGGCGAGTTATAATTTTTAAAGAAAAATCGTTTTTCTTTTCAATTAATCGTTAGCTGGAATTATGAAATTGAAAATAAAAATAAAATATTATTTATATATACATATTTATTTATTGCATAACTGTTTAGGCTCACAGCCTACCCATTTCGGATATATTTAGCAATAGTATTAAAAGGAATTGATGTGTTTGATTGTATACGTCGATGGCTAGAAAAGACTTCTACTTGGTCCCGTACCTACTTCATTACTGAAGGTCGTATCCCTGAAAGGCTCTCAGCTTCTCTCAGGGCGGTCGTAACAGAGAGTTCAGTGAGGGCGGTTACTTGGTCTGACCAGCGGTTAGGTGACAGTCTGCGAGGTCTTTTCCCATCTACCTTGCCCATCACGACTTGGCTATATGAGTAGGGGAAGACAAAAGAAAGGATGGATGGATTGTGTGAATGATGATATTATTGTGATTAGAAGGTGGGTGACGACCGCAATGACGACTAATAGAGAAGTATGGAAGAAAAGAGAGAATGATTAGGGATTGCAAATAAAGATACCACACATTGTCTTTTAAAATATATATATTTTAGAGAAAACCGATTTGTGCATTTACAATGTCGGCTGGAAATGATGAAATTCACATTCCTTTAAAAATTACGTAAAATCACTTTTACAATGTAATTCTAACATTTTCAATTTAAATGAAAGCGAAGGTATTGTGGCAGCAAAACAATAATTTTTCACGTTTGTTTGAAGCATGATAAAAAAGGCTACCTAGTAGTCGACGGTGAAGCTGTCAATTATACCAATAATAAAATAGTAGGTACCTACAAACCTGTTTCGGGTTACCTACTGTCCCACCGGGCCACCACATTGAGACAAATGCCTCTTCTCATACAGAAAAGGCATAAGCATTGATCACCATGCTTGCTCAAGACGGGTTGGCGATTTCAAACTTATATTAACCATAATCGTGTGCCTAGCACCTTAATTGTGTAGGGTGCCTAGCATAGTTTTGCCATGTTTTATTACGTTAGGTATCATGAAATATTAGAAAAAACACGGAAAAAAAAATAACGGTCAGCGTGTAGTTTTAAATTTAGAAATACTTGAAAACACACCTTGCAAGACCTTTTTTTAATTAGGTATAGTTTGCAAAATGTGACGCCCATACATATTTATTTTTTCCTTACCCGAAGGATGCCAAATGAGACCCTATTACCGTCCGTCCTCGTCATGAACCGCGGTATAGACAGTTGAAATTTAACGGTGTGTGTATTTCTATTGCTGCTATAACAAAAAATAATAAAAATAAAAATATGAAAGGGACAATAATATAATATAACATTAATTTATTTTCCATTCAAGAAACGTGTTTTTTCTGCGTTTTTAGCCTTGTGATACGGAACCCGTTGTGTGCCGCAGTCCGACTCGCACTTGGTCGCTTTTTAGTTACCTAGGTACAAAAATCGGGTAGGGATACCTACCTAAATTGGGTACCTACTTAGGCAAAAACAGCGATAAAGTATGGAAACTTCTACTTTTAAGTTGGGACCTAGGAAGTCACCGGAAAGTCTACATACCTACCTTATTTTTATAAAAAGGTAAAAACTTTGTTGAAGAATAATTGGAATATGTCACTGTCATCCTCCTACTACGCAAGATTTAAACTTCTCATCTTGCTATTTTTAATATTCACGAGGCAATTAGAGATATTTTTTCCACTACTTTTTAAGGAATAACTCACTCACTATACTTACCTTTCTTTTTTGTTTAAATATTTTTAATAAGTAGGTAAGTATCTATTTTGATAAAAGTTTTTTCTGCCTTTGGCGGTTTTTTGCGTAATACCTACCATAAACTTTATTGATTGCCATATTAAAAATATTCGTGTAGGTACCTAATTACCTATATACTTTTTTTAGGGTATTTTCTTGCCTGGTTCAAACAAGTTACTATTAATAAAAAGTCTAATTTACATATTTCTCAGGCTGCGAAGGACGGACTGTTTTTTTTTTCGATTATTCTTTTTGTTTTGCCTACTGTCCAGTTTAATGAGTTAATTGAAATGTAGGTAACTAAGTAGTAAAGTATTAGTTAATGGTCCCTTATTTTTCATAAACTTATGAAGATATTATGACAATGCGGGCCCCTTAAGGAAAATTTTGATAAAACCTTTAATTTGTCTCATTAAATTTATTTAAAATTAATGCAAAATTATTATCACAGCCTACTAGGATTCAGAGATAATCGACCAAAAAAAAAACTAGAAAGTACCGGTTTTGCGCCGTATCCAGCGCAAAATGGTCATATGCGCGGCGTAGTGGGCATCATAGAGTAAAGTAATATATCGGTGGGCATCCCCAGTTTCTATACTTACTCTTACGTATGTAAGTCTAAAACCAAGCGAATGTCAAGGATCTCGCCATCATTATCCTCTTTGCTGACACAGGTACAGGTGGGCACTGTAACATACACGGCAAGCCCTCTCCAGAATCCGAGTATATACCAATATCCAAGGTACAAACAGTCCATGTCTTCGTCTCTTCTTTTCTTTTTTTATTCTTTTTGTAAGGTGAACTGCAGGTAGTTCGTTTTTAGACTTGTGCTTTGAGTTTTGGCATGTTATCTACATACGCTTACGGTTGTTTACATTTCCCCTAAGCTTCTTTTAGCACGTTCTATCTTCCTTTGGTAGTGGCGAACCATATTTATATCTGCAGAAAAAAGATAAACTTGATACAATTGCTCGAGTTAAAACGGGCACCTTGCCGATTTTGCCCCGACCGAAATGCCCCGTGGTCATATAAAATAAATGTTAACAAAATCGAAAGAATATTTTATAATTAGTTCACAACTTTTTCCAGTTATGTAGCCACATGATTGAACGTAATAATTAACTTAACAACTAAGAATTTAACAATCATGAATTAACTACAATAAAGATTTAAAAATGAAAAACATAATAGCATTTAATAAACGTCAACGTTACGTTTTGTCCAAGAGGGACAAAGTTACGCACAAAACACTACTTTTCTCGCAAGTGCGAGGTCGACTGGAACGCGATCCGACTAGTTCCGAACTTCTCAGTTAATTATTCTACGAGAAAAAGGGGGTGCCCGTCTTATCCTGGGGACCCGCAACCGGGGCATTGCATACTAACATAACATCAACCTAAGCCTTTCTGAAAAAAAATTCAATACTTCGGTAATGAATGAATATTACAATAATTATGATGTACAATAACGAGATTAACGATTGGCCTTGACAGCACATTGCTCAAAGGTTATATATAAAAGAAGGCGATGTTTCAAGCGATTTGTATTGTGACTGAGCTTTCAAACAGACTGTGCAACGAATTACATTAATCGCAATGAGTGCTATTTTTAATACGTTTATCTTATTAACGCAAATTACAGTTATATTTTCAGTGTGTAAGTGGTATTTTTTTAACTTTATAAATTATTTAAAAAAATCTAGTTAATTTGTTATGAATAAGTAATTGTTTGTTTATTAAAAGCATTTTAGTATAATAATACACACGGCATATAAAAATATGAAATTGTAAATATCCCGTTGTTTAGCACAGGTGTTTATTATTAAACAAGATAATATTTACACAAATTAAAAAAAAAAAGCTTAATAAGAAAAATTTACCCGATCATGAACTTTGGCTAAGCGCAACCTTCACAAGTCTAAACATTTTAGTTTTTAGAGGCTAAACTAAGTAAAAATATTAAATAGCTACCTACCTAAGTTTTTAATTGACCTTACCAGTAAATTATTATATACCTCTAACTGATCTCATTATAAAAATATGTTACCTATAATTTACTGAATTAATGTTAATAACATATTAAAAAATGTTAATATTTAGTTTCAAACAAAATAATATTTACATTTATATAATACTAGCTGCGCCCCGCAATTTCACCCGCGTAAGTTTCGATTTAGGGGGATGAAAAATAGATGTTGGCCGATTCTCATAGATACCGGATAAGCACAAAAAATTTCATCAAAATCGGTCAAGCCGTTTCGGAGGAGTATGGCAACGAAAACTGTGACACGAGAATTTTATATATTAGATATAAGCTAAGAGACTTATAATAATAATAAGTACATGTATATAAAAAAGGTGGGCAAAGAATCATAGGGCATCAAACAATTGAAAATTGAGTCTGAATTCATCGCTAAAAACATACATGAACCCTGAAAACATAACACTCCTTTTTTTGGGCAGTCGTGTAAAAAGGCTGTTGTGTAAAAACTGCTTACAAAAGGAATGTTTTACTAAATTATTTTTTTAAATTATTTCTTTCTTTGACCAACTGTTACTTTGAAGATCTTTTAAAAGGGCTGCATTGTTTGCAATTCTGTTAATGGTAGAGAGTGAAAAAATTTTGATTATTTTTTAAACTAATGCAAAAAACCGGCCAAATGCTAGATGGACACCAAGAGTTACCACGCCACGAGGCAAAAAACGCCGAAAAAAATATGTTTTTTGTATTGAGGCTCCCTTTAATTCATAACTCTATTTTATTATAATTATTTGTTGAGCAGCAATAGAAATACACACTCTGTGAAAATTTCAATTATGTATCTATTACGGTTCATGAGATACAGCCCGCTGACCGACAGGGTAATTGGGGAACACACTATCAGTACCAGTAGCAATGGGTTTAATTTTGACAGTTCAACAACATCCATTGCGCTACTTACGTTGTTGAGCAGACACATTTTTCGAACATATGGAGCAATGGATTAACTATGCTTCAAAATGATTCAAATTGAGAGATTTACGCAATTAAGGTGCTTGTTCTGTTTGCAACCGTTGGGTACGGAACCATAAAAGGAATTAACACATCGTATTTGGTTACTGTTGATAAAGCCGGTTAATATTTTTTTGTACCGTTAGAACAGGTCTATCTAAACAACATATTCTATTTATACTTTTATATTTACATGTTACAAATTGAAATCGCTTTTCGTGTCTGTCTGAGTGACCGCGTTGTTCTTCTAAACCTCGCAAAGGATTTTGATGCGGTTTTCGCTATCAGTTAGAGAATTTATCCCAGAATACAATCATATTAAACTTACATTTACTAATAAAGTAATCTCGATGTTTTGTAAAGTCGTAAAAACCGAGCGAAGCAGGGGCGGGCGCTAGATTACTTAAATATTATAAATTAAAAGTCGGTTTTCGTGTTTGTCTCTGTGACCGCGTTGTTCTTCTAAACAAGCTACCGATTTTAATGCGATTTTATTGATGATTTAATTATTTTAATTATGTAACGTAATATTTTGTTCTACATACAACCTGATACAACTGAAACAGTGACCGTGAGTGTGAATTTAACTTTATTAATTGCAAAAAACGTAAGAAAATTATAGTTTTGAGGGCTACCTTAGCGTTTCCCCCATAATGTAAACCGTAATACCTACATAATTATACAACATACGAGTACTAACTTACAAACTTACTTATTTTAAATAATGAATCGTGTTTATCTTGCATACCAACATTAGATCATCGTCAATTTATTAGTTCCTTGTTTAGGTATAGTTAATACCTTTATTGACCTTGCGGCTGCCGCTACAGTCAGCATAAAAATAATTGATAATATTATGAAGTTTCTTATGATGGTATTTTAAATGAAAAGTAGTATTGGTAAATGTAAAATATCTATTAATGATCCATACAAAAGTACATACACATACATAAAATTGTCTGTTTGCAATGTTACAATAACAGGTTTTTACTAGGTAATCAATTATTTTTTTTTTTTTGAGCGGCTTGTGGCTAAGTTATAACAGTCGCGCGGGTGGATTGTTCAGGTTAAGCTACGCTTGCCGTTGGTCTGTGGATCGGTGACCATCTTTACATACAAATAAACTTCCGTGCCTAATAAGCACGTTAAGCGTTTATTCCCGGCTGTCATTCGTAGATCTTTGGCAGTCGTTACGGGTAGTCAGAAGCCCGAGAGTCCGACAGCCAGTCTTACCAAGGGGAATCGTATTACCCAGTAACTGGGTTGTGGAGGTCAGATAGGCTGTCGCTCCATGTAAAATAGTGGTATTCAGCTGTATCCGGTTAGACTGGAAGTAACCCCAACATAGTTGGGAAAAGGCTAGGAGGATGATGACATTTTTTTTTAATTTTGTCGAAACGGCTACTTTGAATCCTGGGGAAAGACTTAAGCTACTTTTTATCGACATACCACGCGGGCCAAGCCGCGGGCGGAAATTGGTAACAAAATACACGGCGAAGTTACGTTCGTTGATCCGAAGAACAGAAAAGAACGCCTCCGCCCCCGCCGCCACTGCCACCGTAGTCCTCCTTCACGCGGAAGTACGACACCTCGCCCTCATGACTTCTAAATGTCGAATCATCAAGTTCCTTGACAGCGTACTTCATATCCTGATGACGCAAGAACTCCACCACGCCCGTGCCATCCTTTAAGGCCGCGAAGCAGACATCCCCGATAATAAGTCATAATATAATTATGTAAATAATAACACTACCAATTCAATATATATTTAAACAATTTTCAAATAGGTACCATTTTTTTTTTATTTGCAATTTTATTAGACTCCTAATAATTACATCCGAAACATTCTCAGGGGACATACATAGGTAGGACATCTATATAGGTAGGTATTACATATTTATTACACATTAGGGTAATTTCATATTTACAAAAATCAAGATAAGGCATGCACTAAATTACATAGATAGCTCAGAACACTAGGATGTAACATTTTTATGATACAATTTTTAGTCTAATCACGTAGGTACCTACGCTGTTTGTTTTAAGTATTTTTGGTCACGGTCGACTAGGTTAGGATTCTTCAGTCTTATTTTATTTACCTTGTCACATACATACCTAAGTAAGTTATTAAGTGCGAATGTTAGTGATTAATGTCATTTTGTCACTACATAACATAATTGCAAAATGCAAACTTAGTGACTTTTAGCAGAAGATTTTATATTTACACAGTCATGTCGTAATTCTGACCTCCAAGATACAGACAAATGCCTAGTTTGGGAGTTACCGTCCCATGTATTCTTGTAAAAATTATAATTGTAAAAAAAATAATTTGAAATTTTAATAACCATGGCCAAACAAAAAAATAAATAAAAATATGGTCAAAGACAATGTCAAATCATTGATTTGAAATAGACACAAAAGCACTTTTTTATGGCGAAATTTACACGAAAATAGAAGATTCTAGTTGCCCCTTCCAAAAGGTAGTTTCGTATGGAGAAGAATAGGTAGGCAAGAAACTCCACAGTTACTCTTTTAAAATGGTTAAGGCGCAGATATACGACTTCTAATGATTTTAAATTCAACATCACGTCTAATCGACCGGACTGATTTCTTTGAAAAAAATAAATGTTATACTAGACCATTTGCTTCGTAATTTGATATGTGAATATTTGCAATTATATTTTTTTAACATAGTGTAATTAATTTGTAAAGTAATGTCTACCGCGGACATAAAAACGATAATCACGCAAACACTAACGGGTGTATTTTCATAAAACTTTCATCATATAAAAGACAATTTAATTCCCCGAATTTTAGTATACGGTTTTTATTTGTTTGGTGTTTGATAAATCAACAATAGATGATTGTTTCATATTTTGCAATAAATTACCAGCGTTGTGTCATCGCGCATCTCTTTCTTTTCTATGCAGTCCGATAGTGACCGCGCTTTAGGTCATGTAGTCGCCTTAATAATATTTTGTATACATACCTACATTATATAATTATAGGTGAACAATTATGGTGTTATCGGTGACATATGACATTTTCGGATCACCTACCTGTATGAACAACGACGCGCAAACTAAAACCCCGCCTGAAAAACAAAAAAAACTTTAAATGTATGGAAAGGCAAATACTTTTTAATTAAAAATAATTTACATACATATTACAATTTTAACCAGTAGCACATGTTTTTTACAAAATTAGGTCTTGAATTTGCATGATGATGTTAAAAATTAGGGTTAAAATAGAAAAGGACTAACTTTTTTTTCAAAAGCTCTAAATTTACTTATAAAACCATAATTTTACACGATAGCTCTAGTATTCAGCAGTAATTAACATAAATCAAACTGAAAAAGTAATGGTTTTTATGGAAACTACAACCAAATCTGTAACTAAAGAAATAAAAAAAAAACAATAAAATATCGAATATCTGGAATATCGACTCTATAACGGTGGACCACTATTTACGCCACACCCCTGCACTTTTTTATGAAACTGTAGTTTGTTTTTAAATAACCGACTATAAATTTCTACCCTAGGGGGAGTAGAATGCCTGCCGGGGTCGCGGGATTGTTTGAAACAGTTAACGTGGCCCCGGAACGCAAAGAGCAAAGGAGGAACATGGATGGGTTTTAGTCAGTAAAAGTCTGACACTCCCTTTCTCTCAACCTACAGCGGGAGGGGTTATTGATGAAAAAAAAAAGGGGAGTACAATCATGTGCTGGATTATGGTAACAGGTTGAGTGTCGAGGTCCGTGCCACTCGCTTCCTGCCACCTGTACTTATAGGCCGCAATTATAGATTCAATAAAATTCCATTACGTTTCACTAATCGTAGGATTCTCGCTTTGGCCATATAGGCAGGTACTTAAAAGGTACAACGAGTTTTCCCAGAAAAACTAGTCAAGGACATCTAATTTTGTTTTCAAATTGCCTTGTTATATTCAAACTTGAACTATTAATAAGTCGCAAGTAAAACAGCAGACCAACAGACTGACCATGATTCTGATCGCGAAGGTTTGTAAAAGAGGTTCTTATGAGTTCCTGGATGAAATAATGAGGCCAATTCTAACTCAAGGAGTTGAATTGCTGATTCTACTAACAATTATAGTAATTATGTAGTCATATTTATTACGGTCATAATTTTAATCAACATACAACCTGGCACTGACCTGTAAAGTTGCATTTAAACGTAGAATTTCTCGGGCTATCTATGCGCATCCCAACCAACCAACTTGCCGCGCTTGACTCGGTGGAACGCAGAGCTAAGAGGCTCATTGGCGACGTAAAACTGGTGGATAACAAGCTTCACAGCTTGGCTCATCGCCGCAAGGTTGCCTGTTTATCAGTCTTCTACAGATTGTACTTCGGTGAGTGTGCCCAAGAACTCCACGACCTCATTCCACCGGCCCCCTTCTACCTTCGGACATCCAGACGCACTGCAAGTTACCATCCCTGCCAAGTTGCTATTCCACAAATTCGAACTAAGCGTTTTCAAATGTCTTTTTTAATGCGTACAGCAAAAGAGTGGAACTCACAACTCGAATCTCTTCAAAGTTAGAGTGAATAGGCTTCTTCTGGGTAAGCTCACTCCATCGTCGACTTTGTCTCTGTCACCTCTGACCTAGACTAGAGTCAAGAGCAAACCCATTTAAAATTAAAATAAAAAAATCAAAAATTATTTGATTGATAGAACACTATTAATTGCTACACTATTAATTGCCGAGTGAAATACGACATGCGAGGCAAAAGGAGTAGGTATGTAAGAATCGGAGCAGGTGGCGTTCTGTAGTTTCTGCCTACCCCCATGGGAGCAAGGCGTAAGTTTATGTACATACGTTTTCTGGTCGATTTGTTTACATTTTAATCAGATACTTTTGGAACAGACCATACATTTAAGACCATACCAGCCACGCACTATACATTTTATTTTTTTATTTTATATTTCTGTTGAGATAGGCCGCCGTGGCCGAAACACGGTCCGGAGGACTTAATTTTTGTTTACATTTAAGTAGAAAATACACAGGTATTAACAAAAGCAGCCAAGTGCGAGTCGTACTCGCATATACGAAGGGTCCGTACCACACGGCAAGAAACGCCGAAAAATACACGTTTCTTGTGAGGACCCCCTTTAATTTATATCTTTATTTTATCATTTACTTAGCAATTTTATTATTTGTTAGTTGTTTATATAGTGGCAATAGAAATACACCCTCAACTGTCTACCTGTTATGGTTCATGAGATGCATGATAACTCATTAGTGGACAGTCGTAGGTATTATGTTTTGTAATAATGATGACATATCACAACAAGGACATCAGATAAAAAGTGGTATAATTAACAGGATATTTAAAGAATCTCTGAGACAATGGTGCTAGCATTGTTGCATGGTAAGTCCAGTTGTTCAGCGTGATCATCTGGTTACCTACAACATAATCATGTTCTTATTATCATATTACTTAGCAAAACGTATAGGTTCGGAGTATATTGCGTCAATGTACAATAATTAACAAGTAATTATTTTGTTTGTCTTTGCGTGTCATTTTAATATTATGCTCGAGTGTTACAGTCCGGTCACAGTTATTTTACCTCTGACAACAGCAACCTTATGGTAACGAGAATAAAGATTACAACGATTTTGACAGACTTGTCGGTGGCAGCAATCCAACAGCAACCTTATTAGAATGAGAATAAAAATCACTGTAATTTGGGCAGTGATGCAAAATCAGAGGTAAATAACTGTGAAAGGACTGTATAGGTAGATTAGTCTCGTATATACAAATCTAGTTATTCTATTTCGCAAAATATGAATTAAGTAGCAAGTTTTTATTGCTAATTTATTTTTGATGTTGACTGTAGGACTCTAGGTACCTTCCTATGCCAATCATAATAATATGGCATCTTTAGCATCTGCAAAAATTACAAATCCACATAATACGCAATTTCCAAACACTATCTATTGTACAACAAGCACATCAAGCTACCCTGTCAAGCTAAACTGTCAAATTCTGCCAATCAACTTTGAACCTTAAGCTTTAGCGATAAAGTTGAAAATCTATTAAAGAAATTTGACAGATTGTACTCGCTGACTGGATGTGCTGGCATCTGTACCTATTCTAGCTTCATATTTTTTTTTTATTGGAGTGCCTATTTAATAAAAAAATATAAGACTAAACAAATTATTTTTAACTAATATCTATTAGTACTAATAATAAAGTTGAAGAGTTTGTATGTTTTTTTTGAAACTACGGGTCGGATTTGAAAAATTTATTCTGTATTTGATAGTCCAATTCTTGAGGAAGGCTATATGCTATTTAACATCACGCTAAGATCCTTGGGAGCCGAGTAAAAACAAAAAAAAAGGCAGAATGTACACATTAATAGCGGATGCAGGCGATGCGATGCGACGGCGTGGGTCGGGGGAACAAGAAATTTCATGCGGACGAAGTCGCGGGCAGAAGCTAGTTAAACTATAAAAGGCCAGTCTAATATTTTTCTCGTCATACAATTTTTTTATTACACTTTCGCCATTAATTAGTGTCTCAAAACGGTTAAGGAAAACATCGTGAGGAAATAATCATAATCATAGAACCAAAAAATTCGAAATCCACCAACACGCACTGGGCCCGCGTGGTGGATTATGGCCTACCCTCTCTCACATAGAGGAGGCCCGTGTCCCAGCAGAGGGAAAATTATAGGCTGATTATACTGTATTAGGGTAAGTCCGGGGGAGATGGCCGTACGGGAGTGATGACCAATCGATAAAAATGCGATTGTTTACTAACAGATGGCGGTCATTTCAATGTAGTTCGGTTCGCCTCGCGGCCAGCAACAAGACTGCGCGTGATTTGTTTGCGAAAAAAAATCAAAAAGTAAGTAAAATCCACTTTGTTTTTTAACACAATGCCTGAATTAAGTTATTGGGTTGACCTATAATGTGGTCCCAAAAGGTTTTAGACAATTTTCTTTCTTTTGTTATTTTATGGCAAAGTAATTAACTTTTCTCGCAAAGTTTTTTAAATTGATATGGCCATCTCACCCGTACAATCGGGATAGATAGCCGTATTTTGTTCGGGAGAGATGGCCATAAAATCTTACGTGTTATTTCAAGAATATCTTATAACTAATATATTTTCTACAGACCTATTAACTATTACATGCGGAAGGCGGTGGGTTCTCGAGGTAACTGGGATGAAGACGACCTGAAAACTGCCATGGATGAAGTGAAAAAACAAACAATGTCAGTATACAGAGCGTCTTTAATATATGGCATACCCAGAAAAACTATAGAAAGAAGAGTCAAGCTGAATTATGACACAAAGGGGCCTGCTTCTACGTTTGGTGCTGACAATGAAAACAGACTCTGTAAACATATTAAAGAAATGCAGTCTAAAGGGTTTCCTTTAACTATTGATGATATGAGAAAAATAGCATTCAGTTTTGCGGAGCAATTACATATAAAACACAGATTCAATCAGAATTCTGAAAATTTAAGGCTGGCTATGATTGCCTGCAACTGTTTTTGAAAATAAACCCTGATATTTCGTTGAGAAAGTCAGAAGGGGTATCTTACGCTAGAAGTCAGGGTATGAACAGATAAGAGGTGAATCTTTATTTTGAAATGCTCGAGAAAACCCTCTGTGAAAATGATTTGCTCGACAAACCTGGCAACTTGTTTAATATGGATGAGACTGGATTGCAAATGAACAACCGCCCAGGATATGTTTTGGCTGTTAAAAATGAAAGAAAAAGTAAAGACAGACAAGGAAAATAAACCAAAAAGGCCAATGATATAACAACAAGAAAAAAAGACTGAAAAATCCAAAGAAAAGACTGTTACGAAACGTAAAGTCATTCGCAGGATCTCAGACAGTAGTTGCGAAGAAATTCCAATGGTTCTCTGCGATTCTTCAGAAAGTGGAAATGAAGACAAGGAAGAAGACAACTGCAGGGGCTGCGCTGAAAACTATTATAAGACACAACGCATAGAAGACTGGGTGCAATGTAAAATATGTATGCTGTGGGTTCATGAAAATTGCACAGAGTTCGAAGACATGTGTTTGAACTGCGGCGGAAAGAAAAATAAGGAGCTGAAAGACTGTAAAGGCAAGGGAAAGGGCAAAAAAACTAAGGGCCATCTCCCCCGGAGCCTTATGGCCATTACTCCCGTATACTCGGGGAGAGATGGCCACTCGTGATTTAAAAAAAAAAAATTATAAGTTTATTTTTGTTGATTATGAGATTGATTATGATAAGAAATATAACCAAAGTTTTGTTTACAATCAAAATGGTTGTTTAAATCACCTTCATTTCGCGACAGTACTTCATCGAAACTAGTAGGGCCATCTCCCCCGGACTTACCCTAATTATAGTCAGTTCTTTGATATATTTATATAATTCATCATTTATTTAATTGCGGTTTCAAAAAGAGACGTGAACGTCTGCATAGCAACACGTACTTACCTACGTACACAGCACCTCAATTATGCTGTCCTCCATTTCTCTCATCAAATCGTGGCCCGGGCAGCTGATAGTAACACATCAAACCAAACCATCTAAAAACAGTTTTTCCCCCAATTTCAGTACCACCAATACAAAAATGCACATTAACTGACTCAAGCTGCTTAAAGAAGTCAGCACAAAATGCTTTAGCGGTTTTTACTGCTGGCATCCCAGAAGTAAGCGTTGAGGTCTTGGACCCGGTCCACATTGACGTTATCAAGATCGACCTGTCTGGACTGAAGCTGACCATCAGAGACTCTGATATTAAGGGGCTCAAGAGTACTGTGGTTGATAAAATCAAGTGAGTGTGTTTTATAGCTTAACATCTCGCATGTATTGTAAAGGGTTATGCAGAGGTGTACCTGCGGTAAATCTACATTTCACTAGATAAGTTTAAGTCCCATTTAAAAGGAAGCCATCATCCGTGTCTAATATTGCCCAAATCCAGAGCCCGGCATGAAAAAAAACAAAAACAATTTGCGTAGTGGTGGCCAAGAGGTAACGGCCACGACTTACGAGTTGTAGGTCGTAGGTTCGAACCCAGACAGACGCTATAATTTGTGTAAATTATTTCATCACCACTACTCTCAAAACGGTGAAGGAAAACATCGTGAGGAAACCGGCATATCCCAGAACCAAAAATTCGAAAACATGTGACATCTACCAAGCGGAACTGGGCCCGCTTGGTGGATTACGGCCCACTCCCTCTCACAGAGAGGAGGCCTGTGTCCCAGCAGTGGGAACATATAGGCTGATTATGCACTGTTGCCATCGCTAGTAGAATCCGGATGAAGTTAGCACAAGAGCGTGGGGATTAGTAAAGAAAACACAGGCCTATTTCTAGCATTATGTGAAGTCAGAATGTGGATGATGATGAACCTAGAACCTTATCGTGACCGTTGCGTTGATCTCGTACAGGTACTGCCCTTTCGGACCAATGAATTGAAGCATACATTTAGTAGTTACTTCAGACAACCAGTCTTACCAAGAGGTATCGTATTACCCATATAACTGGGTTGTGGAGGTCTGGGTGGGTTTTTCCATCGGGAATTTCTTAGTAATAACCCGGAGTTTGGAAGTTAGCGGTGTGATATCCCCGTGCCACGGAAAGCACGTAAAGCCGCTGGTCCTCCGCCTGATCTCTCTCCAGGCGTGTCGGATTGCCGCCACATCGGTCAATGAGAATGAGGGAAGAGAGAGTGCACCAGGGTCTGCGTACACACTTGTGCACTACAATATCTCCCGCGCCGAAGACTGGTCTCCAATGAAATTGGTCGCCATGGCCGAAATTCGGTGTGGAGGACTTATTTTATTTAATTCACCCCTGTATATGTGTTTGTTTATCTTATAGGGTCGATACTGTGAAGAAAGTGATTGAGTTCGCCTTCCACTCAGCTCCCATCTCATTGAAGGGCAAGTATAAGGCTAGTGGCATGCTGCTCATTCTGCCGATCACTGGAGATGGAGATATTGCTATGAAGATTAGTAAGTTCCAGGTTTTTATTTTAATTGATTTTGACAATCCATCTGCCTAGCCTTTTCCCAACTATGTTGGGGACGGCTTACAATCTAACCAGATGCAGATGAATACCAGTATTTTAAATACTGGTATTCAACTGCATAACAGTTTTGTATAAAATAGCGTACAAGAACGATACCATTTCGCTACCTTGGCGATCAACCCCGCTGCTAACCCTATCGAGGGGCTAAATCCGTTTGCATAGGCATATTAAACCATGTTCAAGTACTTACATAGATCGTGTCAAAAGAGAGAAAAATAAAGAATTAGCTAGCGGTTTTGATTTCAGTTCTTGTGAAGAAATATTTTGGAATAATAAATAATTTATCAGATTTTCACACTTTATCGTCCCACCCGCTCCATGATACAATGCTCTCTTATTCAGTCCTATTACTCGTATAAGGGTAAATGAAAACAAAGCATTTATCCCCTATTTTCACTACACATAGTTATTATTTACAACATTCCTTCTCCAGAAAACATCGAGGTCGCCATGACAATGCCGTACGACATCATCAAGAACGAGAACGGGAAAGACGTCATTGACTTGAAGAGCTACAAGTACAGCTACGAAAACAACGAGAACACACACTTCAAGCTGACCAACTTGTTCAACGGAAACAAACAGCTAAGTAAGTACCGTAAACCGGGGTTACTTTGATCAATATTGAACTTTAAAGGTCCATATCTTTTGAATCTCTGGTTGTAAAAAAAATATATAATCGGTCTAGTTATCGATTCTTTTTTAAACTCGCGATTTCTGTAATAATATGCGAAAAAATATGGCTTGATTCTGAGAAAAAAAAAAAAAAACTGTCTAATCAAAGTTATAATTAGAATGGGGTCACTTTGATAGCTTTGGAATTACGCAAGAAAATAGGGCACGTTGCGTATGGGGTAACTTTGATCTAGTAAAAGACAAATGAAACCTAAAAAGAATGCTTAAACTTACGGTGCTTAAAATAGTTAGTGAATTCCCAGCGTGTCCTCTAGAAAGGATTCAATAGTTCATCTCAATGATGTTAGACAAGAAAAAAAAAAAAACAAATTGCGTTTCGTTTTACGTTTCATCGAGAAATGATGAAATGAGAAGATGAACAATTATTCCTATGAAATTTGGTCGGTGTGGTGTGAACGTGAAATTAAACCAAAATTAACATTCACTCGATTGAAGCATCTGTTATCAGCCTATTTTAGTAACGATTGGGTTAAACGAGTAGGTAAGAAAGCTAAACACCTTATTACCGTTCAATATCCGCTAGATATTTATTAGGCCGTTAAGATCAATATTGAAATATGTCAAACGTGTTTATGGCAGAATGGTCTTCATTGGGCTTTTCAACGTTTAAAAGTAAAATTGGTCTCGAATGTTGACAGAAACGTAGTTGCGTATTGAAATCAACGGCAGAAGCATTTGCCCGGCAGTAGATTGTAATACAAAAGACAACTACAGTGCGACCGACGAGAATGCCTTTCTGACACCTGTCAGTACGACAATTCTAGTAGCTAATAAAGATCAAAATCGCAAAACACGTATTCTTTTGTATGAAACTGACAGGTGTCAAGACGCATTCTCTCGGCGGCCGGACTGTTCACGATTTTCATCAGTTTCAATTAAGGAATCACACCCGAATAGATTTTTTCAGTACGTAAGATGTGTATTTTTAATAATTCCAGGTGATGCAATGCACACATTCATGAACGAAAACTGGAAGGCGATCTCCCAGGAATTCGGCACCCCCATGCTCGAGAAGCCGTTGCAGAAGATATTTAACGCCATCAGAACTTACTTGCGGTCGCAGCCCTTGGAAGAAATCGCAAATATTTAAGTTACTGCCAAAAATTAAGCTTTGATAGAGAGTATGTAAGGTTTAGGCTTCGGATGTAATAAAGATACAATGTTATAAATAATTTCTGCTGGGTTTTTTTTATGTTTGAACGAATCTTAGCTCAAACTAAAATGTTACCCTAGGTGACGTTGTTGCCTTGGAAGGTGGGTAGGCCTCGGATGTGGGACGCAACCTGTGTCGATATCCTTACACCACCTCATGTTCCTAGCACGGCGGGCTGTGCTGGCGCCACAGCTGCGGCTGCTGAGACCCTCAAGCGTCGCAAATACTTAGCTTAGCTTTGAACCGTTTAAGGTCGAAACGCTTGGGTTAATATTGTAGATTTTCTTCCATCATTAAATTGAATAGAGTGAATATTACTAGACACTCCCTAAGGCAAGGAATAAACTATTAAACAATGGTTTTTATTAAATCCTTCCAGCGATATAGTAAATTTTCATTTATAAATTGAATAAAGTGAAAATTACGAGAAATTCCCTAGGGCAAGGAATATACGTTTGCTATAGTAGTAGATTGTTTACCAAGGGAGCAAACAACTATTTTGAAGGCGAGAGTGTTTCTTTGAATCCTGTGCGCAGTGAGGGATTTATTTCGTTCGCTCGTGTTTTAATTTATCATACAGCCTGTTACTCGTTCATACAATGTTCGTGATTGATCTCTTTGGTGATTGAAACTTTTACTAACATTATCTACATTCTAAATTCAAATCACTTTTAGTCCCTAGGGATTAAAGAGCTATTTTAGTCCCTGTTTATGAAGAATACACTAGCTCTTTTTGAATAGATGTGATGAAACAATGTTTTAATAAATTATAAAGGAGACTAACCTTTGCCATGAATAAAGGCGCACTTTTCAAAGGGTTGTTCCACTATGACTTGCGAAATAAAATCGTACACAAATATTGTAATCATTCAAAGTTTGCATTTGTTGCTATCTATGAAAATACTACAGCTTATTTCTGGTCGTAGAATCTGCTACTAACATAAAATTTAGATTTAAGCGAAAATAGTGGATTTACTATAAGGCAGGAGTCTGAGAATCAGTCTTACCAAGGGGTATCGTACTACCCAGTAACTGGGTTGTGGAGGTCAGATAAAATAAAATACTGGTATCCAGCTGCGTTCGGTTAGACTGGAAGCCAACCACAATATAGTTGGGAAAAGGCTAGGTTACTGACTAAAAGGCAGGCAGATGGTGCAGGGCAAGCCACACTGGTTTCAAACCAGAGTTGCCTGCATGGATAGCCGGTAGGTATTCAGGTGCTATCTTCTGCAATACACTAACACCTACTTCGTTGCTTTTACAAACTCGTAGGCGTCTTAAAAAACCAATGCTTAAGTTAAGGCACAGGTTTGGAGCGTTTTTATTTGGTTTATTTATACCCCTCTGCCTCCTAGCAAAACGATATATAATTAAAACGACACTAGCAAAATATCCTATTAGCAAATCGTCCTGCGAGCAAATGGTCCTAAAAAAACGCGCAAAGATAGATGAGTTTTACATAATTATGGTGTTTCATCATTCAAATTTCTTTACAGTAAAGTCAACTTCGAGGCTAACAAAATAAGAGGCATTATTTTAGTTCAGCGGTAACTATCCTGAGAATGAAGCATTAATTAGGGTAATGAATGCCTGTGGCGTCTGCTATGATAAACGGGAGCAATGTGACAAAACTAGTCTCCACGGGACGGAGAGCACTTGAAGTGTAAATAGCAATCAACAATACTTGAACGCGGCAGAGTATGTATAGCTAGAGCGAAGGGCGTTCCTAAGCTAGGTGTTCACGGGGTTTCTATCTGAAAAAGAATCTAAGATCTGATAAGCAGTTTATAGAAAGAAAGAAAAATTGGATTTACATCATAATAGCTTGGCTTGGTTAGCTTGGTTATAGGCTACCCCGTTGGTCTCGTGGTCGCAAGCGCGACTGCTACGCATGGGGTCCTGGGTTCGGTTTCCGGGTCGGGCCAAGTGTTATTGCGTTTTTCCATTGGGAATTTCTTAGTAACAGCCAGAGTTTGAAAGTTAGCGGTATGATGCCCCGTGCCCCAGAAAGCAAGTTAAGCCGTTGACCCAGCGCCTGACCTCTCTCCGGTCGTGTAGGATTGCCGTCCCATCGGTCAATGAGAGTGACAAAAAGAGAGTGCACCTGTGTCTGCGCACACACTTGTTCACTCTAACATCTCCCGCGCCGAATTTTCGATTGGTGGCAGAAATTCGGTCTGGATGACTTTAAAGGTATATTCCTTGCCAGATAAGGCTATCTAGAATAAGCAAACCCGACGCAGTGGTTACAGTCTTATAAAAAATATTTCACTGTCTTGACCAAACTCAAACTCAAAACATTTATTTCAATTAAACCATGTACAGGCACTTTGAATTGTCATAAATAGTCGCATTCAGTTAATCAGAAAGTTGAAGCTAGTTACCCATTCCAAAACGTAGATCTCTATGGAGAAGAACGGGCAGGAAACTCCATGGACACTCTTTTAAATCAAGATATTACAAAATTCTGTGTACATTATTCTTGTTGCTTCTATTGTGAGAAACATGTAAAAAAAAAACACAAATGAAAAACCAATTCAAAATATAAGATTAAAAATAAGCCCTGGCAGTTAATAGATGATCAGTCTCAATCGACGGCGCCCGTTCACCAACATGACGCGTGTTGGATCAGCACCATCCAGCTCAAAAATTTTGTAGGAACCAATCAAAAAAATTAAAATTTTTATGCTCTTCAGTTTGTTTGCATTGTAGGTACTTTTCAAACAAAGGTTTACCTTTGTTACTCTCTGCTTTAGCAGAGAGTTCTCAAGTGCCAGTATTTTAAACGACACCCATTCCTTTGAAGCCAAAACAGTATGCTTGGCGGCCAAAATTGGAGTGTTTTTCCGGGCGAACTGCTCCACAAAGGAGTACCTAATACCTACAAAGATGACTGCAACTAGATTTTGAACGTTTTAAATTACGAGAATTGGCCTTCTGGACGTTGTGGTAAACTTCGCTTGCTTAGATGCAGGATTTTGCGTGACGTCATTGTGATACGTAGTTCGCATGTGGCGATGTAGATGTCGCCACATTACAAAAAATAGTACCTACCCACTGTCTAGAAGAAAAAAATATTGTATGTAGGTATCCAGATCTACCAGGAATGGTTTTTATTGGAAAAAGGTCTCGTTCAAGAATCACGTCCAGGGTAAAGGCCCAGAATCAATCAGAAAATTTTGACCACGTTTACTCGATTACTCCTTTAAATCGATAGGCACCTACATAATAATTGAATAAAACCAATTTAATCTGGGATCAAGTGATCTTTGACCACAATCGCACGACTTTCGGGTATTAAACAATTAAAATAGACTCAATCCAATTTTCCCATGAATTAATTGAACTTTTTGTAAGCTTACAAAGTAATCCATACATTCAGTAGGTACGGTAGATTGCACGTCAGTGGTAACAAACAAAACCAGTATAAGCTACACCCTACCTAATTGCGTAACACTCTAATCACAATATGAACAATTTTGAAGGATATTGTTAATCCATTGCTTCATTTGTTCGAAAAATGTTACTGCTCAAAAACGTAAATAACGCAATGAATATTGTTCAACTGTCAAATTGAAAGCCATTGCAACTGATAGTAACTTTGTTACACAATCACCCCGCTGAATTCTTATTCCATTGAAACTTTGTACCTACTACGGTAGGCCTGCTCAATGTCAAAGTGTTACTACTGACATGTGGCCTACTGTAGGAGTGATCAAGGATCATGTCTGTCAAGGAGGGATCAATGGCCGTTGCTTTAGCTGTTGGTCCTTTTTTTTTTTTTTTTTTTTTTTTTTAGGATGGGAAATCATCAAATGACCCCTCCCGCTCTGGGTGGAGCGGAAGGGAGTGTCAGACTCTTACTGACTAAAACCCATCCGTGTTCCTTCCTTAGCCCTTTATGTTCCGGGGTAGCGGTAACCCTTTCGGACAATCCCGCTGCCCCGGCAGGCTTCGGCCCTGACGGGCCCCTCCTTCGATGCTGACATCTCTTTGAGGCGCGCGTGGAACACATACGCGCCGTCCGGCACGGGCCTGGTCCTGATCGGACGGCGAGCTACCCATTACTCGCCGTCCGCAGGCCCGCGCCTACGGTGGCCGGGAGTCGTCACGCGGCTCCCGACGCCCGGAGCGTCTACCGCGGCGGCTGGGACGGGCGGCTCTCTCAGCTCTCTCCCTCGCCCATCCCGCCACCTCCTTCGCTAGCATGACTGCTTCGCAGAAGGAGGTGACTGCCTCCCACTCCCTCTCACCCCGGACCATGGCTTGGACCAGGGCCGGGCGCGAGAGGTCGCCGCCGCTGCCGATCGCCTCTACGAGGACACGGCGGTGCTCTGCCCAAGCCGGGCAGACCTCCACTGTATGCTCCACCGTGTCCTCAGGGCGATCCTCGCAGTGGTGACACCCGGGCGTTTCCTCCCGCCTGATGATGTGCAGGAACCTCCCGAAACATCCGTGTCCGGTGAGGACCTGCGTCAGGCGGTAGGTGAGGGCGCCGTGACGCCTCTCTAGCCACTCCTCAAATAGGGGCCTTACCGCCGCTATCGCGGCGTGCCCTGAGCTGTTGGTCCTGCGCCTGATCTCTCTCCGGTCGTGTCGGATTGACGTCCCATCGGCCTATGAGAGTGAGGAAAGAGAGAGTGCACCTGTGTCTGCGCACACACTTGTGCACTATAACATCTCCCGCGTCGTCTCCGTTGAGATTGGCCGCCGTTGCCGAAATATGGTCTGGAGAACTTTATTTAATAGCCTTTGGGCAGATAAGTCTATAAGCTTACTGCAAATCAGCAAGTGCAATCTTAGCATTTCCCAGACAAACAATCTGACTGTAGGTAGGTAATTTGACATTTTCTTTCCAGGGCGTGAAAGTGTGAGCTTGAAGTGTAGCCGTTTGTACTTCTTAACAGCGAGTTTATTTTAAAACTATTCAATAGAATGTATACTTGAAGGAAGTTCTTCTTGCCTTGATTTGACAGAAACATTGATTTTATTCCGAAAAAAAAAAATTACAACTATTATGGCAATCATCTATGCCTATGTAATTTTCCACTCCTTGATAAAAGTTTGAGAGTAGGTAGGTTGCTACCTGATGATCAGATTACGAGGTAATTTATAAAATGAATTTAAAAAGCAATTAAATAGTCACATTGAAGAAGAATCAAGATGATCAAACACGAGCCATTGACCTGTCCACAATTTGTTTGCTACCTACCTACTTAAATGTCAATAGTACACGAGATATGTCAAATTGTCGCATCCTTGAGTTTATTTGTTTGGTCACATGACTAAGCAAAGTCTCTACCGCGAGCTAAGCAGCCATCCAGATAACACCATGCTCTAGTTTTAGCATAACTAGCTCCTAGCTTATCTTCTACTTAGCCTTTTATCAACTGCGTTGTGGTCGACTTCCAGTCTTACCAGATGCAGCTGAATACCATGCAGGGACTACCTATCTGACCTCCACAACCCAGTTACTGCATAACACGATACCCTTTGGTAAGACTATACAACCTTCTACTTGAAAAAAACCATAATGTGATTAAAATAGCCGATTTTAAATTAGAAATTAGGTACTCTTGCAATTTCTTCTAAAGCGTGTGTTACAGAGGCTTTTATGGACAAAAATCTCTTGCACGTTCAAATATTAATTGATTAATTGATTCAAATTTAATTGATTCAAAAATTAATAAGGCAAAACAATAAATTATCGTCGCAGAATTTTTAGCTCTTTGAGGGCAAAATAAATCTACATTTGTATAAGAACAATTAGGTAATTCCCACTGCTGGGACCCAGGCCTCCACTCAGTGAGAGGGAGTAGACCGTAATCCGCAACGCGGGCTCAGTGCTGGTTGGTGGATGTCACATGGATGATGTCACATTCATCGGTGATTTATTTATATTTATTAGTTCTTACCTACCGCAACTACTACCTAATATACATATTTTGTATGTAAAATACTGTTTTATTTTCACGCAAAAGCTATGATTCAACACAGCAAGCCGTCAGTAAAACTATTAACTTTAATGAGATAAATTGACCCGATCATGAACTTTGGTCAAGCGTAACCTTCACAAGTCTATACATTTTGGTTTTTAGGGGCTACTAAATTTAATATATTTTGTTAAATTGAACTTACCCGTTAATTATTATGTACCTATAACTGATCTCAATATAAATATACATGTCATACGAGTATGTATCTTCTTAATTAGGTAATGTTAAAAAGTAATAACATATTTAAAAAATGTTAATATTTATTTTCAAACAAGATAATATAATCTATGCTAAATAATAACAGCCGCACAGGTCGATCGATCAGGTTAAGCTACGCTTGCCGCGGTTGGTCTGTGGATGGGTGACCATCTTTACATATCGAGACCCCTCCGTGCCTCGGAAAGCACGTTAAGCCGTTGGTCCCGGCTGTCATTCGTGGATCTTTGACAGTCGTTACGGGTAGTCAGAAGCCCGAAAGTCTGACAACCAGTCTTACCAAGGGGTATCGTATTACCCAGTAACTGGGTTGTGGAGGTCAGATAGGCAGTCGCTCCATGTAAAATATTGGTATTCAGCTGCATCCGGTTAGACTGGAAGCCGACCCCAACATAGTTGGGAAAAGGCTAGGCAGATGATGATGATGATGATAATATAATCTATGCTAACAGACTAAGGGCTGATTTTTCAATTGACAGATAATTCTTATTCGTAAAATAAAATTGACGTCTCTGACAGTTTTTGTATGGAAGAATTGTCAAAAATTCAAAATTATTCCTCCGATAAAATTTTCTGTCGTTGGAAAAATCAGCCCTTAAAATAAAACAAAAAAACAAACAAATACAATGTACAACAATGTATATAAAACAAAATAAGGGTAAAAAATCATGGGCATCAACAAATTCGTCCACCTCGCTGTCAGCGAAAAAAGTCAGCCCAAAAGGCTGGCAGCATTGCCACGTTGTATGGCGAAAATTGATATTCTTTTCTAATTATATTTTAATTTTAAGAGTTAATATTATCCTTTTTGCAGTGCTCTATATTGGTAGATACTACATACGAGTTTGGAAGATATTAGATACAATTACGGACAGTCCGTACTTTTATCTAGTACCTAATCTACCTCCGTGCCTCGGAAAGCACGTTAAGCCGTTGGTCCAGGATGTCATTCGTGGATCTTTGACAGTCGTTACGGATAGTCAGAAGCCCGGAAGTCTGACAACCAGTCTTACCAAGGGGTATCGTATTACCTAGTAACTGGGTTGTGGAGGTCAGATAGGCAATCGCCCTATGTACTGTATTGGTATTCAGCTGCATCCGGTTAGGCTGGAAGCCAACCCCAACATAGTTGGGAAAAGGCTAGGCAGATGATGACCTATCTACCTTAGCTTACCTACGACGCCTTTTTTTGCTAGTTCTTTAACAAATAAATAATAGGTATTTTTTTATAGTTGTTAAAGATGTTGCAATATTATTTAACTTAAGGACGTATGTAATTATAGTCGGTGACGATGTTTTGTCTAGTATATTAACACATCAATTCAAGTTCATGATCAGTTCGCAGTAAACAGTTGAAGGGTTTGTGTCGAAGAAGAATTTAACATGGTGTTTAAAGTAGCGTGTTTGGCTGTGCTGGTGTTGGGTTTTGCTCAAGCGGCAGGTAAGGATATTTTGCAAATTATTTGAGTTTTCTATAAATAAATATTAGCTAGAATTTAATAGAATACACCATACGTTATGTATATCATATAAATTACAGATATAAATATAGAAATTTTACATAGGTTGACAAAATGGGTGGTTTTGTCGCTAAAACTTTAGGAGGATTATAGGTAGAAAGAGATGAGAGAGAAAATACTGTAGGTAGTCTGTGGTGAACCACTTACCTAGATACTTAAGTATGCTAGAAGGCAAAGATTCAATCGTAGAATTCTGGAAACCTTAGATTTTTAATACCTATACGAGTATAAGAGGTTCGAGGGGTTTGTCATAACCCTAACCGCACTTGGAAGACAGAGGGCTATATAAATCCCACATGGTACTGTTATGCGAGGCATCAAATAATAAATAATATTTACTCTTATTGCGTAAATAATAAAAAAAAAAAAAAAATATTTGTTATCATAACTTCCGCCTGTCAGCTAAACAGACTAATAATTCGGTTTTCTGCATTCTAAATTCGTATTGGGGCTTATCTAATAAATAACGAGTTTCTGCCCGCGACTTCGCCAGCGTGAACTTTCTTGTTTCAAGAATGAAAACTGTTTTTTTTTTAATCCGGCTGGTAATTCCAGCAGTTACGCGTTCATGAAAACTCTTCAGCTTTACTATAATATATATATATATATATATAACAATAATAGCTAAGTAACTGGCCCCAGCTTTTTATAAAACATTATCCGTTTTCAATAACAAATCCCTTTCTTTCGTCAATCCAAATAATTTAATAGCCCAAAAGAAATGAGATGGGGATTTGATTTTTTTGCATTCATCACATCAAACCGAATAATATTTTAAAATGCATGTGTAGTTAAGATTTCATAATATGTACGGCTGTAGGTCAAAATAAGAGGGGCTTGTGGCTAAGTAATAACAGCCGCACATGTCGATCGATCAGAAGGCCAATTCTCGTAATTTAAAACGTTAAAAATCTAGTCGCAGTCTCATCTCGGCGACAAACAAATGTCCGCCGAGATGAGACTGCGACTACATTTTGAACGTTTTAAATTACGAGAATTGGCCTTCAGACTGTTAACGTTCTTAAAACTACGAGAATTGTCCCTCAGGTTAAGTACACTTGCCACGGTTGGTCTGTGGATGGGCGTCCATTTTTACATACCAAAAACCTTCTGTGCCTCGAAAAGCACGATAAACTGTTGGTCCCGGCTGTCATTCGTGGATCTTTGACAGTCGTTACGAGTCGTCAGAAGTCCGAAAGTCTGACAACCAGTCATAACAAGGGGTTTCGTCTTTAAACTGAGCACAAAATTATTATGTGCGAAAGGAATATTTTAAATTTTAAAACTGTCTCAATTTATGTTACTTTTGTTTTCTCCTCGCGGTTGTGCTAGGCCTACGGTTTTACAAGAAGACATACCTAAGTATGTTACCAGATGATTGCTTAATGTGAGTAGAATTTATCACCCTATTAATTATTTGTTATTTTACAATCATTTACGCATTGGTCGATCAAACTGTGTACTCAAAGTAAAAGCATGTATTTCAATTAAATTCATACAGGATTTTTTTTTTTATTATTACGGGTCGGTCAGTCAGAGAGGAGGAGCAATGGTGGCCCAGTGGCAACGGCCGCGACTTATGATTTAGGTCATTTACGACGCACGGCATTTCATACAAACTTTCAAGCCCTTGTTTTTCGAAACGAATGAACCGATTTTAATAAAACTTCATACGCATAAGCAGGATACAAAGGTCTAAAAAGTTAGTAAGAACATGTTCATCATCATCATCTTTGTTTCTATGAAAAATTTAAAATCAGTCTAATTTGGCTGTAACACTATTTTTCAAAAATGTTTTAACTACCTTTTTAGACCTTTGTATTCTGCTTATGCGTATGAAGTTTCATTATAATCGGTTAATTCATTTCGAAAAACAAGGGTATGAAAGTTTGTATGAAATTCCGTACGTCGTAAACGCTCTTAACCCAAGCAGGCATTTTACTTTGTGAAAATTATTTCATCACCACTGAAGGAAAACATCGTGCGAAAACCGGCATGTCCTAGAACCAAAAATTCCGACAACACGGGCTGGGCCCTCGTGGTGAATTATGGCCCACTCCACTCTTCCCACTCGCAGAGAGGAGGCCTCCGTCCCAACAGTGGGGACATGATAGGCTGATTATGTACGTGACAATAGCTGTGACTAAAACCTACTACTTTACTAATGACAACAATATTCCTAAGAGATAAGAGGATTAAAATTAATCGGTCCAATTAGTTAAGTCACTTAGGCGAATTATTTAATTAACTTCTCGAATGATGAGTTATTTATACTTTGTTAAAAGTTTGACATATCCGCTGCATTTAATTACAATTGCACTTAAGTTGTTATTGTAAGAATAATCATTTACTTAATTAATTATTTTATGATGAACATCTTTATTTTTAATTGGTTTATCTTTCAATTATTAGGAACAACAAATCCCGATGTTACTTTGTCTGTCCGTTAGTGCTCAAACTATAGTCTGCAAAGCTGTATAGCTGGCAAAGTATACCTAGCCGTCGACAACATGTCGCTCGTGTGCATCGTAGGTACTCAAATACAGGAGCGGCACGTTTTCGACGGCTGTAGTTTCCACTGCCATTGACGCGTGTCGCTCGTGTGTATACACACTTAGTGTGCTATTAACTTGAGTACCTATTAGGCAACCTAGTGTTAGGCCGAATAATAGGCTGATTTTTAATGCGTGTTTTGAGGTTAAAGAAACGTTGGATGGATTGTGTGAACGGTAATATGGCTAGATAGGAGTAACTACCGAGAAGACGACTATTAAAGAAGTATGGATGAAAAAGACACGTTGCGAAGACCCCAAATTAATTGGGATAGCATGATCAGCCTATAATGATCCAACTGCCGAGACACAGGCCTCCTCTCTGTGAGAGGGAGCCATAATCAGTGTGGGTTGGTGGTTGTCACATGTCTTTGATTTTTTGGGCCTAAGATATGCCGGTTCCCATCACCGTTTTGAGAGCAGTGGTGATGAAATTAAATACACAAAGTAAAGTCCTGCCTGGGTTCAAATTCAGGACTCGTAAGAGCGGTTCTGCACTACATCCGATCCGAATACGAAAAATGCCGGTCCGAAGTGACCATAGTCCTATTTTTTATGAGAGGTTGCGCACTAGATCCGAACTCTATCCTTCCAAATTTAGAACATTCCCAATTCGGATTGAAGTCAGATCTTTAATTCGGATTCCGATTGGATGTAGTGCAGAACCGTTTTAAGACTGGGCCGATATCCTTGGTGGATTAAGTAGTTGTATCTGACAACTAATCCATCAGGCAGGAGAATTTATGATAATGCGTGTCTTGAGGTCTTGTGGCCATATAATGATTTATTTTTTAAGTAGCTAGAAAAATTATTTTTGAATAGGTAAAAAAACTAAATTAACATAATAATAATAAAACAGCCATATCATAGTGTAATCTTGAATAATAGAACGTAATTCATATAATCGATCGTACTTTTTACTTTTAAGTGGAGCCAATTAGTTTCTATGAGCGAGACATTAGTTCGTAAGTGATATGACATCTTATTACGCACGCGACGTGAAAAGGGACTTATAATTTGCCAGATGTAATTATTTACGACAGTAATAACAATTATGATTTCCTCGGATGTGGACATTCTAGTAGTGATAGTTTAAGGCATGGGATTCTAACTTGGTTTAGAATCTTAGGTCAGACGTAGGATAAACGAGATGCTGACGAAAAAATTTTGTATGGGTTGCGAAGTCCTGGATTCAGAACTAAAATAATGTATATTAACTATTGCGGAGAGATCTTTCAATTAGAAAAGATTCAGTTGAAGCCAGAAGTTAGATTTGTACAAAAGAATCGCCCTGTTACAATTCATGGGACCTAAAATTGTTACAAATACTCGTAATTGGAGAAATATGGGTGCACAATACACCTCAACCCCGTAGCATATACAGGCGTGATGTTATGATGTGTTACAAAAGTAAATCAGGCCATGGCAGCATTGATTTTTCCCGGATCCTAAAAACATATTTTTTTGTTCACAGTTTTACCATCGGTAGACAAATGCAAACTCGGCGACAATGCCTGTTTGACACCAGCGTTCCAGCAAATGATGCCAATTTTCATGGCGGGAATATCGGAAAACAACGTTGAAGTCCTAGACCCTATGGAAATGGATGACCTGGCCTTCGACCTGGCTGGTCTTCAGTTCACCTTGACAGGAGGCATTATGAAGGGATTGAAGACTTCCATTGTTGACAAGGTTGAGTAAGTACCAACTTCAGATAAAAAAAATAAGTAAGAAAACAGTCAGATTTCGTAGCCTTATGCAAGATTTTCTTCCCAGAATGCATTTAAAAGCTTTACAATAATTCGATCTTGAAACTTAATCTACTTCGCACGCAATACCAACAAAAACCGACACTTACAACTGATACTTGCTATAACACAAACTCAAGCATTACAAGTCAACAGTGGCTATTTATAGCAGAAACGAGATTTTCCGTATCTCGTTTTCACTCTAGACAGCCACCGTTATCTGGTAGAAAGTAACATTCCAAGTTTTTTCAAGGAACCCGTTTAGCTTTTGTCAAAGTTATGATTGGTTCATAAAAGGCTATGTAACTAAGTAAAAGTCACCGAATTTAAATACTTTAAATCTACTATGAAAGCAGTGGTGGCCCAGGGGATAGTAGGCTTGACCCCAGACAGGCACTTTACTTTGTGTAAATTATTTCGTCACCACTGCTCTCAAAACAGTGCACAGTGTAGGAAAACGTCGTGAGCAAACCGGCGTGTCCTAGAACCAAAGATTCAAAGACATGTAACTTTAACTGAACCGCACTGGGTCCGCGTGAAGGATTCTGGCCTACTCCCTCTCACAGAGGGGAGGCCTGTGTCCCAGCAGTGGGAATATTATGGGCTGATTGATAATGCTGACCGCAGTCAGAAAGATGAAGCTAGTTGCCCATTCTAAAGCGTAGTAGGTTCCTATATAGAAGAACGGACAAGAAACTCCACGGAGTCTCTTTTAAATCGAAGTATACTGTGGCTGAAATAGTGTGGTGGATTATGGCCTACGCTCTCTCTTAGAGAAGAGGTCTGTGTCCCAGCATTGGGAACATTAAGGCTGATTATGCTAACTATGGCTCTCTTTAATCTTTTATTTTTCTTGACAGTTGGGACACAAAGAAGAAGACCTTTTATGTAGATTTTCACGTGGACATCTCGGTGAAGGGTCACTACACTGCTGGAGGTCGCATCCTGATCCTACCCATCACTGGTGACGGACAGATGAAACTGAAATTGAGTAAGTAAATTATTTTCAGTCATTTAGTGCGGTTTCCTTGTGACAACTGATAAAAACCAAAATTGGAACATATTATAAGTAATATTATATTTTTTGTGTAAAAAGACTTCCGAAGAGGCTGGAAAAAGTGACATTTTACCAGCGATAACGATGATGGAAAAATGGGTTGGATTGATATATACCAGCGTAAACCTTATTTCAATGCTGTTGAAAGTCGTTGAAGAACTGTCTAAGCCGTCTTAGCTGTTCATGATCCTTCCTCTCTTATTCTTATTTTCTTTATTTCTTAAAAAAAAAAACAGCTGTTTCATACATTTTGGTCAAGTAGGTATTGATTTTTTTTATGAAACAGCTGATTTGATGTGAAAGTTTTTCATAATCATGGGTAGAACACACTGTAAAAATTTGGATGGTGATTAAAAAATCTCCCTGTATAGGATGGCAGGGGACACGATGCACAAACCGTAACCATGAATTTAGCACATGATTCTAGAAATCCGCAATGAAATTTTTCGTTGGTTATTAAAAATAAATAGCTGTTCCAGATAACTACTGACTACTAACAAATGAAACAGCAGATTTGTTTTTTAATAAGTGACGAAAAATTTCGACGCGGTGGTTTGCGAATCATGTACTGAATCCACGGGAAAAGGTTGGGCGTCGATCTACTGCCGGCTGTAAGCCTGTGTTTTAAGCTCAATAATGACGTCATGAGTAAATTATACTGAAACTGCCCAAAGCACCTATCTTTCTTTTATACTACTTAAATTAAATTTATTTTAAGCAACTTCCACAAAACATTTTCTTTATTTAAGAAAACCTTCAAATCAAGCAGTCAATTCACTACGATGTGGTCAAGAATGCTGACGGCAAGGACATCATCAAGCCTAAGAAGTACAGCTTCGATTTCGACGTCAAGGATAACGCTCACTATCACCTGACTAACTTGTTCAACGGAAACAAGCAGCTTAGTAAGTGTCTTCAATATTATTATTTTCTAGGAAAAAAATCAAATCTTATTTTATTTATTTATTTTATTATTTATGTATTTATTTATTATTTATTTTTGTTTTCTCAACGATTACTATAAAAATGTAAAATTAAATTAAAAACTGTTATAGCCACACTGTTGAACAATGTTATATAATATAGGAAAGAGCAGCCAGTTTGTCTCTTTGGTACAGATGCCAGCACATCAAGCTACTACAATCTGCCAAATTTGTTTAATAGATTTATTTCGGTAAATTAAAAACAGTCACACTTTTTTCAAGAAGTCTCAGCAACCAATTTTTGTAGGTACAGTCAGGGAAATTAATTGTAAAGCAAATGAACACCTTACGTTAATTTATCGTGTTATAGCCATTTAATACAACTCTCAGAGTTGTTATTTGAATTTACGGACAGTTTAAGTTGACAGTCAACTTGTTTAACAATTAATTGCACCTACCCCTTTGCTTCTTAAAATAAATAAAATTGTGTTTTTTTCTAGGCGAGGCCATGTTGAAATTCTTGAACGAGAACTGGAAACAAATCGCGACAGAATTCGGCGGACCCATGGTGGATTTGGCCGCGAAGAGAATATTCAAGAACGTTGTCAACTTCTTCGAAGTGCTGCCTATTGAAGAGATCACCAGTGCTTAAACATTGCCTGTTTTCTTAATTGTTATTAAATAAATGTTGTTGGTTTTTATTTATGATCTTTTTGTTCACAATATTGTAGACGTTGTGTCAGGTTTTCATACTATAAATTGGTCGATTCACTAAGTGCTCAGTCATAACAATTATTGTATCAAAGATACAGAAATCTGTGGTATATTAGGTTCCTACCAACGTTAAAAAACGTAACTGCCCCGTTTGGCCACGTGGTTGCAATCGCGACTGCTGAGCGTGGGGTCCCCGGTTCGATTCCCAAGTCGGGCAAAGTGTTATTGGGTTTTTCCATTTGGAATTTCTTAGTAACAGCCCGTAGTTTGGAAGTTGGCGGTGTGATACCACTAAAAGTCAACCACTGAACGGATTTCGATAAAATTTGGTAGAGAGATAGATTGCATCCCGGGGAAGGACATAGGATAGTTTTTATCGACATACCTCGCGGGCAAAGCCGCGGTCGGAAGCTAGTCCGCTATAGAAAAGGGAGGTTCCTCCGACCAGACGGGTGTTGTGTCTGGCGGGCAACTGCCCGATGATTCATTTCGGGACGTTGTTTCTATGCTAGTTGCGCGGTAAACTCTGCTTGCGAGATGCAGGATTTTGCGTGACGTCGGTATGACGCGTTGTTCGCATGTGGCATGTTGTAGATACCGGTACAGACACTTGACGCCTTCTTTTCGGAATGACTGGTACTGGTGGTTTCTGTACACCTGACAACGTATATGGAAATTTTTAAGATGATCGGTTCAGTGGTTTAGGCGTGAAAAGGTAACAAACAAACTTACTTTGCATTTATAATAGGTATTACATATGATGATTTAGTAACTACTTAACCAAACGACAAAAAATCGAACTACAAATTGTTTAATGCTGTCAACAAGAACAACTAAAAGTAAAATTAATAATGTAGGCTATCATATCAAATGTCACTCACATTTTTTACTGAAACATTTTTTTATAAAGAAACCGTTTTGGTAACACCTGCAAAACCCATTTGTCCGCTTTATGAATATTTTATTACGACAAATCGGATTTCGGACGAAATGAATCTGTGTGTGCAAACTTCTCTTTCATTACTAAGAAACTGTGAAAGCCCTGAATACCTTAATATCCTTGTTGGAACATAATGTTATAAAGAAAGAAAGTCAAAATTAATGAATCAATGACAAAAATTTTAATTTTGTTTTCAATGAAGTTTTCATAATTAAATACAAGGCTTACGAAAAAATAGGGAAAGATTACAATTTAATTATCGTAATGATAAACCTGTGCTCTAGAGGCACATAATATGAATGCTTTTTATAGCTAGGTACAGGATTACCGAAGAAACAAAGAAGGTATTTCATTAAAAGACAGAATTAAGTAATTAATTGAAACAAAAGTGACGCTAGAAAGAGCTAAACAGACAAACATGTTGCTCCTATAATAACAACTGACATAAACAAATAAATAACCTGCTAAATGTATCTCGAACATGATAAATTAATGATAAATGACTTATAACAAAGCATACATACATATACAGCTTATAATGTTCCCACTGCTGGGACACAATCCTGCTTTCGGTGAAAGGGAGGGGGCCGTATTCCACCACGCGGGCCCAGTGCGGATTAGTAGACCGATGTCACATGTCTTCAAATTTTTGGTTCTAGGACATGCCGGTTTCCTCACGATGTTTTATTCATTTATTTCAAATAGACACATAAAAGGCACTGTTGAACGTCAAAATTTACAAGGAAATGACTTATATTATTCTCTAAATCCATAATTAAATCCCCGATTACATTGTCACGCCTATTCGAAAGGACCATTAACACTTCAGGGTTGACATTCAACTTGGGTGTCACTCCAAACAATTAGTCCATTCCGCATTTTTAATTATTTTTATATCCTACGGGGAAGCTATTGGGATGAAAAACTCGTTAACTTTCGCGAGCATTGCGATTGATTGTAAAGCCATTGCAAGTAAGATAAACATCAATATTTGATTTGAGTTTCCCTGGGTGGCCTGGAGGTTCAATTTGGCCGTTTTTAAAATGTTTTGATTGAGTTTCACTTGGTCGTATCGTATGTATGTGAAGATGGATACTTTCAAGATTTACTAAGCTAACTTCCTTTTGATTGGTTTAAGGTTAATTAAATAAAGACAAAATCAGTTTGTTAAAGGGCTTTATTTAGCGTAGTGGAATTCAACTGTTTATATCCATTTTTAAAGACTGTTTGCTCAAAGAACTGCAATTTGTTTGATTAAAACCTTTGTTCTAAAAAGTAATCTATAAGAAATTATAGATACCTATACGTATGTAATTCTTATATATTATTATTATTTATTTATTATATTCCCACTTGTCGGCATTTTTTGCTTTTAAAACACCTGCATCAGTTAGCTCATTGCCTGAATTTTCTTTGGTCACCTTTTACGACACCCATGGGATTTAATAAGGAACCACGAAAACACCAACAAATACGTTTTTTTTTTGTTTATCAAATATACCGTCATGAATTTTTTCCACTCACGTGAATGTCGCGAGACTTTTTGGACAATTAAAAAAAAAATTACCCTTTTAATTGGCCATGTCAGAACAGATAAAGTAAACGGCCTGGAAATGGACGGGCCGTTAAATTCGCTGATCATAAACAGGGTAGAAGTACGAATTTCACGTGAGAATTATTGGAGGCATGGCGTCACCTGTTCTACTGTCACTTAACTTTAAGGCTGAATGACACTTTATCGTACGGTGAGGACTTTATTGAAAGGTTAAAAACGGTCGATTCTCCATTCATCCTCTCGATTGCCTGTGTTTTAATGTCCGCGATGTATAGTCGACTTCGTATTTGCTTTATCACCTACGGTTGAATGTCACTTGCACTCATGAAACGTCAAAGTCTATTTCTCCCTGACAGTTACAGCGCGAGCGGTATAAGGATCTTTTGACGACTGCCTAAAATCGAATCTAACGTTGCCATCTTGTTTTTAGGGTTCCGTACCTCAATGGAAAAACAGAACCCTTATAAGATCACTTCGTTGTCCGTCTGTCTGTCCGTCTTTTAAGACCCTTTTTCTCAGGGACGCGTGAAGTTATCAAGTTGAAATTAATATTAAATACTCAGGGCTGCAATCTACTTCCCGATAAAATGTAGGGTACTTCCCGTTCACCTAGAATCATAAGATTTGGAAAGAAGCAATTTCATGTAGCACAAGTAAAGGAAAAAACCGAATACCGTAAATTTGTAGTTACATAGGTACACCTATCTTTGGACGTGGAGTCATACACGTCCATTAACCCGACTCCTGGGAGAGTAGAGTCATCTTCTCTGCGCTCCACTTGAGCAATTCCTGTTTGGCGCGTCCTCGTCGCGGGGGTGGGCATCTCACACTTCAGTAGGCCGGAGTGTGTAGATGGCAAAGTTCAGCAGGGACCCAGTGCTGCGGGGTATATCGCAGAGCCCGTGCCCAGGGTTACGGGTGAAGACCTCAACGGTGTGAAGAGCGGAGACAACAGTTGTCGGTACGGTCCAACCAGCGGAGGAGGCATGCCACAGGGGCGTTGTACCTGGATCCTGATGGAGGGCAGCGGTAGCCATCAGTACTGTGGTGAAGCGTAAGAACCATATGTTCAGAATTGGTTCATTTACAGATTTCTGCGGACATTGAGTCTGTAGTACCGCGATGTAGAAAGCAACGGGATACTACTACATTATAAATTCCCACGAGAGTTGAATGATGAAATGCAACACAATAAAGAAGTACGTTCGCCTGGAAATCCGCGTAGCGACCGGCGCTGTGGGCTTACCGGGACTCGCAGTGTGAGTGGCCATTGCAATTCCCAAACAATGGACTAAAGCGGTCTTAGGTTATAACCCGGTCAGCAACCGAATTATCACAATGAAGATCGATGCATGTCCCACCCCGCTGAATATTGTGCAGGTGTATGCGCCCACCAGCACGGCGAAAGATGAAGACGTAGAAAGATTCTACAATGACATCGAATCTTTAATAGCAACCATACCAGGTAGAGAACTGATGATCATAATTGGCGATTTTAACGCGAAGGTGGGTGACACACGATTAGATATGGGTTTGCGGAATATTGTAGGCAACTATGGTCTCGGCCAAAGGAATGATAGAGGGGAGAGGTTACTCCAGTTCGCAGCCGACAACAACTTCACCATTATGAATACAGTATTCCAGCAACACCGCAGAAGACTATACACCTGGACATCCCCTGATGGTAACCACCGCAATCAGATTGACTACATACTGATAAGATCTAGATGGCGTAGTTCAATAATGAACGCGCACACACTGCCTGGAGCCGACTGTCAATCTGACCACCAACTTCTCGTGTGTAAACTCAAACTTAAGTTACGTAACTCCATACCTCGTAAAACTAACAAGAGGCTTGAAATAGTAGACCATACGGCTTTCAGAAACCAACTGGCAGCAGATAATAGCAACTGGAGGTCACTAGCCCTTGATGACGACCCCGACTCACTCTGGCAATCCGCAAAAGAGCACATAAAGAATACTATACGCTTGTCGCAACCTACTAGAACGAAAGGCATACATCAACACTGGATGTCAGACGACACCTGGCGTATAGTAGAGTACCGTCGTGAGTTGAAGGCCAAGGGGGCATCTGTCCAGGAATTGAATCTGGTGGGTACACAGATCCGAACCTCTAAACGCAAGGATCGTAATAACCATCTCAAAAACATATGCCTAGAATTAGAAAAAAACGCAGAGCGCCACGAAGCTAAAGATTTATTTATGAAGATTCGAACCATAACTCGCCAATTCAAACCGAAAACCTGGGCTATTGAGGATGTAAATGGAGTGACCGTAACAGAAATCAGGGACATTGTGGGAGTGTGGAGGAAATATTGCGCGCAACTCTTCAGCGATAGCAGCACATCATCGTGTAACAGTAGTACACAGGCACAGGAAGCTATGGAACCACCAATCCTGAAAAGTGAAGTTCGTGCCGCACTTGAGCACTTGAAGAGGAATAAGGCTGTAGGTATCGATACCATTCCAATAGAGGTCTTTAAAGCTATGGGTGAATACGGAGTTGATATAATGCATGTCATCTGCAACCGCGTCTGGGAGACAGAGAAATGGCCTCGAGACTGGGCACACTCCGTGTTCATACCACTGCACAAGAAAGGATCAACGAAGAAATGTGGCAACTACAGACTTATATCTCTAATTACACACGCCAGCAAGGTACTCCTTCATATCATCAATACCAGACTGCGAGCTTTTCTGAATCCCGAAATAGCTATTGAGCAGGCGGGATTCATCAGGGGTCGAGGAACAAGAGAACAGATCCTAATTCTTCGACAAATAATTGAAAAGTCTAGAGAGTTTAACATCCCACTCTACATCTGCTTTGTTGACTTTCGCAAGGCCTTCGACACCGTGAGATGGCATAAGTTATGGGACGTACTCATTCAAATGGGAGTACCTATCCACCTAGTTCGTCTCATACGCCGACTTTACGAGGACGGAACTGCGACTGTTCGGATAGACGACGTTGACTCGAAAAGCTTTCATACTCACGCTGGTGTCCGACAGGGGTGCATACTTTCTCCACTCCTGTTCAATATTTACACGGAATGTATTATGAGAATCGTTCTGGATCAATGGGTCAAGGGCATTTCAGTGGGAGGTCGGAAGATATCTAACTTAAGATATGCCGACGACACTACTCTTTTCACACAAACTAGAGAAGACATGGAACACTTGCTGACCCGTCTGGAGACAACAAGCCTCTCCTTCGGACTAACGGTCAACAGAGACAAGACCAAGATGATGATCGTGGACCGAGCTGAACTAAACCATCCTGACATTTCTATGGTTGGCAACTGTGAGGTTGTCCAGTCTTATGTGTACCTCGGTTCCACTATCACAAACACTGGAGGATGTGAAGACGAGATTCGAAGGAGATGTGCTATCACACGATCTGCCGTGGACAAGCTGAAAAGAGTCTGGTGTAACCGTAATATCACCAAAGCCACAAAAGTCCGCCTAATGAGAAGCCTAGTCTTCCCGATTTTCCTATACGGCGCAGAAACGTGGACGGTTCGCCTCAAAGACCGACGCAAAATCGATGCACTGGAGATGTGGTGCTGGCGGCGATTGTTGCGGATTCCCTGGACAGCGTTTCGGACCAATGTTTCGATCCTGGAGGAGCTAAAAGTTAATCAGAGATTATCATCGACTGTGCAAACACGTATTATCAAATATTTCGGCCATATAGTTCGTAACGAACACTCCATGGAACGACTCGTTGTCCAGGGACAAGTGGAAGGCAAGCGGTCACGCGGTCGGTCACCTACGCGTTGGACAGACCTTATCAAAGCGTCAACACAAACCTCCATAGTTCAGAATTTCCGAGACGCTGAAGACCGGGATAAGTGGAGGAGCATCGCGAGGGCTGCTTTGGCCAAAGAAAATGCAGAGTCATCAACCACGACCACTCTGTCAAGAGTGAACGACTAAGGAGGAGGAGGTACACCTACCTACAAATCAGTACGGAACCCTCGGTGCGCCATTCCGACTCACACTTCACCGGTTTTTTCAATACAATTTCTGTAACAATTTCACAAAATATGTTTGCCCCCTGTCAATGTCTTTCAGGCGCCAAAGGCTTGTAGCACTCTAGACAGTTTTTACCCTCAATGAAGGGCGAATTAAGTGGGAATTGTAGTTAAAAGTGATAATGCAATTACGAGATCGACTATACATGTACAGTTAAGTGCAGAAGAAACTCGGAAAATGTAATATTGAAAGTCTTTGGATTCATGTTTTCAAATTTAATTAATTCATCAAACTTTTTTACTACACAGGGATTTCCATATCTGTAAACTTTTCATTTGCAAGCTGCTCCTAGCTTTGTATTTCCGGCATAAAATCTAAAACTTCAAAATAAGTTTTACTTTTATTGAGGTCCTTAAAAGTAAAACTTCTGTTTTGTAAAGTTTCTTTAATATACGTTTTACAAAATACTGCTCTACCTATGTATATTCAGTATACAACAGATAGAGCTACATAACTAACTTTAAAACATCATTAGCTAAGTCTCGATCCCGTGGGAATATCGAGATAAAAAGTATAACAAATGTCCTATTCCACGTCATGTCCCTACCCGTGAGCCAAACATCCAAATCTGTTCAGTCGTTTTAGCGAAAAAAAATAATTTGGGACACGCACAGGAAAAATCCCAAAGGGCAATGGAGAGGGCTATGCTTGGAGTTTCCCTGCGTGATAGAATGAGAAATGAGGAGATTCGCAGGAGAACCTAGGTAACCGACATAGCCCGAAGAATTGCGAAACTTAAGTGGCAGTGGCCGATGCGGCCGAAGGGTTCTGGAGTTGCGTCCGCGTACCAGAAGACGTAGCGTTGGAATAGAATAGAATAGAATAGAATAATTATTTATTTGCATAGAAAGTAGGTACAGAAAAATGCAGATGTTTCTTGGGAAAGGGAAGTGTGGGAAGGCTTCCCACAAGGTGAACCGACGACCTTGTGAAGGCCGCAGGAACCCGTTGGATGCGAGAAGCACAGAACCGGTCGAAGTGGAGGTGCTTGGGGGAGACCCATGTCCAGCAGTGGACGTCTTTCGGCTGAAATGATGATGATGACGCACAGGAAATACAAAAAGTGATAAAAAGGCAAAGGCAAAGTTTAGTTTGCTGTATTCCCCGAATGGTCACAACAACAACTACCTACCCACCTATATTATCCAAACGCTTCCAGCTTGTCAGCTTGTCACTCTATTTGGCTACTGTCATCGATAAACAATAATATATTTATGAATGTACAGCCATTAACAGGGAGGGGCTTGTGGCTAAGTAATAACAGCCGCACAGGTCGATCGATCAGGTTAAGCTACGCTTGCCGTGGTTGGTCCGTGGATGGGTGACCATCTTTACATGCCAAGGCCTGGGAAAGCATGTTTAGCCGTAACGTTGGTCCCAGCTGTCATTCGTGGATCTTTACCCAGTACCTGGGTTGTGGAGGTCAGATAGGCAATCGCACCATGTAAAATACTGGTACTCAGCTGCATCCGGTTAGACTGGAATCCGACCCCAACTTAGTTGGGAAAAGTCTAGGTAGATGATGATGACAGCCATTATGAAAATATCTTTAATTTTATCCTAGTACTAATCACTCCGTTTTATTGCGTAAATGTTTAAGCAGCCATTATAACATAACATTTGGGCACATATATATATAACAAAAAATGATATAAACACCTACATGGTGTTTATATCATTTTTTCCAGCCAGACGCCATTGATATGACTGCAGTATTAATATTTTATTTTGACGCAGTTGGTATGACACGAACGGATTAGCCTTACAATGTTGGCGTTAATTTTTTATCGTGTGTGGGTCCTACTGATGTCGAAAAGCGTGTTTTCCTGCTAAATATATAATTTATTATGTGAAAGGGCGAGAATTTATATTTTATTATTATTTTCAAACTTTTTGGGTTTCATAATTTTTGTATTGAAGAGTGATACTATAATTTTTTCTTGGAGTGTTGGTACCTACCTATTATTATGTTTTGTTAGCCTTCTAGCAGCATTTTTTATTCTTTACCAATCATCCAGTTAGATCCCGATTAATCCACATTTTTTATTCAATTGATTTAACTATTTTTAATCCTCATTCAACACGAAAACAGTTTGCCTACATAGCCACGCATAGCAACTAAAATCAAAATTCATAAAACAAACACAGACAAACATTTGCCCAAAAACAATTGCTTTACGCAAATTAATTGCAGACTTCGTGAAACAATTAGCAGAGTTGGTCGACTTGAAACCAATTGGCCAATAAGGTGAACATCTCGTCAAGTCAATGTCCCAGCCCCTATTCTATCGATGTGACGGACATTGATTAATGCGCTCACCATACCTTGAAAGCTGTCTCTAATTAGGACAGATAACGTTATCATTACAAGTTGGGAACTGACAAGGGATTCCATTAATGAGTGAATTTAACGCGCTTGTTGTCATATTTTGTGGGGTTATATTTGGTGCCATATTTTATGATTGTGTAATATCCACTACTTTAGTTAAAAGAGCGGAAGTGGGCTTTACTTTGTGTAAATAATTTCATCACCACTGCTCTCAAAATGGTGAAGGAAAAAGTCGTGAGGAAGTCGGCATGTCCATGAACCAAAAATTCGAAGACATGTGACATGGGCCCGCGTGGGTGATTACAGCCCACTCCCTATCGAAGAAAGGATGCCTGTGTCAAATTCGTTTTGCATCCTTTGTAAGACCATGGCTACCCTAATAATTTCATTAATTTTATCCCATAGATCCTTAATGGAATGCAAACGAACCATTTCATATCAACAAATCAGTACGCGTGACTTACCCCATCTTGATCATAGAGGATTTGCAAATAAACAAAATCTTCACTATCTTTGTTGACCCACGCAGAACCCCTAAATTATTTTTGTCTGACTGGCTAGGAGTAATTACACGATTTTTCTTTGAAGAAGCTACGGGACAGATACTGTGTTTGTGGCAATAGTGTGTAGTTTTTTTTTCTATTTCACCAGATCAATTAGTTAGATCTGGAGAACACGTTGTTCCAATTAGATGTAGCCAGAAACCATGCAGCACGAAACATAATCGGAACTTTGAGAGGAATGTTTCAGTAAAAATAAATTTCATGAAATATTGACATTAGTCGTAATTTTAAGAACGTTCACAGTCTGATCTCAGTCTGTCAATATACCCATATTTTTCCTACATTTATGACAAGCTTTTGACATCGATTGTCACTGAGATGAGATTGCGACTAGATTTCGAACGTTTTTAATTTCGGGAGTTTTCTTGCCCGTACGAACTATACATACCTACCTATATCCTACAAAGTATTAAAAAAGTCATCATGTATTCCCATTGGCGGTCGATTTGACTAACAAGCTGAGACTTGAAGTACTTATCGAATCAAATCAAAGTTAACTTTAATTAATTAAAAGGCGCCAAATAAATTGAATAACGCGACAGTCGGTTTTATTGATATTTGGCATTCAAAATCGAAGTTGTTATTGCTAAGGCTTAACACAAAGGACCAATTTTATCGTCGACTTTGTTGGAGTGGATTGCTTTCCTGATTTTCAGCTCAATGCACACACATCTTAGCACACTTGTCCTGCATTAAGACCTGTCCAGTGGTCTGATACATCCCTTTCTTCGTGGAAGTAGTGACAATACTCAGAGAAGATCTGCAAGATTCGGACAAATTCGAACTATCAAAAAGGTACTGGAAGTGTCCGTAGTCCTATTTGTATGAGGGGTTGCCACTAGATCCGAACTCTATCCGTCAGAATTTAAAACATTCCCAATTTGGATTGAAGTCGGATCTTTAATTCGGATTCGGATCGGATATAGTGCAGAGAGAGTGACTATAGTTGTTGCGTTTTAGGATCGCAATAGCGGTCAATGCCCTTTCCCTAATATCTCTTCGTAGGTACCCAAACAATAAACTAAGTACGGTTTTTTGTTATTGGAACATGTTGAAGATTACGATAGATATTGATTCAGTACGTTTATAGACTTTGAGTTTTAGAAAAAAAAATGTAGGTGGTTAAATGATTAGTTCTTGATAGCAATTCGTTTAACCTTATATAAAGTTGTTCGTTATAATTATAATGGTCAGTAATAATTTAATACGTCTGACAAACCGAAAACCAGTCTTACTAAGGGTCTCTCTCCATCTGATTCTGTTAGATGACAGTTTGGTGTATTTGTGTCGGCATCTACAATGCCACATGCGAACAACGCATAAACTGACAACGAGCAAAATCCTACATCGCGCAAGCAAAGTTTGCGGGCCACCCCATTGGTAACCTGCCGCTTGGCCTATTTCCCGCTACTCTGACAGCACCAGTAGACGCTTTAGGGAGTCATTTTTCCGTCTCGAGATTTGACAAAAGAATTACTTTTTTCTACTGTTTTTTTTATATAAAATTGGCAATAGTTAATAGTGGATCGTGTGTACGCCTTAAATAATCGAGTTCTGAATCAATTCGTTAAAAAGATAAACGAAGAAGGAAATTAGAAACGCCAATAAATTTAACAATCAGCTTGTTTAATTGTTGTTTTATGATTTGTTTGAAATTCATTGGTCTGTAAAGTGTTTAAATACTCGGAGCTGATTAATTACCTTTGTAAATGCTGCGTTAAATCTTTCATTAATACTTTGACGATAAGTGCTTGCTCACTGATTTGAACTTTTAAGAATCTAGGTATCTGAACAAAGGCTGTAATTTTTCGCAAACAAACTTTATCTCTTTTTTATGTCTGCATGTACATGTAACCAGGCACTTCAGTGCTAACACTTTCACTACGAAAATCACTTACTGCTATGATATAAAGGTGTTGTCAATGGCAAATTGTTATCACTGATTTGCAGTTGAATGTACCTGTTGTATGAAAGGTTTTAAGAATAATTGTATGATGAAAACTCAAATCTGGCTCTACCAACTTCCATTTCAACGAAATGCAATATATTTATTGTATGTACCTATAGATAACTAACTATAAATTAAATGACAAACTAATTAACTATACAAATAAAAACAAAAGGACACTTAGGCGTCGAAGTACTTGTCGAAATGCAATTGTGTTTCAATTAGTTAATTGATATGCAAGCAACCCTAAACAAAATCAAATGCATGCGGGGTTTTTAAAAATAAAAAAATATTTCAATTCCCAACGTGAAAACCAAAAAGGCGTTTGGGTCATTCTAAAACATTTATGTAAATCCCACGTTTCATATTTATATTTATTCACCTTAGCAGATTAGGCATTTAAGCACAATTTTGTCGTTAATTCAATTATCTAAGCCCTCGTTTGACTTCCACACAGTAGCGTATGTACTCTCTCCAAAGATAAGGGATGCTGATTTGCATAAAACAATTATTAATTATATCTCATGGGATGCTACCATTACGCTAGAATACCAAACATAGGTACTATATTGCATACGATTGTTATGCAAATTTTATTAATTAAGGTGACATATTCATAGTTCAGTTAAGCCATTTTGAGTGGGACTTGGTTTTAGTCATGTTCAATTTGTGAATATGTTACTTGTTTCCCATGTGACTGAATGGTTGGAGTTTGATAAAGAACATAGGATAAGATTTATTTTGATAAAAGTATTGTAGAGGTGAGGTACAGCAGCCGGACTATTCATACCTTCGTAAAAATGATACCTTGAAGGCTTACGCGAAGTGAGCCATCACCACTGCTCTCAAAACGGTGAAGGACAACATCGTGAGGAAACCGGCATGTCCTAGAACCAAAAATTCGAAGACATGTGACATCTACCAACCCGCACTGGGCCTGCGTGGTAACAGCCCACTCCTTCTCGAAGAGAGGAGGCCTGTGTCCCAGCAATGGGAACATTTTAGACTGATTATGTAATAAGGAGGTAGGAGGTAGTAAGGAGCATGAAAGGATCGTGGCAGGTGCCTATCCCCATGGGTAGAAGGCGAGATGTTTATGTATGTGTGTGTGTAGTAAGAAGCTAGGTCTTTGATTAGGTGTTAAAATGATTTTAGAGATATTTATATCACCTATGTTCTAAAATACCTCGTGAAAAATCGTATTCATCCTCGTACAACCGACCACAAGCTTTTAGTAGCGAGTTCTGTGTAGGTATAAGTAGTTACCTAGGTAACTACTAGGTTCTAAAGAATAGGTATTACTTAATCTAAGACTAGAATATAATCAATTTAATAATAATAATATTATGTTTAATTGTAAGACAACTATTTTGGTCCACAGTAGAACTTAATACTAAATAGCGTAAAGCATAATAATCAGCCTATAATGTTCCCACTTCTGGGAGACAGGTCTCCTCTCTGTGAGAGGAAGTGAGCTGTAATCTACCACGCGGGCCCAGTGCGGTTTGGTTGGTTTTTGGTTAAAATCTATTATATTACGTCAATAGCCTAAATAAAATGCATAAAATTAAAAATACCATTCATTTCAACAGTAATTTAAATTTAAATGTTAGGAAGCAAACAAGCAAGCTATGCAATGTAGGAAGGAACGTATGAATAAGACCCTAGATTGAAATAGGAAAACCTCTCATAACTCAATTAATTTTTCGCATCCTTTAACCAGACGATCACAATTCTCTGTCAAACGAATTTATCACTTTACTATTTTAACATTAATTTTCATTATTAATGCCAAGTATAATCCACGAAATTAATAATCAGCCGAAATATGGACAGTTTAATTTTAAACTCTTTCAACTTTGCCCATTATTCATGAAGCTCCATGTTTGAAACTCGCCGTGTCAGTGGTCCATACAAAAAGTTTTACGGAAAATACCAGCTATGTAATAAGGGAATTGTAAAATGAATGATGAAAAACCGTATCAAATATTTTTTCCGTTTGCAGTTGCAGCGATGTGCATTTTACGAGTCCTTTTTGAGGACTTTTTGCGTATTTATTTTATAAATTTTGAATACAATGTGAAACAGTTATTCGGTTGTTCGTTTACCAGTGGTCGAGAATTGCTTGTAGGTAGTCATGAGCATAAATATCTGTTTACTATGGACAGCTCGGCAATAATATCTGATTTCAAAATCATCCATTATCAATTTACTGAAATGTCCAATATTATTGCATTCTAAGAGGTGACTCATCTGTTTGAAGCCGATGCAGCATCCAATATTTTGGCGTCGCGTGCCTCGTTAGATAGTTTTGGTTTTCCTTCAATGTCACATATTTATGCTGCCACTTGTATATGCCTTCCACAAATTTTCACATATATTGGCCTTCATTTTGACGACAGATATTAATGGATGAATCATGAAATCAGATATTATTGATGAGCTGTCCATAATAATATATTTATGCATGTTCCTCCTGCTGGGTGACAGGCCTCCTCTCTGAAGAAGGGATAGGCTGTAATCCACCACGCGGGCCCAGTGCGGGTTGGTAGATGTCACATGTTTTAGAATGTTTGGTTCTAGGACATGTTTCCTCACGTTGTTTTCCTTCACCGTTTTGTAAGCAGTGATGATTAAATAATTAACATAAAGTAAAGCGGCAGTCAGGGTTAGAACCTATGACCTACAACTCGTAAATCGCAGCCGTTACCACTGGATCAGCACTGCGCTCGTGACTTTTTTATTGAATAATACATAGGTATGTATTTAACCGGTACATCAGAGGGCAATTTCTCATAATTTAATAATGTTCGCATTCTAATTTCAAACTCAATTTGTCCTAAATATACCTAATTTATGCTGATAGCGAATTTCTACGCTAGTTTTTTTTATTTTTTATTTATTCAAAATCTTTGTTAACAATAGCATACATAAAGTCTGCCAAACTGCATAACAGTTTGTCGGCAGTAATTCTCGTCTAACAATGGATTACAAATTTTGAAATTAAAACAAAAATTATTGTGCTAAAACTTAATTATGCCTATATAAAATAACACATGCATAGTCGAGATCTTACATTTAACAAAAAGCATTTTCGCCATCCATGACATTGTTACCAACATTATCTATGGACACAACGAGAGATAATGTTTTTGTAGAAGTTTTCTAAGTTGGTCCTTAGACTTGACATGCGTTATCAGTTTTGCAGGCAGCTAATACAATAATACAATACTTTCCTGCTGACAACATATTTAAGATTTTTTAATTTACCCAATAATGGAGCGTAGCTTATTAATAGACGTTTTTGACATTGATGGCCGCTGAGATGAGCGCCTACATTTAGAACGTTTTAAATTATATTATTATTGGCCGTGGAAGGGGATGCGGTAAGGTAGCCCACAAAATTTAAATAAAATTCGAAACCGTAAATAAATATAGCTTTACAGAATTATCATCATTAGAATCAGCAATACAACTCCTTAAATGTGCATACACAAGAGCGACACGTGTCGACGACAGAGGTAACTGCAATCGTCGACGCGTGTCGGTGACAGCTGACAACGCGTCACATTTAGAATTGCCCTAAAATGTCAGGATTTCATGAAATACTCGTTCAATATGTTAAATATGAAGAGATGTATTGATGATTTTTATGATTATATTTCTTTACATAAATTACTTATAACGGCCGGCCGCGAATCATATTAAGATCAACATACAACCTGATACTGACCTGCAAATTGCAAAGAAACGTAAGAAATTTTGAATTTCACGTGAATTTAAGAACATTTTCGAAAATACTTATTTAATAAAAGATACTGGAAATCTCTGTTTCTATGCAATTTTAAAATCGATAATTTGGCTGTAACACTATCTTTCGAAAATGTTCTTAACTAACTTTTTAGACCTTTGTATCCTGCTTATGCGTATGAAGTTTCTTTAAAATCGGTTCATTCGTTTCAAAAAACAAGGACTTGAAAGTTTGTATGAAATGCCGTACGTCGTAAACCCTGATAAGTAATTTAAGTAGATAGTATAATGTGGATGGTTAGTTCTAGAAGTCATTATGTAACTTATTTATTTCATAATAATCCTATTGGGTATAATGTATCACTAACATAGCATGGTACCTAATCTAAGGGATTAATGCCACACGCAATATGTTAACGAGGATTAACCAATTATAGGCAATTGAACTGTCGAAATCCAATTACATAATTATGGTAATGTTTGAAAAACGTCATTAGTTTCTATTCTGATATGTAGGTATTCTAAGTCATGATTTCATGAAGTTACAAACACTAGGAAGTTTTTCTCGAATAAACTTGAGTAAATACCAAAATACCGGAAGACGTGGTGGCATTGGAAGGTCTCCCATAATGTGGACCGATGACCTTGTGAAGGCCACAGGAATCCGCTGGATGCGGGAAGCAGAACCGGTCGAAGTGGCGCGGAGGCATATGTCCAGCAGTGGACGTCTTTCGGCTGAAATGATGATGATGATGAAATACCAAAATATTATGTAGTATCTACCTTAGCATGAAAATACTCATAGGTATTATAGTCGACCTCGTTATTGCTTTACCACTTTTGACAATCCCTAGAAAATTTAAATCAGTTGAAACTATCTATCACATAGACAAATGGTCTTGTCGTTTTATGACGTGCATGTATTTTTTTTTTAATAATCTTTATTAAAAGCGTCTAACGGGCCTCTGTGAGTTGGCTTCGGCCTCTCGTACCTACGCCTTCCAAAGGTCCGGGACTACGGTATAAAAAGCTTTTCAAAGTACAGACGCCAGCATATAAAGCTACCTGAAATTGTCAAATTTTCCCAATCAACTTTGAACCTTATGCTTTAGCGATAAAGTTGAAAATCTATTAAAGAAATTTGACAGATTGTAGTAGCTTGATGTGCTGGCGTCTGTACAATTTTGAATAAAACGTGAACCTTAGGGTGACAAGGCAATTGCCTTAAGTAAGTAGTTGTTTAAGTATTATTACTAGAGTCTGAACGAATTTCGTATTCGGTTTTCGTCAATTTTCAGCAGAAATATCATTTTTTGAGCCATTTTCGTTTTCGGCCGAAAGATATAGGTTCCGGCAAATCAATACTAACAAATCTTAAAAAAAAAACATTGTTACAACAAAATAATTATAAGCACAGTAATTGAGAAAATTCTGAAAATTTGCTTTTCCTCGCATATATAATTTTCTTTTCTTTTTCCGTTTTCGTCCGAAAATGCAAATCAGGCCGAATTTCGTTTTGGTTTTCAGCCAAAATAAGAAAACCCATTTTGGAGCGAAACGAACTCTTACTTACCTATTACCAACCTAATTTAACTGTATATAAACCAATTCAAGGACTTTTCATAGCTTCAAAAAAAGTAAGCGTTAGGACAAATACTATCTACTCTATGATAAAAGTTTTCGATACGATGAGACATCGTATCCGCCGTGTATTTTATTTCCTCTACTATTAAAGAACATCGTTTTTATAAGAAAACCTTGCCCCCTAGCTTCGCTTCTGAGTATGTCGCCCTTGATCTTAGTACAACAAAGCATCGATTTCTATAGAGCTATTGTTTTTAGGAGGGTCTATACAACAAGGTAACCTTGCTAAAAAAGATGGCGAACTCGACATTATACTCTAGTCAATGAAAAAGATATGTAAGGGCGAAGTAAGCAGCTTCCGGTTTCCCTAAATATTATAATTTCTCCTTACGTAACTTACGTATAAGTAAAAGTGCGCAGTGCTGCACACCCCTACCTTATTTCAAGTTAAACAAATATCAACTATATTTTAATGACTGTTAAGTTGATTTTAGAGTGGCTAGAACTATTGACAAAGTTATAAAAATGTTGTAGCGTAAACTGAACTTTATTGTGTGGGAGTTAAAGTTATTTTTCCATTAATTCATATTTGTTTACATTTTTGGCAAATAAATCGCGAATGCACGGTACCTAGTATGTATAATGAAACATATAGGTAGGTCATATAGGTATGTCTGGAGTCCGGATGTGTGCCCATTTAATGGCAATAGACTCGCCCCCTATTATATGGGACTTGAAGAGGACTGGCGAAATGGGGGTGTACTGTAGATACACCTCTGCATAACTTTTCGAGGATTACAGACGTGATGTTATGTTATGTGTATAAGTACAATCTTTATGTCTGGTTGTAAATAGGCTTTTTTCGTAAGTTTTCAAAACTTCATTAAAACGTATTTCAGTTGAATTAAATCGGAAACTTTTAAATTCGAAAGCTTTTAAATTATGTAATAGAGGGGCTTGTGGCTAAGTAATAACAAGCGCACAGGTCGATCGATCAGGTTAAGCTATGCTTACCGCGGTTGGTCCGTGAATGGGTGACCATCATACCAAGACCTATACGTATTACTCGTACTTACTACGCCAACTTGCCGTGTTATAGCCGTTTCATGCAGCTTCCAAAGAATATAATTTTTTAATTGAATATAGGTACGGGATAATTTAAATTTGTTGTCAATTTCATAAACAATTAATTCCCCTGGCTCTAAATAAGGTTCGACGTTAAGTTCGACTTCAAAGCGATCACAAAACAGTATTTACTGACTTAAACATAAAATTGTTAAACAGTGAGACAACTCGATCCCTACTCTTCTCTGTTGTATAAGTATGATACCTTTCAGCGACAATTTTCATTGATTTTATTAAGTCCGACGAAGTGCAAATTGTCTGACAGCACATTACATGTGACTTTCATTTCACTCCTCAAATAGTATTGTATTTATCAAGAGATTATTTTACCTGGAATTTAAATGAACAAACCAAAAACAGGAATAATAACGTTTAATAACAGTCCCCAAACAACACGTTAACGGCTACTTAACGGTGTCAATAATCTTAAAACTTGAACATTGAAGATAGAGAACATCTAAAACAGGGCTCGTAATCAGCTTAGCGCAAGTAGTATTGGACTTATCTTCACGGCAGCGGATGGCTGTCCACAGGGATCGTCAATTTCAGATTTTCAGCTTCAGTCTTCACTGAAACGTCGCGGAGGTAGGACGTGTGCGCGGGCAGATAGCAACGCCTACACTCCGCTCGAAAAAATATCTCGAATATTAACATTCAAAGTTTAACACCGACTACGCTTAATTACAATAGACAGTACATTTGTGAATTTTTTTCGGAGTGGACTTGGAAACATTTTTCTTTTACTTTTTTTAGGTCAAAATTATAGTGTTGTTGGAAGTGATGATGTCGAGTTAATGAATGTTGACGATGTTGACAGATGAATGTGGTAAGTGGCAATACAAAATCACTCATCGATTTGTAAAGGAGCTGCAGTACCAATTAATCCTTTTTCGTTTTTGGAGCAATTGTATTTGAACTATTTTCGTCAAGACTTAGCGAAACTAGGTTTAGGGTTCACGCCCTTTATAGTGCTTTAGAAAAGAGGCTAAACACTCTTTTCTAAAATAGAGCAAGAAAGAAAATGGGTAGAACTGGGAACACTGAATTGCGACATCAAAATTGTACAATTCGTGTTCCGTTCAGGAGAGATAACGAAATAAAACTTTCGTACAAGTTCGTCCGAAGGGTTCTGTACACTCGAGTGATTCGTCAACGTTAAAAAGTGGGGCCCGAGATTGACAGAGGAGAGAATTTTCCGACTAATTTTTCACTTTAATTACAATTGAGTCGTTGGAGTTTTTAATTCACTTTTTTATTCAATCATGCCTCGAGTAATGAAATTTTGAACCTCGTTCCTTTTGTAGATTGAAAATTCTGATGATCGGATCGAACTTTGAACGTGTTTGTTGAAATTCATTAGTATTCGTTAACTGGGAAGGTTTTACATAGAATAAAATCAAAGTGTGGATACGTTATTATTTTCATAAAGTACTGCTAAATTTTAAGGTATTTCGTTACAAAAGCATTAAAAAGAAAATGTAAGGTACATTTTCCTTGAACTTTTTACCAACAGTGTTCATTTAATTGCATCGGAGATAGCCAAAAAGCGAGAAATCTTTAAATTAATCTATAACTTCGTTGTAACAACACTTTGATATTTCTTACTTCCAAATAATTGATTTAACTTTACTTTGGCGTTTGCCACTCCAGTGAAAGGTCCCTTAAAGCAATTTTCTTTAGGAACCGAAATATCAAATTTATTTTGTGAATACAATGGCTGAGTTACATTTGAAGCCTTATTGGTGCTTCCATTGGAAAATCTTATTAGATATTGTATTTTTGTATGGCACTTTAAAAATACAATGCGGAGTGTAATATATAACAATGAATACTTATACGTAGCAAGGGCTAACGAGATATGAATTTCATACCAATTTTATTATGTTGTTTGGGATTGGTTTCGTTTATCCTATGTGCACAAATGAGTGTGAAAGATTCGAACGCATAAATAATGTTACACATACGGTGATCTATTAAGCATACATTTGCTAAGAAACCTATAACTATAAGCACTTTGGTCAGCGCCCAATGAAATTGTCAGCATTGCTTGCTTTAATTCTACTTAGGCTGATTTTTTAATAGTCAGATTACTTTTAGCTGTGGAATAAATATTGTAATTTGACAGCTTTTATATTTATACAAAATATGTTTAACTGTCTAATTTATTCTTCAGATAAAAGTTATCCGACTATTGAAAAATTTGCCCTTAGGCCTGATTTTTCAATAAATGATATATTAGTTATGTCAAACTGTTATATTTATTCTTCAGATATAAATTATCTGACTATTAAAAATGAGCCTATAATAAAATTAATCTGAAATTCACTCACTGACAGTCAACGCACAGCCTAAACTGCTGGGTCTAGAAGCATTCTAGAAGATAAATTTCAGAAGAGATCCTAATAGAATGAAGATGATTACTGAGGAAGGGTTTTTGGAAATTCATTCCCTAAAGGCAGGGGTAGAAAGTTTGTAAAGAAGTTTGTCATTTTTGCTGATGGGAATCCCACCGGACACATGGCTTGTTAGGTTATTACATTTTCTAAAGTTACTGCAATTTTGTACTACTACTGAATAAGAAATTCTAGGCTTTTAATGTTAAAATTTTTCATAACAGATATGTATTCTGAACGTACACGGTGAATGTTTAATATTCAATATAAGCTTTTTAATGTCCATCACTAAAGCGCTAGCTAGTTTAGCTCTTTGTCTTAAACTATGAAAAAAAATTACCTTAACCTACCCTAAACTAGTAGGTACCTAGTACAAACGCCACCTTAGGTTTTGACAGGTACGGACAAGCCAAATATGGGTTAACATGAGAATTGGGGTGTAGTTTCCCTCGATAACACATCCCCCATGAGTCTGTAGCATACAGAATCATGTCTGTAGTCTATAGCATACAGACTCATGTCCTCTCTTTGTAATAATTTGTTACATCGGACTCTCGTCGCGGGGAAAAGAAAAGTCAAAGTGTCTTTTTCGAGTTTACTCGAGCTTGGGCGGTCATGATAGGATTTATAGTGCGTTAGGATGACGTTAGTATTATAGAAAAACGACAAATCGTGGAAGTGAGTGTTCTCGCGCTTGTCATGTTAGTTCTGCTGGACAGGCCATAGTCTATCAACAAGCATTCCGTTGCCTTCAACCTCTTTACATATGTCACAATCAAGGGATGACGATCTAATTAGCGTGTCTTTTGTTTTAATGATTAGGCGTTCTTTATTTAGTTATAATTTGGGTAATGGTATTCATGTTGATTTACGACCGAACCCAATAACTTATTTTCAGTTAAAGACAGATCGCTACTGATAGTAGCCAGTACAAACATAACTGTCAGTTTAATATAATCATAAAGATTGCTATACTGTTATTTAATATTGGGACGTTAAAACCAGAGATAGATAGGTTTTTCTACCTCCTATATGCCAAAACTGGTGATAGATAGGTAATTGGGTTCTGTCGTAACACATCTTCTATTGGTGTGGACACCTGTGCCTTGAGGTACAAACACACTCAGCGTGCTTACAACACGTTGCGTGTTCAATATAATAAGGGGTATAACAATGATCTTATCTTAGAGCGTTTCAATTAACTGATTTTAATTCTGAATAATCTACCGTTAAAATAAAATATATTATTTAATTAGGTACCTATGTATTATTCATCATAGACACTGTGTTGGTTTATAGAGTTTTCAAACCGAAAAGTTTGGTGCGACAAGATGAAGCCGTAGATTGTATCGCAATAATTAATTACGACTTGTCAGCACGCACTTAAATTAGAAGGTAAATCAGAAATTTAACACGGTATAAAATTGTTTATTTAGGTACTTATTATTATCCTATTAAATACATATAAATTATATTTTTAAATCACACTAATATTATTTATAAAGGCGAAAGTTTGTGAGTATGTGTGTGCGTGTGTTTATATGTTTGTTACTCCTTCACGCTCAAACGGCTGGATCAATCTTGATAAAATTTTCTATGAAGGTAGCTGACACCATGGTTTAACATATAGACCGCACATAAGGCAGGGCGCAGCTAGTATTATAATATAAACACATTTCAAAATATTAAAAAATAGCAGCCCACCGTTATCGGGAACAGGGTCCAAGATATTTAGGTACTTTATCATTATTATTAAAAGCCTGTTATCTCACTGCAGAGAAAATGCCTCATTACTCTCTTTCCACTTCTCTGTTTTTATTTTGTCTGTCGAGTTGAATAATTTATAAAACTTCATCAGTTCCCAGAGATTCGGTATTTGCTTTTTGATTAAAAATTTAGCAATGATATCCATTATCGGAGGTTTGATCGCGTTGAGGCAAATCGGGAAAAAAATATATTTGTTAGTATTGAAACAATAAATACATTTCGTAATTAAAACTCGGCACAGCGGAAATTTTGCGTGGAGAACAATTTGAATTTAGAGCTCGCGAATTGTGTGGCTAGATGAAAAAAATAAAAAGGAGACAATAAAAATGCTGGCAACAAATCACGACGAAGGATGCGTAAACATTGTTCGTGGCTCTGAACAATGTTCCTTGTGAACTATTAGGAGAATTAACCTCAAAGTAACCGATGTCGGTTGTGCGTTTTACGTAAACGAGCATTTTTACTGAGCGGAATGTTGGACAGTTTCCATACTGATATGGGTTTGGAAAATAAAATGGAGTGGCCGTTTGTTTTGGGGGTGAAGGATCGCCATTTTTTTTGCGAGGTTGTTGAGTGTTTGAAATTATGGATAGTAAAAATGAAGGGTGTTTTTCTGTCGGTTTTCTGAACATAATATTTTGTAAGAGATTGTTGTTTCAGATAGTATACCTTTCTTCGATTTCTTAATTATTTTGTGTCTATAATAAACATGAAATGACATAATAAAATTGTACACTAATTTTCACAAATGAAACTGAACGCGATCAGCAAACCTAAACCGCGTTCAAAAGCTGTCAGTGTCATTATTCCAAAACAATGATGACACTGACAGCTCTTGTTAGATGTGCTGATCGCGTTCAGTTTCATTCGTGTAATTTGCCGATAAATGGAACCAACAGCTTTTTGTACCAATTATTTATTTAATTAGTTTTAGCCATTGTTATTTCACCGAAGGGTAAAGACGTCCTTTTCTCCTTTCTACTTATATCTGTCGAGTTATTGTGGACCAATGTTATTATTACTATCCGCGACTTCACTTCGCTACATCCCAGAGTTACCGCGCTTTTACTACGTTTTCGCTTAGTTATTTCTGTTTCTTTTTTTTGGTTGGCTCCTAAGGGTCGTAGCGTTATGATTAACTCGTTCAAACAATCAAACTCTTCAGTTTTTACTATAGATTTTTGTTTAAATTTGACACATCAGTAGGAACCTAAAATGAATGTTAGATTGCTGGATTAGCATAATGTGCTTTTCGTTCCAGAAAACTTATAACTTTTCAGTGAATCCGCGAACACGACGAGCTTTATTCTGCCGGTTCAATATTCAAACGACTTTTAAAACTACGTTGCGCTTTCATTGGAAGAGTAACTTGATCTGGCGTTTTGCCTAGTGTAGCAGCACGAGCATCAGACAGTACAGTAGGTATAGTCACTGCAGTTGCAGTTGTCGTGTTGCCATTGAATAATTTACAGGAATTGTTACTGCAGCATAAATCCTAACTTAATATTATAAATGCGAAAGTAAGTTTATTTATTACGCTTTCACTCTAAAACGGCTGAACGAATTTGGATGTTTTTGGCACATGAGTAGACCATGACTAGGAGAAGGTCATAGTTTTCATTCTGAATTGCAGACGAATTCGCGGGCAACAGCTAGTTGAAACTAAAAGAAATTTAGGACATAAAGGTTAAGTTTTTTTTTTTAACTCAAACTTTGGTTTCACACACACAATAACGACTGTTCAAATAAAGAGCGTTTTTTGACACCATAATGTCAAATACTGGTGAAAATGATTGTTTGCTGAACGCTAGTTATAGGTATTATGACGACGTAACCGCTTTCCTAGGAGGCTTTCCCGCTTTAGGGTGACTTGCGTAAAACGTAACTTTAGATCCATTTATTCGTGCAATAACAAAATCTTTGCCTGCAAAATGAACAGCTTGACGGTTTCCTTTGTTTTTAAACCAAACAAATTATCGAGACTTCCATCTTTCTTTTGTTTCTAAGCCTCTTTTACACAGCAGATAAGATTTTTAATTGCAAGTATGCTTCAATTTAAAGCCAGTGTTTGTAACGTCTTGTCCAGCGGAAATGAATTGCTAGGCTTTTATTCAATTCTGCTGTATTTTAAATGCTTCGGCCATGATGCTGTCTAATATTAAACAATAATTTAAGAATTTTAAATAGATCAATAGATGACATTTTGAATTCAATAAAATCATTCAATGTAGCATTTTTTTTGTAAATTATAAACACCAACTATCAGAAGAATATGAAAATGATAATGAAATATTGTTGTTGCCAGGTTCTAGCTTCCATTTTCTGGTTCCTCAAACGACATTCAGTATGTCTCGTTGACTTCTAACAACTGCTAAGGGAGCTAGCAAGAAGTTCATTTAGTCAGCATCTAAGACCACATTGAGAACAACTGAACATCGTACGTGTAACTAAACACATTTACCAATCCCCGGACCAAAATTGATCACGAGTTTACGTTAACAGACCAAGCTCTGCTAAGCTCCTTTATAGTATCAAGTTCGTTAGAAAGCAGTTATATTAGAGGTACACGTTCCAAAGGATTTCGGGTTTGTATCCGATAACTTCCTCTTCAAGTTTAATCATATTTAACGGGTTTAATTCGCGTGAATAAGTTATTTACTTCAATATCTTAGAAGCTTTGGTACTATTTGTGTTATTATTTTAGGACTATTTGAAGTACGGTGTTTGAAACGTCTTGCGATAACGTTTTGTATTAACTAAATTTCCGTAATTCATATGAAATCTTGGAGTGGAACTCCTTGTCTGTATGTTCCGATAGCAAAAGTCTGAGAGCTTTGGAATCTCGAGTCAATAGATGACTTCTAAGGAAACGTGCGTCATGGTTGACTGCATGATCGCTTACTATCAGGTGAAATACTGGTCAAACGCTAGCCTATTAAACGTGAAAGGAACTGGAGGAAAATTACAGTTTCTTGGCTACTTTTTTTAAATTGACAATCTCGGTACCTACTAAAAACTGAAGAATCCTAGATTATATTAGATGGAAATTAGGTATAAAGGCGAGTTCATCTCGCCTAGCTTTTTCCCAACTATGTTGGGGTCGGCTTCTAGTCTAACCGGATGCAGCTAAGTACCAGTATTTTACATGGAGGGACTGCCTATCTGACTTCCACAGTCCAGTAACTGGATAATACGATACACCTTGGTGAGTTTGGAAAGTCAAGAATGGATGTCAGACTTTCAGTCTTCTGACGACACATAACGACTGTCAGAAATCCACGAATGACAGCCGGAATTAACGGTGGGTCTTGGTATGTAAAGATGGTTACCTATAGATACATGCGAGGAATGAATTTAGTTTAAAATTTTAAATGTAAATCGACTTATTTTTTTACACGATAATTTGGCTTTTATTTACTGTGGATTTGTTGAGAGGGGCTCGGATTTATGTACTAACAATAATAATTGATTTGGAATGTATTTTTTTTAAATATTAATGTATGTATTGAAATTTTAAATCTGCTCTGGTTTCTTTATTGTCATTCATGTGTCTTGAAATAAGGAATTTATAGACTATATAGGAATTTAAGGCCCGTTTAATATTTATTCAAGCAAATTATAACCAGCGTGTTTAAATACAATGTACCTAACATTCTTATGAATCTCTAAAAATCTTCTTAATGAAATTAATTATTTTTTTCTAAATATTGCTGACGTAATGACCATACAAACCCTCACGTCATTTTATTATTAGCTTTTATTATTATTATATTATGTATAGCCACAGACAATATAATGGTATCTTGCATACTGTGGTTTATCCGTAACATTCATCACAAGCACATAAGTCGTCCTCTACAATAGTTTCGTCTTCGCCTCAGACGTAACCCTAAAAAGGGACGTAAATTACATTTTATTGTACGAGGGAAGCGGGTTAACCCATTATTTTTCAACTGTATCTTTTTATGGCAATGATGGCCATGTAGCCTCTGGTTTGGATATTTATACTATGTTTGTATTGTTTGTTGTTGTAAAAAACTTGATCACTTTTCATTACAAGGACGCAATGTGGAATTATAAGTTATCACTTGTCAGGCTTCTGTTATATTAATTTTGACTTAAATTAAGGATGGTCTAGAAGAACCACATTAAACCACCTCGCACACTTTGCGACATGCGACTGCGACAAGACACTGACCTGTCGTATGAGGCTGTCATCGGGCGTGTGCGTGAACAGTGCGTCTATACGCTGCGACAAGTACCTACCGACAGCGTGCGCCTCTTCTAGCCAGTCATTGCGAATCTGCAACTCGACGACAAGTGTGCGGAGCTTTGAACAAATTATTTGCACCGCAACCTGTTGTTGCGTAAAGATGGGTGACCATCTTTACATATCGAGACCCCTCCGTGCCTCGGAAAGCACGTTAAGCCGTTGGTCCCGGCTGTCATTCGTGGATCTTTGACAGTCGTTACGGGTAGTCAGAAGCCCGAAAGTCTGACAACCAGTCTTACCAAGGGGTATCGTATTACCCAGTAACTGGGTTGTGGAGGTCAGATAGGCAGTCGCTCCATGTAAAATACTGGAATTCAGCTGCATCCGGTTAGACTGGAAGCCGACCCCAACATAGTTGGGAAAAGGCTAGGCAGATGATGATGATGATGATGAACCTGTTGTTGCGTCTAGTCGTCGAACTATCGTAGTCGCATGTCGCATAGTGCGTGCCATGTCTAGAAAGTCTATCGCCGTCACAGTTATTTTAGGGAACTTATTTTTTTTTATGACAAATAAGTTATTTAATCTCTTTCCGAATCGAAACTTTTCTTCAGATTTTTTCAATTCAGTAAAATGTAGTTACATTTGGATTCTGGAGCATTGATATTATGAATAACAAATGAAACTATGGTTTGGACTGATGGTGCTAATTTCATCAGTGATGGTAACTTTGTCAATTTAAAGGCATAATGTTTATTTTTAGCAACAAAAATTCGGTTCAGTAGTTTCTAATCCTACTTCAAAGTGTTCATAATATATCGTCACATTTTGTTCTCGTAGATATAATTTCGCTACGAAAGCGTAGTTTGAGTTTTCCTCCTTTTCTGTAATAGGTTTTCTATGTATATTTAGATTTCATCAACTGATCTCCCACGTCTTACTTGATACTATTAAATGGTTTTCCTGGAGGCGTTGGATAATATTATTTATGAATTAGGAATTCGAAAAATTCTGTAGATAGGTATTTATTCGTTATTCCGCTTCCACGTACGAGTACGTAATAAAGATATTTATATATTGGTGTTTATATGGTTTGGTAACGCCTGTCAAAGATACAAATGACAGCCGGGACAAACTCTTTATTTCAAATAACGACTTGCTAATATTAATAGTGTTCAAGTTTCATTGCCTTGGTGACTGGTGACTGGTTTGTGTTACCCTCGAACAGTACATGGTCGGAACGTACGCACCAGGCGACTGTTCGCTACCAGCTTTTGTAGATCCAATACTAGTGTGCGCTCACCGCTATACCGCTTCGTCGACACATGTTCGGGACCGGGACCGCGGTCCCGGATTTCACCTATAATTATTTATAAGTGGTATTTTGGGACCAGAAAAAAAGAAGGTAAAGTACAGTTAACAAAAAAGCTAACACGCGAACACCCAAACATATATGAATTTTTTGTTTGTTACATCTTACAAAGAATACATATTATTTAACTTTTTTTCTTTTAATTTATTTTTAGTTAAGTTACCCCTACTACAGTTAACGTTTGCTAACAGTTAGTTTTTATTTTATTTATTATATAAAATAGTAATCTGTGGAAAATGTTGTGGGTAGTATTTGTTGAGTTTAATTTTAAGACAACACTGTTTATGCTTATTAAAGTACTCGTACTGTTTGTTTTCCCATATGTCATAAATAAAAAATAAATAAAATCTGCAGAGAAATAGACCCTTATTATAACGCCTTGAAGCAGGCTTCAACACAGAACAAGAACAGGTTCTATATATTATATTCAATTATATCGCATTTGCTTGTGGTACCCAAGTACCCTCATATTTGTTCCGAAGATGACCTCAATAGCCTCTGGAGACGCGACTGAAGTGGTCAACTGTTGGACAAAAATAATAGGACGTGCCACAATGAGAAGGGAAAAAGGTGGTGTATTGGTGAAGATTTTTGAACCGTGTTTTTGATGTCAATGGGTTCGTCTTTATTTATGCATAATAAACTTTATGTAGATATCATACATTAACCGGTTGAATGTCGTAATTACAGACACAATTAAAAAGCCATTGTGTCTCGCGTAGATCTACGTTATATACCTACGAAGGGTTAAAGTCGCATTTCGTGTTCGTGTAGGTGTATAATAAAGAGACCTAAATGATTTGTCAAGTCGTAAAAACCATGCGAAGTAAATTAGTTTTTTTTGTTTTTTTTTTATTCATGTTCGTATCTGTCTGTGTGAGTGCATTGTTCTTCTAAACTGCACTAAGGGTTTTGATGCGGTTTTCAACAACATTTATTTAATTTATTCCGGAAGGTTTACGTATGTAAAATAAATTATAAACGGCTTTGAAGGTCCGTGACATACCTACCTGTCCACCATTTTGTTTTTTTTTTTAAATGGCGGCTACGCTTCGATAGCCAGCATCAATGTAAACAGAAAACTTAATGTCTTAAGTATTTTTTTCGAAATAGCGACAGTTCGTGACACTTTACGAAGAGTCGCTATTTCGAAAAAAAAAAAACAACAGGTCGAACAGTTACGCATCCCAAGCCCAGACTCCATATAAAAATCTTCAATTTCCTTTAGAAATACCTACTACAGAAATCTCGATGTTTTGTCAAATCGTAAAACTTTAGTACTGAATAAAAAAAAAAGGCAGAATGAACACAACATTGGCCAAAGGTAGAAACAACCACACACAACAAAACAAATAACCTCATTACAAACAACAATACAACCTCATTTATCCATCGCTATTTGAGTGAACGGATAAAAACAATTACCTAATAAATGAAAAGTCCGTTTAGATCCCAACATTTATACCCGTTTTAAAAAAAATATGTTACTGAATAGGATTACCTAAAAACCACTGAAATCCACATAAAATTACGAATTTTACGGAACAAAGAACAAACGCTGACTTTGGAATTTTCTGCTCAGTAGAGCTTAGCTTAATGTTTTCGGTTTCTAAAATAACAACAGTGAATATAACTGAGGAAATGTTGCAGCATCCATTATCGCACCACACGATAACCCTTTCACTTGAAGTGAAGCGGCAAAATATTCTCCTCATAACGAGGAAATTGTGAAGTGTTTTTAACCGACTTCCAAAAAGGAGGAGGTTATATGTTCGACTTTATGTATGTTTTTTTTTTTTTTTTGTATGTTCACCGATTTCTCCGTCATTTGTGGATCGATTTCGAAAATTATTTTTTTGTTTGAAAGGGTATACTCCCAAGGTGGTCCCATTGTCAGCAAGTTGGAATCTGATGAGAGGATCCCATGGAAATCGAGGGAAACCCTCAACTTTTTTTTGCAAACCTATAGCGATTTGGATATTTTTTAGAGTAACTTGAAGGGTATACTCCCAAGGTGGTCCCATTGTCAGCAAGTTGGAATCTGATGAGAGGATCCCATGGAAATCGAGGGAAACCCTCAAATGTTATTGGCAAACCTATAGCGATTTCGATATTTTTTTAGAGTAACTTGAGCATTTGCTCTCGGAAATCATCATTTGGTAAAGTGGAGCTGATGATGAAGACTACAGACGGCCATCGGAACTAATCAATGATAAATATTTCACGGGTTGCGATTCGATTACTTTAATATGGTTGCTAAGCAATTTATGCTCGTCACAATGCATGTGGTGGTGGAGTGGAGTTCTTCAGGTTCTTACCAGGAGAACTCCTCAAAAATTAACGTCCCAGCATCGGGAAAAGCAATATTTTGTAAAAGGTGATGAGCAGTTGACGTTATGCTATTGTAACTTAGATAAATTACAAACTCTTTCACTAAAAAGTGAAAAATAAAAACTTTTTTACAAAAAAAAAACAACCGACTTCCAAAAAAAACTACAAAGTGATAAATAACTTTTATTTCGGAAGTCGGTGTCAATAAACGAAAATGCAGAACCAACGACACCGACTTCCGAAATAAAAGTTATTTATCACTTTGTAGTTTTTTTTGGAAGTCGGTTGTTTTTTTTTTGTAAAAAAGTTTTGTATTTTTATTGTCATGTTTAAAATAGAAAATTTTCCGTTAGTTGTGAAGTTTAGTCAATCGTCAGATAACTTTTATCTGAAGCATAAATATGGCGGTTTGACAGCTTTTGTATAAACAGAAAATATGTCAAATTATCCTTCAGATAAAAGTTATCTGTGTCTGTCTCTATGGTCTAATGGTCGCAAGCGCTACTGCTGAGCATAAGGTCCTGGTTTCAATTTCCGGGTCAAGAAAAGTAATATTGGGTTTTTCCATCTGAAATTTAGAAAGAAAATACGTTTATTTGCGGTGAACATGACGCAAAAAAAGAACATAAACACGAAAAAATTAAATACAAAAGGTATAGTATAGAAGTATGCGTCACATTCATTTCTGAGGAGCAGAACGGGGTCTGAATTTGGGCCCGGTTGATGGCAACAGGCTGGTCCCCTGTTACATGTGACTTACACTACACAAAAAAGCGTGGTAATTGTAACTTAGTAATGTAAAGTTACCCCTTTATTAATAAACGTATTAGATCAGATGAATAGTTACACACCGATCTCTCTCTGTTGTGTTTGTTGTGTAACTATACAGACGTTAAACAATGTTTATTAGTATAAGGGCGCATTCGACCAAACTTTTATACCTAGAATAAGTCTTATCCTGAGAATAAATATTGAATTTTTGACAGTTAGTCCATACTAGAACTGTCAGTCGTCAATTTTATTTCAAGAATAAAAGTTATCTGACTTTGGTAAAATTAGCCCTAAGGCGGTTAGTAAACAAGTGCTTGTTCTTTAGCATTAAATATTGCGATTATTATTAAGCAACACATCCCAACTCAAAGTGCCGCTCACCACAACAAAGCAGTTTTCAGCTTCTAAAACACAGCCAACGGCGGATATACTCAAGTAGGTGTATACCTACCTGAGTATATCCGCCGTTGGCTGTGTTCCGGAGGTGTGTTAATAGATACTGGAACTTATGTATATAAGTTCCAGTATCTATTAACACACCTCCGGATAAATCCGCACTGTTGAAGTTGAAGCGATGCGGGAAACAAATCCTCATGGTTCGAATAATCTCCCATTTTGCCAGCACCGTTATCCCATACGAGTTTTTATGGGGAACTATTTGTCCCTACAGGAGGATAATATTATGTAGGTATGTGTGGTAATAGGTAGGTAGTTAATTGTAAAGTTTAGATTCTTGTTTTTCTTTTGGTTAAAGTAGGTATGTTATTGTAAAGATGTTTTTAGTGATGTGCCTTTTGTTATGGAAATATAATTATAATGATTTTGATAGACTGTACATAATCACAACAGATCCAACGTAGTGATTCAATTTTAGTAACTTGACCAAACTATCATAAACTAGGTTAATTTTCACCCTTTGAATATTACAGTCTAATTAAAAGGCACCTACTTTTAAAATGACCTGCAGATCAGAGGGCTGGCCTATTTTTTGGTCAAGGAATCAGCATTGCCATACAACGTGTCAATACTGCCAGCCTTTTGGGCACGTTTCCTATTGACAGCGATGCGGACGAATTTATTGATGCTCTTTGATTATTTCCCCTCCTTTTTTATACAATATCCTTTACTTGTACATATTATTATTATTTTAAGACTGTTAGCTTAGTAATTATACTCGCGCCTCCTCCTCGAGATTAGTAATTTACACATGTAGTTACGCTAGTTGTCACCACTCATGCACTTAGTTGAGAATTTTTCTTTATCTATGGCAATTCAATTTGACATACCCACAATTTTTTTATTAATTTATATTTTTTATACATGTGGGTACTTCGTCCAGTTCCGCTCTCAGACGATATCGACAATCATTCGCATTTTAGTGCTCAACCACTCAACATCTATTTCGCGTCTTCGCACAGTTTGTTATAAAAATGCCGAAACGTAAGAATTCTAGGTCTCGTGAAGAAGACATTAACCATTACAAAAATAAAATTAGAAAATTAGAACGCAAAATTCGTGATAGACAAATTAGTGCTTCGGAAAGTGTATCAGACTTGGAGGAAGCTGTTGTTCTACACGATGAGGATATTGGAGCAGGTACTTACCCACTTATTCATTTTAAAGTGATATCTATTTTCTTACCGTCTTGTTTACGTATCTACGTATTAACTATTTTAATGCAACCTGAACAGTCACTGGGGCTGTTTCAACGCATTTTAAATTCGGTTGGCGTTCCTTCCGCTGGGGATTGTAACCTAACCCAATAATTATTATGTTTATGACTAATCTACAAACAATAATTATGTAGGTACCTACTAAGCTGAAATTCCAATTCTTTGTATAAAGATATAAGAGTATGATCATAAAAATTAGTCATGGTCTTATTTAAGTCCACTTTTTAATGTTTTCAAGTAAGTTATTTAACTTACGTTTTTAAAAAATTATCATATCTATGATAATTTTCAGACACCGCCACACTGCGACCAGATGATTGGTTATTAGAATGGCCACCTGAAGATGAAACAGTTCAGGTTTCGCAAAAAACCTGTGAACCTCAGCCAGGCCCTAGTACTTCCACAGATGTACACCCTGAAGAGCCTATTGCTCACGATGTTAATATTCCTGATCTGGATACGGAGATCCTAGACGTTTTAGGTGATGATCCTACAAACTCTGACAAATACGGGCCTGAAATACGCAACGAAGTTGCAAATCGTTTATTACACATTGCTAAAGACGGTCTGAATAAGGAAAACCGCAAAGATTTGATCTCAAAATATCTATTACCTAAAAATTGTATCCAACTGGATGCTCCTAAAATGAATCTGGAAATTAAGGCGGCAATTGCTGACACCGCAGTTAAACGAGATAAAGGCATAGAAAACAAACAAAAACAAATGTCTAGCGCAATTGCTTGTTTGGCCGACATTATAAATTCCCAATTAAATTCAAAAACAATAACCAATGACGTCCTGCAAAAATTAATAGATACAAGCTAAATTTTATGCGATTTACAACACGCAGATTCCATCACACGTAGAAATTTCATTTTATTTGCCCTCAAAAATGATATCAAGGAACACCTTAAAAATACCAAGATAGACACTGTTCGGTGAAAATTTAGCAGAGACATTAAAATCAGCAAAGGCTGTAAACAAATCAGGAATCGAACTGAAAGCCGAATCTAGCAGCAAGACTGCGAATACCTACTATAAAGGACAACCATCGAGGGCTTTAAACCGCAGGGCTCCCCCCCAGGCGCGCAGGCCGCCCGCGGGGTCGGCGCCAGCGCCGAGGAGCCGCGAGCCTGCCGCGTCGCGCACGCATTACCCCCCGCCACAGACGCAGTACATACCACCGCACGCGCACTCATCAAAGACGTCATCGCGGGGCCATCAGGCGACGTATCCTCGTCGCCGCTTTTAGAAACAGTTAAGTACGCAGGCCGCTTATCTAAATTCTATCAACAATGGGCTGCAATTACGAACGATCAGACTATACTATCTTGGATAAGAGGTTATAAAATACCATTTACAACACCCGTTGTACAACATACACTCCCGGCTAGAACAACTTACTTGTCTAATGAAAGACCGCATTATGTAGAAGCAATTAATAACCTACTCAAAATAGGTGCAATATCAGAATGTTCTCCATGCGAAAATCAATTTGTCTCAAGTATCTTCTTGGTACCCAAACCAAATGGCAAGATGCGCTTCATTTTAAACTTAAAATACCTAAACAAATTCATTAAAACAGATCATTTTAAGTTAGAGGATTTAAGAACGGCATTAAAAATTGTAACGTATAATTGTCAAATGGCGTCAATTGACCTCAAAGACGCATATTTCTTAATTAATATGCATAAAGAATCTCAAAAGTATGTAAGATTTTATTTTGAGGATAAATTATTCGAATTTAATGTTTTACCATTCGGGTTAAGTACAGCCCCATACGTTTTCACAAAAATATGTAAACCTATAGCTAAATTATTGCGCTCCGCAGGCCTTCTGTCCACTGTTTATTTAGACGACTGGTTATTGTTTGGATATTCCCGTCTGGAATGCCTAACTAACATAGATTTAACTAAAAGATTATTAACCTCACTTGGTTTTATTATTAATATAGAAAAAAGCGCACTTTTTCCTTCGACCAAATGCAGATTCTTAGGTATGATTTTAGATTCACATGAGTTTCAGATTAGTTTACCAACAGATAAAAGATTACGAATAAAAGCGCAACTTGTTATGTTTTCTAAATTAAAGCGTTGCACAATTAGAACTTTTGCTAAGATAGTAGGCTTACTAGTTTCTTCTTGTCCAGCGATCGAATACGGATGGCTGCACACTAAAGAAATGGAAAGATGTAAATATCTCAACTTGAAAGGTCATGATGATTACAACAAATTTATGATTTTACCTGAATCACTACAACCCGACTTTGACTGGTGGTTAAATAAAATAGAACATTCTGTCCATCGAATAAGAGTTGATGTTTACCAAGTTGAGATATTTTCTGACGCCTCAACGACGGGGTGGGGGGCCGCCTGTGAAGGAAGGTCCGCGAGCGGGCAGTGGTCGAATACCGAACGAGATCGACACATTAATTATTTAGAACTGCTTGCCGCATTTATTGCCTTAAAAGTTTTTGCTAAAAACCTTTTTAATTGTCAAATATTACTACGCGTTGACAATTCAACAGCAGTAGCATATATAAATAAAATGGGGGGTATACAATACCCTCATCTCACAAAAATAACTCGTGATATTTGGAACTGGTGTGAAAGCAAAAAGCTTTTCGTCTTTGTCTCGTACATAAAATCTAGTGATAATATTATTGCAGATTACGAATCACGAAGAACTCACCCGGACATAGAATGGGAGCTGTCCGATTGGGCCTTCAACAGCCTCACCAGCGCATTCGGTCATCCAAAAATTGATTTGTTCGCTAGTCGCATAAATAACAAATGTGCCACATACATATCTTGGCACCGAGACCCAGGCGCATTTACGATAGACTCTTTTACAGTTTCATGGACAAATTATGATTTCTATGCATTCCCGCCATTTTCAGTCATACTTAAAACTCTTAGAAAAATAATAACAGACAAGGCACGGGGTATTATGGTCGTACCTTTTTGGCCAACACAGCCATGGTACCCCGTGTTTAGATCCCTCCTTATTTCGGAAACTGTTACATTTCCACCTAAAAGCCATGCCTTACTGTCTCATTCCAGCTCCCGTCGGATACACGAGTCGATTACCCTGGTGGCAGGCATATTATCCGGGATGCATTTTCAAGGAGAAACATACCAGAATCATCACTTGATATAATGTTAGCATCATTAGCACCTAATTCCATGAAACAATACGATGTTTACTTGAAAAAATGGTGGGACTTCTGTAAAATTAATTCGTTAAATATTTATAACGCCTCTGTACCCACAGTAATATCCTTTTTAACCCAACTCTTTAATGATGGTTGCCAATATGGTACACTCAATTCATGCAGATCAGCTCTTTCCCTGGTACTGAGTCCGGTACTAATTAGTGATGATAGAATAAAAAGATTCCTCAAAGGGGTTTTTAGACTAAAACCGCCAAGACCTAAATATGAAGTTACCTGGGATACCAACCTAGTATTAGATAAATTGAATTCATGGCATCCTAATGAGGAATTAACCTTAGATAAACTTACAAATAAAACTATCACTTTACTGGCTCTGTCAACCGCACACAGAGTCCAAACTCTCTCGAAGATAAAAGTTAGCAATATTCAAAACCTTTCTCAGCGTATCACAATTAAAATCTCCGATATCATAAAGACTTCTAGACCGGGTTCTCAACAACCCATTATTCATTTACCCTTCTTTATTGATAAAACATCCATATGCCCAGCCACTACATTACTGTCTTACATAGAACGTACCTCATTGTTAAGAACATCCGACGACTTATTTGTTGGAATTAGGAAACCTTATAAACCAGTGGGAACGCAAACGCTTAGCCGCTGGATAAAGCAAACACTCAGCGAGTGTGGGGTCGACACAAACGTGTTCAGTGCACACAGCACGAGACATGCAGCATCATCGCGCGCGCACTCACTGGGCGTTAGCCTAGATACTATCCGTAAAACGGCAGGTTGGAGTAGGAATTCCACAACTTTTGCAAAATTCTATCAGAGGGTTATTATTGATGATGATAGTACTACCTTAGCAGAATCAATAATCAACCAACATTCATAATTAATTATTTTGATTAATTATAATTGTCTACAGCTAACTATGATAGCTATTATAAGAATAATTATAACTTAGTTAGTTAATTAAATTCATAATTATTGTTAATCCTAGAAGTAAGTACAAAGTTGCTATTTCTGTTTATTGATTGTACCAAAACAAAGAATAATAAAATTATTTTGATTTTTACGAATATTATTATAAATTGATGTATTACCAAAATAGGTACTCTCAAAGTCTACATGTGTAAATTACTAATCTCGAGGAGGAGGCGCGAGTATAATTAATGATTAAACGAACTTACCTGTACGTGAAGTTCTATCATAATTATACGAGCGCCGAGTCCGAAGAGATTAGTAATCCCACCCACCCAGTGCTGTACATACTTACACACCCCAAATTACCTAGTGTCTCGGAAATACATCAATTAACCGTAGGGTATTTTACTCTAAACTAAATGATTGTCGATATCGTCTGAGAGCGGAACTGGACGAAGTACCCACATGTATAAAAAATATAAATTAATAAAAAAATTGTGGGTATGTCAAATTGAATTGCCATAGATAAAGAAAAATTCTCAACTAAGTGCATGAGTGGTGACAACTAGCGTAACTACATGTGTAAATTACTAATCTCTTCGGACTCGGCGCTCGTATAATTATGATAGAACTTCACGTACAGGTAAGTTCGTTTAATCATTAAATATACAATATTTACTTCCCTGTAATTAACAGCAGATCATAACTTTAATCTATATAATAATAAGCGCATCATTTGAGCACGGCTAGACCGATTTGAATATTTTTTGTTTTATAGTGTTCGCAATAGTCTGAATTAGGTTTTTATAGAAAGAAAAATTGGAAAAAAATCTCGTTGTCACTCAAGTGCAAATTGCTCCTCTACACCGCGGTCATCCGTCCCATCATGACTTATGCTTGCGTAGTCTTCGCACACGGCAAGCCGCGACATCTGCATAAAATGCAAACCCTCCAGAACCGTTTCCTCCGAAAGGTCACGGGAGCCCCCTTCTATGTCCGAAATGGGAATCTACATCTAGATCTCAGAATCCCCACCATCCAGCAGTTCATGAAACGAATCTCCAAGCGCTTCTTTGACTCTGCCATAAAGCACCCCAATCCCCTGATTGCGGCGGCCTCCCGATACACTCCCTCCCGCATAAGTAGGATTCGCCGACCGAGGCATACCCTCACTATCCCCGACGACGCCACTACCCTCCTCCAGGAGAGCAGTAAGGCCACCAGTACTGACAGACGACAGTACAAGCCCCGACATCCGTCCTTCCGTCCTCGCCGTCGAGGCCCGTCGCGACGCCCCGCACCATCACCGTGCCCGCCCCGACCCTCGCTCGAGCCAGCCCGCGCAGCTGAGCATGTAGTTTTAAATTCGCCCCAAAATAATAATACCGATCCAGCCTGTCCCTTGCTGTCCTCTTCCAGCGACGCCCTGAGCCGAGGTCCGAACCCCGTGAGGGGGTGCCCTTAGCGCTGTCGCTTAGTTTTTAAGTTTATTGTTTGCCCTGGCTGGAGGCCTTAATTTAAGGCATCCACAGGAAAGTCCGGTTAAGCAGTAGCCATCCTCATACAGGAAGAACTGCGAGATGCCATTATAAAAAAAAAAATGATGAATGATTGAAATTTGGACAGGATGTGTCTGTCGGGTAAGCTAGTGGCACAGCTAGTGGTGAATAAAACCTAGTGGTTTTATAAACATAAAACTGCGTGCCTAGGTAGTCCTAGGTCATCATCATCTGCCTAACCTTTTTCCAACTATGTTGGGGTCGGCTTCCAGTCTAACCGCATGCAGCTGAATACCAGTATTTTTACATGAAGCGACTGCCTATCTGACCTCCACAACCCAGTTACTGGGTAATACGATACCCCTTGGTAAGACTAGTTATCAGACTTTCGGGCTCCTGACGACCCGTAACGACTGTCAAAGATCCACGAATGACAGCCGGGACGGACTTAACGTGCTTTCCGAGGCACGGAGGGGTCTCGATATGTAAAGATGGTCACCCATCCACAGACCAACCGCGGCAAGCGTAGCTTAACCTGATCGATCGACCTGTGCGGCTGTTACCATTTAGTCCTAGGTATGTTTATAAAGTTACCACAAAGTGACGACGAAATGGAGAGACTTTTCGTCTAAGACTGATGTTACCAAAGTCAGATATCTTTTATCCATGGAATAAAATTGACGTCTGAAAGTTCTAGTATGGAAAATCTATCATAAAAACACATAATAGGCATAACGGACTGTCCCCTGTGCAGGGCCTGCATGGAAGCTGAGGAAACCGTTGCGCATGTGCTCTTTGAGTGCACAGGCGTCACCCAGATTCGGTACGAAACCCTCGGGACACCCAGATCTTACACAGATGTTCTCAACAGGCCAGGAGACGTACCTAATCAACTTCTGGAGGAAGTTGGGCTGGTTGGAATAACCACCGACTGAAGCCATGGCCCAGGCACAATGGTTCACTTCAAGGACAAAGTGCGGAAACCAAACCATAGAACATAAAACATCTCTCAAAAATTCAAATTTTATTCTCAGTATAAGACTTATTCTAGGTATAAAATTTTGGTATAATTCGCCCTTTTATTGATAATGTAGGCCGTTGACAAAGTTAATTTGTAACGGGACTCAATAATAATTTATGAGATGATTTCAACCGAAAATTATCTCGCCATGAATTTAGTTTCTTTAGCTAATTACTTATTCAACATTTTCAATTAAAATGTCAGATTCTACTTTATTCCCAATTCGAGTCTTTCTTCATTAGTATGCTAATCTAATTGTTGTAGTACTTAGAGGCTTTGAGGATATTAAAAAGGATAAAAAGTTATTGTATATTTTGTTGGGGTCAAGACAAACGAAGCTAATTGGACCATGATTTTTTATAACTTCCGTAAGCAAGGAGTGGTTACGGAAGTTCTCACAGGAGGTCGCAGTAACTAAGCTAGGGCACCCCGACCAAATGGGTCAGGTAAGGTTAGAACTGTGACCAACCGCGCAACCTACATCCAAATTGGTCGCAGTTACTACTTGCCTATGCAGTATTTTAGGACTCCAAAATATGAATTGTTTGAGGTTCATAAAAACAGGCGCATAAAAAGAGGCGCATACATTACAGCGCATACATTATAATATTTAAAGGAAAGCAAAAATTTTATTATTTTACGTTCAATTAAATAAATCTGTTGACCGACTTTTCACATAAAATCATAATTACTCAATCATTGGTAGGTACTGTGATCAACATGAAACATTGGATGTCTGGTGGAACAATTGTATTGTACGAACTGATTCGATAGGCAGGTGCTGTTACATTAATTACCACCCTTTGTGACCGCGTAGGTACGTAAAAACAGCATAATCTTAAATATAAAAATGAATCGCTAAATGTGTTGCTAAGCGCAAATGTCGAGAACGGCGAGATCGATTTCCCTAATTCTTTTTTTATAATATTCCTTGAAGTACGAGGATGGTTCTTACGGAGAGAAAAAAAAATTAATCGAAAAAAAAATTGCACCCGTGCGAAGCTGGGGCGGGCCGCTAGTTAATAATATATGTAAGTACCTACCTACATAAATTCTCTCTCGTTCCAATGCTCAGAATAGAATATAATATAATACTCTTTATTATGTATTCATTTTAGTTCCATGTATAATTTTCTTGTTTTTTTTTTATATCTTATCGTATACTGCACCGGTTGACGTCATCACGTCAACGCCGGCTGTCGCTGAAAACCAGCGATGGGACGCTGACGTGACGCATATTTCCCCCCAACTTGTTATTTTTTGTGTCTGTGTTCTTCTGCGTCATATTGACCGCAACTAAATGCATTTTCTTTCTTTCTTGTGAAAATTACAGACATGAATGTATAAAGAGTGACACAATGGGTGACCTTTTCGCTAAGCGATCTTTTAAAGACAATCTTTGGAAGGATTAAAATGGAGAAGGAGAGACAACACTGTAGGTAGTCCGCTCAGTTTGTGTCCCATAAAATATAATACTGAAGCTTACATGAAACAGTCGAATATCAACGATGAGCCAACTACAGCTTCTTCAAAAAGAAATAAAGAGCCAGTGAAAAGTGAGTGTGAATTTTTAAAAATAAAGTATTCCATTTGCTACTTTACTTTACCTACTGCCCCATTTAAATAAAACATTCTGAATACAAAATGTATGACAATATTGCGACACTTCATTACTTCCTCCAGCTTATTCCAGAGTATAAAGCTTTGCTCTTTGATTGAAAAACTAATCTAAAACTGCTGGAGTATCGTTGTATAATGTTGTTGTTGTTGTTATATCAAACGAAAAATTGTCCATTCCGTACCATTTTGTGTTAAATAAAAAGTCTTGTTTTTGTAAAATCAGCCAGTTACGTAACACAAGAATTGGTGCTGATAGGTAGCCAAAGCCATACTCTGCCTAGCCTTTTCCCAACTATGTTGGGGTCGGCAGTCAGTCAATTTGTATGGAGCGACTGCCTATCTGACCTCCACAACCCATTTACTGGGTAATAAGTACTCCTTGGTAAGTCTGGTTTCTTGCTTCTGACGATCCTTAACGACTGTCAAAAGGTCTAAGAATGACAGCCAGAACCAACGGCTTAACGTGCTTTCCGTGTGTCTCGGTATGTAGGTAAAGATGGTCACCCATCCACGGACCGACCGAGGCAAGCGTAGCTTAACCTGATCGATCGACCCGTGCACGAGCCTCACCTCCAAAGGGCAAAAGGAATAAATAAATTCGCAAGTTTTTTACTTTCTGTGAGTTATTAATCTAAGAATTCCAGACTTTAAACATTTATGTAAATCCGAAATACTACGCCAACTTGAACCAATGAAATAATTACAACTTCCAAGACAACTCAGCTACCTATTTTTACAAAGATCAAAATGGAAATGATCCGCAGAACTTCTAAATTAAATACGACTTGGAAACACCTTATGAATACCAAAGTTCTTCAATTTAAACCCGGTTTAGGCACCCCTACACGGTTCTAATCTAGGAACGTCTTCAGAACGCGCTCTGCTGGCTACAGTCCTTAGTCTGGGCTCTTCAAAGTGACGTGTGGGTGCTCTCGCTTTGATTTTATTTAGTACTGCAGCTGTCATGGCGGAACTATGCGCGGGAAAGAGTGTTTTAGAGAAATGGGGATGGTTTGGATAGAAAGTAAACTATAAAGCTTAGATTTTTATTTAAAATGCGTTTAATCTCATTTTCCCTTAACAAAAATATACTAGGAAACGGGTAAATGGGTTAGACCTATGGTACCTAATTAAAGTCAAAAAAATATAATAACATTGTTGAGTTAATTCTTGTGCAGGTAGGTCTGTGTGTGTGTGAGAGAGTGTGAATCTGTTCTGATAAAATATAAAAGTATATTATAAATCAAATATAATTATATTTTTTTAATTAAATTATAAACCCAGAAAAATACACGATCGTCTGCCTAGGCTTTTCACATCTTATTTTTACCAGTATTTTACGTGGAACGACTGCCTATTAGACCTCCACAATCCATTTACTGGGTAACACGATACCCCTTGATACGACTGGTTGTCAGACTTTCGGACTTTTGACGACCTGTAACGGACAAAGATCCACGAATGACTGCCGGGACAGCTCCGAAAAATACACTATGGAAGCTTTTATTTTCCATATTTCGTTGGTTCTTTTCTTCGTTGCTTGCAGTATCTTCATTGACGCAATGATAAACTTTTCTCCTTAAAAATATTGTCCACGGCAACAGTGCCTTATTTATTGTTGTGTGTTACTACCGCTATTTATAACGACTACTACTCATGTGATATCAAGAAAATACACGACATTTTTCAAAACATAAGTTTCACAACGCATTCTCTCAGTGAAACCTAAAACTTTACCGTCACAATGTCCGATTATACTTTAGTCTTATACAATTTGTTTAATTTTAACTCCAAAACAAATTGTTTTATTCACGCAGAGAGTAATAAAGTCATTTATTCAAAAAGTTTGAGACAAAAATTCAACAAAATTTCGCCCTCCCCCAATTCACATTCTTAGGGGTGGAATTACGAAAAACCCTTTCTTAGTGGATACTTACTCTTCACAAAGAATACATGTCTCTAAGACCAGCAGTTTAGGCTGTGCGTTGATATATCAGTCAGTCAGGACTTTGAATTTTATACACACTACCTACCAGTTTGATTTGAAAAATTCTTGTTGCATTTCATAGCCCTATTATTGAGTAATTTATGAGTAGATAAGGCTTCTAATCTTTTAAATCCAACGATGAGTGAAACCGCGGGGCACAACTATGTAAAAAAAAATCCAGAGAAAAGTAATAATGCGCAGTTTTTCTCAAAAAGACATTATTTTGTATGTCGTTTTCCAAGTTATGTCCACAAAACTCATCGCGAAACATAGTTAATTTGCAAAACAGGATTTAATTAATGCGAACATCGTCATTTAGAATTAAATTTTCGTAACGCTCGAAGTTATAGGAGTCTGCGTCACTCCTTTGAGGCCTTTTGTGACAATACATGTATGTAAATTTCACTGAGGTGTGCGTAGATTTACTCGCTTATAATTAAGCCTTTAAGTTTGTTGAGCCTTAATATATTAGAGTAATAATGAATATAATCCCCTGGTTTACTCTTAGCAAGGAAGAATATATAAATGAAAGCACTTTGGTGGATGTTAAATGTTGGATAAATGGGTGCCGTTTCGGCTAGCACGATATTAATCTTACTTAGTGAGGCGTACTGATTTTGGGAATTGTTTTAACAATGTTGATGTGTTAGGAATGGCACGTGGATGAAGACGTCTTGTTTAATTTCTATGTTTGCGTAGTTTTATGTTTAGTTTTTGGGTTCTCAAATTCAAAATTATCATAACTAATTCTACATGGGCACTAACCGTATGTGTATTAAACGTGACAACTGACAAACAACCGGCCAATTGCGGCTCGGACTCGCAAGCGAAGGGCCACAAGGCAATAAACGACGAAAAAATAAGTTTTTTTATAATAGAGGCCCCGTTTTTAATTTTTAAATTTATTTTAATTTTAAAATTTCTTGTATTCGTGAAATTTAAATTGTCTACCTATTACTGTACCTACATGAGACACAGCCCGCTGATAGACAGAAATGGACGGATGGACGGTGGAGGTTAGTAATACAATCCCGTTGCCATCCTTTGAGTACGGAACCCTAATAAATAACTTTTACAAAGTTTTTAAATGGCGCAGAACAATATAATAGAACAAGTACAAATCCTACTCTTTCCTACTAATCACACTAATATTATAGAGGCGAAAGTTTGTGAGTGTGTTTGTATGTTTCTTACTTCTTCACGCACAAACGGCTGAACGGATTTGGATGAAATTTGGCACACAGATAGTTTATAACCAGGATTAACAAATAAAATTTTATCCCGGTATTCCCTCGGGATAGAAACTTCTGTGGGTGAAACCGCCAGGCGCTGCTAGTAGATAAATTATGATATTCAACATTTTAAGGACACATAAAATGATTGTATCGTCTGAGGTTATCTATCGACATATACGAAGCCATAAAATGTTCAACAGCTTAGGAGTACCTATTACAGTTTCATTTTCATATTGTCCCAGTTTTTCAACTGACGTGTTCTATGCCGCTGGGAGAACTTCAATTACTTTTACCTCTTTTATGAATTAACGTTAGTGCTTCGTGAGTTATGTTTCCAAAGGATTTAATAGGTTACTAATTAAATAAAGATTGCAAAAGTGATTAAGTAATACACCTTTAAGTGATTTTGATCTTTACGTGACCGTGAGCTGGCCTATTTTTTGCATCGCTATACAACGTGGCAATGCTGCAAGCTTTTTTGGCACTTTCCCTGTTGACAGCGATGCGGATGTTATGATGCCCTATGATTCTTTTCCTTCTCTTTTTTATATAATTGTACATATGCGATGCACTTGACTTGCACGCGATACAAACAGCTCATTTATCTAATTAAATTTCAGTCGACAACATCCATCGGTTTCTTACTAAACTTCGACTATATCCGACGATCCTGCATACTTATCTCTTTTGTTGACTGTAGGTACAAGTTATTATAATATTATTTTAAGTCAGCACACAAAAAAATTGTATCATAAGAAAACTTTTTGATTCCATGAGGAAAGGGAATAATGAAACAGCAATATTTAAGACAAATTCTCAAGCTTCGTCTACTTTGATCGAAACATTTAGTCTTAAGAAGTTGGCCCGACTATTGCCAAGAGTGACTGGAATTAACCAGATAACGTTGCATACAAACTGAGTGAAATATACAGGAGCAACTTTGCAGTCGTATATTTGAAATTTAATGCGATACGCCACTTTGACTACAAAACATCTCAGTTCAGTGAGTACTTGATAATCTTTATACCTGTTATATTCAATTTTTTGCTGAATGTTTTTGTTTTTTTCCTTGTTTTCCTTTGATTAACCCGTGCGTACGGGTTGCTTGCCGCGGTCAGTTCGTGGATAGGTGATTATTCATTACATATCTAGACCATTCCATGTCTCGGAAAGCACGTCAAGCCGTTTTTCTCGGCTGTAATTTGTAGATCTTTGACAGTTGTTAGAAGCCGAAGCCCAAAAGTCTGACAACCAGCCTTGCCATCTCATCCAAATCATCATCATCATCATCTACCTTGCCAAATCATCATCATCATCATCTACCTAGCCTTATCTCAACTACGTTAGGGTCAGCTTCCAGTCTAGCCGGATGCAACTGAATACCAGTATTTTACATGGAGCGACTGCCTATACAACCCAGTTACCGGGTAACACGATATCCCTTGATAAGAACCAGTATTACCAAGGGGTATCCCGACCCCAGTTGGGAAAAGGCCAAGCAGATTGACTTTTATTATTTTATGTTTGTGTTTTTTACTCAGATTCTTCAGATCATTTTCATAGGAAGAAATCTCTTTACCAAAGTATGATGATTGCTTTTGTCGTCGAGCAATTAGTACCGAAGTGAATCGTCACCTGTGGAGGCTTCTTTAATTAATACTAAGCACCCTGTCAATACGAAAGACGTAGCGTTGGAAGGCCTCCCACAAGGTGGTCCTTGTGAAGACCGCAGGAAACCGCTGTTTGCGAGAAGCACAAAACCTGTCAAAGTGACGATGCTTGCGGCTGAAATGATGACGACCTTGTAAATATCCATTTCTAGCCCAATTTCATTTCAATCTTAACACAACTACAAATACAGTTAGCCTACGGATAAGTACTTATTAGTAGCAGTTAGCCCTATAACCTTCCAGTGATCCAGTGAAAGCTGATAACAAACGTTCCATTTTACTTGTTCCAAGACAATTCTAAAGTGACAATAGGTTCGTTCTTATTGTAGCTGCGAACTTGAATATTTACGTACTAAATTCGTACGGTAGGGTCGGACCCTGATTCTGACCGCTTATTTCGGATTGTTCTCCATTAGGAGGGCCCTTAATGGACAGACCCATAATAAACTACCTTATAAAGACAAGACAAATGAAAGTATCACGTGTGTAAACGTCTTTACTTTCTAAGAACACAATGTTTTTCATGGACTTACTGAAATTAGATTTTCGTTTGAAATTCTGTATATTGGACTGTGTGTAATGGAGTTTTACTACTTTATTCTATTTTGTGTGTAGATATTATTTTTCTAATATTAAGCATAATATCATATTTCAAGAATCTTGAAAACCATCTTATAACATCTCACCATGAGAGACGACAAATAAAAAAAATATTATTGTAGTCATCATCGGCCTAGCCTTTTCCCAAACTATTTTTGGTGTCAGGGATACCAGTATCTCACCTCCACAACCCAGTTACCGAGTAACACGATACCCCTCGGTAAAGCTGGTTGTCAGTCTTTCGGGCTTCTGACGACCCGTAACAACTGTCAAAGATCCACGAATGACAGCCGCGACCAAGAGCCACGGGGGGTCTCGGTATGTAAAGACGGTCACCCATCCACAGACCGACCGCGGCAAGCATAGCTTAACCTAATGGAGCTATCCATGTGGCAGTTATTACTTAGGCACGAAAGCCACCCGCCAAAAAATATTATTCTTGTATGTGCATTAATTACAAAAATCAGTGTTTAATTTATTTTGTCACAGTAATTTCGTACAAATTAATTAAGGGAATCATGCATACAATACCAACATTGCCAATAATTTTAACATTTATTGCAGTAATTTCTACTCCGCGGATAAGGTTAGTTAATTACTGATGGTGCATTCAAATTACAGATAAAATTTTACAATAATTTACTGACACGTCTGTGCAAATTAATGTATTTCATCGAGCTTTTTGTAGGTAATTATTTCAAAATTAAATTTGATGTTTAATGAAATAGTTATATTACCGAATACTGCGAATTAATTAATCACTACAAGGTTTGTGAGCTATAGGTACCTATATTCCACTTTGTTGCCTGGCTTATAATTTTACCACGGGATGACGTTTTCACAAACATAATTTAGTTCGTTCAAACATGAGTGACGTAAATTTTTTAACAGAAGAAGTAATTAGATTGTTTAAGGAGACTGGGTGTATTTGTATGGTACGTGTTCTATAGACTAATAGTGATCTTAACGTTATAATGATTTCGATATTATGTAGGAATTTCTCATTTATGGCCCTGGTGAATAGGGGCTACAAAATCTTTTCCTGGCAATTTTGAGAATCATTAGATTTCCGTGCCTCAAATGGATTACGGAACCCTTATTAGATCGTTTTCCGTGCATCCGTCAGTCTGTCTGTCAAAAGTCAAAACCCTTTACGAAATGCGTGAAAGCATAAAGTTGAAATTAATATCAAATACGTCTGTCGGTGGTCGGTCGGTGTATAAATACTTTTTGTTTCTTCTTTTTCTTTTTACGGTACCTTGGAGGTCTATAAAATGAAGCTTCTAAGCAACGTGGTAAAAAAATATGCGACTACTTTGATAGGTACTCGCAAATAAATCAAAACCTATAGGGTACTTCCCGTTGACCTAGAATCATGAAATTTGGCAACAAACGGTCTCGCAGCACAAGTGTAGTTTTTTATACCTAAACAAATATCAAGACCATATTGCTATTGAACCATAGACCCCTTTTTCCCACTCTCCTTTGTGAAATAAAATATAATCAAATCAAAGCATCTAACGGAACCTAGTCGCAGGATGTGTGATATAAATTCAAATAGAATTCTCAAAGTCCTTGACAGAATTAATTCAAATAAATACATGGTAGTCCATTCAAAGTCGAAACACAGATAGGCGGCAATAATGAGGTCCTCTAAAACGGTCGACCTTTTGAATATCTGAAATAGCTGGGGACGCGGAGGATGCCTTCAAACGTGCCGGCTCTACGTGCCACATTCACTCTAACCCACCCTATTTTACTCAATTACGAAATAATTTTACTTTCAATCGACCTATATTTAAGTAGATTGTGAATATATTTATTTGGTGAAGTTACGTCACTCGTATTGTGCGAACATTTAAATACAACATGAAAAGTAGTTTTGTATTATACGAGTATGTCACAGCCAACTAGCTTAATTTATAGCCATTTAGTTAACTGCCTAGCCTTCTTCGCTAGTTGAACAGAGCCGTTAAAAGGCTAGACAGTTAACTGTTGGCGGCGACATATACATAAATAACTACATATAAATATTTTAAACTAGCTACACGCCCCTGTTTCGCACGGGTGCTATATACAGATGTAATAAATTCTCTAAATAATGGTGAACACTGCATCAAAATTCATTATATAGTTTAGAATTATATAAGTCATGTTTTCGTTTCAAAATTAAATGCACGAAACTCAACTAAAATGTTCCCACTGCGGGACACAGGCGTAGTGGGCTGTAATCTACCACGCGGGCCCAGTGCGGATAGGTTTACCAATTTTTTTTTAATTTTTTTATTACTATTTGCTGTACTCTGGACGCTTTTAACGCGTACGCCTTATTTTAACATCGCTCTCATATCTTAATTATAAATTCAACATTAATGATGTAACTAATATTTTTGTAAGAATATAATTGATGAAATAATTTACAGAAAATAAAGCGCCTACCTGGTTTCGAAACCACGACTTAGTAAATCGGGGCCGGTATCACTGAACGACCATTGCAAAACAAAAAGCAAATTCATTTGAAACGTTTATTTTCTCTTGACTGCAATTACCTGTCAAAAAGAATAACCTTGCATAAAATTGGATAAGAAAGAGATTAAAACAGAAAATGAACTAGCAGGGGATCTTGGAGTGGAGGGGGGCTCAGGGGATCCGGAATAAATCATTCATTAATTTGTACGTTTTTCTTCATGATTTTATTTCATAGTGATTGTATTAAAAAGACGTGCCTCCTTCATAGGAAATTGTATCTAATGTTTCTATTAAAGATAGATATCAACCTATCTAAGGAACATTAGATCAGGAGTTTCCACAGGGGACTATTTTCGGCCCGCTTCAAATACAATACAATCTAGGGGCAATCTTATAGTGCTAGCTAAAGCGGACAAATTAACAATGTCAAAAAACTGACCCCTGTGTTTGTTTCGCCATTTCTTTTCAGGAGTAGTCTGATAGGAAATGTTGACTCCATCTAGCTTTTTTTTACTTATATGACTTGTCAAGGTCGTTCTGATCCTGTTTACAGATTTTTTTTTATTTCGACTACTCTGTCCCACTGCTGAGCAAAGGCCTCCCCCAAATCCTTCCAGGCATCCATTTCTAGACCTTACCTCAATCCAAACCTAGTGATACGCGTCTAGGCCCTCTCGCCACCTCTTCCTGGGCCGGCCTCGGCGGCGTTTACAGAAGAATAATTATACAATTTAATTTAATTGCAAACCAAAATAGCTAGCGAATCTGACCGATATTTTAAATTATTAGCTCGCTCTCAATAAGTAAGTAGCTGTTTTATTCTTTTTTGACTTTCCTAGCAAAAAAAAGGTTTTCAATTCCTTAAAAAAAATCGTTAATTGCCTACTCTAACGCTAATAAGGTTGCTAACGGTTTACAGTACCTACCTCAAATAAGGTCTGGTGAGTTTGAAAGGATTGACCTTCAGTTATTCAGTTTAAATTCGATATAGAGCTCGGTCCTGTCAATGAAACTATTTACTTACTAGCACTCAATAGATATACTGAGACAACAGCGCCTATGTCTTTGGAATCTATGAATGCAGAAGCCAACTAATTTTGGTAACAGGTTTCTAAGGTAGTGCTACCAGGAGTCCATGATAACGAAGATCATCGGACTGAAATTATTTTCAAGCCACGTTCAATTATCATGATTAGTATTTACGCTTTGTTTGGATAATATTTGTATTCGGCTGAAATATGGGAAGTACATTTTAACATTGTGGTAATCTACAGTAAAAGAATAGGAATATTTAAATAGCCGGAAGACTTGCTGTGCTTTTTTACACTTCAATGGAATAAAAGTTGCAATATTATTAAGTATTAAATTGCCATGATGAATAAAGATAATAAAAATTAATAGGTAGTCATTTATTCAAACCAGACTGAAAATCAGCACTTTTTACATAAGACAGTCTCCCGAAAACGCCCGCTCTTAACCACTTTCTAGTGCTTTAGCAAGGACGAAGAAGTGGCGCAACAAATTTCCCAATAGTGTTCATATTTGCTATCAAAATACCAACCGATATTCAATACGTAGAGAAAGACTACTTCAAAGATGGGAAAACGACTTGAAAACTACTGCGGAAGGATATGAAGGAGAAAAGCTCACGATCGTGACTTATGGAAAAGCCTGGGGGAGGCCTATGCTAAAGAGCGAAGGAATCTGGAGATTTCTGGTTTCTAAACCTTTAATTTAAATAATTTGTTAAACTAATTTTAAGATTGCTAATGGACGCTCCATTAGCAATCTTAAAACTAGTTTGAAATTGATGTTTATTACATAATGAGCAAAGCATACTTATTTAACTAGAAAAAAACTTTGTGTTTGTGTGACGAAAAATGTCACCGCGCGTTGATGAGAAAGGTTTGTGTTACCAAGTTATTCTTTCATGTCGACAAAGTTGTGGAAATTATCGTCTTTAATATACAGACAATGTGCCTTATTCGTAAAGATGAACCTCAGTTGGTTTTATTTTGCCTACCTTTTCGTAATCAATCGACGGTGCAATATTTTTTAGGGTTCCGTACCCAAGGGGTGCCAACGGGACCTTATCACTAAGGCTCCGCTGTCCGGAAGTTAAAAATTTATGACGGTCCCCATACAAGAAACGTGTTTTAATTCGGCGTTTTTTGCTCGATCTTAATAATGGCAATACATACAAACAAGTAGGTAGTACCGGTGACTACCGAGATGAGTCGTAAAAGACATGTAGCGCCGACCCCGAATAAATTGGGATAAGGGCAAAATAATGATGAAGTGGAGAACTTGCCTGATACTCCCTGTACCGGGCAAGTAAATATTGTATGGTGGTAAAAAACCCTTCGTGTGCGAGTCCGATTCGCACTTCACGTCCGGCCGCCTCTTTTACATAAAAAAAAATTCTACGCAAGTAAGTCCAATGTCCAATCCCCTACTTCTATAATATAATATATTCCCATTCTTTATAAAAATAACCGTGCTCTCTAGATTTATATGAGTTCATATTAATCCATTTACCCACATATTCTGGTGTCCCCGTCTTGGAGTTTGATTTAACATTTCATAAGAAGCAATAACTTATTTGAATATTTCTCGTAGATATTATGCTTGCGTAAGATGGGCTAGATGGGACATTATACACATTCATGGGCCTACAGTTCATGAATACTAATATTCTGGGTCTTGGTTTTAGATCCGGTCTGTGTGGTGCCAGCTTTATTATTAATGGCTTTTATTAGAAGAGTAGGCATAACAAACAGCACACGCTCCAATTTCTCTAAAAATAAATCGGACTACTCTGTAAAAAAAAATGCGTGGTCAATGGTCATATATGAAAAATATAATATATATATATCTACGTATCGACTTGAGAACAACCTCTTTTTTTTCGTCGGTTAAAAACAAGATTTACAGTAGCTATTATTTGTGGATAACAGATTTAAAGTATTGGTAGTAGGAAAAATGGTTTCCGTTCAATAAGAAGTAACGGTTTTGTTCTTACGCTAAGTAGCATTATTTAGAATTCTGCCTCGGTCCGTATATTGCCAGGATATTGTTTGTTAGTTATTATTTATTCAGAATTTTTATAATCATTGCTATTACACAATCTAGAACGTTTAATCCATGCTAAGTATTCACAACTGAAAATATACAGGACATTTCAAAAATAACAGATAAAAATATTACAAACTAATAACATAATAAAGAAGATATTTCTTATTAAAAATATTTATTTATATATTAAAATTATCTGTATATTGCCAGGATCTAATAGTATTAATACATATTTTTGTATAATCATTGCTACATGATCTAAAATGTTCAATCCATTCTATCCAAAGTGAAACATCCAGGAATTTTAAATATAAAATACGACTTTACTCATTTATTATTTTCTCGCTTTAAACTCTAAAACAAAGACACACGTTTTACACGAAGCGGGGAGGAAGGGACAACATGACGCCATAGAGCTGTTATCTGTCTCTGTTATCCCTTATTATATAGATTGCCATTTTGGCCAGTATCACCCGTTTGTGAAAATGAGTTACAACAACCGTCCGTCGTGTAATAAATTATTTTTAATATATTTTATCCTATGTAACAGCAGGGGTATGCAGACCGGAATAACTCGCTTGTAAATAGCGGGCGGAAGAATCAATTTGTTTTTCTTGATATTGACAAAGACTTCTTGATCTTTTACATACAATCACTCGTACTACTACTACTCGTAGAGGGGTCCGTGGCTAAATAATAATAGCCGCTCAGGTCGATCGACTAGGTTAAGCTACGCTTGCCGCGGTTGGGCCGTGGATGGGTGACCATCTTTACATACCGAGAACCCCGTGGCTCGGAATGCACGTTAAGCTATTGGTCGCGGCTGTCATTCGTGGATCTTTGACAGTCGTTACAGGTAGTTAGAAGCCTGAAAGTCTGACAACCAGTATTACCCAGTAACTGGGTTGTGGAAGTCAGATATTCAGTCGCTCCTTTTTAAAGTACTGGTATTCAGCTGCATCCAGTTAGTCTGGAAGCCAACCCCAACATAGTTGGGAAAAGGCTAGGCAGATGATGACTCGTACTGCAAAAATACAGCGGGGCAATTGCGTAACCTGTACTTAGTACATATTTTTTCAGTACAGTCAGTCAAAGTTAGGCGAATGTTATTAATTTTGAATATTTTTTTGGGCAAAAAGTGACATTTTCTTCCGTGCTGGAGCAGTCGGTTTTACATTTAATGTAAAGCCTAAATGTAAAGCCAGCAAATGTACTAAGTATGCGAGTTTGGCAAGTAAGTAGTTTTTTTTATTTTTCTGATAACATCTATTGCCTGATTCCGGCTTGACGTCGGCTTCTGGGACACTCTGTAGGTATACAAATAAAAAAATAAATAATAATCATCAGGCTTTTGCAAATCCGGTCCTAATTATTATACAACGGGTGGTAACATAAGAATGGTACCTATTATATTATAATGGGCGTCCTCAGAAACAGAAAACGGCTCCTAAATCTAGTATTACCAATTATAAATTAATTTGTAATTTACAGCATTATTAATGTGGGGTGTTGCATTTCCTAATAGAATATCTAATGAGACCAGTGTCAATGGTACAGTAATGATCACTTTACATAAAGGATCATCTATAACATATACTTAGAATAATATATTACAGTAGATTGTTGCATCGAGCGCAAATTGAGTTAGTGTTATGTTGGTGCCCGAGCACATGCAAGGGCACTAAATTAACACGAGTGCATTAATTACTCACTTTAGCAAGGTGCGTAATCTACTTTTCTTTCAACTACCAATCTACCTACCGTGATAAAATATACCTACTCAAAATAGAAAACAAAGTTTGATTCATCTTCACAAACATTTAAAACTTACAATAATATTTAAATGTGCAGTTATTAAAAGTGTAATTTACAATTTTCTTATTTTCAGCCAGTATCTTTTTGATCGAACTTAATGGGAGACATAAACCTCTGTGGTAAATTTATATCTAAATAATAAATAAAAAAACAGTGCATTAATGAAAAACTGTGCAACCATGAGATTTCATATAACATTTCTGCACTGTTTTGGTTCTAAACAAAAAATACGTCCTTTGTGATAGGTTTTGTAGTGATTAATGATAGAGCAGTGGTGGACCATGTGGCTTGCAGTGACTTGGTTTTTTATTTTTTACTGTTTAGTTTTTTTTGTGATCTTCCTGTACGAGTCGCATTAAATACTTTTTCTTTCTTTTAGTGGTAACGGCCACGAGTTGTAGGTCGTGGCAGCCGCTTTGTGTAAATAATTTCATCACAACTGCTCTCAAAACGGTGAATGAAAACATCCTGAGGAAATCAGCATGTCTTAGAACCAAAAATTCGCAGGCATGTGACATCCACCAACCCGCATTGGGCCCGCGTGGTGGATTACAGCCCCCGCCCTATCACAAAGAGGAGGTATGTGTCCCAGCAGTGGGAACATTATGTGCTGATTATGGATATCGCATCATGCATAGATGTCATACATTGGGACGGCATGAATAATGGATCTTCGGATAATCAAATGATATTGCGAAAATTCTGCGTTCGTCGAGCTTTGCATAACGAGTGCAGGTGCGGTGTGGCATGGTCGGTTACCGATTTTGTTTTGTTTTTGCCCTGCGTTTCATATACATGGATTGAAAACTGAAGTTATGAAAAAGCTATCCACGCTGCATCGTTATACTTATCCTTGGTTTGAGACCTCAGTGAAAGAATCATCTATCAAAGGTGGTGATCATGATAATGTCACATGTTATAAAATACAAAAAAAACTGTATAGATTTATTTCAGACTATAAAACCAAGCGCATTACAGCCGCAACTTTTTTTATATAAAAATGAGTTCATTTTTATAGAAAAAACGTGCAGTGTAGCCAGTCTGTGTGCGTTGGTTCATAAAAATGTAAGAAAATGATATATAATGATTTTGGCAATGCCTAAGCCTACATCTGCCTTTAAAGTCCCATATCACACAACACAACACTAATACAAATGAAATTATAACCGTGAAATACAGGTGAGTTTTTGGAATGGAGCTTAAGAGGGATTACCGTTTGATGCTATAATAAATAATAGCCCTGTATACTGGATTAAACATATAATTTACATAATATTATATTGGAAATGTATGTTCAAAAATGAACGTCCTTATAAAAATTAATACTAAAGAAGCAAAAAAATATCATAAAACTGCCATTTAAAAACGTACTTGACCATCACAAGTACCTAATGCTATTCAAGTAGTGTATTCTGTAAAAATCACACCGTGAAAACTAAGGTGAAGTAAGCTTGAAGTGATCTGTCACCCGAAGTGACACTATTGACAGTTCACTTTAAGCTCACTTCACCTTAGTTTTCATGATTAGATTTTTATAGAATAGCACTACTGTTTCACTATTGACGTGAACCTCCAATTACTAGCAAATAAGGCTTAGATAGAGGGGTTTGCGGTGACAGAACTTAAGAAGTAATAATAATGAATCAGTGTGAATGTTGATCTAATGCGGTCGGTACACACTATTGAAACAACTACAATTTCGAATGCCGAATTAAACAAGCTGGCTGGAAACGATACCCCCTAGTTTAATTCAAGCAACAGATAATAAATGAAACCCACAAATGTGTATTGGGGAATGAAGGAGGATGAGGAAGTGAGTCTGGTACTGTGAATTGTTCTTTCAGTCTGATAACTTCTGGGGAATAGATATTTTTTTATTTTAAGTTTGTTTATTCTTTAAGCGTTAAGGTTATCTTTACAAAAAGTTTGTTCAAAGGCGGACAAAGCAGTCGCACAACACAGCCAAAGCCAGTCTAGTATTTTATATTGTTTTCAATTGGTATAATTATTGTTTTTCTTGTTAAAATATAAATCGACGGTAAAAAGGAAGTAGGGCATACGCGACATTTTGGTCAAAAATGAGTTATATATGCCATCCTACGGAAGATTTTCCGCTCTTTCGAATGCGCTGACTCTCATGGCTCTAAGATGACTTTTTTGGCGTTTAAACCCTAGCAAAAAAATTCATAAATGACAAAAATACTTCAGTTTTTCTAAAATTTAAAACTTTGAACGGCTCTCCTGAACATTTCATTTTTTGTCGCTTATACCCTATTTCCTCTTAACCGTCGAAATATAGTATTTTATCTTCTGTAGATATAGTCTGGAAGAAGTTACCTACAGCAGAAAATAGTGTTATTAGTCCAGCGTTCGTAACAACGCAGTTTCGTACCAGACTTTTAACTATGTACCTACATAAACATAAATTGACGGCCTTGTTCAATATAAAACAAAAAAAAAAATGCGAAACGTCACTTATAATTTTTATGTCGTTATTATTTTTTTGCGTTTAAAAGCTTAAAAAGGTCAGACATGTGATCTTGTTTCGGCTCACAAGTACACGAACGAACAAGAATAAATCATCTATGCTGTTATAAAATTACGAAAAATTTTTTTGTACTTTTTTATGTTTTTTTATTGTACAGGTAAGTATATGTACCTAAATTTTCGAACGCGAGTAAGGGTCATCTTAAATGTACGTTTTTGAACTCCTTTACATCGCGTAACATAATATTTTCAATCACAATCAGAATCGTTTTGAAGGTCGATGTTAATTCATTGCTTCATAATTATGTTCGAAAAATGTGTCTGCTCAACAACTTATATAACGCAATGAATGTTGTTGAACTGTCAAAATTAAAGCCATTGCTACTGTTACTGTGTTACGCATTTACCCCGCTGCTTTATTGTTTATTTATTTTATAAGTTTAATGGCATTTTACTCTGCTTGACTTGGCAATTTCTGATAGAACTATAATGCTATTTGAATAAAGCCCATCACTCAGATATCACTGCTTCCCCTGATCTTTTATTTACTTATATATATATTTTTTTCCTAATATTTCACAATCATTTTATTACATCACAAGGATGAATACATCCTTATTTTATATATTATTAATATACTAGTGATGGCAATGTTGTAAATTAACTACTACATAGTTCTCATGTTCGGTATCTGTCAAGATCGATGACGAATCTTCATTGCTTTTTAAGCAATAATAAAATTCAATCCCATTTCCACTGTATTTAATACTCGCAGCAGTACTGAACAACTTTTAAGTACTACAGTACCTACCTAAATACTTTAAACTTTTTTAATTTTAGAAAGTATGTAGTTCACTAGTCGAACTTTAAGGTCGATGGTATCAATTGAAAATCGACCTTAAAGTTAGACTAGTTAGTACAGGTGCCGTACAAATTTCGTTTTAACCCTATAAAGGGTTAAAAAAGGATAGCAGAAGGCCATCTCATAGGTACTTAAAAAACGTTCAAATTCAAGTCGCAATCTCGTCTGAGCGACAATCAATGCCAATAACTTATCAAAAAGTATGGAAAATTGTATAATTGATAGATAGAGACTGAGATTAGAATGGGAACGTTCTTAAAAATACGGGAATAGCCCTTCTGATGTAGGCCACAAAAAAAAAACAATTTTATATTAAAACATCAACTTAATAACACCACAATAAAATATGAAACCGTACCTACCTATTATTTACTCGCTTAAGTACCGAAACGCTAGGAAAATAAAATTAAACGGGGGCCAGTAAATGGCCCGGAAAGCTGATCTCCTTTTAGTGGGTAGTCGTCGCGTAAAAGTAAACGTCATGTTTTTCAATCGTTTTAATCATGAAATGCCTTTGAGAATCGATTTCACATTGGCACTTTAAACAGCACTTTCATGTGGACTGTTTGATCTTAAGTCTTTTGGTTTGTATAGCAAGATTCTATAAATACAGGATGAAATTGAAAACTTGCGACAAATCGAAATACGGTTACATAATCATTAAATAGTCATTATCCAAATCTAAATTCATGAAAAATATCGTGTAATTATGGTCTTAGATAGTGCAAACTAAGTTATTGCCTTCAAGTAGACACGAATTATCGTAGTTTGTTTTTTTTTTTTTCAATGTTGTCAAAACAAACGTATCAATTTTAGCGCGCGCCCGATGAGCATCATTTTGTCGCTGAGTTCAAATCATGAAGCAAGTTGGTAACGTGTTGATCTAGCGGTATTTACCTAATTTTGAATGTTTCTATGAAAAAAAGAGCGCGCGACGACGTTGCAAATCGCTCTGTCAACTATCTGTATCCTAGCTGTAAGTTTTCTTAAGAAATAAAATAAAATAAATATTGTAAGCTTCAAAGCCGTATGAAATGAAATGTTTATTTCTGTAAGTAGATATTTTATGGTGCCACTACTCGATATTTTTTCCATACTTTAGGGAGAGTATTACTCCACTGTTTGACATTGTGCATCCAAAGTTAGACATGATATCGTTTTGACTTATTATTAATTTTGTCTGTACGGAAACAGACTAGTAAAATAAAAAGCCATTAAAAAGTTATGAGCCAACAATGATTCGTTTTTCTTGCCGTTAATAACTTAACTTTGGGTGTAAATAAGTAATAAAAGAACTGTAAAATCTTCAAAACGCTCAACAAAGCTCAGTTATCGAAGAGTTTAATAAGCTTTTTTTATAATTGATTTAAGCAGTGGTTTTTTCATAAAACTCTATCTTAAAAGCACTTTTCGATTTTTTTTACGCGCCTATCAGTTTGGAACGGTGTTTCTGTGCGTGAGAACTAGACGTTGTGCGTGTAACTAGCATCTAACTGTTTATCACTGATACTAGCTGTGACAGACACGAAGCTAGGTGAGACAGCGTGCTTTTTGGCCATGACCACCAGTGAGTTCGAGCTGGCGCACATGTCAATATGTTGTTGGTCAATATTTTAAAACTAGATGGCGCCAGTAGTTCCTAGTTGACTGACTATAATCAATACCTAGACTTTTCGCTTTTTTGTATAGATACGAGCATTATCAGTTTTTGTTTGAATGATGACCAAAATTAATAGGTATCGACCAAATTGTGCTTATTTGCTGCCAATACCTAATAAGTGGTAGGGCGTGGTAACGCGTGTCCATCTATACAAATCCAGTATTTATAAGAAAGGTGTGGCCATATTTAAGGGTTGGATACAGATTATCAAACCGAACAACTTAATCTATGGGACCAACATCGTAATCGGGTAAAAATTTCAACTATACCATTCAAAACTTTATCTGTATGGGACAGTTGATCATTTCTGCGGTTGATAGTTTGATGGTCTGTACCACACCGTTAAATATGTGCACACATTTCTAATACATGCTGTATCTATACATAACCAATTACCGATCAAATCAGTTTAACATGAAGGTATCTTATACAAACTATAACACACACACAACATCTCGATCAATTCTACTAAAAATCTCTTCTCCACCATTCGGTAAAACCGACGTCCAACTGTACCGTAGTGATCACAAAACTTTTTCATAAGATGTCGTTCCGTTCTTAGAAAATAATTTAACTTCGTGCCAACTTGCCTACTTAAAAAACTTTTCTTTGATGAGCGCCTATAAATTATTACTGGTCACCACTTTGCCACTTTCCTCGTTACGTAAGTAAATGTTCAAATTAGCTCAACGATTTCTTGGATGTACAATCACGAGCCAAAATATGTAAACACTTAGTAAAATTCAACAACGCTTCAATCAACTCAGCCTATCGCAGTCCACTGTAGGACATAGGCAGAGGCCTATTGGCCAACTTGTCCTCCGCCTTCCGCATCCAGTCTGTCCCAGCCACCTTCTGTAGGTCATCGGTCCATCTAGCTAGGGAACGTCCCACAGTAGGCTTGTCGATACGCGGTTTCCACTCCAGGACTCTTCTGCTCCACCGGCCATCGGTCCTTCAACAAACATGGCCAGCCCACTGCCACTTCAGTTTGCTTACTCTGCAAGCAATGCTCGTTTTGTCTTATTATAAATTATCGCGTTCTACATCCAGTATATCCTAGCTAACTTTTTAAGCTCATAACAGACTGGGAATCTCGGTGAAAGAGAAAATGGCCATAATTAACCCACCAGTGTCTAAGAATTGTTTGTTCTATAGAGTACTATCCTTACAATATTTTCCTTTTTTTAAACAGTGGAAATTAATTTTCTTTTACAAACAAACAAAATATTTTAACGCAAACTATTATGGTTATTAATATTTTACGGGAAATTAGCTTTCGAATTACGTAAAGACAAGATAAGTGTGCACATATTTTGGTTCGTGACTGTACCTACTGCGGAATGCGGTCGTGTGTGTTAAATATTTATTCAGTTAACAGGTCACGTGTAGGCCTTGATTAAATGCTGCTATTTTGATAACGAATTAATAGATTACATAATAATATTAGTAGCATGTAATTGTCGCACTGCAGAGCAAAGGCCTTTTCTCAATGAAATTAGTAAAGACATAAGCAGATTGATTACCACGATTTCTCACTGCTTGACTGTGGTTTCAAATGTATGATATTAAGGGTCAATTCTTCAATCATGAAATGACTTTTAACTGAAGAATAAATGTATAATTTGAAGCGTAAAGGACATGTCAAGTGGCACAATGGACGATTGCGTGGGTAGTCATATCAATATTCAGTAAAGATTATTGACAGCTTTTGTAGAAAGTATGTCTATATTTTCTATACAAAAGCTGAGTATGAAGATTGGAAAATCGGCCCTCAGTGGAACTTTTCCCCAAATATTTTTCTTATACCATTTTCATTCTACCTTGGAATAAACTTACTTATTCTATGCCATAAGTCAGATATCCTAGCAACTCAGTAGGTACCTACGTTATTATGTTTATTTATTTAGATTTACCAACGTTCGTAAACACTATTTATAGAAATTACAGAAAACAAGAGAAAATAAAGAACTAAATGTAACAAACAATTATAGGTTAATACAGCATTTTCTTATTATTACTTACTAAGTGATTTTTTTTTATATCTTTATAATTAACAAAAAGTATAAAACGAGAGAAAAATGAGCGAACTGACATTACTATTATCTGCGACTGCGAGACAATGTTAAAGTGTAAATATCGTATTATTACTCAACAGCCCTGAAAACCCTTGAGCAGAACGATATTAAAAACAAATGAAAACATATTTTTAATTGCTGCAAACATAATAAAAGAAGTGCACTTTAAATTGCGAGTTATTAAAGCGATCGCGAGCGTGGTGAATCCTATTAAAAATAATGCTTTGACGTAGAGAAATTAGTTTTCCAACATCAATTTATTGTTCGTCTTCCTGCTTCAGTATATTTTTTTCCATGTTTAGAGACAAACCAACTAGGAAATTATTGTCTTGTATATTCTGACTAATAAATGAGAATAAATTAAATACCAGCTGCAACATGCTAATGATCTGGGCCATAAGATAATTATATTTCTATGTAAACTAATAAAAGTATGATGTAGTATTTTTTTTAAAAACTCAATTATCTAGTAGAAATAGATGCTAATTTTAACTAAAATAATTAAAACACTTGGATAGTTAGCCTATGATGTTCCATCTGCTGGGTCACAGGTCTCCTCTCAGTGAGAGAGAGTGGGCCATAATCCACCTTGCGGGCCCAGTGTGGGTTGGTAGATGTCACTTAAAAGCTCATAACGTAAAAGCTCTAAAATAATATCTATCCCAAAATATAAATCCGCTCTTTATCCCCATTGTGCAATTTAAGTTGATAGGTACTCACAATCGGAACAACAGCTCCCCAGACTAGATCATATTCTGGCATTATCGACTTGAACCCACACATCAAATGCAAGCCTATTATTCAGTTCAGCAGTTATACCATTACACACTCAGTACATGTTGGCAAAACGACGACGTGACGTCACCGTTTGTCAAAACAAGACGATTTGCGATCACATGCTGTGAGCTTGTCACGGAGTGGCGGCCATTGTTCTAAGTGTTGAGCGATATGTTCTAGTTATTGTTTCTAATGATCAACGGAGGTATGGTATTGGCATGAGGATTTTACTGTGTGGGGAAATGGATAGTCTGATTTCTGTGTTGAAAGGTAGTGATAAGTGATTATTTGATAGAAAGTATTTGGAAAAGCTTGATGCTCCAGAGAAAATCTAATAACATCTTTAGCAACATAATAATACTCTTTTAGACTTATTAATACCTTTATAGACAACGAAAATCGTGAACCTTTTAAACAGTGATCTAAAACCCAGGCTTTTGATTCTATCTTAAAACCAGTTCGCCAGGGAACCTACTTTAGAGTTGCTTTTAATATAAGTACCGTAGGTACTTACACAGAGAACAGTAGACTTGGGTGGTAACCGTCGCAACTTACGGGTCTTTGGTAATTAGAGCCCAGCTTACCCGCTTTACTTTGTGTGAATTATTTCATCGCTACTGCTTCTAAAACGGTGAAGGAAAACATTAAGTATGAGGAAACCGGCATGTCCTAGACCCAAAAATTCGAAGACATCTAATATGATCTATCAACCCGCACTGGGCCCGCGTGGTGGATTACAGCCCACTCCATTTCGAAGAGAGGAGGCCTGTGTCTCAGCTGTGGGAACATTATAGACTGATTCTGTAGGTAGGTAATGTAGGTATACACCTATACCTACACAATAATGTTATCTTCAGAATATTTCTTATCACTAAATAACTTTTTATGAGTCAATGTTACATTACTACCAAAGCGGTAAGATATAAATAATAGGTTAGTTCTGTAGGCTGACGATATATTTTATTTGCTGTCCTTACAATTCCGGAAAATATACAATCACGTCACGATTTATCTTCTTGCGTACATCAAGACGTCGAATAACCGAATGTTTCTTTCCCATTTTCAGTCTAGGTACGCATTTTTATCGTACGTGACTTTGGGAAAAGGTTCGAAAATGTACGAAAAAGTACGAAAACTGTCAAAGGATACAATACCTATTCGATCGTTGCACGTGTATAAGCGGTAAATTCGAAAAGTTGGTGCCAAAGTTGGTCGCAAACTTGGTATAAAGAAAAAGTTCTGTACGTGTGGCTTGGAAATCGCCGGAGGGAAAAGAAAACTGTTTGTTACTTAAATAATTATCTGACAACGGAATCTTGTTAAGTGAATAATGAGTTGCTTGTATGTTTGCTTACTTTGATTTAATTCATTTCTTTTTTATAAAAAAAAAATAGAGTTACAAGTCATCATAACGTTTTTCTACCAATGGTGCACTAACTTGGTCTTTGACTAACATCCAGAAGTCCAAACTCAAGGGTTGCCAACGAGCGCAGTATACTAGGCGTTAAATTACCGGATTGTGTTCGGAACACAATACTGCGTTCCAAAACAAAGATAGTTAACGTGGGTGAAAAGGCTGCTCAACTTAAATGCAGGCTGTGGGCCCAAATAGCACAGAATTGGTTCCCTGAGACAGTGAGGCGCGGTTGCGGCAGACCACGTATGAGATGGCGGGACGAGCTGGATAGGTTCCGTCAAAACTGGAACGAGGACGCGCGGGCTCGCGAAAGATGGAAGGAGTGGAGGAAGGCCTGTGCCTGGGGTGGGACAGCGCAGGATAGTAAAAAAAAAAGAGTTTTTCTAAGTAGGTACTGTGAGCTCTTTGCTCGCTCTCAGTACCGGGATGGGTAAATTAAACGAAGGCTTGTCAAATAACTTCGATTTATTATGATATATTCCTAGGAAACCGTTCTACATTTTAATACATTTTTATATTTTTCATTTCGTGTCATACTCTTGTCAGCTAATCTGACTCCCCACTGTTTTTGTTATTAAATTTCATATTTATGCCATCTACGAGTATTTATAACGGACTCGCAGAGGCTGCATGCTACAGCCATGCCAGGTTACAGTAGATAATAATTTTAATCTACCTAATATCTTCTTTCCTTCGAGGTAGCACGAGCAAAGTAAGGATTTCATTGAGTTAAGTTGTTTTTATAAAATTCTAATCAACGTTTTAAAAAACTTTCACTGTAACTTTTTCTGTTTTTCTGAGTCTTTTACTTTTGTAGCAAGGTGCCTGAGTATAATTATTTTCTATTGACATACAATAAAGTATCTGATTAATCTTCTATATTTCTCGATCTATTTCTCAGTCTTTAAGTACCCATTACTTAGCTACAATAGTGTTAATCTAGTGCCATTAAGTGACGTCACAAAGGTGCAGACAGCTGTCCAGATATCAATGTCTCTTTGATTTAGTGTTTACAAGCGCTTCCGACTATAATCTAATTGATAGATGAACTGATATAAAGGCATTTAGTACCTAACTATACCTTTGAAATGTGGAGTTTTAGTTTAGTTTGCGAAAGGCTACACTCGCTGTTTACGCTGTTTTTTGTTGTGTTTTTTATGATTAATAAATTATTTGTTTATAAAGAGTATACATGCGAGTAGTATTATGACCATAAAATGGTTTACCGGCTAAAAGTAAGTAAGTAAGTATGCAATCCATTCCTCACCAATATCAAATCCCGTCCCCTTTAATCTTTGCGCGGTTTCTACTACTTGGGACACATAACTAGTCATAGATTCACTGGTTTCTAAACGGATGGAAATTAATGTTCGTAGTAAACTGATTCTCCTAGTAAATCCGGTGTCATCAAAAAGTTGCTTCAATTTTTTCCACAACGCGTCAATCGTTTACTCAGTCTTGATATATACGAATAACGAAGGTTCGATGGTCATAATTAACTTGGCTTTGGCTTTGCTTGCTCACTCTCACTTAAATCCGATGAAATATTGTCCAAATCAATGCCTTCCACCATAAAGTTTTTCACCGCGAACGCCCAATCGTCGTAATTTTCTCGCCCTTTCAATTTCGGAACATTAACTATGTAACTAGACGACATTTTTAACGAAAAACACTTCATAAACTTTTGTAATAATAAAAAAAACGGGTCTGGGCCCTTAATCTAATTCTCTATTTTGATAATATTCTAACAAAAACAACATTAGTTGTCTCTAAGATCAGTTATTTTCCAAGCTAATAGAAATATTTATCGTCGCAAGAGACTGCACAACTGTTCAAAGTTGTCAATACTTTGAATTTTACAACAAATTCTACATGATCCATGCGTGTTATTAAAATCAAAGGCTTGTTTTAAGCCTTTGATGGTAAATGGAAATGCTAGCGCCTGCAGCAACAATTTAATTAAATGCATCGTTTTAAGTTTACCTACTGTTTTATGAGGCAATTGGTATTTTCTAGTGAAATGGGACATTTAGTTCAGTGTAATTGGCTTCAGTTGACAAAAAAATTAAAGCAAATCGTGGAGTAAAACAGCACTGATGTTGTCTAGACAATTTTTTTTGGTAAATAATTTATTACTTACTTAAATAAGATTAAACAACAGTAGGTAACTCGCATGTGTGAAAAGATATTCCTGTAATACATAATAATATAATATGTATGCCTAAGCCAGTCTAAGCCAGAACAAGTACCGATTTGACCTTTGACAAAGCACTGCTTAGCGCAACCGTCACGTACAAAATTATATTTTTCAAACAGAAATTCAACGAGCCGTCGACGGCTTTCTCAAGAAAGCTTACGTACTCTTATTTTTACGAGCCTTAGCGTTAAGGAGACAAGTCCTAAATCTCACAGACTAGAAAAATATGAAGCCATTTATACTCAGACGTGCGAACAGGCCAAACGGTCTCACATAAGTCTAATTTCGTTGACAAATACCTACTCATGTTCTTGAATAAATTTTACACAAAATTGAATACACGCTCCTCTTTACGTGTTGTACAAATATCAGTGAAGATGCGAGTTGACGTAAACCTCGTACCACATAACAGATTAGTACAGGTCTGCTTATACAATCAGGTCAGGTCAGGCCCAATTGAAAATCAGCGTCAGGCACTAGTTGTCTGGCATTTTTTCTGTACTGGACCCTTTGGTGCCGCCGTGAGTCTTTCCTGCGTGAGACTTTCCTGCTAATTTCTTACATCGGACTTTATGATTTTTGTTTGTTGCTATCTGATGTATGTATCTAGTGTATAGTGTGTATTTTAGTCTATGCTAAATAAATGTATTTTCTTTCTCTTTTTTTCTTCTTTTTTAACCATTTAAAACGAACGCACTCAGACACGCTTCACATACAGCGAGTGCAAGCGCACTCGCGACTGGCATTCTACCGCAATTTCCATTTTTGCACGATTACTCACTACGGGGAATTAGTAACACAATCATCTGTGTGAAGGTTTCAACTTTATATCTGACCGCTTGGTTCAGAAATTATTGTTTGAATAACATTATTAAAATGTAATTGAAAAATCATCAACGAAAATTGAGGCTATAAAATTAATAACAATTTTATTGTCACACAAAAACATATTTTTAAGGGTGATTTAAAATTAGTTTTCATGTTTAAAAGCATTCAAATAACCAAATCAAAGCACTCACCAGTGAACGAAAATAAAAAGTAGGTGGCACTACAAGTTGGCATTTGGTAGACGGGCGTTGATAGTTTCCATACAGTTTTAAACTTTTGTAGCTATCATCGTTTCCATGTGTATCGTGTAATATTGATGTCAATATGTTTTAGTTCCAAAAAAAAAAAAATATTTTGTTTATCTACATTTTATCAGATACTTTTGGAACAGACTATACGCGTTTACTTGTGCGTGTGCCTGTTTTCCCTCACTGTATAGAGGCGACCTTCTGTACTATCCCGTGCTCATGCCATGCATTATCACTTGTGTGAAAGCAAGTGACGTCGATTCGCCGAGTACGGACCATTAGTCGTCTGTCTGCTTTCGCACTCTCCAACGCTTCCTTTGTGACAGTAAGAGACAAACGATGCGATTATAGCACGGAAATGGACACCAATTTAGGGAATCTAACGTTTTGGTTCTCGAAAAATATCATGGCTCTCGGGTAGAGGGTAAAATATTTTGCAGATTTATTAAATAAGAGAGGGTATTATATTAAATTTTGTATAGGGTATACTTTGCGACATTTAAAAAGCCTGAAAATTCGAGGTAGAGCTTGAATTATTGACGACGTCACGAATGATTCAGAATATAATTTGCACCCGCAAGGTTTCGAGGATAGGTACATCTGTTCCAATAAACTTAAGGTTGGTCCTAACTTTTAAGTGACTTTATGAATAGGTACAGCCAGTCCAAAATGGCTATATCCAAACATCATCATCATATTCTGCCTAGCCCTTTCACAACTAAGTTGGGGTTATCTTCCAGTCTAACCGGATGCAGCTGAGTACCAGTATTTTTCATGGAGCGACTGCCTCTCTTACCTCCACAGCCTGTTACTGTGTAACGCGATACCCTTGGTAAGAATGGTTGTCAGACTTTTGGGCTTCTAACTAAGTACCCGTAACGACTGCCAAAAATCAACGAATGACGGCCGGGACTTCGCGCGTCGGGTTAATGTGCTTTCCGAGGCACGGAGAGGTCTCGATATGTAACGGATGGTTACCCACCCACGATCCGACCGCGGCAAGCGTAGCTTAACCTCACTTTAGCCGCGAGCCCTTACCAATTGTGGTAACCAAGCGTTTAAAATCCAAAATAATGACATTTTCCAATCTCTAAAATATTCATGATCATTATTACAATCAGATTAAATTGATTGTGATTAATATTAATGCCATTCTCAAGAGCCTTAATCACATCTTTTCTAACACAACTTCTATGGGCTAGCTACGATAGGTAGGTAATTAAATTACATGTAAACTATAACTTCGTTTCAACTTATTTATCTAAAGGATTTTTTAAACTTTGTCCAAATCTTTCCTACAATCCTTACAAACAAAAGACATTTCGTTAATTGCAATACAAATTTTAATAAAATCATACCAGGCTTTAGTACGCCCTTATTGAATAAAATGAACATTATATCAGCAAATATTATATATCCCGTTGTCAAGATATGCAAATACAGTTATTGATTTTCCATCAGGTGTGGGAGCCTCGTCCGTCTTCGTAGAGAATGCCTCTTGAATGCCTTTAACTTCAATACTGAAATGTATTAATGAAATAGCTGTGTCATGTAGAAATGTTTGAAAGGAAACTGGAATATTATATGACGTTAACTATATTGAGAGTAGGAGTGACGTATCTTTAAAAGTCGGACATGAAAAGACTACAAACCAGTAAAGACATGGATATAGAACCGGGTTCGGATAAAGTTCAAAAAGAGACTACGTCCAATAACAGTCTAAATACAAACATTACTTAAGCAACTACTAAGATATGAGATGCAAAACAATCGGACAAACAAACGCTTTGGCATTTATAAAATTAACATATGAATAGGCTTTGAGCATACGAAGATTATTCGCTTCATTCTTGCGATGAACAAAAATATGCAAATGTATGAAAAGCAGTCATGGAATACAACAGTACTACCAAAGTGAGTGGTAAACAACACGTACGTTCCATTTGTCGAACTACGCCCGCACTCAAAGATGCAAGATGAAGATGTAATTCTGTGTTAATGATGAAGCGTCGAAAGGTTGAATAAAAGAAAAACCTTTTTATACCTTTTTGTGGTGCATTAAAATATTCATAAGATTCAAATTCTCTTGAGTTAACGATTGGTAATGTTAATCCTTGTTCATAAGGCCCTGTCTCTAATCTACATAAAACAAGGTTCCCATTATGTTGGCCAATAAGTGCTCTCTTCATAACGTCATCAGTAGCCGTATTGAGGTCATCTTTAGTGCAGGTAAGGGCACTTGCAGCAGTCGAGATAGCATAGCTAGGTTAGCAAAGATCAGTGATATTGACAATCCTAGCAAATCTGACCGCTGACTTATCGGTAGACGACCTTTTTACGAAAATGCGATTTTCGTTCAAATGAAATTACGATAAGTTAGGGCTCAATATATCGCTCATTTGGAGAAACATCGACGAATCCTTTATTTAATATATCAATGACGTAAATGTATTTTTTCCCAAAAATGAGTTAAATATGCCAAAGCACTTAGAAAGCGTATTAACGTTAGGAAAGCATAGACAAAAAAAAACAAAAAAAGTACCTCTTATATAATGAGATAAAGTGTCATGATTTTTTATCTGTATGGTTAATGACAAAATAATTGAAGTATAGGTAAGTAAAGAAACACAACGTTTAAACGTAGCTTGCTTCGTAAGCTTAGAAAGAAATTAATAAATGGTCAGCGTTAACTAACAAAGGAGCGGTCGTCGTTAAATGCAGAAATGGTAATTTACACTGAGGAGTGCGGACGTCTTTTAATACCAGGAAAGTAAAAAAGCACATTTTTATATTTTCAACAGATGCACTAACACTTGATCTAAACCAAGCGTTAGCGCGTTAGCGTTATGTACTTTTCACTAATGAAAAGTACATTTAGGTACACATAGAACAGCCAATTAATGATATTAACGCTCAGAATAAATTAGTCCTCCCATACAAGTTGATTCTTCCACAAAAAACAAATCGGGGCTTTTCGTGTAATAAAATTTTTGCAACATCTGTGTACTCTGTACAAAGGCTTAAATATGTGCCATAATTTATCCATCCCTGTCTTCGTGGAATTGACATGTTCTTCCAACGAACGTTTTTTCTTTTCGCGTACTTGATGAAGTTAGAGGAACATCATTCGTGTGGGTGAATCGTAAATGCACCAAAAGTTATTCACTGTCAATTGTTTACGAATTGTGAATACAAGTAATGGGACAAAGAAATGGTATTAGTTTGCCAAGTCTTGGCAATATTTCAATATGGAACTTTTACATACTTGTACATGTTGGAACGGTGAACACAATGGTCTCCTATCCATGTGTAGGAATAATTGATTCGTATCGAGTTTTTATGTAATGCTGTTTTCCTTTTTTAGGGTTCCGTACCTCAAAAGGAAAAAACGGAACCCTTATAGGATCACTCGTGTGTCTGTCTGTCTGTCTGTCCGTCTGTCACAGCCAATTTTCTCCGAATCTTATGGACTGATTAAGTTGAAATTTGGTACACATATGAATCTCTGTGACCCAAACACAGACGTGTAACGTAAATAAATGAGTTTTGAAAATGGGAGTATTTTTTGAGGGGTAAATAGACAATTAAAAAAAAAATATCGCAATCTGTACAGTGTGACATACCAAATGAAAGGGCTTGCCGTGTGAATCTCAAATATAATTTTTTCAAAATTTTAAAATAAATTGTATTAAAGTTATTTAAGACAATAGACGGAAATTTACCATTCCCCGCCCCCCTTATCTCCGAAACTACTGAGCCTAAAATTTTGAAAAAAATACAGAAAATGGTTCTATAGCTATAGATTGCAGGAAAATTAATAATAAGTCTATGATCTTGAAACAACATGGTAAATCTCTCAATATTGTGCGTACAAACTTACATTTTCAGTTGGAATGTATGGGAGAACATGTTTTTCAACTACAATGTTAAGTTTTTCTTGGGATAAATTCATTCCAACTACGGAACCCTTCATTGTGCGTGGTCCGACACGTACTTGGCCGATTTTTCTATTTGTATGTAATGATACAAATTTCTTTGTTCTAGATTGGTATGGTATGCCTTTTTTTCGCCAAAGCAATGTGACAGCTACCAAAACTTTGAAAAGCTCTTTCATGTTCGTTTGGATTTGGCTATATTTTGATCGGAAATATATTTTGTGTGCCAATTATAGTAACCAATAAGAAAAAAAAGAAAAAACGTTTATTTGCGGTGAACATGACGCAAAAAAAGAACTTAAACACAAAAAACAATTAAAAAAGGGGGATATGCTGAAAAAAAACCTTCATATAAATACCAGTATTTTACATGGAGCGACTGCCTGTTTGATCGCCACAACCCAGTTACTAGGTAACACGATACACCTTGGTAAGAATGGTTGTCAGACTTTTGGACTTCTGACTACCCGTAACGACTGCCAAAAATCCACGAACGACAGCCGGGACCAATGTTTTAACGTGATTTCCGAGGCACGAAGGGGTCTCGATAAATGTAATGGATGGCCACCCATCCACGAACTTACCGCGGCTAGCTTAACCTTCAACCGACCCGTGCGGCTGTTATTATTTAGCCACAAGCCCCTACCAATTATGGTAAACAATCGTATAAAATCCAAAATAATGAGATTTTTCAATCTCCTAAATATTCATGAACATTTTTACAATCAGATTATATTGATTCTCATTGAATTTCATGCATGAGTTATCATAATACATGCGGATGTGGTTACTTTTCTACTCGTTTAGCGGTGAATTTGGTTTTATTGTAGCATATCTCATATTCGATTACCACAGCGGAGGTTTCAGTAATACGATCAACGTCTTCCTTTACTTTTTCGTCTCCGAGATTTTATGAGCCCGAATAATGTTAGTCACCGATTTTTTTTTGATATTATGTCGAAAAAGTTATACCTATTAAAACAATTTTTTTTTAAATTTGCGTAAGGAGACTTAGCGATCTTATTTTGAATAGTAACAATCTCGAGTTCGTTAAAGTAAATCCATACTAATATTATACTGGCGAAGGTGTGTCTGTCTGTTAAAGGACATAGGATAGTTTTTATTCCGAAATTCCCACGAATTTCCCACTTATGCGGGTGAAACCGCGGGGCGCTGCTAGTACTGCATAATTCATTATTTTATTTAAATATTAGCTTCAGCCCGCGGCTTGGCCCGCGTGGTATGTCGATAAAAAGTAGCCTATCAGAGTTCAGAGTAGGTACCTCCAAACAATGTAAAAAATATATATATTCTTTCTTATAAGTACATACCGTATAAACTTTCATATGCATTTAGTAAAAAGCCGTGATTTTGAAATTACTAACAGACACTTCAATTTTATTTATTTGTATGTATCTAGTATTTATAGATATAATAAGCGGTCTACTATTTCCGCACAACATTTTTTTTTTTTTAAGGATGGGAAATCATCCAATGACCCCTCCCGCTCTGGGTGGAGCGGAAGGGAGTGTCAGACTCTTACTGACTAAAACCCATCCGTGTTCCTTCCTTAGCCCTTTATGTTCCGGGGCAGCGGTAACCCTTTCGGACAATCCCGCTGCCCCGGCAGGCTTCGGCCCTAACGGGCCCCTCCATGTCTGCTGACATCTCTTTGAGGCGCGCGTGGAACACATACGCGCCGTCCGGCACGGGCCTGGTCCTGATCGGACGGCGAGCTACCCATTACTCGCCGTCCGCAGGCCCGCGCCTACGGTGGCCGGGAGTCGTCACGCGGCTCCCGACGCCCGGAGCGTCTACCGCGGCGGCTGGGACGGGCGGCCCTCTCGGCTCTCTCCCTCTCCCATCCCGCCACCTCCTTCGCTAGCATGACTGCTTCGCAGAAGGAGGTTCCGCACAACATTAGAAGTGTTTAGAAAATGGGTCATGGTGTTTGTCGATGAAAACGGTAGGTAAATAAAAAAAGCTAAACCATGGCATAGATACGAAGAAGTCCGAAATACATGTACTTAACATGCTATTGTAACAATTATTATATCGACGGTAAAAAGGAAGTAAGCGACATTTTGGTCAAAAATGAGTTATATATGCCATCTTATGTAAAATTTTCCGCTCTTTCGAACACGCTTTCTCCCATGGCTCTACGATGACTTTTTTGGCGTTTAAGCCCTAGCAAAAAAACGTCAATTTTTCTAAAATTTAAAACTTTGAACGGCTCTCCTGAACTTTTTATTTTTTGTCGCTTATTTTCATCTTAACCGTCGATATGTAAATATTTTTACATGTCGTCTCAACTTGCTGTTAACCTGTGAACCTGCTTACTGTACCTGGACAGTAAAATATTTTCTATTCGGCTTCATTCTGTGTTTGGCTACAGTGTTAACCCAAGCTCAATGGAGAAAACGATAATTCCTAATTCAACGATAACGAGATTAATTGCCGCAGTCAGACTGCTTTGAGTAGTAGCAGTACCTACTTGATTCAATCGTAATTAAAGGAACTGATCAAACGACCGTTAATGAACACTTGAAAAGCGTACCTATCTCCCGGTACTATAGACAAAACAAGAACAACGAAAACAAGACAGCAAATCAATCTACCTGGCCTTTTCCCAACGTTGGGATCGGCTTCCAGTCTAACGGAATGACTGCCTATCTGACCTCCACAACCCAGTTACTTGGTAACACGATACCCCTTGGTAAGACTGGTTGTCAGATTTTCGGGCTCCTGACGTCCCGTAACAACTGTCAAAGATCCATGAATGACAGCCGGGACCAACGTCGTAACGTGCTATCCGAGGCACGGCTTTTATTACTTAGCCACGAGCCTCTCAACAAGATAGCAAATATGAAAAAAAATTAATACACTAGTTGCCTAAGTACGTCTCTGGGTTGGAATTCGGAGGTCTAAAGGCGAAAAACATGACGGACACACACATACCACTTTAGCTCTGATATTAATAATATTCTGTCGGAAAGTAAAAATGGTCAAGCAAATTGCCTTCACTTTTTCCTTGTAAGATTTGTGTGGGTTTCATGTGTCTCCACATTTTGCGATTAGTTGGGATCCAGAATATACGTATATGAGTCTGCGTATGTGCATAGACTTATGTGAGTCTGCGTATCGCATTTCTGTTATCTTTATTTAGCTATTCTCTTCGGGGAAACGATCATAAAAAAACAAAGGACATTACCCCAGGCCGTGATTTAAAGAGCAAGACGAACTTCGTACCGTTTCCTGATAGGATGTTTATTTGTTTTTCGTTTAGAATTTGCGTTCGCAAAAGTTTTTTCGACTGTCAGGGTAATCAAATTTAATTTGCTTGCGAACGTTGGGAGAATTTGAAGAAGTTTATTCACGGTACTCGTAGGTGTACAGGTAGGGAAGAACAGACCATAAGGTGTAACTGACATAGGATCCTAACGTCATCTTTATCTATACTCAATCTCAAACTCAAAGCATTTATTTCAATTAAACCATTTACAGGCACTTTAGAATTGTCAAGAAGTCGGTAAGTCAGAAAATATGAAGCTAGTTGCCCATTCCAAAGCGTACCTATGGAGAAGAACGGGCAAGAAACTCCATGGATACTCTTTTAAATTATATTTTAAAACAATATTAGTTACGTCATTTATGTTGAATTTATAATTCTATCTCAAGACGATGTAAAAAAGACGTACGCGATAAAAGTGTCCAGGGTGTTTACTCTCGAATATAATTCCGATAGATCGACATTGGAATTGTCAGTCAAACGTCAAGGATTGGCTGGACTCACTGAGTCTAGCCAATCCCTGACATTTAACTCAACCAACTGACGTTTGACCAATGTTTTTTTTTTTTTTTTTTTGAAAATGGCATCTCGCAGTTCATCCTTTATGAGGATGGCTACTGCTTAACCGGGCTTTCCTGTGGATGCCTCGAATTAAGGCCTCCAGCCAGGGCATACGATAACTTAAAAACTAAGCGACAGCGCTAAGGGTAACCCCCTGCGGGGTTCGGACCTCGGCTCAGGGCGTCGCTGGAAGAGGACAGCAAGGGACAGGCTGGATCGGTATTATTATTGGTGTTTAGGGGCGAATTTAAAACTACAGGCTCAGCTGCGCGGGCTGGCTCGAGCAAGGGTCGGGGCGGGCACGGTGATGGTGCGGGACGTCGCGTCGGGCCTCGGCGGCGAGGACGGAAGGACGGATGTCTGAGCTTGTGATTGTGTTGTCGTCTGAGAGTACTAGTGGCCTTACTGCTCTCCTGGAGGAGGGTAGTGGCGTCGTCGGGGACAGTGAGGGTATGCCTTGGTCGGCGAATCCTAATTATGCGGGAGGGAGTGTATCGGGAGGCCGCCGCAATCAGGGGATTGGGGTGCTTTATGGCAGAGTCAAAGAAGCGCTTGGAAAGGCGTTTCATGAACTGCTGGATGGTGGGGAGTCTGAGATCTAGATGCAGATTCACATTTCGGACATAGAAGGGGGCTCCCGTGACCTTTCGGAGGAAACGGTTCTGGAGGGTTTGCATTTTATGCAAAAATCGCGGCTTGGCGTGTGCGAAGACTACGCAAGCATAGGTCATGATGGGACGGATGACCGCGGTGTAGAGGCGCAATTTGCACTTGAGTGACAATTTGCTGCGGGCAGTTATCATAGAGTGGAGCCTACCGAGAGCGAAAGAGGCGCGCGAACGCGCCGTCTTTATGTGCTCGTTGAAGGTGAGGTTGTGGTCTAGGATGACACCTAAGTATTTGGCTCGCTTTCCCCAGGGGATCGGCTTGCCATACATAGAGATCGGGCGCGGGAGGGGGGGGGGGTCGTTTGCGCGGTCTCGAGAAGATGACCGCCTGACTCTTATCGGGGTTGACCTCGATTCTCCATTTCCGGAACCAATCGCTCAAGGCGCTTGCGGAGGTTTGGAGGTTTCGAGCTATGGATGACTGGTTGGCACCCGAACAGTAAATGGCAGTGTCGTCGGCGAAGAGCGCCAACTGTGCCTTTTTACTGTTCGGGATGTCACTAGTGAACAGGGTGAAAATAAGGGATGGGGTGAGGGGGAGAGAGAGCGCCCTCGATACGGTAGCGGAAAGTGCGGTCCGACAGAAAATCTCGTAAGATGAGCACGAGACGGTCTGGCACACCTAGCAGGTACAGCTTATATAATAAGCCATTGTGCCAGACCTTGTCGAACGCCTTCGCTATATCGAAGAACAGGACGCCTGTCGAAGCACCTCGCTGAAAAGCAGCGCTAATGTGCTCGACTATGCGGTGGAGCTGGTGGATGCACGAATGCTTCGTGCGAAAACCGAACTGTTCGGGGGGGATGAGGCTCTTTGCTTCGGCATAGTCTTTGAGGCGCTTATAAATAAGCCTCTCGTAGACTTTGCCGAAAACATTGAGCAGACTGATGGGGCGGTAGCTGGAGGGCTCAGACTTGGGCTTGCCTGGCTTAGGGATGCCTATGACTGTGGCTTCTTTCCACATTTGGGGGAAGATGTTGTTGCTCAGGGCGCCATTGAAGATGGCGGTCATGAGCAGTATGAGGGGGGCGGGGAGGAGTTTGTACACCCTATTGGTGATACCGTCCGAACCGGGGGCTTTGCGGGTTGCGAGCCCTTTTATGATGTCTTGCACTTCGTCGGGAGTGACGGGAGGCAGAGGATCATCAGGGTCTTCGACTGGCGGGAGGGAGGCTCTCCGTTCGACTTCAGCGTTCACCTCGTCGAGGTGCGCTCTGTCTACTGGTTGAGAGCTGGGAGTGCATTGAGCCTCTAGGCTGTCGGCTAGGCATTCGGCCTTTTCGAGGTTTTCGAAAGCGACCGTTTTGTCGGGGCGTGTGAGGGGAGGAACTGTGGCCTCTTCAGAGGAGCGGAGCTTCCTCTGGAGTTGCCAGAAGGCGTGGTGGGTGGGCTCGAGTTCGCCGATCAACTTATCCCATCCCTCGGAGCGCCACTCCCCTATGCGTTTCTTTACAGCACGCTGTAAATGGCGCATGTGGGATTTGTTCGCGTCGCAGGGAAAAGAGTCGTAGGCACGAATGGCAGCGTTCTTCTCGGTCACCAGTTCACGTACGTCATCGGGCAGTTTCCAGCGATGGTCTTCCATCACTGGAACTTCCCGTGAGCAATCCGTCAGTACGGATTGAACGTGCTCTGTGAACGAGTCGATCGCCCCAGTCGTGTCTGCGACTGAGATAATTTGCTCGGGGATGGAGTCTAGGTGGGGAGACGTGGTGGATTTCAGTCTTTCGCTTACTTTCCTCCAGTCGGTGACTGTTTTGGTCGGGGGGGGCTGGTTGGGGTCGTGCGGGGGGCCCGAATAGGGGGCCAGGTGCAAGATGACCGGGCGGTGGTCAGAGTTAAGCTCTTGTACCGTCTCGATAGACTGCAAACGGAGGTTTACATTCTTGAGAAGCGCTACATCGAGAACGTCAGGAAGTTGGGCGGGGTCGCCCGGGAAATGAGTGGGATACATCGGAGCGATGATATCGAAATTGAGGGAGTCGCCTAGTTTGAACACGATCCTACCTCTGGTAGAGGTCGTGCTGCTATTCCAAGCGGGATGTTTGGCATTGAGATCCCCCGCCATGATGACGGAGTCACTCATACCGAAGAGGGTAGTGAAATCGGTAGTGAGAGAGATGGGATCCTCCGCACCATTGATGGGCGGGATATAGGCGGAGATGATGGTGATTGCGGGGTGACCGGTCATGCCGAGCCGACAGATTGAGATCTCTAGCTGAGAGATAAGGGCGGGCGGGTCTATCGGGATGCAATGGAGGGACTTCCTATAGTAGATGAGGGTACCGCCCTTGTGGCAGCGAGACCTGTCATTGCGAACTATCTTGTAGTTGGCAATGTTCGGGTTCCGCAGATGGGGCTTCAGGAAGGTTTCCTGGACTAAGAGGACATCGAGCTGGTGATCGCGGAGGAACGCGGCGATCTCATCGCGTTGATTTATAATGCCGTTTGCATTAAAAAACCCTAGTCTAAGGGATCGGGGTTTGGTAACGCTCATTCTTTGTAAAGCCATTGGAGCTTTTTAGAAGTTGAGGGTTTGCATGACTTGCGTAATCTGCGGATACGCATTGAAAATCTCGGCGATGCGCCGAGGATTGCCGTTACAGGCTTGGATTTCCGCTGCCATGGCATTTGCGGGGGCAATAAAAGCTGCGTAAGCACCGATTATTACCTCCATGCTGCTAGGCTGGGGGCGGGAGGCGGGGGTCGGGGGGGACCTACTGGGACCAGCGGGGGCCCTGGGCGCGGCGGCGGGAAGGGCTACCGGTGGGGCTACTGGGACCGAGGGGCCTACTGATGGCGCGGGGATGACGGTTGCCATCAGCGCTGGGATAGTCGGGGGTGGGGGGGGCACCGAAGCTGCGGGAGCTTTGAGGTGGTTGAGGTTCGCCCATGGGGAGGGCCTTTGGGGACTGAGCCTATCGGGCATCTGGGAGGAAGGGATCGGGATCCTCACAGAGGGGCTTTCCCTTTGCTGGCGGTCTCTCGCGCGCTTCGTCAGTTTGGGAGAAGTAGACTTGGGAGCCTTGGGGCAGCCTCGGTAGTTAGCCGGGTGCCCGGATTGGCCGCAACGAACGCAGCTCGGTGGCTCTGTGCACTGAGAGCGGTCTTTGGGGCGAGGACAGTCTGACGTGCCGTGGGCACCTAGACACTTGACGCATCTAGGTGTCGCGTAGCAGTGGGATTGGGAGTGGCCATACAATTGGCACCTGTGGCATTGTCCGATGAGGTTGGACTTTCTGGGTTTCTCGATAGAGATACCCGAGAGGGAGCAGACTGACTTCACCTTGAAGATGGGGTGATGTCCTTCAGTAGGGTCGCAGATGACCAGGACCATGTCGTAGACTAGGCCCTTCCATGCTTTGTGCAAGCGATGGACTGCTGAGACGGGGATGCCTTGTGAAGCAAGGTCTTCTTTGATCTCCTCGGTGGGGATTTCTTTGGGGACGCGCCTGATGATTACGCGGGTGGGGACTTCCTCCGGAAGGGAGTATGTGTGGAAGGAGTAAGCCCTTGTCTGGAGGAGACGGGTAAGGTCCCTGTAGTCCGAGGACGAGGCGACCGTTACCTTTATACCCTGTTGGGTTGAGCGGGCGTTCGTGTAGTTGATCTTTTGATCAACACACGCTTTGGAAATTTCTGTCCATCTGGACTTATCCTGGACATAGATGGGGGGCGGGGGTCGTGGCTTCTTTGCGTTCGAAGCGGGAGGGGTAGCCGAGAGGCTAGACGCGGGATTGGCCTGCGGTGCGGCGGAGGGAGGGGTGGGGGGGCGGGGGTTAGAGGGGATAACCGTGACCGACTTTTTGGCCTTGCTGGCGTGAGAGGAGGCGTTCTTCTTCCTCTTGCCTCCCTTTCCGACGACTATATAGTCGTCTTCCGAGGAGGACGAAGAGTCAGAGAGGGCTTCCTCTGAGTCGGATTGAGATTGGGGTACGGACGTGTCCATACTCTCTGGAGTATCAGCTGCGATAGCGGCTGGCACGGAAGGTGCGGGATCGGGGATTGGCACGGACGGTGCGGGTTTTGGGGCGGACACGGAGGGAGCGGGTGATGGGGCTGGCACAGAGGGTGCGGGTTTTGGGGCTGGCACGGAGGGTGCGGGTTTTGGGGCTGGCACGGAGGGTGCGGGTTTTGGGGCTGACACGGGGGGTGCGGGTTTGGGGGCTGGCACGGAGGGTGCGGGTTTGGGGGCTGGCACGGAAGGTGCTGGTTTGGGGGCGGCGGCTGGCACAGAAGGTGCAGGCGAGGGGGCTGGCACGGAGGGTGCGGGAGGGGAGGCGGCGGCGGCCTCGGGGATTTCGCCAGAGTTTGGCGGAAAGAGGGGACTGACTAGCGCGTCGCTAAAGTCAATGTCGATGACCGAACCGGGAGGGCGTCTAAAATTAATAAGACGGTGGGCATACTGGTTAACGAAAGAGGGGTCCTTGAAGAGGACCTCTTTTACGAACGCCAATATGACCGCGTCTGCCATGATCGGGAAGGGGGGCGGGGAGAGGGAAGAACCATAGGGGGCGTGAATCCCTAACAACCTAGCACCCCGGGTGGATGGGCCCGGGGGTGTGAGATCCTACCCTCCCTGTCGGGTGTGAGACAGGGAGGTGAGTACCTGAAGTGAGCCCTAAGCTTGTGACCCGTCGCCGATCTTATTGTGCGAACGGGGCCCTAACCAGTCTGTGCGATGGGTGTAGAGACACCCTAGACCGGCTTCTAGTACGAAGGGGTTGACACACCCAACCGTACTAGACGCGAGCTGTGGACAAGGGATTAGTTACGAAGCTAGAGCTGACTAGGAGCCACCCCCAAGCCCAAGCTTCTAGCTCCCGATTCCAATTGACTGCCTCGCCCTGATGGGGCTCGGCGGGTGAGATTGGGGCACCACCCCCTTGGCTTCGTTGGCACCGTGAGGTATCCACCAAGGACCACGAAACTGTGGTTTTTACCCGGAAGGGGCCAAAAACCTCGACGACACGTGTGATGACGATTCTCTCTTAAAGAAACAACTTCTATCAACCACGCCTTGAAAAAGGCGGCTATTGACAGGGTGCGGGCGTAGTCCGGAGACTACTGAGCTCGTTACGGCTAGCGTAGCGAGAGCGGGCGGTGGCGGGGCGGCGAGGCGGTGGGGGCGTGCAGCGAGCGAGAGCGGGCAGCACGACCGTCCACGGCGAGCGTCGAACGGAGAGCCATCTGATGGTTTGACCAATGTCGATCTATCGGAATTATATTCGAGAGTTAGCACCCTGAGTACAGCAAATAGTACTTAACAAAACAACAATCCAAAAATAAAATAATTAAAAATAAGCCGAGGCAGCTAAGTGATGACCATACATACCTAATATAAGTTAAAGTCCAAAGTAAAGTTTTGAGTGTCTGTCTGTGTTTGGGGAGCTGTTATTCCGATTATGACTATCGAGTTAAATTGTACAGTGGGGATGAAGACTGGATTTATATTTTGGGATAGATTTTATTTTAGAGCTTTTAAGTTTTTTAATGACATGAGTTTTAAGTGACGTCTACCACACTGGGCACACGTGGTGGTTACGGCCCATTCCCTCTCACAGAGAGTGAGCCTGTGTCGTAGGCCGGTGTCCCAGCAGTGGGAACATTATGGGCTGATTATGTTTTTTCAAACTACACAATGGATTATGGTGCGAATTTCACCATCATTTTGAGAATTTATTCCGCTGTTTCTTTAGGGTTCCGTACCCTAAGGGTAAAAACGGGACTCTATTACTAAGACTCCACTGTCCGTCTATCTGTCTGTCTGTCAACAGGCTGCATCTCATGAACCGTGATAGCTAGACATTTGAAATTTTCACAGAATGTGTATTTCTGTTGCCGCTATAATAATTAAAAACAGAATACAATCAATATTTAAAGGGGGCTCCCATACAGCAAACGTGATTATTTTGCCGGTATTTTATATGTAGTGTTAAATATTGTATGGTGGTACGGAACCCTTCGTGTGCGAGTCCAACTCGCACTTGGCCGGTTTTTTAGAGCTTTATATGTAAACATGAGAAGCAGGGGCGCGCCGCTAGTCTTGTATAAAAGCTATTGCTTATTTATATGTTACCACAACCTAATAAAATAATAATTTCCCTAGGCGAACGTTTAGAAGTTTAGTTACTAGAATAATACAATAGGTACAATTGTGAATACAGTAAAATGTCTTACCTGTTTATTACCTGAAGTGGTTACAAGAAGGTAACAGACATTCGCCCCACTTGAGACTTACCTACAAAAGATAAGCGGTCGGGCGTAAATGATATTGTGTATGTAAATTTCTTAAAATTCTTACTGGCTGGAACCCCGCTTCAGCGTTATAAGACATTTTTCATTATACACGATGAGAATTTTGTGGTGAATCTAATTTACCTATACTTATTTCTTATATATATAAGTTAAAATAATAGTAGGTACAAACATGCACATTATCAACATTAAAGTGAAATGATTATTCGGAATAGTAAGCGAGCAGGAGTGGCCCAGTGGTAACTGCCCTACTTATGAACTGTAGGTCGTAATTTCGAACCCAGACAGGCGGTTGACTTTGGGTACCTAAATTATTTAATCGCCACTGCTCTCAAAACGGTGAAGGAAAACATCGTAAGAAAACCGGCGTGTCGTAGAACCAAAAATTCGAAGACATGAAACATCAACCAACCCGCAAGGGCCTGCGTGGTGGATTACGGCCCACTTCCTCTCAACGAAAGAAGGCCTGTGTCCCAGCAGTGGGAAAATTGTAGGCTGATTATACTTATGCTTATACATAAAAAATATCACGCCTGTTTCCCCGAAGAGTAGGCTGACGTGTAACTATAGTACATTCATAATTCGCCAGTTTAAGTCCCATGTAACAGGGGACGAGATGCCATCAACCCAGCAGAAATCTAAACTCCGCAATTCAGTATTTTACTAATAATAATAAGATGTCAACAAAAGTAGGTAATACTACCATAAATTCCGTTTGTTGAACACCTAACCCAACTCTCATAGATTCCTACAAATAAGATAAAACAAAACCACATAAGTAACCCCATATCCGTTTCAATACGACGACGCAATAATTTCGGTATCGGCATAACAATTTCTTAGAATAGAAACCTATTCTGAACAACTGATCGTAAAAATGTGAGGTTTTCCCAAACACAAGTGTAGCAGACCGTATTAAATGTTGTTTTCGTCTCACTGACTTGTAATTTCAGAGCATATAATAGATAGGGACAGAAGGTCTGTTCTATACAACGAGCAAAAATACACGCACACATCCATAGATGCGGCTCACTTTAATTAAAATAATAAATGACTCGAGTGGCACGTTGTCGACGCGTGTACGGCACGTGACGCTCGTGTGTGTGTACGCACATAAATGTAATTTTCTCATTCTATTGATTGTAATTTGATGTTGTTACGAACAAAGTATTTTGGAATCCCTACTATTGTGAATTATCGACAATCGGTTTTGAATTTTGTTGCTTGTGACCGTACAGTGGGTGTAAGTGTGCATACGCACGAGCGGCACCGTACTCACATACACGAGCGGCACGTTGTTGATGGCAGCTGCCGACGCGTCAATGGGTGTCGACGGCTGCAGTTGCCTCTGCCTTTGACACTTAGTGCGCTCGCGACTGGCATTAGTTAGTTTGAAATCGCCGTACATACATACACGTCTATGTGTGCATGCACCTACTTTCGCCCGTAGCATTATATGGAATTAGCCTTCTGTAGCTATCTTTTTTGTGTTGACAGGAAATCCCGTTTCTCGCTCCCGCTAATTCTCGTGTCGCTACGAAAATAAGCTTAGTAAGTTTTCTGCTTACTTCTAAAGTTTGCCTTTTATTGCCATGTAATGTCAGATCGCCGGAACGAAAAGGAGTTAGTGTGGTGTGATGCAGGAAAACTAACCATTAAAGTGATTGTTGTGATCGTTAGTTTGTACAATAGGTCCCGTGATTTGATTGTAGTCTTTACAAAGTTATTGGTGGTGTAATTTATCGTTGTGGAGGAAATGGGATTCGTTGCAGTTGCATTGGTTTTTATAATATAGATTTTTCTTCTATAAATTCTTCATATGAATGAATTTATTCGCATTCTGTGGACAGCAGGATAAGTCTATTAGGTTGATTGGTTTTGTGGTTAAGGGCGTCTCTAAAATGCTCTCCGTAAGGCCCTTTGTACCTATTTGTACACGGCACGGATTCGTTACGGTATTCTTATTATTATTATAGCTCTTTATTTCCATAATGAATGACTTAAAAAACAAATATCTCATGATTACTATTACATAAATGTGCATGCATAAAATAACAATTTATTTTTACAATTCTAATCATCATGATTATAAAGTTAAAATCGCTTTAACAAATAATAAATCATTTTTCAATTAATAAAATCATTTCTTTCCTTTTATATAGATTTCTAAAATAGTAAATAAATTAAATTTTCAAAATAATTTACAATTTCATTTATATATTACAATATATGCACCCCTCAACGGGTGGATGCCTCCTTTATTTTGCTCCACGTTACGGTATTAAACGTATAAAACGCGCCGTAGAAAAAACGTGTCCGTTAAATAGTAATCCAACCGTGCTTAATGAAGGCGCATAAACCATAACAGCAAGAAAAATGTGTGTGTACCTACAAAAGGGTCTAAAGCGTTGATCGAACATTTTCTATTTCACATGTTCGATTGTATGAACTTACTTACCATATAAATATATGCATTATATTTCTATATTAACAACGCTTGTAGTCTGCAACTACGCACGCTGAAAATCAAAGCCATTAACTGATGAATGTTATTTTTGTTAAAGTAATTAAACATACTGAACGCACACTTACAAAATTCAAATACCAACCAATAGAGGAATAATATTCAGTGCTTTCTACTTCTGAAGGCACTACACTCATTACTCGGTACTCCAGTTGACGTTTATAAATTGTGCAGTAATAAACGAAACAGATACTGTTCCCCATTTTATCTCAACATTTACATAAAACAGTGCTCAATTACTTTTTCAATCCCAAACAATATCAATTAAAAACTCCACAACTTTATTCAAATGAAATTTTGATGTTCCCTTTTCGTTGCTGAATGTGTATTTACAAAAGGTTTTTACTTTTTAATCAGCAAACATGGTGCAGTTTTCGTATAAAGCCAGTAGCACAATGAAACTGGGAGAATAATTTTCGTACTTATAATATAGGGGTTGGTTTCGCTCACTCTAGTCTTGGCCGTCCAGCCAAGTTCATGCTGCAGCCAAATGGGACGACATATCCCTGACCTGTTTTGTGCGTTTATTTTTAGGGACACTTAGTTGAATTTGTTGTTTTTATCTTCCGCTAGTGATGCGCCAATGGACGTTATTTATTGTTGTGAAACATTGTAATTATGGATGGTTTGCATAAATATTTAGGTTTTTATTCAGGATTTTTTTTGTTACATATTCATTGAGTAAGTCTCATCGGTATCGTGATGAAATTCGTCCTGATATTATTTATAAAAAAATTATGATTAATTTAATGAGTGTAAATTCCTACAGATTGTAGAATGCAGTTCATTTATCATTATTAAGTTGATAAGCGACAGTAGAACAACGCGTAGATAATATTATGTTAATTATTGAAATATGTTTTCGTGTCTCTGAAATTAATATGAAAATAATTAAACCAGGTTACGTAATAATAATTGTTTAAAACATTTGAAATTAAGGGTTTAAACTTGTATTAAGTGATTTAGTGCGTGTTTTTTCTCATAAAAAACAGTTCGTGAAAGTTGTTTAAATATAAATTAAAGTTCGTGAAAGTTGTTTAAATATAAATTAAATATTATGTTTTCCCCATTAAACTTACTTCTAAGGTTTCTTTCCACTGTACCGTAAATATAACTTAACCAGCCCACTTTGTATAGTTAGTTTTATAGGTCAAATACACAATGAATTTGTTATTTTTTAATTAAGACATGCACTTGAGAAAATGTTACTTAAGTATTTTCTTAGAAAACAAGTAAAAGTAAAACGTAGAAACATGGTAACAGAAACAGGAAAAAGGTTACTTACTTAGTTTTGTTCTGTAAAAATCTCACCATATAAACTTAGATGAAGTGAGCTGTCATTCTAATTGATGCCAAGAATTGACAGAATTGACAGCTAACTTCAAGCTCACTTCACCTAAGTTTTCCCGGTGAGATTTTTACAGAATAGGTAGGTTAGGCTGTTTACCATCATTCTTTTGAAAACTAGTAAAAAAGTTAAGATTTATGACAGTTAACGGTTGTCAGTATCTTAAGCGCCATAACGTCACAGTAATGGCGTTAGTTTGAAGATAACGACTTTGTTAGAGAAGTGTTGCCGTTGCCTTTAAGTAATAATATTGTTGCAACGTCAAAGATAGTAGACGTAGTTTTAGAAGCAAAAATGGACTGGTAATGTAAAAGTTAGCGTTGATGGTACTATTTCCAAAACATTATTTTTCTACGATTTGACTGTAGTACCTACCTATTGTACGGGCCCTGTTTCGTGTAAAAAAAAGTATGTCGGAAACAAAAAAAAATATAGCTTTTCCACTCAGTAGCCCGAAAGTCTGACAACCATCTTAATAAGGGGTATCGTGTTACCCAGTAACTGGGTTATGGAGGTCCGATAGGCAGTCACTATATGTAAAAATACTGGTATTCAGCTGCATGCGGTTAGACTGGAAGCTGATTCCAATATAGTTGGGAAAAGGCTTCAAAACTACCACTACTACTAAAGGCAGATGACTTCTCACAATAATATTTACAAAACTCTGTTACTTTTACGATCGTATCTGCCTAAATGTGGGTGTAGTATTGTTACACATCTGCCTTACCCTTCGTGAAAACAGGATACAAAAAATACAATAACATCGTAAGTCGGAAAACAACACTGAAAATTGGAAAACACAACCAATTTTAGATACAGACAAATAAAGATAGAGGAAAATATGATTACACGAAATAAAGCAGTCCCACACTAGAGTGAGGAAAATTGTTAAATGAATCGTGAGTTCGTGAGTTTGGTAGTAAGTCGCTCTGTGGGTGGTCTGCCCGAAGCCAAGTCGGTATTTCCGGGGTATTCCATTGGCTTATACAAAAAACCTCATAATGAAACCTCAGTTATGTTGAATTGGTATTTTGTTTTTGCATAGGACCTAAAGTATTTTAATGACGTGACAATTTAATGAATTTTATGAGACGAGGCGATTTGAAATCTTTATGGTTTGTGATCTTTTGTTTGGAGGGACTTTTGGTTAAGTAATAACACCCGCACGAGTCGATCGATCAGGATAAGCTACGCTTGCCGCGGTTGGTCCGTGCATGACTTTTACATAACCAAGACCCCTCTGTATATCGGAAAGCAAGCCGTTAGTCCTGGCAGTCATTTTTGGATCATTGACAGTGGTTACGGGTCGTCAGAAGTCCAAAAGTCTGCCAATCAGTCTTACCGAGGGGTATTGTATTATCCAGTAACTGGGTTGTATAGGTCAAATAGGCAGTCGCTCGTGATGTATAATGCGATGTAAAATACATCATTCAGCTGCATCTGGTTAGACTGCAAGCCGACCCCAACATAGTTGGGGAAAGGCTAGGCAGATGATGATTTTTTGTTTGGAAATCTTTAAGGAAAGGGGGTAGGTAGGTACTTATTGTACCTAATGTTAATAAATGGTAACAGCCATTTATTTTCATTGCCCTATTATATGGTATTTCGATATTGTGGAAAATTGTTAAATGACTCGTGAGCATCGTTATTGTAAGTCTCAGTGGGCGGTCTGACCGAAGCCAAGTCGGTATTCGGTACGTGAAGCTTCCGGGAAGGTGGCAGTTAATCGACTCAAGTCAGAAACCTCATAAATATCCAGTTAGGTAAAAGAAAATTTACACATCAGGATGAGATCATCATCATCATCTTATAGCATTCAGTAGCCGGAGCAGTAGGTTCCACGCCATTCAACACAATTTTCGGCAACTCTCATCCAGGTGCTACCAGCCACCCAGCGAAGATGATATTATCATTATTGAGAATTCAGATAATTTGCTTGCAAAACAATGGTAACGTTTAAAAAAAATACAGTTACCATTGCTAGTACTCTTCGTATTAAAAACGTACATTCCCATTTATAAATGAAATCAAATTCTAAAATCTTTAGAACGAACTGAAAAGACACATCAAGAAAAGAAATTTCAGTCATTTGTAACCACTGTCTGTATAAAAACTAATTGTCGGTCTTAAATCTTTCAGTTTTAATAAATTTATTTCAGCTCAAAAGTTTCGAGAACATAAAGTATTTCAAATATCGCCAGTCGTTTGAGGTAAAAATAAAACAAGCATACTCAATAAGATTTCAAAGAGAACCGGCTGACTGGATTTATTCGGGCGAAATTTTAGAAGCTACTCGTATCATCGACGAATTCGTGTGAGCTCCGAGGCATAAAAGACGGTTTTTACGATTGCGACTGTGCTAATACCGCATTTTGTGAAAATATTATTCGGTTTCACGCCACGATACCAGGTTATTAAGCGTAGTACACATACGCGTAACGAAATTGTGCGAACTCGCACGAAATCGGGTCCAACCCGACACGCAGCGATGCGTGATATCGCGACAACTTTTTATACCAATACAATTATTTTTATTGGCCAAATTCTGTTTTTTATTTTGCGAAAGCTGGCCTCGTTCCAACAGAAAAGGTACGGAAACATAGGGATCAAAACCTAAAACGGCAACAATAGTAAAAGCTTTCTCGTGTTTATCGTACAATTTCTTTAAAGAATTAACTGTGACCAAAGCAGAAGTTTATCTATTGTTGTCGAATTCACATTATAACATACAGTTTGGTAAGAAAGTATTGGTTAGACTTCTTGCCAAGTCTGAATCATAATCTGATGTACTTAGTTCGTGATTGCGCATTCGTATTGTGGGTGCAACGAAGTGTGCAATGCCCTTTACAGTATCTTTATGGTGATTCTAGTTTATCGCCTTGGCAATGTGCCTATGAGGATATAAAGTAAAAATTTCCGTCTAATGACTTTTCACATGGTGTTAAGCTGAGTAAAAAAAGATATGAATATTTAAGATAAAATAACAATTATACTGGATGTTTTTTTTACCCTCTCGAAATATTTACAGGCTGTTCTACCTATGAATATGAACAACATTCATTAAAGGACCAACTCTGAAATCACGAAAAAAATTCTGCTATTTCTTACATTTTGGTCTAGTAGGTATTGAAGTTTTGTATTAAACAGCAGATTTTTTTCTAGTGAGACACCCTGTAAAAATTTCGAGACGGTAAAAAAAAATCATCCAGTAGGTATATTAATTTAATATTAATAATTATAATTTAATTAAAATGAGGAATGAATTTTTTTATAATGAAGGAAGTGAGACGGTATACAATAACTCAACCATAACACTAATACATTTTATTTTATAATAAAGTAAAAGCTTCGGGTAAACCTTTTACTTGATTTAATCAGCATTTGATCAGTCACGTTCAAGTAAGTATAAAATCTCTGGTGGCCGTTTGTCATAAAAAATATGGCAGGGTTATAACGTCTCCTATATTTTTCACAAAAAAAAAAACACTATCTTTTACGTGGTGCTGAAAGAAATACAGATGCTAACAGTTGGTATTAGTTATGCAGAAAATTCACTCTTTTCATTGGGAGAAGAAAATGATAATCGGGAGTCTGGGCCAGCATTCTCTTACATTCTACGAATCTACTGTCCGACCGATCTACAACTGCGATATTTACATGTATATCTATACATAATTGTAAAATAGTAACGAAGTCAAAACCGTAAATTGAATATTTCTGAAAAAAGCGTGTTAAAAAGTAATTATAAACTAAAATAAAAAGTAATACATTGCGTCACATTGCATAATGATGTGACGAAATTTATTACTTTTTATTTTAGTTTATAATCTAATTTTATTTGATATTTTTTATTTATAGAATTATAATTATAATGATAAAAATCACCAATAGGTACTACTATCTAAGTTCATATTACCTTATTGAATGACTATTTCATGAAATCATGACACTTGCGGCCAATTCTAACGCAAGGATTTGTATTGCTGATTCTAGTGATTCTAATTCTGTAACGGCATAATTGTTATGATCGCGAAACACAGTTTAATTAACATACCCTGACACTGACTTGCAAATTGCAAAGAACGTAAGAAAATAATAATTTCGCGGGCTACATTAGCGCATTCCCCTTATGAACATAATAAAGTATATATAAATAATTCTTCATAATAAAGTAATTTGTTTAGAAAGTTCGGTACAATTTTTCTCCAGTAAGGTCAATTTGTCATAATATTTTACGTGTGAGCATCGCTTAAATCTAATAAAAGCTATTGGGTTTGCCGCTAGGGAACTATAAATCTTAGGGTTTTATGAGACTTGACGGTAAGTTTTGCTTTGTTATCCAGAGCTATAATATGGTTCTTTTTGCCGATGACAATACAGCTGTTGGTAAGTGTAATAATCCTGTCTATTACAAGAATGATATGATTGTCTCAATAAAATAATTAACTATCGCTGTAGAGTATATTATCTATGCTATCGCTTTCAACAATATGTTCACATTCATGTAACACGTTTCATAGCTCGAAATTATTACAGGTCAGTCGCCACAATAATCTCTAAATTAATTTATCCTGAAGCTCTAGCAATACTAATTACACTAGCAACGTCGTAATGCCCCATTTAGCAGTAAGTGTTGAGGTAAGGATGGCTTCACCGGAGTGTCGTACGATGTGTCTAATGTACGATGTAATTTTACGACTTGTAAAGATATTTCAGGAGTAATTGTGAACGATATTATCTGTAATAAATAATGGGCTTCTGAACTTAGTCATGTCATTGACACATAATGATTCAACAAATTGAGAGCATTCCTAAAAATAAGCAGTTTAGCACAGTGGTAACGGCCCCGACTTACAAGTTGTAGATCGTAGGTTCGAACCCAGACAGGTGCTTTATTTTGTGTAAATTATTTCATCACCACTCAAAACAGTGAAGGAAAATATCGCGAGTAAACTGTTATCCTAAAACCAAAAATTCGAAGACATAATATGACATCTACAAACGTACGTGTCTGTGAATTACGGCCCACTCTCTCTCACTGAGAGGAAGCCTGTGTCTCAGCAGTGGGAACCTTACAGGCTGGTTATGCTATTCCTAAAATTCATATAGAAGCCATTTTAAATAGTATCTGTACAAATGTGAGAATATTGGTAATGAGAGAAGAACTTCAACCTTGACATGGAAGAAATACTATTAAATTTGAAAACTACATTACAAGTAATTATATCCGAGTAAGTTTCTATATAGAAAAGGATTTAATAAAAATCTGCATCATAAAAAACTGGTGAAACTAGCGCATGCAGTAACTGTGTCAGCGAAAGATTTTGTAGGGATTCCGATCATTCGATAGCCAAGCACATTCTCTAATGGAGATTAAGCTTGGAAAAACGATGAATGAATGTAAAGTTTTAATACTAGTTCAGGCAATAAATTCCACTTTTTATGTTCGATATTTCGAAGTCTTTGTGTTGTTTCTAGCAAATTAAATGTAAATTGTTCAATTTTTTTTTAATATCTAAAGCAATAAGTCTCCTTTTGTACGTACATTTATTTCATTATATATGGTAAATAAATATTTTAAAGTAATTCTTGTATTTTAGCGTCTGAATTTTCAGTAAATGCAAAAATACTTTTATAAATTTTCTCTGTGTGTTCCCCTAAGGAGATAGTTAAGTAATTTTACAAAAGAAGGTACATTCTAACCCCCTTACTAAAAAACGTTGTATAGCGTCTGTATAGTTACACAACGCTTTGACTTCTTCTTTCGAAAGTCAAATTATCTATGATTTAATACGTTTATTAGTAAGGGGGTTACGGTATATATTCACTATCAGGTGTAATACCACCCTTTATTGGATATAGTGAGGTACTGTTCATTTCATCATTATTTCAGCCGGAAGACGTCCACTGTTGGACATAGCCCTCCCCCAAGCACGCCACTCACGACCGGTTCTGTGCTTCCCGCATCCAGCGGATACCGGCGGCCTTCACAAGGTCATCGGTCCGCCTCGTGAAGCTTTCCAACGCTACGTCTCCCTGTACGCGGTTGCCTGCACTCCAAAACATTTCGGCCCCAACGGCCATACGTTCTGCGAGTAATGTGCCTGGACCACTGTTCATTTATTCTGTGTTGTTGAGCAAATCAAACTCTCAATGGTAGGTGCAATCATGAAAATTGAGGATTAAATATAAAGATACGCATAAACCTATATTAATACGGCCATCAAAACCCATCACACGTTTTCATATGTTTCACGGCCTTACAAAATGCTTCCAAGATACAGTAGAAGAACTAATAAAAAAGTATACATTTTTATTCAAGCCGCGTTCCCAATAAAAATATGAAAACCAAAACAAAGGTCACCACTGAGGCCAGACACGCTGTCGCCAAATGTGGCATTAAGTTTGGCCAAACCGAGGATATTATCGCAAGAATATAATGGAACTTATTTTGTAGCGGTTTTTATTGTTTATCGTAGATTTATTGGTGGGAGTATATTAAATGTAGGATAAACTTTTCTATTAAAATTTCTGAAAATGTTTTAAATATTTAGTAAAATTGGACGGCTTATATAAGCTTAGTTAAATGGATTTAAGCACTATGTCAAAGTGTTCCAAAAATGTATTAAGATTGTGAGGAAATTCTAAGATTACTTCTGGAAAATGTCTCTGGTATATATATACCTATATTATCTTTCGTTAGCGTAAGATATTTTCATAATACATAAAACCAGCATTATAACCCACCACCCTTACTCTTCCGTTAGTAATAAAACGAGCTACTAAAAGAAAGTGGATTCCTGCAGTTTCTCAAGATCCTTCCAACATGTTAAGGTTACTTATAGGTACTACAAAATTAGGGAGGTATTCCACTTTCAACACCGATTTGAACGGCACCTAAGCTATTCCACTATCGCCCAGAGGACACGGTGGAGCATACGGTGGGGGTCTGCCCCGCTTGGGCGGAGCACCGCCGTGTCCTCGTAGAGGCGATCGGCAGCAGCGGCGACCTCTCGCGCCCGGCCCTGGTTCAAACCATGGTCCGGAGCGAGAGGGAGTGGGAGGCAGTCAAATCCTTCTGCGAAGCAGTCATGCTAGCGAAGGAGGTGGCGGGATGGGCGAGGGAGAGAGCCGAGAGAGCCGCCCGTCCCAGCCGCCGCGGGAGACGCCCCGGGCGTCGGGAGCCGCGTGACGACTCTCGGCCACCGTAGGCGCGGGCCTGCGGACGGCGAGTAATGGGTAGCTCGCCGTCCGATCAGGACCAGGCCCGTGCTGGACGGCGCGTATGTGTTCCACGCGCGCCTCAAAGAGATGTCAGCATCAAAGAAGGGGCCCGTTAGGGCCGAAGCCTGCCGGGGCAGCGGGATTGTCCGAAAGGGTTACCGCTACCCCGGAACAAAGGGCTAAGGAAGGAACACGGATGGGTTTTAGTCAGTAAGAGTCTGACACTCCCTTCCGCTCCACCCAAAGCGGGAGGAGTCATTGGATGATTTCCCATCCTTAAAAAAAAAAAAATAAGGTATTCCACTAACGGCACCAAAATATTTTTTTTATGAGTGTGGTTCCGTGGAACAGTTTAGAAATATTAATTAATTTGTACGAACGAACCTACGCCAAAGGCGTTGACTAGAAACACTTAATACTGGACCTTTAGTTTCAATAATTAATTAAAACCACATCACTTTCCCTTATTCAGGTATCTCTCGTCTTAAAGAGCTTTTACTTAATAAACTTAATGAGTATAACGAAGTACCTTCCGATGGTAGTAAGGTAGACCGTCATTCAATCTCGGTAAGGTCAGAAATTCCTTTGATCTTAGATGTAATAAAAGGACTATTTGCGCTTCAGTGGGTTTTGAAGCCCTCGAGTTGAAGGCAGAACCTAACATTTGTAAGGAATTCGTTTTTGTTGGGAATGTGACTGAAGAGTCCTCATTGCTAATGAGATTATCTAGTTTTGAATCAAACAAACAAGACTTTAACACGTGGAATGGGTATTATTATATGACGTTATTTTTTAAAGATAGCAGGTTTTACCATATTGTAATTTGAAATTGAAAATGTTTGTTTTTTTATGTATAAATGTATGCCACCGTATTATTGTGAACATCGTTAGTTTACAATCTTTCTCTCGAGATTGTATACTGTCCATAAAGTGTAAACTGTACCTTACTGCTTACAATATAACTTATTAATTTTCGATAGTTTATAATATATCCATGTCAAACCGTCAAATTGTGAACGAACATGCACTTACCGTCAGGGTTTACAATCTGTCCGATTTTATCACCTGTAAAATTGTGAACCGTCCCTGATTTGTCGGTCTTGGTGGAAGCCGAATTGTTCGCAGTAACTAAGCCCAAGCCCCGACTCGCAATCCGGCTAAGCGCTACTTCCAAGTTGTTCGCAGTAACTTGGCTATTTAATATTAGCGCAAGGTGCGAGCCTTCACATGCAAGTTTGATACCAGTTCACAATTTCTCGGTTTGCCATGGACAGATTATTAACTATCGAAAAATAATGCATTAAATTGTAAATGGTTGCAGTTCACAATTTTTGGATAGTCTATATCTCGCGAGATAGATCTTAAACTAATGATGTTCATAATTAGATGGTGACATGTATATTACATAATTTGAATATTGATTCAAATGAGAATTCTTAGAACTGTATTTATGTCCTTTCTTCTTAATAAATAGCCAAAGCCATAGGCGAATTGACATTCTAACGCCCATATAGGTCAGTGTTTTATGGGAACCAACATATATTTTCGCCTTCAGTGTATATTTTCACATTTTCACTGTTTACGAACATTCCAGTTTTTATGCCTTAGCACTTTTATGTGAAAACATCGAGGACGTTGTGAAATTCCAAGTGCTCTTAATGAAGGTTTTTAGGGTTCCTTACCAAAAAAAATAAACCCTTATGGTGCGACTCAGGATATTTCAAGAACTACTAATGCTATCAACTTGAAATTTGGAATAGTTTTAGATGACGTTTAACTAACTATTTTGCAAATAAGAAAGAAATAAAGATATATGTATTTTTTTTGCTACAGGGAGAAAGGGGGTATTGAAAAATTCGAAATCTTGTGCATGTCCCTATCATATGAAACACATTCTCAAACACTTTTTCTTATTTTTAGGCCGGTTGGTTTTCGAATTTTGATGAAAAATCTAAAAAAAAAACTGTTCCCTCCGCCCTCCTTATCTCCGAAGTATGCATAGAAAAAAATCTGAAATAATTCTATGTGATAGAAGTTCATGTAAAGATTACAGGAAAAATAAAACGATGTCTCTAAAAATCACACTTTTTCAGAAATCATAAAAAAAAATTACATTAGTTCCACTATCGGGCAAGAGATGGCGCTGACCTAAAACTGCACTATTCTACACCGTAGCGTGCAGTGTCTAAAAGAAGGACATCAATTAGTTCTTATTGTTTTGTAGCTTTTCTTTAATTTGAAATGTCAACTGAATGCTTCTTAAATGTTGTACCTTCTAACTAAATGTACAGTTTTAATTGGATCGGCTTGCTCTGTTCAATCATTAACAAAATTGAATTTAACGTGATTTAATTGTAATATAAAAACTCAGTAGCAGCTTGGAGTCCAGATTTGTGCCCATAGACAACAAACAATAGGCTTTATAACATGGGACTTAAGCATAACTGACGAAATGTGAATGGCTTTCATTTTGACAGTTCAACAACATTCATTGCGTTATTTACGTTGTTGAGCGGCCAATTTTTCGGACATGTGAAGCAATGGATTATCAATATCCTCCAAAATGATTCAGATTGTGACTGATAGTGTTAGTGTACCTATACATCAATTGCACCCACATTTAGGTTATGTAGACGTCTGCCTAACCCTTTGCGCATTACTAACGTGATGGTATGTTATATGTGTAATCTGTAATTGTATAATCAATAAAGTGACTAGTCAGATCGTTCGATGTAAAGTAATCAGTGTGATCTCTTACTACAATAATTCATCTAGGTAGTAAATTGCGTTTACTTTCAAGTTCATCCATTCAATCTATAAAAAGGTCCATTTTTATAGACAGACCTTCACGGACTGATGTGCAGATACAAAACGAAGTACTCACTATTTTATAGGCACTGCTTCTCCATCAGATGGATCAATCTACTTAGCATTAACTTCCTAATATATCTCGTCTCTTAAACAAAAACAAATTTATGGGAGCTAGTAAAATTTCGCTTCTGGATCCCTTTTCCCTTATTGGTAAAAGGGTGTGTACAACTTCGTACACCGTTTGGCCAGTGTTAAGACTACAGAGTTATTTATAAGGTGCATTTTGTCTTTAGTTTTTGTGTTCATTTTTTGAAATTTGATTAGAATTATTTCATTTTTGACTCTCGAAAAAAAATAATAATAATAAGCACAACAATTTCAAGAGCAAGCTTATTAGACTCTTATAACAATTAACATAGAATTGATTAAAGTATGAAGCGATAAAAGGCACTTCGCCCTTGACACAAGACTCTATTTCCTTCAGGAAATTGACAGAGCACTCGCCACCAATCTAAGGAAAAGTTCCGATTGGAAAAATATATCTCAGGGAAAAGATTCCAAAGACGTCTTGTCACGCACGCTCCTCATATGACCTTTTATTTTCCTCTCTTTAAACTACGGCGAAGAATTCTTGCTATCATAAAATGTTATAAAGTAACATCGTACATCGCGTGAGACTCAAAGATGAAGTCCTTAGGAAGCTTCACAAATTACTTCCAACAAAGTATTAGACTTCAATTAGATTCTGTATATTAAAACCATTTCTTTTTTACATTTAGAAAAACTTTAACCATTTGAAATATTACTCGGCTTTTTAGAGTACAAAGACAAATTCTCAGTAATATCTTGGAAGCTAGTAAATGTAACTGATTCCCCAAAACATTTAATCACTTGATTTAGGTAATTATATTACGCCAGGCCTCATTATTTAGACATCCTCAGACATAATGACATGAAAATGAGTAGGTACCTAAATTAAAATTAATTTACCTTCTTTACAAAGAATTGTTTGTAGTAGAACTTCAAACAATTGAATTTAAAGCTGAATTTCTTGTTTATTCCAGATAAAACATGAAGACAAGACAAGAACTGGAAGAAAACAAAATCACCACTAAAAACTTATGATGGTGGCACACCTCAAAATCGCAGACCTAAGATAAAAGAACTCAAGCGCTTCATATTATGATAAATAAGAACAAAAACCAAGAAAGTCTGAAGACAGTGTACATCATATGATCTAAATGCCTTATTTAAGAGAAACGTGCGCTGCCGACAGGCGCCGACTATGTTTGACTCGACCAAAGGCGCACTACTCGTAGCGCCATCTTTATCCAACAGCTCCTGTTGGCTGAACGGCAAAGGCTGGCCTTCCACATTCCCTGCACCAGCTGATATTTTAAAAGCATTTTTCATATTTGCACTATCTATGTCAATTGTTTTTGGCAACTTGGTTCTGATCTGTGTTCTGAATAATAGGAGGTATATCAAGTATATTGATAATCAGGTATGTATTTGCATATTCATAAACATCATTGTTTATTTTACCAATATTAATTATGCCAACATTATTTACCTTGCAACTGTTTTAACCGTGTTGTTATGGACTAAAACAATTTTATGATACCTTTCTAACTCAATAGTAAACCCGTTTAACTTTCCACAATGGGCAATTACCATTTGTAAATATTTCAGCAGTGGCTATTTCAATACAATTTACTTTCATCATTTTCAGTAAAGCATTCTCTCAGTTTTCAAACCACCAATTATAATAAAACCTTGCTTGTGTCTGAATAATTGGTTGTCAGATAATAACAATGTTAGGCTGTTGAATAATGTTGGAATATTACTAGGTTCTACCTAATTTATTTGGCATCATAAGACATCTTTCTTGATCATTAATTTACAATGATAGTTCTCAACGAAAGTAATTTATGTGATGCCATATTTTACAGCCTAGATACTTGCTGACCTCGCTCGCACTCAACGATTTATTCACGGGAATCTTGATCGCGCCAGTAGCTCTCCTCCCGGCTTTGTACAAGTGCTGGCCATACGGAGAGATATTTTGTCAAATACAGGTACTTTATTTTTGCAATTAAATAAGTCTGAATTTTGTACATAGGTATATTCAAAGTATGTTTGGATGATTCCGTTATTTCTATGTTCAACACTGGTAAACTATATTAAGTCTTAAAATACTAAAAGTTGACTTGCACTCCAACTGAGTACACTAAAATTAGTTTGCCATCAAAATTTCAGAAGAGTTGCTTAATTTAGTTAGAGCTAGGCGGAGTTACGAGGTCCTTGCAAACTTTGTTTAAACAAGAGATGAAGAGAAAATGAGTAAAGTTACCTCGAAGAAAAAAAGTTTCCAATTCGCAAAGCAAAGTTAAATGGTAATCGGATGTCAGGGATAAATTGTTATATTATGCATAACTGCTGATACTTGATGATCATTTTGGAAGCTGAAATTTTATAATTTTGGAGAAAATTCGGATTATGTAAAGCGATGTTTAAAAAAAATGGACACAGCACAACAATAGGGATAAAGACGTTAAGCAAAGAAAAAGATCTGAAGGCCTTTTATAGTTACAAGATCAACTTTATAAAAGGGTTATTGTTGACGTTCCGGAGAAGCGGCGATCCGTGAACAATAAAATCGCTAAAACTTCTATGAAAGCACATAATGCGATATCAGCTAATGATTTACAGTGACCAAGCACAAAGTAAGGATGAAGTTTAAGCTTTGCAAGTTACGCCCGACGCCTGCTGACTCGTTATTCCCTTTACGAAGTGGCCCTTTTGTTTCGTAGATCAAGGCTATTTAGATGCCCAGCAATGTTTCCTCATCTTTGACGTGATCTGTTTCTGAATTTTTTCTTATTAAAACCTGTTTATTTATTTCAGGCTCTTCTTCGTGGAGCTGTGAGTCAACAGAGTGCGGTTATATTGGTCTGCATGGCTATCGACAGATATTTGTACTTGTTGCACCCGGACACCTATCACAAACATTCTAGTAAAAAGGTGAGTAGACGAATGTTTTTTATTTTATTTTATTTTGCTAGTCGTTTCTTGCCTCTATATTGCTGCTTTGAGATACATAATTATATCATTTTTTATTGCAATACTTATAATAAGCTAGCTCCACAGTTTACAAGCGTTCTTAAACCGTATCTTCGTCAACCATACCTCGAAAAGTATATTTTATGGAACTAAGTCCCTGTAAAAATGTAGTAGAAAATACTAGCTTATCTAAAATTAAAAACACTTCACGTAAAAAGTTCTTCAGCGTTTAAATATTTGATATATTTTACTAACTTGTGACTTCTTTGAGCTTTACTTTGGGACATACACTCGTATCTTTCTCAGAAATCTCTCTTTGAGCGGCTTAGGAAGTTGCTCAAAGTATCGAGACAAAACTTACTTAGGTGTAAAGGGTAGTTCAGTACGTGATTAAAACGAACTTTTTCGTACTTCAAAATAAGATGTTTTGTATAATTTATTAGGTTTATGCTGAAACTTTTAGTCTTGTGTTTGAAATCAGTTAAAGCTGACTTTTAAAGGATTTTGGGATTCAAATGGTTTTGAGACCTTTTGAAAGCTTGTATATACAAAGTTTATATTGTTTTTGTTTAAGTCTACTAAAATGTTATCACTGTCCTGACAGCTAATAATATTTCACTGACCTCGAGTGTTCAGATTATTAAAGGGATTATTATTCATAACGCTGACGTAAATTAAATTCTACGGGTCACTAGACAGTATAAAATATACTGACAATAGAATTAATATTATTCTGAGGTTGAAAAGGACAAGCGTATTTTATTGAATTATTTATTTCACGAACATGTTTTCAGACTAGAAACTAATGTGTAATTCAGGAATATGAAATGATAGAAAAGTATTTTTTTTTTATATTTTTCACAAATTTTTGTTTCTTACAGGGTTGCGTTTTAGTAATAAGTATAACGTGGATACTGTCAGTGTCACTGTTTGCTATCATGGTGCTACCGAGGTCTGGATATTACTTCAACTCAACGGGGCTCATGGCATGCGATGTTTTCCATAGCAGAGTGGCTTTCAGGTTAGTGTAACTTAGCTGCCTATGTGGATAACATTTTTATACTGTCATGTGTCTACTTATATCCATTAGATATAAACCATTTGCATTAGTTAAAGTTTTAATTATAACGATGCTTTGAAAGGTATACTGACAATAATAAATTGAATAAGGTACTAATTATTAGTACCTAATTCAATTTAGTCAACTTAGCAGAGAATGTTTATATTACTTGAAGACTAGACTCTCCTAACTACGAAACCAAAGTTTTTTTCATTACATAATGGACCTTTGAAATTTTTGATTATAACTAAACACATTTTTAATTAGAACCATTAAAAATTACAAAGAAGGCTAATAACTTTTACATTATTCATTTTAGGTCATTTAAATTTCAATCACTTTTTTCTATACCAGGATCCTGTCATGCTGCGCCTACTATTTTCCTACAACTATGGCTCTAATGTATTGCTATGGTTCTGGGTTCCACGTCAGCAAAAATAGAGGGAAATTTGATCCCGAACCACTGCGAGCCAACGGAGTGCCTGTCCCTTGTGCGAAAACGTCGCATAGTGAACATGAAGTAGTGGTAAGATATTCGTTAATTTTGAGCTTAAGCATACTGTTAATAAAACTTTTAACAGTACAATGCATATACCTCTACAATAGCATACGGCCATCTTACTCGAATCTTCAGTGAATCTTAAACGACTCGACCACTCTCATCCAGCCTTTACCAGTCACCCTGAAAAGATTGTAATTTCATCTCAGAGGGCGTTCTACTCTTCCTTGGTCAATTTGTAATCTCAACACAAGGTTTATCCCAGGAATAATCTACATGATTTGATATTATCAATGCCGATCTGATCACCATCCAGATCCACTAATTCAAAATATTTCTAGTTATTTAATTTTCCAATGTCATTTCTAGAATTTCTATTGTAGGTAAACAATTTCCACAAATATTATATCAAACATCTGTTTCCTTAAACAGGTCACGTAGGTAGCGTATACATACTCAAAATTTACGAGAATACCTTGTTTTGCTTATCCGCCATGTATCTCCAAATTTCCATCATAAAATAAAATAAAAAAATACAATAAGCATTCATTACACATATAAAGTTACCTTTATAATCAAGATGATAAATTAAATCTCGCTCACGGTAATCGTATCATGAAAAATAAAATTATCCCGTGTACTTCCTTCCCTATCTTTTTTAAAAACTTCGTCACCAATGTTCCCGAGGTATGATATAATATATTGTCTTTCCTTTTAAGTAAGGTTGACGCTTTCCCGCTTTCATTGATTTAAGTGAGATTGTATTAGATCGAGTGAAACATTAGTCTAGAATTACGACTCTGCTTTATAAATCGAGATTGTTGTGAAGATTGGATTAGTTATCTCTCTCTCTTTGAGTCGTGAAAGTGAAGTAAGTTATTAAATTTTAGAATTTGAGAATGCTTTGGTGAAAGATGAAATGTAGCTTCATCAATTTGACGGTTATGGTATACCCGTAGCGGTGTTTCTTAATTCAATTATGCACTGATAATATGCACAGTGCCGTTACGATAAATAAAGCCTGATACACATGGTGCATTTAGGTAATTTGTTTGTGGAATACCATAAGTTGAAGCATCAATAAAAGTTGCACCGTCTGAACAGTCACTGTTTGTCGCTGCAGTCGTTTATTGTATGCCATAGGTAAGAAAATTGCATCGTTTAATTAGAGATTTACATGGTACTGACACTGATTGCCATCCTGTATATCGACTACATCATATTGATGGTAACTACAGTTTCAATAAAGCTTAAGACCGTTATCCCATCTCCAGTATCAAACATTACACTAACAAATGATGACGATATAATTTTCTGCGGTACAGATTCAAGCCCCAGTAAGACCGCATAGTGTGAGTACATCACGAACTATGGCAGCGATGTCATTAGGTTTCATCGTTATGGTCACTCCGGCTACTATACAGGAAGTGGTTGCGGCTTGCACCGGGTGCAAGGTATGGATTTCTGCTTTGATATTATTTGTAGCTAATATTCATTTGATTATTATAGATGCTCTATCTGTTTTGTCACAAAAATCATCATCATCTGCCTAGCCTTTCCCAACTATGTTAGGGTCGGCTTTTAGTCTAACCAGATGCAGCTGGATATCAGTAGTTTACATGGACCGACTGCCTATCAGGACCTCCACAATCCAGTTACTGGGTAACACGATACCCCTTGGTAAGACTGGGTGTCAGGCTTTCGGACTTCTGCTTACCCGTAACGACTGTCAAAGATCTAAAAATGACAGTTGGGGCCTAATGTTTTGTCTTTTAAATACTATTCTATATTTTAAGATGTAATTCTTTAGGAGGTTTCATAGTTAATATTCTTGAGGTGTATCATTCTAATTATTGTTACGAGTATAATGGAAATTAATCAGAGGAAACACCATTTCTAAAGGGTTAATTTTCAAAACATGTCAATTGCATTTGCAAGGTATATCTATTCTCGCCTGACCAAGGAAAAATGTTGCGGAACTGTCTTTCTCATTTAATACTTATTTCTTGTACGATAATAATGAACATGAATATAATGCAAGAGTGCATTATTGTCACTCGTCTTTTATTTGTTTTTTTTTTCATTATGCTATATTGGATTTAAATATCTGTTTTATTTCAGAACTAAGTTTTTATTATCAGAAACTGTCTTCCATGTATTATATTATAACGATAAACTCATTTTACCGGAATAAAGGATGAATATTTGTAATTTAGTTTTAGTTATTTGCTGATTTCCGTTTTTGTTACACAGGTTCCACCTTCCCTGGACTTCATTGTTACATGGTTGGCATTGAGTAACAGTTTTTGGAATCCATTTCTATACTGGCTATTAAATAGTCACTTTAGGAGGATCAGTCATGAATTACTTCAATACTACGTAAGTATCACAAGGTATTACAAGTTGAACTAAGAGTACGTGCTGGTATAACCACCGTCCAACGAGTTTTTTGTTTTTTTTTTTATCAATTGGGTACGGGAATTTACATATTTTCAAGTGCAATAAATTAATTCTATATTATGAAGTCTGGAAATTGCGTCTCGTTATATTAGTTATTATAACAAATTAACTAACTACAGGTACCTACATACAGAATAACGCATACCTAGCTTAAACGATATCCATACTAAAATGTTATTTCTAACAGATCTGCTGTCGGAGATCAAAATCGTTCCCGAGCTACGAGAAACCCACAACAGGATGTTGTGGATCCCCTGTCACATCTGATGGTCTACACTCAAAAGGAGAATTTGAAGGCCTCGGAGAAAAATACTGGGGCGAAATATTAGAGCGCACTGTATCATCTTCATCCCTTCATGCTATCCAGAAGGCATGCCATCGAGACCCTCTACGATGTTCCGGCTCCTTCAAAGGAACTGGCTGCCAGAGTAGTGCTTGTAAACAAGACTCCAGATTCTTCGACAGCTATGGTCCAACAGATTACAGACACCTGGATAGATCAGCCTTTCAAATAGAATCTTGTTCACGTCAGTGTAGATTGAAGAACTCAGACATGTGCCTATTTAGACCAAGTCCTGGTCTGGAATGTGGTCGTTCTCGTTCCAATTTAAGCTTAGATGAGGGCAACTTCAACAAGACTTGTAACGGTAGGCATCCGGAGTTGTGAGAGTTCCGAAACTGTCCGGTTTTCGGACATAGAAGTAATAGCATAAGTATGTACCCTGGAGTGGAACATTTTAATTCAAATATTAAGTGGAAATTCGATGACTCGCCTGGTGCTGACGATGATATGCAAAATTTAGAACATAATCTCGATAGAATACGCAGTTTAAGTCACGAGAGAAGCTTTAACTCTTACGGACTAAAAGAACACGATAATTTATTAGAAGTTGAAGTGAATGATATTGTGGACGACGATTCAGATGAAAACAAAGACTACGGAAACGGTTGTGCTCATGACGTTCATGATGAAAAAAGTGAATACAGTGCTCATAAATTCTCTCGTACTTCATCGCTCTCTAATAGAGAACTTGACGTTATCAAAGAGAGCTCGAGGAGCTCGAGTGACACTGAAGTGACGTTAACGCGATGACTTCCGAGGGTTACCTTTGATAAGGCCGTAAATGTTGTTCATTTGGATTTATCCCCGGAACATAGACACCATTGTAAGCAAAAGTGTACATTGTCAGTTAAAAGACATCCTTAGTTGTTTGATAGTTTAGAGAAGAAATATTAGGTTTAAGTACATGTGGACCAGTAGCTTCGGGTCTGATTTCTATAAATGATTTAATAGTGTGTGAATGTGATTTATGGACATTAAAAAACAATTGTGCCAAGAATATAAACGTAGAACTTTGTGATCTCCAACTACCTCTTCGGGATACACGAAAGTTTGTGTAAATAATTGTCCCAGAAGAATAGTTTATTGTAAAACGTAAATATTTATACTAAGTATCGTATGAATAGTGTTAAAGAGATGTTTAGTATCAAATCAGGTAAAGGAAGTTTTGTATTTTTTGTAATAGTTGAATTGGAGATTATGAAACTATACCTACATAATACACATTAATGTAAAGAAAGAGATTTTGTCTAATTCTAATTTCAATATCTTATAAAATTAGTTCGTCTACTATATTACTTTATAACTTCATGTATAAAACTTTCACTGATACTAATGTGAATTTATTCTGTATGTAAATAATAATAAGACTGTTTGAAGGGAAATTCTTAAAGTTATTCAGATCGCACAATACTTTTCTTCTATACATACCTAATGAAGTAATGATTAAAACATTGTTGATGTCTACTTAAATGTTAAATCAGCAAACGGAGAGAAAATAAATTGTTTGTATAACGTTTGTGTTTTATTTTATGTAACAAGAAATTAAACCATCCTCCAACCTCCTACAGAGTGGGACACAAAAGCAGGGGTGCTTTTAACTAAGTTCTGAAAATTTTAGAGTTTATTCCATAATTAGCGACTTTTTGACCATACATTTTTGACGTTTAACCGTCTCTTAAATTTAAGCAACGTTTATGAATAAACCGCTAAGAAGTTAGAGCCATGAAAAGAAAAAAAGAACGAATATATGTTTCTTTGCGGTAACAACGATTTATGATAATTACTTTTATAGTTCTAACACGATAGGTGCACGGGTTGGTGTCCGAAACTCCACGTCGATGCGCGTATTTTGCGTGCTTCTTCTTTTCTTTCCAACACGATATAATAACGAAACATTAAGAACATAATGAGAGAAACACAGTCTAGAATTCATCATACTTAGCAAGCAGAATAGTGGATTCTGCAGATCGAATAACCTATGTATAAATTATTCACTCACGTGTAGAATTTGAGAAGTGAATGTAACATGAACAAGATAATATATAATCTGTCGTGTCATTACATAATACGTCGTGTACTCAAGTATCTGCTTGTGGAAATTTTCAAGAGACAAATAATATGTAGGTAATACAAACGTCTGTACTACGTCTGCATCACTCTCGAACTTTAAGACCTCAATTGATTAATATTTTTGCACATATCCTTGAAATACCTATGTGCAAAAATAGTATAGAAACTGACTGCCTCATTGGTTGCGTGTTCGCAAACTCTACTGTTGAACATGAGGTCCTTGGTTCGATTCCTAGGTCGCTCAAAGTGTTATGAGATTTTTTTCGGTAGTAGCCCGTAGTCTAGATTTGCGCCCGTTTGATGGCAATAGGCTCGCCCCCTATTACATGGGACTTAAATATAACTGGGTATAGGTATAGTATAGGTATCTCTGCCTAACCTTTCAGGGAAACAAGTTATGCTATGTTCAAATACAAAGTGGTAGCAGCGCCATATTTAGCAGTTGTTTGACATCCATTAGTTTGGTAAAATGCGGCAAATTCATCATGTAAAGTGTATTCATATGTGCTATGTCATGGTCCTCCATGATCACGAATATCCTGAAGCACTCTATCCTAAATAAACGTTATCCCGAATCACTCCAATCCGAATGAATGCTATCCCGAATCATGCTAATCCGAATGAACGTATCCGGAATGAACGCTATCCTGAATGAACGCTATTCCGAATCACGCTAATCCGAATGAAAGCTATTCCGAATCACGCTAATCCGAATGAATGCCAAATCACGTTCTTCCAAATGAACGCTATCATGAATAACATGAGTCAGAAATAACGTTATCTCCAATAAACGCTGTCACTATACCTACAATAATCTAAACAATATTTAACTGTCATTAAAGCTATGCATAGAATAGCCCAGGAAAATGAAGTTTAATGTTAAAGATGAATCTGTGAAACATAAAATCTAGCGATAAAGTGCTGTGTAGTCCCCTGGGGACTAGTCTAGGGGATTTTAACGGAACGAACGACATAATACGACCGAGAAGGTAAAAATAATTTGAGAATTGACAGCACTCAATTTTTTACTAGTAGTTAGATAGGTACAGATTCTCACAAAGATCTAAATAAATCATCTAGGTAAATCATCATCATCATAATTTCAGCTGACAGACGTCCACTGCTGGACATTGGCCTCCTCCAAGCACCTCCATTTCGACCGGTTTTGTGCTTCTTGTATCCTACGGGTTTCTGCGGCTTTCACAAGGTCGTCAGTTCACCATGTGGGAGGCCTTCCAACGCTACGTCTTCCGGTACGCGGTCGCTACTTCAGAACCTTAGGTAAATAAAAAAAATATGTACAAGGTGTAACAGAATAAAAGCAAGTCCTGAACCATCTATGATACCTATAGTTTACGGCAATTTTTTACGGCCAGAATTTGGTTTACAGCTGAAACCGGACGCCTAAGCAACAGTAAACGTGTTGATGTTGGGACTTTACACTGGCTTATCTCGTGGACCTGTCATGTATATCATATATAAATGCTGGTCCTGACAACTAATTGATTAACACTTGAACATACTGTTGGAGCTGCTGAAGATTGTCGGACTATATTTGCATTGTATAAACTCAATTCCCTTTGTATTGTATAATTTCATAGCACAGATGTGAGTTCTATGTGAGCTACCATTTACCGGGTAATAATATGTCTTTCATTGACTTGATTGGCCCTGGCGGCTGATAGTATGTCATGCTCACTAAAATGTCTCGCTGACGGTGGCGTGTGTGTTGGATCATTTAGCTCCCTTCAAAATGGTTGAGCTGAATGGTGCTGATCTATGCGTCATGTTCGTGAACGGGCGCCGTCAGTTGGGGCTGGTCATCAATTGGCTGCCTCGGCTTATTCAATTTTTTTTTTTTTGGATTGTTGTTTTGTTAAGTACTATTTGCTGTACTCTGGACGCTCTTAACACGTACGTCTTTTTTATTTTATTACATCGTTCTCACATATAATTATAAATTCAACATTAATGATGTAACTAGTATTTTTGTAAAAATATAATTTAAAAGAGTGTCCATGGAGTTTCTTGCCCGTTCTTCTCCATAGGTACCTACGCTTTGGAATGGGCAACTAGCTTCATATTTTCTGACTGACCGACTTCTTGACAATTCAAAAGTGCCTGTAAATGGTTTAATTGAAATAAATGCTTTGAGTTTGAGTTTATCTTTATATCACAGTTCTGCCAGGTTCCGATTTGGGAGCTGAAGTACCTACGGGCTTAATTAATTAATTTAGATGCTGCTGGTAATACTACGTAAGTATCACAAGGTATTACAAGTTGAACTAAGAGTACGTGCTAGTATAACCACCGTCCAACGAATTTTTTGTTTTTTTTTTATCTATTGGGTACGGTAATTTACATATTTTCAAGTGCAATAAATTAATTCTATATTATGAAGTCTGGAAATTGCGTCTCGTTATATTAGTTATTATAACAAATTAACTAACTACAGGCACATACAGAATAACGCATACCTAGCTTAAACGATATCCATACTAAAATGTTATTTCTAACAGATCTGCTGTCGGAGATCAAAATCGTTCCCGAGCTACGAGAAACCCACAACAGGATGTTGTGGATCTCCTGTCACATCTGATGGTCTACACTCAAAAGGAGAATTTGAAGGCCTCGGAGAAAAATACTGGGGCGAAATATTAGAGCGCACTGTATCATCTTCATCCCTTCATGCTATCCAGAAGGCATGCCATCGAGACCCTCTACGATGTTCCGGCTCCTTCAAAGGAACTGGCTGCCAGAGTAGTGCTTGTAAACAAGACTCCAGATTCTTCGACAGCTATGGTCCAACAGATTACAGACACCTGGATAGATCAGCCTTTCAAATAGAATCTTGTTCACGTCAGTGTAGATTGAAGAACTCAGACATGTGCCTATTTAGACCAAGTCCTGGTCTGGAATGTGGCCGTTCTCGTTCCAATTTAAGCTTAGATGAGGGCAACTTCAACAAGACTTGTAACGGTAGGCATCCGGAGTTGTGAGAGTTCCGAACTGTCCGGTTTTCGGGCATAGAAGTAATAGCATAAGTATGTACCCTGGAGTGGAACATTTTAATTCAAATATTAAGTGGAAATTCGATGACTCGCCTGGTGCTGACGATGATATGCAACATTTAGAACATAATCTCGATAGAATACGCAGTTTAAGTCACGAGAGAAGCTTTAACTCTTACGGACTAAAAGAACACGATAATTTATTAGAAGTTGAAGTGAATGATATTGTGGACGACGATTCAGATGAAAACAAAGACTACGGAAACGGTTGTGCTCATGACGTTCATGATGAAAAAAGTGAATACAGTGCTCATAAATTCTCTCGTACTTCATCGCTCTCTAATAGAGAACTTGACGTTATCAAAGAGAGCTCGAGGAGCTCGAGTGACACTGAAGTGACGTTAACGCGATGACTTCCGAGGGTTACCTTTGATAAGGCCGTAAATGTTGTTCATTTGGATTTATCCCCGGAACATAGACACCATTGTAAGCAAAAGTGTACATTGTCAGTTAAAAGACATCCTTAGTTGTTTGATAGTTTAGAGAAGAAATATTAGGTTTAAGTACATGTGGACCAGTAGCTTCGGGTCTGATTTCTATAAATGATTTAATAGTGTGTGAATGTGATTTATGGACATTAAAAAACAATTGTGCCAAGAATATAAACGTAGAACTTTGTGATCTCCAACTACCTCTTCGGGATACACGAAAGTTTGTGTAAATAATTGTCCCAGAAGAATAGTTTATTGTAAAACGTAAATATTTATACTAAGTATCGTATGAATAGTGTTAAAGAGATGTTTAGTATCAAATCAGGTAAAGGAAGTTTTGTATTTTTTGTAATAGTTGAATTGGAGATTATGAAACTATACCTACATAATACACATTAATGTAAAGAAAGAGATTTTGTCTAATTCTAATTTCAATATCTTATAAAATTAGTTCGTCTACTATATTACTTTATAACTTCATGTATAAAACTTTCACTGATACTAATGTGAATTTATTCTGTATGTAAATAATAATAAGACTGTTTGAAGGGAAATTCTTAAAGTTATTCAGATCGCACAATACTTTTCTTCTATACATACCTAATGAAGTAATGATTAAAACATTGTTGATGTCTACTTAAATGTTAAATCAGCAAACGGAGAGAAAATAAATTGTTTGTATAACGTTTGTGTTTTATTTTATGTAACAAGAAATTAAACCATCCTTCAACCTCCTACAGAGTGGGACACAAAAGCAGGGGTGCTTTTAACTAAGTTCTGAAAATTTTAGAGTTTATTCCATAATTAGCGACTGTTTGACCATACATTTTCGACGTTTAACCGTCTCTTAAATTTAAGCAACGTTTATGAATAAACCGCTAAGAAGTTAGAGCCATGAAAAGAAAAAAAGAACGAATATATGTTTCTTTGCGGTAACAACGATTTATGATAATTACTTTTATAGTTCTAACACGATAGGTGCACGGGTTGGTGTCCGAAACTCCACGTCGATGCGCGTATTTTGCGTACTTCTTCTTTTCTTTCCAACACGATATAATAACGAAACATTAAGAACATAATGAGAGAAACACAGTCTAGAATTCATCATACTTAGCAAGCAGAATAGTGGATTCTGCAGATCGAATAACCTATGTATAAATTATTCACTCACGTGTAGAATTTGAGAAGTGAATGTAACATGAACAAGATAATATATAATCTGTCGTGTCATTACATAATACGTCGTGTACTCAAGTATCTGCTTGTGGAAATTTTCAAGAGACAAATAATATGTAGGTAATACAAACGTCTGTACTACGTCTGCATCACTCTCGAACTTTAAGACCTCAATTGATTAATATTTTTGCACATATCCTTGAAATACCTATGTGCAAAAATAGTATAGAAACTGACTGCCTCATTGGTTGCGTGTTCGCAAACTCTACTGTTGAACATGAGGTCCTTGGTTCGATTCCTAGGTCGCTCAAAGTGTTATGAGATTTTTTTCGGTAGTAGCCCGTAGTCTAGATTTGCGCCCGTTTGATGGCAATAGGCTCGCCCCCTATTACATGGGACTTAAATATAACTGGGTATAGGTATAGTATAGGTATCTCTGCCTAACCTTTCAGGGAAACAAGTTATGCTATGTTCAAATACAAAGTGGTAGCAGCGCCATATTTAGCAGTTGTTTGACATCCATTAGTTTGGTAAAATGCGGCAAATTCATCATGTAAAGTGTATTCATATGTGCTATGTCATGGTCCTCCATGATCACGAATATCCTGAAGCACTCTATCCTAAATAAACGTTATCCCGAATCACTCCAATCCGAATGAATGCTATCCCGAATCATGCTAATCCGAATGAACGTATCCGGAATGAACGCTATCCTGAATGAACGCTATTCCGAATCACGCTAATCCGAATGAAAGCTATTCCGAATCACGCTAATCCGAATGAATGCCAAATCACGTTCTTCCAAATGAACGCTATCATGAATAACATGAGTCAGAAATAACGTTATCTCCAATAAACGCTGTCACTATACCTACAATAATCTAAACAATATTTAACTGTCATTAAAGCTATGCATAGAATAGCCCAGGAAAATGAAGTTTAATGTTAAAGATGAATCTGTGAAACATAAAATCTAGCGATAAAGTGCTGTGTAGTCCCCTGGGGACTAGTCTAGGGGATTTTAACGGAACGAACGACATAATACGACCGAGAAGGTAAAAATAATTTGAGAATTGACAGCACTCAATTTTTTACTAGTAGTTAGATAGGTACAGATTCTCACAAAGATCTAAATAAATCATCTAGGTAAATCATCATCATCATAATTTCAGCTGACAGACGTCCACTGCTGGACATTGGCCTCCTCCAAGCACCTCCATTTCGACCGGTTTTGTGCTTCTTGTATCCTACGGGTTTCTGCGGCTTTCACAAGGTCGTCAGTTCACCATGTGGGAGGCCTTCCAACGCTACGTCTTCCGGTACGCGGTCGCTACTTCAGAACCTTAGGTAAATAAAAAAAATATGTACAAGGTGTAACAGAATAAAAGCAAGTCCTGAACCATCTATGATACCTATAGTTTACGGCAATTTTTTACGGCCAGAATTTGGTTTACAGCTGAAACCGGACGCCTAAGCAACAGTAAACGTGTTGATGTTGGGACTTTACACTGGCTTATCTCGTGGACCTGTCATGTATATCATATATAAATGCTGGTCCTGACAACTAATTGATTAACACTTGAACATACTGTTGGAGCTGCTGAAGATTGTCGGACTATATTTGCATTGTATAAACTCAATTCCCTTTGTATTGTATAATTTCATAGCACAGATGTGAGTTCTATGTGAGCTACCATTTACCGGGTAATAATATGTCTTTCATTGACTTGATTGGCCCTGGCGGCTGATAGTATGTCATGCTCACTAAAATGTCTCGCTGACGGTGGCGTGTGTGTTGGATCATTTAGCTCCCTTCAAAATGGTTGAGCTGAATGGTGCTGATCTATGCGTCATGTTCGTGAACGGGCGCCGTCAGTTGGGGCTGGTCATCAATTGGCTGCCTCGGCTTATTCAATTTTTTTTTTTTGGATTGTTGTTTTGTTAAGTACTATTTGCTGTACTCTGGACGCTCTTAACACGTACGTCTTTTTTATTTTATTACATCGTTCTCACATATAATTATAAATTCAACATTAATGATGTAACTAGTATTTTTGTAAAAATATAATTTAAAAGAGTGTCCATGGAGTTTCTTGCCCGTTCTTCTCCATAGGTACCTACGCTTTGGAATGGGCAACTAGCTTCATATTTTCTGACTGACCGACTTCTTGACAATTCAAAAGTGCCTGTAAATGGTTTAATTGAAATAAATGCTTTGAGTTTGAGTTTATCTTTATATCACAGTTCTGCCAGGTTCCGATTTGGGAGCTGAAGTACCTACGGGCTTAATTAATTAATTTAGATGCTGCTGGTAATACTACGTAAGTATCACAAGGTATTACAAGTTGAACTAAGAGTACGTGCTAGTATAACCACCGTCCAACGAATTTTTTGTTTTTTTTTTATCTATTGGGTACGGTAATTTACATATTTTCAAGTGCAATAAATTAATTCTATATTATGAAGTCTGGAAATTGCGTCTCGTTATATTAGTTATTATAACAAATTAACTAACTACAGGTACCTACATACAGAATAACGCATACCTAGCTTAAACGATATCCATACTAAAATGTTATTTCTAACAGATCTGCTGTCGGAGATCAAAATCGTTCCCGAGCTACGAGAAACCCACAACAGGATGTTGTGGATCCCCTGTCACATCTGATGGTCTACACTCAAAAGGAGAATTTGAAGGCCTCGGAGAAAAATACTGGGGCGAAATATTAGAGCGCACTGTATCATCTTCATCCCTTCATGCTATCCAGAAGGCATGCCATCGAGACCCTCTACGATGTTCCGGCTCCTTCAAAGGAACTGGCTGCCAGAGTAGTGCTTGTAAACAAGACTCCAGATTCTTCGACAGCTATGGTCCAACAGATTACAGACACCTGGATAGATCAGCCTTTCAAATAGAATCTTGTTCACGTCAGTGTAGATTGAAGAACTCAGACATGTGCCTATTTAGACCAAGTCCTGGTCTGGAATGTGGCCGTTCTCGTTCCAATTTAAGCTTAGATGAGGGCAACTTCAACAAGACTTGTAACGGTAGGCATCCGGAGTTGTGAGAGTTCCGAAACTGTCCGGTTTTCGGGCATAGAAGTAATAGCATAAGTATGTACCCTGGAGTGGAACATTTTAATTCAAATATTAAGTGGAAATTCGATGACTCGCCTGGTGCTGACGATGATATGCAACATTTAGAACATAATCTCGATAGAATACGCAGTTTAAGTCACGAGAGAAGCTTTAACTCTTACGGACTAAAAGAACACGATAATTTATTAGAAGTTGAAGTGAATGATATTGTGGACGACGATTCAGATGAAAACAAAGACTACGGAAACGGTTGTGCTCATGACGTTCATGATGAAAAAAGTGAATACAGTGCTCATAAATTCTCTCGTACTTCATCGCTCTCTAATAGAGAACTTGACGTTATCAAAGAGAGCTCGAGGAGCTCGAGTGACACTGAAGTGACGTTAACGCGATGACTTCCGAGGGTTACCTTTGATAAGGCCGTAAATGTTGTTCATTTGGATTTATCCCCGGAACATAGACACCATTGTAAGCAAAAGTGTACATTGTCAGTTAAAAGACATCCTTAGTTGTTTGATAGTTTAGAGAAGAAATATTAGGTTTAAGTACATGTGGACCAGTAGCTTCGGGTCTGATTTCTATAAATGATTTAATAGTGTGTGAATGTGATTTATGGACATTAAAAAACAATTGTGCCAAGAATATAAACGTAGAACTTTGTGATCTCCAACTACCTCTTCGGGATACACGAAAGTTTGTGTAAATAATTGTCCCAGAAGAATAGTTTAATGTAAAACGTAAATATTTATACTAAGTATCGTATGAATAGTGTTAAAGAGATGTTTAGTATCAAATCAGGTAAAGGAAGTTTTGTATTTTTTGTAATAGTTGAATTGGAGATTATGAAACTATACCTACATAATACACATTAATGTAAAGAAAGAGATTTTGTCTAATTCTAATTTCAATATCTTATAAAATTAGTTCGTCTACTATATTACTTTATAACTTCATGTATAAAACTTTCACTGATACTAATGTGAATTTATTCTGTATGTAAATAATAATAAGACTGTTTGAAGGGAAATTCTTAAAGTTATTCAGATCGCACAATACTTTTCTTCTATACATACCTAATGAAGTAATGATTAAAACATTGTTGATGTCTACTTAAATGTTAAATCAGCAAACGGAGAGAAAATAAATTGTTTGTATAACGTTTGTGTTTTATTTTATGTAACAAGAAATTAAACCATCCTCCAACCTCCTACAGAGTGGGACACAAAAGCAGGGGTGCTTTTAACTAAGTTCTGAAAATTTTAGAGTTTATTCCATAATTAGCGACTTTTTGACCATACATTTTTGACGTTTAACCGTCTCTTAAATTTAAGCAACGTTTATGAATAAACCGCTAAGAAGTTAGAGCCATGAAAAGAAAAAAAGAACGAATATATGTTTCTTTGCGGTAACAACGATTTATGATAATTACTTTTATAGTTCTAACACGATAGGTGCACGGGTTGGTGTCCGAAACTCCACGTCGATGCGCGTATTTTGCGTACTTCTTCTTTTCTTTCCAACACGATATAATAACGAAACATTAAGAACATAATGAGAGAAACACAGTCTAGAATTCACCATACTTAGCAAGCAGAATAGTGGATTCTGCAGATCGAATAACCTATGTATAAATTATTCACTCACGTGCAGAATTTGAGAAGTGAATGTAACATGAACAAGATAATATATAATCTGTCGTGTCATTACATAATACGTCGTGTACTCAAGTATCTGCTTGTGGAAATTTTCAAGAGACAAATAATATGTAGGTAATACAAACGTCTGTACTACGTCTGCATCACTCTCGAACTTTAAGACCTCAATTGATTAATATTTTTGCACATATCCTTGAAATACCTATGTGCAAAAATAGTATAGAAACTGACTGCCTCATTGGTTGCGTGTTCGCAAACTCTACTGTTGAACATGAGGTCCTTGGTTCGATTCCTAGGTCGCTCAAAGTGTTATGAGATTTTTTTCGGTAGTAGCCCGTAGTCTAGATTTGCGCCCGTTTGATGGCAATAGGCTCGCCCCCTATTACATGGGACTTAAATATAACTGGGTATAGGTATAGTATAGGTACATTTCTGCCTAACCTTTCAGGGAAACAAGTTATGCTATGTTCAAATACAAAGTGGTAGCAGCGCCATATTTAGCAGTTGTTTGATATCCATTAGTTTGGTAAAATGCGGCAAATTCATCATGTAAAGTGTATTCATATGTGCTATGTCATGGTCCTCCATGACCACGAATATCCTGAAGCACTCTATCCTAAATAAACGTTATCCCGAATCACTCCAATCCGAATGAATGCTATCCCGAATCATGCTAATCCGAATGAACGTATCCGGAATGAACGCTATCCTGAATGAACGCTATTCCGAATCACGCTAATCCGAATGAAAGCTATTCCGAATCACGCTAATCCGAATGAATGCCAAATCACGTTATTCCAAATGAACGCTATCATGAATAACATGAGTCAGAAATTACGTTATCTCCAATAAACGCTATCACTATACCTACAATAATCTAAACAGTATTTAACCCTCATTAAAGCTATGCATAAAATAACCCAGGAAAATGAGTTTAATGTTAAAGATGAATCTGTGATTTTTTTATTTTTTTATTTTTTTATAATAAATGGCATCTCGCAGTTCATCCTTTATGAGGATGGCTACTGCTTAACCGGACTTTCCTGTGGATGCCTCGAATTAAGGCCTCCAGCCAGGGCATACAATAACTTAAAAACTAAGCGACAGCGCTAAGGGTAACCCCCTGCGGGGTTCGGACCTCGGCTCAGGGCGTCGCTGGAAGAGGACAGCAAGGGACAGGCTGGATCGGTATTATTATTAGTGTTTAGGGGCGAATTTAAAACTACAGGCTCAGCTGCGCGGGCTGGCTCGAGCAAGGGTCGGGGCGGGCACGGTGATGGTGCGGGACGTCGCGACGGGCCTCGGCGGCGAGGACGGAAGGACGGATGTCTGAGCTTGTGTTTGTGTTGTCGACTGAGAGTACTCGTGGCCTTACTGCTCTCCTGGAGGAGGGTAGTGGCGTCGTCGGGGATAGTGAGGGTATGCCTTGGTCGGCGAATCCTACTTATGCGGGAGGGAGTGTATCGGGAGGCCGCCGCAATCAGGGGATTGGGGTGCTTTATGGCAGAGTCAAAGAAGCGCTTGGAGAGGCGTTTCATGAACTGCTGGATGGTGGGGAGTCTGAGATCTAGATGCAGATTCACATTTCGGACATAGAAGGGGGCTCCCGTGACCTTTCGGAGGAAACGGTTCTGGAGGGTTTGCATTTTATGCAGAAATCGCGGCTTGGCGTGTGCGAAGACTACGCAAGCATAGGTCATGATGGGACGGATGACCGCGGTGTAGAGGCGCAATTTGCACTTGAGTGACAATTTGCTGCGGGCAGTTATCATGGAGTGGAGCCTACCGAGAGCGAAAGAGGCGCGCGAACGCGCCGTCTTTATGTGCTCGTTGAAGGTGAGGTTGTGGTCTAGGATGACACCTAAGTATTTGGCTCGCTTTCCCCAGGGGATCGGCTTGCCATACATAGAGATCGGGCGCGGGAGGGGGGGGGGTAGTTTGCGCGGTTTCGAGAAGATGACCGCCTGACTCTTATCGGGGTTGACCTCGATTCTCCATTTCCGGAACCAATCGCTCAAGGCGCTTGCGGAGGTTTGGAGGTTTCGAGCTATGGATGACTGGTTGACACCCGAACAGTATATGGCAGTGTCGTCGGCGAAGAGCGCCAACTGTGCCTTTTTACTGTTCGGGATGTCACTAGTGAACAGGGTGAAAATGAGGGGAGACAGAACGGAACCCTGGGGGACTCCGGCGCGGATGGGGTGAGGGGGAGAGAGAGCGCCCTCGATACGGTAGCGGAAAGTGCGGTCCGACAGAAAATCTCGTAAGATGAGCACGAGACGGTCTGGCACACCTAGCAGGTACAGCTTATATAATAAGCCATTGTGCCAGACCTTGTCGAACGCCTTCGCTATATCGAAGAACAGGACGCCTGTCGAAGCACCTCGCTGAAAAGCAGCGCTAATGTGCTCGACTATGCGGTGGAGCTGGTGGATGCACGAATGCTTCGTGCGAAAACCGAACTGTTCGGGGGGGATGAGGCTCTTTGCTTCGGCATAGTCTTTGAGGCGCTTATAAATAAGCCTCTCGTAGACTTTACCGAAAACATTTAGCAGACTGATGGGGCGGTAGCTGGAGGGCTCAGACTTGGGCTTGCCTGGCTTTGGGATGCCTATGACTGTGGCTTCTTTCCACATTTGGGGGAAGATGTTGTTGCTCAGGGCGCCATTGAAGATGGCGGTCATGAGCAGTATGAGGGGGGCGGGGAGGAGTTTGTACACCCTGTTGGTGATACCGTCCGAACCGGGGGCTTTGCGGGTTGCGAGTCCTTTTATGATGTCTTGCACTTCGTCGGGAGTGACGGGAGGCAGAGGATCATCAGGGTCTTCGACTGGCGGGAGGGAGGCTCTCCGTTCGACTTCAGCGTTCACCTCGTCGAGGTGCGCTCTGTCTACTGGTTGAGAGCTGGGAGTGCATTGAGCCTCTAGGCTGTCGGCTAGGCATTCGGCCTTTTCGAGGTTTTCGAAAGCGACCGTTTTGTCGGGGCGTGTGAGGGGAGGAACTGTGGCCTCTTCAGAGGAGCGGAGCTTCCTCTGGAGTTGCCAGAAGGCGTGGTGGGTGGGCTCGAGTTCGCCGATCAACTTATCCCATCCCTCGGAGCGCCACTCCCCTATGCGTTTCTTTACAGCACGCTGTAAATGGCGCATGTGGGATTTGTTCGCGTCGCAGGGAAAAGAGTCGTAGGCACGAATGGCAGCGTTCTTCTCGGTCATCAGTTCACGTACGTCATCGGGCAGTTTCCAGCGATGGTCTTCCATCACTGGAACTTCCCGTGAGCAATCCGTCAGTACGGATTGAACGTGCTCTGTGAACGAGTCGATCGCCCCAGTCGTGTCTGCGACTGAGATAATTTGCTCGGGGATGGAGTCTAGGTGGGGAGACGTGGTGGATTTCAGTCTTTCGCTTACTTTCCTCCAGTCGGTGACTGTTTTGGTCGGGGGGGGCTGGTTGGGGTCGTGCGGGGGGCCCGAATAGGGGGCCAGGTGCAAGATGACCGGGCGGTGGTCAGAGTTAAGCTCTTGTACCGTCTCGATAGACTGCAAACGGAGGTTTACATTCTTGAGAAGCGCTACATCGAGAACGTCAGGAAGATGGGCGGGGTCGCCCGGGAAATGAGTGGGATACATCGGAGCGATGATATCGAAATTGAGGGAGTCGCCTAGTTTGAACACGATCCTACCTCTGGTAGAGGTCGTGCTGCTATTCCAAGCGGGATGTTTGGCATTGAGATCCCCCGCCATGATGACGGAGTCACTCATACCGAAGAGGGTAGTGAAATCGGTAGTGAGAGAGATGGGATCCTCCGCACCATTGGTGGGCGGGATATAGGCGGAGATGATGGTGATTGCGGGGTGACCGGTCATGCCGAGCCGACAGATAGAGATCTCTAGCTGAGAGATTAGGGCGGGCGGGTCTATCGGGATGCAATGGAGGGACTTCCTATAGTAGATGAGTGTACCGCCCTTGTGGCAGCGAGCCCTGTCATTGCGAACTATCTTGTAGTTGGCAATGTTCGGGTTCCGCAGATGGGGCTTCAGGAAGGTTTCCTGGACTAAGAGGACATCGAGCTGGTGATCGCGGAGGAAGGCGGCGATCTCATCGCGTTGATTTTTAATGCCGTTTGCATTAAAAAACCCTAGTCTAAGGGATCGGGGTTTGGTAACGCTCATTCTTTGTAAAGCCATTGGAGCTTTTTAGAAGTTGAGGGTTTGCATGACTTGCGTAATCTGAGGATACGCATTGAAAATCTCGGCGATGCGCCGAGGATTGCCGTTACAGGCTTGGATTTCCGCTGCCATGGCATTTGCGGGGGCAATAAAAGCTGCGTAAGCACCGATTATTACCTCCATGCTGCTAGGCTGGGGGCGGGAGGCGGGGGTCGGGGGGGACCTACTGGGACCAGCGGGAGCCCTGGGCGCGGCGGCGGGAAGGGCTACCGGTGGGGCTACTGGGACCGAGGGGCCTACTGATGGCGCGGGGATGACAGTTGCCATCAGCGCTGGGATAGTCGGGGGTGGGGGGGGCACCGAAGCTGCGGGAGCTTTGAGGTGGTTGAGGTTCGCCCATGGGGAGGGCCTTTGGGGACTGAGCCTATCGGGCATCTGGGAGGAAGGGATCGGGATCCTCACAGAGGGGCTTTCCCTTTGCTGACGGTCGCTCGCGCGCTTCGTCAGTTTGGGAGAAGAAGACTTGGGAGCCTTGGGGCAGCCACGGTAGTTAGCCGGGTGCCCGGATTGGCCGCAAAGAACGCAGCTCGGTGGCTCTGTGCACTGAGAGCGGTCTTTGGGGCGGGGACAGTCTGACGTGCCGTGGGCACCTAGACACTTGACGCATCTAGGTGTCGCGTAGCAGTGGGATTGGGAATGGCCATACAGTTGGCACCTGTGGCATTGTCCGATGAGGTTGGACTTCCTGGGTTTCTCGATAGAGATACCCGAGAGGGAGCAAACTGACTTCACCTTGAAGATGGGGTGATGTCCTTCAGTAGGGTCGCAGATGACCAGGACCATGTCGTAGACTAGGCCCTTCCATGCTTTGTGCAAGCGATGGACTGCTGAGACGGGGATGCCTTGTGAAGCAAGGTCTTCTTTGATCTCCTCGGTGGGGATTTCTTTGGGGACGCGCCTGATGATTACGCGGGTGGGGACTTCCTCCGGAAGGGAGTACGTATGGAAGGGGTAAGCCCTTGTCTGGAGGAGACGGGTAAGGTCCCTGTAGTCCGAGGACGAGGCGACCGTTACCTTAATACCCTGTTGGGTTGAGCGGGCGTTCGTGTAGTTGATCTTTTGATCAACACACGCTTTGGAGATTTCTGTCCATTTGGACTTATCCTGGACATAGATGGGGGGCGGGGGTCGTGGCTTCTTTGCGTTCGAAGCGGGAGGGGTAGCCGAGAGGCTAGAAGCGGGGGAGGTCTGCGGTGCGGCGGAGGGTGGGGTGGGGGGGCGGGGAGCGGGGTTTTCCGCGACCGACTTTTTGGCCTTGTTGGCGTGAGAGGAGGCGTTCTTCTTTCTCTTGCCTCCCTTTCCGACGACTATATAGTCGTCTTCCGAGGAGGACGAAGAGTCAGAGAGGGCTTCCTCTGAGTCGGATTGAGATTGGGGTACGGACGTGTCCATACTCTCCTGAGTATCAGCTGCGATAGCGGCTGGCACGGAAGGTGCGGGATCGGGGACTGGCACGGACGGTGCGGGTTTCGGGGCGGACACGGAGGGAGCGGGTGATGGGGCTGGCACAGAGGGTGCGGGTTTTGGGGCGGGCACAGAGAGTGCGGGTTTAGGGGCTGGCGTGGAGGGTGCGGGTTTTGGGGCTGGCACGGAGGGTGCGGGTTTGGGGGCTGGCACGGAGGGTGCGGGTTTAGGGGCTGGCACGGAAGGTGCTGGTTTGGGGGCGGCGGCTGGCACTGAAGGTGCAGGCGAGGGGGCTGGCACGGAGGGTGCGGGAGGGGAGGCGGCGGCGGCCTCGGGGATTTCGCCTGAGTTTGGCGGAAAGAGGGGGCTGACTAGCGCATCGCTGAAGTCAATGTCGATGTCTAAGACCGAACCGGGAGGGCGTCTAAAATTTATGAGACGCTGGCCATATTGGGTGAGGAAAGAGGGGTCCTTGAAGAGGACCTCTCTAGCGAACGCCAAAATGACCGCGTCTGCCATGATCGGGAAGGGGGCGGGGAGAGGGAAGAACCATGGGGGGCGTGAAAACCTAGCACCCCGGGTGGATGGGCCCGGGGGTGTGAGATCCTACCCTCCCTGTCAGGTGTGAGACAGGGAGGTGAGTACCTGAAGTGAGCCCTAAGCTTGTGACCCGTCGCCGATCTTATTGTGCGAACGGGGCCCTAACCAGTCTGTGCGATGGGTGTAGAGACACCCTAGACCGGCTTCTAGTACGAAGGGGTTGACACACCCAACCGTACTAGACGCGAGCTGTGGACAAGGGATTAGTTACGAAGCTAGAGCTGACTAGGAGCCACCCCCAAGGCCAAGCTTCTAGCTCCCGATTCCAATTGACAGCCTCGCCCTGATGGGGCTCGGCGGGTGAGATTGGGGCACCACCCCCTTGGCTTCGTTGGCACCGTGAGGTATCCACCAAGGACCACGAAACTGTGGTTTTTACCCGGAAGGGGCCAAAAACCTCGACGATACGTGTGATGACGATTCTCTCTTAAAGAAACAACTTCTATCAACCACGCCTTGAAAAAGGCGGCTATTGACAGGGTGCGGGCGTAGTCCGGAGACTACTGAGCTCGTTACGGCTAGCGTAGCGAGAGCGGGCGGTGGCGGGGCGGCGAGGCGGTGGGGGCGTGCAGCGAGCGAGAGCGGGCAGCACGACCGTCCACGGCGAGCGTCGAACGGCGAGTGACAGTGCGCGCGCCGAAAGAATCTAGTTATAAATGATGAATCTGTGAAACATAAAATCTAGTTATAAAGTGCTGTGTAGTCCCCTGGGGGACTGGTCTAGGGGATTTTAGTGGACGTAGCGACATGATACGACCGAGAAGGTAAAAATAATTTGAGAATTGGGAGCACTCAATTTTTTACTAGTAGTTAGATAGGTACAGATTGTCACAAAGATCTATCACATTATTGTTGTTTGAAACATTTTTTTTTTTTGTAATTTTGTGTTTCATGAACTGTGTCCAAATAAACTTTATTCTTTCTTTCTTTCTTTATCTAAATAAATCATCTAGGTAAATCATCATCATCATAATTTCAGCTGACAGACGTCCACTGCTGGACATTGGCCTCCTCCAAGCACCTCCATTTCGACCGGTTTTGTGCTTCTTGTATCCTACGGGTTTCTGCGGCTTTCACAAGGTCGTCAGTTCACCATGTGGGAGGCCTTCCAACGCTACGTCTTCCGGTACGCGGTCGCTACTTCAGAACCTTAGGTAAATAAAAAAAATATGTACAAGGTGTAACAGAATAAAAGCAAGTCCTGAACCATCTATGATACCTATAGTTTACGGCAATTTTTTACGGCCAGAATTTGGTTTACAGCTGAAACCGGACGCCTAAGCAACAGTAAACGTGTTGATGTTGGGACTTTACACTGGCTTATCTCGTGGACCTGTCATGTATATCATATATAAATGCTGGTCCTGACAACTAATTGATTAACACTTGAACATACTGTTGGAGCTGCTGAAGATTGTCGGACTATATTTGCATTGTATAAACTCAATTCCCTTTGTATTGTATAATTTCATAGCACAGATGTGAGTTTTATGTGAGCTACCATTTACCGGGTAATAATATGTCTTTCATTGACTTGAATGTGCCCTGGCGGCTGATAGTATGTCATGCTCACTAAAATGTCTCGCTGACGGTGGCGTGTGTGTTGGATCATTTAGCTCCCTTCAAAATGGTTGAGCTGAATGGTGCTGATCTATGCGTCATGTTCGTGAACGGGCGCCGTCAGTTGGGGCTGGTCATCAATTGGCTGCCTCGGCTTATTCAATTTTTTTTTTTGGATTGTTGTTTTGTTAAGTACTATTTGCTGTACTCTGGACGCTCTTAACACGTACGTCTTTTTTATTTTATTACATCGTTCTCACATATAATTATAAATTCAACATTAATGATGTAACTAGTATTTTTGTAAAAATATAATTTAAAAGAGTGTCCATGGAGTTTCTTGCCCGTTCTTCTCCATAGGTACCTACGCTTTGGAATGGGCAACTAGCTTCATATTTTCTGACTGACCGACTTCTTGACAATTCAAAAGTGCCTGTAAATGGTTTAATTGAAATAAATGCTTTGAGTTTGAGTTTATCTTTATATCACAGTTCTGCCAGGTTCCGATTTGGGAGCTGAAGTACCTACGGGCTGAATTAATTAATTTAGATGCTGCTGGTAATACTACGTAAGTATCACAAGGTATTACAAGTTGAACTAAGAGTACGTGCTAGTATAACCACCGTCCAACGAATTTTTTGTTTTTTTTTTATCTATTGGGTACGGTAATTTACATATTTTCAAGTGCAATAAATTAATTCTATATTATGAAGTCTGGAAATTGCGTCTCGTTATATTAGTTATTATAACAAATTAACTAACTACAGGTACCTACATACAGAATAACGCATACCTAGCTTAAACGATATCCATACTAAAATGTTATTTCTAACAGATCTGCTGTCGGAGATCAAAATCGTTCCCGAGCTACGAGAAACCCACAACAGGATGTTGTGGATCCCCTGTCACATCTGATGGTCTACACTCAAAAGGAGAATTTGAAGGCCTCGGAGAAAAATACTGGGGCGAAATATTAGAGCGTACTGTATCATCTTCATCCCTTCATGCTATCCAGAAGGCATGCCATCGAGACCCTCCACGATGTTCCGGCTCCTTCAAAGGAACTGGCTGCCAGAGTAGTGCTTGTAAACAAGACTCCAGATTCTTCGACAGCTATGGTCCAACAGATTACAGACACCTGGATAGATCAGCCTTTCAAATAGAATCTTGTTCACGTCAGTGTAGATTGAAGAACTCAGACATGTGCCTATTTAGACCAAGTCCTGGTCTGGAATGTGGTCGTTCTCGTTCCAATTTAAGCTTAGATGAGGGCAACTTCAACAAGACTTGTAACGGTAGGCATCCGGAGTTGTGAGAGTTCCGAAACTGTCCGGTTTTCGGACATAGAAGTAATAGCATAAGTATGTACCCTGGAGTGGAACATTTTAATTCAAATATTAAGTGGAAATTCGATGACTCGCCTGGTGCTGACGATGATATGCAAAATTTAGAACATAATCTCGATAGAATACGCAGTTTAAGTCACGAGAGAAGCTTTAACTCTTACGGACTAAAAGAACACGATAATTTATTAGAAGTTGAAGTGAATGATATTGTGGACGACGATTCAGATGAAAACAAAGACTACGGAAACGGTTGTGCTCATGACGTTCATGATGAAAAAAGTGAATACAGTGCTCATAAATTCTCTCGTACTTCATCGCTCTCTAATAGAGAACTTGACGTTATCAAAGAGAGCTTGAGGAGCTCGAGTGACACTGAAGTGACGTTAACGCGATGACTTCCGAGGGTTACCTTTGATAAGGCCGTAAATGTTGTTCATTTGGATTTATCCCCGGAACATAGACACCATTGTAAGCAAAAGTGTACATTGTCAGTTAAAAGACATCCTTAGTTGTTTGATAGTTTAGAGAAGAAATATTAGGTTTAAGTACATGTGGACCAGTAGCTTCGGGTCTGATTTCTATAAATGATTTAATAGTGTGTGAATGTGATTTATGGACATTAAAAAACAATTGTGCCAAGAATATAAACGTAGAACTTTGTGATCTCCAACTACCTCTTCGGGATACACGAAAGTTTGTGTAAATAATTGTCCCAGAAGAATAGTTTATTGTAAAACGTAAATATTTATACTAAGTATCGTATGAATAGTGTTAAAGAGATGTTTAGTATCAAATCAGGTAAAGGAAGTTTTGTATTTTTTGTAATAGTTGAATTGGAGATTATGAAACTATACCTACATAATACACATTAATGTAAAGAAAGAGATTTTGTCTAATTCTAATTTCAATATCTTATAAAATTAGTTCGTCTACTATATTACTTTATAACTTCATGTATAAAACTTTCACTGATACTAATGTGAATTTATTCTGTATGTAAATAATAATAAGACTGTTTGAAGGGAAATTCTTAAAGTTATTCAGATCGCACAATACTTTTCTTCTATACATACCTAATGAAGTAATGATTAAAACATTGTTGATGTCTACTTAAATGTTAAATCAGCAAACGGAGAGAAAATAAATTGTTTGTATAACGTTTGTGTTTTATTTTATGTAACAAGAAATTAAACCATCCTCCAACCTCCTACAGAGTGGGACACAAAAGCAGGGGTGCTTTTAACTAAGTTCTGAAAATTTTAGAGTTTATTCCATAATTAGCGACTGTTTGACCATACATTTTTGACGTTTAACCGTCTCTTAAATTTAAGCAACGTTTATGAATAAACCGCTAAGAAGTTAGAGCCATGAAAAGAAAAAAAGAACGAATATATGTTTCTTTGCGGTAACAACGATTTATGATAATTACTTTTATAGTTCTAACACGATAGGTGCACGGGTTGGTGTCCGAAACTCCACGTCGATGCGCGTATTTTGCGTACTTCTTCTTTTCTTTCCAACACGATATAATAACGAAACATTAAGAACATAATGAGAGAAACACAGTCTAGAATTCACCATACTTAGCAAGCAGAATAGTGGATTCTGCAGATCGAATAACCTATGTATAAATTATTCACTCACGTGCAGAATTTGAGAAGTGAATGTAACATGAACAAGATAATATATAATCTGTCGTGTCATTACATTATACGTCGTGTACTCAAGTATCTGTTTGTGGAAATTTTCAAGAGACAAATAATATGTAGGTAATACAAACGTCTGTACTACGTCTGCATCACTCTCGAACTTTAAGACCTCAATTGATTAATATTTTTGCACATATCCTTGAAATACCTATGTGCAAAAATAGTATAGAAACTGACTGCCTCATTGGTTGCGTGTTCGCAAACTCTACTGTTGAACATGAGGTCCTTGGTTCGATTCCTAGGTCGCTCAAAGTGTTATGAGATTTTTTTCGGTAGTAGCCCGTAGTCTAGATTTGCGCCCGTTTGATGGCAATAGGCTCGCCCCCTATTACATGGGACTTAAATATAACTGGGTATAGGTATAGTATAGGTACATTTCTGCCTAACCTTTCAGGGAAACAAGTTATGCTATGTTCAAATACAAAGTGGTAGCAGCGCCATATTTAGCAGTTGTTTGATATCCATTAGTTTGGTAAAATGCGGCAAATTCATCATGTAAAGTGTATTCATATGTGCTATGTCATGGTCCTCCATGACCACGAATATCCTGAAGCACTCTATCCTAAATAAACGTTATCCCGAATCACTCCAATCCGAATGAATGCTATCCCGAATCATGCTAATCCGAATGAACGTATCCGGAATGAACGCTATCCTGAATGAACGCTATTCCGAATCACGCTAATCCGAATGAAAGCTATTCCGAATCACGCTAATCCGAATGAATGTCAAATCACGTTATTCCAAATGAACGCTATCATGAATAACATGAGTCAGAAATTACGTTATCTCCAATAAACGCTATCACTATACCTACAATAATCTAAACAGTATTTAACCCTCATTAAAGCTATGCATAAAATAACCCAGGAAAATGAGTTTAATGTTAAAGATGAATCTGTGAAACATAAAATCTAGTTATAAAGTGCTGTGTAGTCCCCTGGGGGACTGGTCTAGGGGATTTTAGTGGACGTAGCGACATGATACGACCGAGAAGGTAAAAATAATTTGAGAATTGGGAGCACTCAATTTTTTACTAGTAGTTAGATAGGTACAGATTCTCACAAAGATCTATCACATTATTGTTGATTGAAACATTTTTTTTTTTTGCAATTTTGTGTTTCATGAACTGTGTCCAAATAAACTTTATTCTTTCTTTCTTTCTTTATCTAAATAAATCATCTAGGTAAATCATCATCATCATAATTTCAGCTGACAGACGTCCACTGCTGGACATTGGCCTCCTCCAAGCACCTCCATTTCGACCGGTTTTGTGCTTCTTGTATCCTACGGGTTTCTGCGGCTTTCACAAGGTCGTCAGTTCACCATGTGGGAGGCCTTCCAACGCTACGTCTTCCGGTACGCGGTCGCTACTTCAGAACCTTAGGTAAATAAAAAAAATATGTACAAGGTGTAACAGAATAAAAACAAGTCCTGAACCATCTATGATACCTATAGTTTACGGCAATTTTTTATGGCCAGACCATGGTTTACAGCTGAAACCGGACGCCTAAGCAACAGTAAACGTATTGATGTTGGGACTTTATACTGGCTTGTCTCGTGGACCTGTCATGCCATGTATATCTTTATATCACAGTTCTGCCAGGTTCCGATTTGACAGCTGAAGTACGGGCTGAATTAATTAAATTAGATGCTGCTGGTAATTTACTGCGTAAGTATAGTATGAAACAAAAAACGACAGAACATAGTAAAGTCAGTTATAGCAATTAGCTGACCCAACTTTGCATAAATGGTTGAGATTTTTTAGAATACGAATCGATAGAATTTTCTATTTTTATTTTTATATTTGATCAGATTCGTATTTTAAAAAATCTCAACCATTTATGCAAAAGTGGGTCAGCTAATTGCTATAACTGACTGTACCATTCCTATAGATTGACGCAGATCTCTGAAAACTGAAATATGAGAGTACTTTCTTTAAAACTCCAAAGTGACTCTGTTGGTCCAAACCAACAGAGTCAGTTTGTATACGAGAGGAGGCGCGAACATAACTAGTTTGTAAATAAATCTAAGTACTACTATCCATAGTATTAAAAAAATACAATAAAATCGTCAACACAGATTTTTCTTTACCAACAAAACAATAAATAAGACAAGCAAGCTTAATTTTAGCCAAACAATGAAAAACTATGTAGAAACTTCCCTATTTCCGATAGAAGATAATTATTTTAAGGGTATTCTGATGTAATAGCCTGTTGACATGCAGCGCGTGTAATTTGGAACGTGATAACAGCATAGACAAGACGTCTCGCCTCCTTCGTATGAAAATTATACAGAGATATCGACGCGCAACCATTGACTATGGATTCAGTGACTCCGCATCAAAGTTGCGACAAACAAAGACGCGACAAATGCTAGGGCGACAGTACAATATGTCGACAAATGCTAGGGCGACAGTACGCAGTAGGTACATGATTCTAAACCCCTGAGCGGCGTTGTAATTTTTCGTCAGTTATTGACCACCCAAATGACCGCACGACCGAAAATGACAGCGAAACAAACGGTGACAGCGAGCAGTATTTAATTTTTAGTAATTTTGTCTATGGGAGTATTAAGACCTCCAGACTATTATACGAGTAATAACATCCAATTTCCAAAATCGTATATGAAAATAATAAACAGCTTAAACCTAATCACTTAATTAGCCTACAATGTTCCCACAGCTGGGACACAGGCCTCCTCTCGGTGAACGGGAGTGGGCCGTAACCCACCACGCGGGCCCAGTGCTGATTGGTAGATGTCACAATAAAATTAATGTCCTCGATTTTTGGTTCAAGTAAATGACTGTCTGGATTCGAACCTACGGCCTACAACTCATCCGACATAAACAGCACAGCAACAACAAATTCATTAAACTCTAAACAATATGATAATTAGCATTTCTTATAAACTGCAATTTCCCGGCTTCGTAAAATCGGTTTGTAAATCTGATTCGAATAGTGAATTAGTCTTTGTTGGTTTGAAAATGATTAACCTAAAATTAAACAACAACATAATGTACCCAAAATACCATCAGGCCTCTAATTTTATACTCGCTTCCATAATTACGTTGCTTTTCATGTCCAAGCCATAATAATCTGTCACAATTTGCAATAGGATGTTTTTTATGTTCTTACCGAGGCGTATTTAGTCAGGAAATTATAACAAATGGTTGAAGCCGTGTAGACACGGAAAATCTTTAGCGTGAAATACGTCTCCCGTGTTTTATTGTCACTGTTATGTAGTACAAGAGACAGTCTTACGTCGTCGACTTTAATGATCTTTTTCTGTCCTTAGAAGACACAAACGTTTATATCTGGTGACCATTGGTCAAAAGAACAATAAATAGATAATTATAATAATTACTGTCATACTGAAAAAGTGCCTGTAATTGGTTTATTTGAAAAACCTAAATGCCTTGAGTTTGAGTTTAGATAGGCACTAGGTATTAGAATTGTCAAAAATACTTTTTTTTTCGTAAACAGATGAGATATGTCGATGTTTGACGGGATCTTAGACTATTAAGACTAACTGTGCCTCAAGGCGTTTTGCGTCTGTGTCATTTCGAGTTTCACCGTGAGAGACTATTTCATTTGTCTGAACTAAGCTTTTAATCTTGCAAATTACGAGTGTTTTAAGCATAAGTTTAATAACAACACCGTCTCCGAGAAAGGTATGCAAGGTTAATGGTGAATGAAGTTTTAAAAACGTTATTATTTTTGTTTCGTTATAAAGTTTTAAAATATTACACTCCCTCAAATGAAATAAGAGATCTTCAGTACAAATATAGTTTATTTAGCATTCAAAAAATAAAACCTTCAAGTGCGTATATTTTGATATTTCAATGGGGAATTTTTCTGAGTGTAATTCTTCCTTGCTTTTAGTTAAAGCATGGATTTATTTAAGTACACTTGATGAATATATTAAATACGTAGTTATAATAAAAATGAATATCATACTTTTTCCTTTTTTCATGTTGTAAATTAATCCATACAGCTTGCATGTTAAGTACACCTATTTCTTTTTTTTTTGCGTGTCGATGACAATCTCTAAACAGTCAGCCTAGAATTTGACTACGAGCTGTCCGTGTCCATCCACACCTGTAGCGTGCAGACAATAGGACACGCTTAAGACGTATTTAGTGCCCCATTGTTTGTGAGACAGCACCACATTTCACTCCAGGGCGTAGACACCTGTGAATACATTCAATACATATTTTACCTACTGAAAAGAGTCAAGTGATTGTGATTGAATCAGGATTTAAATAGCAGTCTGCTCACAATATCATTTTACGGTGCAACAAAATGTTGACGCTTGTCTCCCAAAGGCATCCCTACCCACAAATGTACAGTGGGCTGCATCAATTGGGTACCTACCTACTCCTATTCTACTCCTATTCTACCTTGAAAGCAACTGTGGTAGGTTAGCAACCCAATTGATGCAGCCCACCGTACGTGATTTATGATAACCCTTTATTCTTAAACATTTCCTGCGAGAGAATTTCTTACTTGACGATACAAAGCTTCAGAAAGATATACTGCAACACAAAATAAATCCACTATTCTTCTAACTCCAATAATATCTTCCTATAGTTTTCTCCTCATTATAACACGTACGGACAGACGGATCGTTTTACAATACACAGTATAAAGAATGATATTATTATTTTATATGTGGGACCCAGTCTCGGTCACACTGAATGTGTCAGACGTGACCAGTGTGGCTATGGGGTATAATCTTACGCCCTACAAGAGTGAATGTGGTATCGCGTAAAATGTTTCCCTTCGTTCCCTTCTTAATAGAATTATCTTCATGAGATATTCATTGACTGCAAGACTTCTTTTGTGTTGAGCTGGAAATTCTTTTGTTTTTCGTGAATACATATTTTGAATACCTATCAGGATTTTATTAAAGACACCAGAAAATTATCTATAATTTACCTTCATTGAAAAGTTTTTATGCTAGTAATATATAATGAGTTTTTATTATTATTATTGTCGCTGAGATGAGATTGGGACTAGATTTTGAACGTTTTTAAACACGGTAGCCTTCCTCTTTATGAATGCCAGCCGGTCTATTTTGTACAAATCACACTGATAACGTAGGTGAAGTGAAATTAAAGTGAGCTGTTATTCTACCTAATGCTAAAGATTGACACTATTGGCAAATCACGAATCGATGTTCGCACGGGATCGAAACTAAGGCCCGGACTCCACTGAAGCGGAGCTAGTCGGAGCGGAGCGGAGACGTGCAGGAATCGACCAATCACAATGGTTGAAATCCTCATCGTGTCACTCGTCTCGTCTGTGATTGGAAGACTCCTGCACGTCTCCGCTCCGCTCCGCTTCAGTGGAGTCCGGCCCTTATGCGGGTGAAACAGTGGGGCGCTGCTACTATGTATTAAAATAAGGTAACTGTGTAATTTTATTGAAAATCGCTAAAGCAAGTAATCCCTAATTACTACAGAAAAATCCTCTGTGTGGCAGGTAATGTACACTTCCTCCTTCTCATATATAGCAATAACATACAGAGGCATGTCTATATTTTCAAACGCTCTGTGATCGGTGACAGCAGTATTTAATTTCTTTTCCACTTGTTTCTGTATTTTTGTCGTCCACTTACTTTAAACATATTGTGGAATTATAGCTATGTAGGAGATCTTTCCCCAGCAGTGGGAAAACACAAGTTGAAAAAAAAAACACACCTACTACCAAATATATTTTTTTTCTAAGGAAATCATCAGTATAAGTAAGTACCTGTTTCTGTTGGCGACATTCCGATCCGATCCGATCTTCTTGCATAAATAAATACAAGTGTTCTATGCCAAGGAACTTTAAGGACATAATAATTATAATGTATATAAAATATTGTAAAAAAATAAATAAAAGAGTAACAAGGACCTTTTGGAATGGGTAACTAGAATCAATACAATTTATTTTTTTTTGGTAAATTTTGTCGTTCAAATCATTAAAGGTCAACCCCTTTAATTTGCCTATTTAAAATAAATGATTTGACTTTGATGGAAACTAGCTCTCGAAACCGAAAATTTATTCCTGCAATAGGTACTTACACCATCTCGACAGTTATACCTACACAATTTTGCCATATCGATAAATAAGTAAATTAGATGTCAAAACCACAACTTCAGTTCAGAATCATACGTATTTTCATAAAATAATTCTTTGGTCCAATTTATCGCTGGTATAGAAGGAAATTAATATGAAATAATTCAAAAATGCCTTTTGCCTTCACATAATGGAGGAACGTTCAGGTATGGAATCTCATAGCGTCGAGATTTCATATTACACAGTGCAATGATTCGTAGGAAAATAATAGGTACCATTTTTATGGATCATTTCACTATTTGAATCCACGATACAGAGCAAAATTGGAGGTAAAAGTAATATTGGTAAAGGATGGTATTGTGAAAGTGATGACGAACTTATAATATAATACTCTAGTAGTGATACTGAAAGACTTCTTGTACTACCGATCTAGTTCTACAATGAAATCTGTACACTCATACGCAATCATACACACACTTACTACACCAACTTACTCACACCACACAACAAACGGACACAGCACACTTAGGTACACAACACACCTACACAGCACACTCACGCCTACAGTTACTTTTTTCTAATCACTAACTTGTTTCAAGTTTTATTACCTACTTTCTCATGAATCCTTTTTATTACCCATTAGCTTTTTCCAACAAACATCGGCTTACATACAATGTCAATACGCTGACTCATGTTAAACAGAGGGCCCTACGGGTAATTCCCATAATTTTATTTTAAGAACATATTTATGTAAGTAGTATACTTACTACAAACACACACACACACAGTTTGAAAGATTGCGACTGATATTAGAATACTGAATACTTTCAATAGTCTAATCTCAGTCGAAATTTGTCAAAAATACAATTATTACATACATTTTTGGCACGTTTTTGACATTGATTGTTGCTGCATCCGCTGCATCCGGTTAGACTGGAAGCCGACCCCAAAATAGTTGGAAAAAGGCTAAGCAGATGATGATGATGATTGTTGCTGAGATTTGATTTTGACTTATATATGAACGTTTTTTAAGTACGAGGATTGGCCTTCCTGTCTCTTATGATACAGTCTTTTTTTACTAGTACAGGATACAGGTGATCTTTTCCATTGAAATAGGTACCTACTGAATTGTATTGCATAGTTTTTGCTTATCAAGAACTAGTGGAACTATAACGACGTGAATGAACAAGAACAAAACTTGACCTAAGAACTTACACAAATAAATTGTAAGCGTTTGTAATGAAGTAAAAAGTAATTAAGGACAGACTATGAAAGCTTTATTCAAGAGATACTCGGTCACCTCACCGTAAACTATTAATAGATAAACCTGTGTATTTATCCAACAGCAATGGCTCTTAGTCCCGTCGCCGTCGAGGAAAACTTCCAGTCTCGGAAAGACTTGTTTTATTCAGTTTTTCTGTCTTTTTTCAACTGAAACGGGGAACGAGCGGTAGTGAAAGAAGTGTAATATTTCACTAGACTGCCAATAAATTACTGCAGCTTTAAAGTCTATATTGCATTGAAAATAGTAGTTTTTCTTTGATGTAAATTGCTAGGTTTGCCTGATGGGTCATATTTTATGCAACTTGTAATCTTGCTTAGCTCGAGCGCCAGGAAGTACTTAAGGTGGGTTTTTTGTAAAAAAAACATCATCATCATCATTTCAGCAGAAAGACGTCCACTGCTGGACATAGGCCTCCTACAAGCACCTCTACTTCGACCGGTTCTGTGCTTCTCGCATCGAACGGGTTCCTGCGGACTTTTATTTTGATTTCTTCATTTTAAATAAGTGAAACTCTGCAGTAGAATTTTTGAATTTTATCATAATTTGATATCGTCATGATATTAATTTTCTATTTTAATATCATTAGGTACCTATCCATAAAGTACCTATATATATACTTAAAAGATATTTGTTCTTTTATCGTAGGTGTAACAGTGAAACCATAATAATTATGTTGCTGTAATTTTAAAGAAATTAATTTTACTATGTGCATAAACTATAACCTAAACTGATTTAGGTAAAAAAAGCAAAAACAAAGCTGTAATTTTAAAGAAACGACATTTTAACAAAAAAAAAAAAACTATTTTTCATTCTGTCAAGATATCTAATCATCTTGGAGGACCAAATAATTAAAAAAAAGAATTCTTTAAGTACATGCATATAACGTAGGACGAATTGGTTATTGCAAACAAAAATAATAAATGAATCCAATTTTCATTCTTCCCGTATTATACGCCTATTTCCTATATTCTACTATAAAATTGTAATAAGAAACCGTAAACGGGACGTATAGGCACCGACTTTAATACACCGCATCACCGGATAACGATGGTTTCATTATAGCAGATAGAAACTATAAAACTGTTTATAACCTCTGTCTGCGGATTCTAGCTGACTAGGTGCAATAACGTTGAATGGGTGATGTAGGCTAGTGATAACCTGGGGTACTGAAACATTTTAAGACGTTGTTTATGATTAAAATTACTTGAAATCGCAATTTGACCGGTTCTTCAATCTATGTTTGGTGCATTTGTATGCACACATGGTGCAAAACGATACCTAGATTTAAGACATCGTGGCAAGGAGATAAAAAAACATGTGTGGTCGGTGGACCCCCGTCAGGAACGTACTCGTAGTTCCTCATCATCTGCCTAGCCTTTCCCCAAGTACGTTGGGGTCGGATTCCAGTCCAACCTGATGCAGCTGAATACCAGTATTTTATATGAAGCGACTGCCTATCTGACCTCCACAACCCAGTTCCTGGGTAATACGATACCCCTTGGTAAGACTGGTTGTCAGATTTTCGGGCTTCTGACAACCCGTAACGACTGTCAAAGATCCACGAATGACAGCCGGGAGCAACGGCTTAACGTGCTTTCCGAGGCACAGAGGGTCTCGGGGGTCTCGGTATGTAAAGATGGTCACCCTTCCACAGACCAACCGCGGGAAGCGTAGTTTAATCTGATCGATCGACCTGTGTGGCTATTATTATTCAGCCACGGACGAGGGGTCCGTGGCTCAATAAAACACTACAAATGGCCTACGATTGACCATGGCGGTAATATATTACCAAGCTCGGTTATTTACCGTTTATGTGAGATTGTGAGCTGAAATAACACATTGTCTTGATGCTCAGTTCCTATTCTTTGTCGTCACAACATTCATACTTATTACATTATAAAAGACCATTTTTGTGCTCAGTATCTTATATTCATTATAAAAATCATACTATAGCAGTCCACTGCTGGACATAAGCCTCTCCAATTACACGCCATTCAGCTCGATTCTCGACAACTCTCATCCAGGTAGCACTACTAGTCACCCTGTGAAGACCGTCGCTCAACCTAGCCTGAGGTCGCCCTCCCTTTTTTTTTTTTAAGGATGGGAAATTATCCAATGACCCCTCCCGCTCTGGGTGGAGCGGAAGGGAGTGTCAGACTCTTACTGACTAAAACCCATCCGTGTTCCTTCCTTAGCCCTTTATATTCCGGGGCAGCGGTAACCCTTTCGGACAATCCCGCTGCCCAGGTCGCCCTCCCTTACTTTGCCATTTCGCAGTCTCCACTCAAGAACACTTCTACCCCAACGTTCATAACAGATCAACCTAGCCGTTTATTAAATCCGCAGGTAAATAATAGGAACAGTTTCAACCCAAAATGGATGGTTAACAATTGGAACTTGGAATTAGTCGACACTTTTGTCGTAAAGTCAGTTAACGAGCTGATTTTACATCCTTCAATCGTCGTAAAATATACAAGTTAACATTATACGATGAAGGAAGCCGTTTCTAAAACTTTTAATTAGTAAAATTTCTAACAAAGTCGTTTGCTAAAGCGATTCCGAAATGTTGAACTTTTGTTAAATTTTTAGCTATTGCCAGCAATTTCGTGGCTCGATCTGGTAGAAGACTTTTTTAGGTAGTTAAATAATTTTTAACAACTTTCGAAATCTATGAGATTTGTTATCAGCAGTTATTTAATCAAGGGCAGATTTTTGATTCTCCGGATAACTTTGTAAGGAATAAAAATTGCGGTTTGACAAATGCTGTATAGAAAATATGTCAAACCAATAGGTAGGTATAATTATTCTGTATAAAAAAGATGTCTGAGGTTTAAAACATCGGCCCTAATTCTAAAAGAGGACCAACGAAAAACTTAGACCTTCTTTTGTTGTAGAACAGTCACCTAAAAGACGTGCCCGTTTTAGTCACAGCAAAACAGGCATGAGGAGGCATAATGACAAAAGGTAAATCTAAAACGGTATGACGTATGACAGTCCTACATTAATATCAATGATCGAACTCAAAATACTAATCGATAGACCCCAACCACATCACATCTAGTGGGAAATTGTGATCGGTATCCAATAACGACAGTCTCACGATACGGCCAATTTGTGTCAATCATTTCCTATATATACATTGCTAACAGGCGTCACACGTAGTCTCCACACGTGCTTGTTATGCAGGCAATGTATGTTCACAGTATTAGTGTCATTACGTCACGAATTTTCATAGTGGATTTAATTTAGTTTATTGTGAGTGAGGTTTAAGAACTTTATCCATACTGATATTATAAATGCGAAAGTGTGTCTGTCTGTCTGTTACCTCTTCACGCTTAATCCAATGAACCGATTTAGATGAAATTTGGTGTAGAGATAGTTTGAGTCCCGGGAAAGGACATAGTATAGTTTTTATCCGGATACACCCACAGGATCGAAACTTATGTGGGTGAAACCGCGGGGCGCTCTTAGACTATTATAAACTATAAAAGTAAATTGCTGCAATTTTTATTATTTAATTCATTGTCAGATGCAATCAGCAACGAACAAATAAATACTAAAACTGTCATAAATCGCAAACTATAGTAAAAAACATAAAAAACATTTATTTGCCGTGACCGTGAGGTGCTATTCGCCATGATGATGGATTATTTACAGCCAAAACAAAAATGAATAATAACGAAACGAGTAATAATCTAAAAAAAATAATCAGGTCTTGTCAAACAAAGTGCTATTCCAATTGATTACGGCAGTATTGAGCTGTTACTAGCAGAAGAGAGAGAGAAAGAGACAGACCGGATGAGTATATTGGTCTTCTTTTGGACATTCCCTAATGATTGACTGTTGTTATGACTCATAAATTGATAACAACTTACAGCTCGAGAGTCAATAACTAGGAGAAAGAGATACTGTACAACAAGGAATGCTTCCTAACTAAACCGTAGAAGACTTTAAACATACAAAAAGGAGAAGTGGCCGATAATTGTTTTTAAAGAAAAATTCTAAGTAAATATTTTAAACGACAACCGATGTTTAAAACTGTCGCTTTACAATAACAATGCGCCAACCAAACCCACATTACCTACTATCTTTAACCCTAACATTCAACCCGTGCTCAATTTTCCTTTTGAACCGCAATCTATAAAACCGTGCGACACGAATTGAAACACATATCAGCGGTGGTGACACGTGGTAAGTACGATTTATACCGGCCGGGCTGCGTCGCGCTTAGCGGATACGCGCGCAAGCGGCTGCCGCCGACCACGTCCACCCGATTGCTAAAAGTCGCTGGGACCTGGGCGCGTGCGTGTGCGTCATCATGACTAAAACGAGCAGCACCTAGTGCGTCTACTTGCCGGCCGCTTCAACACGACGGCATCTAAATGCAGTCGCGTACGCGAGGAGCCGATGGGCTACAGCAGCATGCGCGCGGATCCGAAAGTTTTTCACGCTGTGATGGCTTTTAACTAGGTACTTCATAACCGCTTCAATTTCCTATAACACATTGTAAAATGCGCTCCGATGTGGCCCGAGGCGCGCCTGCCGGTGTAAATCGTACTGTATACGGAACTCCGAGCCTACTTTCCGTAATGTTGAAGGCTGTTTCCTTCCTTTCCAATATCCTCATATACGAGACTATAGTTCCTTGGAAATAGCGTACGACTTTGACTTGAGCGCATATTTGCACAGTATGATATTAAATTATGATTGTGTATCTACATATGAATTGGTTTCAGAAACTTTTGTTTGTTTGGCTCTGATTGAGGAAAATGACGGGGTCAAAGAGAAAATGGAATTAATTATTTATTGGGATGGTATAATAAACTGTCGGTAATCTGATGTTTATGATGCATGTCAGATTTTATTGTGGTATTGGGTAATCAAGTAGACAAAGAAACGTGTATGGGGCTAACACTGGCCTGCAAAAAGCATTGTTTACCTTTCTTTTTGCAAACGTTCTCTGCCCTGTGCTTTGTTGATCTTACTACCTCATTTCGACTGCCTCAATTTTCCTAATTCCGTCACCACCTAAGACAAAATCTAAAAACAAGATTGTTGCTAAAAACAACTCATCTCGGTGCGGTTTAATATTTATCTCTAAATTCTTTTGGGACTTCAGAACTGTAAAATGCTCTGTGGATACTCAGAGGTAAATTAATAACCGTCATGTCTATATTGTCTACACCTACCACAGGCATCCCAAAGGGGTACCTAGACAGAAATGTACTAACGTAGGTACATCTGAAATATACCAACAGTACCTATATTGCAATCCCGGGTTGTAGCTGAGAATTGTCTGGCCCAAAAGTTCAATTTTATTTCTTTTTATCCGATTTGGGTATCGACCAGGTGCTTCCTTTCAGGCTTGTTACCCATGAAATAAAATGAATGAAGAGATTTTCACGCGATATCGGGACGGAAAATGTTCAGTTGAATGGTAGTTTTGAATATCATAAGATGGCAACCGGCGACGGCATGCGTCCGCCCAGTTGAGCAGAATTATGACTGGCGCATTATGCCGATGTGTCATAAGACCATCGTCCATTTTGAGTTTGTCTTTCTTCTCCATTTTCATGGTTTCACTAAATTAATAAACTTGCATATTTAATCACAATTTTGTATTGAAAAAATAAGACTGTTCTTTTACAGTTACACCTCTGATTTTGGCTCACTGTCAACGTCACTGCGATCTTTATTCTCATTTTTATAAGGTTGCTTTTGGGTTGCTACCACTGATAGGTCTGTCTTTTTTTTTTTTTCCTATTGGCATCTCGTAGTGGACCTTGAGAGGTCGTGACTACTTAACCGGACTATTCTGTGGCTGCCTTAAGTAAAACTCAAAGCCTCCAGCCAGGGGCATAAAACTAACTACGTTATGCTAAGCGACTACGCACTAAGGGCACCCCCTGTGGGGTACGAACCTCGGCTTAGGGCGTCGCTGGAGAGGGTAGCAAGAAGGGACAGGCTGGATCACAATTTATATTATTTAAGCTTGATGGAGCCGGCATTTCCTATCTGACTACTCTGAGAAGAAATGCCGAAACAAACTCAGAGGACACAGTCGGGAATTTAAAGCTACTGGCTCAGCTGCGGCGCGGGCTGGCACTGCATCGGGCAAGGGTCGGGGGGGTGAGTTTACTTGGGGCCGTCGCGAGGGACTTCGTCGGCGAGGTCGGAATGTCGGTCTTTTGTTTTTGTGCACTGTACTAGTAGATTTGTTGCTCTCCTGGAGGAGAGTTATGGGGTCGTCAGGGTCGGATAGGACAGGTCTGTCAAAATCACTGTGACCTTTATTGTCGTTACAATAAGGTTGCTAGGTTGCTGCTGTCAGAGGTAAAATAAATGTAAACGGACTGTACAAGACTTCTTGCCCGCCCCGACCCTTGCTCGAGCCAGCCCGCGCAGCTGAGCCTATAGTTTTAAATTCGCCCCTAAACACTAATAATAATACCGATCCAGCCTGTCCCTTGCTGTCCTCTTCCAGCGACGCCCTGAGCCGAGGTCCGAACCCCGCAGGGGGTTACCCTTAGCGCTGTCGCTTAGTTTTTAAGTTATTGTTTGCCCTGGCTGGAGGCCTTAATTCGAGGCATCCACAGGAATCCACAGTAGCCATCCTTATAAAGGATGAAATGCGAGATGCCATTTATTAAAAAAAAAAAAAAAAAACAAGACTTCTTGAATCGGAGCATAGACAAGAAGAAGAAGTCATATAACTAAATGATGTTTATATAATTGAGTACACTACACAATTTACAATTACAATTTTACCCTTCATTATTCTATTGCAAAATACTCAAACTTACTCCCCGTTTTCTATGAGATTAATCAGTAATGTGTCTAAACTCACGTCAACCGTTTGGTTTGATTGACAAAATTTACAACAGCGAAATTAAAAACTTGAAATGTGGTCTGATAATTCATGAACTTTAATAGGATTTTACAAAATTGGGCTAATCGTATTAACAGAAAAATAAAAACAAATGAATCACATTAAGACAAATGATTGCTCACCACACTAAACGATTATTCACGGTATAACAATTTATTCAAATCACTCGAGAAATATCGTTTCACAAAATTAATATCGCAGTTAAATTAGAATAATTTATTGCCTTTTGTACACAAATTAGGTTATATTAATCTCGGCTAATTGATGCCGTCTGCTAATTCCTCAAGACAATTGATATCAATAGCCAGAAGTTAGATTGTGTTGAAATTAATTGATTGCTCTCTAGCAGTCATTTGGCTTTGATTAAGATTCTTAAGTGTGAATAATTTAAGGAATATTTTATAATTTTATTTCGAAATTATGTGGTTCGTATATGTATAATACTACGCACACCTTTTTCCGTAAGGGTAGGCAGAAACTACAGAATACCACCCGCTTACATACCTACTCGTTTTGCTTTGTTTACGTTCATACATCTGAAGGCCAATTATCGTAATTTAAAACGTTAAAAATCTATTCTCAATCTCATCTCGGTGACAAAAAAAATTCAAAAACTTGACAAAAATATAGGGAAATCAGAGGTATTTTCGACAGACAGAGATCAGAGTTACCCTCGTCTAGTCCATTTTTGAGTACTGAACCACCTGAACGTACCCTATATGGTTACTTTTATGTCATTTTTTACGAATCACAAAGTGTTTCGTTATCGCCATTTTGGTTCAAATACACGAAGAAAGAGAAAAGTTCTTGTTTTCAGCTTTAACATCTAAGTAGTATAGTTGATGTTCATTATTAGACTATATTTCATGTTTTATTTCAGAGTTTTATGTAACTTGTTAACGCAATTTACCTTTCCTAGTAACAACGAAGTTACTAATAAATCCAATGATCAACCCAACTAAAGCGTTGTTTTCCTTTACACTGATTCTCAAATTAAATATTTTAACTAGAAGGCGAGTCCGGCTGAAAGTTTTTGATGAAGATAACGTTATTTTTTGCGGCTATTGTTCTTATTTTGTGAAGAAGTGAAGCTGTAATTTGCCAATTCTGAATTAAAAGTTAAGTCAAAATCATAACAGTCTTAGGTTATTAATATTATTAATTAATTAATATGTATTATAATATTATGAATGTGAAAGTAAGTTTGTTTGTTTGTTACCTTTTCACGCCAAAACCACTGAACCGATCATTCTGAAATTTTGCATAGGTACACGTTGTCAGGCGCTCCGTGTCTGAATTTCATATTCTCCATATATCATACTCTAATTGCGTAACACACAATAAATCTTAATCTGAGACATTTTTAGGGATATTCCTAATCGATTTCTTTTATAACTTTGAAAAATTTGTCTGCTCAACAACAACTGTTCTTGAACTGTCAAAATGAAAGCCATTGCTATTAATATAGTGTTTCGCAATTACCCCGCTGTATGTATACATAAAATACTATATATATAATAATAATTGATTAAAAGCATTGATTGGTATGCCAGTAAAAATCTTTATTATCTGGTTAGTCTATATCTATGTAATGGCAGGCTTTCAATTTATTTATTATGACAACTCCTAACAAACCAAAAATGCCAAGTAAGTTGTCAGACGTTTCTGAATATATTCCATACTGATCAGAATATATTAAACACCAGCACATGAGCGATGAAGTCTCGAACAACTTGTTCTCGCCAAGACTAAGTTACATAGTCACGCAACATGGCGGCTAGCCAAGGCAATAACATTTCCGTTCACATAACAACACTTGGCATAGGGTAGTATTGTGCTTAACTTGTCGATGAATGATCAAATTATAATGTAATAGGGGCGGGAGGTGACCTTTTGGTTTAAGGTATTAGTGATATTGTGATTAGGAATGATAAGTGTAAAACGTTACCTATCAGTACATTTAAATAGACAGTTAGGAATAAACTGCTGAATAAAGTGGCTGTGAACGTAAATGCATTAAAGCCACAAAAAATATATTACACAGTACAGTGAGAAGTATAGTGTAGTGTAGACAGTCTCTAGTGTTCCCACTGCTGGGACACAGGCCTCCTCTCTGTGAGAGGGAGTTGTCCATAACCCACAATGTAGGCCCACTGCGAGTTGGTGGATGACACGTGTCTTCGATTTTTTGGTTCTGGGACATACCGGTTTCCTCACGATGTTTTCTTTCACCGTTTTGAGAGCAGTGGTGATGAAATAATTCACACAAACTAAAGTGCCTGTTAGGGACTATTAGTTAGGGCACGCCACGATAGTGATTGTCCGAAAGGGTTACCGCTACCCCGGAACATAAAGGGCTAAGGAAGGAACACGGATGGGTTTTAGTCAGTAAGAGTCTGACACTCCTTTCCGCTCCACCCAGAGCGAGGGGTCAATTGATGAAACCCATCCTAAAAAAAAAAAGTACTATTAGTTATTCTGTGGTTAGATTAGAACTCGTAGGTAAGTCTCGGTGGTTACAACTGGGACACCACTGCTCTTGGAAGTCCATAAATACCTGTTCTTTTATTTTGTATTAGCAGTAGGGAGGTTCTAAAGAACTTAATGAGTACATACTAGGCTAGAACATCACCATTAGGTATTAGAGAAAAAAATCTCGAAAGCAATAAAATCTTTTTCAGCAGCTCTGTGTTCTTGCACCGACTGCAGGAAATATAAATCTCATTGTTTTGGCTAAAGCATAAAGCAATAAAAGGAATAAATGGACGGCTACTAAAATGTTTATTTCATTTTTTAAGGATCATCATAACTATCCACTTCACGTTTTATAAAACAACTTTTGTACAGTGAGAAGCTGCACTTTATAAAAAATTCTACGAGTTTGTCGTCACATCATGAAGATTAATAAACAGAAGGTCTATTTTATCAAAGATTTTGGTGTTCAAAAGTAGAAAATCAGTTATTGCACAAGTATAACATAGCATAAACAGCGACGGAATGTCACTGATATGATAGCATAATTAGTGACATTCCGTCGCTGATTAATTATTAGACAGAGGAGAGAGAACGTCATAGGACGTTCCCACTGCTAGTACACAGACGTCCTTTCTGTGAGTAGGAGTGGGCCATAATTCACCACGGGGGCCAGTGCTAAGCAATTGATCGCTTTCTAAATGCACTGAAATATTATAGTTTGACAGATTTATTGTCCGTTTTAAGAAGGTTTTTAAAACAGTGGATGTTTTTGACTGTGGAAACTTGGAATTTTCAGATGAAAGGGTGAGGTTGCAAAAACCCATCTCTAGACCACCTCTAGATCTCACCTCTAGACTTCAAATTAATCCCAAAAGTCTCGTCTATACAGTCTAGTATACATTTCATACAGACTACTGCAATATCTGTCTACTGAGGGTCATACTGGCCGGCTGCCGTCTGATGCAGCCGACAGTGTTTTGTTTTGCTCGCTTTCCATTTTCTCCAAGTGACGTCATAATCTTGTCCTGGGTTTTTTGCAGATGCTCTCACTAGTCCCCGTTATCCAAGGACCTTAACATTTTAACAGTATACTTCAAAGCTGCTGGAGATGTTTTATTTTTTTAATAAATCTCTCTCTGCGATGCAAATTTCAAATAAAGTGCGAGTTCTCAGTTTAATTAAAGAGCTTGGCTAACAGCACATTTCAAGAAACATAAATTGGATGCTACATAATTTCAAATAATAATAATATTATAATTAATAGCATATACCCGCGACTTCGTTCGCGTGCATATTGAATTTCGTGGGTTTTATTTTTTTGAACGGAACCCTAATGATTTTTCTAAAACAAAAGTGAAGTCCCATTAAAATCAGTCCAGCCGTTATGGAAATTAGCTGGAACAAAGAGACAAACATTTAAGTGTTTTTTTATTTTTTTGTAATACCGTATCTACTATATACTTTCATAAGCACTAAGTAAAAAGCTGTTATTCTGACATTACAAACAGACACTTCAATTTTATTTATTGGTATGTATATGTGTGTATAAGATTAGATAAAACCAACCTTTTTAGGGTTCGATATCTTAAACGGACACTGGACCATAAGATCACTCAAATGGCGTTGTCTGCCTCAGACGTTTTTCCTTGCAAACTACGAGATGTATTAGTTTGAAATGACGTCGTTCCTTCTTTACACCTATTTACAATATTGCCAAAAACGCAGAAAAAATTCGGTATTTAATTTTGTAAAACATGAAACGTTTATTTTCTCTTGACTGTACTTACCTGTCATAAAGATTAACCTAGCATAAAATTGGATATGAAAAAGTTTAAAACAGAAGAAAAGCTAGCAGGGTATCGAGGAGGGGGGTAGAGGGGGGGGGCTCTGGGGATCAGACCTGAATAAATCATACAGGTACAGAAGTCATTTACGTACAACTAAACATGCCTACTAAAATACAGATCAATCAATACAGTTTGGTAACTGATTGCGTGTATGCGGGTCCACGAGATTGGAAACTATGCTCGTTAGATTTACGATCTTGTTATGTAGTACACATAAAGGAAGGGAATCGAAGGGAATCATATGATTTTCTGCACAAATAATTAAATAACATAACAACACGCGATTGAGTGTAAAGTAGGTACACCCAAATTTTTCCCGTTATGTTTAAGACCATGTAGTATGTATTTTCAAATATTTAAATCTATACTAATATTTTAAAGAGGTAAACTTTGTTTGTAAGTTTGTACCTATGTAGTGAGTAATCTCCAGAACCACCAGTTGGATTTGAAAAAATATTTTTGTATTTGATAGCCCAATTCTCGAGGAAGGTTTAAATAGGCTATGACAATCAAAAATAAAAACGAGGAGAACAATATTGATTGGCACATTTGGTAGGGAGTTTAAAATAATACATTTAAGTCACGATAACTTATCAAAAGAGACAACTAACTTACTGATGTAAAATCAAAACGAAACATTGAAGTCAGAGTTTTAAATGTAAAAGACGTTGCTGTAAGTACATAACTTCAAAGTGAATGCAACTAAAATTACCTCGCAGTTAAGCTCAACTCAGGAATCTTAAACTGGATTTCGTTTGAGAAGTTCATTAAGTACAAGTGCGACTAGCATAAATACCTGTAGCTTTACTAGTGCGAAACGGTCTTAGGGCAAAATTCATAAAGCGCACTGTGCTAAGTACCTAAGCGTTACATACGAATATGAACCTTATTCTCACGATCATAATTTTCATATTCATATAAGCGAATAAGTGCAAGTGTCGCGGTTTCCTTGAAGAGCGGTGGCCGCCACATAACGGCCGCAGTTATGTCATGAAAATTATCGTAGCAGTATTTCAGTTTACGGTGCCAAAAAACGCTCTCAAGGGGTGTTCCCTTGAGAGCGTTTTTTGGCACCGACTTCCTTTCTTTAAGTTTTTGGCCAGACTGGGGCGCGGGCGCGGGGCGGGCGCGTGGCGGTCGCGGGGCGTTCGCGGGGCGGGCGCAGGGTGGGCGCGGCGCGGCTAACTCAAACATATGAACTTCTTTGAGTGTCCATAGTGGGGTTCTCAAACTAGTTCGAGCTTTCATCCAGTAAAAATAAGTCTTCTTCATCCATATAATATGGATGAAGAAGACTTGTGTACACACAACAACACACAGAACGCAGCCGCGCTGCAGTGCGGACAGGCAGACCGCGCGCGTTCCCGCACCCGCGCCCGCTCCATAGTCTGGCCAAACACTAACAACGTTTCAATGACGTCATTCGATGGTCAATTACAGACGCTATGTGGCGGACACCGCAGTCTTAGGAAACCCTAGCTTAACAATATGAATATTAATGTTATGCGAATAATGATCATATTAGAATGCTACGCTTACTTAGCAAGTAAAGTCAACGTGCAATCTGTGAATCTTTCCCTTTAAGAATGGCGAAAAGACAAACAGTTTAACGAGACAATGGAAAATATATTTCTTTTCTTACACTTTTTTATGAACTGGAGCGGCAAACGCAGCGATAAAAAGTTTGTAGATTTCTTTGTTCTAAAGATACTTTTAGTTCGGGAAACTTTCTGTTTGTTCGAATTGATTGACAGAAAAGATTCTTGGTTGATAGGAAGATGTTGCATAGAATTTGATAGAATTCTATTTTTGGAATCGTAATTAAGGTTTCTGAGAAATTCTTTACTCATTATAGTCGTGTGGTTGGCGCCTCTGAGGCTCTAGAAAGACCGCGAATGGAACATCACTTTGAAGATGAATGCCTCATTATTTTCTTAGATGTTTAAAAATAAAGCTAGTATTTCAGTGGCGCCCTTTTGTTACTTGACTTGAATTTCAAGGTTCGCAGGATTCGGGATTAGTATGTACCTTTCCATACGTAATTAAAATTTCTCCCCAGTAACAAAAGATTACAGTTTAACATTCTCATATCAAACAAAACTCAAAACTACTATTATAAGGCCTACAAAAATATAAAAAAAAACATGAAAACAAACATCCATCAAAAGTTTTAATATATATTTGAAAATTTCCGCTGAAAGTTGGTCCATGCCAGGTGTTTTGGAGTTATTGAATCGCTTAACTGCTTCCACAAACTCACCGAAAGTATAGGCGGGTCTTCTAAATTTTCACAAACTGGCAGTTCATGTATTTATATATCACAGACGCGAATAAGAATGAGAATTGAGATTTTTTTAATGCAATGCTATTTTATCACTAAACAATATAGCAGAAAACCAGAAAACATGTACTATTCACATTTCCTACGCCAAAAAACAAACATGTTTATTTTCTTTCCACATAAGAATTTATACAGGGTTTAGTAAGCACGGCACAGGGGCTCCGTATACACCATTGTTTATGCGGTTCTCTCCCCAAACCGCACAGTAATGAGTGTCAAGTGCTCGCGACAGCGTCGTGCTTTAAAATCTAATTTCTACGACAAGAATGCTTTTACACAGTTTTGAATTTCGCACGATGAACCTTTGAGCCGCGGACTATAATGAATACCGTATATTTTAGAGGGTACACTTAGAGGCCGACTACATAGAATTTCCATTTTCTTTTTGAACCCACAGTCGTATAAAATCAATGTTTTATTGCTTTTCTTTTGCTCTGTTATTTATGAAACTCAAACTGAAGAAAAAGTGGAAAAGTTTTTTGAAACAATATACATATTTCATTCAGTAGCAGTTTAGTTGCAAGCTAATGAGCCTAAGATGACAATACATTTTCAGCGTTTTATGAAGGCTTAGTTTATTTGCCTTCTTTGCTCTTGGATTCTATTCAGTGACATTAATTACTATCAGGATGGTCCTAAGTTTTACCTAAAGAACCCTAAACCTTTAGGCCAAACCTGTAAGGTAGACTTATCTTCGTGAAAATGATAACTTAATTTCGAATAAAATATACACAGCCCTGTTTTAACTGTAGGTAACTTACTACACCCTCATCCAATGTACACAGATCCTAACACCATTGTTTACGCACCCAGTATACCATAACCGACGCCTAATGAGTGTCAAGTGACGTCACGAACGCCACCATTAGCCCCACAGATAACACACACCCACTTGTTTTGACTCACGGAAAATATAACCTCCTCTCTGAATGAAAATTTATTTTTAAGAATGAAGAAGTGTTTTTGAATGAAAATATATGCGTTTTGTTGGTGGAGTGTGTCCCATGGTGTCATGGTTTTCCGGGTAAACAAAAGGGGAAAGTAGAGCATAGATTTCACCGGAAATATTCATGTCGATCTGTAGGCAGTGATAGGGCAAGTATGTCGGAAAACGGTAGAACTAAAAATACAAGAATACGCCGATTACGCCTTATTGACACTTGGGCAATTTTTTATGGCACAAGTTTTCGACACTAAAGAAATTTTGTGTCGCGACAATTATCAGGAAAGAAGCAATGATTTTCTAGTACAAATCAGGATCAAAATACCAGTTGCATTTCGCTGATCATTTATATTCTTGATCCATCTTGCTTGAAATTGTAGTGTCGTTTTCTTGTCTTCAGCCTATTTGATCGTTGAAGAGTAAAACTCATTGAATTACAAAAGTTTCAAATAATAATTGATTCGTCAACGCCAACGAAAATCAACTTAACTTGTTCTTGTGAAAAACTTTTACAGTACCAACTTAAACAAACATTTCTTGACTTTTATTCTATTAATATTTTATCCTACTTTATATTGTAGTTATTTTAACTTTAACTGGATTGGTTACACTATTTCTAAGCACTGGAACTTGTTTTAGCCAGAATATACAATGACATTTGTTATTTTAATATTTAAAACTTACCATTATGTACATACTCGTATGTTCATGCCGTAAGCAAGCAGTTAGTGATGATGATTATTTTTCGCCAGAAAAAATTATGGGGCTTGTCTAAACGTGTCAAAATATAATTATCGGAAGAGGTATGAGTACGGGACGTCAATTGACAACGAAACGCAAGTGTAAAGTTGGCGAGAGTCTAGCTGGCGTTCATGTGAGTTAACAGAGCGCTACAGAGCGGGTGTGGCGCAGTTCTCTTGACCATTGGACATTGTACGGACAACAAGTACTTAGAAATTGTCCAAAGTTTCGTTTTATACATTTTGTCAAGTTCAGATATAACCTTAAAATCAATAATCATCTTCAAAGTTTTCTTCCCTCGCCCGCAACACATCTGCGCCTAGTAAAATGTTCAACAGTGAAGAATCCAGCTTTAGCCGGCCTCCTGTCCCGATATTCTTAACTTAATAAATTTAAAAAGTATAATATACTCGTAATATGTAGTCACTTAAACAATCCCTAGAGGCCTAGATCCTTAGGCCCTAAAAATCTTGAACACAAAACTTTTATTAAACGAAAAAGTTACTACAAAGGCCGACAAAAAATCCGATTTATTTTGGGAACAACCTTGACTTCGTCGTGACCCAGATTTGTAAGGACTTTTTCAATACTCATAATACGGATATTTATAATCGTTTCCGATCCGTTTACGGGAAAGGTCGTCATAGATGCACGTCTTATAATATGTTAGGGTAGGTGAAAGCACCCCATTAATGCTTATGGCGTATTAATAGGGGACGTTTCTGACCCTGTACTAATTGATTTTCGTTCTGTATAAATTGGTATTTCTGATATTTTCCCGTTTGGGTTACCTTGGTACAGATTTGATGTAAGCTGGTATTGAAAACGACCTTGAGGTAAAGGAATAATGCCTAAATTCGGATAAGAATGTTTAATCTATTACCTGATTGATGAAGTAGACGCATAGAAGAATGCAGCAGCTATTCACCTTGGTTCCAGGTGAAGGAGTGATCAGGAGACAGGAAGTAACAGAGCACGGTACACTATAAATCACTAGCTTCTGCCCGTGACTTCGTCCACGTAAAATTTTATCTTCCCCCAACCCATCCCTTCGCATCGCATCGCCTGGCAGCGCTTTTACGCTTAGCGTTCTTTCTTACTTTTTTAGGGTTCCGTACTCAAAGGGTAAAACGGGACCCTATTACTAAGACTCCGCTATCCGTCCGTCCATCTGTCACCAGGCTGTATCTCATGAACTGTGGTAGCTAGACAGGTGAAATTTTCTACTAAAAACAGAATAAAATAAATATTTAAGGCAAAAAAATCACGTTTGTTGTATGGGAGCCCATACAACAAACGTGATTTTTTTGCCTTTGTTTTATATGTAGTGTTAAATATTGTATGGTTACCACCATAACCGGAACCCTTCGTGTGCGAGTCTAACTCACACTTGGCTTTTGCTCGGCTCCTAAGAGAGATAACGTGATGTTAAATATCCTATAGCCTTCCTCAATAATTGGGCTATCAAATGCAAAAATAATTTTTCAAATCCGACCGGTAGTTCCGGAGACTAGCGCGTTCAAACAAACAAACTCTTCAGCTTGATTATTAGTATTAGCATATAGATAGATAGATAATAAATAAAAAACAGTTTAAAAATAAATAAATGTCTAATTTACCTACATATTTTATATTGGAATTTGGATAGTGAGTCCTAAATCAATAGTAGGTAATTGTTAAGAATAAAATACATACCAAACTATAAACTGTATAATTTATCTAGAGTTACAACTACACACATATCATAATCGAATTTGCAGCACCAACCTACCATTAGTGCTAAGCTAATTAATTCCTGTCGAACTAAATTATAGCGTGTATTCTGAGTAAACGTGAAATTAGATCCATTCCTGCTTTACTGTGGCAAACTTGGGAGCAAGTTGTAACTTACGTGGGCCGACTAGGCGTCTTAATTGAAATATATATATAATTCGCAATACCATATAGCTTCTGTGAACTATGTTTTTATTTGCGCAAACCGTGCCACCGCCAAGACTCCAAAAGCAAAAAGCAGGGCTGTAAGATTGTCATAAAATGAAACCAAGGAGAGAAGTGGTTATTAATTAAATACATAAGTACAGCATCTAGTATTATGTATCTGAACAAAGTTAATATAACATTATGTCTGTTAAAATTATTATAAAAAATAAATAAAAGATGGAACAAAATAAATAGCGTAAAAATTGTCACGAAATACCATTGACAATTAATTTTATGATTAGTTCACTGACCTGTCAAAGCGGCAATTGCGCGCACGCGGTGTAGGCAGTTTAAGGACGTGGAGGACGATGTTATCAACAATCTAACACAAACTTCTGGCACCCAGATGTCATAGGCTATGTTTTATGTTAAAACGAGAAACTTCACGCAAACAAAGTCGCGGGCAGAACAGCTAGTTTATTATAAGCCTCGCTTGACTCGTATTTTAATAACCCTTGCTTGATACGTAGGTAACAGTTTCAATAACGACTATTCAAATTTTTTTTTGTTCTTTTTTCTTCACAGAAATCTGTTGTATACGACAATAAGCTACTTCTTTGTCCAAAATTTCTGGGTTTTATTAGGTAATAGAGCTTAGTGAGAACTTCGTAGTTAAGTTTCTCATTCCAATTAGATGACTCTTTCAGCATGTGCAGGTTTTGTGAACTTAGTGACAATGATTTTAGTGTTGTGTGCAACAACTTTATTTAAATAAAATACTATTTTCATATTCGAATTCAACCGTTTTATCATTGCTATATTTTAATCATATTTTTGGATCGTAGACTAACTAAAGAATACAACAATCCGTTCCATCACCAAAATTACTGATGTCATTCGGAAAGCTGCCACGCTTAAATGGAACTGGGCTGGACACATCTGCCGCATGTCAGACGATCAATGGGCCAAACTTACGACCCAGTGGGTCCTGCTTAATGACAAACGACATCGCGACAGGCCCAGATGGAGATGGCGGGATGAGCTGGGCTCCTTTGATAAAGATTGGTCCTTAGCTGCTCTGGACCACTCTTCTGACGACTATTTTCGGTCGAGAACTTGGCAAATTAGGTGACTGGAAATGTGTCATTTTCGACTCTGAAGCCTTTTGAGTGGTTGTGAATAGCTATGCATGCCTCAGAAATAAGTAAGACGAACCAGAAAGGGTACCTTACTATATATGATTTATCTATAATAAACTTTTCCTTTCGCAAGAACGGCTGCCAGAGCGACCGCCATTTGAAGGAGCACATTTTTTCCTGCATTCTCGAAATTTATATATTTATTTATTTATCCTTTTATGTAGGTACACACATAAACAGACAAGAAGAAAGGAAGAGAAAAATACGTACAAAGGTGATGCTTGTTTTTAAATACATGTCTTTCAGCATAAGTACCTGCGAATTGCGATAGGAGAGTAAATAAAATGAGATGTAGGTGGACAACGTGTGTAATAATAGAAGAGAAAACAAAATACTTAAAACGAAACAATTCTCTTATTTAAATAATTATAAACATTACAATATGACGGTTTCACCCGCGTAAATGTCGATCCTGTGGGAATATCGGGATAAAACGTAGCCTGTAATTATGTTAATCCAGGGTGTCAGCTACCTCCATACACAATTTTATCAAAATTGGTCCAGCCGTTTGAGCGTGAAGAAGTAACAAACATATAAACACATACACACACACTCACAAACTTTCGCCGTTATAATATTAGTGTGACATTTGTTTTAAATAAAAAAATCGAAATCGACATCTCCATGTCATCCAAGCCATAGTTTGACACGGACATCCCTAGTAGAAACAAGGTCTAAACGGCATACTAATACAAGATTGCAGTCGGAGTAACTTTAAATTGACTTGTGTGACGTACATGTTTTGAGTTGCGTTGTTAGACGTAAGCGTATGTTGAATGTTTCGTACGGAGTGGAAGTGAAACTAGTTCAATGTTGTGGAAATCTTTGAAGAATTCCGGGATCATGAAAATTGTGCTTAAGGAAGCGGCACCCTAACTTTGTTTTACATTCATACCTTGTATCTTGACTGTTTAATGAAATACCATTACCTTATCAAATCTTATAAATAATAGCCGCACAGGTCGATCGAAGGTTAAGCTACGGTTACCCCGGTCGATTCGTGGATGGGTGAACTGCCATTAGTTAACGAGGCCTCTCCGTGCCTCGGAAAGCTCGTTAAGCTGCTGGTCCTGGCTGTCATTCGCAGATCTTTGACAGTCGTTACGGGTAGTCAGGAATCCGAAAGTTGGATAACCAGTCTTACCAAGAGGTATCGTATTCAACTACATCCCGTTAGACTGGAAGCCGACGTTATCGTTCGGTTGGTGAATTTTTATGGAAAGTAAACAATAATAATAGTAATAAAGTATTTATTTCACAAAAACATCGCATTTTACACTGGTTGCAGATGTTAGGTTATAATTTTATTGTCAGTTTCATTAAAATATAATAAATTCGTTACATTAATACATGAGTTACAGTTAATGTTAAATAAACTTAATTTTATCAAATAAGGCCAAAACCGCGCAAAACATGATGACCACAATTTAGTCATGTCGATCAGAAAGCCACAAATTTAAATACATGCAGAGTTTGTTAAAAAGTTAATTTCACAAACTCTGTGTAGTATAAACCTTATTTACACCCAACTATTAAAGTTCCTCATTAATCTATCCTTTAGAAGTTGGTGTTAATAAGTGAGAAATAAACATATTAATATCACGCTTGTTATACCCGAAGAGTTATGCAGAGGTCTACCCATATTTTGTTTTGTTTAAGTCCCATGTAATAGGGGGCGAGCCTATTGCTATCAATCGGGCACAAATCCGGACTCCGGACTGCTACTGAGATATTCCTGATGAAAAAACCCAATAACACTTTGCCCGACCTGGGAATCGAACCAGGACCTCATGTTTATGAGTAGCGCTTACGACCACTACACCAACAAGGTAGTCATTTTATAAAGGACGGCTAGCAAAAAAAAATTGTAAGTAATGATGATGGACCGAGAGAAGTACCTGAAGAAACGCAATTTTTACTTTTCAAATCGGTAGGTAGCGACTTAGCCACGAGCCACTTTATAAACTCAATCAAACCGTCTCATATCTAAACAATGAGACTATCGTTGGTACCGAAGTCTGATCAGACTGCCATAGAAAGGTGGGTCAAATTTTAGAAGCGCTACTATAGGTAAAATTGCCTCAATTCCAAAAGTTAAGATTTGTTAGAATAATCTGACTTTAGGGATCGGGAACAAGGTAGCCACAACCCTTTTATGAACTCATTCAATCCGTCTTATATCTAAACAATGAGACACTGGTTCTATCACACGGCCATAGAACGGTGGGTCCAGTTTTAGAATAGCTACTGTAAGTAAAATTGCCTTTAAATAATGACACAATTCCAAAAGTTAAGATTGGTTACAATAATTTAACTTTAGGGATCGGGAACAAAGTAGGCACTTAACCACTTTATAAACTCAATCAATCCATCTCATAACTAAACAATGAGACTGGATTTATCTGGCAGCCATAATAGAAAGTGTCGGTCAACCGAATAGTTTACTAATTGAAATGAACGAGTTTAGTTTATCAATATTTCTGTTATTTGTTTGGCCTAGTATTCGTGGCCTATGGGCGGTAGGCGGTGACATTGCATTGAGGTCATTTTGACGTTGAAGGTGAGTTGACGTTGCGGGAAAGTAGTTTGTTGTTTAACGTATATGTATTTGTAGCAAAACTTTAAACCATTTTTTTATTATTTATACATTCGGGTACCTACATACATAAGTAACTACAGAACGATCCTTTGGATTGTGAAAGAAAGTGTGTTACGTAATTATGATGCTGGTTATACACGCACGCCGGTTGTAAGTATATACTACTCATTAATTATTCGTTTTCTAGTAAACTGCTGCTCCAAAGAAACGGTCACCTTCGTGAAAAAATTAAATATACGGTGACGGTTCCTCAAATATCCCGAATTTTAAAATTTTATAGACAAAGTAAATAAATGACGATAGTCTATAGATTCGTCTGCAGCACTGTCGGAAAGTGAATAAGTTTCCGTTTTACGAGCTCCGAAATTGTCGAATAAAATTTTAGTACACTTTGTAGGAATAGTTTTCAGTGCGATGATGCGACCGCGACGCATTATCGAACGATTTATTCCGGTCTGATTTATTTTAGTTGGATTTTGTTTTTAACAACGACAGTGGATTTTGATAAATATTCAAGTTTCAAGATCAAACATTGAGTTGTTGTTGGGTGTTTTGAAATTAAAAACGTATATGCAGAAAGTAATTTGTTTATGTTCCTTTGGCAGCGTTTGGGTACAGAAACCTAAAAGGATCTCAGTTTCTACCAGAATTTCGCCACATCTCTGAGCCCAAATTCACGACAATTTGCATGAGCACATTTGATTTAAAACTAACAAAATTTTCGGGTTTTGCATTTGTGAACAGCGTTTAGAGGGCTCCTTCGATAACATTGATTGATGTTGGAATCGGTACGGAAGCATTATGAATAAATGTGCAGATACGAGTACCTACAGCATCACAACTAACAGCCTCTGAAAGTTGCGTCCGATACATTTCCAGTTTTAGCTGACCTCGCATTATATAGGATTTTCGTACAATGAGAAGTCAGCTTATACTGGAAATATATAGCTTGATATGGCGTCGTGTGTACCTTTATTATTTCAATACCTTACTACGAACCGTACTAAAATTAACCTGAAACATTTCGTACAAACGAGGTTTACCAACAAACTGTTTCAATTCACTCATTAATTACTGCAGTTGCGTGGCCGCAGTTAATTTTATTCTGACTGTTGTCATAGATTAAACAGCTATCGCTTATTGTTATTTGCCAATTGCGGTGTGTGGGCAAAGTGTGGCTTTTAATTATTTAATGCTCGTTTCTGCAGTTTTTAATGGGAAGGTAAAGATGAAGGCATAAAATACAAAGTTGGCCAAGAAAAATCTCTGGTAAGACTAAGATAAATCCTGCTGGTTCAGGGACGATATTCACTTACGCCGATAGTGTAAACAGTCTTTATGATTGTGATTTTTTTTACTGATCTAAAAGGAAGAACCTGAGATTTTTTGTTTTACCATAAGATCCTAAACTTAGGGTTTAAGGTTTTTTATTTATTTATTTACTTGGAGGAGACAAGTATATAATACTAATTGATATGTTTAATAAAATGAAAATAGCCCTAAAGTCGCTTTCAATTCGAATCTAACCAAAAGTTTAGAACATACTGACCTAAAAGACATGTTACGAAGAAAACCAGAAATATATTTCGTAAAGAACTGCCAGTAAAATCAAGCGAGTGCAAGGAGTCGGGATAAGCTATGCGGTACACCTGCACGGAATTATGTTCCTAGGGGATGTTACAAGCTTTAAATAAAATAGAGTAACAACGTGCGAGAAGTATGTTGCTTTAAAATATATGTGAAGTCTGAATGCTGAAGATTGTGGGACTATATTTGCATTGTATAAACTCAACTTCCTTTGTATTATATAATTTCATAGCACAGATGTGAGTTCTATGTGAGCTACCATTTACCGGGTAATAACATGTCTTTCATTGACTTGAATGTGCCCTGGCGGCTGATAGTATGTCATGCTCAGTAAAATGTCTCGCTGACGGTGGCGTGTGTGTTGGATCATTTAGCTCCCTTCAAAATGGTTGAGCTGAATGGTGCTGATCTATGCGTCATGTTCGTGAACGGGCGCCGTCAGTTGGGGCTGGTCATCAATTGGCTGCCTCGGTTTATTTTAATTTTTTGGATTGTTGTTTAGTTAAGTACTATTTGCTGAACTCTGGACGCTCTTAACACGTACGTCTTTTTTTATTTTATTACATCGTTCTCACACATAATTATAAATTCAACATTAATGATGTAACTAATATTTTTGTAACAATATAATTTAAAACAGTGTCCATGGAGTTTCTTGCCCATTCTTCTCCATAGGTACCTACGCTTTGGAATGGAACTAGCTTCATATTTTCTGACTGACCGACTTCTTGACAATTCAAAAGTGCCCGTAAATAGTTTAAATAATTGAGTTTGAATGTTCTACATGATCGGTTTTAAAATAGAAATTCATACAAGGATGGACATGGATAGCAACTCTGTCATCGTTTCAGGTGTAGGTTTTATTTGCCTTTATTGTAATAAAGGGGAAACAAATTATCATGAAGAATCCTAGACTTCATTATCTGAAATGACCAACAGACAGTGAAAACTCAATACTTTTACGTATAAGTGCAGGTAATAATTTTCAAGATGTATGATTCAAATTAGGCTGTGACTTTGTGTAGGTAGGTACTCTTTGAAAGTCATAAGTTACAAAAAACAGCCCTCAAAACGTCCAATCTTCATAAATCCGTGAAAATGGGGCGCTACAAACTCCCCAGTAATCACTGAAATGGAAACCCCGTGGATTAATTGCGTACCTTTTGATAATTCGACCACTTTACGTGGTCGAGCTGACGAATTTTTCAAACATATAAGCAATGAATCATTTTCAAAAAACTTCGGATTGTGAAAGAAAGTGTGTTACGCAATTAAAGTGCTGACTGATTATACTATAAATAAATGTTGGAATATAAGTTGGAATGCAAACTTAAACCTTTGTGAATGACTTAGTTTTTTCTTCTTCTATCTGTCACTCCTTGATAACATGTCCTGTCAATGGTTTGCTTCTCACTTTTAATATACCATGTTAAATAATTATCTAGTGTTTCAATCTATTTCAACAGGTTATGGGCCCAGGGCGCCTGTGTAGGGTTATTCCGTTAAAATAACCAGTGTTTAAAGTAATAAGTTGACCAAGAAGATAAAACCTCAAACAGTTACACGCGGTTGCCGGTTTTTAACTTTTCAGCTTTTTCAGCAATTGTTAAAAATGTCAGCGAATAGTTCGTTGCTATCTATTCAAAAACTTACTGGCCGTGATAACTGGTCGAGTTGGAGTTTTGCCGTAAAAGCATACTTACAACATGAGGGAATTATGGGAGTGTGTGGAAGAGGGACCCGCAGCTGATTCAAAGAAAGATTTGAAGGCTAAGTCCAAGTTAATATTATTGGTGGATCCAATAATATATGTTCATATACAAGACGCCAAATCGGCAAAAGAGGTATGGACTAATCTATCACGCGCATTCCAGGATTCAGGTCTTCTCCGGAAGGTTGGCTTATTAAAAGATTTGATTAATACAACACTAGAAAGTTCCAGTACAGTTGCAGAATATGTCAATAAGATAATGTCATCAGCACATAAATTAAGAAATATATCTTTTAATGTGGATGATGAGTGGCTCGGGACATTGATGTTGGCGGGCTTACCGGATGTTTATAAGCCCATGATTATGGCGATTGAGAGTTCGGGTGTAAAAATTAGTGCAGACCTGATCAAATCTAAACTCTTACAAGAAGTTAAAGTATCTGACACTACCGCATTTTACACAAACTCAAAAAACAATAACCCAAAAACCAATCAATCAAAGTCAAAAGGCCCCCGTTGTTTTTGTTGTAATAAATATGGACATTTGAGCAGAAATTGTTGGCACAAGAAAAATAAATCTGAAAATAAAAACAATAATAATGAAAATGGTTTTATAGCTGCTTTTTCAGCCATGCATTTGAATGATTCAGTAAATTGGTACGTGGATTCTGGTGCATATACTCACATGACCATGCACAGGGAATGGTTGGAAGATGAGACTACTCCGCCTGTTCACAGCATAAGGATTGCTGACAACAAAGTGCTGCACGTTCAAGGATGTGGTAACGTAACACTATGGGTACCAAATGACAATGGCAGCAGCAGTGCAATACAGGTTAGAAATGTATTATTTGTACCGGAATTATCTACAAACTTATTGTCAGTTAGTAAAATAATAAAAGGTGGCTGCAAAGTGGAATTTGATAAGACTGGATGTTCAGTATACAATCAAAATGGGAATAAAGTTGCTTTTGCAAGTCTTATTAATGATACCTATAAACTAAATGTCAACAATTGTAAAGTCGGAGCAATGACAGCTACTACAGAGGCAGATACCTACTTGTGGCATCTACGTATGGGACATCTGAACTTCAATGATGTCAATAAAATACCAAACTGTGCTACCGGTGTAAAATTGTCCCCGCAGACAGAAAGTTGTGTATGTATTTCATGCCTAGAAGGTAAACAAACCAGGCAACCTTTTCCAAGTAGTGGCTCCCGGGCAAAGGAATTGCTAGAGTTAATCCACACGGACGTATGTGGACCTGTGCAAACTACATCAATTGGAGGTGCAAGGTATTTCACAACTTTTATTGATGATTATTCACATAAAGCATTTGTGTAATTTATCAAAAGTAAAGCTGAGGTATTTGATACATTTTTGGAATTTAAAAGTCGTGTAGAAAATGAATTAAATAAAACAATAAAAGTCATAAGAAGCGACAATGGGAAGGAATACATTAACAAAAACTTTGAAGTTTATTTAAAAAAACATGGTATACTGCATCAAACATCGAATCCGTACACTCCGGAGCAAAACGGCTTAAGTGAAAGGATGAATCGTACGCTCATAGAACGTGCCAAATGCATGATCTTAAATGCTGAGTTACAGAAAGATTTTTGGGCTGAAGCGGTTGCAACAGCTGCTTACATAGTCAACCGTTCACCCACACGTGCTCTCTCCAACATAACACCTCAAGAAGCATGGAGTGGCATCAAACCAGATCTAAGTCACATGAGAATATTTGGGTGTAGAGCTATGGTGCACATACCAAAAGAGAAACGAAAAAAACTTGATGCAAAATCAAGAGAGTTAATTTTTGTCGGATATTCTGACTGTACTAAAGGTTATAAGTTCATAGAAGCTAAAAGTAGAAAAGTAGTTTTGAGCAGAAATGTTACATTCCTTGAAGCAAGTATAAAAAGAAACATGATAAATACTGCACCTGAAACAAAAACAAATACAAGTAATGAAACAGAAACAAAAATAAGTAACAAAAATAATAATCAAGAAAAGTCACAGCAAACAATTACGAATATTATGAATAAAAATAAAAATTAAATTATCTTACCTTTGACAAGTCAACTTTAAGTGAGAACTGAAAGTGATGATGTTCATAAGGATATACTTCCTACACCGAGAACTCCGGTCACTAGTGTTTCAGACACATCAAGTTCAAGTACATAATATGATGATCCCACAGATGAGACATACGTACTAAACGTATCAGTATATATGTCTCTAGCCTTACCTGTTCAAGAAGAGCTCTGGCTTAAACAGTTAGAAGAGGATTTTTGGAATATATATATAGCTTGCAAATATTCCAATCATTATGTACTGCGATAACCAAAGCGCTATTAGTATTTCAGGTACTGAAAGTTATAACGCACGAAGCAAACATATAGACGTCCGTTATCATTTTATTAGAGAAAGAGTATCAACCAATCAAGTGTCTGTAATATACAAGAAGAGTCAAGATATGGTTGCTGATATACTAACGAAGCCATTGCATCGACCAAAGCATGAATTCTTCACGAAAGCCATGGGTTTGCATTCAGGAGAGGATGTTGGAATATAAGTTGGAATGCAAACTTAAACCTTTGTGAATGACTTAGTTTTTTCTTCTTCTATCTGTCACTCCTTGATAACATGTCCTGTCAATGGTTTGCTTCTCACTTTTAATATACCATGTTAAATAATTATCTAGTGTTTCAATCTATTTCAACAATAAATAACAGTTATCCATTATAATGTAAAGAAAAATAAGAAAGAAAATAAATTTATTTGACCCAGGTTAAGGCACATAATATCATAAAGATCATTTATTTCTTAGGCCAAATAGATAACTCGTCGAGTCAGTCCACCCAATGGATTTCATTGTACATACTGACGGAAATTGGAGTCTCTTTATAGCTGAGTAAACTATTAAATATTCCAAATAAACCCTCAGATCAAATGTTTGGATACACAGAGTCAACATTGAAGCGCTTTTACGGAAATTATATTTGTCGCTATACATTTTAAACGACATGAACTCGTTGACATATTTATATGACAAGATATTCGAATGGTACTCTGATATTCAAATCACAGCAGTCATTCTTTGACAGTTGTATGGAATGGCATAACACGGTAAATTGACAAAAGGGGGTCAATTTGCTTCACAATGAGGGTTTTTTGAAACGACTTTCACTAGGTGGCAGCACTGAGACGTCAGGTCCGGGCACCTGTCAAAAGTGTGAAAGTGCCTATATTTTCTTAACTAGTGACTGAATGACGAACGAATGAATGAAACGAATGTTGAACGTCTTAATATATTTTACTAACTTCTGCCCGCGACTTCATCCACGTCTTGTTCCCCGGGTCTACCCCGTCGCATCGATTTTTGCTAGGTTCCTAAAGGTTCTAGCGTAACGGTAAATAGCATATAAGCCTTCCTTAAGAATTACGCCATCAAATGCAAAATAAATTTTCTAAATCTGACCGGTAGTTCCAGAGATTAGCGCGTTCAAACAAACATACTCTTCAGCTTTATTATTAGTATATACATATATGTAGATATTAGAAAACCTCTGGTCAATGTGGCTCCAACTGAGGGCGTGAATTTCAAAAAAACCCTCATTAATTTCCTTGACTGTGTCTACAGCTAAATATGATATGAAGCTACAATTTTATTTCTTACTTTCACGGATCCAAACTTGGATCAAGAAAAGGCTGATCATAGAATTATAAAATTACAAATGTCCCTTATTGCGTCACAGATTTAGTGTTGAAGTACATTTCATATTTTTATATAATAATAAAATACACTTAGTTACTGATGCGGAAAATTAGCAAATTTACTTTATGTCACTACACACGAAAGTATACAAGAAGGAAATAAGGAACTTGCTACATACAAAGCTACAAAAAATGTACCTAAAGAAAGAAAGAAAGTAAAGAAACATATTGAATTAGAGACACGCACAGGAAATAATCATAACGTAGATCATAACCATGAAACAGCCCGGGCTCATTATTTTAATCCGCCATAATTTAATGGAATTTACCAGAATCGTCTCTTTTTAATGTGTGTATCTACTATAGACTGATTTTATTGACTGATCTCTTTTAAATATATTTCACGCACCCATTCAGTACTACGACGGCTAAAGCGACGCCGCCGAAAAAGGACACTTCGTAAGAAACGCGACGACATGTGTCAATAAAAAGCATAATATTTCTAGCATTCCTTACTGGAAATATCCAGCAGAAAACCACAGGGGACCCACACATTGCAGTTGTTACTTTAAACGGTTCTCAGTTTTCTCGCGCGTCGCATTTCGCCGCACTTTATCGCATTACAATCAGTGTGAGAAGTTCCTTAGTTTATCACGTTAACCTAGTTAACCCCGAGGGTGTATTTTTAGACAGGTGGGGATTTTCTTCGGGTGTAATACCGTGTGACGTTTTGTGGAAATGCTGTAAATAGAATGGAAAGATAATGTTATGAGTATTGCTGTTACAATATGGTTGGATGAAAGATATTATATTATTTATTTTATTTTTAGCCTATGTTGTCCCACTGCAGGGCAAATGCCTCTCTTTCTTATTTCCACGCCTCTCTATCATGAGCTAGTGTGGATTAATTCTGTCTGTAGGCGTCAAGCTCGTCCCGCCATCTCCTGGGTCTGCCTCAATGTCACCGGACGTTTTCTGGGACCGAAATTGAGGAAGATTTCGCCCATGAAAGATATAGCCAGATAAAATACGATGAGGATTAATAAATAATCACACTTTAGCTTACCACATAGATCGATCTAAAGTTTCTCACAACTTGGCTGTTAGTTTGCCCTTTCAGTTAACTGCTTTATAGTTTTCCCGCTCAGTGAAACTTTGTTTTAGTTCAAACAGAAAAAATGGACCTAACACTCTTAAACAATCGAAAAACTGAGAATAATTTATGAGAAAAAGAAATTTTTCCAGCTATCTATATAGTCTCGGTTCCTACTATATGAGAATTAAACATATCTTGCGAAATCTGGGTGTATCATAGGTACACCTCTGCCTAACCCTTCGGCAAATTCAGGCGTCATATTATATTATTTACAGATCATTAAATGAACATTCGAACAAGCAACTTTCGTAGTGAACTATGAAAGTTGGTTGATATGAAGGTTGTTGGTTGCTTGTACACTATTGTAAACTCCTAAATTGCTCCACCCAGCTGGGGATTAAGTAAACAGAGCTAATGCGTCAATCTGAACCGCTAACCCACATCCACCCGAAGCGCTACACAACCTATTGACAAATACCCACACACTTCGTATAGCCAGTAGTTTAAAACGCGCAGCTGTCCCTATCCCCAAAGGATACATTTCTAGTAGGACTGTACCAGAGAAAATAGAGAACAGTAATGCAAACTTTAAATAACGAACTTTGATATGAGTTAAAAAATTCATGATGAATTCACCTAGAGTGACCTAGAAATAACTTCACTTTTTCTTTTTCGAAAGAAGAACTCGAAAGGCAGAACATCATCATGATTTCAGTCGAAATACTGAAACATTGGCTAAATACATCTAATTTCGAAAACCTTGGCCAGGTCGTCAGTCTACCTATATAGTTGGGATCCTAACCGTGCTGCGCAACTTTGGAACTCTTTTGCCACCCGTTCTACGAGCGATGGGCTAAGCCCGCTACTTAATTTAGAAAATGCTAATTGGCTTACCTCGAACCTTTGCCCTGAAAAATATTTGTTACCAACAAACCACAGTAGTTATGCGATATTTCGGAGAAACAAATGCACGCAATTAACGCATTATAGAGTTGAGATGATGATCTTATTTCAATAACGCAGCCAAGTCGCATAACTGTTTAGATTATACTGTGACTATATTCTGTGCTTTACATTCTCAAAGAGACGGTTTCATTCAGGCCGTTGAGAGAAAGTCTCCGAACTTCAATCGGATATCTTGTTACGGGGATTGTATGAAGCTATTTTGCTTTGTTATTAAAATATAAGACCTTTGTGTTTTGTTTCAAGTTTATAATAAGCGCAGATTGCGGAGGATTTTTATTCATTTTGTAAGCGGCTGATGTTGTTTTTTGTCTAGTTAATACAATCTCTATTAAAATTATGTCAAAAATATTTTCGTACGAAAGTAAATTACATTTGTTCTAATCTATCTAACTAGCCTGTAATAGGTAATAGGTAATACGGGCTGGTGTCTGCAACTCCACGTCATTTGACGTGGAACGGAACTAGCCTGTATTGACCCACAACAGGGCAAAGGCTTCCTGAACCCTCTCTGTTCTAATATTAGGAAAAATAATTTGTTTATTCAGCCCCCGGTCTATTCCTTGATATGCAATGGTCGCTGTAGCACCATGAACATGAGGCTACAGGAGCTAGTGCGAATCTTGGGGTTTCTTTCGATTAATCGAGTCTGGTTTAACCACGCTGGAATCGCTGTAATTCATTCATTCATCAGAATTAAAATAAAATGTACGTAAATATCAACTTATACATATTAATTAACAAAAATAAACAAAATAATAATTCTATGTAAAACTGCTAACTTTAAATAATAATAGATAAATTTTTATTTCAGAAAAACACATTTAATCGCTTGATCCCCCGCTAATGAGACACAATTGATTTTCTATTGTATCGTGCAACATCATCATCATCGGGCGGGGCTTGACCCGATAACGTTTACAAAAACAATTTTCCAACCACGATCTATGTTTCCAATCAAAAATGAACATTATCTACAGAAAAAAGTGTATCGTTGGTGCCTGTACTAATGAATGATAATCATTGTATCACAGACACCAGAAAATCGATTGTAATTAATTAAAGGGTTATTCATTTTTAAATTACTGTAAAAGTCTCTTCCATATTAGTGTACATACACTCTTCAAAAATGAGTTATATGAATTTTTGACAAATATCAAAACTCGTCATCGTTTGTAGCATAAGTTCTACTTGAAAATTTATTTCCATTGGTGAATATCTTATGACTATTGGACGCCATGAAAATTCTTAAGCTGCGGTGTCTAAGTAGTCGACTAATTAGGTATTTCATTCCAAACTGACTAACAATTGGCAAACATCATATTTGTCGCAAACGTTTCTCTTTGAAAAGCTCTTTCTATTTGTATATATTTTATAGCTATTGGGATTTAAGACAGGTTTACAATTTATTTACACACATATTTCGTTGACCATTCTCCTTTAACAAAGTGGAACAAAATTCATATAATTATAATACCATTACTTAGCACATCCGACTATCTAGATCTTAGATACCCTCAAGCAATCTCACATAGGCAGATGAAACTGTAAGCAGCCATTGGGGCACACATCCTGAACTTAATTAATTGATTACACTCGATGACCCGCCCTGGATCAGATGTTCATTTCCTATGTCTAATTGCTCGAACCGTCTTTGAATTAATTCGTTATAAACATGAAGGTTTCCTGATGAAGGATTGGTACAAGGTAGGCTATTGGACAATTATTTAATACGTGTTATAGCACTGTGTGTCCTAAACCGCACCTATGTCACGCTTTTCGTAGTACCTATATTTTTTCACAGAAATGCGTGATTATAGTTCGGGTTAAGGTCACACGAGCTACAAAATAGTATACGATAAGTGTGATTTAAGTGTTAATGCACGGTGTTTAGCACCTTCGGCACACTCAATGCCATGCTGAATGGCAATGCTATTTTTTTCTAAAGAACGACCCTGAAGGCCGGTCACGTGAAGTTTCGATCAGTCTCGGCGAGAAATTTCCTTAGAAAGGAGACGCGCATTCGGGCCCCATGACCCGAGCGTTTCTTTTAACAATAATTACTATTGCCTATTTTAGTTTATTATGAACTAGCTTATGCGCGTGACTTCGCTTAGCTTTCATTGTGCTATAGCTGTTCACTTTTTTTCTATTTGCTTGTCTCCTAAGAGTCATAGCGTGATGTTAAATAGCTTGTAACTATCCTCAAGAATTAGGCTATCAAACCTTACTGGTAGTTACAGACATTAGCGCGTTCAAACAAACTCTTTCAAAATCAATATTTTATTTCACATAAACCTACATGGGCACTTATGAAACGTCAGAAGCTAGGTGAACGGTTCCAATTGGTCGTTTCCTATGGAGAAGAGCCGGCAAGAAACTCCACGGTTACTCTTTTAAAAATAATTGGGTATATAGGATATGATCATTCTCACCAATGTAATATGAAATTACTACTTTTGTGCTATTTTACTTATAGCAAAGTTATCAAACTTTAATTAACAGACTTATTAAGCTGTTCATAATTTCCAAAAGCCAGGATTATCCAGAATTACAGGATACTACGAAATTGCATACACTTCACCCTTCATAAATACACGATTAAAATCGATCTATAAACCGATAGCATCAGAATATACTATAAACAAGCCAAGCTTAGTATTAAATATTGAACGCATCCAGCTTATTGTACGGGGCAATCAGGTAGAAACCACCGCCATTTTAAGCTGACCTCTCAAAATCTCTTGTGAAGTAAATTTTGTTGAGAAGCTGTTGTGGTAAAGAAGGTCACTTTATACTGGTTGTCTTCAGCATACACGTTTATTGGTTTGGTAAAGTATTCAAAATCTATTTAAGCCTGTTCTGTTCTCTTCAGAGAGTGGTCAAAGCATTCTTCATTCATTGAAATTCTGGATTTTCTGAATTTATATTAGAAAACAAAATGTGTTTGAAGTCGTGTGGCTGTTTTCTTTTTTAACAGCTCCCGCAGAAAGGCGGACGCGACGGTGCGGCGCGATTCTGGCAGAACAATTTTCATGAAGTTTTCATAGAAATTGTTCTACTAGAGTCGCGTCGCGCTGTCACGTCGCGTCTATCTGCAGGAGCTTTAAGTCATCTAATTAAATTAATCTAACCTCGCGTACAAAACTTTATGCTCTTCCCCAACATATGGTTTACTGGAAGAGAATGCCTAAAGAATAAAGTCCGCGTTTAGTTTTATTTTATAGTTGCATAAAAAGTTAATAAATTAGTAAACTTCAGAGGTAGCGATTATTTATGCTGGGGTGAAACTAAAATCGGGGCTCGTGGCTACATGGTAACAGCCACTCGGGTCGGTTGAAGGTTTAGCTACGCTTGCCGTGGTCCGTATGTAGATGGGTGACCATCCAGTCTCATCAAGAGGTATCGTGTTCCCCGTACCTGGGTTGTGGAGGTCAAAGCAGTCGCTCCATGTAAAACTCTGATGTGTTAAACTTCATCTGGTTAGACTGGGAGCCGATCTCAACTTTGGGAAAAGACTATAGACAGACTCTAATAAACTAAAATATCCATGCAATTCAATAATCATACTTACTTTTGAACAGAAATTCATGAATTCTTTCATAGAATAATCATACTCGGTATTAAAAGAAAAACAAAAGCCACGAGACATCTTGGTTTTCATTTATTTCTCAGTTAATTAATAAATTATTTTTCGAATAAATAGCTGGGTAGTCTGCAGCAAAAGCTTAAGTGAACTTATTGCATTGTTAAGTGTAAGCACTGCACTCCCGCAAGATTTATGAGCTGAGTCGACATTTTATAAAAATCCTATTATTTTTAAAGTTTTTACTTTCCTCTTTATTCATTGTTTGTATTTTTGCACTTATTATTAAATGATGTTTATTATTTATTATTATTTTTAACATTTGCAGGGTCTAAATTGCCGGAGATTGCACAAGACAGGGAGGTTTGGAAGAAACAAGCGAAGCCGTTTGCCCAGCAGTGGGACACAATGTGAAAGCACTAAGAAGTGTTGAAGGGCGGGTGTTTTGGGGGACTGTCTTTTGAAATTTTGAAAAGTGCTGATTCTCAGCCTAGTTTGAATAAATGACTTTTGATTTTGAGGCTAACAAAAAATAAAAATGTGGAGGTGGTGACTCGACAGTAAATAAAAGCTCCTTACTGGAAAATATAGCCTGTTGTGTGTAAGTTATATTATTTTAACAAATGAAATATAGGAAAATATAGATAGTATTTAACAATGGCAAGGAAAATGGGTATTGTGAAAGGAAATGAAAATGGTAACGGAAATAAAATAATATCAAAGAAATAAAATCAAGGTATTTATTTACCTTTCACAAAATGTTGTTATTTACCTCCTGTCGAGTTATCTTGATGTTATTTTCATGTAAAACCGGAACGTGGTTATAGTCGCTTTGTAAGATATCTACTTAACTTATTATAAGAGTCAACATTTTGGGATCCTAAAAAAATACTTTTTTTTCAAAGACAACTATATGGAAGCTAGGACCTCATGTTAACACCGAAGCTTAGCCAATGACGTGCAATAAATAACTCCACAGCCAATTAATATTAGCTGTAAAATACAGCATACATTCATCTAGCAAAGCACACAGTATGGTACTAGGACGTTGCACAAACTAATCCATCATGGCCCAAACATTAGACAGAATATAATATTTATTGGTGAATATTCTCGCCGCGAATCAATTGCTTTGTGTTTTTATGCGTATACAGTAATAATGTAATTTCAATGGAGTACTTCGTTCTAGTGTTTGTAGATTAATGATTGATTAGAGAGTGATACAAAATTTTTATGTTAATGTTATCTATCAATCTGTTTTTTATTTTTTATTTATTAAGCAAGGCACACCAACGTTATATTTAGAAGGGTAGTAACAATAGGTAATTATTTAGAATGTAATTGTTGTTATTATTATTGTTACGCATGGATTACCAAAACATATTGAATAACTATAATTGTAATCCTTTTAGCTTTGTATTATTATGTAAAACCGTAAATGGTGCGTGTTGTGTTAGCCTGTAAGTAATTGTTGTACCTATAATTGTACTATTTAGGAAATTATTTGTTAAATGTATTGTGTAAAAAATTATTAACTAACTTAAATCACACTAATATTATAAGGCGAAAGTTTGTGAGTATGTGTGTTTAAATGTTTGTTACTTCTTCACGCTCAAACGACTAGACCAATTTTTATAAAATTTTGTATGAACGTAGCTGACACCCTGGATTAATATATAGGCTACTTTTTATCCCGATATTCCCATGGGATCGACACTTACGCGGATGAAACCGCGGGGCGCAGCTAGTAAATAAATAAAATAACACATAACATTACATCACGCCTGTTATCCCCAACGAGTTAGGCTGAGGTGTACCTGTGTACATCTACATTTCGCTAGTTATGTTTAACCTTTTTATGTTTAGGTTTATGCAACCCTCTGCATTCTGAATCCCTACAACATTATTTTTGAGCTGCAGAGAGCCGGTTTCATGCTGCGTGATATTATGTTCCACATTGTGAAATCACAACAACGAAACGTTGTGAACGAAACGTTGTGAACGAAACGTTGTGAACGAAACGTTGTGAACGAAACGTTGTGAACGAAACGTTGTGAACGAAACGTTGTGAACGAAACGTTGTGAACGAAACGTTGTGAACGAAACGTTGTGAACGAAACGTTGTGAAAGAAACGTTGTGAACGAAACGTTGTGATTTCAACATTACAGTAGGTGAATGTTACAACTTGGCCTCGTATGAGTTTTTTTTATTACGACATTGTGTTTCTATTTCAGCTGGGGTGTTTTTGAATACGAGTTCTTTTCTTTGAAGGAATTTAATAGGTGCTAGTTCCAACTAGCACCTTCTTCATACTTAGCACACTAAGGTTTTATTAGGTAAAGTTCATAACTAAGTATCCATTGAAATGTTACATCCACCAACCTGCACTGGGCCCGCGTGGTGGATTATGGCCCACTCCCTCTCATAGAGAGGAGGCATGTGTCCAAGCAGTGAAAACATTATATGTGAACAGTGAGAAGATTATGATGAAGTAGGTATCCGTTCTAGAACTATGTGAGACGTAGTAACGCCTTTTTTCACTATCATTATTGTGCGTGTAAGATAGTTTTTGTTAAGAAGATTTTAACAAGACGTGAAAGAGAAAGATTAAAATAAGAAGAATTTAACGAATATGGCACCAATCCTGTCTAGTCTACCTATATATATATATTTTTTTTTAAATTCCACCGTTAAGTATTTTAACATCGTAGTAATGTCGTAAAGATGTTCTAAATATGCCGAGCAATAAAAAAATAAAAATGAATACGAGGCCTCGAAGACTTCGTGGGAAGCTAAATAAGGACCGAGTAAATGGCATAAATAACTGGAGTGGGCGGAATCTGGCTGTGAATGACAAGGAGAGACAGATTTCTTGATTACGAAATAAGCAATCGATTTGGGAACAAAGCCGAATGCGTCCATCTTCTGCATATTTTCAGGGTTGTATTTATCTAATACTAGCTGCGCCCCACTACCTTTGGAGGAGCTGGAAGAATCAAAAGAGATTGCGGGCACTCTAGCAGGTGTATTTAAGATTTTTTTTAATAATACTGAGGCAAAATCATCATGAAAAAAATCTCACCATTTGCCTAGCCTTTTTCCAACTATGTTGCGGTCAGCTTCTAGTCTAACCGGATGCAGCTCAATACCAGTATTTTACATGACTTCGACTGTCTTTCCTTCCCACCCAGCCAACCTTCACAACCCAGTTACTGGGTAATACGATACTCCTTGGCAAGACTAGATGTCAGACTTTCGGGCTTCCGATTACCCGTAACAACTATCAAAGATCCACGAATGACAGCCGGGACCAACTGATTAACGTTCTTTCCGAGGCACGGAGGGGTCTCGGTATGTAACAATGGTTACCCATCCACAGACCAACCGCGGCAAGCGTAGCTTAACCTAATCGATCGACCTGTGTGGCTGTTATTATTTAGCCACGGGCCCCTCTCGTCATGAAATCAATCATCATCAACAATAATGCCAACATCGTCATCATTATTCAGAGGAAAGATATTCCACTGCTGGACAGACCTTCAGAATCAGCTGTCTTCTGGCAAGATGTTGTATAATATTTATATTAGATATTATCCTCATTCTTTTCCCGGTTGACGTTTAACCAGCGATAAAATACCTCGATGGCTTGTAATTAAAATTGGCTTAAACTTGCCTCTACATTGAAAAGCTCTATTAAAAGTTTCGCGAACGGAACATATCCTGACGAAATTAAACTTTTTAAGCATTTCATCAATATAAATTATTCGGAAATAGACCGTGAAGTATAAAATATTTTTAATCCTAGTATGAAATTGGATGGAAAATCTTGTTGGTCATAAAAGAGGACTTATGTATAAGTCAAGAGGTTTTCTGTACTTTGTGATACGTTCAGCATTCCGGCCTGTTTTTGCAGTCACTTAATTTATTACTTGGTTTTAATACAAAAGTACTTAACCTTTCTTTGTCAGGGTCTCCACTTATTTTTGGTGTGTGAGGGAAGCTGTTCATAATCTTCTTGACCGTAATCCTTATTTATTTATTTTTAACTAGCTTTTCTTCGCGGCTTCGCCCTCATGGATCTCGGAAATTATCCCACGGGAAAGATACTACCGGGATAAAAAGTATATTTTGTGCCAAATTTCTTTAAAATCCGTTCAGCCGTTTTTACGTGATTGAGTAATTGAGTAAAAACATCCAATCATACAACGTTCGTTATCATACTCAGATGTCAAGTCGTGGACAATAGTGTGGGTTATACGTTTCTTCGACTGTAAAAAAAACTACTTTTTGTAAATGCTGTAATGTATAACTGTTTTTTGTCCCAAATAAATAAAATAAAATAAAATACAAACTTTCATATTTATTATATTTGTAGGATTAAAACGGTACAACATGAAAAAAACCAATCAACTGCTTTACGTAACTTCGTCTCTTCTTCCCTGACTCTTTTAGCTGCAATATCAGTGTTAACTATCTCATTGGCCTTATCATTATTTACTAAAACTCGATATAATTATTCATTATGTTCTTCATTAATAACTGCTCATCTATCATCTCGTCTCATCATCTCATCAGCCTTTTCCTACTATGTTGGGGCCGGCTTCAAGTCTAACCGGATGCAGCTGAATACCACAGTATTTTACATGGAGCGACTGCATATCTGACTTCCACAACCCAGTGACAATATGATACGCCTTGGTAAGACTGGTTGTCAGACCTTTGGGCTTCTGACGAACCGTAACGACTCTTGTCAAATCCACAAATGACAGCCGGGACCAACGGATTTAAGTGTTTTCCGAGGCAAGGACACTTCATTAAAAACTGCTATCGTTATAAAAGTCATTCCGTAATGAGCTCACCATTACGTACAATTAATGATGTAAAAAGGCTCACATATTTTGGCAGAATATTATAATAATCATTAAACCTACAAAGGCCGCTGGTATACAAATATAAAGTTATTATCTCCATAACAATTACTATTATTTACAACGATTCGTGTAATTATGTTGTTCGTGCTTGTCGTTCCTAGCTTATTATGAACACCGCATAATTAAAAAGAAAAATAGTTTTATGTGTCACAGAAACACGTGCATACAAAAAGATAATTAATTGTAATAACAGGAAAAATAAAAACAAAATATATCTATAATCACGAGCACAAAGCAGAAATAGTCGACAGCTGCACGTCATGACTGTAACAAGAAGGCTCCCACTCAGCATGATGTTGTGCTATGGGGGCCCACAGCACAGCGCTGATTTCCAGTAGTTACCCGAAAATTAATTACGTATGTACTACAAAGCGGTTTGTTTACAATACTTTAAAATACAAATAAGTATTGAAATGATTTGTTTAGCATTTTAAGGCTGTGTTTATCATACCAATTTAAAATCAATATCTGAAGAGTTTGTTTGAACGCGCTAATCATTAGAACTACCAGTTGGATTTAAAAAAATACTTTTTGCATTTGATAGCATAATTCATGAGGAAGGCTCTACAATAATATTTTCCTAAGCGATTTTACTTCAAAGAGTTAAACTATGCTAAAATTCAAATTGAGAACATGAAACCTCATTGAAAAGAATCCTACTAATATTATAAACTAGCTTCTGCCCGCGACTTCGTCCGCGTGAAATTTCACCCTCTTAGGAGTGGAATTTCAAAAAACCCTTTCTTAGTGGATACCTATATACACTTCACAAAGAACACACTCCAAATTTTATGTCTCTATGACCAGCGGTTTAGGCTGTGCATTGATATAATCAGTCAGACAGGATCACAGGACTTTGAATTTTATATTAGATTATAAAAGTAAACCTAAGTACCTACCTAATAAAAAAAAAAACTCAATAACAGAAAATAAAATACCTACCTACCTAAATAAACCTATTTCTGATGATACGTGGCTAAATAATAACAGCCGCACAGGTCGATCGATCAGGTTAAGCTACGCTTGCTGTGGTTGGTCTGTGGATGGGTGACCATCTTTACATATGGAGACCCCTCCGTGCCTCGGAAAGCACGTTAAGCCGTTGGTCCCGGCTGTCATTCGTGGATCTTTGACAGTCGTTACGGGTAGTCAGAAGCCCGAAAGTCTGACAACCAGTCTTACCAAGGGGTATCGTATTACCCAGTAACTGGGTTGTGGAGGTCAGATAGGCAGTCGCTCCATGTAAAATACTGGTATTCAGCTGCATCCAGTTAGACTGGAAGCCAACCCCAACATAGTTGGGAAAAGGCTAGGCAGATGAGGCAGATGATGAACTAATCTAAACTCAATAAATAAGCAAAATCCCTAAAAACTAATATCTATACGAATGACTGTAGGATTAGTCATTCGTATAGATATTTATACTAACAGTTTTATAAAATAACCTACGCTCACTACGTACACTATCAAATATACTACCCATACTTTTAAATTAAAATCTATACTTACATATAAAAACGACTTATAAAAATAAACCTAAATAACTCTACCTTAAACTGTACTTAGTAAAAACTAAAAGGAATAAAAAGGTCAAGCACAGCAAAAGGAAAAGCACGTTTTGGAATTGCAAGTAGCAGTTAAAACATACAATTTATAGAATGCTAATATGAACGAACGCTCGCCTATTATTATTATCTTCGTCGTGTACTACGACAAACTTATTATTTGCGGTTGGTACAGTAATCGGGTCTAGGGATCGAACCGCAAAATTAAGTTTGTTTTTTATTGTATATTTTTTTCCGGGATAAAAAGTACCCAGTGTGGTGCCTAGGATAATAAAGAATAATTATACCAAGTGTCATCGTAATCGAACCGGTAGTTTTTGCGTGATGTCTGAACAAACAGACAGACAGACAGAATTTTTTTTTAATCACATTTTTGGGTACTGTGTCGGTCTAATAACACAACAACTAATACCTATTTTATAAAAAACAACAAAATAAATTCAAATAAACTATTTAAAGACTAAAAGTCGCGCTGATAAGCACGGTTTGTTAATATCAATTATCGTCTGTCAATAAGGTCGAACGCTCTGAACGCATCAACGGCCAAATATTGAATGAAGCTCGCGCTCGGACCTCCCTTACCCTACCGCCGCGACCCGCGTCGAGCGCGGCAACCGTTACACAAAAATAATCCTTATGGCATGATTCAGTATTCACGCGCGACGGCGCGATGGCTTATTAGCGTATTTCATGTATAAGTTTGGTGTTTCTATACCGATTACTAAGATTCTTTTTTTATTGAATAGGTAATAATATTAACTTCTTTTAATTAGGGATGAGTGAGAGTATTATAAACGTAAGAGTAAACAAATATAATCAGAAAGCTCCGAACTGCTAAGGTATCGGGAGTTACACGTGTTATTGTGAGTCAACCATAAAAGATAGACATATGCTGTAGTAGGATATTTTTTAGATAATTTTATGTAGAACATTTCCGTCATAAATGATTTCTATGTAGCTTTAACCATTAAGGCTGCACACGCGACGGAAGCTTAAAAAATGGAGCAACTTCTCCCGTTTTCCCAACATTTCCTTTCACTGCTCTGCTCCTATTCATTGTAGCGTGATGAAAAGTATACTATAACCTCCCCAGGAGTATGAAGAATAATTGTACCAAGTTTCGTTAAAATCCGTCGAGTAGTTTTTGTTTCTATAAGGAACATACAGACAGACAGACAGACAGACAGACAGACAGACAGACAGACAAAAATTTTACTGATTGCATTTTTGGCATCAGTATCGATCACTTATTACCCCCTGATAGTTATTTTGAAAATATATATCATGTACAGAATTGACCTCTCTACAGATTTATTATAAGTATAGAAGATGTGAAAGTTTGTGAAGATGTTTGGATGTTTGTTAATCATTCACGCAAAAACTAATGAACAGATTTGGTACACAGATAGTTTATAACCAGGATTAACACATGTAATACTTTTTATCCCGATATTCCTACAGGTTCGAAACTAACGCGGGAAACCATGGGGCGCTGCAAGTTATTTATAATTCTGTTTTATAAAACAAACCAAGTGTTTTTAACGTTTAACAACAACAAAGTAACTCGCAAAAGCCATCTACCTAATTATAAGCCCATCCATCCGGTCATCATAGTAAATAAAAAGGGAACAACATTATAATAAAGTGAATAGAACTGAGAGTTTCGTACATAAGTGCTACAAAAAAAGGCCAAAGACATGACATTGACAGATGGTGTGGACATTAGAGCTGAGCCATTAGTGCCACACTGCTTTGCTTTACTTGAAGCCACAGGATAGAGAGGTACAGTAGGTTCAATACAACAAGCGAAAACAGGCGCGTACGTGCGGCGATCTCAAACAAAGCCCTCGCGAGTGCGCTTGCACTCGATGTACATAGATGCCTGTCTGTGCGTTTTTGTTCATCGTACGGCGCTAACCTTCTGTAGCTATATATTTTTGTTGAAGCACAGATATTAATGGTTTTATACAAGCTATGGACCCTTCATTAATTAAGTGTACCACTTCTGCATATTTAGAGGAACATTTGTTGAAAAAGTTTAATTAATTTATGTAGTTGTATGTAGAAGTTTGGCGTTGTTTGGCTTTGATTTTAATTGTGTTGGGGTTACTTGGTCGATGGTTATACTAATAGTGTGCTTAATTAGCAAACTTGACATTATGGTGTCAAGCGTTTTTGGTATTAATCATTATTGTTTACCTACGCGGTTCAAGTTTTATTGCATAGCATAGCATAATGTTCCCACTGCTGGGACACAGGCCTTCTCTCTTGGGGAGGGGGTGGGCTGTAATCTGCCACGCAGGTCCAGTGTGGTTTGGTTTTGTAAGTTTTATTGACAGGTTATAATATTCTAATACCTAATTGTTGCTGATTGTTTCTTTAATGTTCTTCTTAACATAAACTCGTGTTTATAAAAGTTTCGTTAAATGAGTAGCCAATGTGCGATTTTACAGGGTTATTGGAAAAACACCAGAAACCTCTTAAGAGGTCATTGTACTCATCATTATGAACAACTTTAACTATGGGACCAAACCTGAAATCACAAAAAAAAACACACACACAGCACACAGCTGTTTTTTTTTTTTCGTGATTTATACATATAATATATGTATAAATCACGAAAAAATTATGTCTAACGTATCGATATTATTGTGGAGGTGCACGTCCACGTCTATACGTGCACGTTACACGTATTTCCATACATTTTACTTCCATGTGTTATCGTGATACCGTGGAAATCCACGATTATATCGTCACGAAAAAAATATAAAAGGGCATAAATAGTCGTCTACTGTCTGCTCATTCTATATTAGAGGTTCAATGTTAGAAGGTTTGGGTTCCGCACTTAGTCCTCCAAGTGGACCATTGTGCGTGGGCCATGGCGGCCGTCGGTGGTTATTCTAACCAGCCCACCTCCCTCCAGTACGTCACCGGCTCATTTAACTTCAGGAACCACTTAACAAAGTTCACCCCTCTGTTGATTTTTCTATGTTTACTGAAACGGTTATAGGTAGGTAAATACATTCTGACTGTTTTTATCTCAAAAACAATTCTCGTTCATAAACTTTTCTAGACGTTGTCAACTCGAGTTGAAGAAACTCTCATAGAAACTCGTGTAACTTTTATTTTTGTCTTGTCAGATCATTTTCAAAGTCGAAAAAGTTTTGAGGGGAGTATTAGTGACTGGAGTAGGTAATTAGTGAACTTGGATGTTTATAGAGCTTAATGTTACTTACTGAGAATTAAATCAAGTTAGATATCTGTATCTTTGTTCTGGTTGATAACATGTTGGCGTCGTTTGTGTTGAAAAAGATAAATAATTGCCTATGTATATAAAAAAAAACGTTTTTCTGTTGTGTATCCAGAATATTTATATAAAGGCTACAGGGGGTTGGCGTAAACTTTATACCAACCCCCTACGTTTTATGGACGTGGAGGCCTACGTCCACGTCAATAAAAAGTTTATAAATACGTGCACGTTATAACATTATCGTGGACGAAAAATTCAACGCTTGTTCATTATATTGCCCTACATTTTACTTCCATGTGTTTATCCTGTGACGTGGCCCGGAGGTCCACGTTATAATATCGTCACATTAGAAATTATAAAAGACACAATGAAGTGTTAGAACTATTTCTAGATACAAAACAATAACTAGAAGCGTTAACAAGAACATTAACTTCGGTATAGATATATTGCTTCATTACCTAACTATTACCTAATACAGCCAGTTAATGTGCTAACGAACGGCACTAACCTAATTTACGCTTTGCTGGAGTTGCGTTAATAATATTAGCTAGAAAACACGAAGTTAGATCACGTTTGCACCTATTCGCTAATGATGTAGATATTTCGGCAGTTCATCATCATCTGCCTAGCCTTTTCCCAACTATATTGGGGTCGGCTTTCAGTCTAATCGGATGCAGCTGTATTTCGGCAGTTATAAATCCCAATTAATGGACGGAGGCCCGGTTAAACTACGGTTTCCTATATTATACGGCGTACGGCGGTGGCCGATACATGGCGTCTACAATCAATGCAGTCACTGAAACGTTATTTATGAAAGTAAGTTAGTGTGGTTTACTAGAGAGAATTTTTTGACAGCGTAAAGTCAAACCCCGCTTCCACCATTTTCATGAGAGCCGTCACTGCGGCCGTATGTGTGTCTCTTTTAGAAATCTGCTGCTTTAGTGACAATACGTTTCTATTGTCGCTACGGAATAGATATAATGTGTCTATAGGCCGTGATTATCACTAACAGGGCTTAAATGCATGCTGTTGCAGAAAAATCCTACATGAAAAACCGAGCACCTATTTTTATAATCTTTAGCTTTAAATTTGTTTTATTACCTGAACTATTAACCTCAATAAACTAAGCTTATCGCAGTCCACTGCTAGACATTAGACCTCTCTCAGGCTGCGGCACAACACCCTTAGTCCACACTATTTAGCTATAGGGGAGCCAACAATGCTGTTCAAATATTCCATTCAATCCACAATTTCGTTGAACCCAAACAAAATTTCGTACAACTAAATTGTATAAAATAACAATTTATATCTAAATTACTAAATATCTAAAAGACATGTTGAATCGACCCCAAATAAATTAGGATAAGAGCAAAAGAATTATGATGGTATTTAAATTACTAAATCTGAAGAAATATTTCTACGTCGTCGTTTACAAATCCACAAAAAGCTTGGATTGATTGCTTGCAAGCGAAATAGTTTCAGTTTAGCCCATAAAGGTTAGCACTAAAAAACCACAAACACTCGCGTTTAGTGATAAAATGGGTGTAAAACCATTTGTCAGGATTTATGGCTGTTGCTGATTTAAACATTTTCACGTTATTGTTACTGTTAAAAAAGAACTGTGTAGGTAGACAAATAACGTTGTTGGTGCTTCATATGTAACCATGAAATACTATTTAGCTATAGGGGAGAAAACAATGTTGTTCAAATATTCCATTCAATCCACAATTTCGTTGAACACAAACTAAATTTCGTTCAACTAAATTGTATAAAATAACAATTTATATCTAAATTACTAAATATCTAAAAGACATGTTGAATCGATCCCAAATAAATTAGGATAAGAGCAAAAGAATTATGATGGTATTTAAATTACTAAATCTGAAGAAATATTTCTACGTCGTCGTTTACAAATCCACAAAAAGCTTGGATTGATTGCTTGCAAGCGAAATAGTTTCAGTCTAGCCCATAAAGGTTAGCACTAAAAAACCACAAACACTCGCGTTTAGTGATAAAAACGGTTCGTTGTCACTAGTACCATTAACAGTTCCATGATGGAACTACTGTGGGTGTAAAACCATTTGCCAGGATTTATGGTTGATGCTGATTTAAAAAATTTCACGTTATTGTTACTGTTAAAAAAGAACTGTGTAGGTAGACAAATAACGTTGTTGGTGCTTCATATGTAACCATGAAATTAATATTTATAATATTAATAATATGATTTGATATCATAATTCTTCAAGTAGTGACAAATGTAATAAACAAAATATTTTCCCTCAAAGGTAAACACATAATAGTTAAAAACTACGGTTAATTCACACTCGTAGACATCCGAAAAAAGATAAAGGTGGCCACTTGGCTGTCAACAAGTCTTATCCTTAACATACAAGTAGATAATAAGCCCAACACAGACAGTCCTCGGAAAAACCAAGTCCCAAAACTTCCGCCACCACTATAATACTCCGAAAACTTTGCAAATAAATAAACCTGTTGTTTACGCAGAACCACAGGGGCCCTCGTCGTGTGTACAAACACCATCCGTCAACGTCCACCGCTCTTATTCACTCTCATAGTGTAAACACGGCCTTAACTGATGGCCAAGAAATGAACGCTTATAGCGTTTCCGCTTTGCTTATCAAAAGTCAGTACCTATCATCATCACAATCATCAGTTTAGCCACTGCTGCACTGCTGGTCATAGAACTTCTCCAAGTATTGTCACGTCGACTGGGCATGTGCTTCTCGCATCCAGAGGATTCCCACAACTTTCAGTCCACCTCGGACAGAAGTGAGCGTCGAGAGTACTAAAACAAAATGTGTTTTGAAAAATATTTTGCTATTCAATAGCAGGTAGTATATTCTGAAATCAACTTAATTAACACTACAGTTACTCGTACGTTGCTATTTGTTTACATAATATAATTTGAAAACCAAGAATTTGAATACCTTTTTCCTTCGTGTCAATCATCATCATCATCATCATCATCATTTCAGCCGAAAGACATCCACTGCTGGACATAGGCAACCAAGCACCTCCACTTCGAGCAGTTCTGTGCTTCTCGCATCCAACGGGTTCCTGCCGCCTTCACAAGGTCGTCGGTTCGTGTCAATGGCAAAACAGATTTTTTTCACAAATTCTGTAGGCCCAAAAATTCGTCATCGTTGGTGGCGGCGAAGAGTTGTCTTTGATTGCGGGTTTTGGGGCACAGCAAATGGAGGTGGGACATAGCTTGTGTGGACTTTAACAGGTTGTAAAGGGTATCTATCTACCTACGTAATTTAAAAACTAACGCCTGTGGCGAAAAACGCCCTAAAAGAACTATAAAGCTTTATTTTCGTGGCCCGGGCTTCGAGCCTATTTACCACCACAAAAGCATCCGTAGAGCACTTGTAAGTGATAAGTTTGTTAAGGTCGAAGGGATAATCGGTTCTTGGTAACAGGTTTCAGTTTAAGGCCTTAGATGGTAAAGATGACCTAAGTTTTGATAGTAGTTACATCGCTTTGTTCATGATTATGATTGAACTTGGATACTTGGACAATGTTTCGGTGACATCTTGATAGTTATTAGAGAAACGGTGTTGTTTTGAAAAGTCTAGTATTTATGTGACGTAAACGTTTGTAATTTTATTTATATAATTTAATTTTATTTATATATGTAATTATATTTTAAATTGTTTGTAATTGCTCATGGGTAGAAAATTAAATATACTAAACCAAAAACGAATTTGACAATGGATATTATAAAGAAAAATACAAACAAAATCATAAGTTTTCTAATAAGGAGTTAGATCAAAGAACTTACACGTACAAAAGTGATAAACTTAAATAATTATTGTTGTCAGTCGCCCTATTACATGCGACTTAATACCTGGCGAAATGTGGGTGTTTAGTGTTATTGTATGTACACTAATTATTGTGCTTGTGTGGTGAGCGAGGGTAAATAAAAGTGATTTTTTTCTACTCACGGTTATATTGCAAAAACACAAATCACAGAAACGATCACAGAAGAAAGGCACATAGTTTGGCACACATAAAGATAGTTATATACGAAGAAAAAATAATATTGTTACCAGTTCGTACACTAGATCTAAAGAGACACTATGATAACCCCGAAGGGTTACGGTGGTAAACAATACGACCGGGACTATTCAGATTTGCGTGGGCTTCGCGTCGCGATAGCGAGGTCGGACTGGAGGTCAGCCAAGGTGAACGAACGCGCGCTGCGTAGCGCGGCCCCACTCATGCGCATCGACTACGTCACCGCGTGACGTAGACGAGCGCGCTTCCACTGTACTTGTATGGTATTGTTGTGTACGACAGCGAATTAATATAAACAATATTAAAGTTTTTAAATGTTCTGTAGATATAAGTGTATCATGTATATGTTATGTTTATGTATGTGTATAGAGATAATTGTTTAGTGTAAGATAAATGTTAAGGATCACCACAGGTGTATTAAAAGAACATCTCAGCCCAATAAAGGCGGAAACACTCTTATAACACACCACGTTACGCGACATCAATGAAGCTCACTCATTGGCCACATTTTACATCTCGTTGAGCTTTTTTCGTCATTTGACCAATAAGTAAGCGTGTGATGGCGTCGCGTGTTACAAGTGTGCTGCGGCCTTTACCCTTCGGGGAACACAGGTGCAACGTTATGTATTTGTAGAAGTAGTGCTCGCTTAGCTAAAAGGCTAGGCAGTTAACTGAACGGCTAATTTAACCAGTTGGCTGCGACATATCTATTGTTTTCAGTTTGTTACGTGTATTTTTTTAGTAAATGTAACTGCAGCTAAAATGGAACTGAGCTGGACACATCTGACGCATGTCAGACGAACAATGGGCCAAACTTTTGACCTAATGGGTCCCTCTTAATGTCAAACGACATCGTGGCAGGCCCAGATGGAGATGGCAGGATCAGCTGGACTCCTTCAACAAGAACTGGTCCTCAGCAGCTTTTTTTTAAGTTCTTGTACCAAAAAGTGATTAAAAGCCCCAAACAACGTACCATTCATTCTGTAACATCTCGGAAGTTATTTTTAGTGTGCAATAAAGTATAAAAGTGATAAAGTCATCTCTGGCACTATCCACTCGCCGTTCGACGCTCGCCGTGGACGGTCGTGCTGCCCGCTCTCGCTCGCTGCACGCCCCCACCGCCTCGCCGCCCCGCCGCCGCCCGTTCTCGCTACGCTAGCCGTAACGAGCTCAGTAGTCTCCGGACTACGCCCGCACCCTGTCAATAGCCGCCTTTTTCAAGGCGTGGTTGATAGAAGTTGTTTCTTTAAGATAGATTCGTCATCACACGTGTCGTCGAGGTTTTTGGCCCCTTCCGGGTAAAAACCACAGTTTCGTGGTCCTTGGTGGATACCTCACGGTGTCAACGAAGCCAAGGGGGTGGTGCCCCAATCTCACCCGCCGAGCCCCATCAGGGCGAGGCTGTCAATTGGAATCGGGAGCTAGAAGCTTGGCCTTGGGGGTGGCTCCTAGTCAGCTCTAGCTTCGTAACTAATCCCTTGTCCACAGCTCGCGTCTAGTACGGTTGGGTGTGTCAACCCCTTCGTACTAGAAGCCGGTCTAGGGTGTCTCTACACCCATCGCACAGACTGGTTAGGGCCCCGTTCGCACAATAAGATCGGCGACGGGTCACAAGCTTAGGGCTCACTTCAGGTACTCACCTCCCTGTCTCACACCCGACAGGGAGGGTAGGATCTCACACCCCCGGGCCCATACACCCGGGGTGCTAGGTTGTTATTGATTCACGCCCCCTATGGTTCTTCCCTCTCCCCGCCCCCATCCCGATCATGGCAGACGCGGTCATATTGGCGTTCGTTAAAGAGGTCCTCTTCAAGGACCCCTCTTTCGTTAACCAGTATGCCCAACGTCTTATAAATTTTAGACGCCCTCCCGGTTCGGTCATCGACATTGACTTTAGCGACGCGCTAGTCAGCCCCCTCTTTCCGCCAAACTCAGGCGAAATCCCCGAGGCCGCCGCCGCCTCCCCTCCCGCACCCTCCGTGCCAGCCCCCTCGCCTGCACCTTCTGTGCCAGCCGCCGCCCCCAAACCAGCACCTTCCGTGCCAGCCCCCAAACCCGCACCCTCCGTGCCAGCCCCCAAACCCGCACCCCCCGCGTCAGCCCCAAAACCCGCACCCTCCGTGCCAGCCCCAAAACCCGCACCATCCGTGCCAGCCCCTAAACCCGCACCCTCTGTGCCCGCCCCAAAACCCGCACCCTCTGTGCCAGCCCCATCACCCGCTCCCTCCGTGTCCGCCCCGAAACCCGCACCGTCCGTGCCAGTCCCCGATCCCGCACCTTCCGTGCCAGCCGCTACCGCAGCAGATACTCCAGAGAGTATGGACACGTCCGTACCCCAATCTCAATCCGACTCAGAGGAAGCCCTCTCTGACTCTTCGTCCTCCTCGGAAGACGACTATATAGTCGTCGGAAAGGGAGGCAAGAGAAAGAAGAACGCCTCCTCTCACGCCAACAAGGCCAAAAAGTCGGTCGCGGTAATCCCCTCTAACCCCCGCCCCCCCACCCCAGCCCCCGCCGCACCGCAGGCCAATCCCGCGTCTAGCCTCTCGGCTACCCCTCCCGCTTCGAACGCAAAGAAGCCACGACCCCCGCCCCCCATCTATGTCCAGGATAAGTCCAAATGGACAGAAATCTCCAAAGCGTGTGTTGATCAAAAGATCAACTACACGAACGCCCGCTCAACCCAACAGGGTATTAAGGTAACGGTCGCCTCGTCCTCGGACTACAGGGACCTTACCCGTCTCCTCCAGACAAGGGCTTACTCCTTCCATACGTACTCCCTTCCGGAGGAAGTCCCCACCCGCGTAATCATCAGGCGCGTCCCCAAAGAAATCCCCACCGAGGAGATCAAAGAAGACCTTGCTTCACAAGGCATCCCCGTCTCAGCAGTCCATCGCTTGCACAAAGCATGGAAGGGCCTAGTCTACGACATGGTCCTGGTCATCTGCGACCCTACTGAAGGACATCACCCCATCTTCAAGGTGAAGTCAGTCTGCTCCCTCTCGGGTATCTCTATCGAGAAACCCAGGAAGTCCAACCTCATCGGACAATGCCACAGGTGTCAACTGTATGGCCATTCCCAATCCCACTGCTACGCGACACCTAGATGCGTCAAGTGTCTAGGCGCCCACGGCACGTCAGACTGTCCCCGCCCCAAAGACCGCTCTCAGTGCACAGAGCCACCGAGCTGCGTTCTTTGCGGCCAATCCGGGCACCCGGCTAACTACCGTGGCTGCCCCAAGGCTCCCAAGTCTTCTTCTCCCAAACTGACGAAGCGCGCGAGCGACCGTCAGCAAAGGGAAAGCCCCTCTGTGAGGATCCCGATCCCTTCCTCCCAGATGCCCGATAGGCTCAGTCCCCAAAGGCCCTCCCCATGGGCGAACCTCAACCACCTCAAAGCTCCCGCAGCTTCGGTGCCCCCCCCACCCCCGACTATCCCAGCGCTGATGGCAACTGTCATACCCGCGCCATCAGTAGGCCCCTCGGTCCCAGTAGCCCCACCGGTAGCCCTTCCCGCCGCCGCGCCCAGGGCTCCCGCTGGTCCCAGTAGGTCCCCCCCGACCCCCGCCTCCCGCCCCCAGCCTAGCAGCATGGAGGTAATAATCGGTGCTTACGCAGCTTTTATTGCCCCCGCAAATGCCATGGCAGCGGAAATCCAAGCCTGTAACGGCAATCCTCGGCGCATCGCCGAGATTTTCAATGCGTATCCTCAGATTACGCAAGTCATGCAAACCCTCAACTTCTAAAAAGCTCCAATGGCTTTACAAAGAATGAGCGTTACCAAACCCCGATCCCTTAGACTAGGGTTTTTTAATGCAAACGGCATTAAAAATCAACGCGATGAGATCGCCGCGTTCCTCCGCGATCACCAGCTCGATGTCCTCTTAGTCCAGGAAACCTTCCTGAAGCCCCATCTGCGGAACCCGAACATTGCCAACTACAAGATAGTTCGCAATGACAGGGCTCGCTGCCACAAGGGCGGTACCCTCATCTACTATAGGAAGTCCCTCCATTGCATCCCGATAGACCCGCCCGCCCTTATCTCTCAGCTAGAGATCTCTATCTGTCGGCTCGGCATGACCGGTCACCCCGCAATCACCATCATCTCCGCCTATATCCCGCCCACCAATGGTGCGGAGGATCCCATCTCTCTCACTACCGATTTCACTACCCTCTTCGGTATGAGTGACTCCGTCATCATGGCGGGGGATCTCAATGCCAAACATCCCGCTTGGAATAGCAGCACGACCTCTACCAGAGGTAGGATCGTGTTCAAACTAGGCGACTCCCTCAATTTCGATATCATCGCTCCGATGTATCCCACTCATTTCCCGGGCGACCCCGCCCAACTTCCTGACGTTCTCGATGTAGCGCTTCTCAAGAATGTAAACCTCCGTTTGCAGTCTATCGAGACGGTACAAGAGCTTAACTCTGACCACCGCCCGGTCATCTTGCACCTGGCCCCCTATTCGGGCCCCCCGCACGACCCCAACCAGCCCCCCCCGACCAAAACAGTCACCGACTGGAGGAAAGTAAGCGAAAGACTGAAATCCACCACGTCTCCCCACCTAGACTCCATCCCCGAGCAAATTATCTCAGTCGCAGACACGACTGGGGCGATCGACTCGTTCACAGAGCACGTTCAATCCGTACTGACGGATTGCTCACGGGAAGTTCCAGTGATGGAAGACCATCGCTGGAAACTGCCCGATGACGTACGTGAACTGGTGACCGAGAAGAACGCTGCCATTCGTGCCTACGACTCTTTTCCCTGCGACGCGAACAAATCCCACATGCGCCATTTACAGCGTGCTGTAAAGAAACGCATAGGGGAGTGGCGCTCCGAGGGATGGGATAAGTTGATCGGCGAACTCGAGCCCACCCACCACGCCTTCTGGCAACTCCAGAGGAAGCTCCGCTCCTCTGAAGAGGCCACAGTTCCTCCCCTCACACGCCCCGACAAAACGGTCGCTTTCGAAAACCTCGAAAAGGCCGAATGCCTAGCCGACAGCCTAGAGGCTCAATGCACTCCCAGCTCTCAACCAGTAGACAGAGCGCACCTCGACGAGGTGAACGCTGAAGTCGAACGGAGAGCCTCCCTCCCGCCAGTCGAAGACCCTGATGATCCTCTGCCTCCCGTCACTCCCGACGAAGTGCAAGACATCATAAAAGGGCTCGCAACCCGCAAAGCCCCCGGTTCGGACGGTATCACCAATAGGGTGTACAAACTCCTCCCCGCCCCCCTCATACTGCTCATGACCGCCATCTTCAATGGCGCCCTGAGCAACAACATCTTCCCCCAAATGTGGAAAGAAGCCACAGTCATAGGCATCCCTAAGCCAGGCAAGCCCAAGTCTGAGCCCTCCAGCTACCGCCCCATCAGTCTGCTCAATGTTTTCGGCAAAGTCTACGAGAGGCTTATTTATAAGCGCCTCAAAGACTATGCCGAAGCAAAGAGCCTCATCCCCCCCGAACAGTTCGGTTTTCGCACGAAGCATTCGTGCATCCACCAGCTCCACCGCATAGTCGAGCACATTAGCGCTGCTTTTCAGCGAGGTGCTTCGACAGGCGTCCTGTTCTTCGATATAGCGAAGGCGTTCGACAAGGTCTGGCACAATGGCTTATTATATAAGCTGTACCTGCTAGGTGTGCCAGACCGTCTCGTGCTCATCTTACGAGATTTTCTGTCGGACCGCACTTTCCGCTACCGTATCGAGGGCGCTCTCTCTCCCCCTCACCCCATCCGCGCCGGAGTCCCCCAGGGTTCCGTTCTGTCTCCCCTCATTTTCACCCTGTTCACTAGTGACATCCCGAACAGTAAAAAGGCACAGTTGGCGCTCTTCGCCGACGACACTGCCATTTACTGTTCGGGTGCCAACCAGTCATCCATAGCTCGAAACCTCCAAACCTCCGCAAGCGCCTTGAGCGATTGGTTCCGGAAATGGAGAATCGAGGTCAACCCCGATAAGAGTCAGGCGGTCATCTTCTCGAGACCGCGCAAACGACCCCCCCCCCTCCCGCGCCCGATCTCTATGTACGGCAAGCCGATCCCCTGGGGAAAGCGAGCCAAATACTTAGGTGTCATCCTAGACCACAACCTCACCTTCAACGAGCACATAAAGACGGCGCGTTCGCGCGCCTCTTTCGCTCTCGGTAGGCTCCACTCTATGATAACTGCCCGCAGCAAATTGTCACTCAAGTGCAAATTGCGCCTCTACACCGCGGTCATCCGTCCCATCATGACCTATGCTTGCGTAGTCTTCGCACACGCCAAGCCGCGATTTTTGCATAAAATGCAAACCCTCCAGAACCGTTTCCTCCGAAAGGTCACGGGAGCCCCCTTCTATGTCCGAAATGTGAATCTGCATCTAGATCTCAGACTCCCCACCATCCAGCAGTTCATGAAACGCCTTTCCAAGCGCTTCTTTGACTCTGCCATAAAGCACCCCAATCCCCTGATTGCGGCGGCCTCCCGATACACTCCCTCCCGCATAAGTAGGATTCGCCGACCAAGGCATACCCTCACTGTCCCCGACGACGCCACTACCCTCCTCCAGGAGAGCAGTAAGGCCACTAGTACTCTCAGACGACAACACAATCACAAGCTCAGACATCCGTCCTTCCGTCCTCGCCGCCGAGGCCCGTCGCGACGTCCCGCACCATCACCGTGCCCGCCCCGACCCTTGCTCGAGCCAGCCCGCGCAGCTGAGCCTGTAGTTTTAAATTCGCCCCTAAACACCAATAATAATACCGATCCAGCCTGTCCCTTGCTGTCCTCTTCCAGCGACGCCCTGAGCCGAGGTCCGAACCCCGCAGGGGGTTACCCTTAGCGCTGTCGCTTAGTTTTTAAGTTATTGTTTGCCCTGGCTGGAGGCCTTAATTCGAGGCATCCACAGGAAAGTCCGGTTAAGCAGTAGCCATCCTCATAAAGGATGAACTGCGAGATGCCATTTAAAAAAAAAAAAAAAAAAAAAAAAAATCTGGCACTATCGTTTGCTGTTGCACGATCCGCGATATCTCATACTCGTATTTATGGGCCAATGATATTTTCATCACTTGCCAAGTTTGCCAAAAGCAAAACTTTTACTTTGTTACTGTGATACAATATCCTATTTAATATTATAAACGCGAAAGTTTGTGAGGATGGATGGATGCATGTTTCTTACTCTTTCACGCAAAAACTACTGAACGAATTTGGATGAAATTTGCCACACAGATAGTTTATAACCAAATTTAACATTATCTCGATATTCCTATGGGGTCCTATGCGGGTGGAACCGCGGGCACTGCTAGTATAATTATATAAGTAATGAATGTACGTGTATACAAAATATTGTACAACATTTGAAAAGAGTAACGGTGGACTATCTTGCCCCTTCTTCTCCATAATTATGAAAGTACCTTTTGGAAGGACTTCAAAAGAGTCTTAAGATTTTGAAACTTAACTAAAAATCGCATTGCAACGCTACTTCCAAAATCAGTAGAAGTGACGAATAAAAAATAAGAATGATCCAAAAATGTAGCTTATGAATATTTACTACTTTCTATCCCCGAATAAATACTCAAGTCGTTCGTCCCATTTATGTGTAAGACCTCAAAGGCGACAATTTCGAACCAAATTCAAATATCACCCTTTCAGGATTTCCTTTCCTCGGTACACATTACATTACTTTCTGTCCTTTGGTTTACATAGTTTTATCATGAATTAATTATGAGGTTATCCCACGCTATTCGCACACAAACAGGTGAGGTTTTTTTAGTGAAAACCTGAATGGAGAAAAATATTATTTTATTAATGTTTACCGAAAACAAAGTTGTTTGAGCGAAAATTATTAGATAGTTTAATTAATGTGTTGTGTTTCGAGCTATAACAATATTCAGATTATTTTTTAATAAGTTAATAAATCTGACGGAGTGCAAGTGATTCAATCGATTAATTGTATCACTTTTTAACCGACTTCCAAAAAGGAGGAGGTTATATGTTCGACTTTATGTATGTTTTTTTTATGTATGTTCACCGATTTTTTGTTAAATGTATGAATGAAAATGTATGAATTGTCATCAAGCTGGAATCTGATGAGAGGATCCCTTGGAAATCGAAGGAAACCCTCAAAGTATAGAGGCATACCTATAGCGATTTGGGTATTATTTAAAGTAACTTGAGCATTTGCTCTCGGAAATCATATTTTTTTAAAGTGGAGCTGATGATGAAGACCACAGATGGCAATCAGAACTACTCAATGATAAATATTTCACGGGTTGCGATTCTATGGTTGCTCAGCAATGTATGCTCATCACAATGCCTATGGTGAGTGATGCTTGTGGTGGTGAATTAACGTCCCAGCATCGGGAAAAGTAATATTTTGTAAAAGGTGATGAGCAGTTGACATTAGGCTATTGTAACTTAGATAAATTACTTAACTCTCCCACTAAAAAGTGAAAAATAAAAAACTTTTTAACTTTTTTTTGGAAAAAAGTTTTAGTTGGTAGGTAAGTCTTTTTTTATATTTATGACGAAAACGCGTTCACTCATTTAGCACTCAGATAGGTTTTTGCTTTCTCCGGTAAATCTCCTATAGCTAAGATACAGTGTACAATAACCAATTTAAAACTCTAGGGCCGTAATATTTTTGAAATGCAGACAGACGAGGGCGACGCAATTCTTTTTCTGTGCTGCTATCGTAATTAATGATGAAGCGAATCGAACCCACTCTTGCGCGCAATAAGAAACAAAGAAAACCAATATTTCGAACTGTCAAACTTTTGCAATAATATATAATTGAGTAGCTTTTGCCCGCGACTTCGTCTGCGTGTATTTTGTAAATCATCATTTTATTAAACACAAAAAACCACACAAATACCAAAATACAAATACACAAATATCCAGGATGAAAAGTAGCCAAAAGTATTAAAAGTGTTAATTTGACTAAAAATTTATTTCCCTGACTATAAATGAGATTGAGCCCGATCCAGTGCATAAAAAGCGAGTTGACAAATGTTCATGCCAGTAACACATAACCTACATCATTACTCATTTTTTCACCCAAAAACATGTAATTACAAGTACCATAGGTATATCTAAACGAGCTTAGAATGATAATTTATCCTCATAATTCCTAAGTCCTCAGCTAAGCTTTCGTTTCATGCTCCGTTAGCGTAACACCTGTGGTCTACTTCAGGGCTCATTTACATGGGTACTGCGATTTACGAGAATTCTGCTATATGATTGCTAAATAAGATGAACGCATTTCCCCAATTTTATAAATAAATTTAGGTAATGTGAGGAAAATTTATTGTTCAACAAACATATTACCAACTTAAACTGTCCATATATTCGAATCACAACTGTCATTCTTATACATTTGTATAAAATGGCTTTAACACGGCAGATTGACGTAGGGTGTCAATTTGTTTAACAATTTAATTCCCTGTCTGTACCTAGTCTACTTTATTTTATTCATCATCATCAGCCTACAGCAGTCCACTGTTGGATATACCTCTCCAATTGCACCCATTTAGCTCGGAAACTATCATCCAGCTGCTACCAGCTACCCTGTGAAGATCGTCGCTCTACCTATCCTAAGGGCGTCCTACCTTCCGTTTACCGATTCGCGGTCTCCTCTCAAGAACACGTCTTCCCTAACGGTCATCGGTTCTAAGGCTATTTTATTTAACAGGCAGTTATTAAACGTAGTCGCTTACGTAACTTTAATCAATTTTACGCCTTTGTTTTAAAACCTGTTAACTAAAAACTATCAAAAGAAAAATTACATCAGACAGTGCTATAATTCTGCTAAAGTTACTTATTTGAAAGCGATTGTGACTATTATTTATTTGAGAACAAAAACAAAGTCTACAAAGTAACAAATTCGTTATTTTCGCACCATATAGGTACTTTGGATAAAATAATAATGTAGTGACGCCATTATTATTTTCGAGGATCGATGAAACAACAATTTTGAACGAAACAAAAATTGTGTCAACAAGATTGATTAGCCGTCCATTTTAATTAATTAAAAAGAGCATCCTACCGTTTTGGGGTAAATCTGTTCCGGCAGAATGATAATTACTCGTCGATTAATAATTTTGAAATTTGTTCAAGATGCATCACAATTTAGTGTATTACTTTTCAAAGTTTATTTAAAAGCTAAAGTATTTTATGTCTGGTTTGGTAAGTGAATTCATCCAGTCGACAGCGATGCGAATGGATTTTTCAACGCCATATTTTATTTTGGGAATAGTTTTAGTTAAATCCGAGTCAGAAGCATAGACTGCAGCCAAGGAGCTGGGCATCTTAAATAAGGTGAGGCGATACGTCACATCTAGATCAGCTGTTAAGATAAAGCACAGGTCCATTTCTGTATGGAGTATTGCAGCCACTTATGGGATGGCTCAGCAAAATACCGGCTTGCTGCACCGACGAGACATTGGTGACTTCGCTTCACAGCCTGCGTAATGTTGCTTGCGTGTCGGTCTTCTACAGACTGTACTTCGAAAAGTATGCGCAGGAGCTCCACGAACTGGTTCCATCGCCCTTTTACTACTGGACTACCAGACTTACGGCAGCGTAGGTACTATCCACACTTGGTTGATATCCCGTACTCAGCGCTTCTCCTCCGTTTACTATGCGCACAGCCAAAGTGTGGAACTCTCTGCCGGGGCCTGTGTTCCCGTCTATATTTAACCCGTCTTCCTTCGTCGTCTGCCTTCAAAGCAAGAGTGAACAGACATTTTCTGGCCACGCTCGTTCTATCATAAACCTCATTCATCGCTTTCCATCAGGCGTGACATTAAGCAATAAATAAAAAAAATAGGACATAATTTTGTTATTTTTATTGCTTAGGTTAAATAATTGGATATGAGTTGTTTTTTCAACAAAAGACAACACAAGAGATAAGTATGCAGGGTCGTCGGATATAGTTGAAGTTTAGTAAGAAACCGATGGATGTTCTCGCATAAAATGAAATTTTATTACTAGAAAAGCTCATACATCCATCGGTTTCTTAATAAACTTCAACTACATCCGACGATCCTGCATCTTATCTCTTGATGAAAGAGAAATATTATGTACTAGACAAAAACTGTGACGTCAAGAAGCCTTAAAATATAATCCATATAAGGTTGCTACTGTTGCTAGGTCATCATTTAGGGCTACCTTTTGTTACCCATACAATTCTACGTGGGTAGATACGTCAAATGTTATATTTTCTTTGTCCCTTTTCAAGGGTTTCATAATCTGTATTCATAATGCGTGTGCTGTGTTCCGTGAATACTGAAAATGTCTAGTAGGTTTAATAAAGTTTTGATGTTTATTTTTTCAAGCAAGTTTAAATTTAAATTTTTATGTGAAAAGCTCACAGGCTGTCTATAAATTATATATTATTAATATTTATTTTTATTTATTATTATTATAAATAATTTGGACATCAGACAAACTTAATAGATAATTTCCTGTGAGCGATTTAGTTAGCTTGATATAGAGGTCGTTGCCCCAATTAAATGCATGGGTAAGACCGTCTGTGACCACCAGCAAATGCCAGCAACACCAAAGTTATCAATTGCAAATTACATTTTGAGGCAGATCTTCTATCTCTCACCAACATAATATCCCTGTCTACTAATAGAAAATATATTTTAATAAACTATTTCCTTTTCTGTAAGCGTCAGGCTCCGAACGGCTATTGATTTTAATATGAACACAAGTTTGATCGATGCTTATGAATGCATTACCCTCGATAAGTGAGGAATGTTGAGTCGAGCTACTCAATCAAACTATCGTTATCCTTTTAAACAGCACTTGAACTATTAGAGCTGTCAACACAAGTTTTCCGATCTGTGACGTAAGCCTAAACTAAGCGAATGATAGATGCAAAATTAAAGATCCAGTATGCTTTTGGTATCTTCGAATATTTTGGTACAAATGTTCAAGGAAAGTTATTGTCCAATGAAGACTACTGTCGAGTCTCCGTTGCGGGACTCTCGTCTCTCAATATAAAGTCTTGCATACATTAAAATTTACTGAAACTTTCATTAAACAAACATTTACAATTTACGACTGTGGCCTTGCAGCTGTAATTGCCGCATTGGCATTGACTTTTTTCTTGCGCATAGGCGCAAGAAAAAAGTCTAATTTAAAAAATACTTCTACAAAAAAACATGAAATAATTTTCCACATCATAAACTGTCAACAAAATTGTTGGTAAGCACAATAATAATTATGCGCAGTTGCCGCCCTCTTAGAATAATTAATTTATATTAGCGGCTGATTAAAATTTTTTGATCGTTAAAGATTATAAAGAGAATCGAGGGGGTTAGTGGCTAGAAAGTGCCTTGGGGCGGAAAATATCCCTGATCAGCATTAAAACGGGATGATTCTGCTCTTCAATTACCATTTGCAGACTGTTCTCGGCTATTGTCGGTCGCTTCGATCATTATTGAATGGAAAGAATAGTTTTATTTCACTATGCGAGCACGCTTTGGAATATGTTGATTAAAATTACATTGTTGGAAGAATTTATATTGGAAAAGGCTCGGACAAGCTTGTTGAAAGCTTTTCGTTTACGTTGAATTTACTTTTAAAACTTATTAAGACTGACGATTTTCGATTTTTTTACAGCTTCCAAAATAATTAGATTATAAAAATCTGATTTTACAGCGTTGGCTTCGATGGTTCGGCTTCTCCCAAATTACGCCGTAAAACTAGTTTTCGGTTGGCCACAGCGAGTCTTTTACGGCTGCCACCTGTCTTTGAGTTTACAAAGCCGGAAAGATGACAGCTATACCTACCTACAACAATATTTCTGAAAGTTTCGTGTAAAAGCAAAACTACGGAAATAGAATCGTTCAATTTCATTTAATAAAGACGAGAAAGTCTATTTCAAATAAGTATAAAAGGATCTAAATAACCATTTATGTGCCCTAAAAGTCTCTTTTGCTGTTACCTAAAATAATTTTACAGGCGCGAGGGAACATAATTTCATTGACAGGAATTGTAACTAAGAAAACAGAATTGCCTTTCTTTATTATATTAACATTTAAGTAGACGTCACCATTACTAAGTTAGAGGTACAATAAATTGGTTAGTCGAGGCGCAATCTTCATTTTCCCCAACTCATTGAACAAGGTAAAAGTGACTTAATTTTTTGATTGTCAAGACTGATTTTTGATTGGTAACATTTTGAAACGATTGAAAAGTGTGGGTGCCAACCCAATTAGGTCACTTACTTCTAACACGAAGTAGCAGAGGTACTAGTTTAGAAGGGTTAGAGGCGAAAAATTGCGATTCGGATATTTAACATTCTTAAACCTTAGACTACATTCTTTCTTTCTGTAACCCGGTGTCTATGTAAAAGAAAGACAAAAAATAAATATGTTTAAGCGTATATTTAGAATATTTATTCCTCAATTTTTATGATAGCACCTGCCACTGTTTGTCTCTGCATCACCCAAAGGTTGACTGGTAGAAAATGCCTATGGCATTAAGTCCGCCTCTGTACATTTATGTCCTTGAAGTATTAAATAAATAATCAATGTACTATCCCTAATATTGCAGTACATTTTCACATTTAAAAGGGTCTTAAGCGTAAGCGCTATAAAGGATAACATTTAAATGAAAACTACGCAATATCACCGAAAGTTCCCGTCGTCGGCGACGGTAGCGAAAACCGCAAACAAACCGGATAGAACACTTGTATCTAATTAAAAGTTTCGTTTTAAGTGCAAATGGCACATCTCAAGTGGGTGAACCAAGTGTTTGCTTGTTATAACTTTACTAAGTACTAAGTTGCGATTCAGCTTCACTTAAAGTTTTTTGCACGAAAATATTTCGTCCTGGGATTTTTTTGTCACAATTATGTTATTATGTTAGATTGAATTTTTGGAACCGGCGCGGCTATTATTAATACTTTGTTGTAATAATAGAGCAGTGAAGGCTCAGTTGAAACGGCCCCGACTTACCAGTTGTAGGTCGTGGGTTCATACCCAGGCAGGCGCTTTACTTACTGTAAATAATTTAATCACCACTGCTCTCAAAACGGTGAAGGAAAACATCGTGTGGAAACCGGCATGTCCTAGAACCAAACATTTGAAGACATGATTGTGACATCTGCCAACCCGCACTGGGCCCGCGTGGTGGATTACAGCCCACTCCCTCTCGAAGTGAAGAGGCCTGACTCCCAGCAGTGGGAACATTATAGACTGATTATGCTGTAATAAATAAAATAATACCAACTAATTCATATTGTCCTAAACAAACTATCTTCTGTTCGAAGTTGTGGCGGCATCTACCTCGCCACATGCGACCTACCCATCATACTGACGTCAGGCAAATCGCACGACAATCGTCGGGTATAATTCGTTCCAGCCTGTCGCTTGCTGCTCTCCCCGAGCGACGGGCTAAGCCGTACCTCGTGCCCTTAGTGCGCAGTCGCTTTCACCTTCCTGGCTGGAGACCTTAATTTGTTGAGGCACCCACAGGCAAGCCCGGTTAAGCAGCCGACAACCTGGTCCTTGACCTTGGAGGTTGACCTGAAAAAAAAAACAATCGTCGGGCAGTGGCCCACCAGACACAACACCGATCTGGTCGAAGGATCCTCTCTTTTCTATGGAGTATGTGTGAACTTTACACAATGTTCCTCAGACCTCTATATTATGGTTAACCCAAAGTAAAGGTCATGTTCACGTTCAGAAAACTTTTGCGGGTCAAATCTCCTGTCAACGTTCAAAAATCAACCACTCACGTACCTACGCAATAAATAAAGTTCACCTGTAAATTACAAACGGTCCAAAAGATTTATTATCTCAAGAAAGGGTCCATATTTCAACCACGAAGTTTCATTCAAATTCCGACTTTGTTGAAAAAATGTTTGAAGAAAAACGGAATTGAATCGTTGAAATAGGATGGCTTACACCTAGATCCCTGTTGAAATTAAAAGTGAAACTCGATGTGTTTTCACTTATTGGTATTCTGCCGTGGTATTCTGGGACCGATAAATGAAGAAAAATGCTTACAAAGGGTATGAGTGGACTATTTAGAGATAAGTGTTAGCACAGTTGCTATCTCGCCCGATCTCTATGTATGGCAAGCCGATCCCCTGGGGAAAGCGAGCCAAATACTTAGGTGTCATCCTAGACCACAACCTCACCTTCAACGAGCACATAAAGATGGCGCGTTCGCGCGCCTCTTTCGCTCTCGGTAGGCTCCACTCCATGATAACTGCCCGCAGCAAATTGTCACTAAAGTGCAAATTGCGCCTCTACACCGCGGTCATCCGCCCCATCATGACCTATGCTTGCGTAGTCTTCGCACACGCCAAGCCGCGACTTCTGCATAAAATGCAAACCCTCCAGAACCGTTTCCTCCGAAAGGTCACGGGAGCCCCCTTCTATGTCCGAAATGTGAATCTGCATCTAGATCTCAGAATCCCCACCATCCAGCAGTTCATGAAACGCCTCTCCAAGCGCTTCTTTGACTCTGCCATAAAGCACCCCAATCCCCTGATTGCGGCGGCCTCCCGATACACTCCCTCCCGCATAAGTAGGATTCGCCGACCAAGGCATACCCTCACTATCCCCGACGATGCCACTACCCTCCTCCAGGAGAGCAGTAAGGCCACGAGCACTATCAGACGACAACACAAGCCCAGACATCCGTCCTTCCGTCCTCGCCGCCGAGGCCCGTCGCGACGTCCCGCACCATCACCGTGACCGCCCCGACCCTTGCTCGAGCCAGCCCGCGCAGCTGAGTCTGTAGTTTTAAATTCGCCCCAAAACACTAATAATAATACCGATCCAGCCTGTCCCTTGCTGTCCCCTTCCAGCGACGCCCTGAGCCGAGGTCCGAACCCCGCAGGGGGTTGCCCTTAGCGCTGTCGCTTAGTTTTTAAGTTATTGTTTGCCCTGGCTGGAGGCCTTAATTCGAGGCATCCACAGGAAAGTCCGGTTAAGCAGTAGCCATCCTCATAAAGGATGAACTGCGAGATGCCATTGTTAAAAAAAAAAAACAGTTGCTATCTAATTATAGGTATAATTCTTAATGTGCACTGTTTAAATACTTTTTCGTTTTAAAACCGATAATGTCTACACGATTAAGTCTATTATTGTAAAGTTTGATTATTAATTTTAATTTTCTTCTTATTTATTTGCAATGATTTGAAGGAATAAATAATTAACAATCTTTACTGTTATACACTGCGAATAATAGATTTGAAAATACCTTGTTAGTTTAAAAAAAGGTAGTAGCGGGTCACTCAGTGGAAGCTTAAATTAGTTGAATATATTTAAACGCAAAAGATAGATAAACCACCAACCACAATTTCCTGCTAAACAAACCACGAGTGACAAAATAAGTGACGCAGTACCCCATGACAAATGCGCGGTTACATGTATATTGAAACACATTTTTCCCATGTACGGTGGCGCAATCTATAACGCCGTCATTTTTCAACTCTTTTCACTGGAACACTGCAATGAAAAATTCGACGAAAAAAGAAAAATACAACTAAACAATTGAGTGTCAGTTGTCAGAGCCTTTGTTCTAAATAGAGTGAAAACATTGTTTAGAGATTGATGCTCAATGTTCGGGTATAAATAAAATAAAATTCCGATATTTTTGCTTACTTTTATAATAAACTAAATGCGCCCTGCGGTTTCACCCCCATAAGTTTCGATGCCGTGGGAATATCGGGATAAAAAGTAGCCTATAATATGTTAATCCAGGGTGTCAGCTAAAAGTGGTCCAGCCGTTTGAGCATGAAGAAGTAACTAACATATAAACACACACACAAAAGTACACACCTTCTCACAAATTTTCGCCTTTATAATGTTATTTATTTATTTTATTATTTATGTACACACAGTAAAATATATAGGGATATGACATAATTAATAATTAGTATGATATATTATATAGGTATCCACAGGTTATGAATTGAAATGTATAAATTTTGATTGCATGCAGTGTTTGTATCTTTAAATTCAATCAGCAAGAAATAAAAGGCTATTTTATTTTTATTTTATTTTATTTTATCCACAGGTATCCACGTTTTTTTTTGTTTTGGTGTTAATCAGTAGACACTTTTAAATGGTCTTCAATTTCATATTATTGTTTAAAAAGATTATACAAATTAGCTGTAAGTTTCTAGAATAGAATTAAATAAATATCTAAAAGTAATGATATCAAAAAATAAAGTAGGGATTTTAAAAAGTTTCATAAGAAATTGCAAGTAAAGCGAATCATCATTAATAAACCATTTTCTATGATCTATCATAATACTTATAAAGAAAATTCACTTAGAAAATAAACGCAATCTTTCATAAAAAGTTAAATATTGCGCTCTATAAAATGGATCGCTAATGCTATATAGTGAGGTTGACACAATTAATGATTAGTACTATAAACTATAATAAAGTATATAATATTATAAATTTTTATAAGTACTTTATTTAAAAAAAATTACGCAGAATGTACGTCATTACTGTTGTTATAGTATAATTAAATTACTGCCCCGTTAGTCTCGTGGTCGCAAGCGCGACTGCTGAGCTTGGGGTCCTGGGTTCGATTCCCGGGTCGGGCAAAGTGTTATTGAGTTTATCCATTAGGAATTTCTTAGTAACAGCCCGGAGTTTGGAAGTTAGCGTTGTGATACCCCCGTGAATCGGAAAACTGCGCCTGATCTCTCTCCGGTCCGTCTGATTGCCGTCCCATCGGACTATGAGAGTGAGGGAAGAGAGAGTGCGCCTGTGTCTGCGCACATACTTGAGCACTATAATATCTCCCACGCTGAAAGGCTAGTCTCTTATTGTTTTATTTTTATTTTAAGCGCAAAATGGTACTGGCCACATACTTTTGCTGAACATTGAAACCAATATTTATCTCCCTTACGAAAGTATTATACCTGTAACAATTTTAATATTAAAAACTTCACAAAAAAAAATTGTCTTTTATTTTCCTCGTAGGTAGGTATAGTTTAGAGCATTATGTATCACTCGGAATAAAGTGACATTCCCAATTCGTGTGTATTAGTCTCTTGGCTAAGCCTCGGGCCTCCAACTACACCCTCGTTAGTCATCGGTCACTTTCTCTCGTCGTTGAACAATGTACTATTATAATAACTTATGATTGGCAAAATTAACCTTTTACTAAACGGATTAACCCTTTACAAAATCGTTACATTTCTGCTCTTCCAAGCTTCACTAATTGATGAGGGTTAGACACGAAGATTCTTAATTAACATGTCTTTAATTAGATACTTCATTAACATGCGGTTATGACGGTGTTATTTTGAAAACTGCTTTCGTATAACTCATTTTGATTTATACAGGGTGAATTTTACTGAAAATCTTTTGGTGGGTGAAAGTAATTACTGTTGTCAATATGAAAAACTTTTACTATGTAGGTACTGTAAATGTTATCTGCAAAAGGCGACCTTATGTCGTGCAGGCTGACACAAAAGTAACTCTGGTTGCATTCGACCATTCAAGCAAATTTTGGATTACCTTTTAAATACTAATATTTACTAGGTTTTTGTTTAAACACGTTTTCTTAAAAATAAACAGAATAAATATCATATTTTATTATTTAACGCCCCCACACAAAGTACCTATCTACACAGTAGAAGACATTATAGAAAAGTATAGTTTATGTAGCAAATAAAAATGTAGTAAGGGATTTAAGGCAAAGAAAGGCCAACTGTTGTTGCTTCAAAACTCAACCACTGGCAGAAACCACAAAATGAAAACCAAGACAGAAAACATGACCAAGCAGCCAATCTAGAATCAGCGCCAAACGTATGCAGAATCTACACTAATATTATAAAGAGGTAAAATTTGTAAGTTTGAACTGATCCTAGTAGGGTACAGAGCAAGTATTATATAGTTGACTTAACGCGGACAAAGTCACGGGCAGAAGCTAGTTACAGAAAAAAAAAAATACTTTTGTTTACAACTTGTCCAACACTCCGTTGATTGTTGAGACCACAAAGAAACTTAAATGAAAAGATTCAACATTGAAAACGTTTGTTCATTATGCTTTCAAGCTGACGATGAAAGTTTTAGCACTGGAACATTTTATCGAAGTAGTCACAAAGAATACAGGCAATATTCAAGTGCTTAGGTAATTTTAGGTTTCTTTAGGGCTGATTTTTCAGTAGTCATGACAACTTATCAGACTAGCAGCGCCACACGGTTTCACCCACATAAGTTTAACCATTTCCACATAATATCGAGATAAAAAATATTATATTATGCTATGTGTTAATCCTGGTTATAAATATTTTATGTGCCGAATTTCATCCAAATCCATTCTGTAGATTTTGCGTGAAAAAGTAACAAACATTCTTCCATGCGTTTATAATATTACCTAAGTAGGATAGTAGGAAGAATACATAATAGGTAACAGCTTGACATTTTCTATACAAAACCTATCAAACCGCAATATTTATTCCTCAGATAAAAAATATCTGACTGTTGAAAAATCAGGCCTAAATAATTTTTTTTCTTTTGAATGAGCAGAAATATATAAATATACAATAGTATTAACATAGCTTATGTCGCTGTAAAAATATTTACCAGTCAGCAAGATAGTAGATGTAGGCTGACTGCTCAGGATGCGATGACCGTACCTACCTACTAGTCTAGCTGTTCTAAAACTATCTGATGAAAATGTAAAATGTGCTTTGATTTAATTAATTACTTAAACCAGAATTATTAAATCAAAATCAAAAGTCATTTATTCAAACTAGGCTGAGAATCAGCACTTTTCGAACGACAAAATTACATAAGACAGTCCCCCAATTATCATTAATTAAATATTAATCACCATAAACATCCTCTCCATTGGATTTATTGAGGTTAATTTTCAATTACCACTTTATTGTTATTCAAACAATAACTGTTATGGAAAAAGTTGTGCATGTTGAAACCTTCTAAACTCATATGAATGTGTTGGAGTTAATTTCGTGAGTGATTGCGTTCCTGATTAGGGTTTGTTTACACTTTTATCAGATCATTTTGGCATGGTACCTCCTATCCACCAACACGCACGGGACCCTCGTCCTTCTCACAGAGAGGAAGCCTGAGCCCCAGCAATAGGAATGTTATAGGCTGATTATACTACAGTACCTTTGAGTATTTACACAGGTCGAGATTATTATACCTAATGCAATACAACCCTATTCTCCTAAGTAACTCTTCGTCATACCAGTGACATCTCTGGGTAAATTGAAGCTGAGGTCAACTTGAAACAGAAAGCCATTAGTGCCCAAATGTGGCACTTCTGGCAATCGTTTGCTTGTCGCACAAAGTAATGGTCGTGAGCTCGGAATGTGACTGTTGCTGGAACTGTCCCCACGGCCAGTCGCATTGCGCTAGAAAACTAACAGAGATTTTAACACTTTCTGACGCAGAATGTCTTTAAACATTTTTTTTTTTTTTACTATGGCATCTTGCAGTTCATCCTGTATGAGGATGGCTACTGCTTAACCGGACTTTCCTGTGGATGCCTTGAATTAAGGCCTCCAGCCAGGGCAAACAATAAACTTAAAAACTAAGCGACAGCGCTAAGGGCACCCCCCACGGGGTTCGGACCTCGGCTCAGGGCGCTTTAAACATTAAAATGATTATTTAGAATTTATGGGTAACGCTACTATTTGCACTAGGTACTAAATTAAATGACTCACTAACTAAATATACAAATAAATACAAAAAATTGTTTTGTTTTTTGGTCACTTAGGCATCGCTGTCATCCGGAAACGTGCCCAGAAGACTGGCAGCATTACCACGTTGAATAGCAATGCTAATTGTTAAAGACCGAGCCGCCCCTCTAGTCACGTCAAGTGTTGACCAGGGGCCCCGTGACCCGAGCGTGTCCTTTACATTAGATGTCAAAATTGAAATTGTTAATGTCAGCAGTCTATTTACTGACTACCTAGATAAATACCTACAGTTTACACCTTTTCTGGATATTTGTACGTACCTAACCGTGGTAATTTTGGTGTTTCCGTGTTCCTATTTAACTACAATTTCATGTAAATTTTAAATAAAATGAAACGACCGTTCAAAAACAAAAAGAAAAATTTAAAAGTAGAAGACGAAACAACTCGGATTCAACAAAACAATGGTTTATTCCTTTCCTATTCAATGAGCACTAAAACAGGGACTCCTAATGAATTTAATCTTCAGTACGAAGCAGTAAGTACCTTTAAGTATCATTCCGTCAATTTAAATTCAGGCCAAACTGCAGGTACCAATTTGGTAAACAAACAACGTAGACTAGTTTAAAGATGGCGGATTTCCAAACTTCTAGAAAGCTCGTGCTTGACATCTTTAATACGTTTGTCATGGTTTAGAATCCCGAAGTAATAGGCACTGTAGCTTCCTTTTTACGGAACTCAATTTCATTTCAGACGTGCTTATTTCACTAAAGGGAGAACAAATCTGAAGACTTGCAAAAAAAGGGACGGCTGTCAGATCTGGGAAACAAATATAAAATCTATGAGAAACCTAAATTTTCTGTGGGCATCAAAAATATTTTAAGTGTAAAGAAAAGATGGTAATTAGCACTTACCCAGACAGATATTGCTACTTTATGTCATCATCATCTGTCTAGCCTTTTCCTAACTATGTTGGGGTCGGCTTCCAGTCTAACCGGAAGCAACTGAATACCAGTATTTTACATGGAGCGACTGCCTATCTGACCTCCACAACCCAGACAACCCACTTACTGGGTAATTGATGTTTTGTAATAAGTGCAATTAGGTAGAATCTAATAATAACGAAATTGTTGAATGTTCTACTCCATTCATCATGAACTAGTTATGTCGTCCTGGTACGTTATACAACATAAATTGTGTTTTTTTTTTTTTTCCTATTTTCGCACTCATGTCATGTCATTTCAAACACTTTATTTGGAGTCTTTCATACATTCCACACACCAATCTGCAAACACGTCCTGCAATAATAACACATAATGGGTACAAAAAAACATATTCACAAACAAAACAATGACATGACAACAGAACCGGATCTAAAGATAGAAATAATGCGTTAAATATTCATTGAACAGTCTAAAGTTATCGTTACGCTGGAAAATTTTGAGCGTATCTTTACACTAGCGAGAATGGCGATCTTCGTACCACTTGACTTGAATATTGCAAATCCCACCCTAGATTTTATCCTTCAGCCTCCACCATATTCGCTTCGAACAATCTTGAATAAAATCATGTCGAATTTTCCGCGCATTATATTATATTCATAGAGGAAGAATTTAAGAAACTCTTTGGAATAATACGATCACCAATAATTTTAAAATAGCAACGTCTTATAGAAGAATAATTTGTAGTTAAAATCTGTACATAATATTATAGGTAAATGAAAGATGTTTTTCGTGTCTGTATGTTTGTCCGCGTTATTCTTTAAACTATACAACGGACATTGATGCGGTGTTTAATTTTAAACTTGCATACCTTTAGGAAATCTAAATTTTTTGGCAAGTCTTAAGAATAGTATGATAGAATTGATAAATATTTAAGGCATTGACTGCCAACGCGGTCACCGGTGACCGCGAACAATAGATTTTCTATTGTGTCTGTCGCCTGGCAGCCAACGTGTTAACAAGATGAAAGCAAGGACTTTCTGATATTGAATATTGAAGAGTGCTTCTTCTCAAATCGCATTGCTTCTTCAATTAAGTTTTTCTCCGTCACAACTACCTATCTGCGTTTCAACGATATTTGTATCAGCACTAATAGTGCACTCAAGACAATAACAACAACAGGAAGTTATTACAAAGATCGCCGAGTCTTTTCTATTTTAGTCGATATAAAAAAACAATTGGTAGGTATTGAACAATTTTCCCGTAGGAATTTGCCTAAAATTTTCGTTTACATACTGTCATACGCTAATTTCACCCGAGACGTAGGTATACCGCCGCATACCGCCACTATAAACTACAAAATTCAATTCCCTATAAACCCACAATGTTATAGCGCTCTCACAGAAAACACACATTCTGCAACGTCACTAGTTCATCCCCCAACAAACAAAAATAATCCCCTTATTATGCTACTCAAAACCCGTCTTTATCACAGCATGTTAAGATTTTAAAGGACCGCATTTCCATGTTTGCTAGTTTGTATTCGTCATACGACCGCGGGTCGAGTCTTTGTTCTTGAAAAAGTCGCTTTGTTTGTCTGTTTCCTATAGCCCGACAGACTCGCGGATGTGTTGTTTTGATATTTTATAAACAACTTATTTGTTACACCCCGTCACAGGAAGTTATAAAAGTAACATATTTGTCGTTGCGAAGACTGCTTTACTAACTTTTAGAATAATTACGTGCGGTGGCATTGAGCGGTGCCGGGAGACCAAGTAGTTTGAGTCGTTATTTCTGCTTCATAGAATAGGATAAGAGAAGAGGTAAACATGCTGTAGAAACTAAGCAAAGGAGGTTAGAATCCCTTGTGTTACAACTAAATCTCAGTTTCAACAGCAAAGCACACACAATCTTCTTGCAGACATAGTACAGTAATAACATTTCTATGCGAATGATACACTCCAAAGTTAATGCGCTCTGGGTCTTTCTTTCTGTAATAATGGACCAAAGGATGTGGACGTAGAGATTTATTACCCTGTTTTATATTTATTACTTTGATCATTGGTACTTTCCATTTAATATGGAAGAGGAATTTTCATGCGTGACCGCGTTCGGTTGCAATTTATTTCGGGTCTTGGTTTGGCTTTTCCAATGGATTTCCTGATAAGACCTACAGTTATGAATAGCTTTCATTTGAAGCTGTAATACTTTTATACTGGACAATTATGTTTTAATAATACCGATAATAACACCGATGAATTAATACGCCACGCCTAGTAAATTTTCTCAGTCTTGATCGCCATTTTTAAAATAGTAAAATTTCTAACATATCCCAATACAAAAAATTCAACAAAGCTATAACCTTTAGGAGCTCCACCTAGCTACGCAGTATTATATAGCGGTCAATAGAACGCGTTGCTATTTTCAGCAGATTTTAAAGACTTTTTTTTCTGTTTATTGAAAACTTACAATCGGCTTCTCAAGCTTTTAGCTTTTTTACAATTAGATGAGTTCTGTGCTTGTTGGCGTTTCGAGTACGATCTTCCAGTGAGAGCCGCCCCTCTTCCTGTTACTTGACTAGATCAAACTATGTCTCATGTGTGCTGCGTTTTAATCGACAGTGTTCCAGTGGGTTGCTCAATACAGAAGCGTGTTGACGTGCTTTTCAATGCGCACTTTGTAAAGTTTTGTTCTGTGCTCAATCTCTTCCTTTACAGTATTGATTTTGAGGCAGTCATGTAACTCAGACATTTTGATAAACCACGGAGCAATCAAAAGCACCTACCAAAGAAATGAATAATAATAGCATCATTCATCTCAATTTAAACAAAACCCAACTCACAAATGTGGCCTTTGATTTTAAAGACAGCTGAACGCGCAAAATCTTCTTAAATCATCTGTCAGCTAAAATGATAACTTCAAAGGGTTTTGGAAACCTTTTAGTAGACATTTCTGACTTAAGATTGTTAGATTATTTCACAAAACTTTGTACAGTCGAATCTGTCGTCTGTCTGCCGTTAATCGTTTCAATAGTTTCTTTTATCATTGTTCCTCTCAACCAAAGCACATTCCATCTAATCTCTTCACCATCTTTGGTTGACTGGTAGAGAATGCCTAAGGCATCAAGGCCGCCTTTTGTACCTTTTTTGTGGGCAAAAGTTTAAATAAATCTAGGTGGGGAGAAATAAATACTTATGAATTAAATCATTTTATTTATTTTTCCATTTATGTATACACATTACAAACAGACAAGAAAAAATAACGGAAAAGTAGGGACAAATGTTTTACTTTATTTTAATGGCGATTTTTCCAACCTGTCTTCCTATCTTCAACACCGTCTGGCTGCGTCAAGACAGTGCAAATTTTGACCGACTTCTTGTTGTGGGCTTTTCCACCACAAAGGCAGCTGATTTCGTCTTCAGCTGGTAAACTATTTCAATTTGAAGTCATATTATGGTAACAACCAGCTTAATTTTAGCGCACTAATAGCTGGGTCAGCCGCTAATCGAGTGTTTTATTTATTTACTAGCTGCGCCCCGCGTTTTCACCCGCATAAGTGTCGATAAACTTAGTAAGCTTGCTTAAATGCCTAGAGATTTTTTTATCTCAAATGTATATTTATTTATTTGTTCAATACTTCAAGCACACAAATGAGATACAGAGGCGGATTTAATGCCATAGGCATTTTCTACCTGTCAAGCTATTATATTACCTATTATATTTATTTATAGTTTATTTACTTAGCATACGAAAGCTATTTACACAAGCATATTAATTTTCAAAATTCAAAATTTCTAATCTAATGTTAGACGAGAACAACTGCCACAAACTGTTATGCAGTTTGGTAGACTTTATGTAAATCAATGTTCAGACAGATTTTGAATAAATAAATTTAATAAAAAAATCTGGAAAAATGTTGGCGAAACCTTTTCCCGGCCGTGGAACAACCAAGGTTATTAAAAAAATACTTATATTAACAGTCGCGATTAATACTGATGAATAAACAAGCTAAGTGTTTACAAAGTTAAGCCGTTAAAATCCTCAGTGAACTGAAATTCAAAAGTTATAAATATCAAACGAAGGAAATCGCAGAGTGACTAATATGGACCATTACATACGAGACTCATAAAATCTACATACGATTCAGCAAATGCAATTTGCTTTTAAATTCACGAAGTTTCGCTGTTTATTGATATTTATTGCGAATGTCAAGGATTTGCAAATCGATGGAGGGGATTATGCAGAAGACATTTTTGTCTGAAATGTTTTGAACGTATTTTCTAAATAAACTGTTGGAAAACAAGATTTTGTTAACCAAAAACAGTTGGTAACCAAAATACGTGGAAAATTTAACCGACTATACCAATGTTAAAAAAGCGTACAAAAATCTATTTGATTTGTTGCTTTTCCCATAGATCATGAATACAATGAATGACTTTCGTTTTTTTACGCGATTTTCTGTCCATCGATTTTCTTTAAGTTTTCGAAACTGTTTCTTTTTGTGTGAAAATATGCCTGAAAACTATGACGAATATTCGAAACCTGATAGAATCCGTTTCGCTTTAATGACGTCACATTTTAACGAACTATCCTTGTCTCTCAGTAAAAAAATCTACTTTTTTAGTCGAAATTGAACGCAGCTTTTCTAGTTGATACCAAGGTTAATGCTGTTATTCAATTTAGTTCTATTAATTTTTTTAGAATTGAAAATAATTTTTCTCTTGAAACGGTTTATTATAGTAATTTCAGCAGTTTGCCATTTAATTGTGAGATAGAAACATATATTTATGCTCTGAGTTGTAAATTGGTTCTAAAAGTTGGAAAATTTCGATTGAAGCTATAGAAAAACGCGTCTCGATTTATAATGAAAAAGTCTAATTTGAAGTTACGTAATCAAATTACAGAAACCAATACGCTTTTCAACTGCCAGTCCGCCTGAAAGTATCTATTTCAGGGATAAAGCACAAGCAATCTTATCTATAGGTATATATAAAATTCTTTCGCCAAAAGCAATAGTCGGCGATAAAATGGATTATTTTCCTCTAGGCCGCAATTTTCCCCGCCCTAACTTACTGCCCACTTCTAATTGCAAGTTTCTTCCGAACATCTGCTGTCTTTTAATTAATGATCATGTCCCACCTCCTGAGACGATGTTGTATTTTTTAGTCCCCTTCGAAAAGACACGACTTGTCATTAAGTTCGTTACGTTTTTACTCAACATTGTCGAGTAAAATGTAGAGACAATATTTCTAGGTTTTGTTTTTAGGAGATAAATGTTGAAATTTTGTAAAATGTTAGTCATTGAGACTACATATAGTATTTTCATCATCCAGACCAATACAGGTTGGCAGGGACATCAAAGCGCAACCTACTACTATAGATTCAGGACATGATTCTGAATTCTATTTCATACACTTTGACCGCGTAGGTGTTGTAGGTACACTTCTCTTTGGAACAGCTGTCTTTTTTTTATAAAATTAAATTCATTTAATTCAGGCAAGACTCCTACATAAAATAAAAATATCTCAATGCCACAGAATAAAATTTCTCTAAATAAGCCTCAGAATAAAATTTCAATGCATATAAATATAATAAATTAACGAATACAAATAAAAAATTAAAAAGGTAACAGAATTATAATAAAAATAAAATATTAATGCAGTTAAAATAACCCAAAATTAAAAGATACAAATTGTCACACAATAAAAAAATAAATCAAAAGAAAAAAATATCAAAATATAATGACAATACAAAACTAATTATTAATGACGAAAAATGTCCAAAATTGAGCTGAATTCTTGTATACAGTTTGCGTGTTGATTTTCCGACACCCTATATGTATTACATCTTACAACCCACTATGCACTGTACTTCTTTCACTGTAATTCTGGGGAAAGGTTGCCTAAGAAATTATTGAACCTAGGAAATAATAAAATGGGCTGTAATGTATCACAAGTATAAAATAAGTATATGAGCCCCTAATGTTGATTGCCATGTTGTGTCTCCCGGCACGGCAACGGCTGGGCCGAGGATTTCCTTTATGATTTCCAGACCTTTCCACCTTGAACCAACTTGAACTTATGATAATGTTAAAAAGTTTATCTAAGTTGGTAATATTACCTACTTTTTAAACTTTTTAACATTATCTTGACATCACTTGACACAACAAATTATATATCACAAGACTTACTTTTTCGAAATATAAACAGTTCACTTTAAGAAAGCATCGTGGACTCCTTATATAAATGGTATCAGTAGCAATGCAAGCCTTAAGTGGTTCACATTTTACAGCTGGCGTTGATACCGCAGGAGCGTTCGGTCTCCATTAGTAAAGACGCTCGCAGTTAATTGCCAATACGTTGTCTAAGTGCCCCTATTTAGTCGCGGTACCTTTAGATAAAATATCTCATAAAGCTCACAATATATAATCTAGGTCCCTGGACCTTAACTAGGTCATATTGCACGAAGGATAATTAACTTTACTTGACAAATATCAGCTTTGAATTTCCCGAACTATCATTTCATTGCCTGAAATACTTTTTGCTCCGTATTTTTCGCAGCGCCATTTTTATTTTGCGCCACCACACTTTGATCCCTGGATTGCAGTCAAAATGCACATGTCGGATTTAAACCGTAGGTTTCGATGGACATTTTATTCCCGACTAGATATCGGACAGCTAAACGCAAATAGGTACGGAACTCGCTTACCTCGCCTGAAATCTCCCAGCGATTTATACATGAACAGATTTTTAATATTCTTTTGCAAGGTGGATTATTTTTCTCTACAACTTTTTACATTTCTGGTACGGTATTAATGTTATTATATTTTGTAACATAGTATTTTTTGTAATTTATTTTATTGCTTTCGATGCTTTTTACCTGTTTATCTTCCTTTCTAAAACACGAAAACGTCACTTTTGACTTATGTTATATTTATGCTGAGTCGTCGAAAATGTCTACTAAAATTGATGTAATGTCCTATAATACGATGAATGAAAGCGCAGGTGGGTACCTACTTACACTATCTAGTCTTGCGATGGTAAATATCACTTGGCACTTACTATTCCCATTCATACTTCCCTAAAGACAATCAGAATCTTTACAATGGATGGAATGAGCTAGTGCTTCTTTCGTTTCTAGCCTCAGGTTCGACTTTGTGATGGAAATAGACTTCTAAAACTACAAGAGAATCCTTTGCAAAGGATCCTGCTACCGTTATAAAACTGGTCTTAGAGGAGTAAATTGTTTTTGTGCCCTTAGGCGTTTTGCATCGTCTGGAAGCAAGTGAGCCGAGAAATATTAAGCGGTTGCTATCTCTTTTAAGTGTTCCTTGCGACCATATAACACAAGCGTACCTTCAAGTTTGCAAAGATGCAGACGTTTTACAACTGTTTGAAAAAAACCTTTTAAAAATAGCCATTATCAAGAAAAATCTTTAACTTAAATCTCTGTATTCTCAGTGGTGCCGACGAAATTATTTCTTTTGGCATCAGCTGCAGAATTCTTTTATCGTAAAAATGGCACAAAAGGGAATAGTAACGTAGTCTACAAAGAAATAAATGGTTAATTTAAGTTGACTGCTCGGAGCCATTCTTCAAAAAAGACAAATACTTGTATGAAAACAAAATAAATCACATAGAATTAAAATACTGAGGTTTTAAAGATATCTTTTTGGGGATTATATCTATGAATTCGACTTATCGCAATTTCACCAGAAATTGTTTGACCCACTCGTTCCGGAGCACAAATTCACATAGGTACTGATGTTTTCAGAATACATTTTAGGGGGTTTTATGTATTGGGATTCATTCTAACGTAACTTTACCTAGAATTGAAGGACCAGCTGGTTCCGGATCACCGCATGAACATAAGCAAAGGTTGTTGAAGAGACCGAGAGAATAACTTTCAGGTGGCTCTCAGACTACTCAGCCATATTTTAGTGGGCGGCCCTCAATTACACAACAGGTGCACAAGGGGATTCAAGAAAGTACTTGGAGCGCAGATATATTTATTTTTTCCTTTTAGAAATGCTCACGAAAGCGGAATTGAGATTGGATTTATTTAGATACGAAGTCACGAGAGTCTTCGAGTTACAATAAGTATGTGCTACAGGAAATATTGAAGTACAAGCCGTCTGCCTGGTAAAATGACTAACTTGCATACAAACTGTCGTCCCTTATTTAACCCGTTTAGGGGATTATCAAAAATCCTTCCCTAGTTCTATAACCTTAATTATAAGGCAATCTTGTGCATAATTTCATGCTCCTAAACTCAGCGTTTTAAATTGTGCGTTGCCTGTCTGATATTTTTTTGTTTTTTTTTAACCATTGACATTTATTTTTAATTGTTTGCTAATTGACATAGTATTAATTAATTTGACTTTAAAATAATAATTTAAAAATCATTATTATTAATAATATTTGCACGCCATACTGTCTGATGCTTAATTTTTTTATGTTATCCTGCATGCATTTAATTATTATCTTATCTTATCTGTCAGTAAACAAAATTTTTCATCAACTAGATTTTCGTTGCCATGATAAAGTCTGTAGAAGAAACCCCAGATTACGGTGTCTGCATTACGATATCTCAAGTCATTGCCTTACTTACGACTAAAATCTGGTCTTAATGTTGCCTTTTCAGCCCATTGTGTGCGCCGTGAAGGCTCAATTCATACTGGCTTTAACGGCTTTTAACAAACTCAAGAAACTAGAAGCTTTTAACCAGAAAGGAAGTGAATCGGAATTGTTGCATGTTAGGTGGGTTCATGATGGTAGAAAATTCTAACAAATAACAGGGCACTGCAAGATGTATAATGATATTATATTTTAAGTCTTGGTGCACAGCCAATTTAGTTTAGTAAGTACTTTTTAACTGCTTTTGAAATAATTTTAAATTTTAGGTTTGTAACTGTAAAATAAATTGCATGTTGGCTTTAGTTTGCTTGACATAATTCTGCATTATTATGTTTTGTATATATTTGCAGTTTTGCATCCTGTTTGTGAATGAAGTGTTAGCAATTCTTGACTGACGGGCTTTTGTTGTACAGAAGTTAGCTTCATAATTGGGCCGATTTGATAAATAACGCGATAATTACAGATAATCTAAAATACTAATTGTTTCCGCTGCATGTTTGATTATATATATCCCTAATACAAAGAAGCAAGAACATGTCAAAAAACAAACTAAATAATTTATCACCAATTTTGTCAACATACAATTCCATCATGCAAAATTCCCATAGATCATACAATTCCATTCCGCAATCCATTTCTCACAGAGACGCAAGCATCAGCAATTTCAAGCGTTATATTTTAAGTTTGCTCCGCCGACACAAACAGTATTATGGTACCCATTCCTTGTAATCTCATCTTCTTCGCCGACGGCAAGGCGGGCACATTGTTCCACCTTTATCTCAGGTAAATTACGTTTGGGCTCAGATATTTGCCTTCGTCTCTTGTAATTGCAGTTTTAGTGTTAAATCTTCATGTTAAAAACAGCCGATGATCGTTTAAGCTTGGTTTTCTGCGTTGTTTCATTTTTGTACTGTTTTAGTACTTGAATCTACATTAACATGTGGTTTAGCTCCGAATTTACTACTACGATCTACTATATCTGATCTGTATGAAGTTAGAGCTCTGCTGCTAGTAAAATATTATTTTCTCAAGCGTCTTTACTGCTCTGCAGTATTCATGTGTCTTCGAAATACGAGCTATTTTACAATAAAATAAACTATATTTTCATTCGTTACACTAGGCAGTGTGATGTCTTCCACAAATTTACTTAACACAGCATCATAAAATTAACCATTTTCTATAGAACCACATCTGGCTCAGCTAAACCAGATACAAATTCAAGATTTTGTATCCCGGAACATTTTAACCCAATAAATTAATTAAATTTTCAAAGATGGCGGCCTGCGGTTTCTATATGGATGAACTTAAAATTTAATTAAATCACGAGCTTCAAGTACGTCCGTCGTCTGTGATAACGTTTATGGTTTGCACAACTATAAGCGGTTTGTAGACAACAGACTATTTTCTCGTAAGTACGGTAACGGAGTACTTCATGATTATTGTTATTTGTTGGGTCTAGTGTTGGTAGCTCGTCAAGGCAGTTAGAACTTTGTCTTTAAGCTTGCAAACTGTATAAGACAGTCCTTTCTTTAAAAAATGCATTATATAAACCACCGGAGTACATTGAATGAATGTGTATAGTACGCCTAGATAATTTAGTGGATATTTCGAAATAAAAAAAGGAAGTCATTAGAACGTTCATTATACGTAAAACTTGATGCTCTTAGGTTAAGAGTTTTTCCTACCTTTTCGAGGGTATCAAAAAAACTATCGAAATATTAGGTGAAAATGTGAGCAACCTGTAATAGGTAACCCGATATTTAGTAAGTCAGCAATTAGTGAATAAACAGAGGTTCTCTGAGCATTTAATATCTGGTCCGCAGGGGTTTAATTAAGAGCTCGCCAACGCCAACGATAAATTAATGTGGAACAGGATTTTTGAGACAATGCTCTATCTCCTTGGTGGGCGATTTAGTGGAATGCGCAAAAAGTACACATTGTTATTTTAGTTAGGTAAGTCACTTTTTCGAGATAAATAAAGAAATGTATGTTTTGTGATTCTCATGACCCAGGGTTGTATAATTTTTTTACTTTGACAACAAATAGTTTTTTTTTTAAATCAGGCACTCCCAAGTGTTTCCAAAACAAATGACGACAAAAACATACGACAACAAATATAAAAATGCAATCGATACATAAAACAAAACACCATCAAACATTTAATTCACCAACAACAATCATCTAGAACATAATCTTGGGATGTAGTGTATCTACTATTCTGGCAATAGTTCATCATACGGCACTTGTCCCAGCAATACTGATAGGTTCTCCACGACAGCCGCACTGAGCGATTGACAGATGGATGGGCCCACATCAGCAACTATTTCACGCCACATTTCATTTAGAAGCCTGTTGATTTGATCACCTGGAAAGAACCGACGTATTAGTTTGTTGAATATGTCTTAGAAGCGTGTGAACCTATGGGGATGAGTGTATATATACATACTATATTGCTTATGTAGTATCTTTACAGTAAGTTGAAACTAAAAGTAAAATCAGTGTCAGGTCACAGAAACTTCAAATAGTCAATAGGACGAACTCTGCAAAGTTTGTATGGCTTTTGAGTTTAGGTTGAGAGCACAATATAGCAATGACATGTAATAATATTATGCATGTGAACAATTTTGGACCAACGATATAGACTACATTTCGAACGCTAAGGAAGAGATTTTTTGCTTAAAGCAACATCAATCAAATGCACCATTACTCATTCAAAACGACACGCTAGTGTGTCATTTTGAATGAGTAATGGAGCATTTGATTGATCTTTTGGCTGACGCTAGCTTCAGCCAAAAGAACTGACCTTATCTGCAACAATAACTTTTGATATATCATGTTTATCTCTTTCACCCACATTGATTTGAAGTATTGCCAATCATCTAAATTCAAAAACATTTTGCAAAACATGCAATTTGTCCTCCCATTTGCGGAACTTTTTCACAATAAATTGTTCTGTTTTACCGTTATCGGTTCGGGAAAAGCTTCCGCAATGATCAATCATAAAATTGTGGCAGTTTTTGTTTGGCTAACACTCAGGTTGCCTAGCGGAACTCCATTATTTTTTTTATATCCGGTTATTCTAATGAATAAATGGGTGAATTTATTAAGTTGTTTCGGGTTTGGTTGAACTAAATGCCTCGTGTTCTTTTTTAACACAATTTTAATTGAATTACAAACGATTTTATTCGATTGGTGTTACATGTTTTAATGCGGTGTACTTATTTATGTGTTTCACAATATAGAGTTTGGTTATGTTGACAACCTTTTATGTTTTTATGTATTGATGGACGGGCTAGATGAACCCTGGGACAGACTGGATGCGGAAGGCGAAGGATAGGGTGTTGTGGTGGTGCAGCCTGGGGGAGGCCTAGCTGTGTCCACCAGTGGACTTCAATAGGTTGATTTGATTCATTGATTTCAAAATTAACTCTGGCGAAAGCTAAAAAGACCTCGTTTGACCACTACTAAAATTCAAACTAATCAGCCAAAACTATGTCATACTCATTTATTATTGTTTTAAAACGAGAACAACTTGTGACCTTCAACTTGGTGACTGCAAGATTTGCATCGTAATAGCAACAAAACATCTGTGAGTAATATATAAATAAATGATTCTAACGTTAAATAAAGCAATTTTATAAAAAAAAAAATTGCTAAGTATAAGGCATTTTATATTTTAACTAGTTTTGTTTGCGGATTCTCACACGTCATATAGATTTTCTGCATGTATCCTTAGAAAAATGCTACAAGAAGAACGATTCCAGGAGTAGGAGTACGAATCATTTAGCTAGTTCAGTAAGTAAGATGGTAGAGGTGCTATGCACCCAATACTCAATAGTTTATTGTATTTCACAATATGTTCTTTCTTAGGTGATAACTTAAAATTGTATGTCATTGTGAACCCTGACAAGCACGGCAAAATAGTAGGAGAGAGGAAGCTTTGAAAACTTCATCTATCAATCTTGTGAACTAAATCTAATGTAAGGGTTTTTTTTAATTATTGTTCAATGTGCTCCGGACGTAGATGCAATATACAAAGAACTGAGACAAATTCAAAGAAAAGAGGTATCGTAAAGGCTATATTAACGATTTTCTTATTATAAACTATTAAGATGTACTTACCAATATTTTTGTCGTTTAAGAGGTTATCCAGTCTGAAGGATGCTTTTTCCACTTCATATCTGATATCGTGTTTGTATATTTTCCAGTAAATTTTACCATCGGGCCCTTCAACGTGTTCGTACCAGAAGCGAATGTGTAAAAGTGTATTTTCTAATAAAAAAAATTTTAGTATAACGACAAATATAAATTTTATTGCATTATATGTAATTATGTTCTGTGTGGGGAAAATGTTAATTTATGAATTAATCTTGTTCTTTTTCAATAAATACTTTGTTCTCTTATCTATCATATAATTCAAAATAATAGTAACTAGGTGTAAGTAGGTATGCTGTTTTTTTACTTTGTCACAACTAACTTTAGGATTGGATAAAAATTTAAGTAACTAATTTTAAATATAAGTAACAATTTTAAAAAATAATGTATTTTTCACACTTACTCAGATGTATATTAGAGTCACCATTTGAATTGACTGGTACAAGTAGTTTTCCACTTAAATCGTATGTGTTCTTTACATTCAGGGTCACTAAAGCATCCGCTATTATCATTTTGTTTTCTAGATCGAACCTACAAACAAAAATATTATTTACATGCCTCCCACTTTATAATTAGTCAATTATAAAGTGGGAGGCATTAAACTTAAAAAAAAAAACCTTCGTATACATAATTATTACGCGATAATTTAACTTACATTTTCTTTAGGCCTTTCAACAAGTAATATACTAATTACTACTTAAAGATGTACTTTCATTATAATCAGCCTATAATGTTCCCACTGCTGGGACACAGGCCTCCTCTCTATGAAAAGGGGTGGGCTGTAATCCACCACGCGGGCCCAGTACGTGTTGGTAGATTGCACATGTCTTCGAAATTTTGGTTCTAGAATAAGCCGGTTTCCTTACGATGTTTCCTCACTCAAACTCTTCAGCTTTATTATTAATATAGATTACCCTAATTACTTATCTATACCAAAGCTGAAGAGTTTGTAAGTAAAAAAAAAGTCAAAACGGCTCATCTCCTAAATCAACTTTGTCAGAGACGCTCTTTTAAAAAGATTTCCATTCAAAATCTGACCTCAAACTCTTACAAGAACTAATCAAAATTACAAGTAAAAAATTACTACTAAACAGCTCACGCAATTTTAATCAAAGTTTTTAAGTCTGAACAAGAAAACTCGCGGAACAAAGCTCAGTAGTAATGAATATGCAAAAATGTATTTGCATCCATTTAACGAACCCCGCTGGTTAGTTTGAATCAAATTCTGCGCGATCATTGCGCGGTTTTTCACACCATTACTCCTTTTGTTCCTAATGAATCATGGTCTGAACCTAATTATTTCAACGGGCCCTTTAAGTTATGGCGCCTTCATAATATTATTCGTAATTAAAAGGCCCAAAGCTAATTGTCCGTGAGTCATGACGTCGTCGTTAGTCGGGCACATAGTTCATTATAGAGTTATGTTCCCACAGTCAGCAGAAAAAAAATTGCGGAATTCTTTCAAGCTTACGTAGTTACAATAAGCAAATACTCGAATCTGAATTCTAAATAATTTAGTTAGAACGAGGTTAACGTCAAAGGATATTCTATTAGTTCTATTTTGTGGCATGACTGCAGATTAAAGCAAAAATTTAACAGAATATTGTAATTGGGTTCAATGTTCAAACCATTGTATCTCGGGGTACAATTTCTCGATAAATGGCTGTTGATTTCCTCTCTACCCAGCGACAAGAGATCCTTAACTTTTGACTTCTTAAAAATCTGACAGGAAAATGTCCTTCCAAAAGATTTTTTTAATTATATACCACGACAGGAGCAAGGTAAAAAAATTAAGGAATAAACAAAATTAAGCTGATGTAATTGAATTTGTTAATGTCGTTGATGTTGTGCTTGGCAAGCCCCGCAATAATCAAATAGGCATAATAATATTTTCTCAACATGCGAGATTATTTTTGTAAACTAGTGTAAAAAAGTGATTTCAGAATATTTTTACACATTTTCAAGATAATAAATGTTTTAGAACTAGAGCACGTTGAATTTTCATTTAAATTTTTTATAGAAAATAAAAGTACCAGTTGCTAGCCGAAATAAGACGAATGGTTATAGTTTTTTTTCTGAATATCATATTTACCTAGAATTAACAATTAAATTAAAACGATTTTAATCAGAATTTCTTTTGCAATAAAATTAACGTAGCCAAAAACGTAAGTAATTAAAAACACTGTAGAAGTGATTTCATTGAAAATTCTTGATTCTTTGAAGTGTACATTTTAACAAAACATTGATGAAATATTTTAACATTTGCTTTAGGTATTTAGATTGGTCAAGTATGAGAATATTTTCTCATACATATATCAAAATGATTAAAAAGTCTTACTATCATGCTACCATTTTCATACTATAATTTTCAAATCTGAATATAATTATAATATTGCTATCCAATACCGCTTTTGTTAACGCTACTTTATGGTAATCATGACGCTCCGACAGTAAAACGCTAATGGAACCAGAATATCTACTTGGTACACGACTTGTAGCACTATTACTATGTCATCTAAATAGACAAGCTAATGCGTGGTTTGACGTATGGAGTTATCTTCTTCCTATATCACTTAGATATCTGTAACCATCTTAGTAGTAAAATAAATTGGTCCATTACCCGTAGGCATATTACTAGAATCATTTGTTAATAAAATATTTAGATGTCTATTTGATAACAAGCGGACCTAGTTTTTTATTTTTATTTTCTGTAAGTTTTTACAAACACTTTTACGCGTCAATTATATTTTTTTTAACTAGATGAGGTCGGCGTTTTCTATCTGACAACTCTGAGAAGAAAGGCCAAAATAAACTCACAGGTCCTTTTTAAGACTGTGACCTCTGAGGTTGTTTCAACCTTTCTTCGGACTTCTTTTAAAGTCTAGACACAATCTTGGTCAGATCATGTGAAGAACATGTAGATTGGTGTCTAAAATGGTATTTTGAGGAACCACACAGATTGAGTGAACCTGTCCAGCACGCATTTTTCAGAAATCTTGCAGCTCAACTTAGAACTTGAGGAGATAAATTAATAGACGAACAATACCACATATTACATTATCCACATAGTCCTCACAATCACAATAATTAAAATACGATCTCGGTCTTGCATCACGATACATATTCTAGACCGCATGGATATCTAGTTTTACTACCTAACATTAATCTTAACTTTCATCGAATTAACCTGCTAATATCAAATACTAAAATGTCAAGATTGTTGTTAAGCTATTTGATCGTCGTAACTTAGGTAAGTACATGTTTTCTTAAATTCTCGGATGAAATATTAAATTTTTCAAAATTTAAACTTTTTGGTTGTATACAGCCCCTTTAATAGCAGTTAACTAATTGTTTCCAGGTATTTGCATAGCCATTCTTAACTGAATAATCATTGGTTACAGAAATGCTCAGTCATTTGGTAAAACAACTGTATACAATGTTTGCGTTGTAACTTGTAAGATATAATGAAATTGTCATTGTTTATAATTCTCTATTTAATAAAAAATGATAGTATATAATAGCACAGATTCAACCTAGTTCAAGCAAACTAGCAACTGTGCGCTATTTCAATTTGTTATGGTGTTAATTGTAAATGTATCCCCTTTTTATAAATAATCAATGTACTCGTATTTTATTTATTATTTTAATAACACTAGTATAGCAGCACCTCTCGGTTTCATCCGCATAAGGCTGCCTGTCTAACGGAGCGGGGCGAGGCAGCGGAGCGGAGAAACTGAGAAATATTAACCAATAAGATTGCACAAAATCTCCGCTCCTCTTCTGTCCAATTTTCCTATTGGTTAATATTTCTCCGTTGCTCCGCTCCGCTCCGGTGGACAGGCAGTCTAAGTGTCGATCCCGTGGGAATATCTGAATAAAAACTATCCTATGTCCTTTCCCGAGACTCAAACTATCTCTATAATAAATTTCATCTAAATCGGTTCAGCGGTTTAAGTGTGAAGAGGTAACAGACAACCAGACACACTTTCGCATTTATAATATTAGAATGGATAGTGAAATTGCTTATTCTATAGCTTAGACTAAAACAAAGTGAGCAGTGCGGGTTGTAGACAGGTGCGCTTTTTATGTAGTATATTTAGTTTCATCAGAGCTGCTGTAAAATCCTAAGGGGAAACATGGATCTTAAGGAAATTAATTTGTCCTATAGGTATCCAAAAATTAGAAGACAAGTAATGGCTACCAACCCATACTGGGTCTGCTTGGTATGTGAAGGTTCATTCTCTTTCACAAAAAGAAAGCCCGGGTCTTAGCTGTAGGAACATTGTGGGCTGGAGTCCTGATGGCTCCAGCCCATAATGTTCCCACTGCGATAAATAATACGCAACATGCAACATAAACCTATGTTTAGGTTGCATGTTGCGTTTTGTTTATCGCTTCTTCCTCATGTGCACATGTTGCATTTACATCCTAGCTTCGATTTAGTTTTTGGCGGATTTTTAATTAAATATTATTGAAACAGAATAATATTATTTTATTATATATTTTCGCAAAATATCGCCTCATTCTGTAACTTATCTTAGGGTGATTATGATTGATAGTGCATATAAAGGTCAACTTACTTTAGGTTCTCCATATGCATCTTTGAAAGTCCTGTAAAGTAGTTGTCCTTGAATATGACCCTGAAGCCTTGCTTGTTTGGGATGTACACCGTCATTTCTGCTACATATAATGGGTCTAAGGGATGAAGTCCCCTTTCTGTATCTCCCAAGGAGAATTGATGAATGGAGTCTCGAGCTGATTTCAAGGCACATTCGTTTAGTTTGGGATCATTTCTTGAACATGAGGCTATGAATGAGGCTGAAATGGTTAAAATAATAATATTAAAGTTATACTATACTTACTTTTTCGTCTTTCGCTTGTTTTCTGATAATAACAAAAAAAAAAACATAACATGTTCGGTCTCTAGTTAGCAATAGTAACTATTCTAGTCCGAAAGTTCTATTCATGAGTAAACAATATTCCAATTTAGATATAGATACTACTGTTACACGCTTCGATAATTAGACAAATGTGAATCAAATGCAATGAATTTTGCTATCATTGATAACAATAACAATTATTATTATAAATAAGATATTATCTAAAATGGCGCTTTACGCATAATCGCTAAATGGGGTCGCATTTAAACAAATACACTAACTAATTAAAACTTACGTAATCCCATAGAAACAACACAACTAAACAACCCAACAAACAGAAATAATTGTAGCATTTTACTAAACAACAGTTTCACACTAGTGAAACCAGGGTGACTGTACTACACTGACTTGTTCATCGCTATATAAACTAATAATAAAAAAATTACACGTTGCAGCCTCTTCACTATGTAAGGTAAACACTGAAACCCTTAATTTTGTGTCGACACGTGAAGGTTTGTCTCACGTTTGTTTGTATTATTTTGATTCGACTCTATTGATTTCTTCGTTCCGTTTTGAATCTATGTCTTGTTTTGTATTTGCTTGAGATGGAAGTGTAGTTAGAACTGTGCAATGAATGTCATTATTTACAGTGCATTGAAATTTCTAAGATGCCTCTTTATAGAGCCATCGTTTAACTGCTGTGTCATTTAAAATGAACTCTGTTCTCAGCGGGTGAAAGCTGATATTGTTATGGATTCGAATGGTGCAATCTCTTGCATTACTCGTTATGACGTAAATAACTTTTTTTACATAATTTAATAGTAAGATATGAGTAACATTAAATTAATACTTTGTATGCAAACTGCGTCAGTGACAGTTGTAACTATTTTACCTACTAATTGTTGCATAAAGAGTCATGAGGGTAGATAATTAAATAGAGGGGCAATTCCCGTATTTTTAAGAACATTTGCACTCTAGTCTCAATCTGTTAAAAATATCTCTGCATCACACAGTTTTTGACATCGATTGAGGTTGAGATGAGATTGTGATTAGATTTTGAACGTTTTAATTCGGGAATTACTTTTAATTACGGAAAGGGGCCTTCTTGTTCAATTTGAGTGACTGCTTTTGTAACTATTAAAAAAGTGTCCCGTAACAAACATTCTTTTGTACTTCTCTTGAAAGATACGCACATTTTCTTTCATAATGAAAGAATGAAACCATCAGCTGATCCTTGCAACACTTGAGTTCGTAAGGTATTCCGGCTGTCGCACTTTTTCCTATATATCTAATCTAATCTAACTAGCCTGTATTGTCCCACTGTAGGGCAAAGGCCTCCCTCTCCCTTTTCCACACAATTCTGTCTTTTGCAAGTGGCCGGCCAGTCCCTACGGTAGGAGTCAAGCTCGTCCCGCCATCTTCGTCTTGGCCTGCCGCGATGGCGTCGTGCGTTTAGTGGGACCCAATCGGTGATCTTGGCCCAATTATCATCTGACATGCGGCAAACATGTCCGGCCCACTCCCACTTAAGTTTAGCGGCTTTCTGGGTAACGTCTCTTATCTTGGTTTTGGCGCGCAGTATTGTGTTCCTTATACGGTCAGAAATTCGAACCCCCAGGATACTGCATGCGCTCCATGGCTCGCTGGCAAACCTCGAGTTTGCAATTTTTTATAAATAAATGTAAGTAGGATGTACATTTTTAAGCAAAGGCAAGCTCAAGACTTTATCCATCCCTGAACTCTCGAGTTCATTTCTTAATAAATAATTATACCACCTTACAGCTGAAGAGTAACTCTCGAGTTCGTTCATGGCAATTAAAATAAATCCGCACGCGTCGTATAAAACATGCCATGGGGGTCGAAAGGTCTTTTCATAAATTCGCTCTCTATCTCATATTTCATTACGACGGAATGTGTTTAAACAATACATTCCCAGAAAAAAAAAAACTCCATGCTAAAAGTTAAAGTGTCCACTTGACAAGGACATACATGAAAAGCGTCGCAAATGAAAAATGTACGCGACAATATATCACCGAGGAAAATGTAAATAAAATCACTCGCATAAACATAACAAGATGCATCTTTGACGTATGAATAATGTTCGTATAAAATTCGACCTTATTTTCTCGCGTACAGAATTCAATTTGAATAATGAATACATTTTCTTTCACGAGACATAGAAAACAAGACTCTGTTGTCTTAGTTTATGGTTGAGTATCAAATGGCAATTCTAAGTAATATACTTTTTCTGGTTAAACGTTAACAAAATAGTTTGGGTTGGAAGTGACATCCCGAGCATGCCACTTGAGCTCATACAACATCTGTGTTGGATGAATGGTGTTTATATTAACTTTATTTTAAATGCTCTAGTGCGGAAATATCTAAATACTGTACTATTTTTCTGCAATGCCTGGTTTCTGGATAAAAGCAAAGTGCTGCTGCTTATGAACAGTTTATTTCAACCTTAGTCCGTGTTTGCAAAGAGCACCGGTGGCCTAGTGCCAACGGCCCCGACTTACGAATTGTAGGTCGTGGGTTCGAACCTTGGCAGGTGCTTTATGTTTTGTAAATAATTTCATCATCACTGCTCTCAAAACATCGTGAGGAAACCAGCATGTCCTAGAACCAAAAATTCGAAGTAATGTTATATGTCTTTACCAAACCGCAGTGGGCCCGCGTGGTAGATTATAGCCTACTCCCTCTCGAAGTGAGGAGGCCTGTGTCCCAGTAGTGGGAACATTATAAGCTGATTTTGCTTAGGCCTTGTTTGGAAGACTACTGCTATCAGTCTGCCTAGCCTCTACCCAACTATGTTGTGGCCTGCTGACCACTGATCACATATAATTTGTAATACAAGCAATTTACCCACTTGTAATTTAACTGCTACATTGAATTGTATTATACCTACCTACTTGCATTGTCTACTTGAATTATTATTTTCTATGGAAGGAGATAATAATTACTCGTAAGGTTAGATTGCAATTTATAACATTGTAATAGGTACTTGTGACTATCTTGACAGATTACCTTACATACTTGTCTGTAGATATTAAAATGGTTTTGGAAACGTAGTCAACAATATTGACGAAAAGAGACCACAAGAAATATTAGATCTATAACATAAAAATAAAAGGTCATGACCGTGGTCCCGATTGGTATAGAGATCCAAAATCCAGATACTGGCACTTAAAAAATATCTCGAAAATACTGCGCTGAAAAGATTTGTGTACCTAAGTACGCTCTTTTTAAGGCGTCATTCGCTATCTCTATTTTCATCTACGATTTTCTAGGTATAAGATACCTCGGGGAATATAATCCATAGGCGAATAATATCTACCCACTCGTAAAACTTAATTTCCCTACAATCAATCTAATCAGCGCTGTGCTGTGAGTCCCCCATAGCACAGCATCATGCTGAGTGGAAGCCTTGTTGTCACAGTCTCGACGTGCAGCTGTCGACTACTTCTGTTTTGTGCTCGTGATTATTTTGTTTTTATTTTTCAAGTTAATTATCTTTTTGTATGCACGTGTTTCTGAGACAAATAAACCCATTTTCCATTCTTTCTTACAAATAATAAATTTTAGCTAATATAAAGGGTAATAGGAGGTCCATGTTTAATTTGTAAGAAAACTAAATGCCTATATCCGAATGTAGTGCAATACAAACATTCTTATCAAAAACAAAAGCAGTCACATTAATTTTAATTTACTAAGTACCCAACAAAACCGTCAAAACCACTTCCTCAGTAAACGTAGTACTTAGTGATAAAATAATTAATATTCTACACTTCGTTCACGAATCATGAATCCAACAATTGTGGCAAACGAACCTTATTATATGTTTGTTGTTCGTATAGTGAACCGAAATTGAATAAACAAACACATATTTAACATAATAATTATTTTTTGTTAATTTAATTTTTTTAATGTATTTGTGATGATTTCTTAAGCACTGAGGCAAGCCTAAGAAACGCTGGCGTGACCATTTGGACTCTTTCCTAACCGAATGGACGGAGAGGGCACAGCACAAAGTGAGTGAAAAGTGGAGAAATATGGGGTAGGCCTTTGCCCAGCAGTGGGACAATATAGGTAAAAATAATTTTAAGCTCTGGTTAAGGCGACTACATGACCTAAAACGCGGTCACTATCGGACTGCATAGAAAAGAAAGAGAAGCGCGATGACACAACGCTGGTAATTTATTACAAAATATGAAACAGTCATCTATTGTTGATTTATCAAACACCAAACAAATAAAAACCGTATACTAAAATTCGGGGAATTAAATTGTCTTTTATATGGTGAAAGTTTTATGAAAATACGCGTTTGCGTGATTATCGTTTTTATGTCCGCGGTAGACATTACTTTACAAATTAATCACACTATGTTAAAAAAATATAATTGCAAATATTCACTATCAATTCAATATCAAATTACGAAGCAAATGGTCTAGTATAACATTTATTTTTTTCAAAGAAATCAGTCCGGTCGATTAGACGTGATGTTGAATTTAAAATCATTAGAAGTCGTATATCTGCGCCTTAAACTGAAGCGAATCCCGCGCGATGTGGGACGGAGTTCGCTCACGGCGTTTGTTTTATCTAACTTGTATGGAGGTGTTCATACTGGCGCGAATGTTCGCGTGTCTTTCTAATCATAATTAAAATAATTGACGCGAGCTACCCTCCGACCGCGAGCTTATTGCGTAAAACTATTAATCTCAATCTGAATCATTTTGAAAGATATTGCTACTCTATTGCTTCAAATGTTCGAAAAGTTCGTCTACACAACAAAGCAAATAACGCAATGAATGTTGTTGAACTGCCATTGCTACTGATAGTGTGTTACGCAATTACAACGCTGATCAGCAGTGCGATTCTGTAACCATCTCACCTTGAAAACTTAGGTGAAGTGAGCGTGGAGTGAGCTGCCATTAGTGTCAATCCCTATAGCATCAGATGGAATGACAGCTCATTCCACGCAAGTTTTCACGGTGAGATTTTTACAGAATCGACATGCAGACTCCTGTTTGTGTGCTTATTCCTTTTAACGTTCATATTGTCTGTGCCTTTATCAGTCAGCATCTATTTTGTTTTCATTAAAATGACTTGACGTTTTTAAATGATAAATGATTTTTATTTTGTAAGTAGATTTGCACAAATACTTTTACACGTCAATCATATTTTTTATAAAACTAGATGAGGTCGGCGTTTTCTTTCTGACTACTCTGAGAAGAAAGGCCGAAACAAACTCAGAGGTCACAGTCTCTTTTATAGTCCAGACATAATCTTAGTCAGGTTATATGAAGACCATGTAGATTGATGTCTGAGATGGTCTTTTGAGGAAAGAACCACACAGATTGAGAGGACCTGTCCAGTCAGTGCACGCATTTGTCAGAAATCGTGCAGCTCAACTCAAAACTCAACTTTAACTTAATTTATATAGCTCAGACAACCGTTCGTTTGGTGGCCACAAATGTCATGAACAACGATGACACATGTTCAAATGTATGGTGAACCTGTCTTTCTACGTTTTGTGTACCTGTCCCAGACATGCTTTGTATGATTTTCTACTGTTTCCCTGCCAGATATTTTAATGGAATTCTGCTTATTCAACCTTTTATGTAAATTAACTTGACAACTAGATATCACGACAATTCGAATGGTTTGAAAATGGACGTATGTGTCTAGTTATTATTTAGATATAGTAAACAGGTTGATTGTGAACACTCTTTTCTTCAACCATGAAACCTTTAAAATCAAATGATTTGGTTGAAAAATTAAATTAGAATTCGTCAAACGTATTTTATTTCATTGAAATATTAGACAGTGATACCAATAACGTTAATAAAATTAACTATTACAACTCAATTAAACTAATAAAAAAATCAGTTATTATTTGATAGACATTAAAAATTCTATTGGTCCCTTATTCATCCCTTGCATACTTGGATAGGTCATCAGAAATATAATGCTTCGCTGGTACAGCTGCGAAGAATTTTTTAAGGAACACGATCAAATACTCCCCATAGCTTTGTCCGTGAAAGGCTTGCCAAACGAAGTCATCAGAATCCTCCAGTTTTCATTCAACAGTCCGGTCACGAGTTTACCTGTAAAAGTTTCAAATTAGGTCACAACAACGTACTAACAAACGGTGAAGTGCTGGTGCACATCCTGAATTGTGTTAGACAACAAAATAACATAAGGGTGCGTCCAGATAGTACGTGGCAAGCACCGTTATTGCATTTTTTACAAATGTCAGATCAGAGTCTGAGGCACGTGTCACATGCATGGCTTAGGGCTTACCATTCGAAGCACATGCCTGGCACTGTCTGGACGCACCTTAAGATTTTTTGTTCAAAATGTCAGAAACGGAAGAATTTAAACAATAATGCTCCTGTAGCTCTAAAAAGAAATTAATCATTGTAACTTTATAATGCCTGTAGATAAAAATAATCTTAAAACACGAAATAATGCATTCAGTAATTATGAGAGCCAACACATATGCAAATTAATAAGAATCATGAAAAAAAAATACATTTAAGATGTGAGTATAATATAGAAAAAAAGTAGGTAATCAAAATATAAATTACATGGAAAACGAGAACCAGTTTTCATTGCAGCAATGCAGTTAAATAGCATGAGTAACACACAATTAAGTTTCAACGTGTTATTAACACTGAACAGTCTGATCTTTAACCCTAAATTAGAGTACAACCTACTGTTGTGTGTTCATTTAATAATACACTTAGTGGCTTAGCTACTAAGTAGGTATACTTCAGAAACTGCAACTTTATTATTTCTGCAAGACGAAAGCACTTTTTGTAAGGGCTGTTGGTCTTACGCCTGTTCCCTCTCCAGTCGTGTCGGATTGCCGTCTCACCGTACTATGGAAGTGATGGAAGAGAGAGTGCACCTGTGCCTAAGCACACACTTGTGCACTAGAATATATCCTGCGTCTATGGCTAGTCTCTGTTGAGTTGCCGCCATGGACTAAGTATTTACTACCATTTTTAGGGTGCCGTACCTCAAATTTTTCCTTATAAGATCACTTCGTTGTCCGTCTGTCTGTCCATCGGTCAAGTCCCTTTTTCTCAGGAATGCGTAGTTATCAAGTTGAAATTAATACGAAATCCTCAGGGCTGTAATCCTTTGAAGCAGTGAAAAAATTAATCTTTTAAGTCAACACAGTCATAAGATATGGTCGTTTATGTTCCGGAATCAAAACCTATAGATAGGGTACTTCCCGTTTACCTAACCCAGTTACTGGGTAACAAGATACTCATGGTAAGTCTGTTTATCAGAGTTTTGGGCTTTAGACTACCCGTAACAACTGACAAAGATCTACAAATGACAGCTGCGTGCAACCGCTTACATTGCTTTTTGAGGTACTGTGTTCAAATTGATAACCGATAAGTTTTATATTTTTATGTGTTGTGTGAACTTGTGAACAGCGTGGTAATTGTCACATGACTTTCATTTGACAGTTCAACAACATTCATTGCGTTATTAACGTTGTTGAGCAGCCAATTTTTTCGAACATAAGAAGCAATGGATTTGCAATATTCTTCAAAATGCTTCAGATTGTGATTGTTTGTTACGCAATCAGGGTGTTGGATGTTTTTACGTTATTATCTTTCTATTTACTCTTCAACAAAATATAGTTATTATATAAAACTTGATTTACAAAACACAAAAACTGTGCACATCAGTAACAGAGATATTTTGAAAAACATGGTTCCGTCTCGAAGTACTACCATCGATAAAGCTACAACGCGAAGATTCTACTATATATATCGTCTACAAAATAAACGTAAACATACAATGGGTATAAAACAGAAAAAAATAATAAACCAAGGTCAATGTTCAGTAGTTCTTAACATTAGGTAGGATGTTTAATTGAGACGACTTGATGACCATCCAGGGGAAAAAAACAGGCGTTATACTCGTACAATCATAATGTTTGACAATGTAATAATACTAATACCTATAGAGGAACGAAAACCTGCCTTACTGCTACCACATTCCCTGCGCTTTTATAGTTTCAAACGTGACGATATATCGTGGACGACACGATAACACAGGGAAGTAAAATTTATGGAAATATAAGAAGACGCTTTTAAATTTCCGTCCACGATTACGTTATAATTTTATGAACGTGGATGTGGACGTCCACGATAGTATTTTCACATTTTCATTGTAATGGCTGAGGTTTTGAATTTGAGAGAGTTTAGAGAGAAAGTAAACTAGCATGTTAGCTTCATACATCTCGTAATTATGGTAGTACTTAGAACACGGCTAGGTCGTAGGTTAGTCTCTAACTACATGCACACACGCACACGCACTTTAAAGTAGGACGGGTACCGTTCTTGGCAGCATGAAATGTACAGTCTCAGTACAGTCTCGGCAAGAGGCTGGTCAGACCTTCTAAAGGCTGCAGTTAGGGTGCGTTGGTAGCAGGCAATTAGCAGGCAAGTAGAGCGCAATTAGGAGCAAATTGGAGCAGCGTGCGATAAATAGATGGTCTGCCCTCAGCCTGGACGTAGAACCCCCCGGTTGGGGCCCACAAAAATCTGAGAGTCAGGGATAAGTTTCTGCTGTTCTTAGATTTGTGTTGTTCCATGATTTTAGTGATGTGCAATTGTGAAATATTTAACATCACTCCACTATTTACCGTTGAGAAGCAACATAACGCTGAGGCACAATAGCTCTGAGAATATCAAAATTTAACAGTAGTCACTCAATAGTTATGTCTGTGTTTAATAAACGGGCAATGTAAAGACACAACTTTGATTCCTCCACTTGATGGCTGATTTTTTCAACTAAACTGTTGCACACCAGACGTGTCGTTACACACTTTTTATCAGTTTCAAACTGTCTTGGTCTAGAACTCAATAAAGAAATGTGCGAAAATGCTTAAATTGTAGTGCATTATTGGCAATATTATATTCAGCCCTGAAAACAAATTCGAGAAAAATGTTATCAATGCAAGGCGTACCAATTTTGTTAATTCATAATATTAAAGCTACTGAACCACTAATATGACGACCACTTCTGTTAAAACCTATCTTATAAAATAGTTAAGCACGTTATTCTATTTTTCTTTATGGCAATGGTGCCGATGTCGACAATAAGCACGTTGAATCTGTTTACTTGTTTAGACGACTGATTGCTTCAGCAAAGTTCAAGGCGGTTTTCACGAAATGACTCATGTATGCTACTTTCTCAATATAGTAGGTAGGTAATAGGTAAGTATATTAAGTTATTGCCATACAATACTGTGTTGTTTTGGAAGAAACTTCTATTCTAGGTATATCTAAAAACTGCGCAGCACAAGTTTAGATGGCTAGTACGAATAACAATAAACATATTACCTAAGTACATAACATAGTGTTCTATCTATGGTACAGTCATTTTTTAATCAATGTATAGATGAATAAGCGAACCCTGAAAAGAACCATAGTGTAGTAATTGAATATTACTTACCTACTTGAAATATCTCTTACATAATAGATATTATCATCAGGTTCATCATTCATTCGTACCTTTTGTTTATTTAGGTTTTGCTTAGGCTGAGTTTATTATCATTCATCAAAAACAATATCTTCTTAGCAACCCACAAAAATTTTAGTAACTACCTATCTACGTCTAAAATTAATTTACGAGATAAACAAGAAATAAAAAATTATATAAAGTATGTTATAATGATTATAGAACAATATACCTAATTAATAAAAATTCTTCAAGACAACAAACTGAAAAAATTATACTAAAGCTATTTGTTGAAACAATTTTTATTCCGAAATATTTAGTTACGGGTAGGTGATGATTACGTAATATTTAATAATAAACCTTATTAAATCCTTGAAGAAGACAGATCACAAAACTCTAGACCCTTACTAATAATTTATTCTACCAACTTTACTTCCTGTGATGAAATTAAATGATCTTTATTTCCGTGAAGTCCTATGATGAATTGAAATGATCTTTATTTACGTGACTTTAAAGACACTTTTACACGTCATTTTTTGGTCAACGTTTTAGAGCCTGATGGTGCCGTTATTTAATAGCTGACTGATCACTGAGAAAATATGCCGCAACAAACTCAGAGGTCATGCTCTCTTTTATAAACCAAAAAAATCCTATAACAGAACACCCAATTTACTCGTTTCCATTATCCGTCCTGTCAAATCTTAAACATTCGTCGCACCAACATTATTTCAGCGTAAAAAAGGTTCATGCTGGTCATTTCCAGAACAAAAAGTCTTGCATAATCTCAGTTGCTACGTCTACTGCTGGACAGAGGGGCCTCTTAAACATCGCCTCAACGACCGTACACAGACGCATCCAGCTGATTCGTACGACCTTAATCCTGTCGTAGACTATTTTGTGGGTGGCCTAGCTACAATACCCAGGACGCCAGAACATGGAATCCAATCAAGATTTTTTGACCCCTTATGTACAGTATGTCCTACAGTCCCCAACTCTTCGGGATATATCGGTTACTTTGGTTCTTCTGCGAATCTCCTTATATCCTTAGTTCCTGAGTCATCAATACTTTGACCCGGATATAGATGACACATCTTTACAGTAACGATGTATTTAATTTTAATAACAATAATAAAGCATAATATTTTTATAACAAAGGTTAATTAAATTTACACAAAACTTAAAAAGTGATGAATAATTCTAATATTAAGTTACATACTTCCTATCAAAATCATTGTCTGGAACAGAATAATCATGTTTTGTAGTTCCACAGAGCTCAATGAAAAACCATTGAGAATTCTCACACATATAATTTCCATCTATTCGATCAGATTTTAAAAGAAAATTGATTATGGTTTACAGTTGATGATGAGACATTTTAGTTATAGTTGTAGCATTTTAGAATGGCAATCGCGCTCATTGCCCTTTCCCAAATATATCTCCATAAGAAAGCAAACAATAAATTTTGTATAGTTTTTTGTTATTGGAACATGTTGAAGATTACAACAGATATTTATTCAGGACGTTAAAGGACACTATTTCAGTTTTTGAAAAAAAAAAAGGCCAGAAAATGTAGATGGGTCAATGACCGCGCGTACCGGCAAGCGCAATGTGGGCCGCGCCCCAGCTAGATGGACGGACGACCTAAACAAGGTGGTGGTCTAACAGAATGGATGGGGAAGGCAGAGGATGAGGAGGAGGAGTGATTGTTTGAATGACCGCTATTGCCATGCCAAAACCGCGACAACTATGAACCCTTGGACATCCGGCTTGCTTTATTGTTAAAATTGCACATTTTGTTTTTAGTTGGAAGAGGTAAAAAACAAGAGACTGGTTATAAAATAGGTGTAAGACACGATTTACACTTGGATAAGAGTTTTTGAGATTGTTATTCTGTAGGTAGGTACTGACACTATTGACATTTTAAAGTAGGTAGGTACAGTGTCTGCAGACAAGGCGTTTCGGCCAAAAACAAGATTGCGCAAAAGATATCGCGTTTATTATGCATCTTTTCTGATTCAAAAAAAACATCTTAATTGCAACATGGTGTATCAATCTAGAAACCTATCTAGCTATATAATACGTAGTTATTTGGTGTACTTGTTTTAGCTCATATTTAGGTGGTACAGACGCCAGCACATCAACCTACCCGAAACTGTCACATTTTCCCAATCAACTTTGAACCTTATGCTTTAGCGATAAAGTTTAAAATCTATCAAAGAAATTTGACAGATTGTAGTAGGTTGATGTGCTGGCGTCTGTACCTTCCTAGCTAAGTACACATTTACTTTTTTTTTGGTATTTTATTTTCATGTTGGATGTCCTATTATGATGGCTAGCAGATTGCAGCAATATTTCATTTTTTTTTGTTTTGGGAATGGATTTGTATGTAAAATTTTCTAAGCTATAAAACGTGACATAATAAAATGATAATTTTGTTTTTTTTTTCTACGGAACCATTTGTTTCCGTATATTTAACTTCAGCTTATATGACCATCCGCATCAAAGTATATAAATTGAGTGACTTGCCGTAAATCAACATTAGATCAGCACCTACCTCAATGAGGAATACAGTAAACAGTAGCAAAATGTTTCAAATAAACGTCATTCTATTCTCCAGTGCCATCTTCGCTATTTGCGAATCTGCAGCAATAAGTGAGTATCAATGTTATTAACAAAATAAACAGTGTTTTAGAAATAAAACTGGAAAGAACTAAACAATACTTATCATTACTTATAAGGTAACTTTTTTTTTTATTTATTAGCTTGGATTTTGAATATCTTTTGATTTTCCCATTCAAACTTCAATACCCGATTGCACTCTACACGGGTCGCAAAATCTTTGCCAATTGAACTTGAAAACATTAAATTGAATTGAAAAAACTTTTGTCTGCTGCTGTGATTGCTAATTGTATTGTAAACAATTTAATGCCCAGTTTCTAACCAATAATTTGTGAAAACTATACATTATTATTAATCATCTTTATTTATTTTTTATTATTTCAGTTGATAAAATAAATAAAAAATGTTCCCTAAGTGACGATGCCTGTGTGCAAGATTTATACAGGATGATATTTCAAGAAACATCAGATAATGGCATCATAGAGATAGGTGTACCTAAAATAGATCCTTTAGTGATAAAAGATAAGGAAGTAGTTGCTTTGGGAATGATAAAAGTAACAATAAAGGAAGGAGAAGCTAAAGGTTTCAAAAACTGCTACGCATCAAGTTTCAAGTCAGATTTTCTTATAAAAGTTTTGTAATAAATAAATAAAAAATGCTTTTTTAAAGTGACATTTCTTAACTCGATCATAATATGAAAGTGATCGTTTCAAACATCGAATAGTCACCTATATCAAAATTTGATAACGAGGTGCATTCAAATTTGTTTTGTTTTTTGTAATTTAACTAAATTCTAACCCTTTTTTTTAAGGAATGATTTAGCAAGTCAACGGACTGTGGTAGACTTTGTATGCGATGTCTTCACCGTGGAAGGCAGCTACAAGATTGAATCAACTCCGACCCTCTTAGCACTTATTGGAGGCATTAACATTCATGGCGAAGGAAAAGGAGCAGTTGTTGCTGGTAAGCTATTAAATGATAAGATTATAATATTGAGGTAGACGGTGAAAATACTACATACATTAAGATGGCAACGATGATACAGCGACCATCAGCTTGCACGCCATACATTGAAAAAAATTGTTATAATTATAATTCATTCATACTCAACGAGTAATTTGAAGAATTTGGTAAAAATATGATATCAATGGTGCCCTGTCATTTGACAAAAAACTAATCACAAATTGTCATTTTAAAAATAATGTTAGGTTTTATACTTGATAAAGTTATCACTTTACAAACTATTCTTTTTGTAAATTACTCATTTGACAAATAATTGTAGGACAACATTTCATTAGGTACATCAAAACATAATTTATACTTTTAACTTACATAAACGAATACTTTTATAATCATGTTAATTAGTAAAACAACGCAAAACATAAATAACGTTTGACCAAATGCATTGCTTGATAATTAATTACTTAATTTATTTGAGAATGTTTTCTAAGTGTTGGTCCAAGAGCAAGCGAAGCGAGCTCGGGACTTGGGGTACCCCGACTCGGACAGGTTAGGTTCGAAGGGGATAACGGGGGCTCAAGTGAGCGAGCCAAGCATGCGAACGAGCCCCCGTCATCTCCTTCGTGTTAGGTTCCTGTAAATCCTGTAGACAGAAATAGGGGCTCCGCGAAGCGGGGCTCCGTCAACTAAGTCTTATTATTATTGTTTGTAAGCCAACTTGTTTTTACTCCTCCCCTAGGACGACCCACTGACCCTTCCTTTATATATATGTCGTAGCCAACTGGTTAAATTAGGCGCTTAGTTAACTGCCTGGCCTATACAGGGTGGCAGGGACATCGACGCGCAAACGTTGTCAAAAGGTTACACCTGATGCCATAAATTAAATTACGAAAGTCATTCATCTCGGAAATGACCGGTTAAAAAAATTTACATTTTTGAGCGCGCAATGTATTGCAAACAACGCGATTAAAACGCTCCGCGGATGGCGAGCGCGCGCGCGCTGCCTAACCTACACACACATACAAATCTGTGGCGCGGCCGCCCGCCCCGCAGCCGCCGCGCCGCCACCGCCGCCCGCCGCGACCGGACGAACGTGAACGTACCTACGAAATATCGCCTAACGACAACATTGATAGGTACCTACCACATAAAATCATGTTTAATTAGTCTTGATAACCGATAACAATAATCTTATTCCCATAAAATAGCGATACCGATGAGGATTGATAACAAAAAAGATGCTTGATAAGAACTTAGCGATCCAGTAATGTTTAATTGATGAACTTACCTTAATCTCGCTCATTCCTAATGAGATAGGGGGTAGGTAGGGTTCGCAGTGGCCGCCACCAACCCGCTCGCAGATCTGAGCGCGGCGCAGTTTCAGCGTGGACACGGGACAAAAAGTGGGATCCTGGACACACTCTTCACGCAGCGTCGCAAACACATTCACAATGCGATCTCTCATTTCTGCTGCGGTATCGCACTCGGTCATAAACACCTTATCCTTGACGTAACCCCAATGAAAAAAATCTAATGGAGTCAAGTCCGGTGAGCGAGCTGACCATGGTTGTGGACCGAATCTTCCAATGCACCGGTCTCTAAAAGATACGGTGAGGCAGCTTCGGACAGGAAGGGTCACGTGTGGGGGAGCGCCGCGCGCGCCGTCGTGTTGGAACCATGTCTCGCGGAACTGGAGCACAGGCACCTCCTCGATTATTTCCTTGAGAGTTGTTTTTAGGAACTCGTGATATCGTGGCCCGTTTAGTCGTTCAGGGAGAAAATGGGTCCAATCACGCAGTCTTTATAAATACCGGCCCACACATTTACCGACCATCGGGTTTGGTGCCTGAAGAATTGTTCAGGTCTGGAAGGCATTTTGAACGTCACTCTCAAACACACACGACACACACACACAGAGAAAGAAAATTACTTTTGATTTTAAAAACTACGCTAAGATCACAAATTCAGCACGCCCGTTTGCGATCAACGAAATCTAGGAACTGGCAAAAATCCGATAAATCGGCGAAATCAAAAGAAATGTACTTAGCTGATCTTTCTTTCAATTTGCCGCACTTGCTGCCGACAGTTAGTACTTGCATTTTTTCTGTGAATACAGTGCCTACACCGAACACAGATCAACAAAATGATAGAGTGTACAAACACATTTAGTTGTACCTAGGTACCTACTTACGAAATTAATTGCGAAAATGGATGTATTATTTTTTAATGAAACAGTAAATTACATTGTTGAATTGCATTCAAAACTAAAATTAATGTTGATAATAAAAAAAGTTTGAAAAATTACGTGACTATCAATACACTTCTACACGTTTTTTTTTAAATCTTCTTTACTTAAATCGATAAAGCATTAGAAAAATAATTATCCCCATAATGAATCTAAAATAAAAGTAGTAAATAGGTCATTCATTTATGTAGATGATTAAAATACCTCATGTGACGCGTCTGTTAGATTCATTGGGATACGTCGCATAGCTTCTTACGAGACCGCTCGCCGCCGCCGCGCCGCCGCCGCCGCGCCGCCGCGGTCCCTTTGTCGGCATTTGAAAACAAATAGCGTCAAGGTACTAAGCCAGTGTTGACCTCGCAAATGAACTTTTGCAAACAGCTGATCAGGTAGCCCTTTCGAGTTTTATTTACATTGCTGTTTTAAGTGAAATAAGTGAATTTACTATTTTTTTATTAAAAATCTCATTGGGTTAGATAGAAATAATGATTTTAAACGGTTTACAATAAAAAAAATTGCAGAAAAAAACGTAAAAATTAAGAAAAAGCCGACGAAAAATTTCAACGCAGGGGGGTCCAGAATCATGTACTGAATCCATGGTAAGCGGTTTCGCGTCGATGTCCCTGCCACCCTGTATAAAGCCTGAGTTCACCAACATTCTAACCATCGGTTAGGTATTTAAACAGTTGATTTCCTTAGGAAATTTGACATAAATCAACTGTTTAAATACCTAACCGATGGTTAGAATGTTGGTGAACTCAGGCCTAAGTAGTGCTCGCCTCACTTCGCTCTCTCGGCTAGCACGCGGTTGATCACAGTTCTAACCTAACCTAACCCATTTGGTCGGGGTGCCTTGGCTTAGTTACTGCGACCAATTCGGCTCGCGCCTGATTGGTTACAGACTTCTAACCTAAACTGTAATTGAATATCATTCAGGCCGTTAGTTGAACGGCCGCCGTTTAGTTAAAAGGCTAGGCGGTTAACTGAACGGCTAATTTAACCAGTTGGCTGCGACATATACAGGATGAAATTGAATACATGCGACAAATCGAAATGGAGATTGTACTCATCATTATGAACAACTTTTACTATGGGACCAAACCTGAAATCGCGAAAAAAAAACAGCTGTTCCCTACATTTATGTTCGCATAACTCGTCAAAATGTAGGGAACAGCTGTTATTTTTTCGCCATTTCAGGTTTGGTCCCATAGTAAAAGTTGTTCATAATGATGAGTACAATCTCCCATTTCGATTTGTAGCATGTATTCTATTTCATCCTGTATAAAACAATAAAATGATGAAGTAGTTCCGGCAATAGGTGGCTACCTACTTCAATAAATTTTATGAAGTAAAAATTTATCTACCGTCATTTTGTAAAATCGCAAATTTGACAAACGAATTACTTGCTCAGGTGAATATTTTTGGAATTATATTTTAACATTTAAAATATTTGAAATGTAAACATTGCTATATCTGTATTTTGACAAATATTTACGAGTACTTATAAAGTAATATGTTCGCGAAATGAGATGTTTGTCAAATGATTAGTTTTCATAATGTTACTTACATAATGATCATTTGTTCGTTTTATGTCAAACATTAGCTAACCAATATTAATATTTAAGAGGAGGCCCACACTGCACAAAGTTGTCACTGACAATAAGAAATCTTGGTATAGACCACGAACCTTCAAGAATAAAGAGCAATACAGTATAACATCTCCTTGTGTCATGGATTTTTCAATCAATGTTTTCTTTTTCCAGAAAAAGTTCATTTGTCATTCGATTTTGCATTTGAAGTGAAGAAACTTGATGATGGTGAACTCCATATTCTGTTTAAACCTGATGAATCTAAATATGACTTTGAAGTTAAAGGAAAAACAACTTTCTCCGCTGACAATCTACTTGTTGGAAAACAAGAAATTAGTAAGTGTAACAATAGCCTTAATATTAACTAAGTTATCATTTTGTAAAAAAAAATCCTTTATATTATATATACAGGGTGAAATTGAAAACATGCGACAAATCGAAATGGGAGATTGTACTCATCATTATGAACAATTTTTACTATGGGACCAAAACTGAAATCGCAAAAAAAAAACAGTTGTTTCCTACATTTATGTTCGCGTCTCGTCAAAATGTAGGGAACAGCTGTTTTTTTTTTTGCGATTTCAGATTTGGTCATAATTTCAACCTGTATGAAGTCGGTTAATAACACGCTGAATGTCAGACTACCAGTTAACTCCTGTTGACAATAGTTCTTCTATTTTGTCTTTTACGTGGTAGTCAAAGAGTACTAATTTGCAAGATATCCCGTTTAAAGAGGGAAATTAAAAATGAAACAACATAACAGCTGCTGCAGCTCCTATAATTGTTCAAGAAAATAAAATGCTATTTCAAATAAATTTCAAAACCAAAATATAAGAGCCGTTTACGTGAACCAAAATATAAAAGCTTTACCACCTAATACGTTTTTCCCATGGACTTTCATATCTCTTTCTCCAACGTATTATCCGGCAAATCTGTTCTAAATGAATTCAAGTCGTCACGCAAGCGCTTGTTTGCTTAGTCTGCCTGAACTACGAATGTGATGAGTGTTCATAATCATCATTAACAGCCTTGTTCCATCCACTGCATACAAAATAGGCCTCCTCTTTTTTGTGCCATTGTCGACGTTTTGTTTAACGTTTATTAAATTATATTTATTTGGGAAAATAATCGGTTACACATTACAATATTGCATAAAATATGAGCTACAGAGTGAGTAAATATATAACCCACGAAATTTTCCACCAAAGTTATAAAAATAATGCGATGTGCGCCTACAATTTGATAGTTACAATAAAATTACACAATGTGTTAATGATAAAACTAAACATTATACAGACATGCAAAATAAAAAAGACAAACAAAATATTATAAATAATACATTATAAGAGTTAAATAATAACGGAGGGAAGAGTTAAATAATAAAGGAGGGGCCCGTGGCTAAATAATAACAGCCGCACAGGTCGATCGATCAGGTTAAGATACGCTTGCCGCGGTTGGTCTGTGGATGGGTGACCATCTTTACATACCGTGTCCCCTCCGTGCCTCGGAAAGCACGTTAAGCCGTTGGTCCCGGCTGTCATTCGTGGATCTTTGACAGTCGTTACGGGTAGTCAGCAGCCCGAAAGTCTGACAACCAGTCTTACCAAGGAGTATCGTATTACCCAGTAACTGGGTTGTGGAGGTCAGATAGGCAGTCGCTCCATGTAAAATACTGGTATTCAGGTTAGACTGGAAGCCGACCCCAACATAGTTGGGAAAAGGCTAGGCAGATGATGACATTATAAGAGTTATGAATATTAAGGAGCAATATCCAAAATTGTGTCTCGAACAAGGCCTCTAAATTTACTGGTTGGAAGAGCGAAGGTGTCAATATTTTGAAACAGATTATTATATTGACCAGACGATGTAGGGGTTCTCGTAAGCCTGCATTCGTACGACTAGAAGATACTCGTACTGCAAATAGGGGTCGTGCGTGCACTCCACGGCTTATGGTTGTTCTAGGTAGGTTTATTATTATTAAATCATAATCTTACATTATTTCAGGCGCCGTGGCTATTAACATCGCCAACGAGAACTGGGAGTTCGTTACAAAATCTTTCGGAAGACTTATTATTGATAGAGCTATGGAATTGTTCTACGAGCATGCTCAAACATTCTTGAGAACTATTCCTGCTAAGGACATGATCCGTGATGATTTGTCATCTTACGTTAAGAGTTAAGATCGAGTTTATTTTAAGGCCCGTGTTTATTAGAAACAATATTTCAAAACAGACATGCAACATTGTTGCCAGCAACATGTTATGTTCTTTTGTTTATCATGAATATGGAACATACGCAATTATATACAGACGTCAGCATATCAAGCCAAACTGTCAAATTTTCCCAATCAACTTTGAACATTATGCTTTAGCGATAAAGTTGAAATCTATTAAATAAATTTGACAGATTGTAGTAGCTTGCTGTGCTGGCGTCTGTACCTTACCAGTAGTATACTACAAAATTCCATGTTGCCAGCAACATTGTTTCTTGCAACACACAAAACATGGTGCTGAAACAAAAACAACATTGTTTCAGCACCATGTTTTGTGTTGCGTAACTAAGTTTCCTAATGAATACGCGGCATGAGTCGATTTAGATAAGAGTACCTATAATCTGACCGTGACTTTTTATAGACAATTTTATTTAATTTGCTTGATTTACATAATTGTATATTAAGTACAAATTTTCCTAACAAAATAAAAAAAAACAAAAGTTAAAAAAACGTTATTATTTGTGTTTCTTATTTTTTTATTATGTGCTCTTCAATGATTGCTAAGTAAAGTATAGATTTTATGAATGGAGTCAATGCATATTATATACCTACATATTTTTTTCAGTATCTGTACATTTTTCATAAATGAAAGTGTTGTTTATGTTTAACGGTTGTTTGTTTTAATAAATTCTTTGCATTGCATTACTCTCTCCTTATTGTTGTTATTTCGCTGTTGGTAATTAGGCGCGTGCTTCGCTACTGCCTGACAAAAACAAAAAATATCTTCAAATACAATAAAATTTTAATTATAGGTTCCAAACAAGCGCATCTTCCTGTTCTTGTCTGGTGTTTCTTGGGATCGACTCAACACACTTTTTCCTTATCATTCTTTTTGTCTATAGTTTTCCTATCTCATAAATTCTTCCATATTTTCTTTGGTCTTCGTCTCCTTCGGATCCTCGTCCAAATTGCTTAAAAGGTGAAAATACACTACAGCACTGTTTCGGCCATTTTTATGTTATGTAACGTTCTTACGAATGGTACAATACAGGGAAAAGCTCAGTTTCCAAAAGAATTTCCATGTAATGTAACATTTCTGCGAATGCTCGACGTTGCCTTCGACGTAATGCTCACGGCGAGTGAGTAACCTGTAACATTTCTACACGATACCCCTAAGGCTGGTTTCAAACTTTTGGGTTTCTGATGACTACCCGTAACGACTGTCAAAGATCTACGAATGACAGCCAAGACTAAATGCTTAACATGCTTTCCGAGGTACGGAGGGGTCCGATCTGTATTGGATGGTCACCCATCAACGAGCCGACCGCGACAAGCGTAGCTTAACCTTCGATCGACCCGTAAAGCTGTTATCATTTAACCACAAGCCCCTTCCTCTGCATCCTCATCAATCAACATTTATACTCGTTACTATTTTCGTCAAATAATACGTTTCATCGTTCCAACTAACGTCTTATTGTAAATTGTTATAATGGGTTTAAGCCTATTATGTAAGTATGTAAACTACTATAAAATCTTATAATGCGTCGTATATTGCAGTAATAAAAATAAGGTCATCACCTTTTTTAGTTACTTAGTTTGGGAATGTCCTTTGGCTTATCCAAAGGAATATCTGAAATGAAGAAATAAAACATACAAGTTAGGAAGCTATGATAATTACTCCTAAATCCTCTAAATATTTTTTGTAGCGCTAGAAATAAACACACCGTGTCGTCATTGTAAATATTTTAATTACAATAAAAAATTAACAAGTTCTATTCAAACAGCATTGTGTGGGAAAATATTTGTCAAAAAACACTTGACAAGAATCTTGAAAGGCACATGGACACCAAAGAGTAGAAGTCCAAATTAGGGTTTGGCGTAAGGCGACAAGTCTTCAATGATGTAGTATCTTGTAGGAATGTTGTCGAAGAAGTAGCCAGCGAACATGAAGTAGAACTCCATGGCTTTGTCGATGAAGGGCTGCCCGAAAGCTGACATGACGAAACGCCAGTGTTCGGTCCCCAACTGTGTAATTTGTTTACCTATGGAAATAGAAGAGTCACGTTATCATCGGTTATTATAAGACATTATACATTAAAGTCTTAAGCTTTATTTAATAACATGAGTTTCAACAAAAAATAATGTTTAGGTTAATGGTATTCTTCCTCTTCTTCAGGCATAAAGTAGATTTGCTCGATTTTCCAAAAAAAGAAAAGGTTTTCATGATGTTCTTGTTTCAATTGATTTCAGAACTGTAACCAAATCTACAATCTTTCATAAAAGTTTTAGCTCCAATCCTGGAAGTGACAATTTGGTCTTTTTTTTTTTGCTTTGCAAATAGTTATTTTTTGTCAGAACAAGTAACCATATCAAAGGTAGACTTATAATTAACAGCACTCATTATTTATTTTGGTGAAATTGCTAATGCTTTTAATTAATTTATAAATACTTTGTTACGGTACTTAATTTCACAAAAAAATAAAGAGTTGAACAGCAGAGAGCAAAAGAGGAACAGAATAAAACAGATCAACATAAATGTTTTATGTAGATGTAAAACTAGCAACAACGTAACATCACGCCTGTCATCAAAGTTAGGCAGAGTTGCAACGACCCACATTTCGCCACGGCAGTTGTCCCACCGCCGGCGAGGAAGCGACTAACTATCGGCTATTTTCTCGCTCAAGAAACGTACAATAGATATAAATTCCGTGTAAACAAAAGAGATGCATATGTTAATATTTGATCGCTGACTGTTCACACTGCCGACGAGCCTTTGTGCTCACTAGTTTCTTTAGCAGTTCCTTTGAAGGAACTACGGACTCGCTCCACTTGTTTGTCGCTGAACGACAAGAGCTGTCAAAGATAATACCTACTCGCTCAGCGATACTCGCTAAGCGATGCTTGCTTGGCGGTCAGAGCTCACACCCGCTAAATATATTATCTCCGCCCCGAGCGAGTGGTACAAGAAAATTGCCAGTCGCACTCGGACACTCGCTGATAGCCCAGCGACAAAACTATCGGAACTACATACTCGCTGCTTGCTAACTCGATTTCAGTTGCTAGTTCTACTCGTTCATCGCCGGCGGTGGGACAACTGCCTCATGTTTAAATCCCACGTAATGGGGGGCGAGCCTATTACCATCAATCGGGCACAAATCCAGACTCAGGGCTGCTACTGAGAAATTACTGGTGCAAAAATCCAATAAAACTAAATGCAAAATCAATTGAATACAGCTGTATTTCTTGTATTATTTAAGTATTATGTAACTAAGAAATATTTTTCACGAAATCACTCAAACTGGGATTTGAGGGGGCGGGGCCTGCGAGGAATTTGAAAAATGGGTATTTGAAGAAACTATTCTAAATTCTAAATTATCACAAAAAAAATTACGAGAGCGACGTTTCGTATTGCCCTTTTTTCTCCTCGAAAACTTAGCAGACTCGATTTTTTTTTTCATTCATATTTTAAGAAAGAGCATGTTTAGGTCCTATCGTTTTTATTTCTGTTAAAAACTTTTCTAATTTGTCTGGTAGTACTCTAATCACGGCGGTGGAAATAGGGCATTTTTTGTATTTTTAGAGGGTCATATTTTCTTTAATGACATTATTCAGGAAGAAAAAAGAGGAATACATTTTTATGGAGAATCGCACACCCTGTTTCCTCCTAAGAGTTAAAATAACATTCAGAATTTAAGAAGGTTTATAGCCTCTAAAATGTTTATAGTTTATTTGTAGGTACTTACTGACTTCCTCGTCACCAATATAAAGATTATCAGCGAAGAATCCAACTGGGCCTCCAATTTCATACTCGTACTTGATAAGATCGTAAATGCATTTAATGTATATCTCTCCGTCTTCACGCCTTTGCGCGTAAAAGGGGAAGTCAAATTTCAAATGCAGTTTGTCTGGAATGTGAAAAAACCGTTTTGCTGTAAGTATTGTTTATGACATTGGGGCTGATTTTTCAATAGAGGGGCAGTTCCCGTATTTTTAAGAACGTTCGTATTCTAAACTGTCTCAATCTGTCAAAAAACAATTAAGCGCTGATTTATTTTACAGGACTAAATTAAAATGTATCTTTTGTCCTTTTCATAATTAAATAGAAAGAAAAAGATTCATTGAACTTTTTAGTTGGTGAACAACAGAAACGACACCAATGACAATTTATTAAAGGTCAAGGCAATCGTAATAGGTAGCCTTGCCTCGGGACCTAATCAAAATGATCGGTCGCACGAATACGCGATTCTCGCGTTTATATGTATCTCTTTTGTTCGGAAAACCGGAAGGCGGGCTCTGTCGGTACGACCACGCATTCGGGTCCGTCGAACTAAATGAACGCGATGTTCGTGTGTTCGCGCGATGATCGACGTGGCCTTTGTCTTTGACAGAAATTAGTGTCTACCACTTCATAAATGTTACTCTTTACTAGCTGTCGCGCGCGACTGCGCCCGCATATAAGTCGGATATTATCCCACGGGAACGTATAACGGGGATAAAAAGTATCAAATCTCCTAACCTAGGTCATGATCTACCTGTGACCCATTAATTTCATCGAAATCCGTTCAGCTGTTATTGCGTGAAAAGGTAACAGAGTTACTTTTGTATACATAATATTAGTGGTATGGATGAAATATATAATTCTAAATAATTACCAATTTTGACCTTTCCATTCCCATCTCCGCTGATAGTTTGTCCTCCTGTAAGTGTTTCAAGCAATGGACTCGCAGCATCGACTCTGTAATGTCCTTTGATAGTAATATCACACGTGTTCTCTTGATGGCCTATTTCTGAAGTGATATTGATACTGAAATAAAGCAGAAATATTAAGTACTAGCAGCGCCCCGCGGTTTCACCCGCCCAAATGAACGAGTAGGAAGATCGGGATAGAGGTATCCTATGTCCTTTCCCGGGACTCAAACTATCTCTGTACCAAATTTCATTAAAACCAGCTCAGCGATTTAAGCGTGTAAAGGTAACAGACAGACACACTTTAGCATTTCGTCGTTCATATTGCAATAAGTTCTATGTCAAAAATTACAAGTTTACAGGAGAGTAAAAAAACAGCATACTGGAAAAAAATCTTTTATGACACCAAAATGTTTTTTAACTAATTTATAAAAGCACATAAAAAACACTTTGATGTCATAAAATATATTTTTCTAGTATGCTGTTTTTGCAATATGAACAACGATTTATAATATTAAGTATGGATTATAAATAAGTATTATCACATCAACCGCATGCACGATGACCGCTGGGCAAAAGTGTCCACACAATGGGTGAATAAAGATGGACGGCGCCGCCAACGACGGCCTAGAAAGAGATTTCGAGATGACCTGGACGTGGACTGTGGTGTCTGGTTCGAGGTATCGTGGGAAAAAAGATTCCTGAGAAGATTTGGGGAGGCCTTGGCCCAACAGTGGGACAGAAATAATTTAAGTACACAAATTATAGTACCTGCTTGGGTTCGAAACTACAACCTACAACTCGAAAGTCGCAACCGTTATTACTGGGCCAGAACTGCTCTACGCACACGGCCACGGTACTCAAGAAAGCGTGGTGAAACAAATAAACCGTGCAGCTAACATGGCAAACCTCGCCGTGCACAACCTACGTAGCAGTGGCTGGTCGACTTTATTTCCATGGTCACTCCTCAAGGAAGCTATTAGACACACTCCATTTCGCCGATCTTAACAACGTCATGTCTAACTCGATTTCCATAATAACTTTGTTCACGAGCAGAAAAAGTTGTCATAATTATATGCTTCAGATGTTTTTGTTGTTGTGTTCTTTGTCTTAGTTTACTCGTCTGCCGTTCTTTTTGGAGTACACTTTATCTCGAAATCAACAAGATTACATTGGAAGCAATTAACTTTTTTTTTATGAAGTTAGTTTGAAAGCCGTTTCTAAGAACTGGTTAAGCGAATGCCTTCTGACTTACTCCTGCAATTTTTTTTATCATAATAAAGGGCGTGAATTATCTAGTCAGCTTTAATAACCTCGATAGCGCCTTGAAAGTAGCTCCAAAGTTACTGTTTGCTATTTGTAAATTATCTCACAACAAAAAACGAATCAATCAATCTGCCTAGCTCTTTCCCAACTATGTTGGGAATGCAGCTGAATACCAGTATTTTACATGAAGCGACTGACCTCCACAACCCAGCTGGGTAATACGATACCGGTATGACTGTTTGTCAGACTTTCGGGCTTTTGACGACCCGTAACGACAACCAAAGATCTACGAATGATAGCCGGGACCAACAGCGTACTGCTTTCCGCGGCACGGTAGGGTCTTGATATGTAAAGGTGGTCACCCATCCACGGACCAACCGCGGCTTAAACAGTAACTGATCGATCGACCCGTATGCCTGTAATTACTTAACCACAAGAAAGAGCGTGAATGACAGACATAATAACGTTGACTTTTCTGCATACGATTGATGATACTGGACAAACTATGTATTTAATATATTATAATCCCAGAATGAATAACTGTAGTTTATCATAATATTAATAGGTACAATAATAATGGTAAGATATTAAAGAGTGCGCTATGTTATGCCAGAGGGGCGTACACATGTTTGTGATTAAGTAATCAAGCCAGATAGGTCTCGATAAAATATTATAATTAAATTAAGCCCGGACAAAAAAAAATTATAAAGAGAAAAAATGATTTCATAATACAAATTAATGAATACAATCAACTTCTTACAATAATTATTACAAACCTGAACTTTTCAAAAATGCAATCCTTGATTCCTTTTGCAACACCATCCACCATAGTAATATTGGCCATATCAAGGACTCTGACAGTGACATTTGTCAGATGCATAGGATCCACTGGTGGTATTTTCAATTCTGGGATTCCATGTTTGCCAATATCCCTAATAACGTTTTCATACAGGTCTCGTAGACATTCGAAATCGTCGAGGTGACATTTAGGGAGGTTTTCAACTGCAAAATTTTATTGATAATGGTTATTTGAGTACAAGCATTCTCCCTTTTCCCAACTACATAAATTGTACTGTACAGAGTAAATTATAGCTGGTTGCCAGTATTTTATATGGCGCGACTGCCTATCTGACCTCCACAACCCAGTTACTAGGTGGGATCTATTTGACAACAATTATATAATTAAGTTTTATAGAATTCCTTTTTTTGTAAAATACTGGTATTCAGCTGCATCTGGTTAGACTGGAAGCCGACCCCAACATAGTTGGGAAAAGGCTAGGCAGATGATGATGAGAATTCCTTTTTTTATTAGAATATATTGTGTCCCACTACTGGGCAACGGCCTTCCCTTTTTTTCCTTCCAAGTCTTATGCGATCTGCGACCGTTTCAGATCGTTTTATACTTTTTAAATAATAAGCCCTGTAATATCCCATTGCTGGCATTTAAAATGATTACTACAAATACTGTTTTCTCCAAGAATCAAGTAATAAATATCATAATTGTTGGCAACTGCACCAAAACATACAATGCATAAAAAAGATAAAAGAAAACTCAGAAAGGGGAAAGACTGCTTAAGGCGTTGTCGGTCATCGCAACTCATTTAAATAAAAAATAGGGGAAAAACAATAAAAAGATTATTTATTTTTAAGGGGACAAAAACTTCAGCCAAAAATATGCTTTCGTTTCCATATAAATCTTTACTATTGTATATGTCACACACAAAGACAGTTTCAAACAAACAAAATGTTGGAAACTCACCAAATGTGGAGTCACAAAAAATAAAAAATGTTAACGTAAACAACACTGAAAAGTATTTAAGAAACATTTTAATTTTATTTTTTTTACTTCTATATATCAATAATACTAGTATATATAAACACTGAGGCAAGATTTTATCTAACACTGGTGAAGCTACTGGAACAACAAATTATTTTAATAGTTGTTGTAAAGTGGCGAGCAGAAAAATGTTACTTTGAACAGTAACATTTTAATCGATGCTGTTAGAATCCAAGTGCATTCAACACTTTGCACAGTTTATTTATCAGTTTTTTTTTTTTTTTTCTATTGCTAAATATGTCTATAATGGCACGAGCGTGCCCAGAAGATGTCTGTTTGCTCTAGTTTTGAAGACAGACGGGTTAAATTTGGAAGGGAACACAGACGCCGGCAGAGAGTTAATGTCATACAAGTAGAAAACTGTAGGAAGTTTCTCTGTCATCAGTGTTATTTATTGTAAAGGCATAGAAACAGTCCCATAATTCATAGGAATTACTCGTACCTAGGTTAGTTTTGCCTCTGAATTGATATATTTGTTTTGTGAGTGTATTACAATCCGAATTTACAATTCTAAGTAAATTAATTTAAAAAGTATAGTTATAATTTTTTAATAAAAATTAGGCAAATATTTTTTTTTCTTGGTGTCTAAAATAATTTTGTAATTTTTGTGAAGAAAAATCAATTTAATTCATGTGTTAGTTTTCTTGCTACTAAGCACACAGAGAGTTGTCAAGGTTAACATTGAAAAACTCGTCTAAATCTTGTTTATTCCTCAACTGTGGCAGCCATTATAGCGCGAGTTATATTTATATTTACCTGCGCAAATATGATCACATTTCTGATTTTCGTACAAAGCTCAAGTAGCTTCTCATACATCTTCGCCGGAATTCTCATATTATCTTGTTTTTGCTCTACAGTATTTTGTTTAATAATCCTACAAACTCCTCTTATCTTTTTTTTTTTTTTTTTTAAGGATGGGAAATCATCCAATGACCCCTCCCGCTCTGGGTGGAGCGGAAGGGAGTGTCAGACTCTTACTGACTAAAACCCATCCGTGTTCCTTCCTTAGCCCTTTATGTTCCGGGGCAGCGGTAACCCTTTCGGACAATCCCGCTGCCCCGGCAGGCTTCGGCCCTAACGGGCCCCTCCGTGTCTGCTGACAGCTCTTTGAGGCGCGCGTGGAACACATACGCGCCGTCCGGCACGGGCCTGGTCCTGATCGGACGACGAGCTACCCATTACTCGCCGTCCGCAGGCCCGCGCCTACGGTGGCCGGGAGTCGTCACGCGGCTCCCGACGCCCAGGGCGTCTACCGCGGCGGCTGGGACGGGCGGCCCTCTCGGCTCTCTCCCTCGCCCATCCCGCCACCTCCTTCGCTAGCATGACTGCTTCGCAGAAGGAGGTGACTGCCTCCCACTCCCTCTCGCTCCGGACCATGGTTTGAACCAGGGCCGGGCGCGAGAGGTCGCCGCTGCTGCCGATCGCCTCTACGAGGACACGGCGGTGCTCTGCCCAAGCGGGGCAGACCTCCACCGTATGCTCCACCGTGTCCTCTGGGCGATCCTCGCAGTGGTGACACCCGGGCGTTTCCTCCCGCCTGATGATGTGCAGGAACCTCCCGAAACATCCGTGTCCGGTGAGGACCTGCGTCAGGCGGTAGGTGAGGACGCCGTGACGCCTCTCTAGCCACTCCTCAAAGAGGGGCCTTACCGCCGCTATCGTGGCGTGCCCTGCGCTGGGTTGCGACAGTCGCTCTTTCCATGTCGCCATGAGATCGCGCCGGAGGTCCGTCCGCTCCGCAGCGATTTGCCGCGGAAGCGGGATTTCCCCCCGGCGTAGTGCCTCCGCGCGCCACTCATACAGGCGCGCGAGGACTATCGCCTCCAGATCCCATGGCGGCAGTCCGGCAAGGAGGCTTGCCGCCTCGCCCGAGATCGTGCGGTACCCCCGGATAAGCCTTACAGCTACCACCTTTTGGGGCGCGTTCAGATAGTGTGCGGCTCGTCGCCGCAGTGAACGCGCCCATACCGGGGCCCCATATAGGGCCATGGACCGCACGACCCCCGCGTAAAGCCTCCGGCAGGAGGCGTTTGGCCCCCTCAGGTTGGGCAAGAGCCGCTTGAAGGCGGCCCCGGCCCGTTCCAGTTTGGGGGCCAAACGTCGGAAGTGCTCGACGAAGTTCCACCGGCTGTCGAGGACGAGACCCAGGTATTTCATCGTTGTCTCGACGCCGATGTGAACCCCTCCTACCGTTAATTGGGATCCCGGAGGTGGCCCGTTCCGAAGCCCATGAAAGGACATGGCCTCGGACTTGTGCAATGCCACCTCGAGACCCAGTTGCCGGATCCTCTCCACGACTGTCGCAACCCCGCGTGTCATCGCGTCGGCCGCCGCCTGATGCGACCTCCCCTGCGCCAGGACCAGCGTGTCGTCAGCGTAGCAAACCACGCTGACGCCATCAGGGAGGTCGGCCCGCAGCACCCAGTCGTACCCGATGTCCCACAGGAGCGGCCCCAGAACCGATCCCTGTGGGACACCGCACGACATCTCTCGCCGGTTCCATTCCCCGTCGCGACCGGGGTAGATGACGGCTCTGTCCGTCAAATACGCCCCGACTACTCGACGGAGGTAGGTCGGCACTCGGTGATACCGGAGTGCCTCCCCAATGCAGCTCCAGGGCAGGGTGTTAAACGCATTAGCGATGTCGAGTGACACCGCCGCGACGACCCCACCCCGGGACACCGCGTCCCCCGTCGTGAGGGCTCTTACGCGCATGATGGCGTCAACCGTCGAGCGCCCCTTGCGAAAGCCAAACTGACTATCCGCAAGATCCGGCCCCGTTCTTGCTAGGTGCCCGACGAGGCGGCCTGCAATCACTCTCTCAAAGAGCTTGCCGACCTCGTCGAGCAGCACGATGGGCCGGTATGCGGACGGAGAGTCCGCAGGGCGCCCTGGTTTCTGGATGAGGACCAGCTTCCCCGTCTTCCAACGGAGTGGGAACTGGCCCCTCTCCATACATGCGCTTAAGAGCGCCTCCAGTCGAGGCCCGAGAGCCCTTGAGGCCAGGACCCAGGCTTTACCTGGCAAGCCGTCGGGTCCTGGGGCGGTATTTTTGGCCTTTAGCCTACCTACCGCCACTCTCAGATCTACCCCGGTCACTTCGGGATTGTCGTCGTCGTCCGCGTGGTCCGCTTCGGGCACCGCAATTGGCGGAGCCATGGGCGGGGGAGTATGCTCCCCCCGTGAAGGGAACAGAGCGCTCACCACCTCCTCCACCAGCTGTGGCCGGAGACTCTGCGTCAGCGGGGGGGCCCAGGTGCGGAGTTTATTCCGCACCATTTTGTAAGGGCGCCCCCATGGATCTCTGTTCAGAGTCTCCAGCATCTCCTCGCGGGCCATATCTTTGGCCCGCTGTACAGCTTCTTGGAGGGCGGTCTTCGCCGCTCTGTACCCCTCGTACAGCTCCGCCTCCGTGGCTTCCGCATCCGGAGGGCGAATGCGGAGCCTGCGGTGCCTGGTGTACAGGTGTCGCGCGTCGACGCACGCCTTTCGTAGCGACTCCACCTCCTGCGACCACCAGTACACCTGACGTCGGGCGCATCCTGGCCGGACTCGGGGCATTGCCACGTCGCATATCTCGGACATGGCCTCCCGGAACCACTCCGCCTCCTCATCAATATCGTCAGGCCTGTCCGGTGATGACACCCAGGCCTGCACGATCGAGGCTTCCAGGAGGAGCTCCCGGTCCAGCTGCTTCAGCGCCCACCGCGGACCACTCGGGGCCTGTTGGACCGGCGCGCTAGAGGACTGGGCGGAGACGTCGAACCGAATGTACCGATGGTCCGAGTATGTCTCCACCTCCTCCAAGACGCGCCAGTCAATGACACGTTGTGACAGAGCGGGGCTGGCGAACGAGATGTCCACCACGGACTCCCCCCGCATCCGCACACACGTGGGAACAGAACCCCGATTTAGGACGACCAGGCCTTTTTCCAGTGCCCAGTCCTCCACCATCCTGCCCCGCACATCCGTGTAACGGGAACCCCAGGCCAGATTCTTGGCGTTGAAGTCCCCGAGCACTAGCACGGGGAAGGGATGGTTTCCGGCGACGACGACACTCAACTCCGTTAGAGAGTTCTGGAACTCGGCGAGAGTTCGGCTCGGAGAGAAGTACACTCCCACTACTACGATCTCTCCGAACCGTGCTGCTACGCACCCCTGTCCCTTCGTGACAACTCCTCTTATCTTAAAGAATGTTTCAAGTTCCTTCATTACACACATAATAGATATCTGAGGTCACCGGAAAACCTGAGAATAGAGATGCATTCCACCAGTTTCTATGAAAAATCTTTTACTGTTCAAGCAGGGTGTTTACTCTCGAATATAATTCCGATAGATCGACATTGGAATTGTCAGTCAAACGTCAGGGATTGGCTGGACTCACTGAGTCTAGGCAATCCCTGACGTTTAACTCAACCAACTGACGTTTGACCAATGTCGAGCTATCGGAATTATATTCGAGAGTTAGCACCCAGTACGGTTATAAAATGACTTGCCCGTGTAGGCAAGGCTCAATCTTCGTCCACCTTTAAAATTATGATAAAAAAGCACTTCCTCTCTCCATAAACATCATCATTATTATTTTCTTTGAGATTAGATTAGTATAATATACTTTATGTAAGTATTTATTATATTATATAAATTGTACACCACTGCAGACTACCTACGTATTTACTCTTTCCTTCTCCTTTTTAAGCCATCCAAAGGTTGTCTTTCAAATATCGCTCTTAGCGATAAGACCACCCTTTGTAAAATTTCTATATTTATGTCTGTTATTTATATTGTGTACATAATAAAGAGTATTCTATTCGATTATATTATTTTACAACTCCATTTAAACATGGCCTTTCCGCAATTATATGACCCTCCTTCCATAACACTTCCGATAAAACTTGTAACGTGGTGTGTTGAAATTAATTTGTTCTAGAACCGCGATTTGTATTGCGTGCTTAATGTGTTTGACGTCAGTTTATTCTATTTACATAGGTATAAAAATAACTATAAAAATGATACCTACGCTTTTTAGTTCAAAGGCCACCCAGTAAAAGAGGTTTGATGAATATCAATGCAGTAGGTAAGTTCTAAATAACCGGTCTTACCAAGGGGTGGGGTCTGATTGGACTGAAATAGACCCTAACATAATTGGGACAAGGCTAGGCAGTGGGCAGATTGATTCAGGTAAGTTCTAGTTGTCACTGTACTACACATGGTTGCGTAATACTTATGCATAGGGGTCTTACTTATTCTGCTTCTGTCGTTAAAAAAAAACTTCGCTTGGTTCAAAGAGGTTCGAAGAATATCACTGCGGCTGCTGTACGTAGGTTATAGTTCTCACTGCACTACACATCATTGCTTACAATTTATGCACAGGCGTCTTACTTCTCGTTCTTTTTCTGTATTAGCATGAACTATTATAAAAGATGAGAATAGCCTTTGGCTATAAGTTCGCCTCTGTACATTATTTTGTGTACTTACCCCCTTACTAATAAACGTTGTAAAGTGTCTGTATAGTTACACAACGCTTTGTCTTCTTCTTTCGAAAGTCAAATTACTGATGACAGAAAGAGAGAAATCGGTGTGTAACTATTCGTCTGGTATCATATGTTTATTAGTAAGGGGGTTAAAGTATTAAATAAGTTAATAGCTCATGCTGTGACGCAAATATTTGCCAGTTAGCAAGATGATGTCGGACACGTGATGTGGTGGTGGTGTGGTGGGGTTTTGTGAGTGGTGTTTGTCGTGTGTGGTGTTATGTGGTGGTATATGGTGGTGGTGGTGTGACTGCCCGAGGTACTCCAGAGACCCCTCCGTGCCTCGGAAAAAACGTTAAGCCGTTGGTCCCGGCTTTCATTCGTGGATCTTTGGCAGTCGTTACGGGTAGTCAGAAGCCCGAAAGTCTGACAACCAGTCTTACCAAGGGGTATCATATTACCCAGTAACTGGGTTGAAGAGGTCAGATAGGCAGTCGCTCCATGTAAAATACTGGTATTCAGCTGCATCCGGTTAGACTGGAAGCCAACCCCAACATAGTTGGGAAAAGGCTAGGCAGATGATGAGTTATTTATGACGTTATTTTAACAATTGTCAAAATGATGCAACCCGAATTTCGCTTAACCGGAGATTTGACGGCTGTCAAGACATTGGTTAAATTTACAGTTAGTTAATGCAACTCACTCATAATAAACTTTAATTTTTGATTTCATCAAACGTTTCATCAGATAAAAATATTAGGTTATATAAGTCCTGCCTATTTTTTTTAATTATTATTTAACATTTAGACTCATCAAAAACAGTCTTTGAAGCATGAATACATAAAAGTAAACCAGATTGGAAGTACTGGACCAAAGACGCAGTAGTCGGATCATAAACTTTTATTTTTGATATACCGCGCGTGTTTATTACGCGTAAAACAAAACAGGATGCAAACAGTAAACAGACTCATGATTTATATATATTGATTTTTAGGTAAGTATTTGATTAATATATGTAGGAAAGTCGCATATAGGTAACATGGGGTAATAGTTTATGTCGTCACACAGACGGTACGTGAAGACGGGCGCGTCGCGCCGTCACCAAGGCAAGCCTGTGTGCACACACACGAGTGACAAGCGTCGACGGCTGTCGCCGACACGCGTCGACGCTTGCAGTTGCCTCGTGTGTATGTTCACTAATAAACGTTGGCGTGACGATTTGGACTCGTTCCTGTACGATTGGCGGGAGAAGGTACAACATAAAGAAAACTGGAAAAGTATGACAAAGCCCAGCAGAGGGATTTTTTTTTTAACCTAAAATAGGTTAATTAAAAATATATATAAAAAAAAACATACATAAAGTCGAACATATAACCTCCTCCTTTTTGGAAGTCGGTTAAAAAGTAGTTTATGAGGACAGCCTAAGAAAAAATGGCGTCTTGTTCATGCCTAGAAATCAGGAGGCAGGCTCGACCTAGTGTCTTTCATTAGCAAAATCCTTTCTTTGCGTCTTATTTTTGTATTTTTGCACCTTAACCTAGCTATTAATTAATATAGACTCTATGGAAATGTAAAGCACTGTTTTTGGCAAATACACATATACTTAATAAATTCTAGTGAGAAACTTGTTTATTCGAATGTCATTTCTTCGAATACGTTTCCCCGATACAATCTTACTGCGATGCTTGTGACACTTTAATTTACTTCTTCACTATTGAACAGTACCCATGTAGAGTAAATAAACACTTTGATTTTGCTTAGTTTTTAGTTCACCAAAATCATGATGGATGTTGAGAACTAGTTATTTTGTTCCAAAACTCAAATTGTTGATGTAGGTCACACTGCTACCAAGCTTAAATAGAACTGAGCTGGCCACATCTGTCGCATGGAAAGAAGCCTAGCCTCCTTCCACTTTTGCGTTTTTGTAATTTTTTTTTTGTACGTGGACAGAAAAACGCTTATAATTAATAGATTTTGACCGCAGAGCCAGAAAGTATTCACGCAGATGAAGATACTCCGCGCACCTGGATGTACGGTGAGCCAGCCAAATCTAGCCAGTTGAATGTTTATTCCGCCATCTTTACAGAGAGATAGCGGAATAAACATTCATGGCATACAGTCGCCAGAGCCTGATTGGTAAGTAGCTATGTAGATGCATCATAATCTACTCGCATAATTTCAGTATTATTCTGCGAACTGCTCGTAGAAACCCAAGCCCCAGAGAGCATAAGGACATCTCATCTCGCTAGACTGAAAACCAACTTAACCGACTGAAAGGCAAAGGCAGATGTAAACAATACCATCAGTGATTCATCAAAAAGATGGCTGTAATTGGCGGTGTATCCGCCACCGACTTTGTTTTGATGTAAAGGCTCTCCCCCACAGGCGCGTTATTGTCGGTCGATAATAACAGATGCGTAATTGCGGTATCTGTTTTCAGTACCTACATTTTGTATTAGGACGGCCACGAAGTTACACACTGCTGCGATAGTAACGACGCAACAGAAGTAGAATGCTTGCGTTCCGCCGTCCTGCGATATTCCGAGAGATATGACTTACTTCACTTACTTACTTGATCTTGAAACATTTTGTAATAGAACGCATATACGATCTTACACATACCTGAATTATTAACTTAACGTGTAGTGCAAGCGGGGGGCCCGCAGTAGTGTACGTTACACGCACACGTTAGAAATATCGGACGATAAAAACGCAGCTGTTTGGCAAGGAATCGGGAGTATTCGGGAGGCATTATCGCAATAACGCATCCGATATTATCGACCGATAATAACGCTTTCTTGAAACTACTCTCCAATAAAATTCCATTCATTAGAATCGTTAATAATGAACACAATCCTATAAGAACATAGGTCAAATAACCTCTTTATTACTGTACTGTAGCTATTACTTATTATTTTACCAACAACCGTCAATTAAGATTCGCACACAGTAGAATGTGACGGAAACTTAATGTATGTTTTTGTCAACTTATTGTACTCGTATTCTTGCAAATAAATAATTAAAAAAACATTTATTTATCTTCCACAAAAGACACTATCTGATAAATCCTTTGTGGGAGACTGGTATCTGCACTAGGAAAAACCTGTCACACAGAGTACCAGCCCCCCTCCCCCCCTAAAACAATGATTGAGTATGATAACAAATTATTTTACCTTTGGTAGGAGAACACAGTACCTAAACCAAAATAAAGGGAAAAAAAATATATACAATTTGAATTATTATTGAGGATTGTGGGTACTAATGAAGTGGTGAGGTGTGGTGTGGTCTGGTGTGATCTTGTGTGGTGTGATGTGGTGTAGAGTGGTGTGGTGTACTCTGATGTACCGTGGTGTGGTGTGTGTATAGGTAGGCTGAAAACACATTTATCCTAACACAATTATGAGGCTGTCAGTGCTGTCGTAATCAAGGTTCAGTAAATACGTGGTGAGAACTTGCTTGCACTTTGATTTGTAGGATATATTTTTAAAGTAAAGCTTATTTTGTTGTATAAATAATATTCTTATTCTTAAACCATGCTTATTCTTTCAACCCATGGTTCTACAAGGTTATCTAGTCTATATCTGTCGGTAAGAAATGTAAGAGCTCACGAAGAGCCAGGAAATCGAAAAAGTTAATTATAAAGTTAAAATAATCTGTACTTAACCGCGTTCAAAGTTTGTTGCGTCCATACTGATTGGGGACTTGGAGAATATCATGAAATGTTACGGCATCTCGTATAAATTAGAAGTATATTTCGTTAACTTCGTAAACTAATATCCGGAATAAAGCTGTATGTATAGTGTGTCGACGAAATTAAATACCAGAAATTACAATGGTGCATTATTGTATGTACCTATTTGGTAAAACAGTAATCATGGCTGTGTGCATGTTTGCATGTTACAGACAATAATCATAAATTATTTGAAAACTTATTCTAATGCAAATTAAGATTTTCTTGAAGTACGGCTACTTAGCATGTAAGCAATTATTATAATTGCGTATATAAATCAGCTTACCTACTCTAACGTATTGGGGTCGATTTCTCGACATACTGGCGTATCGGTCAGATTTCAAGTAAAGGTAAGCCCGTGGTTAGTGTAGCAACTACCCTGTTGCCTGCAAATATTGGGTCAGACAGGACAACCGGACAAATAATCTGCCTGACCTAGCATATCAATACAAGGTCAACTCTATCTTCGTTATTATTACCTATATAAGAACTGGGGTAGGCCATTAGGTGCAATTAAGTTATTTTATCACGGGCTTAAAACATTTAGAAAATTCAGGGGCCAAAATAAAAACAGTGCGTACTGTATTATGTTGCAATTTACCTTAAGGAACTTCAAAGGCTAAAATGCTAGACACCGAGAAAAGAAACGTGATGCGCACTAGCGCAATTTTCTCTCTTAGGCCGGCCGCATACGTCCGGTTTCCTGACCAGGAATTCAGATTCGGAGACCATGAATGACCACATTTCATACAAAATTAGACGATTAGATCTGAAGACTTTGAAAACTCAGATTTGGACTATTTTTAAAAGCATATTAAGGGCGAATATGTTGTGTAATAATTATATTTATGCATTTTAATAATGTTAATAAAATAATAATTCTTGTACAGAAATTGATAAAAACATCGAAAACATCTGGAAGGGCCAAATCTATTAACGGATAATCTTACATCGGATAACGAAGGTACGTACTTAAAATATTGTCTTTTGGTGTTCAATGTTAACATTGTTTACAAAACTAGGTATTTTTTTTAAACTAGTTTTTGCTCGCGTAGAAAACGAAAGTAATCCCTACGTACTACCAAGAATAGAAGTATCCTATGTCCTCACCCAGGTCATCTTTTACGTATGTATCAAAGAAGAACAACATACAATCTGGGTATCGTATTTAGTCTTGCGCGTGCATTCGTAAAAATACTTTTAAAAGATAGATCTCACATCAAAATCCACTCAACCGCTAAGGTGTGAAAGGTAACCGACAGAAAAACAGACAGACAGTTATTTTTGCATTTCAAATATTTAAATGGATTCAAATTCCTCGAAGTATGTTAACCTTATAGAAAATTATACACATTACTCAATATAATTTTCACAACACTACCAATTGATGTAATAATAGAGTACCTACCAAACAAGGTAATATACTTATTGTAAAACACCAACACTAAAGATAATGATGAATCATGAAAGTTATTAAAGGTTTCGACACCAATGCGCGCGCGCAAGGCACAACAGTAGGACTCCCAGCAGTTACCTTGAAATGATTTAATGCAATGCAACGAACACGCACCTTCTGCTGAAATAGTTGGGTATTACCTATTTACTTATGGACTTATTCTGGTAAGGATAACGCATTATGAAAAAATCTTGCGGTTATTTTTAATCGTTAATTTTGCACATCCAGCTACAATCAGCCAGCTTGCGAAGATCTAAGAAAATGTGCGATCGCAATTAAAAGAAAAACCGGTACCTACTGAAATCTTTACTGAATGCCGCTTGCTGTATGACCAAATCATTAAAGTTTTAGTAAGTACAGATAGCGCCATCCATGAAGACGTGCCCCACTCTTCTTCCTAATCGCTTACAGTACAAGTGTGCAACATTCCGCTAGTGTTTTAGTTTTGTCGAAACACAGTAATTACTTATTAATGGTAATTAGTGTCTATCAAAAAACTAAAACACTAGCGGAATTCACTAGCGATTAGTAAGAAGAGTGGGGCGCGTCTTCGTGGCTATCTATACCCAAACTTGTAGGTTTTTTATAAATATTATTTCTTTTAATCAGAACCAGCCCTTCATCATCTCGGTACTGCCGAACACGTTACAAGAAGTATTATCCAACTAAGTACTGTCAACTTCACACAAACAAGTCCTGTCCTTTCTTCAAGGACACTCTTTTAATCCATAACAGCAACAAAAAGCACAGCTACATATTGAAGACATATTCTGCAATACCAAGTTGGGTTTAAGGTTGACGTATTGCAAAATTAGCGGTAAGTAATAGGTCAACGGCGACCACTATTGTAACCCGTTTCACTCAGTTAGTTACCTTACTACTTACGCAACGTATCTATCGATTATGTGATACGCGACGTTTTTCTTTAGATCCTGCGTAAATGTAGAATGTAGCATTACTGTTCTATGGTACATTTACTACATTAAACCAACGACGAGACTGTGCAGTTTTACAACATGTGAGCTACCATCGTCAAAAATAATTTTTACGAGCACCAAAAGTAGAAAAAGAAGTAGGTAGGTACATCTGCTTCATCTGGGGTCTAAAATTCACGAAATAGTTCAATTATTAGGTTTTTCATAAAAAAAACCTTAATTAGATTGATATAATAGCTGATCAGACGGGAAATTCATATTTTTAAGAAAGTTCGCAGTCTAATCTCTGATTTCCTTTCATTTTTGGCATTTTGACATAGATAAGATTGCGACCGGGGCAACCTATGAATTTGCGACTAGATTTTGAACGTTTTTGAATTGGCTTTCTGATATCAAAGTGAAAACCTATGCAGAAACTGTCCACTTAGCTGCATTTAATTTTATGTAGGTCATGCCATTTTCCGCCTGCAAAATCATCAGATAGCAACACGCCATCACGAATCCAAGAAAGTACCAAAGTACACAATCTTTGACAGCACGACCTTCGTACTTGAACCGACTTTTCGAAAACAACACTGCTGGCCAATCGCGATGCAATATGCCAGAATACGGTCTCGAGCGCACGCAGGCCAGCGCATTCACGTCGCGAACATTTTATGGAACGGATTAGTGGTTAGCGTTCCGTGAAAATCAGGCTTCGAATTGGCAAAGAGCTGGCTGGATTTATGCAATAGACATAAAGAACTTGTAGTATTTACATAAGCGTACTGCGAAGGCACGAGGGTCAGGTCGTTAGTGTGCCCCAGGTTTTTGTGCTATCCGCTGTTATCGCAGTTTAAGTGGTACTATGTGTGATAGTAGATATGTTTTGGTTTTCACGCTGCTATCGGCTGCGTCTTTCGTCAGCGACTGCTCGGCGAAGTATGCACGTGAGTTTTTTATTGTTTGTTTTGCAATGTACGTAGAGACATAAGTTGTGGTTGCGTTGATTCATTTGCGGTTTGGTCTCGATTGATTTCGTTGGAGATAGAATTAGGATTATTGATGGATGTCAACGTAATTATTTAGGAATCTATGCAAAGTAATATTTTTTCTAAGAAGACTTAATAATCGTTTTATGTTTATTTCACCGTTTACAGTTTTTGCGGATAATTGATCTTCGATGTTAGTGACCTTTATCGAAAGTAAAGTTGTTGAGGTATCTACTACTACCTCAACAATCACTAATTTATTTATTGTATCTCTGCCTCGAAAATATGATTGTGAGAAATTGTTGAGGTAGGCATGGTAGGTAATAATTATACCTGTCTATATACGTATTTAAGATTTATCCTTACGTAATCTACGTTCGTAATTCAGTTTCCAAACATGTAAACAATATGTGTTCGAGTTTTTGGGAAATGATCTATTCACATATGGTTCAGTTTGCGCATACTACCATAAAGTGAATATTTGTTTAAATGGAAATAACATTACCTACTTAATAGTAAAATAGAACTTATAACTATGACACTCAATCCCTATCTATCCTGCAACGACACCAAAGTAGTTGGTTTACAATTTAATTGTGGCAAACCTAACCCTAACCAAATATTGAACGAACTAATTGTTGTTGGTTAATTTGATAACGTTATCTTCCTCCTTCCGCGATCCTTCGTTGATTTTGTATATCGAAGAAACTTCTTGTCCATGGGGTAAAATTAGGCCAAGTAAAGCTCTATCTTCAAATATTAGGGTCATACCCGGAACGTGAACAGACTTTGCTCCGTGAGGGGCTGAAAAAATGTTGGTATTTAGAAAGAAAGAAAGAATAAAAACTTTTTAACAAAAAAAACAACCGACTTCCAACAAAACACTACAAAGTGAAAAATAACTTTAATTTCAGAAGTCGGTGTCAAAAAACGAAAATGCAGAACCAACGACACCGACTTCTGAAATTAAAGTTATTTTTCACTTTGTAGTGTTTTGTTGGAAGTCGGTTGTTTTTTTTGTTAAAAAGTTTTTATTTTTCACTTTTGAGTTGTGGTACCTACCCCACACCAATTCGTATACCACTACTTGCTAAATATATAACAGTGACAGGAAGTTGTACAGAATGAGCTGTGATCGACCTTGGTAAAAAAAACTTTGCAAAAGGGCAAATATACGTCGCGCTAAGTCGTGTCAGAAGTTTGGAAGGTATCGTTTTGTCAGATTTGGATGCCAACAAATTATTAAAGCGACCACACGACGACAGATCATTGACGGAAATAATGAGGCTACGAAATCTGTCTTCTGACAATCAAAGCCACACTTAATGTACCTACGACTCAAGGGCGAAGATCTCTTTGGCGTCTTATAAAACAGTCTTCAGCGGTTTCATTTTCGAGCAGTAGCCTTCGAAATAGCTTCTCGTATCACATCTCCTGTATCATGTGGTTCGCATTTACTCGATAAGCCCAAACACGGCTAGAATACATTGTTTTATTACGATGCTCCGGTACCTACCTTCCAGCTTCATAAGATCGGTTTGATGGTACCAGTTTCGTCAGAACTATTTATTTAAATTTGCTTCGTCATAGTCGCTTAACTATCTTAATCGAGATATCTTATCTCCACCCATGAAATACTTATAATCATTGAAGAGTTCCTGTGGCTATCTGTAGTCTCCTTCATCAGTTCCACTTCACCAAATTATACTTTCTGAATGCAAATGCTTGAGTTGTCGATGAAAATACCAGAATTGCTATATGTATGCCTATAATATTTGAGGAGTTCCCTTAATTCCTTATGGATCCCATCATCAGAACTGGATTTTGACAAAAATGGGACCAATCTGGAAGTATACCCTTTTAAATAAAAAAAAAAATTCTAAATCGGTTTTGTAACATCATCTGAAATTGTCGTCTTGTTGTTTTTTCGCGGCCATCAACCAAACCTTGTTTTTCTAGTACAGAGTAGTGTAACAAATAAAACTTATTTGACATGCATATCTCTAAATGCAGTCCGAAATGAGTTATTAAGTAGTGTTATTTTACTGCAGCTAATTAAAAGTCGGAGTATAGGTAAGTGATGACTCTCGGACTCAAACACTTGAATCATCAATAGGTTTCATTTGATTTGAGAGAGTTCAACTAACACACTGTACATGCCTACCAAAGAGGATTTTCCTCGACTTTCATGGGATCCCTTCATCAGACTCTGACTTGGTGACAATGGGACCACCTCAAGAGCATACCGTTTCAAACCCTAATTAATGTCAACTGCTCATCACCTGTTACAAAATATTGCTTTTCCCGATGCTGGGACGTTAATTGTTGAGGAGTTCTCTTGGTAAGAACCAGGAGAACTTGAGCGGTGAAGTCACCATCAGCTCCACTTTACCATACGCATTGTGACGATCATAAATTGCTTAGCAACCATATTAAAGCAATCGAATCGCTACCCGTGAAATATTTTTCATTGAATAGTTTCGATGGCCATCTGTGGTCTTCATCATCAGTTCCACTTCCCCAAATTATACTTTCTGAATGCAAATGCTTGAGTTGTTAATGAAAATACCAAAATTGCTATATGTATGCCTATAATATTTGAGGAGTTCCCTCAATTCCTCATGGATCCCATCATCAGAACTGGAGTTTGACAAAAATGGGACCAATCTGGACGTATGTCCTTTCAAATAAAAAAATATTTTTTTAAATCGGTTCATAAATGACGGCGTACTGAGGTAACAAACATAAAAAAAAAAAAAAAATAAAAAAAAAAAAAACATACAACCGAATTGAGAACCTCCTCCTTTTTTTGAAGTCGGTTAAAAAACGTTTATTCGCGGTGAACATGACGCAAAAAAAGAACAAATACATAAAATAATAAAAGGTAGGGGGGAAACATGCGTCACATTCACGCAAAACGGCCATCGCTCAGCATTATGCTGCGACCCTATGCTAGACAGAGCCCCAGCGCTGGTTTTCAGCGACAGCCGGCGCTTTTTATGTACTCGTTGTCCGCGTCTGGGCCGGTCGACAAAGCTTCAGTGCCTGTCACGGAGGACTCCTAACCCTCGTTCAAAAGGTAGTTGGAGCTAGAGGATGTTATAATGCCCAACTTCTGGTATAGCCAATGAAAACTATCAACTAGGGATTTCTTTACAAAACATTATCATAGATTACGATTACCTTTTTGACATGAGGACTACCTCATGGGGAGCCTATGGGAGGAACGGATATATAGAACTCCTACTGAATAAAACCAGATCATGTGCCTTCTGCTTCTTTGGGTCGGGAGAGAAAGATTCACTAAATTATGTTCTGCGCCATCACGATTCTTCTTCATCACCATCATCCACACCAGACTTCACCCACTATACTGAGCACAGGCCTCTCTTTTCTTGTGCCAATCCCCAAGAGCTGGTTGGAGCCAGACGATGCCATAATACTTGCCATCTTCTAGGATAGCCAATGAAAACTATCCCCACGTTCCTGTGCCAACCATTCAAGTTTTGTCCACATTTAGCTGCATTAGTATATTCATTACAATAGTTGCTTTTAAAGCTCAATTTAATTCTTCACCGAAATGTTTAATCGCGAAATCGATTATTAGAAATTTTTGCCTATCCTTGCGAATGGTATTATCTTTTCAAAGGCCAGAGAGAAGCCGCAGGAAGTAGTAGTGGTGTTAACTAAATACCTCCGTCTACGTTGCCGCCAATCTTATTAACCACAGTTTAGATATCTTATTTAAACCTTGAATTACCTTTATTAGAAAGCCTGGCAAACGTTTAGGGATTGAGTAAGTGGCTTACGGATCCGGCTAGTTAAGTAAGGTGGTAGGTATTTGATGACTTAGCTATTTTTTAGCCAACTAGATGGACTGACGACCTTATGAACCTTCTGTGAAACAATAAAAAAGCAATTCGATTTTCGAAGAAGTTTTTTGTGGTGTTGGTTTTTATTCCATTTTTTTTTTATAAATTCAAACCACATTATTGAACATAATCAGCCTATAATGTTCCCACTGCTGGGACACAGGCCTCCCCTCTGTGAGAGGGAGTGGGCTGTACGCATTATTGAACAGCGGGTTATAATTCAGTAGGTACTATCTTTTTACTCGGCTAGGCCCAGGGCTACTTGAACTTACTGTAGGTTAGGTTTGCATGACAAAATATAATTTGACATTATCGAGCAAAGAATATTTAGTTTTATATGCCTGTTCATTATTTTAACAGTTCACCTGAACCAGTCGTATACCTGGACCTTCACGACAAGTAGATACACAGGTTGTTAGATAATCAAAACACGTCTTATCAAACATTCACACCTTCGTTAAGTTAATAATGGTTTAGTTAGGTTCAATAGCAAACGCCGCGGCTTTTGAAGGTAATTTTGTTAACCTGCGATTGTAAACCTGCGAATTGTTTTGGGTGATCTGCATAACTATTCACTAACGTTTGATACATTTCCGTGCCGAATCGAACATCAAAAATACTTTATATATTGGACCAACCGTGAATTGGACCAATCGCGAATTAGACCAACCGCGAATTGGACTAATCGCGAATTAGACCAACCGCGAATTGGACCAACCGCGAATTGGACCAATCGCGAATTAGACCAACCGCGAATAAGGTGAAACAAACCAAGCGCGTCTAAACGAATCAGTTTTGTCAGTTTAAATCAAAAAGACGACCACGATTCTTCCGGCAGCTTCTTCATTCTTCTGCTGTGGGAGGCATGGCAAATCAGTCATTGAAAATTAGGCATTTTCGATACGATAACCTGTCGAATGGTTGTGAATAGCTATGCAGATGAGCTAAATGTTTTTGGCTTTTGGGTGCAACTTTGGACTAACAAGATAATTCTAAATAAATATTATCCACCTGTGCCTATTTGGGTCACTGCATAAGAAATGCATTATTTACCTCTATAGGTAATGTCAGTCGTCCTATACAGAGAAGGAACGACATGCTTGTTTGATTTAAGGCACGTTCAGTTTTCATAAATAAAATAAAGTAGGACGTATTTTTAACCTATTCGGAATTAGCCCTGCAGTGGGACAGTGACAGGATGGTATAGTAATACCTATTATAATATCAGCCTGTCTTCTGATCTTTGACAAACGTTACGGCTCGCCAGAAGCCCGAAAGTCCGACAACCAGTCTTACCAAGAGTATCGTATTACCCAGTAACTGCGTTGTGGAGGTCAGATAGGCAGTTGCTCCATGTAAAATTTTGGTATTCAGCTGCATCTGGACTAAAACCCGACCCCAAAATAGTTGGGAAAAAAGGCTAGGCAGAGGATGATGTTTTCAACCAACACGTTAGTCAGTAACGTTTCGAAATACGTATCGTTGCAGGCTTAGTCCAGTACCATACGGCAGTTTTTTAAGATAACCTTGAATAATTAGCATATTTTCGCTTGACTACACAAACTAAGCGGTGTGATGAACCAATGGAAATCTATGAGGTCAAGACTGTGTGCTACTGCTATAATGTAGTTGCAAAAAACATCCATATCAAAGCAATTTTCGTGTGATACCTTGCTTGGTAAATTGAAGGGGGTACCTTGATAGAAAACATAGGGCATGATTAGAGTTGCGGTTAGTTAAATAGTTATACATAATATGTGTGCACCATATTTCTATCAACATAATTAATTTATCTGTCATTGCTTAATTTTTAATACTTTGTACCTATTGAGTATAGTCATTTTAGTACATCCTATTCACATAAATATAATTATAATTAATGTAAAAAAATGTTGTAAAACATCAGTAACTATGGAGTTTCTTGCCCATTTTTTCTTATAAAAAACTACCTTTTGGCGCCTAGAATCACTTCCAGACTTTTTGTAAATTTTGAAATTTAAGAGTGCCTTTTAATAGCATACTTGAAATGCACGATTTGAATTTGGCTTTATTTTTTCTTTATGTAAATTTACTACCTATATTAATGTAATTTGCTATCATATAATTGTGCTTTTGTGTGTTGTTTATGTCTTTTGAGTGCACTAAATAAATGTTTTATCTATCTAAAAATCATCATTATCTATGTATCTTTTATGTCTATGTACCTATGCATTTTACCTTTCTTTATTGAGATCTTTTGGCAACCGCTTACCATCTGATAGGCGGCCTGTTTGTTGACCATCCAGGGACATCACCACCATCATCAGCCAACAGCAGTCCACTAATGGACATACGCTTCTCCAATTGCACGCCATTCAAGTCGAATCGCGGGACAAAGATAAAAATAATTTGCAACAAACCCATGAATGAATCTTTAAATTAATTGAATGACCCCAACGTGCCGTTGCACTTGTAAAAATGATAATATTATCGTGGTTATAATAACTGATATCAATGAACTCAGTAGTCGCTATTGTAACGGTTACGTAACGTCCTGTGCTAAGCAAGCGTGCGTACCTTATGCTTATTAGCCAATCTAGACTCATGAATAAACCGTTATGTTAAATTAACCTTCCATTAAAGGTTGATCTAAGTTTTAGTAGTTTACACATATTTCAGTACTTAGATGTTAACTTTTAGTATTGTTTAAGTTTTAGTTTGGTCCTTGACTCCGAGAGTTTCTCGCTTCACAGTCGGTCATAGTTGTCATTTAAATAGCAAGCCTATTATACTTAATCAGAAGTCTTTGTTAATGTTAACTGTTAGTATTGTTTAGTTAGTTTTGGTAGTCGTAATCAGAAGCATGAAACTAATCTTACCTTTCATGAAATTGTCGTAACGTCCAGTAGTTTGCTCCAGTAGATGACAGTCGCTACATGTTTTTGGAAGAACATTCGATTATTTCGCCTCAGAAATCTTATCGATGCTATGTATGAGGCTACCGACTATAGGTACCTACAGCTGCGGACAATGTCGGTCGACCACTTTTCACACTTATGCCCTTGGTAATAAGATTGAAAAGTGGTCTACCGCCAGTGTCCGCGATTGTCCCTACTAATCTTGTAAAACGAAGGGGACAAGTCCCCACGACACGGGCAGTTCTATTTAAATATTGTAATGTTTTCTTGAACAATACATTTTTCATTATTACTTTTATGTACTTACTTACTTAGATGGATCTAAGTAAGTAAGTACATACAAAGCATCCATAATTGAAGTTTTATTTTTTTGCACTATTAACCAATCAAAGCGATTTGGATGAAATTCTGAGATTAAGCCAGTACTATTCTAGGAAAAACTACACCTATAGGTGAAGTACAACAAGTAATACATTTAAGAGCCATGTGGTTACTACACTGCTCGGGAGTGGTACTACACCACGTGCCATTCTCCCGTAGTGGTTCCAAGGTTCATGATAATTTGTTGTGATTGTAACACAAAACTGGATCCTTAGGAGTCTAGTTTCTGTAGCATTGGCTTCATAGCCAGATAAACTGGATGGTTCTAGCTAGAGTTGCAAGTACCGGTTACATTTCACTTGAAGGTTGATTTTGAAACGAGGAATGTACCTATATTTGTGAATAACATTTACCGAATAGCAACGTTAATCCGAACTATATAAGAGGTACTTTGGGTGCTAGTACAGGGTTTTTCAATAATGACAAGGTATTTTAGACAACCGATGGCGGCCATATTAGATTTTCTATTGGCGCGAATTTTTGACAGATATTGAGTTATTATCAAGACGAGATTGCTAGACAGTTGAACAGCGCGTTGAAATGATGAAAGTGTATTATCAAAAAGGGCGGTTCTGTTTACTTAGGTAGGTACTAGATAATACACATTTGGGTACTGAACTATTTATTTTCAGGGTTGCGAAAATTCAGTTAGTTACAATTATTAAGATGTGGACAGCAATAATTACCTACATGTTACCACTACGAAAGGTAGTCCATCCTGTCAGTACCTACACTTATGCCCATTTGCCCAGCACTGGCCATCAGCGTGTTTACATTGTAGTAATCTAGGTAGTTGCATGTATAAAACATTTTTATTTTCATCGCATGAAGGTTTATAACTGTAATTTATACTAATACGTATCAAAGTACCTATTTTCAAACATTATATAATTTTATTGGTCGCATCAAGATTGCTTTGTATAGTAAATAGTATCTAATAGTACAGAAATAAGTGCATATATACACGCAAGAGGATTCTGAAGCACGCATCTTTCAAAGGGCAGTGTTACGGCAGATACTTACTAAGTAGTAAATAGTAAAAGCTATGCCTTACATGTTATAAAAAAAAACCGGCCAAGTGCGAGTTGGACTCGCACATGAAGGGTTCCGTGCCACCATATAATATTTAACACTACATAGAAAATAACGGCAAAAAAATCACGTATGTTGTACGGGAGAGCCCCCTTAAATATTTATTTTAGTCTTTTTTGTTTTCATTCTGTGAAAATTTCAACTGTCTAGTTATCACGGTTCATGAGATACAGCCTGGTGACAGACAGACAGACAGACGGACAGTGGAGTCTTAGTAATAGGGTCCCGTTTTTACCCTTTGGGTACGAAACCCTAAAAACATTCAATGGAAACGAATTGATATTGAATAATGTCAATTTAATATATCGGCCAGTGGTAGGTATCGGCCCCGACATTACGAGATGTAGGTCGTGAGTCCGAAGTTCCGAACCCAGGCAGATACTTTACTTTGTGTATTTAATTTCATCATCACTGCTCTCAAAACGGTGAAGAAAAACATCGTGAGGAAACCGCCATGTCTTAGAACCAAAAATTTGAAAACATGTAACATCTAGTAACCCGCACTGGGCCCGCGTTGTCGATTACGGCCCACTCCCTCATATATTATATAGGTACCTACGTACATAAAAATATTATAATTACGCGAAGGTAAATAAACAATCTCAAGTGTCAAAAATGTGTCCATAACTCCATAAGCTTATGACCGGTCAAAAAAAGCCACTAATGTCACAGAGACAAAAAAAAATCCAACGAAGTTAAACAATTTGCACGAACTGGGTCAAGTTCAGCCATAAAATGTCTCTGGTATTAAGGTATGCCCATAAAGGTGCCTACGTCGTGTGATGAAACATACAGATATGTTGGATTGTAGGATTTACCAGTAATGTACGTGTTTCCGTACATTGCACGTTTGTAATCAATGGCCCACGAGACATTAAGGGGATGTGGTTTTGCTTGAATTTATTTTGTGTAGACATTTTATAATAATAATATAATAAGACATTTATTTCAGACGTAGTCCATATACTGTTAGTAGCACAAAAAACCTTAACTCTACTTGTTGGTTTTAGTTTTACAGTATAATTTATTCATATTCATTTATTTATTTGCTTTGTATATATATGTATATTTATTTGCATATATTTATTGTTGTAGAGGTGTAACAATGTATGTACCTACATGCACCTTCATTGCGCGACACACTTTCAACCACAATCTGAATAATGTTTAAGGATATTGCTAATCCATTGCTTCATATGTTCGAAAAATGTGTTTGCTCGACAAGGTAAATAACGCAATGAATGTTGTTGAACTGTCAAAATTAAAGTCATTGCTACTGATAGTGTGTTACGCAATTAGCCCGATGTATATGTGATGGTCGACATTAATTTGAGTTACATTTACTTTAAACTATCACCAAAAGGTTGTAACATAATATCTCACTTGTCACAAAGACGCGAGCTACGGATTGCGCCAGAATTTTATTTTCATTTAAATAAGTACGTATGTTAGAACAGTACATGTGTCGTACGTGTCTCCAAGGCTTTACTGTGAAATATATTTTGTTTGATCTCCAAATGATTTTCTGTTGAGAATTCTTGAAGGGAATAAATTGTGGCGCTTTATTGACATAGCGTAGGATTTTGTCAATCTCTTTTATTGTGGAAGTGGCATTTCGTGTGGGTATTTTTTTTTTTCATCTCTGATTTAGGTATAACTCGATTTGAGTAGGTCCCTACTAAAAAACTCATCGAAGTAGTGTATATTTGATACATAGTTACTGTTTATTTATTTGTTTTGCATAGTTCACAAATGAACGATAGAATTATTTGTATATTTATTCAGTAGTACTCTCAAATACATTTATGTTGGTTCAAACATTAACTTTTTCGAGTTTTACCGTGCACGGACATCATCGACAACACCGTAATAAAACAAACTTGAAACAACAATAAATTACAATAATAATTATAAACGAAATATGTATCTATTATTAACGAGCGAACATCTGTGACTGAAAGGGCGTATTCCACATTGGGCACCCGTTTAAATGGCACATGAATGAATGTGCCGCTGTGTGTCAGGTGCATTCACTCAGGTGCCATTTAAGCGGGTGCCCAATGTGAAATAAGTCACCGAAAGTGGTGGAGGAATGTTTTTGAAATTAATACAGGTTGTTCCTAAAAGTATGTTTAGTTAAGTGTGTGCATGTTGTTTGTTAAGTGTTTGTGTGTGTTGTGTAAATAAAAACGCATACCATCCCCTTAACAGATCGCGTGAGCCTATCGCGAAATGTCTGCAGTGTAGTGCAGTGTAGTGTTGCCCAACTATTCTGAATCAGTACCTTCACTCATTAGTTGAAGCACTATTACTAAACTTTGTAATTTTCCACGAGCTAACCTTTCAATAAACTTTACATTCTTGAATGGAATATTCCATATAAATAAAACGAAGTCTGGTTAGTTACACCATTTATAACTCAATAACGGCTGAACCAATTCTAATGATCTTTGATTTGTTGAATTTGTCTCCGCCCCAAATAGCAGAATAATTTATAACATGAAAACATCATGAAAAAAATTAATTAGAAATAGAAATAGAAATAGAAAAATATTTATTGTCCAGGTAATACAATAAGCAGGTTCACTAGTTAACAGCAAGTTAAGACGACATGAGTAACTTAAAATATTACCTACAGCTAGGTTACAATATAGTATTAACTAGTGAGCCCCAAACTAGACAGTTAGTCTGTATCTTGGGGCTCGGAATACGACTACCAGAGTGGAGACTAGAGAGGTGATTTCAGATTTGGTATGGTACATTTGTATGTGTGATCTTTGTGTGGTGTGTGTGTGTGTGTGTGATGTGTGAGTGGTGTGTGAGCGTCTGGTATATGTGTATGAGTGTGCGTGTTTGTTCCATTGTCCTTCGTTTGTTTTGGTGTCAGGTCAGTTTCTTTATATCAATTGTTCGGAGTCATCATAACCAGTGTTATGCAAAATTTCCTTAACAATTTTTTTGCAGCCGTATGAAGTAGTATTTTTAATTTCGCAGAGTTTGCAGACTTTATTGTATGTATTAATGAGAGAGTAGGCCGGGGAGCGTCTTGCTAGCAATGAGGTGCTGTCAGGTGTTGGGATTCTGTAATTTCTTTTGCTTATGATAGATGCGTAGTCAGGTCTTCTTTTAATATTTTTGTGCGTTTTTGTGCAGGCAGAAAGAATAAAAAGCTGGCGAACTCTAAGGACTCTCGTTTCACGGTAGAGTAGATCAGTAGAGAATCGGTAGGGCTTCTTAAAAGTTACTTTAAGAAGCGCCCTCTGTGCTCTTTCAGCTTCAATTAAGTGGGTCTTTCCAGCACTACCCCACACGCTGATGCAATACTGAATTATCGATTGGCATAGCGCTAGGTAAACTTGTTGTAGTGTGTCTGTGGGCAGACAGTCTCGTAGTCTACGCATGGTGTGAATAAGTTTTCTTATTCTGCCAGAAAGGCTGGATATATGTTGTTTAAACGTTAGGTGGTCGTCGATAAGAATACCAAGGTATTTAATGTAAGAAGTACGTTCAAGAGGAGGACAGTCGCAAGACGAAGTAGAAGTGTTAGAAGAGCAGTCATGTAGTTTGAGTTTAAGATGTTCCGGTGGGTTTGAAGCGGCGGTTTTAGAGAAAACAATGTATTTCGTTTTACTGCCATTTAGCGTAAGCAGGTTTCTGTCCAGGTTGTTTGCAATTAGTGATAATCCCTCTTCTGCTAGGGAGTGTACATGTTCCCACGACTTTCCGTGAAATATTACGGCAGTGTCATCTGCATAAGTTATGATTTCAGCATTATTTACGGAAAGGTTTAGTATGTCGTTAATATAGACAATGAAAAGCGTGGGACCAAGTACACTTCCCTGTGGAACTCCAAAATCAATGGGAAGTTGATCACTAGTGAAAGAGCTTACTTTTGTATACTGCTTCCGGTTTGTCAGGTAGCTTTTAAACCATTCAAGGCATATTCCTCGTATTCCTATGCATTCTAGTTTCTTAAGGAGGAGGCCCGTTGAAACCGTGTCGAACGCCTTTGCAAGATCGAGGAAGATGGCTAGGCATTTTTCATTTTTCTCAATATGAGAGGAGACACAATTGGCAAGAAGACTTGCAGCATCCTCTGTTGACCTATTCCTTCGGAAACCAAATTGATTATCAGATATAAGACGATTTTTATCAATGAAAGAAATAAGACGGGAATTAACTATCCTCTCTAATATTTTAGAGACAGAGCTTAGCAGTGCTATAGGTCTGTAGTTATCTGGTGCATGTTTGGGACCGCTTTTGTAGATGGGGGAAACCGCAGCTATTTTCCAACATTCTGGGAAGGTACCGGTCTCAAGGCTCAGGTTGAAAATGTGCATCATTGGTACTAGTAAAGATTTTAAAGCTCTTTTGATAAGAATAACCGAAATTTTGTCAGGTCCTGGAGCACTATCGACTTTGAGGTCAGATATGATTTTGTTAATTTCGTAAGCATCTGTCGGTTCAAGGAGAAGAGAGTGTGGGTTTGATACGTTAGATGTGTAAGTTTTTATTAAAGATTCATGAGATAGTTTAAGTTTTTCTAGTATTTTATCTGCCAGGCGGGTTCCTACTGAGGCGAAGTATGAGTTACAGGAGTTAAGTGTTTCTTTTTCTCTATTGGGGCTCAGTAGTTGGGAGGTTTCATTACTTTTAGGAGATATGTGACCTATAGATTTTATTGTTTTCCAGAGGTTTTTTGGATTGTCTTTGTTATCAATAATCTGTTGGTTATTGTACTCAGATCTGATTTTTGAAAGAAGTTTGAAGAAAAAGTTTCTGTATCGAGTGTATATTTTATTTCGGACAGGATCATCAGGGTTAGATTTACAATCATTGTGCAATTTGTCCCGATGGATCATGCATCTTATTAATCCCGGGGTGATCCATGGTTTTATGCATGCCAATTTCCTACCAATTTTTACATTTCGCGTGTGTTTGTCTACAGTGGAAGTAACAATGTTCGTAAATTCAGTGGTTGCTGTGTTTACATTTGTGTCATTTGTGATTACAGACCAGTCAACACTGTTTAGGTCAGCAATAACTGCTTCGGTATCTGTTTTACTTATCCATCTCTTTGCAGTACTAGTTGAAGGTTTGCTTGAGGAAATGTTAGCAATAACTATATCATGATCAGTAATTGAGGACTTGCAAACGACTCCAAAGCATTTGTTCTGACACTTTATAAATATGTGGTCTAGGCACGCTTTGTCCCTAATTTCTCATACATTCGTTCTTAATTATTGATTCTGAGGCGATGCGAGGTCAGCATACTTTCTTGATAAAATTAATAGGTGGCATAAGTGGGATTGGGCCGATCATACCATAGTCGTCACGCAGTGAGTGCCTAAACATTGGTGTCGTCATCAAGGCCGACCTAGGAAATGATGACGTGACGACTTCGATTCAGTCTTAGCCATCAGAGGTGACAACGGAAAGAGAGATGTGGAGGTCTATGGGAGACCTTTGCCCAAAGGTGGAACTGTAGGATATAGGGTGGCTGGGTCATCGACACTCAGTCAGTTAAAATCGGTTAAAAAAAGGTCAAAATATGCAATTTCTTTTTTTTAATAACTGTTGAAAAATTTCAATTCCCAAGAATTATGTACCGAATCCATGGTATAATCCGTGCGCGATGAGAATGGGATGGAACCTTGTCAAAGTAAATCGAAAATGACAGTTCTCAAATAAAATAATTACACAATAATATTTAAATCTCGCATTTAAAATAAAACTGGAGCAGTAGCTCGACTCGACTGATCTTTTTCATCGTACAACATGATGGAATGACTATTCCATCATGTTGTAACACACACTACGACAATTTACCTATTTTAGTAAGAAATCATATTATTAAATTATATTATTATTATCAAATAATAATTTATCCGTTGTAATGACCATGATTATTCTTGTCTATATTGCTTTTCTTCACAGTAAATCGATGTTCAGCAACTGTTAAAATCAGACTTTTCGTATACTTATACCCTGAACAGTTCCTGACCAGTGATTAGTCTTTTAATTACGTCACGGGCTGTTGTATCTATACCTCATACTATCAAGTAATAGCACAGAGATATTTTCTTTAATAGCCTTTTCTCTCCATCTACAGCCGACTTCATTCATCCCTGCAACAACACAGAGCCGGCCTGTCTTATAAAAGCGACGCAGGATGCGATACCACAGTTTACCAAGGGTCTGCCAGAACTAGGAGTACCACCGTTAGACCCATTCGTCATTGATGAACTGCCCATCCAGCTGCCAGGCATCAAGGTGACGTTTTACGGTGGGAAGGCGACAGGTCTTCGAAAATGTCAGGTCTTGAATGTCGAGTAAGTGAAACTTCTACATTAAATATTAGACTAAACAAAATCACATTGTTTATAATTTAATTCACCAGGTCCGCTTTACTGGCGACTTATCAAAACATCGAAATGTCTTTATTATATGTCAGGTATACACATAAACTATCCGGAATACATTTTCTAAATGATGGTGAAAACGTGGTGAAAACCGTATCAAAATTCGTTGCGTAGTTTAAAAGAACAACGCGGTCACACAGACAGACACGAAAATCGACATAATTATGATACCTATGTATAGTTCAAGAAGTTATTCTATTCGTAAAACCTTTATAATTATCCGTACATTCTATTTTCATTTATCTGAAGCTAAAAATCCATTTAAGGGCTGATTTTACCAAAGTTAGATATCTTTTAACCGTGGAATAAAATTGACGTCTGACAATTCTAGTAAGTATGGAAAAACTCTAGAATTCAAAAAATATTCTAAGGATAAGACTTATTATAGGCATAGACTTATAAAAAATAGAAGGACTCCGCGCCACGCATTTCGAAAGTGAAGCACCGTGCCGATCTATGTGTGTGTGATTGACGATTGACGCTGTCGTGTCACGTAATGGCGGCCGGTCGGCATACTATGATGTAAATGTGAGCGTGAGGCGTGTTTGTACAAGCGGTAAATACAATACTTACTATGCTTCACTTTCGATATGCGTGGCGCGGAGTCCATCTTTTTTTATATGTCTATGATTCTAGGTACAAAAGTTTGGTGGAATTCGTCCTACGTATTTTTTTATGAATAAGGTTTCCAAGTCATATTTTATTCTGGTTTGTATAAGAAGCCATACCTATACGTTTCAGTGCTGTAGTGGGCATAATACCAGTTAAAGATCTTGGGGCTCCCAATACACAAATAAATTGACAACACAACGTCTCACAAATTAATTATATATAAACTGTATTGTGCACCACAAAAATACAAAATAAATACATTACTTACAGAAAGTATTTTATTGTCCAGGCAATACAAATCAAATCAACAGTTTTTTTTTTCAAATTAGGCTGAGAGTCAGCACTTTTCGAACGTCAAAATTACATAAGACAGTCTCCCAAAACGCCCGCCCTTCACAGTTAGCAAGTTTACACGTTAATAGCAATTTGAGACGACATGAGTAGCTTAAGGTGAGGCACCAAACTAGACTGTTAGTATGTTAATTGCTTTGTGCTTGTATTGTTAAATAGTATATATTTTGTTGTTATTTATTTATTAGAATTAATTTTATCTTTTTGTGTGCACGTGTTTCTGTGACAAATAAACCTATTTTTCTTTATTTCTTTCTTTATGTATCTTGGGGCTCGAGGTACGAATTCCGAGAGACGGAACCTCAAGAGGTGATTTCAGATTTCATTCCATTAAACAGGCTTTTAAAAATAAACATTTAAAAAAATAACACTTAATCACTCTTGCGATTATTTATAAAAAAATGTCATTAATTTATTACCGAAAAAAACCTGTGTGCGCGACCATATGGTGCGTTTCAAATTGTTGTTTAGAGATTTCTGTTTCTAAAAACGTGTTTCTGAAAACAAAATTAAAATGGCATTTATTAAGCCCGATAATTTAATGTTCTGGATATTTTATTACAGTTTCAACTGCCCCAGAATCTAAAACACCTTGTCATCCCACGCTTGTGAGAGGCAACTAAAGACCGTATGCTAGAGACCTAAACCTATTTACTTGTAATGGATTTACTTTAGAGATACTTATGCAATATTGTCTACTAGTAGTACCAATAAAACCACATACCTAAATACATACGGTTTTCTATTACTAAACAAACATTTTCTATCTAAGTTAACTTAGCGGCATGTAGCTAGTTACGATAGTGAATAAAGTATGTAATTAGTAAAAATATCTATCTTTTGTATAAAAATCTATTTTTGTTCGTCTCGCAAAAACGCGAAACGGCTCTACCGATTCTGATGAAACTTTAGTAAGTTGTTGATAAGTGTAGAAGGTTTCTAGCAAGAAAAATGGAGAAGGCATTGCAACGCATTTCAGGCATTAGCTAGCGGCATGTAGCTAGGTACGATAGTGAATAAAGTATGTAATTACTAAAACAATCTATAATAAACAAAAAACTATTAATCTAAAAATCTATTGCCGTGCGCTACTCTCGCAAAAACTCAAAAATGGCTCCACCGATTGTATTTCAACTTCGGTAAATCAACGTGATTACGCGCCGGACAAGGTTCATGCTTGAACAAGGTACTTAGAACACTAGGCTGCACGTTCGTGGTAACAAAGACAGCATAAGCTGGCCACTCATTATAATCAAATCTCGTAATATGCTAGGCCAGATCAAGACCAAGTATTACCATATCAAAACTACGTTAAACAATACATTGTTATGTTAGGTATGATTGGTTAAAAGAAACTGCACAGCCTTATAAATCCCATAGGGCAAACCAATCTTGCGGGTCAAAAAAACATAATACTCAGGGTTATTTTAAATTGACTTGTATTTTTTTAAATTTGCCAGAATTCGTCACTAAATATCACTTTTCTTTAAACTCTCAAATTGATTGACAACCATTGCTATTCCATTGGGTGCTTATTACTTTAACAAACCTTTCGATGTAAACACATTTTCAAAAATATCAAACAGTTAAACGTTGAAGGAAGGAGTTCATTAAACATTTTCAAAATACATCTCCTTACATGAACTTTGACACCAGTTATATCAAAACATTATTATGAACTTTGGGTAAGACATCTGCATTTAATCAGCTATCTAACGACGTAAAATTAAAAAAAAAAAGTTGAGCTGCCTGTTGGCGCCGCGGATCGCTAATGTGACACTGTCAATGTCATCGAGATGTCAACAAGACCTGCGTGTGACGGCTGGCGTTTTCCCGCGCTATTCCGTTGAAGAAGTGATGACATGCGTTTCTGTGTCAAAAGTTTTCATTTTACATTTTTTATAATTACTCATTGTAAAGTTGCTGATTAAACCTTAATTCCATCAACAAAACAATGAGTTCGTTATTTAACTCCCAAACATTGGTCCTTCGAGCCGGATTATCGTCATCGAAAAGTATCGTTCCAGTAAAAACCTCAACACGAAAAAGAAGAACACGAACACTGCCCATGAAGCAGTGGATAATGCTGGCGAAGTCGAATTTACAATTTTTTTTAATATTTAAAATTGAGTGATAATCGAATTAATTAACTGGCTTAAGTTATCTTTTTATCTTCTCGCTACACAACAACTCTTACTACATTATGTAGCCAGGTCGTGGTTTTGCATGTTGAGACGCCACTTTTGAGTAGTTAACTTTACAGACGTGATGGGCGTCGATATCTCTAAACACTAAACAACAGTTTTTCTCAACTCATACTTCAAGTAACTACATTAACAACGGTTGACGAACTCACGCAAAACCGGCCAAGTGCGAGTTGGACTCGCATACGAAGGATTCCGTACTACCACACAATATTTAACACTACATATAAAATAACGGCAAAAAAAACACGTTTGTTGTATGAGAGCCCCCTTAAATATTTATTTTATTCTGTTTTTATTCTATTTTTTGTTATAGCGGCAACAGAAATACACATTCTGTGAAAATTTCAACTGTCTAGATATCACGGTTCATAAGATACAGCCTGGTGACAGTAATAGGGTCCCGTTTTTACCTTTTGGGTACGGAATCCTACAAAAAACCACCAAATCTTTATATTTATTTTATTTTATCGTGTTTAGATACCTATCGATATCCATCGCGTCTACGTAGTTTAGCCAGCCAATTAAAAATAATCCTGTATAACCTACATACAAGGGTTTGCTCTCGTATGTAATAGGTTTGTATTAAAACCTAAGCACTACTCAGTAGTTTACTTGTTAAATTAAATTATCTTTGACATAATACTCAGATTTGGAAAATTAGAAACATTATTTAAATTATTGTTTACCGAAGGTTTGTTATCATATTTCTCACCTCTTGGTTCAGGATACGTTCAGGTTCAGGTTTGAAGTCTAAACCACAGAGTACTGTCTAAACAAAGCTAAGAGCTTAAAAGTTTGACATAAAACTTCAAATGAGTAAAAAAAATAAAACGTAAGTAATATGAAAGATTTCACTACATTCAACGTTTTTAGGGGTTAAATGTGAATACCCAAAACAGCTTGTCCAGGTTTACAAAATAAGGACTACACAAAACCTTTTCTACGCAAGGATTTAGAGGAAATTGTTGGAAACTCTTAGCTTGTGCCCTGAATCACATTTGAACAAAGAAACGATTATATCCGCCTCAAATGGTTTCAAAGCTTCAGAGATTATCTTTGAAATTCCTGCGGGGAAGATGCTTTTGTCTTCGTCAAGATATATTGAAGGCCATGGTTTCCACGGCTAGTAGGTCACATTGCTTCTACTTTTATAATAAAATATGTGGAAAATAGGAATAAAGTAAAAATATTATCATGAAAACAAGGAAGCTTTTTAGTAGAATTTGAAAAGATGACGGCGAAAATGACTTGCCGTGGTCCATGTTTTCAAATTTTTTTTTTTTTTTTTTAAGTTGGCAACACTTTGGTGACTGAGTATTGTAGGTTTCTTTATGCTTCAGTAAACATGAGCAGTGGTGGCCCAATGGTAACGGTCGACTCGAAGCCAGACAGGCACTTTATGTAAATTATTTGATCATCACTGCTCTCAAAACGGTGAAAGAAAACACCATGATGAAACCGGCATGTCCTAGAACCAAAAATTCGAAGACATGTGACACCTACCAACCCGCACTGGGTCGGCGTGGTGGATTACGGCCCACTCTCTCTCAGAGAAGAGGCCTGTGTCCCAGTAGTGGGAACATTTTAGGCTGATTATGCAGTAAACATGTCCCATCAGTGGAACCTGCGTTTTCTAAACACAACACAAGAGAAACGCTACAAAAAGGACCAATAAATCTGCTTTCACAATAAGAACCGGAAAATCCAGAAACGAAACTTCAAAGCACACTATCGCTTTAAAGTTTAAACGTTAAGCTATATTAAGCTATAGTTTGCATTCGGTTTTAATCGTATCGCTCCGAGCAGCAAACGGCAATGTCTTTAAGTTCTGCAGTATTGTTTGAAGTTGATATTAAACTGGACTTTGGACATGAATTTCAATCCGAAGATTATTATATTGCATAAAACTAAATATACTGACACAAGCTAGCAACACAATTAAGAATAATTAATTGTATACAATATTAAAACATATGTAGATATCCATCTACATATATTATTAATGATAATAAAGCTGAAGAGTTTGTTGGTTTGAACGCGCTCACTTCTGGGAATACCAGTCAGATTTGAAAAATAATTTTGCATTTGCTAGGTAGCCCAATTCTTGAGAAAGGTAATAGGCTATTTAACATCACGCTACGTCCCGTAGTAGCCGAGCAAAAAGAACAAAGTCAGAAATAACGCTAAGCGAAAACGAGGTTATACGGGCAAATAAAACTAAGACGCTTTTTGTGTCTATCTAAGCTGCTCAATGGATTTTGATACGGTTTTCACCAACAAATTAGTAAATTTATTTCGGAAAGATTTGTGTATTACATCCTTATTTAACTAAGGGCTGATTTTTTCGATTCATTCCGGTCTGATCCCCTGACCTCCACCCCCCCCTCCCAATGCCAGATAATTTTATCTCAAGTATAATATAAACATTTTTGAAAGTTCTTGTATACAAAATCTGTCAGACGTCAATTTTATTCCACGAATAAAAATTATCTGGCGATTGAAAAATCAGCCCATAATTAAATATAGCAAAGAAATCTCCATATTTAATCATCAAGGAGTCTCGACCTCTTTGATTAATCATGAAAAAATTAAACCATGGATACACTTTCATTGGACTAAAATGAAGATGACCTTGAAAAAACAACTCGTTCTTATAAATCTTCTACAAATCCAAAGCATTTATTCTCCTTTTATATCACAAGGCAACTCATCCATTAAACTAATTTTCTTTGAACGCGTGTCGCAATCTAAATGCTACTTAAAAGTAGCTCTTACCTAACTACGAAAGAAATCTTGCTACACCGCAGCAATGCGGTTTTATTCTCAGGCCTCTTAGTGAGTTGACGAAACCCTTTGTGTTTTGCTACTAAACAAAACAAAAGGACTTTACAAGGATAACGTTGATGTGACATATTATTGTTTTAGGAAAAACGCGACAGGTTATTTATCTGGTCAATTATGAGACCTTGTTTTTATAACGTATACGCTTTTATAATAAACTACCAAGCCACGTTCAAGATCTAAGCCTTAATAAATTCAAATCATTCATTAAACGTAAGTTGTGCCAGAAAGCCTTTTATACTGTTAAGGATTATATTGAGGACAAAAAGGCTTGGGATTGAGTTGCTTCCAATTTTTACATTTTGAATGTTTTTTTTTTTTTCTCTATATACACATTGACATTAATTAATAAATTTTATATAAACATTGACATTTGCTTACTTTGTAAAGTATTATATTATTTTATTTATTGTGCATGTGAAGACAATGTGGGTCATTTTATCATTATTTGTTTGTTTAATTTTTATTATTCTCTTTATTCTGTTAGTTTTTTTTCTAGGTCTGGCAGTTTGAGTAGTTGATGTGGCCTACCCAAATGCCCTTTCTTTGATATTGTTCGTCGAATCGTTGAGCTCCTTAAGTTTTGAGTTGAGCTGCACGATTTCTGACAAATGCGTGCACTGACTGGACAGGTCCTCTCAATCTGTGTGGTTCTTTCCTCAAAAGACCGTCTCAGACATCGATCTACATGGTCTTCATATAACCTGACCAAGATTAGGTATGTCTGGACTTTAAAAGAGAATGTGACCTCTGAGTTTGTTTCGGCCTTTCTTCTCAGAGTAGTCGTATAGGAAACGCCGACCTCATCTAGTTTTATAAAAAATATGATTGACGTGTAAAAGTGTTTGTGCAAACCTACTTAGGCCTGAGTTCACCAACATTCAAACCATCGGTTAGGTATCTAAACAGTTGATTTAGTTGATTGAGTTGGTTGTTGATACTGTTTAAATCTACAAAATAAAAATCATTTATCAATTATCATAACATCACAGGGTCACTGCACTTAAACACTCTCAGGAGCCCTCAAAACTTGAACTCAGTTCTGACTACACCATCGCGTAGTGTTTTGCTCATTAATGTACCACCAAGTTTTAATAATTATTTAGGTATACTGGTTTCTTTATTTCGTCTTTTGACTTAATCTGACAAACCTAAATATCAAACAACCTTAGGTTTTTCAAAGCTACGCAGCCCAAAAAACACTTCCGAAGACCTAGAAATCTCTTAAAAATCAACCCTCAAAATACTACTAGTAAAGGACCCCATATTTAGATCCAAAAGATACTAGCACTTTCCAACCTACTTTCAAAAATAGAAGCGGAACCGTTTATCCGAATATAAGGCTTTTCTGGGACGAAGTATGGGGCTTATTATGTTGTCGTCGGGTAAAAGGGTATGACATATCTAAATTGTTTTTCCTATTGTTATACGGCACCAAGGGTTCTGAGATGTGGGATAAAAAGGCTTAGAGAAACATTTTGTTTAGAAATGATGAATACAGAAGTGAGTTGCTTAAGCTTTTGGGGTGTCAATTTTGATTGTGTGTATAAAGAAGTATTTACTAAAAAACCCCTGCTCTAGTTTTTTCAAAAATAATTCAACAATGCATATTTACTGAGCTGCAGATCCGCTAGTCTCTGTTTCTACCGGCAAAGCTGTGTTAACTTTTGTGAGCGCACAGTGTAGCACACTTGTGCACGAACATGTTCACTGAACAGAGTTGTCTGCCTTCAGTTAATCAAGTGTGTACGCGTCGACGCGAGTCCACTGCTTGCATGTGTGCGCGCGTATGCAGATGTGCGCGAACATGTCTAGTGTTCGCGCACAATTCTTTATTGTTTGCTTGAGTGATTCGACCAGAAAAAACATTTGTGTCGTACACTGTGCATTACAGTGCGGCACAGTTCAGCACACTGGTGGAATCGCACCTTTACATGAGACACTGCTTACAAGGTCGCTGGCAAAATACGAGTATGTATGGCCTATCTTTTTTAGAATTCTGTACCTAAAGGGTGCCAACGGATCCCGAATCCTAAGCGTCCGCTGTGCGTCCGTCTGTCCTTCTGTCTGTCAGCGGGCCTATATCTCATAGGTAGACAGTAGAATTTTCACCATAACCATACAACCGCCACTACCATAACCATATAAGAAACGTGTTTTTTTGAATATGATGTAGTGTTCAGTTTTGTACGGTGGCACGGAACCCTTCATGTCCAAGCCCGACTCGCTCTTGGCCGGTTTTACTTATAGGGCTACTCAAAGGCACGCGCTAATAAAAAAAAAACTGGAAATTTTGTAAGCACGGTCCTGCAGTTAAATCTTCAAACAAAAATTAAATTGCTTTATTTTAACTTTTCAGAGCAATACTAGAAAAGAATATATTCAATTTGGACGTGCGGTGCAACATTACGATCAAGGGCAAATACACAGCTGTTGGAAGACTACTGCTGTTCCCTATCAACGGTGAGGGAGACTCCAAGATCAAAATTGGTGAGTTGTTTAACTACTGAATAATGCTGCTTCATAATTGAAAACAGTCAAGTCCTTTGAATGTTTCCATGTGTTCCAGTTCGTCCCATTGTCCCATTGTTGTCATCCCACTGGTGGGACTAAAGGGAATTAATTCAATAATATTATATTAAATTTGTTCTCTTTCGTCCCACTGATTTTGTTAGTACCACGAATGAGAATGATTTAGGAATTTTGTTTGTAAGCCCCATTGGTTGTGGGACCATTATAATTAACTAGTCAGCTTTAACTGCACTTATACACCGTTACATTTTGATCGTTTTAATCCATAAAAGGTCATTGTACTCATCATTATGAACAACTTTTACTATGGGACCAACACTGAAATCGTGAAAAAAAAAACAGCTGTTCCCTACATTTTGAAGAGTAATTCGAACATAAATGTAGGGAAAAGCAGTTTTTTTTTTAACGGTGTATAGCGCCTGAAATAGCTCTAAAGTGACTGTTTGCTATTTGTAAATTATCTCACAACAAAAAATTAATCAATCAATCTGCTTAGCCTTTTCCCAAGTAGGTATGTCGTTCGGCTTCTAGTCTAAGCGAATGCAGCTGAATACCAGTATTTTACATTGTGGCCTCCCCACCTTACTGGGTAATACGATACCCGTTGGTAAGAGTGGTTGTCAGATTTTCGGGCTTCTGACGACCTGTAACGACTGTCGAAGATCCTCCAATGCCATCCAAGACCAGCCGCCTAACGTGCTTTTCGAGGCAAAACAGAAAACGAATAAAAAACCTAAATAAACAAAAAAAAATACTGCTTAAAATTCTCTGCTAAGCCTTCAATTCTGAGAAAGCGTAGCAGAGTGTAAAATATATCACAAGAAATAACAGAGAACCATGCATCCTTGTTCAAACTAATTATCACGTCGGCGTCGGCGGTGAAGAGAAAAAAATAAATAAACCGAACACCCCACAAAAAACAAGAGAAAAATAAATTTTCATATTGTGGTACAAATTCTAAAAAGCGCAATACATACTAGCTAACGTTACATGAAAATAAATTACAAATATCACTGAAATGTCTTCATGTATTTTATAAACGGATACAATGCCAACTCGCGATGAAATAGAAATCGTGCATTCGTTCGAATATTAAATAATGAAATTGTTGCGTTAGCGTGTTCGCCTGTTTGTGATGTCTTAGCGATGTATGTTTATGAATATGTTATTGTGGTTTATCGTCTAAATTTATTTTCTTCCAGAATAATGGGATTATTTTTAAATTTTGGTTTAGTCCCATCTATTCCCCTATGCGTTTAACCTACAAAAAATCCCTTTGTTGGTATAAACGCATAGGGGAAGAGATGGGAAGGGGAAGACATGGGACTAAACCCTGCAAGACCATTTTTATTAAATAAATAGCTGACCTTAATAACTAAATTATTGGGCTAACTATTGTAAAGTGTGGTGGATTGGAGAGACTTGACCCTCAACTGATGCTACTTACTTAGCTGTACAGTGTACCTGTACATGGGGATAGTCTTGTACTTTTGCTTTTAATATTTCTGTAGGAGTTATTTTTTCGACTGAGTCAAGTCTTTAAAGAGACCAAATACTGGCTCTATTTTTAGGATTATAAAAAATTTAATTTAACAATATCAACATTAGTCTGGGCTTATCTTCTGCATCTTTTTTTTTTCAAGGGCTTCTTTCTTCAAGTTTAGTTATTCATATTTCTTGTTTTTGATAACGTGATTATTATTGATAACTAGCGGCCCGCCCCAGCTTCGCACGGGTGCAATTTTTTTTTTCAAACAATTTTTTTTTCTCTCCGTAAGAACCATCCTCTTACTTCAAGGAATATTATAAAAAAAGAATTTGGGAAATCGGTCCAGCCGTTCTCGAGATTTGCGCTTAGCAAAACATTTAGCGGTTCATTTTTATATATAAGAAGATTATGTAGTATCTTATAGTAATAGTATATTATCATTATTTTTTGCCAATTTCAAGACTAATTTGATGAATTCACCCCGACATTTACATTGAGTCAAGCACAAGTTCAGAATTAATATTTTTACTAATAAATAATAATGATAAATATGATTGTTTATTCGGATTATTGATTTTCATCTTTAATATACGAATGTTACAGTGAACTCCATCATCAAGTTGAATATAAACACGAAGTACTTCAAGGACGCCGAAGGTCGTGACCACTTCGGGATCAAGAACTATAAGTACACGTTCGATTACGGCGAGAGAATCGTCTATACGATCAACAACCTTTTCAAAGGCAACCCTGAATTAAGTAAGTAGAATTGTAATGCTTCTTTAGCTTTAACTGGAATCTTTGTATATCACGTCACAGTAAATGTCACAAATCTTTTCAAATATGGAGCTAATGGCTTCACGATTAATTTAAAAGTCCATGCTAGTCGGGGCTGATTTTAAAATCTTCAGTTAACTTTTATCTGAGGAATAAAACTTGCTGTTTGACAGCTTTTGTATTGAAAATATGCATATCAAAAATTATATGCCGTTTGAAAAATCCGTCCCTATTCACTTAATCTGAGGCTTTGGTAGCTGGCTACAATATCTTAGGGTCTGGCAAAAAATATTTCCATAAAATTGAGAGGGGTGTTCAAACTACTTTTCTTATCTAAGTTTTAGTCAGAGTCCTGTTCCAATCTTTTTAGCTTGGCACTGACCGAAAACACCACGAGCATTGTTAATTTCTAATTGCAATGGATATACTCTTAAATAAAATTAAGTAACATTTCCACGTGGAGTCCCGTAGCTCTGTTCTGTATGTTATTTCGTCATTAGATGTTTTTTAGCACCAGCTAATGAAACTTAAATGGAACTCCTCCTTGCAAGTTTTTTCGCTTCATCTTTAATTAGCAGGCTTAGTTAATTACTTCTTTATTCTTATTGGGATTCTCATCTTTTTCCAGGTAACACAGTGTTGGCGTTCCTAAATGAAAATTGGCGAATCGTCACCGAGGAATTTGGACAACCAGTCGTGGACTTCGCGTTAAATGTCACCGTTACTACGGCGAAAAAATTCTTCGATGCAGTGCCGTACGATGAGTTGCTCTATGTGCCTATACCTAAGTATTGATAAGTGTTGCCGTTCAAAGATGAATAACGATACAAAAACTTAAATTTTATTAACTTTTTGTATTAAAACTATATAGTAATATGTATTTAAATGTTACCTGCGCTTGAAGCTTTCATATTACTTATTAAAAAAGAGAAATAGATTTTTCTTGATTACGCTTTGTATAAAGAGAACCAGCTTTACCTTTTATACCAAATGTTGTAATTGCTTTTACCACAGGGCTGGCCTATTTTGAGCCTAAAGAATAAGCATTGCCATCCAACGTGGTAATGCTGCCAGCCTTTTGGGCACTTATGCCATTGACAGGGATGCGGACGAATTTTATTTTTGATGCCCATGAGCTCCTGCCTTTTTCTTTCTTTTATTAAATATTTGTATATAGTTTAGATATATATATATATTTGTGTTAAAATGTAAAATAGGTTAAGTGTGTTAGAAATAAATACATTTCTACCAAGTATTTTGTATTTATATGACTCGGAAATAAATATCAGAAGGCAATGTAAGGTGAAAATATTACAAAAATGTATAAATCTCAAATAGTTATTCCTTAGTAGTCTCAACATGTTTTTCCGTGCAGGCGGATATAAATTATTTTATCTCTGTGTTTGAATATGTAATTATTGAGAAAAACTTAAATGATTTATGCAGCAAAGTGAACATGTTTCTCTATACAGGTATTAATTTTATACAGATTATTTTAAAGATAAATCTAATATATAAAATTCTCGTGTCACAGTTTTCGTTGCCATACTCCTCCGAAACGGCTTGACCGATTTTGATGAAATTTTTTGTGCTTATCCGGTATCTATGAGAATCGGCCAACATCTATTTTTCATCCCCCTAAGTGATAAGGGAAAACTTACGCGGGTGAAACCGCGGGGCGCAGCTAGTTACATGATAAATTTTTATGACCGACACTGATTAATTTAATGTCAATATTCGAGTAAATATGTATCCCAAAGGCTTCGAGACATAAACGAAGATAAAACATTACGAGTATTTCTTACAACTTTGCTGAATAAATAGATAATTATCCCATTTTTGTAACTGTGTACCATAAGGTTTAAATTTTCTTACTGACTGTACGTTTCGAAGGATCAAATTGTTGTTCATCTAAAAATGTTCTTTTCCCTTGAGAAATAAGTATCTACCTTAACTATATCTAAGAATTTTCAGTTTTTTTTTTTTACATAGTTCATCATCTGCCTAGCCTTTTCCCAACTATGTTGGGGTCGGCTTTCCCTTTTTACATAGGTACGATAATTATTTTCTGTTAAAAATATTTCACTAATTGTCTAATTTGAGATTCATTGTAATTGTTATTATTAATAAATTGTAAATAGTGTACATTTTTAATTATAAAAAGGTTATTCATTGTGTAATACATAATTTACTTTTGGGTACCTACTTGACACAAAATCGAAAGTTATTCATGTGTTCCTATTTTTTTTTATCTTATGCACCTACGAACATAAGGGTCCGGTCTTTTGTCCCACCAGACAGTGGTAACACTTCCAAGTGTTAGAGCGAAGGATTAAGAAGGAAATTCCTAATCAATTTCTTTGCTATCCATACATTATCCATTATTATCAGCCTATAATGTTCCCACTGCTGGGACAGAGGCCTCCTCTCTTCGAGAGGGAGTGAGCTATAATCTTCCAGGGGCCCAGTGCGGGTTTGTAGATGTCACTTGTTTGGTTCAAGGAAATTCCGGTTTCATCACGATATTTTTCCTTCACCATTTTGTGAGAAGTTTTGATGAAATTATTTACACAAAGTAAAGCGCCTATCTAAGTTCGAACCAACGACCTACAACTCGTAAGTCGAGGCCGATACCACAGGCCACCATTTAATTGCTTTACAGTGTTGCGCAATAACCACGCTGGCATATCGTAGAGTGCGTGCAAAATAAGTCTGCGCTTGGCCGAAATTGGACATAATCTTTTGAGTGTGCTGTGTTCCATGTTTTCCAAAGTAAATAATCGCCATAATTGCGCCGAAAGTGACTAAAAGTGCTGGCAGGGATATAATCTTGTAGGCCTAACGTCGTACGCAGACTTATCTTGGGCGCACTCTAGTACGGAGTTTCAATAGAATAAAGGGCCTGCTTACATAATCTTAGTGGTTTTGTTACCACTGGCGTACGGCCTGCCGTACCTACTTATAGACCTAGACTTCGCAACTGTACTGATCGAGTATTGAAGAATCGTTTTTTTTTTCACTTTAGAAAACCTTAAATAAAGGCCTGAACCTACAGATTTGATTGATTTTATGATTTCAATTAGTCATTATAATATTGAGTACTTAATTTTAATTACTTACCGGTATTGATCAAATCTATTGGCTTTTTAAATATATGAGGTTAATTTAAATGATAGGTATCAAAAAATTTAAAATGAATGAGGCAACGAATAAAGCTTTAACTTGGAGAAGTACCTATTAAAAAATATTCTAAAGTTAACTCTAAACATAGGATATTATTTTAAAGCACAAAAATTAAAGAAAAAGTATTAACAAATTAAAGTATTAAACTTTAATTTGTTAATACTTTTTCTTTAATTTTTACAATAATTTGTAGCCACCTGTAAATATAAAATAAGGTTACAGCGAAAGTCTATAATTTAATCGCATAAAAAATTATCAAAAAACATTGGAAAAAAAAACATTATTTCATTAACTTAAATAGGGTAGTCAGCAAAATTTAATTTTGTCATCGTTGTCTGCCTACCTATTTAATTGTTATCCCATAAAATAATTTTCAGAACTGTATTTTTGTGTAAAGTATTATAATGAAATCTTTATTTTGTCATAAATATTTTTTAAGAGCTAGTCTATGAATTACATAGCTTCTACCCGTAAAAAAAATAAGTTATGAAAAAAAAATGTTTTTTTTTTTCTAACAATTTTTTTTCTTAATTTCTGAAACCTGTTTCTTACAGACAATCTTCACCCCTACCGCTGAAGGTTAGCACAGGACACCCATTCATTTGTCATTTACCTATGCAATTTATGTCCTTCGGAATCTTTTGCTTTCAGCGGTGTCTAGGATTGGGTACTAAAAGCTTTTAATAAAACTGCAAAATTATCTGTTTTCTAATAACAGCTTCTTAAGAACTAAACTTTCGTAGCATAAGCCTGTGGTCTCTTAAAAATCTGCAAACATATTTACTAAATACATAATTTTATCTCTATTTTTATCTATGGAACTATATTAAAATTTTGACAGTTTGTCCTAAAAACTGTCAGAGATAAATAGTTTAAAAAAAACTATTTTTTAAACTGAATGAGGTTGGTATTTCTTATCCGACTTCTCCGAGACGAAACACCAAAAGAAACGAGCCCCAGTCTATTTTAAAGGCTAGACATTATCTTGGTCAGATCACGAAGACTATGCAGATTAGTGTCATATTGGTCATTTGAGAAAAGAAACACACAGATTTGAGTGGAAAAAATATATTTAACGTTGGTAAAATCACAGAACAGATGAAAGAAAATCCACCCGAAAGAGACAACAACTGTGACATAACTTCATTAATATCTCAAACAAAATCCCACATCTAAACAACACAACTTTATTCCTAATGAATAGTGTTCCATGCTCCAAACAAGAGCAATATGTACCCCGTCTAGTTTCCAAAACGCTTTGCATTTAGTTAAACGCTGATTGTGTGGCATAGGACCTGAATGTATAACTAAGTGTGTCACAAATTAATTTATAGAACCTACCGGCTTGTAGAAGCAAGAACATGGATTTAGATTATACATGTTTGGGATTTGTTTTGGTAACTACAGACTACTAGCTTCTGTCTGTGATTTCGTCCACGTGAAATTTCTTGTTGCCCAACCCACCTCGTCGCATCGCATCGCCTGCCTGCGCTAGTACTTCGTTTCCGCTTAGCGTTATTTCTGACTTATTTTCTTTTTGCTTGGCTCCTAGCGTGATGTTATACAACGTGTTTTTTATATCCCATAACTCTAGGGTTATATTCTATATGTAAAAATAATTCAAAAACTCCTAGAATATGTGGCCCAAAAATGCATAGGTTCGAAGATATCATGTATCTAAGTTTCATTGATAAATACGAGTAGGTCATTCATTTTCATTCAAACCATTCATATATAAAGCTAAGAAAATGCGACTTTGTCATACGAGTATTTCACGTAAGGGTGTCTTACATTAATAACTGTCACTTTTAAGAATCATTTTGTTTTTAAAAATTAAAATAAAAATATAAGTGAAAAATAATTCATATGAAAGTTGATTCTTTGTTATGGTTTCATTCATACTCACTCAACCAATTTGGGGATTTTTTATTGGAGAGATGTCCTTTTCCACTACCCTCTCCGTTGGTCGAGTGATGTAACCGCGACTGTTGAGCTAGGGGTGCTGGGTGCGATTCCCAGGTTGGAAATTTCCAATAGAAAGTTCTCAATAGCAGCTCGGAGTCTAGATTTGAGCCTTATAAGTATTATATGGCAATAGAGTTGACCCTATTTTCCGCTATCTATATTTCCGCATAAAATTAGCAGAACATGTATTGTGATTTATAATGTGTTCGTCCTTGTAAAACTTTTTGTACCTACCTAGATGTTAAGTGAATGATGTGGTCGCCTATAATTGGAAGCGCACACTTGTATTTGTCCCTGTTCATGTTATCATGCATGTAGTTGTGTAGCATCTGTTGGCATTCCAATAAAAAAATAAACATGATTATTTATTTCATTTTATTTGGGAAACAAACAGATGCAATAACAAACATATGTATACAATTATTTCAACACAATCCAGAAACAGTTTCCACAGATTACTATACAACTACCTTTGTACCTAAATGTAACAACAACCAGAAGTTCACACCGTTAAAGGTTACAGAATTACAATGTAATGTCATATAACATAAATCATTATTATTATTTAAATTTCGATGCCAAAATATTTCATATGCAAAATTTCAAGATTTCAGCAAAAATACGACGCTGGTTTTTAACTGGACCTTGAGGTGACGGATGTAAATCAGTTTTATACTGCAACGTGACATGTATGCATACTTAAATAAATAAATTTGTGTCAGATAAAACAGTAACGAATATGTGTAAATAGTGTGATATTGAATAACACTGCAAAAATAAACAAAAATCTACTGATAAATAAATAAGTGAGATGGCCGCATAGTAGACCTTCTTTAGGTTGCTTATGTAATAATTAGTTATTCCGATCGGATCCCCTGATCTGAGAGGTAATTCTCGTAATTTTAAAAATGTTCACAGTCTGATCTCAGTCTCAATCTGTCAAAAATACCTCTAACTTCCCTAGATTTTTTACAAGTTTTTGACATTTGTTTGTCGCTGAGATGAGACTGCAACTAGATTTTGAACGTTTTATATTACGAGAATTGGCCTTCTGATCCCTTGCTAGAGAGTCTTATTTATGTAGGTATTAATTTCTTTCTTATCCACCATAAACTTTGTCATTCCGGTCTGATCCCCTTACTCTTTTTATTTTAGCAACCTTGTTACATTTTAACAAGAGAACTAATTAAACCACATTTTTTTTAAACAAAAAAATATTGATTTCGAACTAAGTGATACAAGGTTATTTATTTCTAGTTTGACCACATACATATTAATATGTATCTTCTACAGCTTTTCTTATTTCTGTTTCGTTTGTTTTAAATCTACACGGTCACCACATGATCTGACGAGGGTTTGACTCCTGAGTTTGTTTCGACATGTTTTTCTCAGGGATAGGAAATGACGACTCCATATAAGTAGCTTATTTTTATTAATATGACATATAAAAGTGATTCCGATATCCTATTTATAAAATAAACAGTTTTATTTGGACATAAGTCTTTCAAATATCGTTTGAAACTTTGAAAGTCAACTGGAACATTCTTCTACCATTATTTTACCGGTATGGAGCAGCTGGGCGTCGACGGGCGCTTAAAGATGAAAAAAAGGCTTAGCGTCCAAGAAAGAAGTATGTATGTACGTTTATTTGTATGCATGTAAGTATATTCTCATAATATTTGTTTAGCTTTATTATGATTTTATGTATTTTTTTTACTCTTTCACACGCTGTCTACATCTCTCTATCTATTGTCCTATCGCAGCTATGCTGAAAGGGTTTTTTTATGAAATAAACATCACCTTTGTACCTATTATACTACCTATCTTGTTTTTTTTTCTTGTCTGTTTATATACCTATGTGTGTACGGACGCCAGCACATCAAGCTACCCGAAACTGTAAAATTTTCTCAATCAACTTTGAACCTTATGCTTTAGTCATAAAGTAGGAAATCTATTAAAGAAATTTAACAGATTGTAGTAACTTGATGTGCTGGCGTCTGTACATAAATGGTAAAATAAAATAAATAAATAAAGCGTTGAGAACAGATAGTGTGCGAAGGACAGGATACCTACCACGAGCTCTTAACGCGATCCACTTTAGGACCTAAACTGAAATGTTCTTCTAATTCATACCATGACGTCAGTTTAACGATTTAATTTAGGCCGTGCCGTCTGGATACCTACCACGAGCTGTTATCGCGATCCACTTTAGGACCTAAATTGAACTGTTCTTCTAATTCGTACCATGACGTCAGTTTAACGATTCAATTTAGGCCGTGCCATCTGGATACCTACCACGAGCTCTTAACGCTCATTCACTTTCAACGATTCAAATACCGCTGAGCGTATTGGACGTCATGGTACGACTGTGAGCGATGCAGTTTAAGAACCTAAACTGAAATGTCTTGCTTTTGAACCGTTTTTAAATAGATCATGGTAGGCCTCCATGACCATCTGTGCCTCCTATTACGGCTGAAACGTATCAGAGAAAAAAGATGGGGCAGTTCGTCGTGCAGTTTTGAGGAACCACTACTACTTACTACTACTTGAAGAAAATACCTTAATCTTCGACCGCACTCGATACATTTTCATTCTTAATATCATTATTTGTTATCGCATGTATTTCCCATCCCTAGGTAGCCTGTCGCTGTTTCACTGCGCACGAAATAAATTGTTTACCTCCCTTCTCCGCACCCTCCGGAGTGCATAGATCTCATTTGCTTTAGTCGCGGCGTAGGCGTCGAAAGCACGCAAGCACGCGAAAGTTAGAGGTATAAGAAAATTTATGATGCGAAATTGCTTACTAACCCAAAGAAAAATAGAATTTTATTTTGTTTTTTTTTTATTTCCTAGCGTAATGATAATGTGATAAAAAAAAAGATTATTAAATAATGAGTGTTTTAAATCCCTGAAATATCCCATAGGTCTTTTAGTTTACGCGCGACCGCTGGCGTTAAAAGGACCGCGCGCCCGCTTGAAGGTTTAAAAATACATACTTGCATTAGTACCTACGAGGATATTAAATTCCAACTTACCTACCTGAATACCACGGTTAATGAAGACAGAAGTAATAAAAGCTGTATATAACCTACTACCTAATTTGATTAAGCAACGGAAACAAATTCATGGCCGAAAAATAACTGAAAAAAAAACGAAGCTAATTATATTAGCTTTGTTTACGCACCGAAGAATTTATATGAAAAAATATTTATCGCATAAAAGTATGGGAATTATGGTATTTTTTAGGTTCATCATCTTCATCGGCCTTATTATTATTATAAGACTGATGAAGACTACTGCTGGATGAAGACTACTGCTGGACGAAGACTACTGCTGGACGAAGACTTCTGCTGGACGAAGGTCTCTCCAATTGAATGCCATCTTGGCTACTCTCATTCACCACCTAAGTTATCCCGCGAAGATCGATGTGTTTGATTCCTGAAATGAATTTAATATTACTGTCTTTAGAAGAAGTAATATACTAAAAGTTAGTAGCTAGGTAGGTCGACTGTGGAAGTTGGTGATGTTCCCCAGAAAAGTCTGGTGCGTATTAGGTACTCGTTATAACCGGCGGCGCCGCGGCGTGCATGTATATGCAGATATACTCGTAAGAACGTAAATGAAGCAAAAGGAGTATGTAAGGATCGTGGCAGGCGGCATTCTGTAGTTTCTGCACTTTCTGTCTACCCCCATGGAAAAAACGCGTGAGGATATTATGTTTATGTGTGTGTGTACGAGTATTATTATAGTCCTCCATACTGAATTTCGGCCTTGGCGACCAATCTCAGCGGAGACCAGGCTTCGGCGAAGGAGATAGGTATTATAGAACCCAAGTGTATGCGCAGACACAGGTGCACTCTCTATTCTCTCACTCCCATAGTCCGATGGGACGGCAGGGAATCCGACACGAACGAAGAGAGCGCAAGACTGACGGCTTAGCGTGCTTTCTGAGTATATTAACCCCCTTACTAATAATCTTATTATATCAGATGAATCACACCAATTTCTCTCTTAGAACCATATTATTCGTCGATTAGAATTTGATTAGGTGAGTAGGTATAGGTATGAGGAAAGAAATTTTTCCACTTTTTGGCTTTTGATACTTAAAACTTATGATTCACTAGAAATAATTTTTGAAGAAGTTATTTAATATTCATTAATTTAATTAGCGGTTATCTGGTCAAGTTATGCATAGATAGATGGTAAACACTGTGGATAGAATTAACTCAATCTAAATTTTATTATTCTTATTATGTTAATGTTAAAAAATCTAGAAATAACGATAGTTAAACCGAACATAAATATTAAACCTGTTTTTTCTAATTTTATCTGAAACTGTTGATCACGACTGGTTTTAAAATTAGAATCGCCTAGCAAAATTGCGCAATAATTTTTATTTCTGCAAATAATTATGTAAATCGTGCTGTTTGGACACGTGGTTTGGTTCTCTAGATACAAGTAAATAAATAAAGCAACTGTTGTTTGCCAAATTCGTTAAAACGATAAGGGAAAAGCGATCAATCGCAATTGTCAATTTTTACGTGATTGAGATGCGCAAAATAAATCGTCTACAAAATGTTATTGAAGCGATTGACAATTTTAGGTACTACAAATACAATTGATTGCAATTGATCGTTTCTTGGGGTCCTCGAAATGATACCTAAGGGCTTAGGTATCGTTTTAACTGGAAACATCATGGGACCCTTCATACTTTGACGAAATTACTTTGGCCTATTACAAATACCTTTTTCATTTTGAGCACCCTAGATTGTCATAATTATGGAAAGAGGATTGTCAATTTTGCCCACCAGTCTGTAAAGCTACTAATATTATACTGGAATCTTTGCATGACCACAAAGCGTGGTGACGGAGACGGAAGCCTGTCCTATAAAAGCGTGTATATCAACAGTCATTGACCCACCCGTGTTAATTAGTTAGCCTTTGGCAAAATGCTAATTGCTTGTTATGACGGATATGTTGGGATGTAGGTATCTAATAACGCAAACAAGTTTTATTATTAGATTCATTTATAGCACAGTAAAGCGGTGACCGAACAAGGTGGCCAAGTTTAGGCCAAAGAAACCAGGGCCATCCAAAAGCGCGTTGTGTTGACAGTTTTGAGCTCCGCTCGCCTCTTGGGTCTCGCCGCTTTCGATTAAAATGTTCCACTCACCCCGTTTTATATTATTTTGGTGTAGTGATTCGCCCCTTACGAAGGGGCGAGTGGAAAATGTACATTTAAATAATTATTTTGGTGTATCATTTCGCCCATTGCGGCATTTTATTTATTTATTTATTAAAACTTTATGCACAAGTAAAAAACTGTACAAAGGCGGACTTAATGCCTTGGGTATTTTCTACCTTAGCATTTTATTTAGAAATTTAACCAAAAAGGTATAGTTAAACAGAGATGTCGTCAAAGTTGCGGGAAACACCTGGATGAGGGACGCACGGTACCGGGAACTATGGCAGATGAAAGTGGAGGCCTATATACTTAGCAGTGGGTGATACCGGGCTGAAATGATGATAATGACAGCACAGTGCCTTAAGAAGACTGATAAATTATTTTTTGTAGGTTCTGCCCTCGACTTCGTTCACGTGTTTTAACATACCCTTTGGCACATTGCAATGGCGGAGCTTTCTAACATTGAAAGTATAGAGGTATGAGAAACAGGGTGTAAAGTTCTCAAGTACTCATCCTCTATAAAAAAGAGAAGATCCTCCGACCAGACGGGTGTTGTGTCTGGCGGGCAACTGATGATTCATGTCGCAACTGGCATAGACACAAATCTATGCTAGTTGCACGGTAAACTCGACTCGAGATGCAGGATTTTGCGTGACATCAGTATGACGCGTTGTTCGCATATGGCTTTGTAGATACTGCTACAGAAGAAATCGGATCAATAGTTCTGAAGACTACTCCCTGCATACGAACTGATTATTTTACCTCTTTATAATAGATATTAGTATAGATTATGTGGATCTGTATCATCATCTTACATTTTTTACAATTTTCTAGGTAATTTTAAAGAATCACTATTTAGAATCCTGTTGTTAGAAATTATGACTTAAGCGTAGGTCCTGACGCAGGTCCTCACCGGACACGGATGTTTCGGGAGGTTCCTGCACATAATCAGGCGGGAGGAAACGCCCGGGTGTCACCACTGCGAGGATCGCCCAGAGGACACGGTGGTGCACACGGTGGAGGTCTGTCCCGCTTGGGCAGAGCACCGCCGTGTCCTCGTAGAGGCGATCGGCAGCGGCGGCGACCTCTCGCGCCCGGCCCTGGTTCAAGCCATGGTCCGGGGCGAGAGGGAGTGGGAGGCAGTCACCTCCTTCTGCGAAGCAGTCATGCTAGCGAAGGAGGTGGCGGGATGGGAGAGGGAGAGAGCCGAGAGGGCCGCCCGTCCCAGCCGCCGCGGTAGACGCTCCGGGCGTCGGGAGCCGCGTGACGACTCCCGGCCACCGTAGGCGCGGGCCTGCGGACGGCGAGTAATGGGTAGCTCGCCGTCCGATCAGGACCAGGCCCGTGCCGGACGGCGCGTATGTGTTCCACGCGCGCCTCAAAGAGATGTCAGCAGACATGGAGGGGCCCGTTAGGGCCGAAGCCTGCCGCGGCAGCGGGATTGTCCGAAAGGGTTACCGCTGCCCCGGAACATAAAGGGCTAAGGAAGGAACACGGATGGGTTTTAGTCAGTAAGAGTCTGACACTCCCTTCCGCTCCACCCAGAGCGGGAGGGGTCATTGGATGATTTCCCATCCTTAAAAAAAAAAAAAAAAAAGCGTAGGTATATTATGTAGTGTTCATAATCTCAGATAATTTACATTCCAGTTATCTACGTTAGACAAAATGTATCCCACCAAAAACACTAAAAGAACTATTGTATAACAGAAAAGTAATGAACAGTGAATACATTTTTCACCTTACGCCCATGTGATGGGACGTTTCCTATTGACAGCGATCCGGACGAATTTTTTGATGCCCTTTGATTATTTCCCCTCCTTTTTATATACTTGTACATATTATTATTATTAGTTGAAGACTGTTAGCTTTTTAAATTAAGTAAATAAAAACATCTCTATAATAATATGCTATATAATATGTAATAAGATAAATATATAAAAGGTCAGAACAGTTCACTATTGACATCATATCCCGAGAATTTTGTTTATCTGGTATAATCCAAACCCAAGTTATGAGGGTTAAAAAAAACGACGAAGCGCTTCGAGAAAAGGTAGGTAGTGCCCTTGCGCACATTCCATTGCCACTTAATCAGTTATCGACTTTAGAGAAATGTATTTTATGTTGATTTTTGAGTGACCATTTGTAAAAAAAGGTCCTGATTAGTTTTTGATTGCAATGGAATTTGAACTTTGTTATGTATGACATTCAGTTTTTTGTTTCTTAATTAGATTTTTTTTTTTATTTCCTGGCTCTAATATACCTATAAGATAGTTACAAGATAAGTTGTTTTGATTTTGTGTCATTTTCTGCCTCTCTCACTATGGTAGAATAGTCGATCTTTATTATTCCCAGCAACTCAATTAATTTTCGATATTAGGTATAGTGTCAAAAACACATGGTACAAGACGTCAGCTGTCATCTTTTATCTGCTAATAGATTACTTATAGCTGTTATACTATACCGACCTGTTTTGTAGGACCGTTAGGTGCTTCGAAACCGTCATTCAAACGTAACGCATTTATTTCAAACTAGCTTCGCCCCGCGGTTTCAATCCTGTGGGAATATCGGGATAAAAAGTATTCTATAGTGGTGGTGGTGGTGTTCAAGGTTACGGTCTACCCATGTGCCAATTTCATCCAAATCCGTTCAGCCGTTTTAACGCGAAGGCGTAACAAACAAACATAATTATAAGTAAAAAAATCAAATATTGTCTCATTATAATATTAGTTTAGATAATCCAATTACAGGCACTTCTTAATTATCAATTAGTTTCCTACGATCCTTTTATGAAAGTTAATAGTTTTTAGTAAATTTATTCGTTTCGTCCAGTAACAATGGCATTCTGACTAATTAATTAAATAATAGGATCAATAATATAATCCATAAAACTCTAATTATTATATATAAATTAGGAAGAGATTTTGCACTTTTCGCAGGCGATTAAAAAAAAATCCGGCAATAAAACATCTTTATATAGCTGACGCAAGAGTCGTGATATTGCTATTATTCTAGCACAAACTTTACTACCGGGGGGTAACAAAGTTCAAATAGTACACATTTTTCATTTACGTCAGACATCGTGATCCATATTTATGTTAGTGTACTTAAAAATTATGTTAGTAACCAAAGAATAAAATACATCAATCATCTTTAAATTAATTAAAGTATTTAAAACAATTTAAAATTTATATTATTTAAATTCAAGAAATTAACTAACATCATAAAACAACAAATAAATAAAAAATATAAATCAATTATTTAAACATTTCATCAGTAGGTTTCAATAGTAGTTAAGAAAGATCTGTTACACAGAGCACTCGATTCTTCAAAATATTTTTTTATGTCTTAAGCAGTCATTAATTAATACATCTTTGAAGTAATTGCGATAATATACCGAAGGGGTTCGTCTCAGACCGGTCGTCCGCTTACAATGTCGGCAGTTGAAGGTCTCATAGTTCTTTCCGTTTAGTCGATATATAGCTGATACCCGGCGTCTGCGATACAGTTGCATTGAGTCTTTAATTCTTCAACATTGTATACACCGAAAATGAATTTTCCAGCTGCAATCGGTAGTGTTTTGTTATTTTTTGTTTTCTTTTGCTGCGATCATGGATATGCGAAACTGACACGTAAGTTTTCTTTTGTTTTTCTGTTTTCGGCAGTTAATTTTGAATTTTGTTTTGAATGCTTGCTGTGAAATTTTAGATCATTGGTAAGTATTAATTATTATTATACACTAAAATATTTATATAAAAAATTTAAAAACTTCAATGAAAGTGACAGTCAATAAGAACTAGAAATAATAATTTTTTATACAACAAACTTCGAATCTAAAATATTTATTAAACCGCAAACATTCACTCATTTCGCTGCCCAATCTTATCATCTACAGACATGGTGAAGTTATGTGAAGTTCTTCAAGTATCCCAAAGTGCAGATTCTTTGGAATCTACACATTGGAAAGCATTTCCCTTCAAACTAAAAAGAAAACATTAAAACAAAGCATTTCCCTTCAAACTAAAAAGAAAAAATTAACAATAAAGGAGCAATACTTTGCTCCTTTATTGTTTCATCTCTCGTTTACTACAACATAATTATAAAGTGTAATTAGGTAAGGTCAAACCTAGAGCTATTTTAGTCACTAGGTATTTCTACCTGGAAAAACTTATTTTGTGGTAGCCAACCCCTGACTTCAGGAGAAAAATTAAAAAGAGGAAAATGTTGATATAACATCAGTATCTTAGTAGAAAAGCCAAAATCCAATATATTCAAGACTACTATTAGTTACTGTAGATTTAAATACTTAGGTATTCGACAAGATCGCCATATTCACGGTCGGGTTACTGACCATCAATTAATTATAAATAGCTGAACCACTTATGGAACATAACCAGAGCCGCTTCTTGACCTAGATCCATACTAATCTCAGATTTAACTTCGATTACAAGTGTATGTGACGCCGAGGAAGTCGGAGAAGGCTTTTCCAGGGACATAATTTAAAAAGTTTGTTGATATAAAATCTAGTGGGCGCTCTTAGCGATAAGACCGCCCTTTGTAAAGTTTATATATTTATATCTGTAATTTATATGGTGTACAATGTAAATAATAAAGAGTATTCTATTTTATTCTAGTTTTAACTGTTCTGGGTCAAGATTGGCTAAAACCCAAATTATCGGAATCTCTCCCGTCTCTTCACATACCTAGTCATTTTTAGGGTTCCGTACCTCAAAAGGAAGAAAACGGAACCCTTATAAAATCACGTAGTTGTCCGTCTGTTAAGGCCCTTTTTCTCAGAAACGTGTGGAGTTAACAAGTTCAAATTAATATCAAATAATCATTCAAGGCTGCAGCCCTACAAGCAGTAAAAAAATAAAATTTCTAAGTCGAAATCAAAAGCTACGGGCGTTTATGCTCCGTTTATGCCTCATATTTTGATACTCGCAAGGGAATAAAAACCTTATAGGGTACTTTCCGTTGACCTAGAATCATGTTTTTTTTTTTGTTTGGCCACCACGACACTCATCACATCTGCGGAGTTCCGCTAGCTAGTTTAATTTGACTGTATTTTTGTTGAATGTTTTGACTTCGAATGTATTACCGACTGCTCTTTGTCGCCTGCCCTTATTTCGACTGATATGTTTAAGTACTTAGTTTTGTCAAAATATTTTTAAGAATATGTCAGTTGTTATCTTTTGCTATTCTTCTACTAAATTCATTGCCTGAATTATTCCATCCATAACGATGTAAGTACATATTGAAGATCTACAAAGTACGGCGGTAAGGGCCACGTATTCTACTAAATACCAAGTTTTGCTTTCTTCCAGTTTCTTATCGTGTTTTATAATGATCGGTTTTATTATATCGGTTCATGTCATAGGATAGGTATATTTTTTGTTACAACATAAAATTTCACGCGGACGAAGTCGCGGTCAGAAGCTAGTACCTACCTTATATTATTTGAAGTAGGTAGGTACGAGTTTTTTAATACAGATTATTAATTATTATAAAAAGAGTGTAAGGTCGAATTACAGTAATTTACATGTGTGACCTTTAAGGTTATTTTTTTACTATTCGAACTTAATCCAGTTTTAAATTTCAATTAAAGTTGTTCTATGTAATAAAATTTATTTTTGTTGTTTAGTTTTTATTTCTATCTTATTAATGGTTATTAGCGGGGCAATTGCGTAATTATTTACAATGTCAATGATTCTCATTCTGACAGTTCAAGAATTTTCATTGCGTTATTTACGTTCGCGTTGTCAGCAGATTAATTTTTCAAACATTTGTGAAGCAATTGGTTTAGAAATTTGCTTCAAAATGTGTGTTACGCAAATTGGAGCGAAGGTTTTTATCGGTGACGAAGAATAATCACATAAAAAATCGATATATATTAATTTAGAGAAAAGGTTAAGACTGTGGAAATTATTTAAGTTAAGAAGTTTTTATTGTTAAGAAGTTAGATAATTTACATTAAAATTAGAATTAAAAATTAAGTTTAATTACTTTAACTTCCATGTTATCGTAAAGTTACAGTAGGTACTCACAAAATAATAAAATGTAAATTACAGCATTATACACAAGTACAAAAAATAAGACTGGTCTAAAATTGCTTTTTTTTTTTACAACGTACAACGTTAGTACATTTCTTGTTGTTTATGCAATTTAAGTATTTAGAAATGTTTAGGGTTCAGAAAATGGAACACTTATAGGATCCCTTATTTGTCCGTCCATCTGTCTGTCTCTCAAGACCATTTTTCTCAGGAATGCGAGGAGGTATCAAGTTGAAATTAATTTTAATTCAGACACTCACTTACCCGGTTTTTTTTTTCCTATTCTATCTAGGTATCGCTCATCTAGCATAGAACAAAATTGGAATTATTTGAGGTTCGAATAAATACATAGCTGCAATATTAAAACATTAATTATAAAAAGTTTGAATCAATCAACTCAGGCTGAGACTACTCATACAGACTCTAGTCTGGACATAGGCCTCTCTCAGGCTACACCATAACACCCTGTCTTCCGCATCCAGTCCGTCCCAGCCACCTTCTTAAGGTCGTCGGTCCATCTAGCTGGGGGTGGCACACACTACGTTAATTACTTTGCCGATACGCGGTCTACACTTTATGAGTCGTCTGCTCCACCGGTCATCGGTCCTTCAACAAACATGGCCTGCCCACTGCCATTTCGATAAAACAAAAACTTTTCGGTTTGAATAAATTCGAATAAAATAAGTATAGGTACCAACAATCATGAAGTAGTGTCTAGAGCAATGCAAAATGCTCTCCTTGAAAGTCTTTTATTAGTAAAAATTTGTTTAAAATGCAAAAAAATGCTACATTATTTTTAGATTGCTTTGATTGTAACTTCAAAGTACCTCTGCTGTTTATTAAAAAAAAACAAATAAAGTCTATACCTACTGAATTTGCAGTTAAAATGTAAATAAAAAAAGCGAATGTGCATATTTAGAAGCAAAGTCGTGTACCGGGAACATTGAACTTTGAATTTTGCAAAACATAATAAACATACATAACATTGTATAACGGCTTTTTTGAATAATGAATTTAAATTACCTCTCACATTTTTTTAAATTAATAAGGAGGGGCTTGTGGCTAAGAAATAACAGCCGCACGGGTCTACGCTTGCCGTGGTTGGTCCGTAGATGGGTGACCATCTTTACACACCGAGACTCCTCCGTACCTCGGAAAGCACGTTAAGCCGTTGATTTGGTTAGTTGGTTCGTGGATCTTTGACAGACGAGACGGGTCGTCAGAAGCCCGAAAGTCTGACATCCAGTCCTACCAAGGGGTATCGTATTACCCAGTAACTGGGTTGCGGAGGACAGATAGGTAGTCGCTCCATATAAAATATTGGTATTCAGCTGCATCCGGTTAGACTGGAAGCTGACTCCGACATAGTTGGAAAAAGGCTACGCAGATGATGACTTTTTTAATTAATGAATGTGGTCTCGGTAATATTGTAATCTTTAAACTGCTAATTGATAACAAAACATGAACAATAAATATTAGATATTTATTTTTACCCGATTATCGGCAAAGCCAAAGGCGAGTTATGATTATAACAGGCTATGTATGTATGTTTACTGTCTTCGTGCAAACTATTGTTCATGTACCTACCTATATTATTTGCTTATTTTTATTTATTAGTGGTCACAGATTATGTACTATAGTACGAGATATATGTACCTACCTACTGTAGTGATTAAGCAGTGTTGTTATAGCGAATGTGAATACCAATATTAGCATTAGAAATTTAATGGTATATTTTTAATTATAATTAAAATTCTTAATAAAGGGATAAACTGCTTTTAAAGACATGTCAGAGGTGTATTTGAAGATTTTTTTGATGCATTTAATGTGTGTTTAATTATGATTTGAGTTCCATCACTGTTTTAAAATAAGACTTGAAAATATGTAATTTTTAGGTTTAAGAGATATACTGCCTTATATACCAACTTTTTGACCATTTTAGAAACCTCCGCCTTAAAGACTGTATTTATAAATAAATAATCTGTTCTCTCATAACCCCTAAGCCTAAACTACTCGACGGTTATAGATTCCGTAGATGGGATGAATTTATCCCAAGAACAAAGTTAACAATGAAGTTGAACATATTCTCCCATACATTTAAACTAATATTGAATGATTTACCATATTATTTTGAGACCATAGATGCCTTTTTCTTTACAGCGGACTACATCCATCCCTGCAACGAAACATCCAGAGCGTGTCTTGTAAAAGCAACCCAAGATGCTATTCCACACTTCGTCAAAGGCATTCCAAAGCTTGGAGTAGCTGTCCTGGATCCCTTCACCATTGAAAAATTGTCCATCCCCCTGAACGGGCTGACGTTCACTTTCTACAATGGAAAAGTTACTGGATTCAGGAAATGCATTGTGGATGATGTTGTGTGAGTATTTTGCTAATCTCTGCATTGATAAAGCTTTTGTAGAACCATGTTCTTTAGAAATATCTGGCCTGCGATGATTTCTGTTGTACATTAGAGAGAGTCAGGTTACTAGGGATTTGGATACAGTTTTACAGTAAGCTACCTGCCTGACACCAACCCTCCTCGGATATGCTTTTGTGGGTCTATCTGGGGACGACGTTTAACTGTCCGTCACCGACAACAGCCAAATGCTTTGTTCATAAATATACGTGCGCTGTGTCGCTGACTTGCCGCCCGTGGTGACCGCCAGTTGCGACGGCAGTAATGAACATTTTGGCAACCGGTCTCCGCATGCTCTCCGTAACCTCTGACGTTTTAAACAGACAGTAGCATACCCACTAACATGCCTCCTACGACACTCACGGTATAAGAAGGGGTCGCCACATTTTTAATCCGGGACCACACGGCAAGATAGAATGGTAATTTTTAAACCACAAATAGTCTAGAGCTTTTTTATAAATAATCAAATTTTAATTAAACCAGCGGAGTAATTGCGTTAGAATGGTAATGCCATTCATTTTGATAATTCAACAACATTCGTTGCGTTATTTCCATTGTAAAACAGTCAAAATTTTCAAACACTATGGAGCAATGGATCAGGAATTTCTTTCAAAATCCTTCACATTGTGACAGAAAGCATGTTAACTCAATTGGGGTGCAGGCCAGTAGCTAGGAACCTTCTTAGATGCACTACAATGACTTGAAGATTTCTCTATCTTTTATTACGATGACAGACATACAAGTCAACGCCACAAATAAATTACCACCTGTGATCGCAATCATTCAAAACGCAAAACAATTCAAACGGCCACGAGTTCAAGTCAGAGTCATAGGATATTAAAAACAGGAAACTAAAATGAGGAAAATAGCAACAACTTTAATTAGTGTCTTTAAAAACTAGTTTTGTACACAACGAAATAGGAAAATTGTGTCTAATTGACGGTTGTATGAAGATATTAAGTAGGTACACCCGATTCAAACTCTATGGCGGTTCGGAACATGAAGCAAGTCGCTCCGCAGTAACAAATTCACGTGTCAGCAGGGGTGACGGGTGAGGTACTGCACAGCGAGAAGCGCACTTAGAGCCACCATAAAGTTTGAATCGGGCTGTATCTTTACTTTGTTTTACAATGAGCGGGAGTTTCCAGTCTTTTTATAAGTATTCTGCTTTGAATCTTATTGGTAGAATGATACTCAGTTTTGAATGCCGATATATAACATGTATCAGAAAGGTGTGGCCATCATCATCATCAACTAAACAACTTTTTTCTTGGGACCATCATCTTAATCGAGAGAAAATTATTTACTGTCCATTACTAAATTTCAATAGGTACCTACTCGACCCAAATGCTGATTATTTAGGTTGACGGTCTATAACACACCCTCAAATATGTAGACACCTTTCTGATACATACTGTAGATTAGACAGATTTCAATAGAATAGAGAGAAGAGATTTTGATAGACGGGTTTCGTATTCTTGCAAATACTGAGGTAAAAATATTAAAGTATTATTATATAACTTAGAACAATTATGTCATCATCTAACTCGTTTCATACTTAAGTTGAAGACAGGGTTTTCTTTTATTTCTTCTTATTTTATAAAAATGATTAGAAATGCATTGATAACTTGTGGTCATTTATTAAGATTTAATATCAAAGTCCATTAGAAAGACGGAGATCATATTGAACTTGATTGTTGTAAAACTAGTTACCTAATTAAGTAATCGTGAATCAAACTGGTCTACTATCTCTCACTAAAAAGTATTATAAAGTATTTGTCGAGAGAGTGTTTACAGATGCATGATCACCCAGACCCATTGTATCCAGAAATTGGCTCGAGGCTTAATGATTGAGTCAACATAAAGAAATTTTTAACATAACTAGCCTATAATATTCGTACTGCTGGGAGACAGGCCTGGTTTCTGTGAGAGGGAGTGGGCCGTAGTTCACCACGCAGGCCCAATGCAGGTTGGTAGATGTCACATGTCTTCGAATGCCGGTTTCTTCATGATGTTTTCCTTCACCCTTTTGAGAGCAGTGATGGTGAAATAATTTACACAAAATAAAGCGCCTGTCTAGGTTCGAACCTACGACGTTACTACTCCTAAGTCGTGGCCGTTGCCACTGGGCTACCAATGCTCTCATTGCTCTTCAAAGAAATGTTTAATACAATAAATAAAAAATAAGTTCCGTATACATTAACCGTGAGAACTAATCGTGTGGATCAGAAAAAAGAAGACATAAGAGGTAATCGTTTTCTTGTTAATCTTTAGAAGAAAAACATAAAACTGTAGGTCGAAATATAGGTAGGTATAACAGATAGGTATCTGTTTATTTGTATAGTTGTTTGCTTTGTTAAATCAAAACTGTATTGTGGTATGTTACTTTTGAAAAATACTATATATTTTTAAAAAACGATGGTAGGGGTCTTTTCCTCTTCATGGACATTCCTATTGGACCTGTTTGTTAGTAGTTTTTCAATTAATTATTTGAGTGGGTCGTACTTATAACTTGATTCTGTTAACTTACATAAATATAAACTCACGCCTTTTTTCCATGGCCGTGTAGGCAGAAACTCCACGAAGAAAAGCTGTATGAACGTAAACAAAGCAAAAGGAGTATATAAGGATTTTAACGTCCTGAAGTTTCTGTTTAAAAACAATTTTTAACAGCATAACTTACTTAACTTAGTACCTACTCCTCATCCGAAAACTGGCCCAGAAGACTGACACGTGGAGTGGTAATGCTAATTCTTTGGCTAAAGAACGTTTTTTTTTAATAAACTGGTTCAAGTCAAACTAGTCTTAATCGTATAAACTTGGTAACCTTTACCTTGGTTAAATGGAAAAAATCTCACACTATGATAAATATCATAAGTAAGCAGACAACAGATATAACTTAATAGCTATGATAACAATGATCCACTGAAGGACCATGTGCGGAAACCAAACCCATAACATAGAACATAGAACAATTACCAGTCGAGGTAACGATCTTGTTAATGATCGCATAATTATCAACTACTAAGCAAGGGTCAAGATCGATCAGCACATAAATGCCCGACCTGGGAATTGAACTCAGGACCTCAGCAAGGACAATAATAGGCTGGTAATATTATGTATAGACATAGCGTTGGAAGGCCTCCCACAGGTGGACCGACGACCTTGTGAAGGCCGCAGGAACCCGAGGTGGAGGAGGTGCTTGGGGGAGGCCTATGTCCAGCAGTGGACGTCATTCGGCTGAAATGATGATGATGAAGAATATTATGCATAAAATTTAGCCTCCTTATTACTGCTACTGTCCACTTCGCTTAGGTGTGCATCACTTATTCATAGATTATTGTGGTGATTTTATTTGTCATTCAAATGTAGGTCACCGAGTACCACGGTTGCAACACAAATCAATTTTTTATTTGTTTGTCTGTTATTGCCGAGGTTTTTATTTTATTTGTTTGTCTGGTATCGCGAATAACAAGGGGGCTGGTTTTGAAAATTTATCGATGTTTTTCACGATTTTTTGGTGTTGTCAGGAAGTTCCTAGCTAGAAATATAGATGTGTATTTTTCCACTATTTTACCCAATTGTTAAGTATAACAGTCGAGGATATAAGGATTCAAATAATACGGATTGTTTGATTATATTTATTTATAAGAGATGAAAGAATAAAACATAATCAAACAGATTCGAATTATTATTCTATTAATAATGCAGTGGCATCGAATTCTTCGAACTATCAATTTTATATTCCGTCAAATGTGTCGTTAGAATTCTGCAACGTTTATTTTTATCTGGACAAGACCTGTCTAGACACAAAAAAGACGCAATTTTTTTTTGTGTCATCCACATATCTGACAAGCGAATGACTTATCCACTCAACTGTCAAATGCCGAAAATCGACACGGAAGGAACATGGCCGACTGATCCAGTGCCCAAAATCGACACAAACTTTTTTGCGCGCCCGTTTACACTGTATTTTTATTTTTAGTAATTTTGTCTATGGGCGTATCGCTGTCATTCTATTTTTCTTAGATCGAGGATTGGATGTGGTATTTTATGCAAAAAAACCACATCCATTCCATTATGAATATTATAAGATTATCTGTATTTGAAAATAAACAAATCGTCTAAAGCTCTGCTCAGCTCAAATACCTATGTATATATAGCGTTAATAGCAGTGCATTATTAAAAAAGAGATGTAGTAACATCTATCTGTTAATAGCAGTGCATTATTAAAAAAGAGATGTAGTATCTCTCTCATGTAGTTATCTCAGCAATAGACAACAGTGTGTTGAAATATCCCGTATTGATGATAAACTTGTTGCAATGGTATATAAATCTTTATTTAGACACAATGGGTCCGGAGTGCCCCAAGGAAGCATCCTTGGGCCTCTTCTGTTCCTGTTATACATTAACGACTTGCCAAACATAACAAATCATAAGTGCGTACTATTTGCTGATGACGTATCAGTAATAATTCCGGAAAATAACAAAACATTACATCAACAAGAAGTAAATCAAACCATCAACGATATAATTAATTGGCTAAACGAAAACAACTTAAAAATAAATTTATCTAAAACAAAATTCATTCAATTTGCAAACTACAAACAAAATCCACCAAAAATAAAATTAAATCATAATAACCAAATAATTAATAAAGTAAATACTATAAAATTTTTAGGTCTAACACTAGATGAAAATTGTAATTGGGGAATACACATTGAAAATCTATGTAAAAAAATAAACAGATTTGTTTACGCACTAAGAGAAATACGCAAAACAGCAAATGAAGACGCTGCACTCAACGCCTATCACGGCTACGTAGCGTCTGTATTGAGGTACGGCTTACTCCTATGGGGTAACTCATCACACATACAAAGAGCCTTCATAGAGCAAAAAAAATGCTTGCGAGCAATAACTGGGGCGCCTCCATACGAGAGCTGTAGACCAATTTTTAAAAAGCTAAAGGTTCTAACTCTATCTTCTACTTACATTTTTGAAATAGCCATATTTGTCAACTCTCACTTCTTATCCACAGTAGCCGAAAACAATAGATTTACAAAAAGGGACCCCACCAAATTAAAAAACCAATTTTGTAATAGCACTCTCCACTACAGAAACAGCTACCTGATGTCCATTAAAATATATAACCATATTCCAAAAGTGATAAGAGAGCTACCATTTAATTTTTCCAAAAAAAATCTGAAAAATTGGCTTTTCCAAAATAATTTTTACACTCTCAAAGAATTTTTTGATTATAAGGGTAAATAAGTAAATAATATAGGTATATATATATATTTTAATAATAAGGTAGATGTATTTAGTTGTTTAATAAAAATATTGTTATTGTTATGTTTTCATTTTGATGTTGTATATTAGAGTGTTTAATAGTGTTTTGTATTCATTAGAGTTTAAGTAAGTACTATACAAGTTAGGTTTTATACCTACCCACGTGTAAATATTCGTATGCCGCTATTAGCGGCGGATGTGTTGAGCTTATCCATTTTAAATACCAAACAACTTTGTACCTACCATATCCGACGAATAAATGTCTTTGTCTTTGTCTCTTTTTTAATAATGCACTGTTTAAAAATGATGATTCTAAAACAAAATTACACGTTTAAAGATATTATAATTTTGGTTTGTTTATTAAGTATATCTTTAGACTTTTAACGACTTTATTAATATTAAAAAACGGAGCTCATTATTTTGTTAATTAATATGTAACATAAAAACTGTTTTAAAAATTCAACACCAAAATTACTTAGTTACCTGTTTTTGTTTTTGTCCTCTCAAGCGAATCATTTTGACTTTATGCAATGTTCTGCACTGGTTCAAATTCATGTTTTTTTGCGATACCCTTACTGATATGGTAGGTTAAGTACCCATAAAAGAAGAATTCAGCACGAAAATAATTTATAATACTATTAAGTTTTGCTTAGGTATTAGCAGTTATTTTTTTTGCGTAATTGGACCATCAATATGGTATGATTAATGAGTTTTGATTATCAGAAAAAAAAACTAGGATTTCTTTGTTTGTTTTTTTTTTTTTAAAGCTGGATGTACTGCTTAAATATGAGCTCAGCCTACAGTGTCTCAGTGTTCAATAATGGATCTTAATTTAAGAGTAGTACCTACCTAACAGCTGTCATTGACACACCTTCCGACAGATATGCGACCACCCTTTGAGTCGGCAAACTGAACGAGCTAAAGAATATTTATAATGAGGCAACAAAAGACTCGTTCGCATTTTCATCAAACATAAAAACCGGCCTTAATACCTGTAGCATTAACTTTTATCTTTAAAAGTTCATCCTTTAAAGTCTTAATTACGAGTAAAGAATTCAAACTTGGCAAACTAACTTCAATTATTAGGTTGAAACTTTGTTTGAAAACTTTACGCAGTCCCGGCACGAAAGTACCTACTCGTAACGTCATCGTTATTTTTATATTACGTACTTCTGAAAGGTAAATCAAAGTTTCATAAAAGTGGACTGAATTCTTTGGAACTCTCTTTTGCGTCACAGGGAGTCTCAAAGAAACAAAATGAAGTTATTACAAAATTAAAAGATTTTCTTCTTTTCTATGGAATAGCGAAAAAAAGCAAATGATGCTGCAATTTTTTTCTAATTAAACAAACTCCACTTTGCTTAAACCTTACATCGATACCTTTAGACTCAAAAGGCGTAAACGCCAAAAGGCCACTTTTCAGGAGAAGCAAAAAACAAAAAATATTTTAAGAAAAAAATCATACCTTTTTTGTTTCAAGACTGAGTAAGTTCATTTTCGGCCCACATTATTAAATGTTTAAGATAAACAGAATGAGTATATATTATTTAGGATAACTTAATAAATAAAGAAAATAGGATTGTTATACGCCACCAAAAAAATTAAAAAATGTTGTTTACAACCCAAAATTTTACATTGTCTGTAGAATGCTTAGGGTGTATGGGTCACTTAAAGCGTCCTTTCTTGCTGAAAAGGGGTGTATTGACAGTAGTAGAAAAGTATGTACTTAATATTCATACCATTATGATAAATGGTTAGGGTTTAAACGTCACTACAAGCATCTATTGTCGTAAAGAAGGGGTATTAACGATGGGTCGCATTTGCTATTTCCATTGAATCCCATGATAAAACAACACGTGTACTTTTCAGAAGAAAAGTGATTTACCTTTATCAAATATTTAATAACCTCCTCCTTTTTTTCAAGTTGGTTAAAAAGCAGCGTTTGTTTGGCCCACCTACTATTAAATGATTGAATGAATGAGAGTCAGAAGAAACGTTTTATTTTATTAATTTTAGGAAAGCTATTACAGCTATACATTTTAATATCTAGTACAATGTGTACAACACTAACGATTAACGTGAGTAACATAAAAAAATACGTAAATAAATTATCTGACGCTCAAAGTATACAATAATAAAGAGAAGAAAAAAATACATCGAAAAAACAATTGTTCAAACTTTTCTTTACCTCCTTAGCACTACTTGTAAATAAATCTAAATCTAACTCGACATCCTGACACACTATAATTATTAAAATTACGACAAGTTCTTATCACCTACGAGTTCTGTCTGTAGATAGTTCTGACTTGAGGCACATGGAAAAGACGTGGTCTCCGATGAAATGCACTCGGAACACGAAGCCTGGTCTTGCCCACCAACTTAGGGACGTCATTAGATCCGTTCATAACGCTAAATAAGAAAGCAAGATCTGCAATTTTCCTTCGCTCGTGTAGAGGCAGAATATGATTTTTTTTACACCGACTGATATAATTCGGGAGATAGTTATTAGAGCGATATTGAGTTTATCTCAAAAATCGCCTTTGTATACCTGCAAGCCGATTAATGTGTACATTATAATTTGGATTCCAAACCAGAGAAGCATATTCAAGGTGGCTACGGACAAACGCACAATAAAGAATTTGATCTTATTTTTGTAAGTACGTTTGCACAAACACTTACAAATCAAGTTTTTAAACTAGATGAGGTTGGCGTTTCGTATCTGACTACTCTAAGTAGAAAGGCCGAACATTCGATTCAAATCAGAACAGACCCTAAAAATAAAACTCAAGGTTTTAGAAGCCTGGTTGACTATGTTATTAATATGTGCATCGAACAGAAGCTTAGAGTCAAAAGTAACTACGAGATCCCTGTGATACTCACTCTGACTAACAAGGCATTCCAAAGCCTATAATCTAATCAAAACTGTCCACATGAGTTTTCTATAAAATTGTGTTTTCTGCTTTCTGCATTTCTGAACCAGTCAATGGTGAAAGCTTGGAAAAAAAGGTAATAGTGTTTCAATGTAGAATTTTGACTTTTAAAATGTCAGATCGTTTATACGAAAGAACCTGATCGCAAACCCACAATCGGTTTATAGGGTTTCAGTTCCTCTGAACCGATTGAGATCTCAAAAGTTGGTGGTGGTTTAGGCCATTTATTTTGACAACATATAAAAATAGTAAAAACCATAAATATAATTATTCTAAGGTCCATCTATTCATACACGAAATATCTGAAACATTGTACTCATTTCATTGTGGCTTCAGATATTTCGTGTATGAATAGATATACCTTATAAATTAAAAAGTTACAACAATAATATCATCATCATCATTTCAGCCGAAAGACGTCCACTGCTGGACATAGGCCTCCTCCAAGCACCTCCACTTCGACCGGTTCTGTGCTTCTCGCATCCAACAGTTTCCTGCGGCCTTCACAAGGTCGTCGGTCTCCACCTTGTGGGAGGCCTTCCAACGCTACGTCTTCCGGTACGCGGTCGCCACTCCAGAACCTTTCGGCTCCAGCGGCCATCTGTTCTGCGAGCAATGTGCCCTGCCCACTGCCACTTAAATTTGGAAATTCTTCGGGCTACGTCGGTTACCTTGGTTTTCCTGCGCATCTCCTCAACAATAATATACCCTCATTTTATTATAAACAATTTTGTTGTTAAAAGTACCCGCATTCAGATTTTTTTAAGCATTTGGGATCCAACGGAAATAGTTTTTGGGAATCAACGACAATAAAACGTAATTCTCTTGCATGTTTAAAATTTGGGATCCAAAGGAAATACAAAATAATGTTTTGTGGGATCCAACGCCAAAAATATTAAACTGGGATTCAAAAGTGGGATCCAACGAAAATAAATCGGCCGGCGCGTGCTATCGTCGCTCGTCCGCTATCTTGCTTGCACATAATAGCGTTAATGGCGAGCGTACAAGAGACAACTATCAAATACTAGTTCAGGTTAGTAAGAGCACTGGCCGGCGTGAGAGTATTTCGATCTACAAACATAACTTTCGCTCATAAGACTATATTGATTAGTGTAATTCAAAATTATTTTCGGTCGTAATACGCTAAAACTAAATATGATAAAATAACTAATATAAAGTACAGGACACTGTTGATTTTTTCGAGATAATCTCAGTTAGGGCGTGTAAGTCATCTTTAATTTTTTAACGGAATAATGGGGGTGTATGCACCATATTTGGCTTAAGAGCGATGATATGACCAAAATTTTGCGGCATCAACGTTAAGTCGTATGAGTCAACTTTATTTTTATACGAGAATAAGAAGGGCGTATGCTCAAGTTTTGGTTAATGTTAACTAAATAACCAATAAAATGAAAAATTATATCAAATACGCCTCATATCTTTAAAAAATCTCCAAAAATCACATGGGCCGTATTAGCCTTAATTTTGCGAATTTCGCAGTTTTAACTACACAGATTGATAGAGAAAAAAAAACTGAACATAACTGCATTAAAAAGTCATTTTGGCCAAAATGGCGTTTACGCCCTTTGAGCCTAAAGGTATCGACATAGGGTTCCCTTTACCTCACCGTAGTTACCTAACAAAAATACGGACCAGGAAAATGTAACCTAGCGATGAGAAAATCAGTAATTGTTGATGTTGGATATTCGTCCTGAATTACCAAATTATTCTGCAACTGATTTACCATGTTTTTTCCAGGTCCGAGCTTGAGAAGCGTCACTTCGTCCTAGCGTTCCACTGCAACCTCACAATCAAGGGAACCTACGATGCCGTCGGAAGAATCCTCCTATTCCCTATTGACGGCGCGGGCGACGCCAAAGTAAAGCTAAGTAAGCAACAAACCATTAATATTCAACAGTTTGTGATGTCTACAGTGTCCTCCTTTATCTCCCTTTTAAGATGGGCAGCTTTGCATTTTCAAATTCATTCCCGTTTCATTGCAGTTTGCGGCGAAATTAAGAAATTATTATGTAAACGATTGTTTATTTATACATGAAAAAAAGTCATTTTCATGTTATGCATTTTTGAGAGTGACTTGAGATAGCACGGGCAAAAGTTTGATTTTCCCCTAAGGGTTTCACACTTTTGCTCTGGACACAAAATAAGACTGGATTTTTGGTCAAAGTTTCCATTCAAGAAGATAAAGATAAATCACAGTCCTAAACAAATAATGTAGTCCTTATTTTGTAATTTTGGATATCTTGTAGTATCATGTCCATGCGCATAATCACAAATAATAAATAACTTTAGAAAAAAACACTCTATATTGTCAAGGCATTTCTGTTACAGCCAATCTCAGAATGAAGGTCGATATAAACACCAAGTACATAAAAGACAACCAAGGCGTCAATCATTTCTCTGTGAAGAATTACAAGTACTCTTTCGACTATGGAGATCGCGTCTCGTTTGATCTTGGGAATCTCTTCAAGGAAAGCAAAGAACTTAGTAAGTATACAGATAATTATACAAGACGAAAAGCATTTCTTTATCGTTTGAAAAGTTGCGTAAGATGATTTTGATGATAATAGAAGATACATTGGTTCTCAGACCAACGAAAATAGTTTTATTAAAGAGGTTATAAATATATACACTGGATAAACTTCTTACCTGTTCTAACTGAACAAACAAACTACTAAAATTAAAATATAATAACCTAACCTGACTAAAACTATTAACAAACTAAAATATGGCGTCGAAAAATTTTTACGCATCGCTGTCGACTGGTAATATACCCAAGAGACTGGCGGTATTGCCACGTTGTACGGCAATGCTTAGCCTCTGGCCAAGGTAAAAGCCTGCCCGGCTTGGCACATGCCAATTGTCAACCAGACCAACGAATTATTTAAAAACCTCAAATTGTAAATTCCATTTACTGGTTGAATTGACACCAAATTACTAAAACTACGCAATTATCGGAAACAGTTACATCCTCATTTCGTTTACCTGCCAATGAGCCACAATAGCAATTATTTTACTTAATTGTCCCCAACGATATATCCTCCAAGGAAATCCTCTGGCGATCAAGATGTGCATATCCGTGAATGTTCCGATGCGTAATAAAAACTATGACCTACTTGGGACCGGCAAATTCTTCAACAAATACCTCTTTGTCTTCTACGATAATCATCGCGCTGTCAAGGTTTATGAGATTAATTTCCTTTGGAATAATGTATGTAATCAAATAACAAATCATGCTGTTATGTTTCACCTTGTTTTACTTCTAAAGTATCAGTAAGAATAATTCATTAATATCTCTTGACTATTTCAGGTACTACAGTCCTTCGATTCCTTAATGAAAATTGGAAGCAAGTAGCAGAAGAATTCGGGAAACCCATCGTAGACTATGCAGTAGAACTAGCAATCAGGACTATAGAAAAGTTCTTCCTTGCGGTACCCTACGAAGAACTGATAAACGTTCCCATTCCTAAGTTTTAATATCACCGAAATGAGTATTACGTACACTTTAGAGGTATTAGAATATAATTTGTTTTAAGGTTGTCATTTGTTTTATTAATCACTTTCAAATTGTTTTTTTGCGACGCTTATTGTTTACAGCCCAGCGAAATAATTTCTTCATCCAAAATGAAGCTCTAATGCATTGTAATAAAGGATTTGTGAGAAGTACCATTCATTTTGGAAATATCCATTCATTTGTCTTAGTTGGACGTGGGAGGCAGGCCCGCCTTTCCCGCGTTTTCGTCATCTTGACAAGATCCTTTCCTATTACTTGTGGCGTCAGATTTTCTACATGACATTTATTTCTTATAATCATCTAATGGCGTTAGAGAATAGCGTCGCTTCTGAAACTGTTAGTACCATTTACTTTTAGGTTACTCACTTATAAAAAAATCTTGATAGCTTTTAAAGATGACAAACGATTTATTACAGAAAACGATTAGCGTCACCACCACCAAATTTCGAACCTAATAATTTAACTATTGAAGGAAATAATAATAACAAAAACCAACGATTACAAACAGGAATACAACTAATAATTTATTTTCACGACTTTTATAAAAAATTGATTATATGTATTATAACGTCAGAGATTGAAAACGTGATGTAGTTTTTCCTTGTAAAGAAAATTAGTATTCTTTTCCAGAATGCCAATTCCTGTAGTTTAAAGTAGTCTAGTCGTCATCTTATATCAGCGACAATAAATGTCAAAAACTTGTCAAAAATGCTGGGAAACTAGAGGTATTTTTGACAGATTGAGATTGAGATCAGACTGTGAACGTTCTTAAATTACGAGAATTGACCCTCTGATCTCTATTCTACGGTCAGTCAATCATTTAACTATAGAAATATTTATTATTCATTCAAGTTTCCAGCTGATTTGTACAAAATGTCAAGGTGTTAGGCTGTTGAACTATTGAAGCAAGAATTTTGATCTCTGAATGTCCTTTGGCTTCAATAATTTCCACATTTAAAATTGTTGTTTTTGATACCTGTCTGAAATAATTCTAATATCCTAACTATGCTTATTTAAGTGACATCATAGCATCCTAATTAATCAAATAAGAGATAGCAGAACTAATTAATTAATTTGAGTGATGAAATCTTTGACCTCGCTGCTATTTGTGATAATGATAATTACCTATTGATTTTATAACCATACTTTCCGATATGCAAGAAAACATAACCATGTAAGAATATTAATTTGAGGCGCATGAGCAATGGCGTCTAAATCGCCTATGGCAACATAATGAATAATATATATATGTACCTATAATGATAATTTTATACAAAAGTATCGCAATCTCTTCAGCCCAATAACAGAGATTTTGGTTTAGAAATGATGAATGCTGTGTAGATACTGCACCTACCAGCAGTTAGACAATTATTTTGTAAAGCCAAAAGCGCAACCGTGTTTCCTTTTGCTGTTTTTCTCCATAGGAAACGGCTAATTGGAACCTTGCACCTACCTTCTCACGTATCATAAGTGCCGATGTAGGTTTATGTGAAATAAAATAATTTGAATTTGAGACAGAATACAGTACCTATGCATAAAAATGAATACGATTTTTCCACACGTATCAAATCATATTATCGATTTTCTCTTTAATAATGCTCCAATTACTCTGAACCTATGTAGACAAGTATAAAAGTTTTAAATGCTCGTAAAAACGTATTTTATAATACAACTTACTTAATTTTCTCTTGTTCAGTAACTCACGGCATTCAACGAACAAATTTTTACGGTGTTCATGATTTATTAACGTTGTTAAAAGTACACTACAGGTATGCTAATATTTTAATTAACACAGAGCAAATTAAATTAATGAAGTACTTTAAGTAAGTGCTTACTTTGTATATTGTCATCTTGGAGGTTTATTTTGTCTTTTTCAGTTTTACTATCGCTACTTTCCATAAATTATCTATCTTCCTACATAGCTGTAATCTGTGACGAATATTTCTATGCAATGCATACCTTCTACGAGTATCAAACTTAACGTAATTATCTAATAATTTAATGTGAAAGTGCAACTAAATAGATTAGCATATTCAAAGTCGCCATTGAAACGGACACGTTATAGGTAGTTTAAATAATGTCTTCTAGTCAATTATGAGCCTACAATAAACCAACAGCTATAAAGTCTCTCTTATCGGTTTAAAATTGCCCCTTATGGTTTTCTCCTCCAAAAACCTCCCTTTCTTTCCAGAATCGTTAAACTGAAACTCTACAAGAAAAAAATAAACAATCCAAAGCACTAACTCCACATAACACACTCACAAACTCATAAGTATCAAACTCTTCATTAAATGCCCGAACAACCCACAAGAGAAACCAAGTGCAGCAAATTCTATTAAAGAAATATAAATACCTATAAGGATTTTCTCCGAATGCCCTATAAATACTACAATCACAAAAATCCTCCTTCTTTTCAGTACTTGCAGCTTAATGTTGCAATAAAAATTTAGCAGTCCAAATCACAACTTTACATACAACATACTCACAAACTCTTAAACAACTCGCAAGACGGAACCAAGACCTAACCAAGTGGAGCAAATTCTGGTAGAGAACTGTAAGAATATAACGATGTCCTCCGAATCTTTATCAAAACGACCGACATAAAAAAGGTTAATTTATTCACGTAGTTGCAGCTCAACTTAGCAACAAAAATAAGTCATTCAAAGAACCAACTATCCACACAACACACACACAAACTCACAAGTCACAAACTCTTAATTAAATGCCCGAACAACCCACAAGAGATAACCAAGTGCAGCGAATTCTATTCTCAGTAACAATGCTGCGGAACCGCTGTGCTCTGAACAAGTCACAACTTGTCGGTAAGTTAACAACTTGTTGTGGAAAGTACAAGTGAAGTGGATTGTCCCGACTGACCGAACATCATTTTATTGTTCGGAGAACTTTGCTTTTATTGTATTTGTAGGGGTATAAGTGGTTGATTATGTTAGAGGAGAGCAGAAAAAAGCTGATGAATGTGATGATTGTAATTTGTACACTGAGGTTCATATTTTTGTAGAGTATAAATAGCCTTACTAAATCAGCAGTCGCCATGAATTTCTTTAGAGAGATCTAACATAAGATAACATAATCAGCCTATAATGTTGCCACTGCTGGGGCACAGTCCTCCTCTCGGTGAGAGGGAGTGGGCCGTAATCCACCACACGGGCCCAGTGCGGGTTGGTAGAGAGATCTATTTCGTTTTAATTTTGGTTCCGATATAACGGTAGACCAGTCACTTTAAAAATAATATAAAAATCTGTTTATCTGAAAACCACATTAGAAGTAATAATCAGTAAAATCTCTGATGATTTCCAAAGTCTAGCATTTACGAATTATTTGCTTATGTTTACACATTTCAAACCGAAATTTCAAACTGTACGTCCTTTTCTAAGTACATACATACAGCAGCCAAATATTCAAATGAAGTAAATATTCATTGTACTAACGCACGTAAATTGGCGTCCGCATTCAAATCCAATCAAACATGAACGTTAATCACCATTGATTTGTATCAAATTGATGCCACTATTGATTGACGGCTCTATTCCGCGAATTGCTTTCAAAAGGATTCCTGTGTGTTTAATTTGTTCGTTTTCAGAAATTGTTTTTACTTATCAGTGGGTAACAGATTGTTTTCAATTGAACCCATTGACTTGTACCCATTTCCAGTACCTACCTAAATTCTATTTGTGATTTGAATAAATATTTGCTTTTCCACAGTTACTCCATGATCACAGTCAGTGTTACTAAAATCCTTTCACTATTTCGAGTCATCAATACTTGATGACCGATCTATACATTCACTTCGACCTCTCCACGCCGCAGAGCATCTTCCCTCCGGCCTGATTAACATACTAGTAGATACGAACACTATGCAAATTGGCACGTACGCACTCAGGAAACCTAAAATGTCTGAGAACTAAAGTTTACGTAAGTTTATCTTACCGGTAGGTATGTATTTTATGTATTTGTTGAGAACCTATGTTGGTCTTTTCCACTGGCAGCTTAGGAGATATCATATGGAATTTGCACGGGTTCCGTCTAGGAATAAATATGATAAACAACTTAAGGTAAATTTCACTTGCACCTTATTATTTTTTCGACTACGTCATGAATGAAAATGACAATTAATAGGTGACGTGCACTCGCTATGCGGAAAAAGGTTCTGTTTAAAAAAATCCTGAACACTATCGCTCATTGAGTGCCATGCTTATTTAGACTTATAGACGGACTTCCAAACGTCAAGATCTGAAGACGTACGAAGGTTTTCGATATCTATCTATCTGAAAACGAATTCTAGAACTCAAATGGAGTTGGGCATTTCGCCTGGCAAGGTGCAGCGATGACAGGTGCAGTAAGGTAGTGACCGAGTGGCGACTAAGGACTGAAATACGAAGTGTCGGTCGACCGGCCATGAGATGGGTGGACGACAATGTTACCATCGCGGTTACAATCTGGATGAGGATGGTACAAGAGTGTAAATAAAGTAAGCTCAGCAGTGGGTGAAGGCGGGCTTTGGATGACGATAGATTTATTTTATATTCAGCCTAAACAGGACTGAAAAAGCGCACTTGTGGTGGTGACTACAGCTGTCCATGCTTTTTCTTCTCTTTTCTTTTGGTAGGTAAGCAATATTCATGAGAATAGCTCATGACATGTTGAATTAAAACAGAAGGGTAAATAGTGGTCCTTTGCAATTCAATGATGAAGTGATAATACAACAACTACTTTAACAACAACAACAACATAAATAGAGCAACATTAATAGATTAACACTAACCGAACTTAACCAGCTTTCTATACATTCGTAGGTATTCTCGATTAACGTCGTATTGGTATAAAAGTTGGGCTAACATTACGTCTAATTACGTTAAAACTTTTCCTTACAGACACGTTCTAGGCGATGTCCTAATTGAATTATTACTTGGATTTATTGTTTGAATCAACAGAAACTTCTAATGTATTTATTATTAAAAGGATTTCTTATTTTATTCTGGCTCCCAAGATAGACAGGATGTTTTGCTACTCATTTTGAAACTCAAAATCGTTATGTAAAACACACTAGTTTGCCTTCAAAATAACTTATTTCGGTTCACAGCAAAAAGTGGAGACAAAAAATTAAAACAAGACATTTAAAATTTTTCAAGTTTCTTATTCAAATAAAAAAAAAATACCATTACAAAAAGCAGGATAAACTGTTTTTTTTTTAAGGTTAATTGTTTTATCATAATTATTAAAAATAAAAATGCTTATATAGTAGTTATAAATAACACAACTTATTAATTGGGTAATACTTTTTACAACTGTTATTTAAACATTATTATGATCAGTTGAAAAAAATAACGGGCATTAATTTAATTTTACGGTGATTGGTAAATTAGTTTGACAGTAAAACATGCAGTAATAAAAACAAAAATACTCAAGTAGTGTATTTAAAGAATTCGGCAGTTAGATTAATAGTTCGGCAGTTCATATATTATGTTAGGTTGGAACTGTGACCAACCACGCGTAAGCCGAATTGGTTGCAGTAACTAAACTAGGACACCCCGATTAAATGGGTTCGGTCAGAACGGTGACCAACAAAGCGCGCAGTGAGCGCTACTTGACAGACGGCTGTGCTGCTGGGGAGTTTGTTGCGCCACTTCTTCTCCCCAGCGAAAGCACTAGGAAATGGTGAAGGGCGGGCGTTTTGGGGGACTGTCTTTTGTAATTTTGACGTTCGAAAAGTGCTGATTCTCAGCCTAGTTTGAATAGATGAATTTTGATTTTTCAAGATAGGTTTCTAACCGTCTAATTCCGATTTTTCAGATTTGCCCACACGTAATAGGTACCTGCCCGTTCAGTTATTTTACTGCTTAATTATTTATTTAATTACCCATTTTTTCATTTTTATTTAGTTTACTGCGCAGACTTTACTGCCAAACTTGATGAACATGCATTTTGTACTTTTGAATTTACCAAAACCACAACAAAGCTACCGCTTTAAATCAGTACCTTATTCTTATATTAACAAACTTGAATGTTTCCTTTGTGATGAAACATGGTGACTTTATGGTAGCATAGTAGCATAAATAAGAATGTGTGCTACCATAAATTCACCATGTTTTTCAACCATCGAAGTAAAGAAGCTTCGATGGTTACTTTGAAGGGAGAAATGCTTGGATCTTTATGTGTTGGAAATACGTTCATGACGACAACAACAGACTGAGGTTTTGCAAGGTTTTCTCGAAAAGCAAAAAAGATTCAGTACTTTCGTCTTTTTCTCTTTCGTTTTGTAGGTATAGGTTGCAACAGCTCCACGTGTGCTAATGTATTTGGAACGTCATGAATTATCGTGAAAAAAATTTTTTTTTTGTGATATTATTGCGTACAATAAATATATGACTTCTATGTAATACGGTGCTCGACAGTACGGTATTGAGCAATAGCGACCTGTCCATCCAATAACATGTCGTACATTGTTTGTTGAACTAACGAAATACACTCACATTATCCTAGTGCTGAGGTAACATTCTCCGAGACTAAAAAATAATGATGAACATTATACCAACATAGACGATTTTTCTTGAGGAGCTCGTGGCTAAATAATAACAGCCGCACGGGTCGATCGGAGGTTCAGCTACGCTTGTTGCGGTCGACTCGTGGATGGGTAAGAAAAGTAGTCGGTCCATGTAAAATACTGGTATTCAGCTGCATCCGGTCAGACTAGAAGCTGACCCCAACATAGTTGGAAAGGCTGGGCAGATTGATTGATTGTAGACGATATTTTTTTGGAAACGATTAAAGTCCAATTTTTTTTATAATTCAGGGAAAACTGCAGAATTCGTTTACTATTAAAACAATGCAGGCACTATATACTACGTTGTCCACCTGAAAATCACAAAGAGTTAGTTAAAAGAACCGGACTGTGAATGAAAATAATAAAATTTGGAAGCGGTCGACCCCGCTCCGACAGTTTCACAACCCAGTTACAACTTCATTTTACAGTCAAATAAACCGCAGTGAAAATAATTTAACGAAAATTAATTTAATTATGAGGTTGAGCTTTTTATTAGTTCTAGGAATTGTTGGCTGTTCGCTAAGGTTGGTTGTAATGTCTGTGCCGTCAGCAAAGACACCAAAAAGGGAAAGGGGGAAAGGGGGGGGGGGGAGTCTTTGATATTATAGCGCTGCTTCTAATATCTCTAATGCTGACTAATAATAATGCTAAGTTTATGCCCGTTAAAAGCGTGCTGTTGGATTTTCAACGCTCGGCTCAGGAGGTCGATTCCCTAAGCACGAAATCCATAGTTTCAGCCGACGACGTTACGAGTGATCCATACACCGTATTACCTACAGACATAAGATTAGTTTGGGGTCCGACCTAAGAATGAATGACACTACGATTTGACAGCTATCCCTACTCCCGGTACGCTTTTCCCCGTCCGAAAAAGTTAGGTTAAACATAATTTAGGTTAAGTTAAATGTACACACGGTAAAGCGCCTGTCTGGGTTCGAACCTACGACCTAAAACTATTTAGTCGCGGCCGTTACCACTGGGTCAGTACTGCTCAGTCAATACAAAACATTACTCCTTACTGAAAAATAATTGTATCACACCAAAAACGTAACACAAGCACTTGTGACTGCGAAACTTTTTCGAAAATAAATTCAAAAGTTCCACCTTTTTGTTACCGAAGAAAACACTCTCAGTTGAAACTTGTAGAGTAAACTTGTCCGAGCTAATTTCAACGTGTAAAGTTTGGACTTATAGCACCGCGACTCGTTTGTACAAGAATTTATGCTTCATTCCCGGATTTTCACCTTATTTCTACCTTTGTTTGAGGGACAGAAAACTGGAGGCTGCGTATATGGATTGGTGTATTTATTACGTCCTAAGTGAGGTGTGAGATTGATTTAGGGCTGAACATCAGCAATCGCCGCAATTAGTAGATTTTCTCAATATTTATTTGGAATTATTTTGAGTCTTTATTCCGACAAAGAAGTAACAGCTGTTGTCAATAAACTCTTGATCTAAAAATTAATTAAAAAGTGTAACGAAATTGAGACAGAATTTTGACGATCACAGTTAATTTTACCGTGTAAAATCTCAAATGTCTACTGCATTTTCATTTACACGAGTTTATTTTCACACGTCACACTTAATAAAGTCACACAGTAAAGAAAGAAAGAAAAGAAAGAAAGAAAAATAGGTTTATTTGTCACAGAAACAAGTGCACACAAAAAGATAAAATTAATTACACACACACACACACTACACACACGCACACTAGATCGCGTTACTAGTCCAACACGACTAAAAGAGATCAGAAAAGGATATCAAAGTAAGAAACTTATAAATAAAATGCCCATACAAATAAGGTTCTATTCAAACATGATTGTGGCCTATGTGAATACAGTAAATAGGTATGCGAAAAGACTGTTCTTTGATTTTTGACATTTCAATAGTGTGTGTTATAATGATTTAATTGATAAATGCTTTGAGTTTTGTATGGCGTTTTTGATGGATTCGTTCGTACTGGATCTCCAATTTTTCGAAGCTGCATATAAATCGAGTTAAAACTGCCTGTAAATGGTTTAATTGATCAATGATTGATGGAGTTTCTTGCCCGTTCTTCTCCATTGGGACATACTACGCTTTGGAATGGGTAACTAGCTTCATATTTTCTGACTGACCGACTTCTTGACAAGTCAAAAGTGCCTGTAAATGGTTTAATTGAAATAAATGCTTTGAGTTTGCGTTTTTGAGTTTGATTTGACCTCTTAAATTTTTCGAAACTTCATGAATCGAGCAAGTGAGTATTTAATTAACAGAAATGGTTACATAATACTTTAGTTGGTAGTAATTTTTCTTCGAATCAGACTATAAATTGCTTTACAACATTGACGGATAATTTTAAAGTCGTTAACAGTCGTTAATATTTTAAGCTCTAGTAAAAAATTCTAGAACTTATTGTTTGGACTAATGTGTTCAAAACTATAATGATATCATTGTTTGAAACCAGGAAATGGAGCGTAGGTATCAGTTTTTACTACCCCTTTGATCCATCGAAAACGAGTGTTAAAATATTTTAAACTCTCCTTCTGGCAGTCAAATACAGAGTAGATAAGTTGTTACTTTAAACATATTCATTAAATTAAGACGCCAGTCTAGAAGACCAGATTTGGTAAATATTATTGGATAATTTTTTATTGTAGTTAAAAATGTACTTGATACCTAGACACTTTTGATGTGTGTATGTAGAGGAGCCTGAAACTATTCAACTCTAATATTTCTAAGTAGACAGCTTATCTGTTAAGCCCAATAAAAACTGAAATCATAAAATGTACTGTTAAAATTTATGCAGAAATAATTTTTTGCGAGATATACAAAGGAGACAAAAACACAATGGCAACTAGAATTACTACTGATTAAATCATCCACATTTATGTATATTAGGTATAGTCAGTGAAAACTGTCACTATTTACGAATTTATTTTTTTAATAATTTATTTATACAGTTTCCAGTAGTCTTGTTCTTGAAACTATATTCCCCACAAAACCGTTTTGACGGTTTATTTGTGGGAACGGAATTTAGTTTATAAGTTGTAGGTTCGAATACCTGTAGGTATTCGATAACGGCAATAACTTACACCACATGCCTGTAACTTGCACAGAAGTATGCAAGCTTGCATGCCGTGAACCATAACACTTTCTGATTGGTGAATACCATAGTGACAAGCAAGCTACTTGCTTACTTTTGTGCAAACTACAGGCTGGTGTATTCCGGGCTTTACTTTGTGTAAATTATTTCATCACCACTGCTCTGAAAGCTCAGTGAGGAATTGAGGAAACCTGCTTGTTGTCTTAGATCGAAAAACTCGAAGTTATGGAACATCCATTAAACCGCACTCGTCCCGCGTGGTGAATTACGCCTTCTTACTGAGAGGAGAGCTGTGTAACAGCTTTGGGATTGTAGGTATAAGTTGATGATATTATGGTAAGTATAAGTAGGTAGGTACTTAGTTTTTCTTTGCTGTCTAATTTGGTCTAGAAAACTACGTTGTGATGTATTTCGAATGTTCTGTGGAGGGACCTACAAAAATACCCAATGGCATATTTTAAATGGTGAAGCACCACATACTAATGAAAGGGTGTTGCTCCCAAGACAATGTAAAATCTAATTGAATCCTGGTTTCTGGTCACTGTCACCATTTCGCTAGATGGATAAAGATACATAGATAAAACATTTATTCTGTGAACACAAAAACAATAGCATAACAAAAAAAAGCATAAAAGAAAAAAGTATTTGACAACAATTAACATGAACATAATATTATATAAAAACAAAGTGCCAATATACAAAAAGAAAAACATACTTAAAGAAATGACTGATGATGATTTGAGTGTCTTATTAGATTCCTATTCGGAGAAGAATCAACCGTTGTCAACATCCTTTGTCAAAATTGTGTTGCGGCAGGAACTCGATAATAAAGGAAAACCTTTGATATTTAATGGAAGCTTCTCTTTATAAAGGAAGTAAATACTCGCTGAATGAGAAAAAATTGTGACTCATGTATTTATTGAGTGATTTCCTAAATGTTACTTGTTAAATCAATTTTGTACCGATCTGCGGTGTAATTACATAAAACACTAACAACAATGCCGTTTGTTTTGACAGTTCAATAACATTAATTGCATTGTTTCGAACAATTATAGCAATGCATTAGCAATATCCTTCAAAATTATTCAGATTGTGATTGAAAGTGTGTTGCGAAATTAGGGTGCTTGTTTTTGAAAATGATTTGTATGATACCACCAAATTAAAAAGCGGAACCCATAAAAGACATAACGTTAGTATTTAAAAACGTAGTTGTGACCTGTCCCTACCAGTTATATTTTCAACTTTCCATTTTTTTCCACAACATAAAAATTAAAAACGCGTTTCTGTTATTTCATGAAAACCGCGTCGATAACTTAGAGACCGAGTGCTCTTGAAACTGAAAAGTCGTGTGCGATGCGAAACCATGAGATCAGGTAAAAAAAAACACAAATAGATACCTATATATTGGAAAGTTCTATTTTTACTTTCCTTGAAAACCGAAATGGGTTACATTGAAAGTTATAGTGCTTAGCGCTAGTTTCGATTAGACGGATAAATTTGAGGTTTGTATGTAAAAATCCATACACAAAACAGGTAAGAATATTCCAAAAGAAAACATCATCACGGTCACAGATAATAAAACTCTAGTCACAGTTCAGCATCACGGTTGCTTATACGCAAAATACGCGCATTGACATGGAGTTGCGGACAACAGCCCGTATTACCTATTAGCTATCACGGTTGCTTATTGAAGACAGTTAGCGATATTGAAAATTTCCTGTAGGTAGTATGTGTAATAGGGATTTAACATTTTGGTATATCTTTTTTGACTCTTTGGTCTAGTATTATGTAAAATGAATACACGATTCAATGAATTTTTCTCGATACAGAAAAATTGCAAAGTTATATTTAATTATTTACTTTTTTCGACAACAACGTTTTTTTACTTTTTTCGGTAACGCTTAAGAATTAACCAATGAAAATTTTAAAACATAGAGAATTATCATATCAAAGTTTACTCAAAGTAGTTTTAAATTTAATTCATTTATTTTGTTAAAAAAGGATAAAATCCGTTGTTTTATTCCGAGCGCACGTACATTATAGCCTTCTTCTTCTTATGCGTTTCAAAAGTAATTGCATCACTTTCGCTCGCTTAGTAGATCAGTCGCCCGGAAATTATTTACTTCTGCAAATTGCTAGAACAATTGTAAAAGGCGATTCTAAAACCGACCAAGTTGATTTCATCTAAATTCAAAACAGAAAGACTTCACTTCACCCAATTTCATCCAAAGATGTTTCGCCGTTTTTACACCCAACACTTGACCCAAATTCAGTTGATTGATGGAATCAACTCGGAAAATTAAACGCAGACTCGATTTCAATTCGACTGGGGGATATAGGGGGAAATTGGACACACATTTTTGGTCATCTTCCAAAGTGTATGGGACTAACTACCGCCTTCCAAATCCCATCGAAACTTTCCCGATAAGATCGGATAGGGAACTGCATTTAAACTGAGGCACCGATAGCTGATACTTTATTGGTAAATGAGGGTTATATAGATAACCGAACTTCACTTTAGGACTACCATTTGATTATTATCTGATTATATGTATGTTTATTATGCTTTTAAAATGTCTTGCCAAATAGCTGCGAGCAAAGAATTTTCTATGCACGCAGTTGTTTTTTCGACTCTCAACGAAGTTTTAAAAATGTTATCTTAAGTGAAAAAAAATAATAATATCAAAACTGCGATCACCTACCATTGCGTTAGCCTAGTCTAATTATTAAGGCTACATTTTAGCACCTTAATTTTTATATTTGCCTAAGAGATATTAAGATGGACAGAAAGTAGGCGTTAGTTTTCACATATACTAATTTATTGAATAGGTAACGCCTCGAAATTAAGCGTACGTAGGTTAAACCTATTATAGTCAATTCACAGTTATTTACTTTTTACTTCTGATTTTCCATCACTGTCAATATTACAGTGATCTTTATCTCGTGACAGTAAGGTTGCTTTTGGGTAGCTGCAACTGCCAAGTCTGTCAAAATCACAGTGATCTTTATTGTTGTTGTAATAAGGTTGCTGTCAAAAGTAAAATAACAGCGAAAGGACTGTATGTAAAATTATTTATTAAAGTACCTACGCACTTCCACCCAAAAACAACCAAATAATGAAATATAAAACAATAGCATATCTATCACAGTCATTCAGAACCGAACGGACCGTTTGAGTGACATCAAGTACCAGAATGTAGGGATACCAAATACCGTAACGAGCGCGGTTTTGGGTTCTGGGTACAAACTTGCCGGGTTTCCCTATTATTGTAATAATTAGATGCGGCATGAAAATGATGTTTGTATTAAATTACAGTTACACGCCTAATTGTGGGTGTGCTATTCTCAGTATATCCCTGTCCCAGCCCTTTGAATGAATACAGGTTTGATGTAATGAAGAAATCTCATTTACGCAACTTTTTAGCGAAACTGTCCTTTCACGCATGTATCTTTCGAGCAAAAGGTTATTCGCGGAAATGCCTTTTTGTGCAAGTGTCCGTTTGCGCAAAAGTCCGTTTACTGAAATGTCTTTTCGAGCAAGTGTCTTTCGCGAAAATGTCTTCGGCGGAAATGTTCTGCTACCACTAGTTTGGGGGTAACAGTCCAATTTGCTCTTATACTATCTGATTAATCCATACTAATATTATATATTCGAAAGTAACTCTGTCTGTCTGTGTGTCTGTCTGTATGTTACCTTTTCACGCCTATAAACACTGAACGGATTTCAATAAAATTTGGGTGCCCGCCCCGACCCTTGCTCGAGCCAGCCCGCGCAGCTGAGCCTGTAGTTTTAAATTCGCCCCTAAACACTAATAATAATACCGATCCAGCCTGTCCCTTGCTGTCCTCTTCCAGCGACGCCCTGAGCCGAGGTCCGAACCCCGCAGGGGGTTACCCTGCTAAGTTATTGTATGCCCTGGCTGGAGGCCTTAATTCGAGGCATCCACAGGAAAGTCCGGTTAAGCAGTAGCCATCCTCATAAAGGATGAACTGCGAGATGCCATTTAAAAAAAAAAAAAAAATTGGTAGAAAGATAGATTGCATCCCGGGGGGAAGGACATAGGATAGTTTTTATCGACATACCTCGCGGGCAAAGCCGCGGGCGGAAGCTAGTAATAAATAAATTAGAAATTTTAATTTATATTTTTTTACACACATTACTGGTATGTTAGTAGAGTACTAGTTTAAGATATGGTTTAAAAACAAACAAAAAAGTTGTCATCGCTCTACCGTAGTCACCCTCCACACGAAGCGCATCACTAGCGACCGCAAAGTCGATGATTCTAAGGGCAGACGATAATAATTATTATTGTTAAAGTGCCGGAAAAGGGTTTCCTTCCTCTTTAGAGATCAAAAGGGTACACATTCCTAATTAAACGCCAAGACGATACCGTATCACAATACGACTTGAAGGCATTTTGAAATTGAATTTGTGCTTTTTGTTATTCCGTTTATTTTATAGCTAATAAACGAACTTAGTGTTTTAAATTATGTGTTTTGCCTTAATGTGTTTCCACAATAACTCAATTAATAAATTATAATAAAAATTTACCTCACTGCAAAAATTTTTATAGCAAATTGTAAAATTTTAATTAAAATTTTACCTCACTGCACAAAATTACATAGCAATCAATTATTTGAATGCAACATTTTAATCTTTTTTTTTTTTTTTTTTAAGGATGGGAAATCATCAAATGACCCCTCCCGCTCTGGGTGGAGCGGAAGGGAGTGTCAGACTCTTACTGACTAAAACCCATCCGTGTTCCTTCCTTAGCCCTTTGTATTCCGGGGCAGCGGTAACCCTTTCGGACAATCCCGCTGCCCAACATTTTAATCTAACGGGTGTATAAAAGTCATTTGTAGGCACTCCCCGTCACTGCAATTTTTTTTTTGTACTGAACCGTACTTGGGAACCTTCTGGTTACGGAGGTATGGAAGGTCAAAATTCCAACTTTTATGGTCTTTTGTTTTGTGAAAACAAATTTTTTATGGTATAAAACAACTTTATATCCACGACACCTGTACCGTTGCGTGCACACACATAAGCATTAGTTTCGAGCGTTGCAATGGTGCACTACCGCAAACAGCAAATTTTCACACCAAAAATAAAGATCGTTTCCGAGCAATTATTTTTGAGCAATGTTACTTAATTTGATGAACAGAATGCGTAGTTGACGACTGTGTGAGGTGTCTTTTACACCTTGTTTATTCTTACTTGATTTATGAAACGTAGCATCTCTCTGTCTATCTGTCAGTCAGAGCGCTTATAAGTCACAAATTACTTACCGATTTACGTATTTTTTTCATTAATTCATAGATATCTTCTCTGCCTAATTTTCAATATAAAAGTCACAGACACAGACAGATTTAAAATAAAATTTAAAAAGATAACGCTGATACTTTGCTTAGACAACATGGCGCTTCATTATTCCCGTATCTTACTACCTTAATTGCTTACCTCCACAAGCCAGGTGAGAAGTATAAGAAAAACACTCTAGAAGATGGCCTGGCCACGAGATGGGACGCGCCCCAGTTGACGCGGTAATTAATAGAAATATGATGCACCAGAGACGGACTGAGGTATGAGGATTTGTGTAGGCGTTTTAAATTGCACCTGAAAATCTAGAAGACTAATTTTCCTTATTTTAGGGCAAGGAGTCATGTAATCTGATAGTTTTATCGAACAGAACCAAATTATAATATTGCATAACGGATTTTTTTGTACTGGAATAAAAATATTCTTTTAAGGTTTTTTCAAGTGTTTCTGTTTTTAACGCCACTTACTATTTTATCTCCTCGTAAAATATTGTTTTATGATTTTATCAGGCGTTATTATGAAGAGATTATTATTCCATCATAATGTACGATAAATTCATTTTGATATAACATTTGAAAGAGTATTAAGTTGGAGCAGGAAGATTCCTAGCATTTTTGTTTTCTTTACTTAATAGTGCTTTGCTCAGTTTTTTTCACAGGATAAATGTTCCCTAGATAATATCTTAAACAAAATTATCCCTCTACACTTATTCCAACGTCGCGGATTTACGACTCAGAGCCATTCATGACCCCACTTTATTGATTAAGGCTTCAATTAACAAGATGTAACCATGAATGGGGCACAGTTAGGTAGATGTCTAGATGATAGACATCACTCCATGCCTATTCAATGGCAGCTACTTGTGTTTGGAGCTGTCTCGAGTGGTATCTCACACTTAACTAGCAGAAAATTTAGTATCAATATCATCTGATCATCGTAGAGGGGCTTGTGGCTAAGTAATAACAACCGCACGGTTCCATCGATCAGTTTAAACTACACTTGCCGTGATTGGTCCGTGGATGAGTGACCATCTTTACATACCCCTTCGTGCCTCGGAAAGCACGTCAAGCCGTTGGTCCCGGCTGTCGTTACGGGGCTTACGGGTGGTCAGAAGCTCGTAACCCTAATAACCATTCTTACCAAAGGGTATCGTATTACCCAGTCACTGTGTTGTGGAAGTCAGATAATCAGTCGCTCCGTGTAAAATACTGGTATTCAATTGAATCCGGTTACAAATTTTTTTAGTCCAGGCTTTTATACCCATATTTTATTATATTTGTCATTGAGAAGTTGTCATAACTGTCATCATCATCAATTATAAATAGCTGCAAGAAGGTATATTTTACCTAACGTTTTGCTTTTCTTAGTTGACTTTACGTCTTGAATCAAAATAAAAAAGACTTAAGAGCAAATATCAATAAAATAAAATTCTAAGGCTACGTACGCACTGGCTGGTGGCTTGCTTAGTGCTTAGAGCCCAGTGATGTAACATCCTTACATATATACGCTAGGCGACTAGCGAAGGCGCCAAGCGCGCAGTGCGGCCGATTACGAAAACTCTAGAGCGTTCGTTTCACTTCTCTACTCGCAAGGTGACTCGTTAGGCTCTAAGCTGTAAGCTAGCCATCTGTCAGTGCGTACGTAGCCTAAGGCAAAGGATTTTATAAAAAAAATTATTTAATGGAGGATTTTTAAATGTCAGTTAAAAGTTTTCCTTTTGTTGCTTAAGAGCAAAAAGTCTTACTTTTTTATGTGGCCTTGCTCGGCCTTTATTTAGGTAAGTATTAAATTTATAACAATCCTCCTTTATTTTGCCGACAAAAAAAAACTTTTATACGAAACTAGCTTCAGCCCACGGCTTTGTCCGCGTAAATTTCGGCCCTGACCCACCCCGTAGTATAGCATCGCCTGCCCGCACTGTTACTTCGTTTTAGCTTAGCGTTCCTTCTAACTTTTTTTTTGTTGAAAAAAAAAACATCAAATCCAACTGGTAGTTCCAAAGATTAGCGCGTTCAAACAGACAAACAATCAAACAAACAAATTCTTCAGCTTTATTAATACGAGTAGTATAGACATGTCAGCCATCCAAATGCGTCCCTGGTGATACATGAACATGACACGCCACCGAGACCCGCTGACCCGTTTCCCTTCAACCACCTGCGACCAGTCAATTTACCTTTTAAAAAAACTCGAGCAAACCTCAGCCTGAAAGAAAAGCAGTCTGTTTACTCAACACACATACATACAGTAACGGCCGCGTGCCCCCATTTCATCTGCCACGCGGAAAGTCACTTTACCCTTTTCACACCTTTGCTTTTAAAGTGTATATTGCTGTGAACTCTCAAGTGGTGCTTCTGACGTTTGGGAAGGTGATTTTAGAGGAATGCTTAGGTATGGTTGAGACCTGAACGCGATGTTTACGGTATTCAAATTGCTGTCACACGCTCTGCGCGCCGTTAAAGGTCCGATCGCACTTACGTCAAGATATGTATATTCTGTATATATGTATCTGTATAATGTATTGCACTCAGATGCGTGTAACTGTACCTTCTTTAACTTTATGTTTTTGTTTTGTGTTACTGCAGCATCAGATGTTGGTATGATCGCTAGCTTTTATGATTGCACCTGTTTACGAGATTTCATAAAAAAGGGTTGCTTTATTCGTAATCCGGTAGTGAAAGATGTTTTGTAAGTGGTGTTACGTCAGGTGCCTTTCCGTATTCAATAAATAGAAAAACTTTTATGTACGTTTTCGTTTGACCCTTATGTACATCTCTTTAGAGCTCTTCTCAAATTTTTTAAAAGAAAACAACAAGCAACTACACAATCTGTATAACTTTACGGCTGATTTTTCCATCGACAGATTTCGTGGAATAAAATTGACGTGTGGCATTTTTTGTATGAAATAACAGCTATCAACATTTCAAAATTATTCCTCGAATAAAGTTATCAGATGAATGAAAAATCAGCCCTTAAACTCGCATAGTGAAATGATAGATAACTTTTTTTCTTCATTTACACGTGCAATATCCTAATCTATTTACAATAGATATTTCTTCAAACTGGCCTATTACCCATAACATTTATTACAGATCTTCAATAACCTAATGAAAATATTTTTAAGGGACGTCTTCTACCCTAATCTGCAGTCACAAACAGTCAAATAGTTGAAACAAACAAACTGAAAGAAATGTAGGTAATACAGTGTGTCAGGGACATCGACGCGCCACATCTGACCATAGAGTCAGTAAGATGAATCTACAGACCGGAGAGAGATCAGGCGCAGAACCAACGGCTTAACGTGCTTTCCGAGGCACGGGGGGGGGGGGGGTAATTTCCAAACTCCGGTGTCGTCCCATCGGACTATGAGAGTGAGGGAAGAGGGAGTGGACCTGTTTCTGCGCGCACACTTTTGCACTATAATAATATCTCTCCGCGCCGCAGGAAGGCCAATTTCTTCATCAATAGTAATAGCCAAAGTGACGTCACAAAAATCAAAGTAACGGTTAAATTTGTTTTTTCACTATTTTAGCTATTACTTGAATAAAGAAACACATGTGCCGTAGTATCAGTAAAGGAAAAGTAAAAGTCAACAGTAAAGGTCAGTTTGACTGATTACCTACTTTAGTTGTTGATAATGAACCATTGAGATTGGCCGCCGTGGCCGAAATACGATCTGGAGGACTTTATTTATACTTACATGATTTTGAAACCCGGTGTAGCAAAAATTTCGTCTGTATATTAAAAAAAAATGCTGTTCGATACATTTATTTTTTATAACCGACTCAAAATTTCTACGCCGAGGGGTCTAGAATCATGTACACTGAATTCATGGTTACAGTTTGCGTTACGGGTTTCACCCGCATAAGTGATGATCCCGCGGGAATATCAGGAAAAAAGTATCCTATGTGTTATTCTGATGTGTAAGCAATATAACTGTAAAGTTTCATCAAAATCCGGTCAGTAGTTTTTTGCGTAAAAGATTAACAAATATCCATCCATCCATCCATCTATCCATCCTTACAAACTTTCACGTCTAAAATATTATATGTATAAGATAAATAACTTATTAAGTAGTATAGGATAGGATTTCTTAGTCTTGCCCACGATTCTTCTTCAATGATTCTCTTTTATTCATTTTATTCAAGTTTCGACCAGAATTAGACCACTTTGGCAGCGTTAGCCTTGCAAAGGTCTTCCATAATACAATAGAAAACTCCCAGCGGGCCACCAACTACCATCATGGTCCACCTAAAAATCTCTCAACTGCCTAAAAAGCCAGGTTGGTCGCTGCAGGTATAACTTAGTCAAGTGGGGGTACTCCGACGAGCCAAAGTGCGACTATGGAGCCACACCACAAACGATGCCTCACTGCAAAAACACCTGCACTTAGTAACATAGGTTTGCGACGCCTGACGATGCCTCATCTACTAATGCTATAAAGATAGAAGATAGATAGAATACTCTTTATTACGTACACCATATAAATTACAGACATAAATATATAAATTTTACAAAGGGTGACACAATGAGCGGTCTTATAGCTAAGAGCGATCTTTAAAAGACAACCTTTGGATGGATTAAAAAGCGGAAGGACAGACAAATACTGTAGGTAGTCTGTGGTGTACCATTTACATAATACATTAAATACATACGTAAAGTATATTATACTAATCTAAATAAATATATACATATAATAATAACATGAAACAGGAGCAAAGAAAATGTAATAATGAAGTTTAAGGTGGAGGAGGATAAAATCCATACCTTAGGTAAATCTGTCTCGGAAAGTGTCAAACACTTGCAAAGTCTCACGTAATGTGCGATTGCATTTCAAATACTATCCGTTGAGCCCGCATACAAGTCGAATGAATAATTCAAGTCAGACTCCCGTATTCAAATACCTTATGTATGGATGCAAAGGAAATCCGATCGGTAAGTACTTGGAAATTTGTTTTTACATGACAGTTGCGTTTTGATCCCTGAGCTGAATAGGCTGCTAGAAATGTTTTGTATAGAGGAAACACAGATTTGGATGGAGGGAGTATAAAAGAAACGCAGATCACATTTGTCACAAAGAAGATATGCTAGTAAGAATAAAAACAGGAATAAAATTAACCCACGAGCTTTTGCCCACGTGGATATCGGGAAAAATCCCACGGGACCTACCTACTACCAGGGGCCATAATACCAAGTATTAATGCCATCATAATTCCAGTGTGAAAACGAGATGGTGCTATCGGTCATGTATAGCTCCTTCTCTCTCTTACACGGAATCATGATGGCATTGGAGGCTGCGTTAAACCCGTTTGCGCCAATCTGGAACGTACCTACATCCAGACAAACGGACAAAAATTCTTCGTTGCTATTTTATTATATGTGTAGGTAAGTAGATGTATAGATGTATAAATTGTTTCAGGCATTTATTTAACCACACATGGCATTAATGGAATTATCGTTAACAAGTTGTAGATTTAACATATACATAATTAGATAACACAGTGGTCCCCAAACTAGGCGGCGACTGTGTTGAGGGCTGCGGAGTTGTGTTAGCATTCAATTAACACGTTTGTTATTGATGAGACAAGAAACAATATTTAAAATTAGTGCCATTTTCAAACAAAACATTTCGGGACGAAGGCGACAACCATTTGATGCAAGAAAAATTGAGTGGGTGATAGCCCACATATAAAGGCATCTTGAAACACACGGTTAGTAGGTATAGTAGCCTTTCAAGATTCCAAACAAGCGCCAGTAAATAATTAAAGCATTTATGTTCACGAGGTTTTGCTGAAGTGACATTCAATGACACGACTTATGTTTTGCATTAGGTAGTTCTAATAACTCGGCATGGTTGGTGAGAGTACTGAGAGTTCCAACCTAACCTATAAATTGCCGAACTATTTACTTAACTACCCATTCCAACATTTTTACGGGCCATTTATTTATTACACTACTTGAGTATTTTTTTATACCGACATTGCAGGGTGAAATAACCTACCAATTTTGTTTTAATTGTTTATGTTTTATTGGCACGCTAATTTAATAACCTCCAAAGATAAAATGACTCCCCCTTAATTAACCGACTTATAAAAAGGAGGAAGTTATATAATCGACTTTTTTTTTGAACTGATCATAATAACCTCCCTAATTTTGAAAATAACAGTTGCAAACGTTATCACCATAATTATAACAATCAAACCGTCAAAACGTAGAAGAATATGTAGGCTAAAATCGTTCATGGAAATTTAACAATCCATGCCTGCACTGCAAAAAACTACGTCAAATATCGTGGAAAAACTCACCAAGAATCTTCCAAACTTTTAAAATCTGCACTGCAAAAAACCACGTCAAATACCCTCGAAAAATTCACCAAGAATCTTCCAAACTTTTAAGGGCAGTGAGTGCCTCTGTCAGTTTTCAAATTAACGTGTTAAACGTTAATAAGGCCAGGTCTCCTGACTATTAATAACGATGTAGGTTAGGTGCCGTGCATGCATTTTAAATGAGACTTTTTTACACAAGAGCCTCCTCTACTGAACTGAACGTTTCCGCGGGATTCCTATGTGGAAACTTGTAAGATATTTCGTACGCTACTGTATTATTCAGATTGAACTTGAGCGCGACTGTAAGCATGAGCGTTTCGTTATATTCTGTGGGCTAAATAAAAGGGTGGTTTTGCACTGAAATTGTGTGGTGATGACTCAATTTCAAGTTTATAGCTACATACTTACAGTACGCCGTAAAAATGTAGGTAGCCAGATAGACAAATAATTTATTTTGATGCGCAGAAAAGAAATATCACAACACACAAAAGTACAATTAAATGATAACAAAATTACATGAATACACATAATAACAGGGTATTAAAAGGTGAACGGAAGGGTGATGCCCTATCTCCCCAAGTTCCAAGTTCCCCATAACGGTTTTTCACACATTAATTACCAACGTCCGCAAAATATAAAATTAAATTATTTTTTAAGTTTACATTTGACCAATCCTTGTACTGACGTGTTCAAAAGTGTTAGAACAAAATAAAATCAGTACAGATATATTTTCTCTATGTAGGTATAATACTATTATGTGCACGCAAAATACGCGCATTGACGTGGAGTTGCGGACAACAGCCCGTATTACGTATTACCTATTACTATTATGTGCTATGTGTTTTTAGATATTTTCGAGATATATCCAGGATGTGATAAGGATGTATCCAGGAGGTGAGTCAGGAATGTATCCAGGTTTTTCAAGGGGAAAATGGAGTGTAAGGTAAGAATTTAGGCTGTGTTGGAGTTGGAGGTGTATGCATCAAGCAAGCAATTCTTTAGCTCAGGAAAATTGTAAGTTAACACATCATGTAGACTATTAATTACATTTTTATTGTATCGATATGATAAAAATCACAGCATTTGAAACACACATTGAAACAAAACTATCTTTGACAATCACAGCTTGTATGTTCAGTAATATCACAGTAATCGACCTTAAAACTAAACTATTTATCTTTGACAATAAATCGCAATGAAACGATTACGTTTTTTACCCCATTGATTCTCTCAAGTAATAATAAATAACATTAAACTATACGTACTTAAGCATTGATTCCGCTGTACCATTCACGATTTTGGCTAAGACAGAGTCGTACAAGTTTTAGTTAAGAGCGTTTACGCCTCACAAAGGTCTAAAAAGTTACTTGAGAACATTTTCGAAAAATAGTGTTACAGAAAAATTAGACCGATTTTAAAGTTTCCTTAGAAACAGAGATTTCCAGTTATCTTTTTTTTTTAAATAAGACATTTCGAAAATGTTCTGAAGTAACTTTTTAGACCTTTGTATCCTGCTTATGCGTATGAAGTTTCATTAAAATCGGTTCATTCATTTCAAGAAACAAGGGCTTGAAAGTTTGTATGAAATGCCGTACGACGTAAACGCTCTTAAGGAGGCGTTTACGAATCTAACAAAAATAAGCAGTTTTTCGGTACATTTTGCGGGAAAATTATACGAAACCAAATCTAACTAATAATTACCACAGATAGATTGCTCCTTCATCTTCAAATATGGCTAAATTTTTATTCGAAAAGTTTGGTTTATAATATTGTAAAAAATTATTTCCGTCGCCTCTTCACACAAAATTGACGATATCGTAATGACTTTAGGTACATTTTTCTTCTATTTATTAACATAAATTTATGTATTTAAAAATGTTTTATGTAAGCAGACATGTTCAACTCAAAATGATTGTATAAAGAACTATCAAAATGTTACCAAATGGCTCAGAAAAAAAATAAAAATCGAGTCTATTTTTTCACATATTTAGCTGTAACATGTGAATCTTAATGCACCGTATTAAGGGTTATTTTACTGGTCACTGTCTTGCTTTATTACACAAAAATTTGTAATGAAATATTAGTCTGCGCTCAGCCGCCGTCGTGGGTGGACTCTGTGTCGGTTGTAAGCAGCAGCTTGTGCTGAAAAAGATCGCTGTACGGATAGAAAATATTTGACATACCAAACTTGATACTTCACGCATTCTGTATGACTATCGTATGAAAGATTTTATTCACAGTCTTATATTATTTTTTTAGAAGTAAGTAGGGATTATTCATATTTCGTTTCGGTCATGATGGAGTCACCTGAAGGTGTACTTCGAAGACTGCTACCTACTGGAACTAAAAGACGAGCTGAGCTAGGTGTGCCGAGTTTGGGCTCGTCTTGTTAGTTATGTTGAGACCTTACCTTCGGAATTGATGAAGTGACCTGCAGGTGTACTTCGAAGACTGCTACTGGAACTAATAGACGAGAAGAGCTAGGTCTGCCGAGTTTGGGCTCGTTTTGTTAGTTATGTTGAGACCTTACCTCCGGACTTGATGCAGTGACGTGCAGGTGTACTTCGAAGACTGCTACTGGAACTAATAGACGTGCTGAGCTAGGTGTGCCGAGTTTGGGCTCGTTTTGTTAGTTATGTTGAGACCTTACCTCCGGACTAGATGGAGTGACCTGCAGGTGTACTTGGAAGACTGCTACTGGAACTAATAGACGAGAAGAGCTAGGTGTGCCGAGTTTGGGCTCGTTTTGTTAGTTATGTTGAGACCTTACCTCCGGACTAGATGGAGTGACCTGCAGGTGTACTTCGAAGACTGCTACTGGAACTAATAGACGAGCTGAGCTAGGTGTGCCGAGTTTGGGCTCGTTTTGTTAGTTATGTTGAGACCTTACCTCCGGACTTGATGAAGTGACCTGCAGGTGTACTTCGAAGACTGATACTGGAACTAATAGACGAGCTGAGCTAGGTGTGCGGAGTTTGGGCTCGTTTTGTTAGTTATGTTGAGACCTTACCTCCGGACTAGATGCAGTGACCTGCAGGTGTACTTAGAAGACTGCTACTGGAACTAATAGACGAGAAGAGCTAGGTGTGCCGAGTTTGGGCTCGTTTTGTTAGTTATGTTGAGACCTTACCTCCGGACTAGATGGAGTGACCTGCAGGTGTACTTGGAATACTGCTACTGGAACTAATAGACGAGCTGAGCTAGGTGTGCCGAGTTTGGGCTCGTTTTGTTAGTTATGTTGAGACCTTACCTCCGGACTAGATGGAGTGACCTACAGGTGTACTTCGAAGACTGCTACTGGAACTAATAGACGAGAAGAGGTAGGTGTGTCGAGTTTGGGCTCGTTTTGTTAGTTATGTTGAGACCTTACCTCCGGACTAGATGGAGTGACCTGCAGGTGTACTTGGAAGACTGCTACTGGAACTAATAGACGAGAAGAGCTAGGTGTGCCGAGTTTTGGCTCGTTTTGTTAGTTATGTTGAGACCTTACCTCCGGACTAGATGGAGTGACCTGCAGGTGTACTTCGAAGACTGCTACTGGAACTAATAGACGAGCTGAGCTAGGTGTGCGGAGTTTGGGCTCGTTTTGTTAGTTATGTTGAGACCTTACCTCCGGACTAGATGGAGTGACCTGCAGGTGTACTTGGAAGACTGCTACTGGAACTAATAGACGAGAAGAGCTAGGTGTGCCGAGTTTTGGCTCGTTTTGTTAGTTATGTTGAGACCTTACCTCCGGACTAGATGGAGTGACCTGCAGGTGTACTTCGAAGACTGCTACTGGAACTAATAGACGAGCTGAGCTAGGTGTGCCGAGTTTGGGCTCGTTTTGTTAGTTATGTTGAGACCTTACCTCCGGACTTGATGAAGTGACCTGCAGGTGTACTTCGAAGACTGATACTGGAACTAATAGACGAGCTGAGCTAGGTGTGCCGAGTTTGGGCTCGTTTTGTTAGTTATGTTGAGACCTTACCTCCGGATTTGATGGAGTGACCTGAAGGTGCACCTTCCAAAAAGTTATTTTTTACTTTGTAGTGTTTTTTTTTGAAAGTCCGATATTTTTTTTTTTTATTGGAAAACAATTTTTATTTTTCATTTTTTATTTGTACCTGCCCAACACAAATTTAAATTACTTTAAGCAAAATTCATAAAGCTATACCTCATAAAGGTATACCTTATCCTGAGGCATACCTAATAATATATTTATTCCTCATTTTTCATTATTGCACCTACCATTGTTTGTCTCTGCATCACCCAAAGGTTGACTGGTAGAAAATGCCTATGGCATTAAGTCCGCCTCTGTACATTTTTGTGTTTGAAGTATTAAATAAATAAATAAATACCTTATCCATTAAAAAATGAGTGAATTTGCAAATCCGTCTATAGATATATGACGGAGCTATGCCCGAACAAACATAAAAAATAATTACTGATTCTTTTTTGAAGTCGGTTAATTATTACATCAATTCATAAACTTTTGTTTGAGAGAATTTGCTAATCCGTCTATAGAGATATGACGGAGCTATGCCCGAACATACATAAAAAAAATACTCCTTATTTGAAGTCGGTTAATTATTAAATCAATTCATAAACAAAAAGGCCGTCTATATATTATTATGACGGAGTTATCTAACCTAACACCCTTACATAAAAAAAATATATGTGTATAAGCATCCGAATTGAGAACCTCCTCCTTTTTTTAAGTCGGTTAAAAATACTATTTTTTTTTTTTTTTTTTTAACTATGGCATCTCGCAGTTCATCCTTTATGAGGATGGCTACTGCTTAACCGGACTTTCCTGTGGATGCCTCGAATTAAGGCCTCCAGCCAGGGCATACAATAACTTAAAAACTAAGCGACAGCGCTAAGGGTAACCCCCTGCGGGGTTCGGACCTCGGCTCAGGGCGTCGCTGGAAGAGGACAGCAAGGGACAGGCTGGATCGGTATTATTATTGGTGTTTAGGGGCGAATTTAAAACTACAGGCTCAGCTGCGCGGGCTGGCTCGAGCAAGGGTCGGGGGGGGCACGGTGATGGTGCGGGGCGTCGCGACGGGCCTCGGCGGCGAGGACGGAAGGACGGATGTCTGAGCTTGTTTTTGTGTTGTCGACTGAGAGTACTCGTGGCCTTACTGCTCTCCTGGAGGAGGGTAGTGGCGTCGTCGGGGATGGTGAGGGTATGCCTTGGTCGGCGAATCCTACTTATGCGGGAGGGAGTGTATCGGGAGGCCGCCGCAATCAGGGGATTGGGGTGCTTTATGGCAGAGTCAAAGAAGCGCTTGGAAAGGCGTTTCATGAACTGCTGGATGGTGGGGAGTCTGAGATCTAGATGCAGATTCACATTTCGGACATAGAAGGGGGCTCCCGTGACCTTTCGGAGGAAACGGTTCTGGAGGGTTTGCATTTTATGCAGAAATCGCGGCTTGGCGTGTGCGAAGACTACGCAAGCATAGGTCATGATGGGACGGATGACCGCGGTGTAGAGGCGCAATTTGCACTTGAGTGACAATTTGCTGCGGGCAGTTATCATAGAGTGGAGCCTACCGAGAGCGAAAGAGGCGCGCGAACGCGCCGTCTTTATGTGCTCGTTGAAGGTGAGGTTGTGGTCTAGGATGACACCTAAGTATTTGGCTCGCTTTCCCCAGGGGATCGGCTTGCCATACATAGAGATCGGGCGCGGGAGGGGGGGGGGTAGTTTGCGCGGTTTCGAGAAGATGACCGCCTGACTCTTATCGGGGTTGACCTCGATTCTCCATTTCCGGAACCAATCGCTCAAGGCGCTTGCGGAGGTTTGGAGGTTTCGAGCTATGGATGACTGGTTGACACCCGAACAGTATATGGCAGTGTCGTCGGCGAAGAGCGCCAACTGTGCCTTTTTACTGTTCGGGATGTCACTAGTGAACAGGGTGAAAATGAGGGGAGACAGAACGGAACCCTGGGGGACTCCGGCGCGGATGGGGTGAGGGGGAGAGAGAGCGCCCTCGATACGGTAGCGGAAAGTGCGGTCCGACAGAAAATCTCGTAAGATGAGCACGAGACGGTCTGGCACACCTAGCAGGTACAGCTTATATAATAAGCCATTGTGCCAGACCTTGTCGAACGCCTTCGCTATATCGAAGAACAGGACGCCTGTCGAAGCACCTCGCTGAAAAGCAGCGCTAATGTGCTCGACTATGCGGTGGAGCTGGTGGATGCACGAATGCTTCGTGCGAAAACCGAACTGTTCGGGGGGGATGAGGCTCTTTGCTTCGGCATAGTCTTTGAGGCGCTTATAAATAAGCCTCTCGTAGACTTTACCGAAAACATTGAGCAGACTGATGGGGCGGTAGCTGGAGGGCTCAGACTTGGGCTTGCCTGGCTTTGGGATGCCTATGACTGTGGCTTCTTTCCACATTTGGGGGAAGATGTTGTTGCTCAGGGCGCCATTGAAGATGGCGGTCATGAGCAGTATGAGGGGGGCGGGGAGGAGTTTGTACACCCTATTGGTGATACCGTCCGAACCGGGGGCTTTGCGGGTTGCGAGCCCTTTTATGATGTCTTGCACTTCGTCGGGAGTGACGGGAGGCAGAGGATCATCAGGGTCTTCGACTGGCGGGAGGGAGGCTCTCCGTTCGACTTCAGCGTTCACCTCGTCGAGGTGCGCTCTGTCTACTGGTTGAGAGCTGGGAGTGCATTGAGCCTCTAGGCTGTCGGCTAGGCATTCGGCCTTTTCGAGATTTTCGAAAGCGACCGTTTTGTCGGGGCGTGTGAGGGGAGGAACTGTGGCCTCTTCAGAGGAGCGGAGCTTCCTCTGGAGCTGCCAGAAGGCGTGGTGGGTGGGCTCGAGTTCGCCGATCATCTTATCCCATCCCTCGGAGCGCCATTCCCCTATGCGTTTCTTTACAGCACGCTGTAAATGGCGCATGTGGGATTTGTTCGCGTCGCAGGGAAAAGAGTCATAGGCACGAATGGCAGCGTTCTTCTCGGTCACCAGTTCACGTACGTCATCGGGCAGTTTCCAGCGATGGTCTTCCATCACTGGAACTTCCCGTGAGCAATCCGTCAGTACGGATTGAACGTGCTCTGTGAACGAGTCGATCGCCCCAGTCGTGTCTGCGACTGAGATAATTTGCTCGGGGATGGAGTCTAAGTGGGGAGACGTGGTGGATTTCAGTCTTTCGCTTACTTTCCTCCAGTCGGTGACTATTTTGGTCTGGGGGGGCTGGTTGGGGTCGTGCGGGAGGCCCGAATAGGGGGCCAGGTGCAAGATGACCGGGCGATGGTCAGAGTCGAGCTCTTGTACCGTCTCGATAGACTGCAAACGGAGGTTTACATTCTTGAGAAGCGCTACATCGAGAACGTCAGGACGTTGGGCGGGGTCGCCCGGGAAATGAGTGGGATACATCGGAGCGATGATATCGAAATTGAGGGAGTCGCCTAGTTTGAACACGATCCTACCTCTGGTAGAGGTCGTGCTGCTATTCCAAGCGGGATGTTTGGCATTGAGATCCCCCGCCATGATGACGGAGTCACTCATACCGAAGAGGGTAGTGAAATCGGTAGAGTTAAAAATACTAAATAAAACGAATATAAATAAGCTTTTTTAAATTATATGTTTTCAAAAAGCTTGTCGCGTAAATTGTTAATACATAGGTACTTTGGCATGTACTTGCTTACCAATCAAGTAAGTAAATGGTATCTACTTTTATGAACATTTCACGGTACAAACTTTTTGACAACAACGCATAGTACCTAAGCTTAAAAAAATACATGCCTAAAAATTAAATAAAAGTAGGCTCAAGTATCAAGTCGTGTCAGTTTACTCATAATTTCGCCGCTTCGCGCATGTCGCTGTGTGTGTGAGCCGTGCACGTGTAGTAGTAAGACTCAATACCTAAAATTGAAGCGCGTCAATTCGTAAACGCGTCCGGGAACTTGGGGAGATAGGGCATCACCCGAACGGACGGAAACGGAGTAGAAGCCGATGGCACAGAAATCTATATTTTTTTGACACAATAAATAAAAGATAAATCTCATTTTATTGAAAACATTATTTTATGTTAGAAAAAAAAATTGGTTTCTGTGCAAATAATAAATTTTAAAAAAGAGAAAAAGGATTCTTCATTTTCAATGAAGGAGTGGTCCTACACCTTCTCTATAAGCGGCACACGGAAGTCGCGGGCACAGCAAGTAACAAAATAAAACCTTTGTCTAGCTAGATGTAGCACATTACGTGGGAGGGATGGTGTTTAGCTGCGCGAGAGAGCTGCGCTGTCACTTCAGCGTGATCCGTGTCCGACTCCAGCGATGTCGGCGCGCTGACTGACGGGTGATTGACGAAATTCCATTACACGTTCACTCAAAAGTCATGGCTGATGATTGCATAACGCAAAAATTTAAATATCTACATTTTCGTTAATCGATTTCATGAAACCATCAGTCACTGTACTAGACGATAGGTTATCCGTCAGTCATAGCCATGATGTGACTGTGGTTAAACTGACAGCAAAACCTACCGTGTAATGGACGCCTGTGACTCACTTTATGTCAAATAACGATCATACAAAGTGTGGTGTGCGTCAAACGGTTGGACCAAATGGGAGGCCCAGCTCAGCGTACATAATCAGCCTATAATGTTCCCACTGCTGGGACACAGGCCTTCTCTCTGCGAGAAGGAATGGGCTGTAATTCACCACGCTGGTCCAATGCGGGTTGGTAGATGTCACATGTCTTCGAATTTTTGGTTCTAGGACATGCCGGTTTCCTCACGAAGACGTTTCCTTTACAGTATTTAGAGCAGTAGTGATGAAATAATTTACGCAAAGTCAAGCACCTGTCAGGGTTCGAACCTACGAACTAAAACTATTAATGTCACGGCAGCTTCCACAGTGCTACCACTACTCTCCATGTATGTACTATGGTTAAAATACTATGATTTATGGTAGAAGTATCTATGAGGCAAATGTCCCACCGCTAGCGGTTAACTAGAAGCCAGTAGAGTTACCAACTAAAAACGAGTTGGCAATCAACAAGCAGGGAGTGCGTGACGGCGACTAGCGATTATAGTATGTACTAGCAGCGCCCCTGTTTCACCAGCATAAGTTTCGATCCCGTGGGAATATCGGAATAAAAAGTATACTATATGTTAATTCTGGTTAAAAACTAACTGTGTGCAAAACTTCATCCAAATCAAAAGTAGTTTTTGTGTGAAAGAGTAACATACATCCATCCATCCATCCTGACAAACTTTCGCGTTTATAATATGATGATGATGATGAGTAGGAAGTAGGATAAGAAATAGGACGTCGGATTGTAATAAAAAAATATACTAGGACTTTAATAGGTCTTCTCGCTGTGACAAACTAGTACTCGCCAGGGTGATGTGAAGAGTCAGCAATCAACTATTATGATATAGGTATACCTCTTTTACTTACACGGGACCTAAAATCTTTTGTATGTTTCTTGAGCGAGGAAATCGTTGACCTAGTCGCTTCCTTGTCGCGGTGTGTCAGGGATCAAGGGTTGGCACAGCACCATATGTGCAACGAACCCTCAGAAAATGTAATTTATAAATAAATCAGATAAAACTTTGCAGTTAATTATTTTTGCTCAGAATTTGAAACCGTTGCTAATGTAAAATGTAATAAATACTTCCAGTTTTGTCGTGCTTATCATCCACTTTGCGATACAACATGGCATTCAAAAAATGTGGTTAATACAAAGTATAAGTAACGCGATTAAATTGATCCTAATCTTAGATTATCCACTTTCAGTAGTTTTACCTGAATCCGACGTTGTATTATTTTAAGCTTTTTAATTACGTCGGAATTTTAAACCTCTTTCCTGACTTTGTCATTATTTTGTTAATCTGAAGTGACCACATGAGCAGACACTAGTCCAGGGACAAGATTTTCTACGATGGAACTACTTTGTTACTTGTTGTGCTTGTTTGTTATAATATGTAGATACCTAGGTACTATCTCTATCAAAAAGTGAACTTGCAAAAATTTCCAAAATGGACCTTTTAGGGATTACTCTATATTATTTAAGTATAACTCTAGTTTAATATCAATTTTCTTTAAATATTTCTTTTTTTTTTGTCCTTCTGTAGCTACCCAATGATCTTGATGTCTTAAAAACAGTCATCCAACCATTATTTTAATTTAACGAATAGTGACAACAACATTAATAAGCGAGTTATGACAGTAAAGCTACTCTTCGTATTATCCACTAAAAGTACAGTAGAACGTTGCCGTCGTGATATGATTGTACAACGTCGCTGGGCAGACTACTAAGTGCTACAAATCCCCTGTCCAATGTCCCGCCCATAACTCAGTCAACCGCCGACACTTACGATACACAGTCGCGGGTAAATAAATTAAATAAAAGTCCAATAAAAAATATGCCTTCGCTATGGCAATGATTTCTCTAATTCTCGTCGTGCTCGCAAATCAAGTCAATCCACAAACAAGCTTAGCCACGTTGAACGAAGGAAGCGACATAAACAGTTTATCAGAAGGACTAGAAGTTACAACCATTTTTCCGACGCAAATCCAACAAATTCAAACGACTTCGGAAACGACGCCTGCGGCCTCCGCCGGAAACAATCTAAATGACGTTGGCGGCACCGCAGCGGCCTCCTTCGTTGTACCAGAACAGAATTTCCAAGCAATCTCCACAATTTACTCGATGAAAACCAAGAAAACCAATAATAATAAACATGCGCGGGAAGGAAATGTCAAATCACTTGGAGATGGAAGTGGCGCTACAAATAACAAAAATATCTCGCAGAAGTCTGAAGAAAATCTAGGCAATTTACGTGCTGAGCCTCTTGTATGGGACAACTGTTTAGAAACAAATTTTAAGGACAGCCCTCAAAATATGGTGAAACCTAAAGATATGCAAAATGATAATCATGATTACAGATACCAAGGAGGCAAAGAAATTAGTAGTTTATGGAAGAAAAGAGATGCTGGTAACTTGAATTTCAATTCTACTGCAAGGAAAGCTTGGTTGGAGAAGTACAATAATCTGCTCAATGCTAAAACAGAGGAAAGACGTCAGCAAAAGCCTGAACTAACACCAGTTAAAAAGGCAACTATAACAGAAACTACTACTGTACAAACAACGGAACCGATTGTAAAAACAACGGAACCAACTGTGAAAACAACGGTTCAAGTGATACCAATAACAAGAGAAGTTTTCAAGGAACCCAATGATTTTTTTAACACCACCCAAACAACTGTAACCGAAGACGATATAATAGCTAGTTACACAGAAGATTGGTTTGAGGAAAAGGACAGAAGCAAAATAAGATTTGGTAATTTGCCACAAAAAGAAACATATTTAATACCCGCACTGAAATTGGAACAGGGATTTTACCCTTTCGGATTTATGTCGGAGTTTTTTTATCTGATATACCCATTCGATTTTCCAGTGGGTAAGCTAATAGCTTTATTAAATTTTGTAGTATCTTGATTGCTTTAACTTTTACAATCGGTTTTGTAAACAAAATTATGAAGGTAGACATTGAAATTATGGACTAAAGAGTATGAAGGATAAAATACCATTTTTAATACTCGACTTGTGAATCTGTTCATATCTTCAACATCATTAGCATATAGATTCACTACTGGACACATTACATCTTCATTCACATCAAAAATGTCCCCTTTCACCATACAAAAACCATCCATTAATCAGATTAAATACACCTAAAATGTTGAAACATTTCTAGCAAACAGTCCCTGTGTGTCCCTGAACATTATATAAAACTGTAATCTACCGGTGTAACCTCGTGCCTGTCCGCACAATATCAAAAGGCTTCACTACAGTCTCTTACAACGAGGTCGTGGCGATGATCTCGTTACCTCACTCGCTAATAAAGTATCTACTGGCATCGGACTGGATTCTTTTTATTTATGTTAGGGTACTTTTGTAATTGGAAAGTGGGTATTTGTCTTTGGGTGCAAGGGATCTTAATTGTTGGTATTGTGTGCACAGGTAGGTACTCAATACCGACAAATAGCCTGGGCTATACCGATTTTTTTTTTGTCCAGGTCTTATCAAGGATATAGTGTGGGGAGAATTCACATTTCCATACTCCTTTCTACAGGTATGTTAATTTTTATTAAATTTAAAGCATAGAAATTTACTAGATACTCAGATTTAAAAATAAAAGCCATTTCTATTGTCATTGTCGATCATATTTTGTGTTTTTTTTTTTTGTTATGACTACTTAAATGACTAACACTTAACTGTCCTAGGTTTGCACTTATCTTAACATAATTTAACTTAATGTTTATTTGCAACAAACAATTCAGTCAACAAACAATTCATCTTTAGGAATAGCTTCGAAGAAACGCTTTACAATTTGATAAACAACATCAACTAGTTTATCCACAAGAGGTTTTCCAAATTCCTCAGAAACTTGTTTCCAATTCTGATTCAAAAATTGCAAAACAGCTTCACCTGAAAATAAAAACATTAAATAGCTGATCAGATGAGGTTTTATTTTATTACTATCAATGTATATTATTGAAGCTCAAAAAAGACGATGATATCTTTGTAATTACAATAAACTTCCTATCGTTTTCAAATACGATCATCATATTTCCACTAAAGAAATAAATATCCAATTAGGAGATATCTTGTCAGATCCAAAACCTTATTCTGTTTAACACAACTTTTTTTACCAAAAACCTTTCCATTACGTATGTACATAATATAATTTTCTTAAAATGTAAGTAAAACAATCACGGGACATTGTCCTTTATTTCCTCAACTTGGAATTCCATAATATATTGAAACTTTCAAGTTTGCCTTCACCTGATTTCTTGCATAAACATCAAATACCACTCGACGCAAAGTATGCAGCTTTTGACAAAAATATAAACATAACCAAAACTTAAATCGGCAAGGTTATAAAGTCGTGAACGACTATCGAAACAAAACTATTCACTAATTAGTGTATGGTAGGGTCGGTTGGTTTAAATGTAAAACAAATAAAGTAACTTACGAAAACCTTTTAAAATGTTGCAGTAAATATTAAGAACACTATGTAGTAACTGTTTGAAACATTAAACTTTGTCCATACTTACTTAATTCAGGATTTCCTTGGAACAAATTCGTCAGATCAAATGTGACTCTGTCTCCATAATTCTGGGTAATGTCAATTGATTTCACTTCATGGTACACCACTCCATCGCGAACCTTATCTTCGAACTTAATTTTGGCATGCAAATCATTATTTTCTGGAACACAACGGAAAATTTGTTTTAATTTCCATAAATTAACACAATATAAACTATATTGGCTGATATTTTTAGTGTCCCTTTTGAAAATTATATTGGAGATTTTAACACAGCTTTATAGAAACAGTGTCATTTCTCCAGTCTATGCTTTATCGTTCTCTACAAATGGAATTTTAAATTACCATCGATACTGTTTAAAAAAAATATTGTACTCACTAATTTTAATTTTAGCATTTCCATCGCCGTTTATGGCCACGATCAATATTCTTCCGTTCGCTTTGTACATTCCTTTGATAGTTATATCACAATGCATTTTCAAATCTGCAGCATTATCTTTGTATCTAAAATTGATTAATAAATATTTATTAGTAGATACTAATGCTGTTAATTCCTTTGATTTCGTTTCTCTTTTCTTGTCTAAATTATAGGTGCAATGCACGTGCGATTCATCGGATTTTGCTCAATAAAAGGATTTTAGCTATAAGAATCCAACAGTTTTAGAGCCCGATCACACGTACCACAACCACACCACAACTACAACACGTGGACGGGCTAATTTGTGCGAAAGGTAATAGATAGATAGATAATAAGAAATAATCAGTTCTACTTACGTCACAGAATCTATAGTGCACTTCCTAAGTCCAGTCGTGGTTCCATTACGGAATTCCACTTTGAATCCTCCGGGAAGGACCACGTTAACATTATCTTGTCTTAGGGGATCAATAGGCTCCACCCCTAGTTCTGGAATTCCCTTTGCGAATAGTGGCAGCGTTTCTTGAATTACATTCTTCAAACAATCAGACTTTAGACCTGGGCAGGTTTTGATAAAGGAAGCTGAAAGTAACAAATAATTGATCAATGATATTTTATTTCTGTATGTTGGTAGTAAAAAGCACTTTTGCACGACAATAATAATATTTTAAAACTAGATGAGGTCGTCGTCCTGATTTACCAAAAATATTATTTCAAAAATATATTTCCGTGCTTTTTTTTTACTACCCGATTTTTTATTTACAAATGATACATTAGTAAAATGACACAATGTTACTGATGTGACTTCTTTATTCTACTGAGTATCAAATATCAAACTCCCAACTCTTAAAACCTACAAAAAATGTTAGTGTGCTTCGATTTTGATAATATACTGAATAAAAATACAGACGTTAAAAACGTAAAGTGTCTGTTTGTGATGTCAAAATAGTAGCTTTTTTTTCTCAATGCAAATGGAAGTATACGGTAGGTACTTATAACAAAAAAAAAGTTTTTTGTTTCTTAAAATCTCCGAAACGGCTGGACCGCTTTTGACTAGATGATAGCTGATGTTATAAAGAGGAACTTAGGCTTACTTTTATTTTAGAAAATGAATTGGGGTTCTGCATAAAAAAACCATGAAATTTTCGATATTCACGCGGAAAAAACCCCAGGCAGAAGCTTTACTACTAAAAATATGTTTATTTTTATAAAATAAAATATGTTTATTTACAAATGTAGACAGAAAGAAGATATATACTCACGAGCAACTTTAGCGGAACTTCCATTTAAAACAAATGAAAATAAAACTATAGAATACAAAACTATTAACTTAAACATTGTGACCCAAAAGACGGTTACCACTGTTGATGTCCAGGCGAATACTGATGTTTTATCGGAAGGTCCTCCAGAATCAAGCCTACTTATAATTTGATTGTAAATAAATAGGCATCGCGGAAAGAGGCCATGCCTCATATAACCGGTCCAAAAGTGTAAGATTATTAATGACAACAAGTAGGTATAGTGACGAGACAAGACCTTACTTTGGAGTCGCTAAAGCAAAAAAGAAATATCTGTTGACGTACGCACTTCCTGATTTATTTTATATATGGTCGGAAATTCACTGGAGGATCATGCAAATAAATCGAGACTAAAGGTGAAATAAATAGAAGGTAGCCTCCACAATAAATCTCACAGTCATACAGAATAAGGGTTAATCCTTCAAATAATTCGTGGATGATCTTCAAATAATTAATTGAGTTATGATGAATCTAAAAGACCTACAACTAACATAATCAGCCTATAATGATCCCCCTGCTGGGACACAGGCCTCATCTCGGTGAGAGTGTGCCGTAATCCACCACGCAGACCCAGTGCGGGTTGGTATACCTACTCGTATGTCACATGTCTTCGGATTGTTGGTTCTAGGACATGCCGTATGTAGCAAAACTTACGATAGTGCTAACTAAAATAAAATATCTATTCTATTCTAACTAAACTAAAGTAAAACCTGTAAATAACATGTGTTCAATAAGCAAATTCCAACTCATTAACGAATCTTAGATATAGAAAGAAGATCTTCTAACCAATTCTAAAAAATAGAAAGATAAATGCACAGTTTAAAATTTAAAATCTTAACCAATATTTTCCCACATATCAAGCCAACATACTTCAGTAATGTGCAGAGAAAGACATTGACATTTTAAAAGGATCGCATCCGGTGACCCGATCGTGGTTATCGATCTCACATGTACCTACGAAGAAAGGCGATAATGCGTCGCCATTGCCACTCTTATACGATGTTTGCTTTCCCAATTTATTTTTAGCAAAAGAGCTTGTTATGATTCATAGTGATTATGTTTTTCGGATTTAAAACTCTTTAATAAACTCAAAGCCTCGGAACTATTTCGCTTAATATAGCCCATAGCGGCAGCGTAATCTTTACTAACTTTCTTAACTTCTAAATTCTTTCTGAGGGGCATCGTTTTCTATGGCATTTTGCCAAATGCCGTGCATTTTAAAAGGATTTCAAAGAAATGATGTAAAAAAAGGAGCTGAACTTACCAGCTAAGGAAAGGCCTTCTTTCTCTCTATTTTTATAGACTTTCTGTGTCTTTAAGTCCCATTTTCAATCTCAGCCTGATTGAAAATAACACTTGCCCTATCGATTTTCTAATATTTACACACAGTTCGGCCATTGACAGAAACCTTTTAAGTAAGGACCAAGTTCAGATTTCTTTCTTTACAAGTTTATAACACGCGCGTTAACTACTGGAAGTCTTATGAAATACTTCACGAAAGAAAATGGAGGAGTTGCTGTACAATCCAATGAAATTGTTTAAAGTTGTGTTTTCACGTTTCCGTCGCTATGTTATTTGAAAGACGATCTTGTTTTGCCTTTTCAAACCGTCATTTTCATTCAAAATATTGGCGATGACGTATTTGGGAAAATAACACTATAGGGAACTCAAACATAAAATATGTTTTCATCACGTATGTGTAGAAAAGGAGATAATTTTTTTTTTTTTTCAGCACCTTTGTTGATGAATTTAGGAAGGTAGCTTTATTTTTTTTTACGATCATAACGACATCTTGTATTGGTTAATACAGGGTAGCAGGGACGCAGCGGGATTGTCCGAAAGGGTTACCGCTACCCCGGAACATAAAGGGCTAAGGAAGGAACACGGATGGGTTTTAGTCAGTAAGAGTCTGACACTCCCTTCCGCTCCACCCAGAGCGGGAGGGGTCATTTGATGATTTCCCATCCTTAAAAAAAAAAAAAAAAATAAAGGGTAGCACGGACGTCGACACGCAAACTGTAACAATTAATTCAGCAAATGATTCTTAACCCTCTAGCGCAGAAATTCTTCGTCATTTATTTAAAAAAAACCGTGGTGTTTCATACAAAAGTGAACCTACGTGGTCAATAGCATTTTTTGGTCAATAACACAGGGTGGTCAAGAATCATGTACTGAATCCATAATAACAGGTTGCACCCCTGCCACCCCTGCCTATCCCTGTATACAGTTACTTCTTTCACCACACCTCACTTTTGTGTTAATACTCCGGATTAACATTGTTTTATTTGATAAAGCAAGCAGCTTTAAGTTTTAAGATAGATCCAAAAAATCTGTTTTGAGTGGGGCTTATATTAAAGAAGCTGTGTTTATTGGGCCAGACGTTAATAAGTTTATAATAGATTCCATGTTCGTTCGACCTAAACACAGAAGAAAAGAAATGCTTGGTTGGCGTATGTTCAATACATGGAAAACTTTTTAGGAAATCACCTATATGAAAACAAACAAATCAATTAATAATAGCTCTAAGGAATTGGGTTGTATCGTAATATGACGTTAAAGATACACTTTCTGCACTCAAATCTAGATATTAAAAAAACCTGGGTACAGTAGGTATCTAAATGCAACCAGGTTTTCTTTAAAAAAATTACAAAATTTCAATTCAAATGCGTCATTAAGGGAAATGAAGCCCTGTAATGCTTGCAAACTACTACTGGCTTTCAATTAGGCAGACACCAACACCTGCTTACCTGTGGCGGACTTTACTGTCTTCTTACTATAAAATATCTACGAAAATCTGTGAAAATTAAAAATTAACCTCTTATTGACTGCTCTAAGTTCTCTTTCCGTTTCTGTGGTGACTCCGAATACCAATCAAACATATTTTTTTTGTGTTGCCTTTTTTAATAATGTGCAAGTGAAAGCTAATCTTGAGGTGCTTAAAATATTTACTCTTTGACTGTGCCCATTCAGTTTTGATAATTAGAATATTTTTTTTTTCGGATCGTTGACAGAAAATACTTAATATTCTTAACACTGCATATTCACACACGACGTGACACTGTATATTCAGCTACAAAAGATTACTGGTTCGATGTGTTTCCTTACTAGTAATCTTTTAGAAAATAACCAACAAAGTGCACCCACTGTTTTTGAGAAATGAGGAAATTATTAATAAATAACTTTTTCTGAAAGAATTCAGGATATAATGTCACGACCATTAGACGATGATTCCTCTGAGATTCCCTCCTCTCGTTAGCACAAGAGCACATTTTTCTTTCGGACAAGACACATCGTTCATCCCTTTTAACGAAGATTACATCTCTGTTTTTTTTTAAATTATTGATATTACTACATAGTAAATGGAACTGATAAACATTGTTCATAAAAGGTATCATTTTCTCAAATTGTTCCAAACAATTTCCGAATCTTCAGAGAAATCCTCCTGTCATGTTTGAAACATTAGTACAGACGAGATCATGCCTTGATAATCGAGATCCGTTGGTCTGTGTAAGTTTACATTCACGTAAAATCCAATATGGTAGTAGATGAGATTCATCCGTTCTTAACCTTGAAAACGAGCTACATAAAATTTACATAAGTCCGATATTTTAAATGGTTCAAGTCGTATCTAAATATCAACACCTCTCTTTGTTTGTAGTTTGTACAAGTCTTACTTACTTCCGTGACCATAGACGTCGAATAAAGTAGGTACTTATTTTGATCACCAAATAAATAACAACACAATGTTCAAATGACGCATGGAGCAAGAACCAGTAGATCTAATACGAACGCTAAGGATACGTAACATAAATTCGTACGATTCATAAACTGGAAATTTTGGGTTTGAGTTTGAGTTGAGATCCGTTTCGTACACTATATTTATTTAGTTTATTTATAAACTTTATTTATACTAACGGTGCTTGACGCAAACATTTAAACCAAAATGCTATAGGAAACTCACTTATAATAAATTATTTGCGATTTAAAAATCGTTCAAATTTACCTTAAGTACCTAGTTTTAAAGGCCCTATTACACCACGCAGTATCATGTCTGTCTGAATAAGACTTGTCTTAAAATCTTCTAGACAAGCTCTGACCTACGCTAGTTAACAGACAGTCTTATTAAGAGAAACTTGATACGGCGTGGTGTAATAAGCCCTTAAGACAAGTCTGCGTAGTGTAAACTCGCTAGTTTGTGTTAGGGCCTTAGTTGGCCTAACACGAAACTTACTTTAACCTTATTTAATATTAATTCATATAATTGACCTTTTATGACATCGAGAGATCATCGACAATTATGACAGGAAAACTACATTCGAAATGCTCAGTAATTATATTTTAAACATCCTTGTTACAATAAATCTGTTTAAGCATTCAAATGATGTGCATTCAAACTATACCTACCTAAAGTATTTTAAACTAAAGGTGTTTTGTCTCAACTCTTAAATCGTCCGAAACAGATGAAAATACTGACCGACGGACTGATCTATTTGTGAGTCAAATTTTTGCTCACCAGAAACTGATAATTTTATTCAATGTTAAATATATTTATTATTAGAACAGGAAATGAATAAAAACAAATTATTCATACTATAATAAGACTAAATCGATATCAATGTTGTTTATGATTTATATGTGTTCATAATATTTTCCATTGCGGATCTCAGCGTAACTTTAGCGACTTTGACTGATGAAAAGATGACGGGACGAGGTCACCGCTAAGGATATTATTATTAATATATAATATGTTTATTTATTTCTCTCACAAAACAAAACACAATTTTTTTTTTATTAAAACGTTTTTTTGCAGTAATTTAAGGAAATAGGCCAGCTTATTAGGAAAAAAACCTCTGCCGTAAATTCCGTATTAGAATAATTTATTCAACCAGCTCGGACTCTCGAGACGTTTGTACGACACGAGCCATCTTTTATTGAAATTAAATTGTTTATTCTGTAAATAGAATACCGGAATCACTTTTACACGTCATATTATAAAAAAATAAGCTAGATTATGTTTTATATTTGACTGCTCTGAGAAGAAAGACTCTGAGGTCACGGTCTCTTTTAAAGTCCAGACATAATCTTGGTTAGATCATGTGAATGGTCTTTTTAGTAGGTTTTTATAAATTTTATTATTTACTTTATACCTTTGATGGATTCTAATTTTGTAAATGTGAGGACTTTGTAGGCCTTCTAGACTTTAGATGATTTTTTATATTATCAAGTACCTGGTACTTGTTGACAGGCCTATGCTGTCCTCCCATACCTATTGTAACTTGAAAACATTGTAAAAGCCAACTATTTTTAAAAGAGTAACCATGGAGTTTCTTGCCGGTTCTTCTCCATAGGAAACGACCAATTGATTGATTATGACGTTTCATAAGTGCCCATATAGGTTTATGTGAAATAAAATATATTGATTTTGATTTTGAAAGTACCACATGGATTTGAGTGGACCAGACCAGTCAATGCAAGCATTTGTCAGTAATCGTGTAGCTAAACTCATATTTAATAATTGTATCTCCTTCCTTTCTCTTCTTTCTCATTTTTTTTTAATATTTATTTCTGTATTTCCCATCGTAATAGTGGACATAGTTCATTTCCAGGTTATATTATGACATACTTATGTATGTATGTCATAATATAACCAGTACTTATGTGGGTCTTACACGTGATTTACAAGTCCTTTATCCCTTCGTGTCCACGCGAGATGTGGAAGCTTTTTAATTGTTTCTGTAATGACGTCATTCAACCGGTTAATCATTAATGGCCGATTCCTATAATTTACGGACCGTTATTGGTTAAAATTAAAACTCTTGTATCTTTACTAATAATGAAGCAATGACCACATAGCTTTGCATAGTAGACCCTCCCATATGGAAGTAGCTATCACAGGTAAAATTAGTTTACAAATCTATTTATATTCCCAGTTTGGCAATCAAAAATGCTACCATTGGTAAGCAAAACGATTCGTTTTTGCTTATAGGAACCGAGCATAAGTTCTCTGCTAGCGCAGTGCACTTCTGTCAGTAACAAATTCACAATAAAAAAAACCTGTATGGGATATTTATTTGAGTAAGCCGTTGAAGTGCCATTATAAATAAAACAATTAACAAATGTTCAGTAAAATTGCTTGACCACGTCGCCGTCGCTAAGAGTCTGAAAGTTATTTCAGCAAGTTTGCACAGAAGGCCAATTCCTGTAGGTATCCTAATTAAAAACGTTCAAAATCTAGTCGCAATCAAAAACTTGTAAAAAATTTAGGGAAGTTTGATGTATTTTTGACAGAGTTCGACTGGGATCAGACTTTGAACGTTCTTAAAATTACGGGAATTGCCCCTGACTGACGGACTACAAAGTTTGGCAAAGAGTCTATTTTTACCAATATTTTATTTTTGTTTCAGTCAATAAAAGTGGAATCAACGTTCCTCGCATTTATAATCGCGTTTGCCTGCATTGCTCTCGTAATACCTGCGTACCTCCTCATCTTGGGAATACTATCCCTATTTTCAAGGTCCAGATACGAAGAAGAACTGGAAACTGGAGCTCTATTCCCCGAGGCAGAGAACTCTAATTGCAATGACAGAGCCTTGGTGGTTGTAACTTTATTCGTCGTGCTCGTCTGCTGGTTAGTACGATATTAATCTTATATTTTCTCAATAAACTCTCAAAGGCTTTGGTACTTCTCTGTAATACTACGAGATACCTGAATATAAGTGGAACAGATTTTCATCAAATAATTTGTGACGTTAGAAAATTATAGACTGCAGTAATAAAAGCGCTTATGAGAAGTGAAAATCCTTCCATCAATAACTACCCTCACTATCCCCGACGATGCCACTACCCTCCTCCAGGAGAGCAGTAAGGCCACGAGTACTCTCAGTCGACAACACAAACACAAGCTCAGACATCCGTCCTTCCGTCCTCGCCGCCGAGGCCCGTCGCGACGTCCCGCACCATCACCGTGCCCGCCCCGACCCTTGCTCGAGCCAGCCCGCGCAGCTGAGCCTGTAGTTTTAAATTCGCCCCTAAACACTAATAATAATACCGATCCAGCCTGTCCCTTGCTGTCCTCTTCCAGCGACGCCCTGAGCCGAGGTCCGAACCCCGCAGGGGGTTACCCTTAGCGCTGTCGCTTAGTTTTTAAGTTATTGTATGCCCTGGCTGGAGGCCTTAATTCGAGGCATCCACAGGAAAGTCCGGTTAAGCAGTAGCCATCCTCATAAAGGATGAACTGCGAGATGCTAATTTTTAGTAAAAAGTAGTAATCCATCAATAACTAGGTATTTTCAGTCAGTATAATAATAATTTCGTGAAATACACTCTCTTGAAACATGAGTAAATAAAAAAAACAATTCCTTCAAAAACAATTGCATGTAAAATGTTGCCAAGATGAGACCACATATGGCTCACACTGTCAAAAAGTTATCAGGGGGGCAATTCTCGTAATTTTAAGAACGTTCACAGTCTGATCTCAGTCTCAACCTGTCAAAAATACCTCTAATTTCCATGCATTTTGACAAGTGTTTGACATTTGTTTGTCGCTGAGATGAGACTGCGACTATATTTTGAACGTTTTAAATTACGAGAATTGGCCTTCAGATCTCATGCAGAGTCAAGCTTCTAACTCTACACGCCCTAACTCTACAAGTCGTAACTTCACAAACTCTACACCTTAGTCAAAATATGAGGCTTGGCCGTTTCGTTACTACAAGAACTATTGCATAACAGAAAAGTAATGAACAGTGAATATCTTTTTTACCTTACGCCCATGTGATGGTAGCGAAAAATCTCCTGCAGTTGCCTTTTATTTTATTCAATAAATAAATAGTAGTAGTATGGTAGGTCAGATAGGCAGTTGCTCCATCTAAAATACTGGTACTCAGCTGCATCCGGTTAGACTGGAAGCCAACCCCTACATAGTCGGGAAAAGGCTAGGCAGATGATGATGATGAAAATAGTTGTAGTATAATATAGTTTTTTGAGATATTGCCAAGCGGTTAGTCGACTCTTCACGTGGCTGGCCTATTTCTTGGCCAAAGAATTAGCATTGCTAAACAACTTGGCAATGCTGCCAGCCTTTTGGGCACTGTTCCTGTTGACAGCGATGCGGACGAATTTTTCGATGCCCTATGATTCTTTTGCTTATTTTTTTCATATAAATGTACATAATATTATTATTTTAAATGTTAGCTTATATTTTGTAAATATTATCATGGTATGTAAAATAAACAATAAAATTTTAATTAAATACAATAAGTATTATTTCAAGACAAGTCGGAATTTCTTACACTATTTGTGTTCGTAATGTAATAACTTTCTGACTCGATTGTCGACTACATTACTGGCATCGTCATAAAAAAAACGATACATCATTTTCTTGTCGTGAAAACTACGTTATATACACCGAAACGTTTTTTCAACGGCCGTGTGTAAGCACGGTTCGTCAGAGTTGCACGGATCGTTTTGGATGTTTGTTCACGGACAAGTTTTTTCTAAGTCGCGGTTTATACACCATACCGAAAAGACACCGTGGCGTGTACAAAGAGCCTTATTATTTCGTTATGTCCTTCAGTCGTCTTTTCATTACGTTCATTCACGATAGATAGTAAACTTAAATAAAGCAGTGTGCTCTACCAAAATTCCCAGCATTATCAGACAAACAATGAAAACGCAAGTTATTGTACACAATCACAAACATTATCAAACAAAGTAAACACATTATCACCAACGAAATTATTCTTAAAGCCGCCTTTAAATAAATTAAGAACGAATTTATTCGATCCTCATGTTTACACGCGTTCGTACCGCGGGTTCTACCTAATTAATTTTAAAACATACTCCGGTGGAAATGTTCACAAGAAACTTCCGACCTCAAATGCGTAGGAAAGTTCTATGAAGTTAAATTAAACGCCGACAGTGTATCGTGTTGGAAATCTGCCTTTTCACTCAGGAGACGGGAAAATCTTTTTAGGATAAGATGTTTACCGCTTGATTGAATATACTGGGAATCGTAAGGGAGTAAATCGCACAAGTGCGAGTTTTTAACCATTCGAGTTTCAACCTAAGTATGCCATTAAACGGCGACGTCAATTCATCACACAGTATTATTTTATACGATTATTATTGCCTAGTTTTAGTCAATAATCATTGTTCCGCGCGTTACCGCGACACTAAAGCACGTATCATTTGCAACAGGTAAATAAATACCCATAAATAAAAGACCTAAAATAAACAACTTTATTTATTACATAAAACATTTATCATCATCACCCAGAAACACTTTTCTAGTTACCTATTGAAGCAATAACTTTAATAACTCCCACGGTAATTAAAATTTAATAGGAACAAGTGGCGCCATAGCACCCAATTCCTTTACTTTCCTTTGCTCGTCAACGCTCATTAAAATGGAACTTCATCTAACGAGGAAATAGAACAAAAAGTTACAGATTCGAGCTCCATTTACTTCAATTTAGTTATGAATTATAAATTGAAAAGCGATTTGCAGAATTAGAGTAATACTTACTGGTGTTTAAGTGAAATATTGTATTCCTAAGTTTATTTCTTGTGTTTACCGTTAAAATACAGTAATGCTAATTAGGATACAATCATCTGCCTTAGCCTTTTCCCAAATATGTTGGGGTCGGCTTCCAGTTTAACCGGATACATCTGAATATCAGTATTTTACTTGGAGCGACTGCCATCTGACCTCCACAACCCAGTTACCGGGTAACACAATACCCCCTTGCTAAGACTGTTTGTTTTGACTACCCTTAACGACTGTCAAAGATCCACGAATGACAGCCGGGACCAACGACTTAACGTGTTTTCCGAGACACGGAAAACACGTCTCGGTATGTAAAAATGGTCACACATCCACAGACAAGCGTAGCTTAACCTGATCGATCGACCTGTGTGGCTGTTATTATTTAGCCACGGACCAATACACATATCATCATCTGCCTAGCCTTTTCCCAACTATGTTGGGGTTGGCTTCCAGTCTAACCGGATGCAGCTGAATACCAGTATTTTACATGGAGCGACTGCCTATCTGACCTCCACAACCCAGTTACTGGGTAATACGATACCCCTTGGTAAGACTGGTTGTCAGGCTTTCGGGCTTCTGACTACCCGTAACGACTCTCAAAGATCCACGAATGGCAGCCGGGACCAACGGCTTAACGTGCTTTCCGAGGCACGGAGGGGTCTCGATATGTAAAGATGGTCACCCATCCACAGACCAACCGCGGCAAGCGTAGCTTAACCTGATCCCCTCCCTAGATACCCTCCTTATTTATCATTCTCACCATCAGCATAATAGCTGTCCACTGCTGATTAAATGCCTTACCACCACTTAGCCACCCAACAAGGACCGTCGTTTAACACCTTAAAAAACTCATCGTCGTCATTATTTCTCCCTTAGCCTAATTTATTTGTCGTTGTCTCTGTAGTTGCCCTCTGCCTCACCATAGCATCTTTCACACAGTTCATCCATCGTTTCTTTGATCTTACCATAATCTAAGGCTACGTAACCACTGACAGGTGTACTGAGACTGGTGATTTAACATCTGTTCGGTACACGCTAGGCGACTAGTGAAGGTGCCAAGCGCGTTGTGCGGCCGTTTGCGAACATTCTAGAGTGTTTGTTTCACTTAACTACTTGGAAGGTGACTCGCAAGGCTTTAGGCGCTAAGCAAGGCACCCGTCAGTGAGTATTATAGCTATGCACATTCATACATAAATCTTACCAAGCACTTTAACAAACTATCCTATAATAATAACAGAAACAAAATCATTAATACAAGTTCCTTATCATTCCAGCGTTTTGATATCAGGCATGGCAGTAAGCAACGAGCAGGCTCGCATAGCGGCATCCAACGGACGCAACGTCGTCAGCTGCGCGTGCTCCGACATCGCATCCTGGCTATCAGCGGCTGCGCGGGAGTTGCACCACAGTCTCGTGCCACCTGTGGATCTTGTGCTGCATGCTTATAAACAGGATTTGACGAGTAAGTGTGTCTATTCTATATTAAAGTCAAAGTCAAAATTATATCAGTTATTTCAAATAAGCAATAAAGTGCCTATAATATATAGGCACTTTTGAACATCATTTACAAAAATAAATACTGATTCTAATCGCCCCTTCTAAAGGTAGTTTCGTATGGAGAAGAATGGGCAAGAAACTCCACCGTAACTGTTTTAAAAATGTTCTACAACATTTTGTATACATTAATGATGACATGAAGACGATGCACCTAGAATAATATTATTAATACAAACACAATAGGTAAAAAGAATATAAAAATAAAGCAATGACATGTAATTTAATTATGTGATAGATACATGGCGCTCACAACATATTTACAAATATTGTAAAAGTAGATGATTTTCCTAAAGTTTTAACAAGTAGGTACCTATATAAAGATAGTAAGCCGAAGTAGAAGATTTACCTATCAGCAAGTTTGGAAGCTGATGTGAGTAGGATGCTGCAGCATCCTACCATGTTAGTATTAAAATGGCTTTTGCTGTGTGTAGGGAATTCCTTTTATAGAATGGCAAAGGTGAGTGAAGCAATCAGTTTTTGCAGTTGTACCGATAATATAATTGCTTTTTGACTGAGTAGAAGCTTACTGTTAGATATTCTGTGGGTTATTCAACTCCATGAAGGCCAAATGCTACACCTTTTTTTATTTCGCCTACACTGTCCCACGCTGAGCAAAGACCTCCCCCAATTAATTCCAGGCATCCCTTTTTAGAGCCACCTTGATCCAACACTTGCGGTACTCATCTAGGTCGTCTCGCCACGTCTTCCTGGGCTGCCTCGGCGGCGCCGTCCATCTTCAGGCACCCACCGTGTGGAAACTGTTGCCCAGCGGTCACTGTGCATGCGGCCAACGTGACCCGCTTAATCCCATTTCAGCTTTGCAGCCTTTTTTCTGCGTCTGGGATCCCCGTTTTGTAACTTTTTTATTTTATTTTATTTAGCCTAGACTGTCCCACTGCTGAGCAAAGGACTCCGCCAAATCCTTCTATGCATCCTTTATGCATATATTATGCATATAGAAAAAAAAGCCAAACACATTTAGGTCAGTAGACATTCCTAAGTTTAGGTAGCTCCTGAATAATAAAATTTATGCCCTTTTTTAGTCCACAACACTATTTTCTCAGTGGTATAGTTTTAGACCCACCATACCACCAGGGGTATGGCCAGGTGGTATAGTGGGTCCGCAATGGGTCGAGGAAAAAAGTTTTTTCGTATTATATAGGTATAAAGTTGTTGTAAAATCTCTACTGTTTATATCGGGCTGGTTTTCATACCATTAAATAGACGACATTTTAAAAAACAAAATTAAAAAGTTAAAACGATATCCCGCGACTTTTAAATTGTTTTCCTTCCCGCCAAAATGAGTGAAGTTAACGAAGAAATTCGATACATTTTGAAGTTTGATTACAAAAAAAGGAAAAATGTGATAAATCGCGAAAAAAAATCCATTAGCTATCAGCTACAAGTAGGTACCTAAAAGCTGCAACTAAAATCTTAGGTAGTGTTGCGGTTGCGGCCTTTGTTTCAAGCTACGTTTCCAGTAGCAGAGAATATAATTGATTTGTATAAACTAGCCGCACACATTCCGTTTGTACCCGGACTTGTGACTCACAAACTGTGGGACTGCTTAAATCCTGCTAGCTCATGAATTGCAATAGTAGAACAAATGATATTGCAGTTTTCGATATCTTTCTTTTCTTTTGTTTTTAGTAAATGACCACAAGAAAATTACTTATCCTGCTTTCGCCAACATCAAAAATTTCTCTGAAAAGTAACCTTCATTTTTCCATTGTGTTGTTTTTGCTATTCATTCTATAAAAGCAATTCCCTACATGCAACAAAAGCGATTTTATTATCTTTTTGATACTTACTATCTAACTACATAGGTATAAGCTGATATCAGACGCTTCGCTCGAGTAAATGTTAATTTTTCTAACATTCCACGCTCAAACGTTCCACTTACAAAATTACGAGGGTCATTCAATAAATACTTAGCCTACAAAAAGTAAACGAAAATTTTGGAAAAGTGGCAATTTATTTTTCAACATAGTCTCCTTTTAGTTCGATACACTTAGCCCAGCGATGCCCCAACTTTTTTAACCCGTCCGAAAAATAGTTTTTGTCAAACTCTGCAAAATAGGCCTCCGTGGCAGCGATGACCTCCTCATTTGATCCATATCTATTCCCGGCGAGTGATTTTTTCAGATTAGGAAACAGAAAGAAGTCACAAGGGGCCAAATCTGGAGAATACGGTGGATGGGGCAGCAATTCGTAGCGTAATTCGACCAATTTGGCCATGGCAACGGCAGACGTGTGAACCGGTGCGTTGTCGTGGTGAAACAGCACTTTTTTCTTCGCCAGATGGGGTCGTTTTTTCTTTAATTCGGCGTGGAATCGGCCCAATAAATCGGCATATTAAAGCCCTGTAATTGTTTTACCCTTCTCGAGGTAATCGATGTAGATCACACCTTGTGAATCCCAGAAAACGGTAGCCATAACTTTTCCGGCCGATTTTACAGTTTTCGCCTTCTTTGGAGCACGTTCCCCGGTCTGGATCCATTGTTTTGATTGCTCCTTGGTCTCTGGTGTGTACCAGTGGATCCAGGTTTCATCGACGGTCACAAAACGACGCAAAAACTCCGCTGGATTCCGCTTAAACAGCGCCAAACACGTCTCCGATGTGGTCTCACGGTTGCGCTTGTTTTCTGGTGTGAGTAAACGCGGCACCCATCGAGCCGACAGCTTTCTCATGCCGAGTTCCTCGTGAAGAATATGATGCACTGTTCCTTCTGAAATGCCTACAGTCTCAGCTAGCTCGCGAACCTTCAATCGGCGATCTGCCAATACGAGATCATGGATTTTTTTAATGTTTTCCTCCGTAGCAGCTGTTTTCGGTGCACCTGGACGTGGTTCATCAAAAACCGACGTACGGCCACGTGCAAACTCGTTGAACCAATTCTTGACGGTGGCCATCGATGGAGAAGAGTCACCGTACACAGCATCCAAGCGCTCTTTTATTTCGATGCGCGTTTTCCCTTCCAAAAATAGGAATTGAATCACCGAACGATATTGCTCTTTTTCCATTTTTGTAAAACCGATCGACACGTTCGCTTCCATAAGTTGTCAAATTAAAACAAATGAAGGGATTGGAATGAAAATTTGAAAAAAGAATTAAAAAAGAATGTGCTACACTGTGGTAAAACTCTTTTGAAACTACAGCGCCCTCTGGCGATGAGGCTAGGTACTTATTGAATGCACCTCGTACATTGAAATGAACGTTCATTTGCTCATTTAATTTAATTTTTGCATCATTAAGAGCGCAGGTGAAAGATGTGGAATGTCGAAATTCAAAATCGCTGAATTGATTTTGCACTTTTGATTTATTTTTTCTTCGGACGTTTCACTTCGAGTAAAAGATTCCGAATGCCGAAAACCAACATCGTTGGATTGGTTTACATTTTACACGTTTTATTCATTTTGTGTTCAGCTATTCCACTTTGAGTGAAAGAGGCCAAAAGAAAGTCATAAATAAACAAAAACTGAAGCGTCTATTATTACCTATAATCTAATCCCGTTCTTGCATATAATCACAAAGGTAGGACATAAAATTAAAACCACAAGTAAAACATCATGTCAGTTTCGCTATAATATTAAAGTAGGAACCTTGTTCAAACATTTTTTATCCACGTTAATTAAGTTTTCCGGAAAATCTGGTGTGCAGTGTGCATATTATGTGAGGCTTCATTTTCTTTTTGTGCTTCTAATAGAACGTTATGTAGATTACGTAACACTAACGACCTATCCATTATGGAACGTCACGGCTATTTTTAGTGTGAAAAATAGACTGGTGGTTTTTTAACTCAGTTATTTTGTTCATAACATAGTAACTTAAAATTGGAAAAAAAATCGTATAAAAATCGGCAACTTATTAATTGTTATTTATGTGTAACACAATTTCTTATTAGTCTTTTAATTCTGTACCTAATTTTTTAACTTATTTTTCCCTAAATAAACCCTACCGATTTGAAAGAACATGTTCCTTTTGAAGTATTTCCCAAGAGAACGAGCGTTACTAAATCTCCATATTTTTCCCATTTTCAATTTTATATGACTGAATTTAGATTAAATGTATTTCTTCGTCGAGCCCGACCTGAAACAATTATAGTAAAAAAAAAACAATCCGTCTTGTCTGGGGTTGGTTTCCAGTCTAACCGAATGCAACTGAATACCGGTATTTTACATAGAGCGACTGCCTATCTGAGCTGCACTACCTTGTTATTGGGTAACAAGATACCCCTTGGTAAGACTGGTTATCAGACTTTTGAACTTCTCACTACCCGTAACGACCATCAAAGATCTTTGAATGACGGCTGGGACGGCTTAACGTGCTTTGCGAAATACGGAGGGGTCTCGATATGTAATGGATGATCACCCCATCCACGAACCAACTGTGGCAAACGTAGCTTAACCTTTGATCGACCCGATCGAAGGTAGAGTGGGCTGCATCAATTGGGTACCCCCCTTGAAAGCATTTAGCAACTGGAGTAGGGTACCCAATTGATGCAGCCCACCGTACATGAAAAACCGGCCAAGTGCGATTTGGACTCGCACACGAAGGCTTCCGTACCACCATATAACATTTAACACTACATATAAAATAACGGCAAAAAATCACGTATTTTGTATGGGAGCCCTCTTTAAGTTATTAATTTTATTCTGTTTTTAGTATCCGTTGTTATAGCGGCAACAGAAATACATAGTCTGTGAAAATTTCAACTGTCTAACTATCACGGTTCATGAGATACAGCCTGGTGACAGACGGACGGACGGACAGACAGCGGAGTGTTAGTAATAGGGTCCCGTTTTACCCTTTGAGTACGGAACCCTAAAAAGAATAATAACCTATTAATAATTTGTCTAGACAAATTCAGGAATTGGAAATCCTCCCAATTCAGATCCGAATGTAAACGATAATTAATGGCTAGATAATACACTAGATGATTAATAGCTTCTTTGTTCACCCACAGACGTTGAATCGTTGTTAGGAGAACCTATTCAACAGGCGATATCTTCGGAGAGCGGGATCGATCTAGTGTTCGATTCTTTGGCGGATATTATTTCAGGTATCTATGATTTTGTTTCCCACGTTTATTGCCAAGCCAAAATGCTGAACTTACATATTTATGTAAGTAGGTACATATTTTATTTTAAATAAAAAATTCGTTGAATGTGGTATTTATTTTGGCCCTAGTGGCCAAAACAAATACAAGAACCCAATACTCTGCGGGCGCTATTTTATGGCTCGTACATAATTGTAAGCACCATCACGCGGCGCGCGGCGGCCACAGCGTAACAGGCCGTGATGTGGCATGTAACGTGTATTATTCCGATTGTTTTCTTTTTTACTGTGCATTCAATCAATTTAGAGTGTACATTTTTTTTTCTTTTGAGATTTACCTCCCTCTGGTATGGTTTTTTTATTGATTTCTTTATTGTAATAAGAATCGTTAACATTTCTTTCAAACACTGCAAGGTTAGAGAATTGAAGCACAGAATAATCATGACTATCTGATTTCAACTTTAAAATAGAGTTCAGACTGAAATATGACTTAAAAAAGTAAAACAGACAGACATAATTAAATATGCATCAGAATCAGTCACTAGAATTAGGTATATTTATCACAGAATTCCTAAAATTTTTTATCCAATAAGTACTTACAAGTTAGAGAGAATTCAACTTGGAAATTATTTAAATGAGAACGCATAAATAACAACCTATATGCATTAAAGATTTCTAAAGTTACTAAGTATTGGAAAAATCTAAGTATCTACATATTCGAACTTTTCGTCAATAAATCAAATGCCGTATAAAAAAGTTTGGTAATGCTAAATAACCGCGTATCGGCAAACGTAGAGTGGGACGCCCCCCAGCTAGATGGACCGATGACCTAAAGAAGGTGGCTGAGACAGACTGGATGCAGAAAGCAGAGGCCTATATCCGGCGGTAGACAGCGACAGGCTGGCTGGTGAATGCTCAAATTATAAACATGTGTAGCAGAAAAATTTAACGAGAATGCATTAGCATTTTGAAGGAAAATATCGTAAAGAATGCGGCATGTCCTAGAACCGAACATTCGAAAACAATATGTGACATCCACCAACCCGCATTGGGCCAAAGTTAAATAAAGATATGTACTGATTGAATGTTTTGTTCTATTTCCAGAAAGCGAAGACCTATCGACAAAGGTATCGTCCCTAAGAGACGTGAGCATCAAAGCAGGTTCTTTGGCTTCTGCTGCATCAGACCGAATCAGGGACTTGGCTCGACAGCTGGGAAATCTTAAGAAACATTGCACTTTAAAAGATTCACCTCTTTGTGACACTGTCAATACTCACTCACTAGAGTTAAAAATGAAGTTTGATTTGGTAAGCGTAATACATAATTATTTCATCACCACTGTTCTTAAAACATCGGGAGGAAACCGGCATGTCCTAGAACCAAAAATTCAAGCCGCACAGGGCCCGCGTGGTGGGTTACGGCACATTTCTTTCGCTGAGAGGCCTGTCTCCCAGCAGTGGGAACATTAGTCTGATTATGCTTGTTAATATTACAAAGATATCTGTTTGGCGCAATTTGTCACTAGATGTCATTTGTTTGGGGTCGATTGGGTCGATCACGAGATCAGAAGGTAATTCCCGTAATCAAAAATGTTCAAAATCTAGTCGCAATCTCATCTCAGCGACAATCAATGTCAAAAATGTAGGGAAATTACAGGTATTTTTGACAGATTGAGACTGAGATCAGAGTGTGAACGTTCTTAAAATTACGAGAATTGCCCCTCTGTTTGCGATTCAGTTCAGTGGCTTATGTGCCATTGATTGAATCGTACACGAAACCAGTCACTATTGAGCCGTTGGAAATTAACTACCAGCTTAAATTTTCAGTATATTCAAATCACAACTCTCATTCTTTGACAGTTGTATAAAATGGCTATAACACGGAAAATTTACTTCTCTCATAATTATTTGTTCAAATTCAAAATCAAATCATTTAATTTTATTTTAAATAGGCACATAAAAGGCACTTTAATTTTTTTTACAAAAAATTGATTTGATTCTAGTCGCCCTTTCCAAAAGGTAGTTTCGTATGGAGAAAAATGGGCAAGAAACTCCACCGTCACTCTGTTGACCCATACATTTGTGTAGAAATACTTTGCATTATGTGTATCAAAACATATCGTTGCAGATTCTACACGAGCAGCAATTGTTGGAACTACGTACTCTGGGGGTGGAGAACTTGACACGCGCGATATCAATGGCCCGGCAAGAGTTCAGAACTTTACCGTCAGCCATATTGGCACAGACCACACAAGTTAGAGAAGGTATAAAGGACCAAATTATTTGATAAGGACCACATTTTTCGGGTCATTTTAGGACTGTTATCGTGCCAAGATAGAAACGCCTCGCCTGAGTCATAATTTACTTGCAGCTTGAAAAATGTAAATTAGACGCTTTATTTCATTCTGTGAAAATATTGCGGTTGTTATTTTTGTATGCAAAAATGGACGATTCACCAAAAAAACTTCCCTTTAGAAGTTCAGAATATTGCTAGTGACAGTAGCCATAACACTATTAATAATTAACTTTAACTTTAGAAAATAATTGATAGTTAATAACACCATCAAAACATGGCTTTTAAATACAAACTCTTATCTTATTTCTTGTACATTTCCCCAGATATCCTCCGAGACGTAGAAAATCGTCGCGAAGCGGTCCACAGTTCCGCTAAAATCCTTAGCGACATAGTGCGCCATCTGACGTCAGGCTTGCACACTATTGCAAGACAACTGGAGTCGAGTCTCGAGAGAGTGCAAAGATATGAGTTTGCGAGGTGGACACTTATGTTAGGTAAAGTTTGTCTTGTATTGGAAATTACTGAATGGAATGGTTTTGGTCTCTCTGAATCTGTAAACTTATACGTAGTTCTTTTAGAGATACCTACAATCGTCAAGCGCTTTACAGTGGTTTCTATAGCTTTAATAGTTAATGTGATTATTGGGTATATTTTAGGGTACTTGTTTGTCAAAGGGGGGAAATTAATTAACTAAGGCCTGATTTTTCAATCGTCAGATAACGTTTAGTTGAAGAAAAAATATGGTGGTTTCAAACCAAAATGTTCGATCCTATCAAAGAAAAGGAAAAATCGACCCTTACAAAATATAGTTGCATTGCATGTTTTATTTGTCTTTTGGGCTGTTTTAATCGTCATATAACTTTTATTTGAAGCATTCATACTGCGGTTCAACATATTTTTTCTACAATATCTATCAAATCCCAGTATTTCTTCGAGAGATAGAAGTTATCTGATGATTTAAAAAATGACCCCTAATGAAGCATACCGAATCTTCCATAATTAGCAGAAAATATCGAACTGTACCATTAATTGAACAATATTCTGCCAAAAACATAATTTTTGAATGAGAATGTTGTTATTTTTAAAGTTTATTTTTCGGCGAAATACCAATACCTTTTATTTAGTTCCCCTGTAATAATATGTGTTTCGTTAAGCAGTAATATTATTTTATCGCTTTTTGATAACAATTAATTAGTCTACTAACACAATTTCAGCATGCATTGTAACTTTTGGCTTTGTTATGGTGCTTATAATCTTGGGTATGCTTTGCGGTTGTGGTCACGCCAAGAACCATGCAAGAAGGACTTTGAAAGTGTAAGTAACCTGATTTTTTATTGCGTTTTGGTCTTGTGGTCCGAAATGTGACTGATAATCGTCCCGATCTTGGGATTGATTTCCAGTTCGGGCAGTTTTATTACGTTTTCCACTCAGAATTTGTCTGTAGCAGTCCGGAGACTTGATTTGTGCCTCATTAATGTCAGTAGGTTTGCTCTATATTATATGGAACCTAAACATAATTAGCAAAATGTTGATGGTGAACCTACCACTTCGAAGAGTAGGTACAAAAGTGACGTCGTTTATTTTTCCAGCTCAGCGGTCTGGTTATGCGTTTCATCTCTTATACTCTGGGGAATAGTATCAGCAGTGTTCCTCATAGCTGGGCATGCAGAAGTAAGTTAAAAAAACAAAACACGATCATATTCCATATTCCAAGTAAATTACACGCACAATATTCAAAGGGAAAAACAACGGTTTTACAGAACGCCTTTGTTCTCCCGCTTGTAAACATCGCATTCGTGTGTATTGCTAAGCATTTCTTTGAAGGCGTTTGAAACACTGAGCAACTGAGCAAGTTGTTCAGAACATGCGTCTACTGATACTAACTTTGTGTTCTTAGTTCATCTACAGTGTTATTTGTAGCGTATGCTGTTCCAACTGAAGTTTCATGTTATGTAAGTTACCGCATTATTATGGCTGTTCGCTTAACAATTATTACAATATGTAAGTACGACATAATTAACGCAAGACCTCATACACCCCAATTAGAGTGTTGTGTTAAAAGCATAATACAATGACCAAAACCTAAATTCTTTAAAGCTAACTGTTATTATTAAGTAAATCGTGTTGAACCTAACATTACTCTAAGCATTTCAAATTGAGTCTTATTGCCTTAAAATAAGATTTAATTTTCTTTGACTCAATCGGCGGTCAGTATGGCAAGACACATTTTTTTATTTTTTTTTATTAGGTTATGAAATCAATTCAGTCGTGAATTATAAACTACTTTCAGGACTTGCGTTTATTCTGTTACACCTTGTATAATTTCTAGATAAACGTTTTGTATAGTTTGTCCGAGATTAAAGATAAATAAAGATTGCTATGTGCCTGGAAGGTTGTTAAAAGTAAAATATACTTATAAAAAAAACTAAAACTAATTTTAGAACAATACCTCTATAATAAAACAGGTACGGTAGTTCTAAGCGTCAACTTTGAAAGGAAGAAATTATAGAAGACTTTATTGTACATCATTTCAAAGCTATCGTTATCTTGAACCTCATAAACAAAATTCTATATTTTCCGATTATTAGCTACTTAATTATATTATTGATCTTAGGGCTGATTATCAATCGACAGATAGGTATTATTTTTTATTCTTCGAATAAAAATTACGTCTGGCACTTTTTGTATGGAAGAACTGTCAAACATACAAAATTATTTTTGTGTTGGAATAAAAAAATCAGCCTTATATAGAAAACATTGTTACAGGTATATGTATGCCATGCCTTATGGGACTCTCAGTACGAAACACTAACAGATTTACTAGACAGACCGTCTCCTCTCCTGGCGAACAATGAAGGAATCTTCGATGCTATGTTTAGAGAACTTGAGAATGTTACTATTGATGTTTCAGTCAAGGATGTGCTAAGGTAGTTATTTTTGTACGACGTTCTATCGATTTTATTATAGATTGTTGTCTTAAAAATGTATTATCATAATAATTTATTTTGGCAAATAAATGATCATGATTATGTAATAATGGTATAATGTTTAGTCAATGGTTTCATCACATTCTGCTGTTTGGCGTGCAAATATTAATTACATAAATGTAATTATTAATATGAATGTATACTTAATACAGGATAGAGATAAAGTAATACTATGAATAAAAATAATGAAGAGTAGACGTCATATTCCGTATTAATAGTATTCTGAATAATGTGAAAAATTATGTATTAGAGACTAATGACAACTTTGAGAATCACTGTAGCGCATAACTTCAAACTGCGAATAATGATTTCTGTTAAAAGTACTTCTTAGCGATGGCAAAAAAAAAATATCTTTGACCCAAAATTCGGCTGCGCGAACTCCGCTCATATACGCAGTCATAAGATCATCAAGTGCACAGGTGAAACATGCGGCGCCGGATGGAAGGTGAGGCCATTGTCTGTGGGGAGGTGCCACATACGCACTTGAGATCTGAGACGTCCGTGAACCCCCATCTGTGGAGATTGTCTTTCCTCCGGTCGACTTGTGTTCGAAGTCTATTTAGAGATTTCCAAGTCAGCCACGGTAACGCGTCTCCAGACGAAAGGCTCTAAGATGTTTCGATAAAATTGTCAGGGGGTATAAACACCTTCCCCCGTATATTACATCTTGCTGTGGTGGCGTTACTAGAACTGAAAAAGTTGCGCAAAGTTGTAAATAGCGCAATTTTGTATGTACAGCAAGACTAGTTTATGCTATGTTAACCCAGACTTGCCCTACATACAAAATAATTAAATCGGTGAATTATTACAGGGATTGTGAAAAAGATAGACCAGCCTACGTCGTCTTTCAACTGGAAAAAATACTAGATGTCAACAAGGAGACTTCTTATTTTGAGTGGGAGGAACTGCAGACTGATTTTGGAAGACTAGCCTCTTCAATAGATGTTGGACTTTTGAAGACAATATCAGTTAACTTCAGCCGTTTGTTGCACGAAATGCTGATTGTTTCCGATGTGAATATTGCTAAATATAGGTAAGAGGTTATAAATATAAAACGATTTAATTCACGATTTTATGAAGTTATAACCAGCACCCTTATTGCATAATACACTTTCAATCACAATCTGAATCATTTTAAAGGATATCGCTAATCCATTGCTTCATACGTTCGAAAAATTTGTGCGCTCATCAACGTAAATTACGCAATGAATGTTGTCGAACTGTCAATGAAAGCCCGGAACTACCCCCCAGATAATTATTTAATTATCTGGGGGGTAAGCTCCGGGCTTTCATTTTGCCAAAAAATACCGATTCGTGTTCATTCTCTTGTTTTTCTTTTCAGAATGGACTACAATGTCCCAGTAGTCGGAAAAGACCTACCGTCTCTTGTGGATCAACTTGAGAATATTGCAGCTCAAGTGACAGATTTGACTACTGCAGGGAGATTGGAAACTTTAGGTATGGAGGTTATTATATGTTTATGCAGTTGGTTTTAATACTGCTCCACTTAAATTCTAAAAACCTGGTGACATCTACTAATGGGCCCGCGTGGTGGATTACAGCCCACTTCCACTCACAGAGAGGAGGACTGTGTCCCAGCAGTGGGAACATTATAGGCCTATTACACGCTCCACTACACCGATGCCTTAATCACGAATGAAGGACGGATCACCGTCTTCATATAATTATCAAAGTTCCCTAACCTTTCGTCAAAGAGCTCGACAGTGGCCAATGCAAATGGCAGAGGTGTGACGTAGAAGTGATATGAGTATGATTCCACAAGCTCTAATATTATAAACTTATTTGGTAACATTGTGCATAACAAAACAAAGATATTGTTATATTTTCCAGCAACAAGAACACAAAGACTATATCTCACAAACATCAAACCACTGGAACAGTTACGTGCAGACGTGGTCTTTAAGTTGACGGAGCTAGAACTTCAACTGTTACCATTTAGAAGAAAACTGAATATTTCCCTCAGCCACATCCATACGGCGCAGTTTTATATCGACAATCAGGGTGATGTTATTGCCCAGAAGGTAAGCTGGAAAAACATAATATTATAAGAGTTGCATCAAAAGCTTGCGTAATGTTTTATTTAGTACGATTTTCAAGAAAGAGTTTGCAACCATTCTCGCAAAACATTGTGCTTGAAAAAATTTGACATTCTGCATTCTAAAATCATGAAGTTTATTCTTGTTGCAGAAGGTTTCTATGTACATATCCCGTCTGATCTCGCATGCTGCTGGATGGCGGACGCATGTGTTCATATCGACCGCCAAGCACGCTGCGCGATGTAGACCGTTGTATGCTGTATATGCGGCCGCGAGGTCCTTGCTGTGCTCCCAATACGTTTCGTCTTTGGTAAGAAAGAGATCTTTTCTCGTATTATCACAAGTTATTAAAGATAAAGCAGTTTGTATCATGGTGAAACGATTATAGAGATAGAATTGTAAGAAAAATTATAGCCAGGTAAATTATTTGTTTCGTCAATTTGCTGTGTTAGAGCCATTTTATACAACTGTTATAGAATGTCAGTCAGACAGTTTAAGTTGATAGTCAATTTGCTTACCAATTGATTTATCTGGCCATATTGTTTTATTTTCGCTAATAAGTTGAAATAAGCTTGCAATAATGATGATAAGCTGATGGTGTTGGCTTTTAATGTAAACTTATCAAGCTGATAATTTTCTTATTAACTTTAAATCATTACGATATTGATAAGTCCTAAGCGTAGGTGAGGTTACCCAATCTAATGATAGTTAACAACGATACAGAGAGTCTATGATAATTGAAAAACTAAAAATAAATATCTAAATGACTCTTTCAGCACGGTTGGTGGGTTTGCGGATTCTTCCTGGGGATTTCATGGTGCGCAGCTTTAACTCCACTTTGTGTCAAACTTTGGCGCGCGTACGGAAGGAGAATTAGGGCACACGAAGCTATGACGCTTGCTAACTTGGGCTCTGGGTAAGTACGAGTTTTGTACAGAATTGGCCCATTTGAAGCTGTTTATGTTATGTGACTTTCACTTGGTTTTACATGTTTTAAAGGTAATAAAGCCGTGTGTATGCTATTTTAGAAGTTTTTAGGGAATGAAAGGAAATGCAGCAGTGGTGGCCCAGTGGTAACGGTTGCACTTACGGGTTGTAGGTCGTAGGTTCGAACTCAGACAGGCGCTTTACTTTGTGTAAATTATTTCATCACCACTGCTCTCAAAACAGTGAAGGATAACATCGTGATTAAACCGACATGCCCCAGAACCAAAAATTCGAAGACATGTGTGACATCTACCAACCCACTCTGTGCCTACGTGGTGTATTACGACCCACTCTCTCTCAATTTTATTAGGAGGCCTGTGTCTCAGTGGGAACATAATAGGTTGATTATGCTATGGAATTAAAAATGTGTGTATTTTTGAGTTATATCTTTTGTTCATTCGGAAATAAAATGATCATATCGATGCACCATATTACAAAATCACTAAGTATTTACAATTTTGGTCCACTCGAATCGAAGGACTAGAATACAACAACACTACCTATTTAAAATGTTGGTATATTCATATGATAAGACCACAACCCCAAACTGATTTTTTAATGTGCATTGTGCAATGTACATTAGGTTTTTTATTTTATTTTTCAGACAACAAGAAACTCCAACTACGGCTTTATGTGACAGCAGCAATTGGAATATGCCTGGGTGAGTGTAATTCCTTATATACTTACATATCGGCTAACCTCATCTTAGTATAGGAGTTTTCCTTCGCTTATTTAACTTGTTTAAGGCCTTTTGGGCCTTATACAAGTAGCGCTTAAATATCAATATATTTTTTATGGCATTTCGCAGGTCAACCTAGCATCTACTTAACCGGACTTGCCTGTGGGTGGCTCAGTAAATAAAGGCCTCCAGCCAGGGCTTAAAAAACTTTGAAACTAAGCGAGTAGACTCTAGGGGCACCCCTTTGGGGTACGGACCTCGGCTTAGGGCGTCGCTGGGGGAAAGCAGCAAGGGACAGGCTGGATCGAATTAAAAGTCTGTTTAATTATTTATTTTATTGTATTCGGGAATCGGGAACTTACAGCTAATATAGACAATGTTCTTAAACAATATGTAATTGAAGGCCATTTACAAGATCCCACTGATAAAGACTTAAAACAAACAAGACAACAAAAAAAACAATCAATCAATTAATTAATACTAACCATTTATTTCAGGCCACCAGCCCCGCCTCCTAGAAGTGATAGCTGGTGAAACAGTTGTTTTAAGACATGTTGTAAGGAGAGCATCATCATCATCAGTCTATAGCAGTCCACTACTGTATATAGGCCACTCCTATTGCATGCTATTCAACCCGGCTACCAGCCATCCTGCGAAGATCGTCGCTCCACCTAGCCTGAGGGCGTCCTACCTTACGTTTACCGATTCGCGGTCTCCACTCAAGAACACTTCTACCCCAACGGTCATCGGTTCAACGGCTAATATGGCCGGCCCATTGCTACTTCAGCTTGCTTATTCTGTGAGCTATGTCGACAACTTTTGTTCTCTGCCGGATCATCTCGTTGCGGATCAGCCGTACCCCGTGAGTGTCCATGTTTCGGCTCCGTAAGTCATAACTGGCAGGACGCACTGATTGAAGGCCTTAGTCTTTAGGCAAAGATTTAACTTTTAACAAAGAGAGCATAACTGCTTGTAAAAGCACAAAATGTTTTCATAAAAGACTTTGTTACCAACGTTCTTAAACAGAATTGAGACAAGACAAATGACATACTTACTTGAAGTTTAGCTTTATTTATTGTGTCTATGCTTACATAGACACAATAAATAAACCTGTAAAGTTAAGTTAAGGTTAAAAGTTAAGGTGTAGATGTTTTTAGTTAGTAAGATAAATAAGTCTGTATCTATTTTTTTATTGTTTACTTTTGAGTAAAACAATAGAACAGCGGGGAATTGCGTAACACATTAACTGTAACAATGGGTTTCATTTTGACAGTTCAACAATATTCATTGCGTTATTAACGTTGTTGAACAGACAAATTTTTCAAACATATGAAGCAATGGATTAGCAAAATCCTTCAAAATGATTCAGATTGTTGATTAATAGTACGGTAACGCAATTAGGGTGCTGTTGCAATTAATTTATAATAACTAAAAATAAGATGTTCCAGTTCAGTTGTATCAGGTTCAGGTAGATTTAGAAGTAAATAAATTATATTAATAAAGGACCAAAATATGATATTTAGGATAATAATTAAGGCGCAATTTTTGTTAGTAGGTACCTACATAAAATAAGCCAGTAAACAAATTACAGGAACAATTTTTTTTTTTTTTTTTTATTATTACATTGAAATATTTATCATTGAGTAGTTCCGACGGCCGTCTGTGGTGTTCATCATCAGCTCCACTTTACCAAATGATGATTTCCGAGAGCAAATAATCAAGTTACTTTCAAAAATACCCAAATCGCTATAAGTTTGCCTATAAAATTTTAGAGTTTCCCTCGATTTCCATGGGATCCTCTCATCAGATTCCAACTGGATGAAAATGGGACCACCTTGAGAGTATACCCTTTCAATAAAAATATTAATTATAGGTCCACAATTGACGGAGAAATCGGTGGACGTGCATACATAAAAATAAAACATACATAAAGTCGAACATTATAATCTCCTTTTGGAAGTCGGTTAAAAACGTCAACTAACTTTTGGAGGGCACTATAGGTTAAAAAAATATGTAACACCAGCATCATATTACTTATCTCTACTATCCCGTGTCTATTCTCCAAAAATTCAACAATTATCACCTTTTAAAACTAAAACATTTTCTATACTATTTTCGAAACAACGTTTTCACACAAATATTTATTTAGTTACGAATTATTTAGCTTCCATTGTTTTAGCTCGATGTGACGCTTTTATACTGGAAAAATATAGTATGAGTAATGGATTCTTTGTTCTTTACTAGATTCTATTTCATATTTTAAACGATTGAGATAAATATGGTTTGGAGCTAACTCAAGATTCATTTTATCTGGAATTTAATTTGACAACATTACATTCTTTTTTTATACAGTTTAAGGGTTGTTTTTGAATTACAACTAAATAGAAGGTTATGCTATCGCAGGTATGCTGGAAGAGATTTCTTATGAAATAAGCATCACCTTTGTACCTATTTTTCTGTTCTGTTTTTTCTTGTCTGTTTTATATGTGTGTACATAAATGGTTAAATAATTAAATAAATAAAAAAGTCATAAATCCAAACTAGGCTGAGAATCAGCACTTTTATAACGTCAAAATAATTTAACAGACCGCCAAAATGTTCGCCATTCACCACTTCCTGGGAAGAAAAAGTGGCGCAACAAGCTCCCCAGCAGCACAGCTGTCTGGTTAGTTATAAGAACTAACAATTATAAACAATAGTATGTAAAGTAGCATTAATAAACACAAGAACTTTCTTCTTCTTCGAGTTAAAAAAAATATAAGTACTTGTATTGAATTTGTTGAGCTCAGTATGTTACTGATGCCGCGATTAATGTGGCGACGTATTTTAGGTCCTCAAAAGTAAAGACGTGTGGACACTTTAGACACTCCGATGGGGCATGATTCGGTCAGCGGCACTGCACAACTAAGTACAAAGATTTAATTCTGATCAAAGCAAGTACGTAGATGTTTCAAAGTGAAAGTTGCGTAGGTTTGTGTATTTAAACATTTTCCTAAAGCTCATTAGCTCATTCTGGTTAATTAGGAAATTATCATTCTTGTTCCAAATGAACTAGAACTTGGAGAGTTGCTCAAGCCACGGTGTGAAGATGAACCAGCCGGGGAGGTTGCAAGGTTGACAGTATTGCTGACTGACAAGCGTTTATCGATGCTTTCATTTTTGATATCCTCTCTTAGGTCCGTCGCACATCTGACAGAAAAAGCGGCAAGCGTAACTTCGTTAACTTCTAGTTAGTACGCTCGACGCACTAACTCACTATCGGTTGACTGAGAAATGTTAAATGTTTTATTATCTACTTGTCCAGTCTGGAGTTCGCGACGGACGATAGCCGACGCATCTTCCGTCAGATGTGCGACTACCCTTAGTGGCTTTCTCAATCAATCACTTTTTTAAATTCTAGGGCAGGAAGGACTTTTAATTAATTTAGGCCCTACTTTACAAACTTTCTGTTTGTGTCTGCTATCAATCCCACATTGACATGATCTACATAACTATTTGCTTCCCAGCGTATAATCCTCATTAAATAAGTGAACGTCGAATACATTGGCATACACTAATGACGTGTGACCTAAATGCCTGATTTACATTTTATGCTTCAATTTAAATTGGTGCCGATAGTCAAACTTAATTAAGAAGGACTATTATTTACACTCTAGAATTCAAATTTCGGGATTAGGTACTAACATATTATTTACACAACTTTACTATTATTAGAACGATTTTCTTTTCTCGCGTACTGATAGCAAGTTTTTACGAGAAATTCGGTATTCAGTGGTGTCGTATCAGTATCTATACTGATACGACGTCTTTGTAGATCTTTGACAGTTGTCACGGGTAGTCAGAAGCCCAAAAGTCTGACAATCAGTCTTACCAAGGGGTTTCGTGTTACACAGTAACTGGGTTGTGGAGGTCAGATAGGCAGTAGCTGCATGTAAACAACTGCTATTCAGCTCCATCCTGTTAGATTGAAAGCCGACCCCAAACATGTTGAGAAAAGGCCAGGCAGGTTGATTTATATGCAAAAAGAAACGTATGCAGATATTTTGTAGTAAACAATGCAGCACATTACCAAACACATAATATATTATTTACTAGCTTCCGCCCTATGTCGATAAAAACTATCTTATGTCCTTCCCCGGGTTACAGTCTATCTCTCTACCAAATTTTATCGAAATCCGTTCAGTGGTTTAGGCGTGAAAAGATAACATACAGCAGACAGACAGACTTTATAATATTATATTAATAATTAATATAAATATATTAATATTAATATAGTACGGATTAGTATGGATAATTGAAACGGAAACAGGAAGGCAAAACATCCTAATAGCACAACCGCCTTAAAAGTACATTATTGAACATTAAACAGCTTCATTTAATTAATGTTTAATTCTCAAGGTTTGTACACATTTCCGAATAAATCTCAAATTATATTATGTACCTACTTAATCCTAATCAGCCTATAATGTTCTGACTGCTGGGGCTCAGGCCTCCTCTCTGTGAGTCCACTGCCCACATAATTAAAACACATATATATCATACCTCATATTATTATGTACATGATATCATCATGTACCTATATGAGTTTTTTAAGTAAATCAACAAGATTCTTTAACCTTCAACCAACAGGGGGCCTAAAAAGGCCACTTTGGCAGAATCATAAAACAATTCTTATCACGCAATATCTAATAATCTTTTATATAATATAAAAGATTTTAGTTAACTGGTGCTTAATTAAAACTTTTATTAGGGGTTCCTTTAAAACCTAGACGCTTTTTTAACTACCCCTTCATTTTCTCTGGCCTTGCCTTTTCCGACGCCATTTCCGTTTTGGGCGTCATCTACCGTAAGTCCCATCTCCCTCGTGTTCTTTTGGATTTCTATTCTCATCCCCTCTTCTTTGTAAAAATAATTACCTACCTCAAAAAAAAAATCAATGCCATATTTTCCGAGTATTATGATAAAAAACAAACATACATTTGGCGGGAAGCCGAACTCTTTGAGCATACAACCTGTACCGGAAACGGTAGGTACCGGTATTTGTTTACGCGCAATATGTATCAGATTCATTACAGGTATAAATTATTTGCCATCCACCTTAGACTATTTTTATTCGTAAATTATTTACGTTGAAATACATTTTTTTTTTGCTGATGAACTGTGCTTTATGTAGATTCGGATGTAGGTTTGTTTTGGCAAAAATGTGGTAAACAACTGAAAAAAGTAGCGAAAAAGAGGGAAGGTGCTCTCATTGGGTCCAAATAAGTCTGAGAATGCACTCCTTCACTGAAATTCTGTACTAATTATTTTAAAATAACTTAGGTAGTAGTCTCGTAGGTACTAAAATAATGATACTACAGTCCCGGCGTCGAGAGAATGCGTTCGCGACACCTGTCAATGCGACAATTCTATTAGCTAATAAAGATCAAATTCACGAAACACGTAATCTTTTGTATGAATCGGCAGCACTGTAAGATTTTTTATTTCCTAACTAAATTACGAACTAAATTAAACGACTAAATTAACTCATAGAAAACAACGTCCTTCGGGTGCTCTGGTTTTGTTTATTAATAAACAAAAACGCTTCATAATAAACAAAACCAGAGCACCTAACTTCAAATGACGATCATAAATCAGACAAAACAACTCAGATTCAGAGCTTTCACAAAACAAATACAATTTAGTTGAATAGAACCTCCTCCCTGATATACGAGTAACTTCATGTTTGACTCGGACCATAGAATAATAAAACCGTGTAGAAGAGACGGGGCTCTCATGTATTGAGCAGCAAGAGCAGTGGTGGCTCAGAGGTACCTACCGGCCCCCACTTACGAGATATAGTAGTAGATCATGGTCGTTCCCACTGCTACTAAATAGGTCAGGAGACCTGTTTCCTAACAGTGAACAGAGGATTCTTCGAGAGGGAGTGCGCTGTAGGTAATCTACTACGAGGGCCCAGTGCGGGTTTTGAGAGCAGTGGTGATAAATTTATTTACACAAAGTAATACACCTACCTGGGTTCGAACCCACGGACTACAACTCGTAAGGGGACCGTTGGCACTGAGTCAGCACTGCTCAGCTTTCCACGTGGGTACCAGCTTCCGCTTCTGTATATCATCATTCTTTGCTCCAACACACTTTCTGGCACAACTGCGACCGAACAAGCAAGACAAACACCACGTTTGTTAATTATAACTGGTGGTACTGAAATATAGAGTTAATCAGCACACAATAAGTGCTTAATTAAATGCAGACTGAAATCTAGGCAGTTTGAAGTTGGTATATTTGTTAGTTTGAGATGTAATCACTGTGTTCTTGTTGGTGTGAAAGTTACAAAACGAAATTACATAAAAGCTTTTTGTAATATTAAATGGGCTTGTAGCTCCTAAAGGCTAATAAGAACGTTAAGAAATTAATTTTACCTTTCAAGAAGGTGAGCTATTGTCAATTTAGGTCTACCTTTATTAGAATTTGATAATGATGAATATCACATCGTCATATCATGTCGCATCGCATCACTGTCCCGCGCTATCACTTCGTTTTCACTTAGCGTTCTTTCAGACATTTTTTTCCTTTTTGCTTGTCTCCTAAAGGACATAGCGCGATGTTATATAGCGTATATAATTGCTCAAGAATTAGGCTATCAAATGCAAAAAGATTTTTTCAAATCCGACTGGTAGATTCAGAGATACAAATAAAAAAAAACCTTTTTATAATACTTATTAGTATAGATTTCACATCATTTTGAGCAGAAACTTATTGGAATGGACTTGACTCTGAATTATAAATTTGTACACGCTTGCGACTTACTTGTTTATACTCTGTAATAAACAATATACGTTATACAGGGCGTGCCATGTAAATCACATAAGTATCCAATCAAAAAATCCAACAAAAAAAAAAAGCAAGTCCAATCATAACACCAACTATTACTACACGCAAAACTCAATCAACTAGTACCAGAACACTTAAGGATTAAATACAACATGCAAATATCTACAATTAGGTGCGTTTGCGCAACGCGTTCGGATTTAATGATCCATCGGGCCACTGTCGACCGCTTAACATTTTGCTCGGCCTTAAGCGTTGCGACATTTAGTATAGAGATCACATCTGATCTCATTGTTGACTAGATACAGAACTATTGGAGATGGATTGTTGATTGAATGATTTCATTACGTGCTTAGGGAATGAAATATATTATAACGACTTTTTTTTGTTATAATATTACATCACGCCTGTATTTCTCTAAGAGTTTAGGCAGAAGTGTACTTACAGTATAGGTACCCACATTTTTCCAGATACCTATCACCATCATCGGCTTCCAGTCTTACCGGATGCAGCTGGAAAGAGCTCCTACCAGACCTAATCTAGCTTTGCTTTTTCAAAAGAGTAGCACCTCCTAAAAGAAAATATTCGTCAGTATAATGTATGACCAGGTCATACATTATACTGACGAATATTTTCTTTACGCGTACCGCAAGGGCTGGTTCGAGGTGGCGCGGGAAAAGAGTTCCTGGATAGATTTAGGGGAGCCGTTTGCCGCGCATATGGACTGTATAAGCTAAACAAATAGAAAAATATGCCGGCACCTAAATATTGATATCCTGTTATTACTAATCCCGTACCACGTACCTCACGTTTGGAACTCGGATTGGTAATCATCACTTCAGCCGAAACACGTCCACTGCTGGACATAGGCCTCCCCAAGCACCTCCACTTCGACCGGTTCTGTGCTTCTGACTGTGCTGATGACCTTGTCGGAGGCCTTCCGGTGCACAGTCGGCACTCCAGAACCTTTCGCCTCATCGACCATCTGCTCTGCGAGCAATGTGCCCTGCCCACTAACACTTCAGTTTGGTAATTCTTTGGGTTACGTCTTTAACCTTGACTCTGATCCTCTTCTTAACTGAACAGATCACGTAGAGAAACTCCAAGCATAGCCCTAAAGACCAAATCCCGTAATTAAATACATTCAAAATGTAGTCGCAATCTCATCCATATCTCATCTCAGCTACAATCAATGTCAAAAACTTTTGACATTTGTTTGTCGCCGAGATGAGACTGCGACGATAGTTTGAACGTTTTAAATTACGAGAATTGACCTTCTGATTGTGAACGTTCTTTTAAAATTACGAGAATTGCCCTTTGTTATTCCCCTTTTCGCCTTGTAAACATTCCAATATTTTACATTTAAATCTTTATTCATTTCCATAGCAACATAATAACAACCTACAAATAAAAAGCAGTTACAGCTAAATTACTTCCGCCCACTAATGATCACAATCGCATATGCAAGCCATATTTAGGGTACAAATATTACCCTCTTTTCCATAACAGTCACGTAAAAAACAGATTTTAATAGAATATTCAGACGTCAATCTGTGCACGGATCGTTACCGGTAAATAAGGTAACTATGGTAACTGAAATTTTAATGGGGGTTATTCACGAAGACCCAAATAGCCCAGTTTTGTTTTAAGGACGCCAGCAAAGCTTCAGGAAAGTTAGAAGACCATACAATCAATTACTGTGTTTTAACACCCAACTGAATTGAAACTCTTCACTGTCAAGCTTACTGACATGACTTTCACCACAAATTATTGTTGGCTCTACGAGTATATTTCAAATGCACTCTTGAGAATCACCATCATAGTCTTCCTCGTCTTCCTATTCCCATTTTATTTGTGATCGGCGCATGGCTTTTGCTTACTTAGCTCTCTATTAGACATGGTCTCAGTAGTCAGCATGTACCTATACACCCCCTTTCTAGCCATTACTTCTTTCTTAACCACGCCTCATGAGCAAGTTTCGCTTATAATCAGATTAACAACGTCGATGCTTCGAGCAAAAAGTTCATCATTTCGCAATAGGCCGTCCGAATAATCTCGCCTTGGCACAGAATTCGTACAATAGTTAATTACGAGTGCAAACCACACAAGTACATTGTTATTATAATCATATGCACCTACTTTATGCTTAACATTTCTTTGTTGGACGCTTTGGGCGAATATCGTGGTTTCACTATCGTTAAATCTTTCACGATCAATAAATAATTTACTGTCTGATAATCGATAGAGATGTTGGGAAATGTATTAATCATGTTCCTAGTATAGATCCGTGACGAAACTATAAGTATTATGGTGTAAAAGACTTTTGTTCATTGAGTCATACTGGTAAGGTTAATGTTAAGATCCCGTTTATAAAGCAAAAAATTGAGGTCAAACGAAATGGACACAAAGAGACTGTACAGCATGAGAAAATTTTGATTTGGAATAAGGATGGAAGTTGAAGAAGAAAGGAAGGGTTGTTCATAGATCTGATGAGTTTTTTTTATTTGCCTACAGAGTCCCACTTCCACTGCTAAGCAAAGCCCCAAATCCTTCCAAGCATGTGTGCGTTACCCTGGCAAAATTCCGAAAAATATTGTGCTTTAGAAAGGTGGGACTATAACAAATAATTAGTGTATCATGAGGAGCAATTTGTTTACTAATAGCAAAATTTGTTTGAATTGTAGTTTTAAAAATATTTGAGGGAAACAGATTTTGCTGCAAACGTTACCCTGGCAAAATCGTTTTTCAAAAATTCGTTTTATCGCGGAACCAAATACATGAATAGACAGCTTTTGTTGCGTAGTAAATGTTTGTAAATAGCAAAATTTGTGTGCGTTATGGTTCTTAAGTTATTTAAGATTTTGCTGCGGTAACGTTTTGCGATTTCCTAGATCTCGAAAACGGCTCAACGCAGAAGTTTGAAAAAAATACCAATAATAGACCTTAATTTGTTTAAATTTGTTTAAACATTCGTTTTTGCTTTGGTTGACGTAAAACAAAGTAATTTAATGGTTTCAAAATTCAGAAAAGACGGATTTTCAAGTAAACCAATACACTTATAACCAAATAAACAGCTGGAATAAATACATGTGGTAGACGCTTATCACGTCAGGAATTTTAGATTTTGTAACTTTACACAATATGAAGATAAAACAAATTTGAGTAATTTTAGACAGATCGTACTTTATCGATCGAATACGTAGTTCCCATAAAATTAAGAAACATGGCATACATTAAACAAATTAAAATGATTCATAAACATTCGTTCCTGTTAATTTCAGCTTTCAATTACGGCTTTTATGAAAGATATATCAAAAACAAGGATATATCAGCAATTCTCTAATAAGCCGACCAAATTGAGATGGTCACGTAAAAGCGACCGCACCATACATAAGCGCATCCATCTTAAATGAACAGGATAATATGGATGTTTTGTTAGTACAGTTGCATACAAAAGTTTCCTGGTCAGGTTAGTAAAAATAATAAAATGATCATGATTATTATTAATTTTTCTATTTGTACCAATGCTTAAAACTTAAAAAAAAAAATTACTTAAATAAATAACTTTCACATTTATGTACCTCTTACCTATTTAAAAAAATCGGGCAACAGCGAGTCGAACTCGCGCATCGAGTGTTCCGTTTGTACCAATGCTTAAAACTTAAAAAAAATAACTTAAATAAATAACTTTTACATTTATGTACCTCTTACCTATTAAAAAAAATCGGACAACAGCGAGTCGAACTCGCGCACCGAGTGTACCGTTTGTACCAATGCTTAAAACTTAAAAAAAATAACTTAAATAAATAACTTTTACATTTATGTACCTCTTACCTATTAAAAAAAATCGGACAACAGCGAGTCGAACTCGCGCACCGAGTGTACCGTTTGTACCAATGCTTAAAACTTAAAAAAAATAACTTAAATAAAAAACTTTTACATTTATGTACCTCTTACCTATTTAAAAAAATCGGGCAACAGCGAGTCGAACTCGCGCACCGAGTGTTCCGTTCCATCATGTGTTTTTAAATTTTCATCGGCGAGGCCTCTATTAGTCAGAGAATTTTAATACTGCACGCTGCGGTGTAGAATATTGTAGTTTTAGGTCAGCACCATCTCTTGACCGATAAGGGAACTAATGTAGCTTTTGTTGATGATTTCTGAACAAATGTGTTATTTAGATACGTCATTTTATTTTTCCTGTGATCTTTACATAAACTTCTATCACATAGATTAATTTCAGATTTTTCTCTATGCAAACTTCGGAGATAAGGAGGGAACGGTATTTTTTTTTTTTTCTTCGAAAGTCGAATACTAAACGGCTTAAAAAACAGTGTTTGAGAATGTGCAAACTTCGCTCTTTCATATACTTTTCATATACTTATACCCCACACACATGCCCTAGTAGCCCCACTTTGTTTTTTTTTTAATATATATTTTTTATCATTATTAACTACTAATGTCACTAATAATCACAGACTAGTAATTCAATAAAGTTTTGTGTGGTCATTGGGACCGTAAAGTGACTGTTTAACGTTTTAATAAATCAACCGTTTGGAATAAAAGGGTTCCAACTAACATTTTTATAAAAAAATATGTTTTAACGTAAAAAGGTTTACACCTTTACAACGGTCGAAATATTACCTACATTACTGAATATATAATCAAATGTGGCATTATGGAGTTTTTGCATTTCTGTAGTTTACAGTATAGATCATCGTAACATTCATATTGTTGAGTTTTCGTTCTATAACAGTATGCTCTGTAATGTCCAATCAATGTGGAACTTGATGGTGGGTCAAAATCAATTATTGCCAAAATCATATACTGTTGGCCTTTTAACTCTATATTAATGGGTATATTATTCAGGTTAAGATACATTTTCCAAATCGGTCCAGGCGTCTTCGAGAAATCGGGGAACATACATAAAAAAAAAAGCTCCGACGAATTGAGAACCTCCTCCTTTTTTTGAATTCGGTTAAAACGTTTAGAGTGGCGTTGCGTTGTGGTATCAAAATAAAACATTAATTGGTTTGACCAAACAGAAACAACAAATTACTAAATATACAGGATGGAACTTTCGAAGCGTACCTGGAGGAAAAGTACTCCAAATACTGAAGACAGCTTTACTCAAAGGAAACATTCTTTTATTTTAAAAAAGAAACAAAACTATCTTTAAAGATTTTTGAAAATACGCTTGCTGCACTCGGGAATCGAACCGACTAAAATCCGAAAAAATAACACCTCTACTTTTATGGCACCAATCGATAGGAACATCATAAGGAATCATAAGGATCAAATCTCTCTAGCAAACATTAAAGGAGAACCATAAAAACCAAACTTATAAATTCAATGGGACAAGATGAAGCACTTTTACTCATGGGTCCATGGGTATAGGATGCTATTTTGTCGGATTAAAGTCGATTGTTTTTTTTTAATTATATAATGAGATTATTACTTACCTTTTTAGTTGCTTTGACTTTAAATAATTAAAATAAGAAACTAGTAGAAATTGTGTAATATGGTACCTGCACTTAAAAATATTAAAAAATCGCCTTCACGAATAACATTTTTCTGCTTAACTGTACAAAATGTCGGATACTAAGCTGCTAATTTGCGAAGATTACCCGTACGTACGGTGCGATCGCTTTTACGTGACCTTTTCAATTTCGTCGGCTTATTAGAGAATTGCTGATATATCCTTGTTTTTGATACATCTTTCATAAAAGCCGTAATTGAAAGCTGAAATTAACAGGAACGAATGTTTATGAATCATTTTAATTTGTTTAATGTATGCCATGTTTCTTAATTTTATGGGAACTACGTATTCGATCGATAAAGTACGATCTGTCTAAAATTACTCAAATTTGTTTTATCTTCATATTGTGTAAAGTTACAAAATCTAAAATTCCTGACGTGATAAGCGTCTACCACATGTATTTATTCCAGCTGTTTATTTGGTTATAAGTGTATTGGTTTACTTGAAAATCCGTCTTTTCTGAATTTTGAAACCATTAAATTACTTTGTTTTACGTCAACCAAAGCAAAAACGAATGTTTAAACAAATTTAAACAAATTAAGGTCTATTATTGGTATTTTTTTCAAACTTCTGCGTTGAGCCGTTTTCGAGATCTAGGAAATCGCAAAACGTTACCGCAGCAAAATCTTAAATAACTTAAGAACCATAACGCACACAAATTTTGCTATTTACAAACATTTACTACGCAACAAAAGCTGTCTATTCATGTATTTGGTTCCGCGATAAAACGAATTTTTGAAAAACGATTTTGCCAGGGTAACGTTTGCAGCAAAATCTGTTTCCCTCAAATATTTTTAAAACTACAATTCAAACAAATTTTGCTATTAGTAAACAAATTGCTCCTCATGATACACTAATTATTTGTTATAGTCCCACCTTTCTAAAGCACAATATTTTTCGGAATTTTGCCAGGGTAACGCACACTCCAAGCATCCTTTTTTCGGGGCCACCTCGTTCCAAGAGTTGATGAGTTAAGTTGTCATAATGAATAAAGAGAAAAAAACAATATGCCTCTTTTCTGTAGCAACAAATCAACCAGTTCTAAGATACTCAAAATGGTTGTACAAAATAGAAATACTTATGAGTTATGACAGCTCTTTACACAAATATAAATACCAGGCAAGATCAATGACCGAGAACCAGCCGAGAACAAAAAAAATAAAAACAAAACAATGCTAAAGATGGAACAAGAACCTTGAACTAATGCCTTATAGACATACTGACGAACCTCAGTCAAGTGCCGACTAGACTCGTCTGCCTAGCCTTTACATAGAGTATAATTATGACCAATAAGTAGATGTGGTATTTATTGCCCATAAAAATATGGTAAAATTTTTGCCGTTAAATGAAACGCTTGAGATGTTAATACAGTTATAGCCAGACTCGTCTGCCGTATCATACCTACATCGAGCATAATGAGACAGATTGTGGATATGGTGTTATTTTCCATGTAGGTAAAAGTTTTAAAATTGTTATTAAAGTGTCTGTTGTTGATGTGTGTATTTAGCTAAGTATATTTACGTGAATATAGTGGTTAAATTTTGTCGAAAAAAATAGTGATACAACTGTACCTGGTCCAAAATGTTGATGTGGACATTATCTTAAAAAAAGCGATTTATATTCATCTGCTACTTAAAAAAAAATCAAGTGACCTATTGAAAAGTACGTCAGTGAATGGCTACATGTCTATATTTGTATGCATGCCAAAATTGTATGCAGGTACGAGTAAGTACTGAATCTAAAAATACAGGTTACTTAATTGAAAATTATAAATTAGCTAGTAATCTAATATACATTTTAATCGAACTCCTTTCCTAACCACTTAGTCCAGCGTCTGTGATACAAGGATAGCTAATTCATAATCATGCATTTGCTTGCATATATCTACCTACTTTATCGTAAAGAGTCTATGAAGTTTAATGTGTACCCGTGACAACAAACATTTTATTAAAATATTGCCTGTCTCCATTCTTTTCTCATCATCTGCGTAGCCTTTTCCCTAATTATGTTGAGGTCGGCTTTCAGTTTAACAGGACGCAAGCTAAAAACAAGTAAGTATTTTACATGGAGCGACTGCCTATCTGACTTCCGCAACCCAGTTACTGGGTAATACTATACCCCTTGGTAAAACTGGTTTGACAATCAGTCTTACCAAGGGGTATTGTGACTTTCGGGCTTCTGACACCGGTATGACTTTCAAAAATCTACTACATTACATGCGGTACCAACAACTTAAAGTGTTTTCCGAGGCGCGGAGGGATCTCGATGTAAAATGGATGGCTACCAATGGTCACCTATTTACGGATTGTCTGACTGACGAATCCCTCCCTCTATCCATTCTTTTTTATTGGTTTACATGCTGCCAGGGTCCACCGATTAACATGTGTCTTTTCTATTTTTGTGAAGAAAATGATCTCTTATTCATCTAATCTAACAGTATACTGCCTTTTTTTTTTTTTTTTTTTTAAGGATGGGAAATCATCCAATGACCCCTCCCGCTCTGGGTGGAGCGGAAGGGAGTGTCAGACTCTTACTGACTAAAACCCATCCGTGTTCCTTCCTTAGCCCTTTATGTTCCGGGGCAGCGGTAACCCTTTCGGACAATCCCGCTGCCCCGGCAGGCTTCGGCCCTAACGGGCCCCTCCATGTCTGCTGACATCTCTTTGAGGCGCGCGTGGAACACATACGCGCCGTCCGGCACGGGCCTGGTCCTGATCGGACGGCGAGCTACCCATTACTCGCCGTCCGCAGGCCCGCGCCTACGGTGGCCGGGAGTCGTCACGCGGCTCCCGACGCCCGGAGCGTCTACCGCGGCGGCTGGGACGGGCGGCCCTCTCGGCTCTCTCCCTCTCCCATCCCGCCACCTCCTTCGCTAGCATGACTGCTTCGCAGAAGGAGGTGACTGCCTCCCACTCCCTCTCGCCCCGGACCATGGCTTGGACCAGGGCCGGGCGCGAGAGGTCGCCGCCGCTGCCGATCGCCTCTACGAGGACACGGCGGTGCTCTGCCCAAGCGGGACAGACCTCCACCGTGTGCACCACCGTGTCCTCTGGGACAGTATACTGCCTGACTTCATTTACCATACGGGGTAACACACTTACATTAGCAATAGCTTTCATTTTGACAGTTCTACAAGATTCATTGCGTTATTTACGTTGTTGAGCAGACAAATATTTCGAACTTATGAAGCAATGGATTAGCAATATCCTTCAAAATGATTCAGATTTTGTTACGCAATTAGGATGCTAATTGAACAAAATGATTTCAGATGCATATTCGTCTAATCTAACACTAATATATTACCTGCCATCATTTACCCTGATGTGCCCAATGTATCTGACACATCGGGGCAGTTCATTTCTATGTTGTTTCAAACAAAAAATAAATAAACATCCGAATTGAGAACCTCCTCCTTTTTTGAAGTCGTTTAAAAAGAGTTCAGCTATATTTTTACCACATCCATTTTTTAAAGAGCGATGCTTCAAGTATTATATTAATGTAAACGGAATGAAGACGAGTAGGTAGCAAACAAGGTCAAGTCTAGTTACGTCACTTACTACATAATCTACTACGACCTACGAGATCGAATCGTGAGCATCTCGGTGCATCGTTACGTCATTATGTAGGTTGATGAACTTTGTAGTAAAGGTTGTAAATATTGTGAATGGATGTATGGTTTAGAATAATATTGTACTGGATTTAATAACTATATGCTTTATAAAATGGGTATTTGCAGCTAAACGCAAAGCGATCACGCCTTGAATGTATTAAAGAGTTATTGCACTGTGCAAAGAGTTATTGCACATTGGGCACCCGCTTAAATGGCACCTGAGTGAATGTGCCGCTTTATGTCAGGTGCATTCACTCAGGTGCCATTTAAGCGGGTGCCCAATGTGGAATATGTCTGTGCAAAGACTCTCTGTTTTTGTACCTACTTCACAATGGTACTCAAACAAATCGCTACTAAGTATTGATTATTTTTGTGATTTTGATAATATACTGGGGATTACCGAAATCGTAAGTCAGTTTAGCAACAACAGACTACCAAAAACAGTCCATTGCGGGGCTCAACTCATGTTTAAAAGATAACGTTGATAGACTGATATAGTGATTAATAAAAAGTTCAAGAAATATTTCCATACTGACTATTACATACTTGACCCATAGGATTGACTATTACAAAGCCGAAATTTACTCAAGAAAATGTCAACTCATTTGAAAATGTAAAAGTAAATATAAACCTTCTAGAAAATACACTCTTAAATACAAAATAAGTAACCAAGCCCTCACATAATACGTATATTTCCCCCACACGTTGCCCAATACCGTCTGACGGGTTTGCATGACCTTTCACCGCAAACGTCCAGTCAGCGCTCTAGATTCTCAGCTAGATAAACCATAGACAGCTGCAGTAACTAATAGAATTGGCATAGAGAAAATTTTGAATTTCATAAAAACAAAAACTAAAAAAGCAGAGGATCAACATAGAACAATTTTCCAGCTTATCCAAACTTTTTTTTTGTCAAAGGGAATTTTAGGGCCTTCTGTTTACATTTCTTACATGAAAACTAATAGAGTACAGTTTACTAGCCAAAAGATTAGTGACAGCAAGACGTTTCACGTAAGATACACATAACATCACACCTGTATGCGACGAAGGGTAAAGCAGAGGTGTATCTTGGTACACCCACATTTCGCCAGGTAATAGGGAGCGAGCCTATCCCATATGGGCACAAATCGAAACTCTGGGCTGCTACTGAGAAATCACTGATGGAAACTTCTAACAACACTTTGCCCGACCAGGACATGATGCTCAGTAGTTGCGCTTGCGACTACTAGACCAACGAGAAAGACGCAACAAGTTTCCCGCGTGTTTTAGTGCCACATCTATTCGTTCATTAGATTCCTATGCAGTAAAATTATGTACGTTTGCGAAACATAAATCGGTAGACGTTCGAGAATTCTCGAAGTGTCACAAAAAGTATCGATATCTCGATAATTAATCGTCTCGTTATGATAGAGCGATATAAATGCCGACGCTGGCTATGAATTTAGTCATTTTACGTGCTTAAAATATGTATGTCCATTTCTAGGAATGGTATTGCTCAAAGCCGAATCGATTTAATACCAAGCCGGGAAATTGTATGAAGGCTTTCAAAAAGTATTGGCTACTAAGGTACTAACGTAGAAGTTTATTTTCATAATATTGTTAACTAGCTGTTTCCCGCGACTTCGTCTGCGATCCAGGATGAAAAGAACCCTACGTTCTTCTCCAGGTCATGGTCTACCCATGTGCCTTTCATCCAAATCAAATTAACTTACTTTTGCATTTATAATATTAAGTTAGGATTGGAATGATTACTTGGAATGATCAAAATAGCTGTTTCTTACTATCTTAAGCTTTGTTTTATTAAAATTACATTTAACAGACTCCCACAGAATCTATTGCCCTACTTTATCTACTACAAACAACAAAAAATCTTCTGAGAATTCGAATGTTTAGGCAGAAAATGTCTTATCTAAAGCCGCCAAAATCACACAGAAAGAGATTTGATTTTAAGAGATTTGGTTAGCACTTAAGTACCTACCGGGTATTGTGAAAGCGCCTGTGTCTTTTAGGCAAGCAAATTCTGGACCAAATTTTGTATATCCAGACTTTGCAAATCTCTGTTTCAGGTTAATTTATAGTGAAACCAGCTTCTGTCCGTGACTTCGTCTGCGTGAAATTTCACCCTCCCCCTATTCACCCTCTTAGGGGTGGAATTTCGAAAAACCCTTTCTTAGTGGATGTCTACTCTTCACAAAGAACACACTCTCCAAATTTCATGTATCTAGGACCAGCGGTTTAGACTGTCAATATGATAGAATAGGTACCTAATCATAGGACGAAATTGAATACATGCGACAAATCGAAATTGGAGATTGTACTCATCACTATGAACAACTTTTACTATGGGACCACACCAAAAATCAAGAAAAAAAACGACACACACAATTTGCATTTTTTTTTTTACATTTTGACGAGTTATGCGAACATAAATGTAGGAAACAGCTGATATTTTTTTCGCGATTTCAGGAATATACCCAGAACTTAGCTATAAGTACGTTTTTTACGCTGTATAAGATCACGCAATACTTCTATCAAGACTACTTTAAAAGTTTGCGTTTGTAGCAAAGCCCTGAGCTACGCGACATTCAACAATTCTAAAAAATTCTTTGTGGATTTTGTTCTACTGTTGTCTGCGGGTACCTCTATGCTTGAGAACGGAGGTGGCCCAGTAGTAACTTACGAGTTGTAGGTCGTAGGTTCGATCCCAAACAGGCACTTTGTGTAAATTATTACATCACCACTGCCCTTAAAACGGTGAAAGAAAACAGAACAAAAAATTCAAAGACACACGTGACATCCGCCAATCCGCACTAATCCCGCATGGTGGATTACGGCCCACTCCCTATCGCAGAGAGGAGGCCCGTGTCCCAGCAGTGGGAACATTATAGGCTGATTATGCTATGATGTTATGCTTATGCATACGGACATAAAGCTAACCCTATCTTCTAATTTCAAAAGCATGCATTTGTTACAAAGTATTCTCGTTATGTTTCAAAGCCTTATACACACCTGCCCTTCTCTGTCAAAACATACTATAACAAATCATAGAGACTCATATCTTACGACACGATTTAGTCCACTTAGATAATTAATACGCTGTTTGAAATGCCTTTACTGAATGCAACGGTTTCGAAATGAGTTCTTACTCGTATGACTAAACCGCCCAGTCATAGGTAAAGTTCATATACGAATTTACAGTACTTTTCCACAGTCAATTTAATGATCCTTATACTTTTTTGTTCCTTTGGAAGTGAGTGGTCTGTACAATATGTCCCAGTCGCCTTCTTAAGGTCACTGATCCACCTCTCCAGGTCAATATAAATCTTTCTTAAAAATTTTTATTTTTATTTTTTTAAGACTACCACAGGGAACGAACGCGTCTTACAAGGACTCGTCTGCTTCAACGGCCATCAGCCAGACCGACATGACCATTAGCAAGTCTATAGCCCAGCACACAGTCAAACACTGCTCTCTAAAAATACTGATACAAAATGACAGAATTGAATCAAGATATAGGTACGCGGAGATTCATGCATATTAGTAAGTGACTTTAAAGGGCAAAATACAAAATGCTTTATTTGGTAGGCAAATTGTAGCATTTCTTATCACAAAATGAATGTTATCTTGATGCTGTTTTAAACGTTTGATATTTCACACTAAGCTTTGCATTTTGATTACCTTGGAATGCATTTCAAAATAATTTCATTTAATAGCTATTATTAGCGCTTATACAGGACATTATGTCGTCTTAGAAATTAGAACCATTGTTATTACCTAAAGACTACCAACAAGATGTCTGTTAGTTATAATGAAATCGTCATCTTAACTTCATATCAGGTAGATAGGTAAGTTAAATTAAGTCACGAACTTATCTTACAACTAAAATTCGCTACATAAAATAATTTAAAAAAAAACACTATGAAAACAAAGTTATAATTATGACAAAAAAATCTCAAAGCAAAGCTAAATTCATAATTAATTTTGTCTTAATTGGAATAGTAATTACATTAAATGTCAAAAAAGCTTAGCTCTGCAGCATACGCCGTTAGGAAAATTCGTGATTTAACTGATTTAGAGACAGCCCGTTTAGTTTACTTTAGTTATTTTCATAGTGTGATGTCGTACGGTATTCTGTTGTGGGGAAATGCCGCCGATATTCAGACAATTTTTATTTTACAAAAAAGGGCAATTCGTTCCATTTATAAATTAAGTCCCAGACACTCCCTCAGAGACAAATTTAAAGAGATTAATATAATGACTGTGCCTTCTCAGTACATTTATGATAATCTTTTGTATGCACATAAAAATATTACTCTGTTTAAAAAATACAGTGATATCCATAACATAAATACTAGGAACAAACACAAATTTGTTGTTCCTACAACAAGGCTCAAGAAAATAGGTGGGTCGTTTAGATGCCAATGTATACGTTTTTATAATAAACTTCCTAGTCACATTCAAGAACTAAGCCTTAATAAATTCAAATCTTTTATAAAGCGAAAACTATGCCAGAAAGCCTATTATACTGTAAAAGACTATATTGAGGACAAAAAGGCTTGGGATTGAGCTGCTCCAATAGGTTTAGACTGTAATTGTTGTTTTTATTTTTTCATTTTGCTATTTTACACTTTATTTTTTTTTTTCAAAATATATATTTTTCTTTAACAATGACATGTACATTTACTGTATAAAGTATTATATTATTTTAATTATTGTGAATGTGAGGACTATGTGGGTCATTGTTTCAGTTTTAATCATGGTCTGGCAGTTTGAGTAGTTTATGCGGCCTACCCAAATGTCCTGTTTTTGGTATTGTTCGTCGAATCGTTGAGCTCCTTAAGTTCTGAGTTGAGCTGCACGGTTCTGACAAATGCGTGCACTGACTGGACAGGTACTCTCAATCTGTGTGGTTATTTCCTCAAAATACCATTTCAGACACCAATCTACATGGCCCTCAAAGATTATGCCCGAATTTTTATATACACTTTGACAATTATGATTTTTATATATACAATGACATGAATATTTACTTTGTAAAGTATTTTTTATTTTTTTTTATTTAATTGTTGTGAATGTGAGGACTATGTGGGTCATTTCTTTTTTTTACTGTTTTCCTTCTTAGTTAGTTTTAATCATGATCTGGCAGTTTGAGTACATTACGCGGCCTACCCAAATGTCCTTTCTTTGGTATTGTTCGTCGAATCGTTGAGCTCCTCAACTTCTGAGTTGAGCTGCACGATTTTGACAAATGCGTGCACTGACTGGACAGGTCCTCTCAATCTGTGTGGTTATTTCCTCAAAATACCATTTCAGACACCAATCTACATGGCCCTCAAAGATTATGCCCGAATTTTTATATACACTTTGACATTGATGATTTTTATATATACAATGACATGAATATTTACTTTGTAAAGTATTTTTTATTTTTTTTTATTTAATTGTTGTGAATGTGAGGACTATGTGGGTCATTTCTTTTTTTTACTGTTTTCCTTCTTAGTTAGTTTTAATCATGATCTGGCAGTTTGAGTACATTACGCGGCCTACCCAAATGTCCTTTCTTTGGTATTGTTCGTCGAATCGTTGAGCTCCTCAACTTCTGAGTTGAGCTGCACGATTTTGACAAATGCGTGCACTGACTGGACAGGTCTGTGTGGTTCTTTCCTCAAAAGACCATTTCAGACACCAATCTACATGGTCTTCACATGATCTGACCAAGATTATGTCTGGACTTTAAAAGAGACTGTGACCTCTGAGTTTGTTTCGGCCTTTCTTCTCAGAATAGTCAGATAGGAAACGCCGACCTCATCTAGTTTAAAAAAATATGATTGACGTGTAAAAGTGTTTGTACAAACCTACTTACAGAAAATAAATCATTTATCATTTATCGTTTATCATTTAATAAACCATAGTGTCGCGTACATAAAAAACTCCTCCGTTTTTTCGTCGGTTAAAAATACCATAACTGTGCCAAAAGATTCATGTAATACACATGACTTGCTTATCATTATGTGAACCAAATATGGTACCAAACTACTTTTTGAATGAGTCAGGTAATGTACAGTTGACAAAAATGTTTAACAGGCAAGAAGCCGCAGTAAAACACATAAAGAGATGAGTTTAAGACTTGACGACCAAGAAGGATAGAAAAAAAAAATTGCATCCTGCATACTAATGTGGGACTCGTAGCTAAATATCAACAGCCGCACGGGTCGACTGATGAAACTACGCTTGCCGCGGTCGGTCCATGGATGGGTAACCATCTCTACATACCGAGACCCCTTCGTGCATCGGAAAGCACGATAAACTGTTGGTCCCGGCTGTCATTCCTCGATCTTTGACAGTCGTTACGGGTCGTTAGAAGCCCGAAAGTCTTACAACCAGTCCTACCAAGGGGTACTCAGGGGTTTTACTCTGTAACTGGATTATGGAGGTCAGAATGGCAGTTGCTCCACGTAAAATACTGGTATTCAGCTGCATCCGGTTAGAACGCAAGCCAACCCTAAAAACAGTTGCAAAAAGGCAGATCATGAATACTAATCTCTTTTGTCGACTTTACCTATACAACTCAAGCGGACACTACGCAACGACTTAGACCAAAAATGGACTTCGTTTTTTAAAACATTTTGCACGTTTTGAAAGTGTGTAAAAGTCCTTCTTTTGTAAAGTTTCGAGGTTTAGATATTATGGAGGCGTTGAAGTGAGGGACAGTAATGTGTATGACACGATTCTTGAGTTGAAATAGTTGTTTATTATTGAACCAGCCAAATACAAGATTATACTCTAATTTAGGCACTTGAAAGTGTATAGATTCTAGTAACCCAGCTAATAGAATACTAAGGAGTGAATTAAAATTAGACCTCGTGGATTTCACGTCTGTGACTTTTTGCTCCTAGCAATTGTAAGGATTGTAACAGGCTTCCATCGGGCGATATTTTCGTCGAAAATGTCGATTATATGTCAAATATCTGATTCAGTCTTTATCTATACTATATACTAATAATAAAACTAAAGCGTTTGTTTGTTTGAACGCGCTAATCTCTGGAACTACCAGTCAAACTTTTTTTTTGTGTTAATTAGCCCAATTGTTGAGAAAAGCGGCTTAAGTCTTATTTAACATCACGCTGGGATACTGAGGAAGTAATTCCGCGGGCAGGCGATGCGATGCGACGGGGTGTGTCGCGGCAGAAGCTAGAAAATAATCTTATATACAATTTCTTCATAATTATTATTATGCAGATATTCAAATTGCTCGCTAACCTTATCATCGTCCTTCATTTCAAACTTATTCCTATTTATAACACCTTTTAAAGATTACCCAACAGAATTTTGGCTACTAGTGCTAATTAACTAAAATCTGATTTATAATATGGCTAGAACGTCTTAAACCTCTACTGCTAATCAATAATTTATGCAAATAGGTATAAGCATTTTAATTTCACGGAATGCTTATAATTCATTCACATGTCAAAGGCTTTATAAATCACTAGCTTCCGCCCGCGGCTTCGCACGCGAGGTACGTCGATAAAAACTATCCTATGTCCTTCCCCGGGATGCAATCTATCTCTCTACCAAATTTTATCGAAATCCGTTCAGTGGTTTAGGCGTGAAAAGGTAACATACAGACAGACAGACAGACAGAGTTACTTTCCAATTTATAATATTAATATGGATTTTGTTAATGTTTTTGAGTTGTAAAATGAACTACTTTTAATTATAATTTCAAATAAAATAACATTATTAAGATTTAGAATGGCTACTGTTTTATGTGTGGATGTGTGATCTTGGAAATTTTTTTGTTGTATTAGCATAGTTATAAGTATTTTTTAAAGTAATAACCCTTGTTATTAATATTGCTAACTTTGGATAGGTATGTTTATTCTTAAACAGGGTCAAATTAAATTAGCTAGCAAAAATTAAAAATTAATAAGGTTTTATTTTAGGGGTCAACGACCGCTGGTAGTGCTGTTACTTGAAGAAAGAATTGAGAAAACATTATTTATTTTGTTAAGATATCGATACCCACCACGTCTGTAAAGTTTACACAAAAAAAAACAGATTTTTAAACTGATATTGCACGTGAATACACTAACTTTGGTCGATGACCACAAAAAAAATCGTCAAATTAATTATTTTTTGTTTTATCATGTTTAGATATCCATCACGTTTGCAGAGTTTAGCTAGCTAATTTAATTTGACCCTGTAGGTATATACTATCCCGACGTTTATTATCCTTTTTGCTTTTAAAGCTCCCACGGGAAACATAAGCTATCTTATCCATGATCAGCCTTTGATTAAACTTTAGTTAAAAACACCATAAGTAGAGCTTGCAAGACAGTCTGCGCTCACTCGACTCCTACTTGACAAACATTTCAACCAAGTTTGATTAGTCACGGAATTAATTGCAGTCATTTTTCTTGCTAATTGAACAGACATTTTGTAATCACTCGGCAACGGTATTAGATATTCATACGTTCAGCGGACGTTTTTATTTTAATTTACAACTTTTTATGCAATGTTCTTTTTATACTGCTACACTGATTTACATGAGAGCTGCGACTAATAAATTATAACTGTTACTTTACACGCGTTACGTGATTAATTCAAATCTCTTACACGATTACTTTTTATGAAATCTTTATATTAAGTTTTTTATCAAACATTAACTTAAGCCCAGTTGCCAGTAACCAGTGCATCCTGCCCTGTACGACATACGGTGAAGAAACGTGGACAATGACAGTTGGGCTGTTCCACGAATTCAAGGTCGCTCAGCGCGGTATGGAGCGAGCTATGCTCGGAATTTCTTTAAAGGATAAAATCAGTAAGGAAACTGAAGTGGTAGAGGGCTGGCCAAGTCTGTCGAAGGACCGGTGGTGGGTGGAGCAGACCAGTCCTAGGGTGGAGACCACGTATCGGCAAGCGTAGCACAGGACGCCCCCCAGCTAGATGGACCGATGACCTTAAGAAAGTGGCTGGGATATACTGGATGCGTAAGGTGGGGCCTATGTCCAACAGTGGACTGCGTTAAGCTAAGTTGATTGAAGCCCGGTTGCTTTTTTCCAGTATAAGACCCAGTCGCTAGGGCACGCCGCGATAGCGGCGGTAAGGCCCCTCTTTGAGGAGTGGCTAGAGAGGCGTCACGGCGCCCTCACCTACCGCCTGACGCAGGTCCTCACCGGACACGGATGTTTCGGGAGGTTCCTGCACATAATCAGGCGGGAGGAAACGCCCGGGTGTCACCACTGCGAGGATCGCCCAGAGGACACGGTGGTGCACACGGTGGAGGTCTGTCCCGCTTGGGCAGAGCACCGCCGTGTCCTCGTAGAGGCGATCGGCAGCGGCGGCGACCTCTCGCGCCCGGCCCTGGTCCAAGCCATGGTCCGGGGCGAGAGGGAGTGGGAGGCAGTCACCTCCTTTTGCGAAGCAGTCATGCTAGCGAAGGAGGTGGCGGGATGGGCGAGGGAGAGAGCCGAGAGGGCCGCCCGTCCCAGCCGCTGCGGTAGACGCTCCGGGCGTCGGGAGCCGCGTGACGACTCCCGGCCACCGTAGGCGCGGGCCTGCGGACGGCGAGTAATGGGTAGCTCGCCGTCCGATCAGGACCAGGCCCGTGCCGGACGGCGCGTATGTGTTCCACGCGCGCCTCAAAGAGATGTCAGCAGACATGGAGGGGCCCGTTAGGGCCGAAGCCTGCCGGGGCAGCGGGATTGTCCGAAAGGGTTACCGCTGCCCCGGAACATAAAGGGCTAAGGAAGGAACACGGATGGGTTTTAGTCAGTAAGAGTCTGACACTCCCTTCCGCTCCACCCAGAGCGGGAGGGGTCATTTGATGATTTCCCATCCTAAAAAAAAAAAAAAAAGACCCAGTCGCTGCCTAAAATGTATAGTTGTAGACTGCTCTGGCTGTTTATAATGTCTAATAACAAATAGGAATCTGGAAAAGCAGTACCTAATTTATTTACATATCAAAAATTATAAATTCACTGACAGAACCCACAGCCTAAACTGCTTGGTCTATAAACATCACAGCAGTTCCTTATACAACGAAGATGAGCACTAAAGAAGGATTTTTTAAATGAACTTACAAAAGGGGTTAAATATAAGAGTTTTTATGGAAGTTCGTCATTTTTTATTTTTTATTGTTTTGGCTCATGTCTTTTATTACTTAACCACGAGCGCCCATTTTCCGGATGTATAATGCTTAATTAACCACCAACAACACCACAATTTTATTTAAAGTAGGTATGTATATAAAACAAAGGACCCAATTATTATAATGACACTTAATAAAAACACCCTGTTTCCACGGTATCTTCCAATTATGGGAGTGAACAATCTCCAATTTTGCGGGACCTCCTACGTGAATAAAATGCCTCCTTTTAATGCAAATTACTCAGTTTGCCTTATCGCGATCACTTTGTTTCGCCATTGTGTTTGGTTTGATATGAAGAGGTTGCGTTTCGGTAAAGTTTTCTACAGAATTTATGTTTACCTAAAAATATAAATTTTGTGTGTAGAATCTTTTAAAATGTCTCTGGAACGTTTATTTTCTCTTGACTGTACATACCTGTCAAAAAGTCTAACTTAGTTAAAGTGGTTTTGACGATTTATTGACAGAGATTAAAAGAGAAGAAGAACTAGCAGGGGTTCGAGGGGGTGGGGGGTCTTTATGGGATCAGACTGGAATAAATCTTTATTGGAGTTTGAGTTCTATTTGATTTGAGCGGGGTAACTGCGTAACACAGAATGGCTTTCAGTTTTATAGTTCAACTACATTCACTGCGTTATTAACGTTGTTGACCAGACAATTTTTTCGAACATCTGAAGTAATGGATTAGCAATATCCTTCAAAATGATTCAGATTCTGATTCATAGTGTGCTACGCAATTAGGGTGCGGATTCATGTGTCCTAATTCATTTTTTTCCGAAGCAGAAAACCTGGCAGCAGTTCACTATTTGTAAAAAACCGGCCAAGCGCGAGTTGGACTCGCCCACGAAGGGTTCCGTACCACCATATAACATTTAACACTTCATATAAAATAACGACAAAAAAATCAATTTTTTTGTATGGGAGCCCCCTTAAATATTTATTTAATTCTGTTTTTAGTATTTTTGGTTATAGTTTCAACAGATATACCTACACATTCTGTGAAAATGTCAACTGTCTTGCTATCACGGTTCATGAGATACAGCCTGGTGACAGACAGACGGACAGTGGAGTCTTAGTAACAGGGTCCCGTTTTTACCCTTTGGGCACGGAACCCTAAAAACAAAACATTGAACATCCATTCAACATTCATTGAACATTGAATATCACTCTTTATAAGAAAAATAGGCTGTAAAAAAAATGCCCGTGAGTTCGAGCTCGCAACTAGATTGCTCCTCCAGACTGAATTTCGGCCATGGTGACGAATCTCAGTCGAGACTAGCCTTCGGCGCGGGAAATATTATAGTGCACTTGAGTGTTTGCGCAGACACAGGTGCACTTACACTTCCCTCACTCTCATACTCATGATTCACGATTGCACCTACCATTGTTTGTCTCTGCATCACCCAAAGGTTGACTGGTAGAAAATGCCTATGGCATTAAGTCCGCCTCTGTACATCTTTGTGCTTGAAGTATTAAATAAATAAATAAATAAATACTCCAATGAGACGGCAATCCGACACTACCGGAGAGAGATCAGCATAGCTATTCACAACCTACCGAATCGAAAGTGACACATTCCGATAACTTGATTTTCCTTGCCCCCGACAGCAAATAGCTGTCGGGGGAATAGCGGTCGTCTATTTGATTGAAACTAACAAAATTTTCGCGGTTTTGGACTTGGACTCTAAATGCTGTTCATTTATAGGACTCATACTATAACATTGATTGACGTTCGATACGCTACAGAAGCGTATCGAGTGCTTGTGAATAGTTATGCAGGTGCAGGCCCCGTTGGTCTCGTGGTGGCAAGCGCGACTGCTGTACGTTGGGTCCTGGGTTAGATTCCTCAGTCATACAGTGTTATTGGAATTTTCTATTAGGAATTTCCTAGTTTGAAAGTTGGCGGTGTGATACTCCCGTGCTTCGGAAAGCACATTAGGCTATAATAACAAAAACTAATGAAAAGAAAATATTTGCCTAAAACTAAAACTGCTGAAAACAAAATAATTGCTGAAAACTTTTACTTGGCGTTTATTTACTCCATTGGAATAATTTTAACGAATTCAAGATTATTTTACGGTAGTTGAATGTTTGTTTAATTTTTAGACCAATTAAATAATCTAGCTTTCATTATAGATACTGTAAGTCCTTTACGAGCTCGCGTTACCAGGATGAATAAATTAAACAAGGGTTTGTCGAATAACTCCCATAATTATTCTTATCAACGGTTTTACTTCTAAAACATGTTTATATTCTTCTATGATATGACTTCGCTTCTCAGAGAACCCCTACAGTTTTTTCCTGCTATCCATACTAATATTATAAATTCGAAATTAACTGTGTCTGTCTGTATGTTACCTTTTCACGCTAAACCACTGAACGGATTTCGATAAAATTTGGCAGAGAGAGAGCTTGTATCCCGGGGAAGGACATAGGATAGTTTTTATCGACATACCTCGCGGGCGGAGCCGCGGGCGGAAGCTAGTAATTTATATAAATCAATATCTGTCTCGTATTTTTGCCATAAACTTTTAACGAGACGGACTTTTCGCGGAGGTTGCATGTAAGCACCAAATAGATATAAACTCTACAGTACCTACCCGTCTGTTATATTAATCTTGTGAACCAAACCCAAAATTATATCTAGAATTTTGATCGAATTAAAGAGAAGGTTGTCATGTCAGTGGGCGGTATCACGAATACGTAGGCAGGAGACGTAATATTAGTCTAAAATAAGGCACCTGTCCCACTGCTGGCGATTAACGAAAAGCGAGTGGAGCTAGTAACCTAAAACTAGTTGGCTTGCAGCGAGTTCACGACAGCGACGAGAGATTACTCGCTGGAATGCATAAGTACCATACGTAAATCTTTCAGCGAGTGTTCTGCCAACAAAACTCTCGCTCGCGCTGTGCTAGTTAGTATTCTCTTTGACAGCTCTTGTCGCTGCGAGAAACAACTGTGTGAACAGTAGTTTTTTTTTTATGCTGTCTTGCTAGGGCGTCGCTGGGAGAGGGCAGCAAGGGACAGGCTGGATACTTACCTACACGGGACCTACAATCTTTTGTACGTTTCTTGAGCGAGAAAATCGTTGATTGTCTCTTCCTCGTCAGCGGTAGGGCAGGTGCTTATTGCATGAGAGACATAGTCAGTAGGCTTAATATTGTACATGTCAAATCTTAATTCAGCTCGTACCATTTAAGTCCCGTATAAGTCAATGTCAAATCGCTTATTTCAAATATAAAATAGAATTGATTCTAGTCGCCCCTTCCAAAGTGTAGTTTCGTATGGAGAAGAATGGGCAAGAAACTCCAATGCTACTCTTTTAAAAATGTTTTAGGTACAATATTTTGTATACATTAATTATAATATATATAGCTATATATGAAGAGGATGCACCTAGAATAAAATTACTATTCCACAATAGGATTTATTGCGGTCTGATCCCCTGAGTCGCCCGCTGTACCTCGATCCCCTGCTAGTTCTTCTTCTGTTTTGAAATCTTTCCTATCCAATTTTATCTAGGTTTCTCTTTATGACAGGTAAGTACAGTCAAGACAAAATAAACGTTTCATCAAAACTGTTAATCACATGTTTCAAAGGGGTGTGGCAACAAGGCATGAAATATACCTATCACATCATGTAGTATCGTAACATCAACACGACATTATACATATATTAATAATGCCCACATGAGAGATCATTTTTCTTGAATTTGGACCAAGGTGACGACTCGTTAGCTCTTGAAGTTGGTACAAACATATTGTTGTAATGTGAGTTCTCCGTACGCAAAATACGCGCCTTGAACGTGGATTTGGGGACATCAGCCCGATGACATACACGTAGTATTTCCATAGGGTTAGGCAAAGGTGCACCAATAGTGCACCCCGCCAGCTATGTTGAAGTACCATATTGGAAGCGAACCTATTGTACCATCGACCGAGCATAAATCAAAACTCTGGGCTGCCACTGAGAAATTGTAGATAGAAAAACCCAATAACACTTTGCCTGACCTGGGAACCGAACCCAGGATTTTATGCTCAGCCGTAGCGCTTGCAACCACTAGAACAACCCGATAGGCAGTCTCAGCCCGATACAACACAATACATACTAGTAATTTCTCTGTTCGTACTGCTTCTCTATATTTCAAAATGATAAATGATTGAAATGGTCTTTTGAGAAAAAAATACACAGATTTGAGTGGACCAGTCAGTGCACGAATTAGTCAAGTATTGTGCAGCTCAACTCAGAACATAAGGAGCTCAACGATTAGACGAAAAATACCAAAGAAAGGACATTTGGGTTAGCCAATGATCTAGGTATAACGTAATTATTATTTTGTAGAGCTTAAGTAAAATCGCTTAAGTAAGAACACTTCAAGTAGGTACTTGAAATAATTTGCTAGTATTATGAGTAAAATTTAATATGGCTAAAAGAACCATAGATGGGAATTCAAATTGACTACGAACTTAAATCGTCCGTACTCCGTATATTCAAATCACAGCTGTTATTCTTTGACAGTTGTGTGAAATAGCTATAACACGGCAACTTGAATTAGAGTGACAATTAATTTTCCTAACAGTATTATTGAAAATTTACTGAAAAAAAATAAAAAACACGCTTATCCAATCTATTGGACTCGTCAAAACAAAGCATAAGATCCCAAACTCGAGGTGTTTACTAGTAGACACTGAAAGTTCCACTTTTCACCTCCTGGATCTATCATCAAATCAGCTTCACGATAACAAATTACAGTTTTGTCATCCAAACTACATAAACATACAATTAGAAGTAGGTTGAAATTGACTTCTAAGATTTTATTACATTGTTTGTTAGTTACAAGTGAAGCTAATAAAAGAATGTTATAAACAAATTAACAACAACAAAAATTAACAATTGTTTAGTATTGTCCACCAAATAGACGTGCCATTTGTCCAATTAATCCATGTCATATCGTAACCACAATCACCTCAAACACTAAACTAAAATAGTCACAATGTAACACTTTTAAGATGTACAAAACGTACAATTGCGTACAAACGTACTATTAAATGAATAATTTCATACTAACAAGAACACTTGCCACAAAGTATGAATAAATTTGTCTTAATTCAAGTTTTTAAATGACTAGTAGCAATATGAAATGATAATTTCGTTACGCCTTCAGTTTATCGCTTTGTTTATGTTTTTTTTTTATATTCTGTCTATTTCGTGGTGAAGAAGACTGTGTGGAAATAAATATGAAAAATGAATGATAGAAGGCCTTCAACAGCGGATCAAAATTATGTTTTACTTACTGTGTGTTTCAGTAGTAAGGAATATTTTAAAGAAAACATAAATCTGCTAGTTTGTAAAACAGCCGGTCTGTTCTGTTATAAATTTCTCCGTATAATTCAGGTAAAGCAAGCTTGAAGAAAGCTGGCTGATTGACACTAATAACAGGTCACCTTAACTAAGTATTTTTTTTTTTTTTTTACTTAAGTTGTCTGTCTTCTGATCTAGAAAGCGAGTACCTAATCCAAATTAAATAAATCGGTGTTCCAACTACAAAACTGAATCAACCAGCAGTCTACAGCTTGGCCTTATCCTTTCCAATCAAACACCAATTATTTCAATCCTCGGTAACATCCTATCCACCAGGTTACAGCCACCATGAAAAATTAAATTATAACTAATTCTGTGCTCGTCAGTACCAAGTGTCAAAGCAAAGAACATAACAAATGATGCGTAGACTTTGATTTTGTAACTCTCGTGCTCGACTGTCCGCCTAACCAGATCCATAACGAGATTATGACAAATCACTCGATTGTCTCCGTCTGTACTTGAACTTCAATAATGGAATTCAAGTAGATATATGATTTATGGAGGAATGTGTGGCTTCAAGTACATTATATTGGTGTTACAAGCCTTAAATGGATGTGTGTGTAATGTTATGTATATGTGTGTATGTGTGTGTATGCATCTTTATATTAATCGAAGGCTATTGTGCATAACAGCCGTCAGCACATCAAGCTAACCAAAAACTGTCAAATTTTCCCAATCAACTTTGAACCTTTAAGCCTTAGCGATAAAGTTGAAAATCTATTAAAGAAATTTGACAGATTGTAGTAGCTTGATGTGCTAGCGTCTGTACCTAACAGATGTTCTGCTCTGTCCATCACCGTTGATATAAATAAGTTGACTTATTCAATAATGAAGGAAATAGACGAGTCTCACTGCTGGACACGATAATAATATAGGCTAACTAAAATAAAAGATTAAAAAAATTGTTAATCGATACGAAAAGAATAACTTTGACGTTAATTTGCTATGATAGGTAAAGCATCTGACTTGATTCCTAGTGTGTCACACACTAACAGTAGCAATGGCTCTCAATTTGACAGTTCAAGAACTTTCATTGCGTTATTTACGTTGCTGAGCAGACAAATTTTTCGAACCTAAGAAGCAATGTATTACCAATATCCTTCAAAATGATTCAGATTGTGATTGAACAGTGACGCAATCAGGGTGCTGGTTCTGCTACAGTAAAAAACGATAGCATAGTATAATGTTAAGGTATTGACTGAAATGAAAGAAAACATGGAAACGTAAGTACTTACTTTTTTATGGAAAAGAATGTCGTAATAAAAACAAAAGAAACGCGTTTATCAAAATAACGTCGTGGCACGATCTATTAAGATTGTAGACTTCATGCTACTTACGTCACTGAAATAGTCTCGTAGGTAGCTGCCGCTTTTACCTATTGCAAGCCTAGGTTCGCACAGGCGCGATTTTCCTGCGGCGATGTTTTCTTCGCGCACTGGATTCTCAACACATTGCTTAGCGCCGAGGGTGGATAATCCACTGTACTTTTTTGACGCGCTGGAATGCCCTCTATTGGATTCTCACAGAGATTTGAACATCCAGTGCGCGATAAAATCACGCCGCGACATTTTTACGTCCATGCGAACGTGGGCGAATTTACAAAGTAAAAATAAACCAAACTTAAAACAAGCACCAACCAACATAAACCTGAACTTGTTTTAACATCAACATTACGCCAGTAATTAAAGTTTTATTCCTAACATTTTGTGGTATTTAGTCTAGATAAAAGTCCAACAAAATAAAGTTAAAGTCTGGAATCTTCTGGGTTCCTGGCTTTAGTTGGCTCGTAAATTCTGCGGCAGACTACATCGGTACATTAGTGAACTGTAACCCAGCGACTGCCTTTTGTTATTTCTAGGAAATAAAACCTTTGTATTTTCTTCACTGCAGTTTAGAGCACAGATAGTCTTACTGAGGTTTTTTTTTTTGAAAATAAGTTTTTCTACCAGAGTGAGTTCTAATTCTCGACTTTGTGATGTAGAAATCTTTTTTTCTTCGAATAGTTTATTTATTTATTTATTTAATAAGGTACACCAACAGCTTCTATGTATAATATATATCTTAAGTACTATTATATAGATCACAATAGTTTCGGACACAGTCGCCAATTATAGATTTACCTATCTCAGAAATATTCCGTTTTAGTTGTTCATTTTAGAATATTTAGCAAAACTAATTATAATACACTAGGTATCAAATTAAATGTCTAACTAAATATAAATACAAAATGACATTTAGGCGTAGAAGTAATCATCCGCTGTCATGCAGAAATGTGCCCAGAAGACTGGTAGCATTGCCACGTTGAATGGCAATGCTAATTATTTGGCCAAAGAACGTTTCAGTTCTGAATTCATATTAGGTTTATCACGCAAATTAAACACCATAAACTTAAATTTTTTATAAGTGTCACTGAACGGACCGAACCGTCTCCGGACATAACTCCAACCTGGTAAAGTGGGGCTTCCTCGAAGGAACGGCAGCAGCGTGTAGATGTGGAGGTGAGTTGCAAACTATGTTCCACCTCTTATCCTGTCCTCTGTGTCCCAAAATATGCAGTCAAAGTGACCTCTGCGCTGCCACCGACGTTGCCGTGGAAGTGGCAAACGTTTGGGCCAACAAGATATGAAATACAGTCGTGCCAGCAAAACGAAGAAGAAGAAATTTACCTTTCATGATATGCTATAGGTAAGTCTGCTACTTATCTACATGTTTTATATATGGCAAATACAGAAAACAAAATACTTATTCATAGTTCGGGAAATTCAGGAAAGTTGATGCTTAATTTTTGTTTCTAGGAACTAACTTACCTAAATCTAGGAAACAAAAAATCTCTACAAATTTTCATGCTTAGAATTTATTAATTGATCAAATCGTAATTTATGTTGCTTCATAATCCATTGTGAATCAACACTAACGTTTTAATTTATTTCACCGTATAAAACCCTCAATATAATCAAAACGATTATACTCAAAACCGTAACTAATTAAGAACTTAATTAGTTAATTTAATTTAAAGAGTTAATAATATAACCTCGTTATTAACAATAAAACTGGTCAAGTACAAGTTTAATTCGCTTACCGAATTTCCGACTTACGATACTTATGCGTGCCTTGAGAATATCGACCTTTGTTACATAAATAAAGATCCAGTCGGAAAGGTTTCTGGGCGAAGATTCTGGTTATGGAAACTCAGTGGTAATTTTTTTTGCAATTTATATTTTAATTACATCATTTTAATTGGTCTTGACACACCAAGTTAAGGACAGCTTGATTGATACGACAGATCTTTACTATATATTAATATTATCTACATTATATATTATTAGTAGATAATATTAATATATGGTAAAGATCTGTCTGTTTGTTACCGTTTCACGCTCAAACCGCAGTCACGCAGTCGATTGTTATAAAATATGATAGGTAGCTTTAGACGTGGAGGACATAGACTAATTTTCATTCAGGATCACAGACGAAGTCGCGGCGAACAGCTACTATTTAATAAGTCACTTTTACCTTATTACAAAAATATAATAAACTTCATGTTATAATTATTGGTTTGATAGTTTTATTTCGGGTTTACCTACCCCACCAGTTTCGACCTCGAACGCCTGGTATGTTATCATAATGTCTTGTCATAACAATGAAAATAATTATGATTGACGTGGAGACTGACTATAAAATAATAAAATTGTTATGTTTCAAGATCTGTCAACATATTGTGAAATAGGCAGAGTACGTGTGTGTTAGTGTGACATAGGTCCCTGCATGGAGCAGTGAACGAAATGGAGCATATATTGTATATATTCTGTTGCTGTCTAGTTTTAGGGTTCACTAATGTTTCACCAAACCACCATTGACAAGTTTTAAATTTACAATCAACGTTGTCTGAACTATTTATTTCACAACATTGTTTTATTATGAGATAAAATGAAAAATATAATGAATTGTCTGTCAAATAATACGTGAATAAGAAAACGTTTATCGGATAATTATTTTCTTAAGTGAATTATTTGGCAAAATTGAAGATGAAAACAAAAAAAAATTAATGATGAAATGACAAATCGTGTTTTTGCCGATTTATTTTCGTTGGATCCCGCTTTTGAATCCCATTTTTTAAGTATTAACGATGGGTTGCTTGTCAAGTAAAAATTCGTAAATTAATTTTTGGTGAACTGACAGGACACTCTAAGTCCTGTCAGTTCATTACACCGTAACTATAACAGACAAAAGCCAAAAAAATCAATAAATATAAGGTCCCATTAAAATATATGGACAAAGTTTTAGAAATCATTCAGACCACCAAAATAAGGACGATGGTAAAAAAAATATATAAGAAAAACGCATTAGATACTTACATTAAAAATAATCAGCTAACGAAAATACACTAATGTGCAATTTATTACTTTAGGTTAAAATGAAATCACTTTAACCAGTGTTTTTTTTTGCTTGTATATCTTTGGTTAGACGTACTGATTAAAGGCGTTATGTCATGTTCAAAAAACACCTTGTAAACTACCTACCCACAAAAGTTCAGCATTCTTTCCGTAAATACAATGTTAATAAACGAAAAGAATGTATATTAAGAATAAAGTTATCTCAAAGGATAATAAAGCAAGTTGACACGGCATGACATTCACCCGAAATATCAACTTTAAGAATATTCTTTAATAACGTAGATAGAGTTTAATAAGCACAAATTATGGATACGAAATATGATAAGCCCGAAAACATGAAGCTATGAAGATAAATAATTACCGGGCGTGTGAGTGGTTATAGCTAAGAGTTTTTATTTATTTTTTCAACCGTTTATGCACTCATATACCGGCTGACTTGTTTTGCCGTCTGAACAAAAACAGGGTATAAAATATGAACTGGGAGCCTAAAAAGGCCACTTTGGCAGAATCATAAAACAATTCATACCACGCAATTTCATCTGTATGACAGTTTTGTATGAAGATTCATAAAATGCTATAGGTACACCTCTGCCTAACCCTTCAGGGATATACAGGTGTGAAACGTTTAAACAGATGAATTGCGTGATATGAATTGTCTTATGATTCTGCCAAAGTGGCCTTTTTAGGCCCCCTGAGTAGAAGCCTATGGCAGAGATTTGTTTTTTTTTTCAAAAACCAAAAATTAATTTAACCTATCAATAAATACTATTAGATACGTTATTTGAAGTAAACTTAGGTATAAACATACAAGAAGAAAAGAACAGAAAAATACAAAAGGTGACGCTTAATTCTAAAGAAATCTCTTACTTTTTTAATATGTATAGAATCTATTTTTTTTTTGTGTGTATATCGACAACCACACAACCTACAATCTGATACAGACCTGCAAATAGCAAAAAATTTAAGAAAATTTAAATTTCGCGGGTGCTAGCTGCTCAAAGCAAAGCTCATAGCTGTCGAAAATCTATACTAACGGTAATATATATACTACGAAAATACTTACTGAACGATTGTAACAGACACTTACTACCGCATCCAACAATTCCACATCTCTGCAAAAGAGTTTGCTCGAGTTTTAAGAAAAAAATTAAATGCCTCACTCGATTCACATTGACCCACATATTCGAAGGCCGGACAAATGTCAACAGGACCTTTGCGATGAGAACCGGAGCACCTGCAGTGGCAAATGTTATAAAACTCGATTTCACACATCGCACATCCATTCGATTGCGTAATCAAATCGAGTTGATCGAGTTCTATAGGCTCGCATACATTTTTTGGTGTTGAGTGACGGGCATGTGACTGAATTTTCGGATGGAGACTTAATCAAATTTATTTTGAGAGTCTTGTCACTAAGTAATAATAGTCGCACAGGTCGATCGATCAGGTTAAGCTACGCTTGCCGCTGTTGTTCCATGGATGGGTTACCATCTTTACATACCAAAACCCCCTGTGTCTCGGAAAGCACGTTAAGCCCTTAGTCCCGGTTGTCATTTGTGGATTTTTGACAGTCGTTGCGGGTGGTCAGAAGCCCGAATGTCTGACCACCAATCTTACCAAGGGCTTTCGCATTACCCAGTACCTAACTGAGTTGTGAAGGTCAGATAGGCATTCGCTCCATGTAAAGTACTGGTATTCAGCTGCATCCGGTAGACTGGATGCAGACAACATAGTTAGGAAAAGGCTAGGCAGATGATGATGACATAATAAAATGTATTTTTAATTACGTACACAATTCAGTGTTTGACGGTCTTTAATAGTAGGCACCTCTGTAACCAGTAATTAAGACGTCTCAGTGCCTGATTTGATTTGAAAAATGATTAGAAGACAAAGACGCCATTAAGTGCGACAAAATAGTCGCAATGACGATAGGTATCAGGCACATTTTTTCTTAATGTTCTTTTATTCTCGTCATTTTTAGAATCTGCGTAGTAGATCTTCTTCTCTTCTTCCTCCTGCACTTTTCCCAGTTTATCTAAGGTCGGTCCTCCTTGTGCACTTGCGCCAGGAACTTCGGTCCCGGGTTGTCTCTGGTGAAAAGTTTTTTTGATTTTAGGTTCAGCGCGATAGTTGTGGCCTTGTGTCCGATAGTCTGCCTCTACCTCTTGGCTATGTGTCAATATTAAGAACAGTCTTCACGGAGTATTCTGCGTAAAAATAAACAGCCTTGTTCATAAAAATCGCGCTAATTACTGATTAGCCTCTGTTTAGCTTACCATTTAGTTAGCTTTGAATCAATGATAATTTTTTATTTATTTGTAAAAGCTAGGTAGCAGGTGATTAATAACGAAACGAACTAAAGGTGAAGTTATGCGTTCTGCACAGATTATAATCGTAATTGTCGACTAAGGGCTGATTTTCAATCGACAGATAATTCTTATTCATCATCATCTGCCTAGCCTTTTCCCAACTATGTTGGGGTCGGCTTCCAGTCAAACCGGATGCAGCTGAATACCAGTATTTTACATGGAGCGACTGCCTATCTGACCTCCACAACCCAGTTACTGGGTAATACGATACCCCTTGGTAAGACTGGTTGTCAGACTTTCGGGCTTCTGACGACCCGTAACGACTGTCAAAGATCCACGAATGACAGCCGGGACCAACGGCTTAACGTGCTTTTCGAGGCACGGAGGGGTCTCGATATGTAAAGATGGTCACCCATCCACAGACCAACCGCGGCAAGCGTAGCTTAACCTGATCGATCGACCTGTGCGGCTGTTATTATTTAGCCACGGGCCCCTAAAGATAATTCTTATTCATGGAATAAAATTGACGTATAACAGATTTTGTATAGAAGAACCGTCTAAAATTCAAAATTTTTCCTCGAATAAATTTATCTGGCATTGAAAAAATCAGCAGAATTTTAAGAATAAAGCTGTTAAAATCACGAATTTTCTATCTGTTGTGATTTTGACAGACATTAATCAAAAATTTTATCGGAAAAATGTGATTTGAATAAAACAATTCAATAAGTTTATTTCATTGTGTTTGCGATGCGATGGTAGCAATGAAAATAATAAACCCCAATTATTGAAGTAAACAGGAAAAGGTCTCTCAAAACAGGAAAGAAATCTCTGAATGTATATCTACTTTCTAACATAAATTGATCAAATGAATGTTAAAGCAGTAGCCGAAAATATCTATGTATTTTCATGTCCTATAAGCTTGTTAATATAAATTTGCTCTTTTAGAAATGTACGTAGGTACCTACTTGTGTCTATTCTATATTACTTCTTATTACTTTTGTAACGAGATTTCAGTGTCTTGTCAATAACAATTATGATACTTGTTTACAGGTTCAAGTTTGGCTGCTGCTATGAAAGCCACTATTAGCATCTAACACCAATACTAATCAACCTCGCAAAGAGGAGACTATGCTATGTGGAAAGGATGAGGAATGAGAGTGGCATGAGAAAAGAATGGCACTCATTTCTTTGGAGAAAGAATATTGGAAAACAAAAATAATTAATTTATAACAAAAATGTAGCTGTAATACGTATCAAAATAAATTATTTCCACAAAATATATCTTTTTATTTGTGTGTGACTGCCACAATGTGACGTTTCTTTAGTTCTGTACCTTAGAACTGGCGTCATAAGATAACACATGGGCACATAGGATTACATATTGAATTATCACTGTCTGTGATGAGCTTCTTCATGAACTCATTCTCTACAACCTCCTGAGCACCTGCTGAGTCACCTCATTGAGCTTTCCCTATAAATCCTTTCATCATGTGTACTCGGAATAAAAAATATTATGTAGGATAGGTAATCATTCTAGTAGCAGATTTCACTGAGCTTTGTAGGTCTTCCTTCTTCTACTTCCCTCCGGCGTTTCAAAATTATTTAAATTTTCTACGTCGTTTTGGAACTCCAATGAAAGATTGTCGAAATCCATAATTAGGCACTACTCGATATTATGAACTAAACAACCTCGAAACACAATGATCCTGAATCCAATACCATTTTTATACCATGTTTTTACGCAAATAAATGATTTATTATTATTATTATTATTATCGATAAGCTGATTCAAATAAAATCCGCCATCTTGCCTCTTAGCATCCTCTTACTTAAGAGGCATTTATAAATATTGCTATCATTTCCATAAATTTATCAGCCGTCGTCATCTGAGTGTTTACTTCCGTCCCAGCCATAATTTATCATGTTTTACACCATTGCTCTTGCTTTTCTCTAATTTGCCTGTTTTCTGATAATTATCCTCATTCACTCTTGAGACTTCTATCTCTCAAGTACTTATTAGCACCGAAAGCCAATATATTTCTTCGTTCAACTTCATCAGTTGCATTCTCGGCCTCGAGTCAAGTTCTTGTATGCTCAGGCGAATTTTGACGCTATAGTTGATGAAATGATGGCAATTGATTGGTCATTTGAGCTAAATCCCAGGCCTTTTGAAGAAGCTGTTAAATTCTTTTATGATACCATCAACTGGCTTCACAATACACATATTCCATCTAAAACTATCGCCCCAAGGGGTAAGTATCCTCCTTGGTACAAAAGCCCTCTTATTAAAATAATTAAAGAAAAGTCTAAATTTCACTCAAGATTTAAAACCTATGGGAATCTCTCGGACTATCAATCTTTTGTTACTTTACGTCAACGGGCTAAAGATCTGGAGAAGGAAATGTTTGACAACTATATTGCAAACATTGAATTAGCCATTTCTAAAAATCCTAGGGCTTTTTGGCAATATGTTAAATCGAAACAACAAACCAATGGTTACCCATCTGTATTAAAATTTGGTGAAGTGTCGTCTGGTCACGGGGTGGATATCTGTGATATGTTTGGCGACTATTTCTTATCGAACTTCCAAAAGCGACGCGACGCAAATGAATTCTTAGCCTCTGCGAGTGTGGATCAGTCTACTGGTCTCATATTAGACATCTGCTCTATTGATGTGCGAGAGGAGGAGGTATTTCGCTTGCTAAAGCATGTAGATATTAACAAATCCGCTGGTCTGGATAATATATCACCTATTTTTATAACCAAGTGTGCTGGTTGTCTATCCATTCCATTGACATTATTATTTAAACGGTCATTCGACATGGGTGTGGTGCCTGCAATCTGGAAGTCAGCGTATATAACGCAGATTCATGAAAAAGGGCCTAAGGGCAGTGTTGAAAACTATAGACCGATCTCCAAACTTTGCGTGTTCGCTAAAATTATGGAGAAAATCGTGCACGTACAGCTTTCTTCTTCGCTTAAATTAAGTTTCTCGGAACACCAACATGGATTTTTAAAAGGTCGCTCCACCACATCCAATCTCGTGGTTTGTAGTGACTATCTTTCGGAGCATATGTCCAGAAGGTCTCAAGTCGACATTATATACACTGACTACAGCAAATGTTTTGATCGAATAGATCATGCGCTTCTTATGCGCAAATTGATGGAGATTGGTGTGAGGGGTAGCTTGTACAGATGGTTTGTATCATATGTAGAAAATAGATGCCAGACTGTAGTACTCAACGGTTATACCTCGAGAGTGATGTACATTCCGTCTGGGGTTCCCCAAGGATCCTTATTAGGACCTCTATTGTTCAATATTTTTGTAAATGACATCGCCTCTTGTTTCCTTAATTCTAAAATTTTATTATATGCAGATGACATGAAAATTCTGAGTCAAGTGTCAACTATTGAGGATGCACAACTATTACAGGAGGATTTGGACCGGTTCTATGATTACTGCGATCGAAATAGGTTGGACTTGAATATTTCAAAATGCTATGTGTGTACATTTACTCGAAAGCCAAACCCTATTGTGTTTGATTATAAATTATCGAATACCTCAATTGCCAGAGTCAACGTCATCAAGGATCTTGGGGTAATTTTTGACTCAAAGCTATTGTTTGATGCGCACATTGACAATATAGTCAACAAAGCATCTAAAGCTTTGGGTTTTATTTTTAGGGTCTCCTCTGAGTTTAAGAATGTCAAAACCATGAAAATTCTATACTGTGCTTTCGTCCGTAGCCATCTAGAATATGCATCTCAAATTTGGAATCCAAATTACGATGTTTATATTAATCGTCTTGAAGGTATTCAAAGACGATTTTTAAGGTACGCTCAATATCGTACTAATACTTATCTTCCTGACTATACTAGTCGATGTAAGAAATTTCATATCCTTCCCTTATACGAGCGAAGAAAGATTGCAGATCTTGCTTTCCTATTTAATATAATGAACGGGTCTACTGACGTCCCTGAACTGGTGGCCAAGATTGGACTGCGTGTACCATCTGTGTTTCTTCGGAGACCTCATCTCCTTCATGTACCTATTGTGAGAACTACCTATAGGCAAAACTCATATATTTTAAGAGCATGTCGAACGTTTAATATTGTGTGCCGGGATGTTGAGCTTGATCTATTCACTAATAGTGTCCATAAGTTAAAAAAATCGTTAAGTAACTTTTTCTTTGAAATGTAACTTTGTTATACTTAAATTGTATTTTATTTTTGTTTATTCTCTTCAGTTGTCTCTTTGTTTAACTCTCTCACTTTTTGTACCGTCGTGTCTATCTTATACATAATGTTTATATAAGTGGAAACTTGTAATTGGCTTTCTTCCACATATTACTTCTGTCTACTCGAATGTACTAACTAGCTGTAAGTTTTCTTAAAATTAATAAAATAAAATAAAAATAAAATAAAATATTTCATCTTAAGAACGAAAACTATCTCGATCACAATCGTATAAGTCCGTGTTCACACGAGTGTGTCCCCAAGTTTTCCCATCGTTATAAGTTACGGCTGACACCGGTCATTAGGTACGCCCTCTTCCTTCTGATATAACTTCTCTTTATACACTGTGGTCTTGTGATTATGGGTTTTAGTAACTACTTTCAAAGTGATATAATTGTCTTTTCCGGGTTTTTCTGCAATAAAATGCGGTATCTTTTAATTGAGGACAGAAAGGTACAGATTGAGATCTTTATGGACTATCAACTTATGGATGCCTTGTATAAATTTAAAATAGATATAAGACTCTTGTATTTTTCGCCACACCAAATTTTTTACATTAAACTTTTTGTTCTACTCAATACAAAATAGCTGTAATCAATAACATGGTTTCCATCTGAATTTTAGTACACAAGTAACCCTATTGACCTGTTGTGTTGCCACTGAAGAACAATTATCTCTTCTTATGCACAAAAGAAACGATAATGTGTTACCTCGCTTGCTTATCGTATGTTGGCTATCAGTACATTTGTACCATTATACATATATACCTACTATAGAATACAATACATGTCCTTGTAATATTGCCCCACTGGCCACTGCAGAAGAAATGCCAATGTGATCTCTTATCTTAAAAGGTGACTGGGTTAAACTGGAAGGACGTGAACGTGTATCCTAAATGGGCTGAAGGAGTTGATATTAGGAGTTTTCATTATAGATCGATGTTTTCCTACCAAGTGTAGTGACATTTATAAAGTCCATTTGATTTTGATTATTTATTTTGATTTGATTTTATTCGATTTATTTTGATTTCATTTAATTTGATTCCTTTTGTTTTCATTTCATTTGATTTTATTTAATTTGAATTTATTTCATTTGTTTTCTCTTGTTTGGTTTTTTTCTGATTTTATTTTATATTTTTTCTGTTAATTTATGTGTTATTTATCTGAAATAACTGAATTTATTATTATTATTTTCATTACAATTTAGGTACATTTCAGGTTTAAAACCGGCAACCTAGATCACTACAACTTCAAATAAACTTTACTTATAAAGTCGATTCACTGAACGTGATAGTTCTAAACAACTAAATTGAACAGTGTGCAAGAATTTCGAAGAATTATTTTTTCTATATTAGATTATCTTGTAGCAATCTCAATTATTATCTCCTTAGGCATGATGTCATCGAGTGGTTAGGTTTTGTAATATGAACATGGATTGCACTGATCGTATTGTTTTAAAATGATGAAGAAATATTGACGTCACGGAATGCTGCAATGCATTGGACTCCTTTTCCTGGTTCAGTAGAATCATAGAAGCAAATTGTATGCAGTCTAGGACTCAGTGACTCCCATCTTATCATTAACAACAAACAGGAAGCAAGCAGGATATTTCAAAGCATAATAAAGTAATAGGATAAAATATTACATTTTTCAATTTCCTTTCTAATAACCCTAGAAGAAAAGTTAATAAAAACTGTAAACAATTCTTCCGTTCACTAGAAAAAGTAGACAAGGCAGAATCATCCGTTATAGAAAAGTTCTCATGTACTCACTGACTAACTGATCAACTCCCAGCCCAAACTCTTGGACGTAGAAAGCTGTGATTTCGCAGAGGTTCCTTTTATGATGTAGACAAGGAATGATAGGGCTGACCGGACGAAATCGCTGACAAAGTGCTAGTGTTTTGTTATACAGGTTCAAATTAAATTAGCTAGCTAAACTCCGCAGACGTTATGGGTTTTAATATCTAAACAATCAGGTTTACAACGCCTCTTAGCTCTAAGCCTTTTATCACCATCTTGTTTCACCTTGTGGAACGCAAATAAATGAATAAACATAATAAAACAAAAAATAAATTAATTTTATGTTTTTGTTTTATTGTAGGGTCAACAACCGCGAGTAATGTAGTCATTTGAAATATAGTTAAAAAAAACAGGTTGTTTTTGTGTAGGTATACCTACTTGTTGTTGTATACCTACTGTGAGGTATCGATAGGTAGGTATCTAAACATGATAAAACAAAAGAAAACAGATTTCCTCAAGGTATCATTCAAATAGTAAAACAAAATGTGGTCGTCGACCCAAAAAAAAAATTATATCAATAACCCTCACGCACGACTGCAGAGTTTTTCTAGCTAATTTAATTTAACCCTGTATAATTACTCCTTCGAGCACCCTTATTGCGTAACACACTATACCAATCCCACTGAATCATTTTGAAAGATATTGCTAATCCATTGGTGCATATGTTCTAAAAATTTGTCAGCTCAATAACGTAAATAACGCAGTGAATGTTGTTGAACTGTCAAATGAAAGTCATTCCTACTGTTAATTTTATATATTTATATTACATAAGCTCCAAAAAAAGGACATTACAATTCCATTGGAGACAGAACATGTATTCAAGGCGTCTTTATCGCCCATTCTTGAATAAAACGACGGTCAATTAGAAGCACGAGGACCGTTATCAACCACAAAAATTACCCCTGGCTCGCCTCCAGCACCATCTGAATTTGAAAGGTCAATTACTGTGGTTAAATGTCACCTACTCCACCATATTGGCAGAGAAACTACACAGGTTAGGCTCGGAGCCAACCCTCCGTGATTATTAGTTTGTCTAATGATAATTGTAGGAACAGGTTGTTTGAATGTAGTACGGAAGTGTGAAGAAAGAAATGAATGATAAGGAACTTTATACACGACACGGTCTCTTTACGGTACGGCGTATGAGCCGTGTCGTAGAACAAGCTTCCATAGTGATCCATACAACATTGACAACCGTATAGACACGGTGTATAAACCGTGCCGTAGAGAAGACGTGCGACTTGTCTGTCAACAATCTTCCATAATAGTGATTCATACAACAATAACAACCGTGCCTTCACAGAACGAATAAACTGTAGTTTATCACCGCAAGAAAAACGTGTGTGTACAAAGGGTCTGTAAGGCCCCGTCGACGATCAGTACCTATGTTATTTAATCGTTTAATTTTGGGATCACACACATGGCAGTTTCATACTGCATTTGTTTTTAACTGTATGAACATTGGGATGTTGACGTGTGATCCCAACTTTTTACCGAAAAAAACCGTACTAATCAGGAGATGATCGGTTCGGATTGGAGGGGGTGAACGGGGTCTAAGACTATAATATTATTATAGCGTTAGTTTAGGAAAAGTGTTGACGTGTTTCAGCAACCATGCTCCATTGTTGTGTAGGGTGTTGTATAGGGTTGCCGGTGACATGACATACACATGAAACTTTTGACTTCGTGGCGGGAGTGGCGGTTAATGACGCGTAAGGCACTTCCTACTTAGATAAAACTTGGTGTCAGTAATTAATTGTCTCCGACGTCGAATCAATTCCTTTAAAGCTCGTCACCATTCTCCTGCTCTAGTCAGCGCAACATGTCTTTTTCGTCCATACTTCTCTAGATCATAGTCGTAATTTTGGTAGTCACACCCTTTCTAACCATATCATCATTCACACAGGTCATTTATCATTTCCTACTCACAACTTTCCTGATCTTTGATTTCTCCGTATGACATGCCCATATCATGACAACCGATTTCCAGACCACTTTTCAGTTAACGGTGTAAAATTCCTTTAAAGCTAATTTTGATAAAAGCTATTCATTATCATAAAGACTTAATTATAGGTAGATACAAATGAGCTAATATTAAATTACAGTAACAGGATTACAGGACACATAACGTCGCAACAGTCATCAAAGTCGGTAGATAGACAGTCGTTTGTTTTGAAATTCTGTAGCGAACCGACAAAGTAATAGTACCTAGTCTACTATTACTATTAATAGTGACAGTATTATTATAATAAATTAAGCGAACGATTTATCTACTGGCTTTGCGAAAGTGGCCTTCACTGTCTTATTTTGATTAGCAACTTACCTACTTGTGTTAAATTTTTATATAGGTATCTAATTTTTTGCAGCGATTCAAATCAGTTACGTGTAAATATATAAAACCTATCTTAATGTAATATTAATTAAACATTTTAACGGTATTATTCTGGGTTGTTAGTCCTGAAAACTCCCTACAAAAAGTCTTCCCATGTTAGCACATAGGTTTTAAAATAAAAATATTTAATTTCACATAAACCTACACTTAGCACTTATGAAACATTAGAATTTAGGTTCACGGTTCCAATGGGTCGTTTCCTATGGAGAAGAGTCGGCAAGGAGCTCCACGGTGACTATTTAAAAAAAAAAAAATCTTTTGCTTTTACTATGTTTTCAAATTACAGTGTTCATAGGTTTTGAGTTCTAAAGGAATAAACCACATCATCCTTGTTACGGTTCAATGTTTTTACACGTCTGCATGATAAGGATATGGAATTCTATTTTATGGAAACAATCATAATACTGAACTGAGCGAAAGCATCATTCTCGTAGCATGCATTCCGTTTCATAGATCAAAAAATAACAAAAAAAAAATACAACACTTCCAAAAAACAAAACACCACAAAGTGAAAAATTACTTTAATGTCGAAAGTCAGCGTCTTTGGTTTTGTATTTTCGCTTTTTGCCGCCGACTTCCGAAATTAAAGTTATTTTTCAATTTGTAGTGTTTTTTGTTCTTGAAGTCAGTTGTATTTTTTTAAACCGCTCATCAGAACTTGACCTTTATATGGGACCATCCTACACTATTTAAAACAAAAGACGAATTCTTCAAATCGGTTCCTCCTTCTATTTTTTTAAGTCAGTTAAAAAATAATATTGTGTTAGAAATAAACCACATTATCATAGACTTTATCCATCGATAAAGAACTCATTAAAGTAAACAAATCAACTATTGTTGCTGGCAAAGGACAATCTCAGAACATTAGTATCAGAAGTTTCGGCCAAAGAGATTCTTTGTCGGCACTTTCGTTTTTCCACACGATTAATTCTATTCGATGATGTGGAAGAAAGCATTTGTCACTTCTATCTCTAAGGACTTCTAAGGACTATAATAAACAGCATAATTATGGTTTGGTGAGATATCAGCTCTGCTAATGGCGTATTATTTAAAAAGATAGGCTGTATTCTCCTTTTATCAGTTAGGTATAAGATACTGCGATCACCAATCAGTCTGTAAAGCACTCAATGATTCCTTACTTGGAAACTACGTCAATTCCTTAGCTAACGTCGCCAATCTCGCGTTCATTTCGCGCGATTTCGTTTATTGTGTCATAGAGAATACGGCCCCAGAAAGTTATAAATTTTGTAGCAGAATTATAAATTTTGTTACAATTTAAATGAGTGATTTTGATCATGTTTTACTAATTTATTAGTTTTAATGATCTGATTTTAACATGACATGTTTAAATAATTATACTCGAAGTGACATTGTGTATATACTTTATTTGATTAAAATTTGTATGCCAATGTTTAAGGCACACGTGATAATCTGTTTTTATCTTTACTTTTCACATACTCGTATCTTGCGTGCTGTAAATAATTAATTGTGTTGTATGAATAGTACTCGTGTTTGAGCAAATTAATGATTATATTATCTTAATAATTATTGATTTTTTAGCCTTATCATGATCATCAGCCTACAGCAGTCCACTGCTGGACATAAGCCTCACCACGCCATTCAACTCGATTTACAGCACTCGCATCCAGCTGCTACAAGCCATCCTGCGAAGATCGTCGCTCCACCCAGCCTGAGGGCCTACCTTATGTTTGCCGTATCGCGGTCTCCGCTCCAGAACACGTCTACCCCAATGGCCATCGGTTCTACGGCTAATATGGCCGGCCAATTGCAACTTCAGATTGCTTATTCTGTGAGCTATGTCGACAACTTTGGTTGTCAGCCGGAACCTTCGACATCGGACCATAATCGTATATCTCGCAAGAATGCTGATGTGTCAACACAAAATAAATTGGCATTAGAAAAATAACGATCTTTTTATTTTTTTGTATTAATACTATAGATGATCGCCGTAGTCAAATCAATGGAAGGTCCTTTTTTAACGGTGGAGTGATCTTTCAAAATGATGACTAAGATGATCTTGGCACCGTGACCTATTTCTATCGCATTAGACACCGCAATAAAGGTGATTTTAATATATCACAGTAAAGATGCTATCTTCCATAATTACGTGCAGACGCAAGCCAAGCTATAGGTTAATTTGAACTTAAATACTTCTCCCATGCCCTTTTCAAGTGACATACTAATGTAACCTTGGTTAAATACGAACTTGTATAATATTATCACACAGTTATAATTCACATACATAACATTTTATAATGGGAACAGAATTTTTATATGGTTCATATAACATTTCAGTAGTTATGTTTAGAATGCTATAAGAGCTGAGTAGAGTTACGAGAAGTTTAATTTAATAAATAAGCATAAGCATAATCAGCCCTTTAGTGTCCCCACTGCTGGAACACAGGCCCCCTGTTTTCGAGAGGAAAAAAAATAATAGAAGAAATTAAACAGACTTTTTTTCAAAGAACTTTAAGGTTGACAATAAGTCACTGATATAAGGAAACCCGCAGGTGACACTGAGTCCACGAAAGCTGCATGAATATGCAGTCTTTTACTACAATAAATCATGAGACATATGTCTGATGCCTATAGCCTATACATTCCTCGACCGATGCCTAAGGCTACTTTTTTCTTGTACTCCAGGTACAGACGCCAGCACATCAAGCTACCCGAAACTGTCAAATTTTCCCAATCAACTTTGAACCTTATGCTTTAGCGATAAAGTTGAAAATCTATTAAAGAAATTTGAGAGATTGTTCTAGCTCGATGTGCAGCTACAAACTGCAGTAGATCTTTTTAAGCCGTGACCAAATATAAGACTTCTCTATAATAGGAGAATTAGATTGATGGCTTTTTGCCCTCGTCTCATGTGACTTAGGGTCGACATAATCAGCCTATAATGTTCCCATTGCTAGAACACAGGCCTCCTCTCGGTAATAGGGAGATTAGGGTCGGCGTAACACATTTTATTCCATTCTCCCCTTTCAACCGTCAAGCTATCATTGATGGTGAATAGCAAAATCAGTTAATTATGTTCCCACTACTGGGACACAGGCCATGCGAGAGGGAGTGGTCTGTGAAAACGGTGGACGGTGAATGATATAATGCAACTCCTTTAAAGGGTGGTTTCATACAAAAGTGCAATACGTACGCGGTGAAAATGTATGGAACAGATTTTTTTTTTTATTAGCTCACTTAGAATTTCAACGCAGGGGGGTCGAGAATCATGTACTGAATACATGGTAACTGATTTCGCGTCGAATTCATTGCCACCCTGTATATGAAGATAAGAAAATAATACACGATGATGACAATGATGGCGAATTGGCAATTGACAAGACAAGTACCTACAACTTTTCGAATAAAAAATAACTGATCAATAAAATGCGTAAATGTTCAGAGGGACAATTCTCGTAATTTTAAGAACGTTCACAGTCTGATCTCAGTCTCAATCTGTCAACAATACCTCAAATTATCCAAGATTTTTGACAAGTTATTGATATTTGCTTATCACCTAGTTGAGACTGCGACTAGATTTTGAACGTTTTAAATTACGAGAATTGACCTTCTGGTATCTATACTTACTACGACAAAAAGTGAAGGTACTTCCTCACATAATTTAAAGGCATAATGTCTTCATTTTGGCAAAACAACTTCTCCAAAATACAGGTATTGAAAGGAAACTGATTCGATCAGAATTATTTTTAAGGTCCGAAGTCACTTCCGAATGGTTATTTAATTGGCAACATTGATTCTACCGCAAAAAAACGAATTTAGGCCGCAAGGTTAAAACATGATTAATTTTACATCTAGCCAAGTGTTAAATTACTTAAGAAAATTGCGACCAAACCCACTCGGCACTATTACACATGTTGAATAAACTAGTCGCCTGGGAAAACGGAACTTGGCTGTAGAGACAGCAAAAAATGTTTATACCTGATCGATCGACCCGTGCGGCTATTATTTATTTATTAAAACTTTATGCACAAGTAAAAGAAATACTGTACACACGGCTACACATCAAGCTATACATAACCAGTATAAGCTGACTTCTGATTGTACGAAAAACCTATACAATGCGAGGTCAACTCAAACTGGAAATGCATAGCTTGATGTGTAGCCGTGTGTTCAAAGGCGGACTTAATGCCTGAGGCATTTTCTTCCAGTCAACCTTAGGGTGATACAGAGACAAAACATGGCAGGTGCAACATACGTGACAAATAGCTAGGAAATTACTATAAAGTACCAGAATAAATTATACACTATTATTACATGGATGACGACGATCGACACGCAAACTATAACCATGAATTCAGCAAATGATTCTAGCTAGACCGCTTAGCGTAGAAATTTTTCGTCGATAGCAAGTTGCACGCCGATGATACTACCCCACGGATATCTATGTTCTGATGCCAGCACATCAAGCTACCCGAAACTGTCAAATATTCCCAATCAACCTTGAACCTTACGCTGTAGCGATAAAGTTGAAAATCTATTAAAGAAATTTGACAGATTGTAGTAACTTGATGTGCTGGCGTCTGTACCTACTATGTATGTGGATATCTATGTAATACCCAGTATACGTTGTTTAAAGTTAAGTCTTGATTAGCTACTGTTGAACCATACATTTTTGACGTTTAAATGTCTCTTAACTATAATCAACGGTTATAAAAAAGGGGTATAAATATATTACGGTCTTATGACCGCAGTATACTTACTTCCTTCTTTTCTTTTAACCGGTCTTTACCGTTTTACCAAGTGCTGTCAAATGTAATAATGGCAAAATGGTTTCGAGAAAGCTCAGTATTACGATCAGCAGCTGATAGATCGGTGAAATTAATAAAATCGTTTTCTTTTATCTTAAAGCATTTTTCTGCACATCGTACCTAATTTAATCTCCGACATATACATGCAAGGCCGGTGTTAGACTCATAATAATTAAATAGGTATTATAAAGCAAATACAACACAGTCTACACGTTATATTACTATTTAGAAATACAACAAATTTTTACAATAATTTGGTACTTTAGACGTTACAAAGGAAAGAATTTGGTTTCATTTTTTTTATAATAATGAGTGCATGTTCGAGTAAAATCCTACTTACTACTAATAATATTGTAAATGTGAAAGTTTGTATGTTTAGATGTTTGTTATTCAATCACGCAGAAACGGCTGAATGGATTGGCACACAGACAGTTTATAATCTGTATGAACACATACGGTATCTAGGTACGCCCCGGGATAATTTCCAAACTCCACTCGGGTGAAGCCACGAGCAAAAGCTAGTATGTACATAAATTACTGTATGCACGTATTAGGTATATCATACCTAATACTTCTAAAGGACCATAAAACTAGTCTTTCTAGACGTGTAAAGAACAACAATCTATAGGTAGGTATAACCTACCTACATATACATAAAAATATATAAAATTTAAGTGTGTTTATAATGTCAAAATAACAGCTTTATACATATACACACATACGTACATTTATAGTACTTCTAACAAAAAAAAAACAATTATTAAAATTTTTGTCAGTCTGTCTGTTTGTTCCGGCTAATCTCCGAAACGACCGGACCGATTTTGACGGGACTTTCAATGGCAGATAGTTGATGTTATAAGTTAGGTTACTTATTTTAGAAAAAGAATTAGTAAAGCGACACATTATTATTTTCCGACATCCACGCGAACGATGTCGCGGGCACAGCTAGTTACTAATAAGTACCAAGAACATAACATTTGACATCCTTACCTAATTACTAATGATATCAAAGCGCTGAACGTTTCCTTTGTGTTGTAAGTTTAACAAGTCTGATAGATGTTATTTTGGATACAATACTGAAGGGAAAAAGGACAAGTTAGAGAAAACTGTACAGTATAGGTATTGAAACTAAATATATTATTCTTAGATACTCCTTCTTCCAACCTACACGGTCCGAGTGGGCGCTGGGTCTGCTTGCTGCTTGGTTTTCGGATGCAACGGGCGTATTCTAGGCACGTTATTGTGTTGATTTGGGTCGTGTTATATAATTCTTATGAACTTGTTATTTACCTATGTGCTTGTTGCTTAATTAAAAATGATTTGTATGAAATGTAACTTTGTAGGTCATTTAGTAATTTTCTTTTCAATATCTTCCGCTTCTGGTCTCTAAAATTATTTTATTTCATAAATAAAGATTTATAAGTAGACACTGTGGAAAAAAAAATATTACGAGACAAATAATGAACTGTTAAAACTGAAAATGGACAACATAATTTTAATACAGCTGTGTGAACATTAAATAAATTTATATCAAATAAATAATTACTATACAGCTCCAAAAGTTTTTATCGATATAAATCGAGACAGTGACGAAACGATATTTCGATCTCTGATACTAGATACAAATTGCATATTTCAGAACACATAATATCTATATTTAGAGTTTTTCAAACGAGTATTTTACGACATAGGATTATTATCATTGAATCACCATGGGAACATAAATTCAATACCTGAAGGCCTAGACAAAGTGACATTCTATCAGCGACAACGATGATGAAACAGTAAAAAATTTATGGGACTGACAATATATCCTATCCAAAAGCTTATGTCAATCATGTTGAAGTCGTTGTAGAAATATGAAACGCTTTGAAAGCGATAGCCCACTTGTCTAGTCCCTCTGTACGTTTTGTTCGAATCCCTTCTTCGACATGTATCAAAATATATTGGACACTGTTATTCAATGAACGCAAGATGTAATGTAAGACATTGTTCGATAGTTTGGCCTTCGATTCGATTACTGTTAAAGCATGAAGTTCTTGATTTGGCTATCGGTAATCTCAACTGTTTGTAATTTCTATTGTAGTGTGTGTAATTTTTGGGAGAGGCCTGCGTTCAATGACGGTGAAAGGTTATTGGTGCTTATATTTTTAAATTTTGGCTTATTATTCTCTATTAGACCCTCAGTCTTCGTAAGAGATCATAAAATTAGGACAGTTGGGCGCGCTTCCAACCTTGCTCATAGCTTTTTCACGTCAGCACCAGTAACACTTATTCAATCAATGAGTATAAAGTTCAATCATAATAGAGCTCGATAAAAATATAATTGCATCATTAAGTACTCTTTTCATCTTCCATTTGCTCATTTTTTTTTTAAAGGAGAACTTATTTGGTCTTACGTACCTACCTATCGTTCATCTTCAGTAGCCTATCTGAAGTCCAATGCTGTAGTTAGGTAACTAAATTGGTCTCTCCAGCCGCACGCGTTTTACTGAATCCTTGGCTACTTTAATCTAGCTGATACCTTACTTACAGTCCAATAAATGCGAATTCGTAATTTCTCCTATTTGCGAAAACTATAATGAAACAGGAAGAAAACTACACCAATAGAACCACCATTATTATTGAACATAGCTTTAAGCACTAAATTGTTAAATAACAGCATGTACTTTAGATAATGCACTATAATTATCTCTACAAAGCGTTGCAGCATTTAATACCTACCTACTTGTAAAACATATACATATTGGCTCCAAATGTTGGCTGGTCAACACCAACGTAATACATTGCTCCATTAGTAACAGATTCAAACGATCTCTGGCATAGACGTGAAGTGATGGGAATCTACAAAGTTCGGTATGCATTAGCCTTGTTGGCTGCCAAAGATATATGGGACCTGCAATATACAAGTTCTTAATAATGTCTTGCGAGATACATTAGAATGGTGTATCCTGTATTTGCACAATTCCTTAGCATAATCAGCCTATAAAGTTCGCACTGCTGAGACACAGGCTTCCTGTGTGTTGGGCTGTAATCTACCACGCGGGCCCAGTGTGGGTTGGATCTGCCCAGTGCGGCGCAGTTCCTTATCATGCGCTTAATAAACATTTCTCCTGCCCTTATCTAAATGTATTTAGGGTCGGCGCAACTTGTCTTTTTCTTCCATACTTCTCTCTATTAGTAGTCATCTCGATAGTAACCCTCTTTCTAGCTATATTTTCATCGTACACTTAATATACACAAGATGAAAATAGTAAAATCAGTATGCAAGAATGAATCTATTAAACCGTCGTTAATTTACAATGAATCAGAAAATAATTTATGGAGAAGAATAGATTTGTGACTTAGAAATATAGGCTTTCAATAATGCGTTTTTAATATGCGTTGCGTTTGCGTTTTTATTCTGAGAAAAAAAACTCAAGAAACCAATCTGCATATTTTGTGTATTAGAATAAGAAGAATCGGATGATGTCATTTCAAGCATTTTATGAAAAAGAAGAACGTAAAAAATGATACAGACCTGTTGAATCCTCAAAATTCTAAACAAGAGAAAAAAAAATCGCAGGCAGATATTTGTATGGTAAATGTTACTAAATTTTAACAAGAAATTTGCTCAGAATAATACATCATATTACACACACACGAATACAAATGCTCATGTTAATGTTGAAGCTAAAGCGCCACCATCAATTACACCAAGTGTCAAAACTCCACAGTCTACTTTAAACCTTACTACATAAATCTAAGATCGAAACTAGCTCCAGCGTTGTTAATGAAAGAAGGATGAAGATCGTAATCTTTTTGACACTATACTAACGTAACTTAAAATTGTGTTGAGTTAGAGTCTCAGTTAATGTTATAAATTAGATTTAGGCTTAATGAACTGGCTAAACTAATCCTTTCCATCATTATCTGAAAGTATCTTACTTAAACATTTATTTATGAACTAAATTATGAAACATTCGTAATGTAGTTAACATTACGAATGTTTCAAGGGTTATGTAGCATAATCAGCCTGTAATGTTCCCACTGCTGGGACACAGACCTCTTCTCTGTGAGCGGGAGTGGGCCGTAATCCACCACGCCAGCCCAGTGCGGGTTGATAGATGTCAAATGTCTTGGAATTTTTAGTTCTAGGACATGCCAGTTTCCTCACGATGTTTTCCTTCACCGTTTTAAGAGCAATGGTGATGAAATAATATACACAAATTAAAGCGCCTGACTGGGTTCGAACCTACGACTCGTTAGTCGCGGCCGTAACCACTAGGCCACCGCTACTCAAAAAGTTATGTGGCAGCCAATAATATGCTACATTTTGTTTTTTGCAAGATAATTTAAATTGAAACTGATATAAGTAAGACACGCGTTCTACAAATGTCTATTTTTTGTGGCAAGATCCTAAGGGCTCGTTTAATCAAAGTCGTCTTTATCCGCGGAATAAATTGAACGTAGGTATCTCAAAAATATAATTGAAAATTTATTCACAGGATATCTAAGACTAGGTATAACAGTTTTTGTCAAACTCTCCCTACGACTTACAACTTGTTCAACGTAAGCTAAGGAACTGATAAGCACGGCTTTGTTAAAGATATATAAGTATATAAAATTCAAAGTCCTGACTGACTGATATATCAACGCACAGCCTAACCGCTGCTCCTAGAGACATGAAATTTCGAAGGTGTGTTCTTTGTGAAGATTAGCTATCTACTAAGAAAGGATTTTTCGACATTTCTTCCCAAAGAGGGTGAAATGGAGGATTGAATTTTCTGTGAATATATTTCCGACCTCCACATTATATAATAAGCTTCTGTCCGCGATTTCGTTCGCATGGAAGTCACAATGCCTATACTAAAATAACAGCCACATCTATCCATATAAATAGAGCAAAGTCAGATTAGTTACACCATTTATAACTCAAAAACGGCTGGGCCGGTTTTTATGATCTTTGATTTGTTGGATTTCTCTCCGCCCCGAATAGCGGAGTAACTATTAAAACAAGGGAAAAACTCAGGAAAAAAAATGAAGACAATTCATTTTCTCAAACTTACATTTTGTAAGTCAAGTGCGGGCCAAAGTTTGTGGAACACTTTGTAGAGCTAATCTATACTAATATTAAAGCTAAAGAGTTTGTTTGTTTAAACGCGCTTATCTGTGGAACTACCACATGGATATGAAAAAGTCTTTCTGCATTTGATAACATAATTCTAGAGAAAGGCTATATCCTATTTAACATCACGCTAGAACAAAAAGGAGCCGAACATCATCATTACCAAAAATCTCAAAAAAACTTTCCAAATAATATTACCAAAACCCAAGCATTAGAAAATATAGATTAAAAGCCTGCAAAAAAAAAGGAACGTAGGGCGTGTCTGCCATACATAGTGGTGCGACAGGGGTTCCCACTTACCATCCTATGTTTTATTGATGCGCCACCCACACTGCCATTAAATTTTCATCGCTTTATCACCCAAGAACCGCGTTATGTATGAGTATAGTAAGTAATTGCTCCATACATGATGTTTAAGCCATTGAAAAACAGAAAACTTCACGGCGTGATTTCCATCCGACGTTTTGAGTCGCGAAATTAAAATGCGGTTTTATTTATTTTTGTGTGCAAGTGGCCGCGTGAGTGAAATGATTTCAGTGAGAATTCTGTTGGAAAAAGCTCCTCATGTTGGCTGGCCGTAACTTTGATAAATTCGGTCGAGAATGTAAGACCTGGAAACCTTTTATTCCTCAACCTTTAAGTAACCGTCGTGAGAGAATCTTCAAGTTCTGAGTTGAGCTATACGCGTTTAATGACAAATACTTGCACTGACTGGACTGGTCCACTCAAGTCTGTGTGGTACTTTCCTCAAAATACCATTTCAGAGATCAATCTACATGGTCTTCACATAATCTGACCAACATTATGTCTGGAATTTAAAAGAGCATGTGATCTCTGACTTTGTTTCGGCCTTTCTTCTTAGAGTAGTCAGATAGGAATTGCCAACCTCATCTAGCTTATTTTTTTAATAATATGACGTGTAAAAGTGATTCCGATGATTTATTCTATCCTATTTACAGAATATACAATTTCAATTTATTTCAGATAATCCTCCACTGCTCAACCACCCATTCATGTAGTCAAATGAGATCTGTGACTATATATATAATTATATTCCTCTACAAAGCAATTACTAAACACAAAAGAGTACCTACGTTCACCCAAATCGTCGAAAGAGTATCCAAAACAAATCAATGAACACAATCTGTTTCAAGTATCATACAATTAAGGTCGCACCTACGCACTAGTCTCAAACACATGTAGTTTTATAACAACCCATTGATAGACCAGCTTGCAATTGCAACAAACATACATACCGAATGAATTCTGAGAACGATTTTGCAACGAATCGAGTGTGCACTGATATATCGATGTTTAGACTCGCAGGCGACAGTAACAAACGAAACCGACTAGTGGCCAACTGCCCCACCCATTGGGACTCGATTATTCATATTTATCGATACGACTAACGAGCATCCTTTCGAATTGTTTGGGGTGTGATATGAATAAAACATACTGATCGTTCATAATTCGCCGACTCGAATACGCAAGCTCATGTAATTACAGGATCATTTTATTAACGAAAACAATTGTTCATGTGATAAATTGAATTGTATGAAACCAATATGCATGAGGATGCTTAATGGAAAATTTCTGTTTCATTGAATTCAAGTATTGAGATTTACTGAGATGTAAAACACGAGTACATTTCAAGAGATAAGTATTACAAGCAAGCTCAGAAAAGAGTTATAAATAACTAACAGAAATTCAAATCGATAGTACAAGCCATTGCCGTTGATAATAATTTAATACTAACTATATCCTTTAGAAACTTATAAGGTGAACTGATAATTTACACAAATTATTGCAGATACAAAAAAATCTACAGCTATCATTGCTTAAATCCTTATAAAGATTAAACTACCATAGATACAAGAAAATTATCAAGAATTAAACCGACTAGGCGACAATCTCGTTGGACATAATCAGTGAGCCATGTTTTATATTAAATGAAAGTATGGAGCAGTCGAGAATAATCGCTCGTACCACCTATATGGTGACTTATTATTACAGTCAAAGGTTAAATTGAGTTTAAGGTCCCGAACTGGTTTGGCAGCTGTTATGTAGTGATGCATAATAGCCATTATGTTGCTCATTGAGGGTGAAATTGTTAAAGCGCTCCAAGTATAAAAGCTTAAAGCTTTTGACGAAATTGTCACTCATTAACCAAAGTTTAAGGGAAATAAACGAAGAGATGATGCGTAAGGTGAGTTAAAACTAGCTTAAATAGCTCGTGCAAATAAACAGCAGATTTAATGTATAAATTCGTTTGCAAAAATAAATAAAAGTAAAGGAAGCAAATGTGCATTACATTTAATACATATTCGTCTAGATCTTCTAAAACCCAGATGGGGTTTTCTCCATTACCTTCATTTTTGTTAACCCATATTTCTTTATCTTTCCAGGTACTATTAATGCTGTGTTCCTCAGCTCTAATCAGCGCAGGAGTCATAGGAACTGATTATGCTCCTGCCTCCACAGTTTCCTACTCTTCAACCCCCGTCGTTGAAAAAACCTTCAATACACCAACAGGATATACCAAAATCATTCAATCACCGCCAGTATATCAATCTATACTGACAACCAAAGAAAGTAACTATGAAAGCCCAGATGGTACTCAACATACAGCTTACACCAAGTCTTTGGACACAGCCTACTCGAACTTGAAAAAGTACGAGTCGAAATCAACTAAGGACGGTGATGTCATAGCTAATACGATACCTGGTTATTACTCTACTGCTGCTCATTCTCCTATTGTCTACCACCAAGGAGCAGCGTATACTGTCTCTACCCCATTACTTCATACGGTACATACTCCAGCTTTGACCAAATCTGTATCAGTTCCTATTACTTATGCAACACATAATGTTCCTTTAACTAAAACTATCCTGTCTCCTTCTTATACATCATACTCTACTCCTGTTTTTGACCAAACTAAGTATGTAGCTTCAGGATTATCTTCCTATTCTTCTCATGCGCCTGTTATTGAGTCTCAGCCTATTAAAACAACTATAACCTACTCACAGGCTCCCTTAGTTTCCCATATGTCGTTCACTGGCTTAGGAGCTAGTTATGCATGGTAAATGATTAAGATTTTTTCTCTAACATGGTATGCCCGACTGACTGCTTGATTATGTTTAAGTTATGTTTTAAAATGTTACGTTTATGACTTATGTAAGTTGAAATTATATCTTGTAAAATAAATTATTTCTGCATCATATTCTGTAACTCATTTTCCTACTCGTAATTTGTAGGCAATGAGTTAGTCTGCTTGCAAATTATTTACGCCTTGAATCGTAATTATGATGTCTGAATGGTATCCTATTTGGAAAATAAATATTTGCTCTAGTTGGTGGAGTTAGCAACATTTCACACGACCAATTTCTACATTCTACACAATATTTAAGTACTAGGCAATGTGTTAACTTTGAAACACACCATTAAGTTCTAGACAGAATCAACATTCTAGCCAATTACTTGCTATCCATACTAATATTATAAATTCGAAAGTAACTCTGTCTGTCTGTCTTTCTGTCAGTCTGTCTGTCTGTATGTTAACTTTTCACGCCTAAACCACTAAACAGATTTCGATAAAATTTAGCAGAGAGATAAATTGCATAAGGACATAGGATAAGGACAAGGAAGTGTCCGGGGAAGGACATAGGATAGTTTTTATCGACATACCTCGCGGGCGAAGTCGCGGGCGGAAGCTAGTATGTAATAAAATAATCACTACTCTTCTTTACAAATAAAAGTTCCTAAGTCTTTAATATGGTTAGTGCGTAGTTTTAATAACACCTCTTAGCATTTTACTGCCGTAAGAAATTGAAAGTAATAATGGTTAAGTTGGTTTTGTTATCGCCAAAGTTTTTGAATCAGAAAATTGAGCATTATTTCATCTAGGATCAACAATAACAACAGAATAATAATAAATAGTACTTAATCCTTAAAGAACTTGAGAGAATAAGGACCAACATAATGTCGACACTGCCAAACATAGTCACTTTTTCTTCAGTCGTCCGAGATTTAAATATTATTACCATTATTGATATTTTGAAAGGTTTTTAGTAGATTCTACAAAATTAACGTCAAGCTTAGGCAAGGGTTTTGTAGACGATGAACATGACTGAAAGCTTAGGCAAGTGCAGGTGTATCCTTTATAAGCATAACTCATAATTGAAGGTGTTTTTTTGCGAATAGAACCCATTTGGAAATGTCAGCCTAAAATGAATAGAAAGGATATATATATACGAGTCGGACTCACGCACCGAGGGTTCCGTACAAAATAGGAAGATATGTAAATAGTTTATCACGAGTTTTTTTTTTTTTGTAATTTAGCTACATTTTTACGATTTTCGGATATTTTCCTTTACTTGTGCTACGTTACATTGCTTCTTGCCAAATTTTATGATTCTAGGTCAACGGGAAGTACCCGTACCCGTTTTTATTCCTTGGGAGTGTAAAAATATGCTGTGTAAACGGAACCTAAACGCCCGTATCTTTTGATTGCGCTGAGTTAGAATTTTGATATTTTTTCATTTCTTCGAGGGATTGCAGCCTTGAGTATTTGATATTAATTTCTTGATAACTCCACGCGTTCTTGAGAAAAAGGGACTTGATTGACGGACAGACAGACGGACAACAAATTGATCTTATAAGGGTTCCGTTTTTCCTTTTGAGGTACGAAACCCTAAAAACCGATACATTGTTTTCGCATTTTTCACCATGGTGAACACTTACTTGATCGGGTAACGGTTAGCCATCTATAGACCGAGAGAATGTTCATTGCGTAACAAAAGCTCGTGCAACGAATGCTTGCAAAACAAATTAGCGAAGCGAATGCTCGCGGTGAGTACGATTCTTAAAATAAATTTCTGAAAACCAAATAGATACAGTTGTTCATAATTCCAGTAAAGTAACAGATCACATTTGCAAAATTTCCATAAATAAATTATGTCATACAAAGCTCACCGTAAAAACTTAGTTAGACCAATATTTAGCCGATGAAATAGAACCCTTAAAATTTGTCCAATATTTCAGCTGAAACGAAAATAGGATTCATTCACACCGTAATCCATTTTAGGCGAAACCCGACATCTACGTCCTACGTGTTTTGCGGAAAAGTATTTATTCACAATTAAGTTTTTTATTTGGATGATAGCTGATGTTGTATCAACAAGGACCATAACGTCACAAATGTCATGACGAGAGCAAAATAGAACTCAACACAAAGCATTTATTTCAAAAAAACCATTTACAGGCACGTTTAAATTGTCAAGGGGTCGGTCAGTCAGAAATATGAAGATAGTGGCCCATTTCAAAGCGTAGTAGGTACCTATGGAGAAGAATGGGCAAGAAACTCCATGAAAAATCTTTTAAAGTAGGTATATTATTTTCATTAATGTTGAATTCATAATTATATGTGAAAACGATTTTAAAATGACGTACACGTTATAAGCGTCCAGAGCAGCAAGTAGATACAAAAAACAACAACACAAAAATAAAATAATTTCAAAACACCATGGCAGCTGAGAGAAACAGGTCCCCAACTGACGGTGACTGTTCATAAACATGACGCATAGATCAGCACCATTCAGATCAACCATTTTGAAGGGAGCTAAATGATCCAACACACGCGCCACCATCAGCGAGACATTTGAGAGAGCATGACATATAGGTACTCTTAGCCGCCAGGGCACATTCAAGTCCATTAAAGTCATATTACCCGGCAAATGGTAGCTTTGTCTATAGTACTCAGTACTCACACCTGTGGAGAACGAAAAATTAGCCCCCAGGAAGACCCCATCACTTTGTGATATTGAGGAAAGAAAGGGAAGACAGATTAGCTAATAATTAGTTCGATGGACTATTTCAAAAACTGTGCTGGTTTGGTTTTTATTTAGTCCACTTAGCAAGACACGAGTGTTCTAGGATAAACAAAACTATACCGATAAACTGCTAAACTGAGCATTCCAGCTTTGCAGTCATTAAAATCTAATAGAAAAGGCTTTCAAAAAAAAGTTACATTTGCCTAAATAACTTGCTTCTAAAATATGAAACAATAATGTTGAAAAACTCAAACAACACACCCATTGATATCACTTAGGTAAGCATAAGTCTCGATCCTGTGGGAATTTCGGGATAAAAACTACCTCATGTCCTAATCCAAGGTCATGTCGTGTATCCATTTACCTAATTTCATTCAAATCCGTTTAGCCGTTTTAGCGTGAAACCGTTGCAAACACTCATACAAAAAATAAAATATTTTCTCTTTATTTTATTAGTTTAGAAATAAAAGGCTTAAGTTGTGATTTAAAACCGCCTTTTTGCGTGCAGTATCCTGTTACATTACCAAACACGTGCGTTACAATCTAAGCTCAGATTACCACATGAAAGGCGGGTCCAATCGCCGGCTGGTCACAATAGGTGAGTGGTCGCAGTACCGGACTTGATAAAGATGTATTGTGGCCGCCATTTACGTTACACACTCGACTTGCAGCCCGCACGATTGACCTGTCCATGTGCGTTGCAAAACGAAGTCTAAGCACGGCACACATGGATGTTAGGGTGATGAATTGATCTAGTTTTTAAAGTAAGTAGTCTAGTTTTTATGAAGCAATGGAGGTAACAAAGAATTACACAATGTACACCTATCAATTTAATTCTTCATTAGGCAATTTGGGCGATAAAATCGGTAGTATATGTTATGTAAAACCTCGGAAGTCACTTCTAACTGTAAACTGTTCTTTAATCAGAAAGGGGAACGGGGCTCTTTCTTAAACGCTTTTAATACTAACCACAATCATAATAAAATTAATATAACCATTTTACGTGAGTATGAACATTAAATCATGACTGTCAAATACAACGTGCTGTATCAAAGGACCAGATATTTTTTCTTCCAATTCAACGCCTTTTTATTAATCTCAAGAATAACCACAAAAACAGTATTTTCGGAAATGACAGATCAATTTGTACTCTTAGTCCTTTATCCCGCGCTATTCACTTTTTACATTCTAATAACGTCAGATTTCAGACAGTGCTTTCAGCAACCTTTAAAGATTCAAGTAAGTATTCGCTTTGTTACTTTGGTTACATTGCCCGTTGGGAACCAGATAACCTTGAAAATATGGTGGTGATGAGCAAAATATTTGCTGGTCTGCGCTGGTCAGACCAAATAACCGCTCCCACTGGACTCTCTGTTACGACCGCCCTGAGAAAGCCGAGAACCAAACGAAGTGGAAGAACATCGTACATAAAGTCACGAAGGCCTTTCAGGGACATGACCTTCAGTAATGAGCGACCAAGTAGAGAGGCATCAAGATCGGCAAACCGAAAACCAGAAGTTTGGACGTTTTGTAAACTTGTGGGCGTGAGATATTCTCCGTGCATCTGTCATTTTATGTGACGACTAAATTATCTCGGTCATGTATCTTGATTCTTGACCTTGCGAAATGAACACGATGTAGGTTTTGTTGACATTTATGTATAACAATGGTTTTGAACTCATGACACGTTTTTGTTAAAATGTGTGGAAATTCATTTCATACAGAATTTTAAGTCATTCATTCCATTCCATTTTATGCACTCAAGAGCTTGCAGGTGCTTAAATGAGACGGACTAACTAGTTGACGGATCTGGAAATCGGGATTTTGTTTTTACTTTAGTTTCATTTCATGAGCGTAATTATTTAAACTTTTCTATGAAAACGAATTTAATGTGGTCTTTCGATCTAAAATACCTAGACGGGTAGTAAAATAAATGACATTTCATGAACATCTAAAAAATATTAAAATTAATAAATATTAGACGATTGTAGATCTAACATGCGAGCCGGAACTATGTGAACAAATTAATTTGAATAAATGAATTTTAATGAACTTAAAGATCAATGGCGACAAAATATTTGATTAATTACGTGCTTGAATAAGTTTTATGGGTGTTTGACCAATCTTAGTGGCTTTTAAAGATCAGAGATGATAATCGTGGAGTTAAACGATATTTGAAATGATATAATCAAAACTAAACAAATGATCGTATTAGAAGCCCGTATGAGTCTAGTACCTAATCAAAGCTGACACATTTATGTACAAGCACTAACAAAAACTTGTAATGAAATTGATAGACCTGAAAATTAGCACATCGTCACCTTGTGAACGGAAAACTGATCAAAATTCAATAATCATTTTGTAACCATCACGACACCATTTTCCTCTAAACTTTTTGGAAATCAACAGAATAGGACTCATTTTACCCAAACTACACAACACACACATCTGACTATGGCTAGATAAGCCGATCGCAAATTAATTTAAAAAAAATACAAAAACATTTTTCAAATTTGCTTGGTGATCTAGTTAGATCATGTAAGGTCTAGGTGATCTAGATACATGTAAGCCAGCCTTTTGAAATACCAGTATACCCTTAGACAAAAGCACTCATAGGCTTGCATAACCTGGTACTAAAGTTTCATATATGAAACTGTATGCATACCACAAAGTAAGCTAGGCTGTCGTAAAATATTATCTACATCATTAATCAACACTCCGTTATCTAGATTAAAAGAGAAATAAGGATGTCGTGAAATAAAAAGGATTTGTCAAGATCATTGGAAGGCATTTCCAAGATCACAGTTAAAAATAAACTTGCACAGAAATTCAGGATTATGTATTAAAGAAATGTTAATGTTAAAATTCACAAAAGCTCAATGGCTCAAAATAAAAGGAGACTCGTCCTTAAGATCAATCACATTGACTTTCTGTTAGCTACCGAGGCTTTTACACAACAGGGTAGTTGTGACAATTTCTTGCAGACTTTATTGTAGCGGTCACAGACAGATCCGTGACGACGTTTACTTTTAATTAAGTACTATAATTGAAATTGTCATTTTCATGGTATTTTTAACACTAGCCCGTAATCACTAGCGTTTTACTATAAAACTTAATTTTAAAGTCAAAGTCAGAGTCAAAGTATTTTATTTGTTGAACATAGGTAATATGGTACATGGTATAACATTTGCGTTGTATCACTATGTTTTGCCTTGCAAGGCGTACAAATTAGGCATAAAAAGCTACAAACTAAATAAAACTGTTTCAAACAAGTAACATCATAAACAAGATAGAATAACAAGTGGATCGGATATTTTTTTATTTTATGCTTCTATCATCTAAAAACTCATGGATAGAGTAGTAGATAAGCCTTTTCAATCAAGAACTTTTTAAGTTGCGATTTAAAATTGTTTATGTTAGTCATGCTTTTTAAAGTTTTTGGTAGTTTATTGTAAATCTTTGGACCCATGCCGAGACAACTCATTGAGAAAAGTGCAGTATTGTGTTTTTTTGATTTTAGCGTGCTTTGGTGACGTCTAGTATTAAGTTTTTCAAATTTAGACAGATTCTCCTTAACAAATATTGAAATTTCATAAATATAGGATGGAAGCGTAACTATTTTTAAACTAACGAAAAATGGTTTGCAACTTTCGGTGGTTTTTAACAAACACATGGCTCGAAGACATTGTTTTTGGGCCTTAAATGCCATTTCTCTATAAGTAGAGTTGCCCCAGAATATTATGCCGTAACGAAGAGTTGTGGAGACATATGCATGATATGCAGTAAGCACAGTATTACGATTTGCAACCTTATTCAAAGTGTGTAAAGCATAGCAAAATTGATGATATTTTTTTTTATCATTGTCTCCATGTTTGTATTCCATGTCATGTTTTCGTTTAGCCAAATGCCTAGAAATTTGGTTCGTTCCGTTTTAATAATCTTATTTTGGTCATAATTAATGTCAAGAATTTTAGGATTAGTTCTTTGTTTAAATGTCATTATTTGAGTTTTAATAATAATATTAAGTAATAATATAATTATATAATTAAGTAATAATATTACTTATAAAAAAGCTGTTAAAAATATTATATTATAATATTTTTAACACCTTTTACTGCATAAAACGTGCTTAATTTTTATTACATAAATGGAAAAAGTCACTGGCTCCTAAACTACAAGTTCTCAACCTATCTCTGGAGCTACGGTCTCACATTTTTCTGTAACCTATTTTTATGGCAATAAATAAATTTTTACGGGCAAAATGTGACTTGAAAACTTTTTCTTCATTGAGAGCAGTTACGAACCCAAATGGAATCATACTGTAAAACCTAATTTCCCGAAGCACCGTTTCATATTAACCTGTAGGATACATAAACATATCCTATTATAAAATGAACGACAACAAATAATCTAAATAAGTATCACAGTTGATCAACTGACATCTTACTCCTAATTAAACATGACAATATTAATTTCTTCATCAAAATCGATCATGAGGCTAATGAGCGGTAGATATTGTAACAGCTTATGGACCGGTATCAGCAGATCAGTAAGATAAGGATAGCAGTAGCATTTCTATAACAAAGTTTATAATGGAGACAAATTAATAAGCCGTGAGATAGATGACTGTTCTAAGTGAAACTGTAACATAGCAGGAAGTTACAAGTTGAGAAGTTCATTCATTGATAAATATGATGCTGAAACTACTTGTATATTATTTAATGATCAGGAACTTAGCAATTAGTTAGAACTGTGATTCATAAATGAAGACACGGTTATAACGTCCGATGCGTAATGTAAGGACCAATGTTACGGGACTAAATTATTGAGAAAACACACCAATGAACGATAGTGATAGTATAAGACTTAGTAGAAAGGAGTTCGATTATGACCGAATATCCTTGCCATGACTTCCCTTCAGAATTTACCGCGTAAAAAAGGAACAATGCAACTTACTTGCAAATTAACATCTAGTCCCAATGAAGATGAAATAGGCCCGGATCTTGGCATGCCATACCTACGTAAGTTGCCGAATGCCATGATGAGCTAAAATTAATAATAGGTAAAGGTTCACGCAAGTTGATTTCTGAGTCTTATAGATTAAATTTATGAACCGTATGCTCTTTACTTGATATATTTTCGTACTAAAGGTTGTAATAAATCTTGTCCTGCGACTTTCTTATCACCTTGTATCCTTTGAAACCAAAAAAATCTAAAATTATCAATATTCTCCTAATGGTATAGTTTAATGCAGTTTTCGCATGTTACATATCAGTTAAGTGGCATACATTTTGGGCGGTCAGTTTGTGACAGGGTTCTAAGTATAATTTGCGATAGTAGACCAGATTTGGTACCTGCGCCTGCGCTCGCGGGGGTAACGAGACTAGTATAAAAGTGCTTGTATGTACACAGACCGTATCACTTGCTGTAGTGGATTTTATATATTATAATGGCTGCTAAGGTACTTTGTTTTATAGTGTTCTGTGCAGTTTTTAAATAATTTATAATAATACTGATTGGATTTTTTGTAACGACTGACAAGTTTTCGCTGTTGGACTTTCTAGTGATAGGGAAAGGACTTTTATTAAACAAAATATATTATATAATATAATTATTTTTACTTTAAAGCAAATAAATATAATCATAAAAATAATTACGCGGTGGATTATGGCCCTCTCTGGTCTATGTCCCAGCAGTGAGAATGATGTAAGCTGATTGTCCTTACAAACATTTGCGAAAGAAATGTCTTTACAGACTTTTAAAAGACTCGTAATATAAACGCTGCCCTGCCCTTTTGTGGAAACCCAGTTTGAAATTATCTTAGTGTTACTCATTATATTTCGTTTTTTTTTTTCAGTTACTAGTCCTTTTGTGCGCGGTGGCGACCGCCCGTGCTGGTGGCTTATACGCCGCATCTCCTGTGGCCTCATACGCCGCCGCTCCTGTGGCCACATACGCCGCAGCTCCTGTCTACAAGAGCTACGCGGCTCCGGCCGTAGCGTACTCCGCACCCCTCACATACTCCGCCCCCGTAGTAAAGGCGGTCGCTCCCGCAGTCTCCTCCATCTCATCATACTCCACACACACCGCACACGCGGCGCCTCTGGTGGCTAAGTCTTACGCTCCCGTCGCCACATACGCCGCTGCTCCCGTAGCCACATACGCAGCACACGCCGCTCCCATAGCGACCTATGCTGCACCTTCTTACGCCTCGTACGCCGCGCCTGCTGCCTACGCTTCGCACGCGGCCTACGCTGCGCCTGCGACCTACGCCGCCGCTCCAGTCGCCACATACGCCGCTGCTCCCGTTGCGTACGCTAAGTCCTACGCTCCCGCTGTGACATACGCCCACTCTGCTCCCGTCGCGGCCTATGCTGCACCTTCTTACGCCTCGTACGCCGCTGCTCCAGTATACAAGTCCCTGTCTTACTCCGCGGCACCCGCCGTCTCTCATGTGGCATACAACGGCCTTTCGTCAAACTACGGCTGGTGATCACCTTATCGACTGTACAAATTAGTTGTTTATGTTTGTATATATTCTTTTATACAATGTGAATAAAATTTATAAAATGAAAACAGCATGTTTATTTTATTTGTTAACTGATTCTTTAATACATTGACTACAATGGGGTAAAATCATGACATTGAATACATTGGGGTAAAATCTGGTAATAACGTAGGACACTACAAGCTAGAATCAAAATGATAGGAAAACCTAGTAAATATTTGACAGTATTTTATGTGGTACAAAATAATCTTAATTCTTCGTATCTTAGATTCTTATAACAATAGGCAGAACGGTAGATTTATGAGCTCCTTTCCTATCTTAGAACATTCAATATAAATAGTTGTTCTTTAAAAAGAAAGGGATTTATTGTGTGTACTAATGAATGAATCTGTATTTCAAAATAATATATGAAAGTTATTCTACTAATCCTACTTAAACTATCAATATCCAACGGAAAAAGGAAAATCCTCTCCGAATTTATTACATTACAAAAATAATTAAACAACAACAACTAACTAAATCTGAGAGGAAGTATTCGTAAACACTTAATTAATCTTTTGATGTTATCACCGTCACAGTTTAGGATAAAACAAAAGATAACATTGCTAGCATCCTAAAGCCTAAAAACCTACAATTAAAAAAAAAACTTTGTGCTAATTGGACTATAATTATCGTTCTGTACAAATTCCAAGAATTTATAACAATATGATGTGTTAATATAATGATAGGCATCATTATAATGGTAGTCATTGTCTTGAACAAGGTGAATTGATGTCGAAAGTATGAGAACTAGCCTTGTCTTACGTCACGCAACCTGCAAGTTTAACACGCACTACTTTGACAAGATATGTGTCACAAAATATGTTGTGAATTTGTATGGAAGCTTCGAGAAAAGTAATACTGTATACACGTCAATGTCAATGGTAACAAATTAGTTCATTAATCCTTCTGTTACTTCCCGTCGAAACAGTGTATACAATGCCAAACATTTGATATTAAATACTGAGTTTTGATTCATAAAAGCTTAGCCATGCTAGTGATATATATCCCCCAGGATCTGAAGTCATAACAGTATGGAAGGTTGCACAACGTCCATGACATGTGTCATCTCAGAGCCTGTAAATATCGTGAAGGTAACATATAACTCATAGAAGATAATTGCAGACACTAGGACCAAAAATGTGTTATTGCGCAGAATTATTTCGAAATTTTTCTCATTTCACACAGATTACATTTTAATAGTAGGTATCTGTGTGTATTTAGAGCAGTGCAATGCCTTACATTACTAAGTGATTATATTAAACGTTTATTTCCCATGTTGATCTAGGCAGTGAAATAAAAATACTGTGCCTTTTGATTGCGTAGTTGCAAGAAGTTCTACAAGTAAGAGAAACGCTGTAGGTATCGGCTTGATGGCATTGGGCTACATAAACTGAGTTCTATTTATAGAGACACCCAACACAGTTCAACTTTACGTCTTGAAAACATATTGATTACGGAAACCTTGACAGGAGTACTGATGAATTGGAGGAAATGGCCTGAATTATGGAGTTGTCGTGGGCTGTCTTCGAGGCCTTTATCCGGGGTAAAGGCCTTTAATTGTTTTGCACAATGAGTATGTAGCTGTAAAAATAATATTCAACCTTTTAAGAATAAATGGGTCACTCCCTTTTTTTTTACTGAAAATATATTGAAATTCAAGTTGTCCAAAATTTCATACTAGACACAATGGCAAAGTTTCGACATAATACCTAAACAGCATAAATCTTTATATTTTTTCGTAATTATGTTGATTAAACATACAATATGACAGTAAGGGACCAGTCAATAAAATAAATACTAATAAAAAACATGTCAACAATCTCATTATTTCAATTAATTCTCACGTAGGTATAAATGTTTTTCATTGCACAAATAATTCGCGCGCAACCTGCGCGCTGCGGTCGCAAAACGTTCATTCAGAAATATCAAGTTTCTGGACACATTTTTTGAATACCGTGTCAATTGGGTTACAATTTTATGATGCACGAAGGCTTATTACGAATGACACAACTGTGTTTATATGGTGATAATGTTATGTCTTGTATCATGATGAGTGTGTTCGCTGTAGTGAACAAACTTACTGTCAACACATGGTTACATTTTAATATTCGTCGCTCTTTTGTACAAATAATGACTGGTATTTTGAATGACATTCTCCAGTAGTGTTTTTTTTATGGCGACTACATGACCTAAAGCGCGGTCACTATCGGACTGCATAGAAAAGAAAGAGATGCGCGATGACACAACGCTGGTAATTTATTGCAAAATATGAAACAATCATCTATTGTTGATTTATCAAACACCAAACAAATAAAAACCGTATACTAAAATTTGAGGAATTAAATTGTCTTTTATATGGTGAAAGTTTTATGAAAATACACCCGATAGTGTTTGCGTGATTATCGTTTTTATGTCTGCGGTAGACATTAGTTTACAAATTAATTACACTATGTTAAAAAATATAATTGCAAATATTCACATATCAAATTACGAACCAAATGGTCTAGTATAACATTTATTTTTTTCAAACAAATCAGTCAGGTCGATTAGACGTGATGTTGAATTTAAAATCATTAGAAGTCGTATATCTGCGCCTTAAGATCTCTTTTGTGTATGGCGGAGAGATATAACAGCAATCAGGGATGGACCTCAACGTTAAAAAGTAGGGTAAAAAATCCGAAATGCTCCGAGGTGGTGCGCTTCCTGTGCTTTCCCTTTGCCCCGAGGAAAACAAATTCATTTTGTATGTGGCAGCAAATGATCACGTAAGTATGTCGTATTAACGAATTTTTTTGTAACCTTTCTTTCTGCCAGGCTTAACAAATTCCCGCAGAATCATACTCAGTAATAGTTTTATTGTACTCTCTACTCTCAATCATCTGCCCAGCCTTTTTCCGAGTATGTTGGGGCCGCCTACCAGTCTAATTGTATGCAGCTGAATAACAGTATTTTACATGGAGCGACTGCTTATCTGACCTCCACTACCCCTTTACTAATACGACACCCCTTGTAAGACTGGTTGTCAGACTTTCGGGCTTCTGACGATCGGTAACGACTGTCAAAGATCCACGAATGACAGTTGGGACCAACGGCTTAACGTGCTTTCCGAGGCACGGATGGGTCTTAATATGTACCTAATATGGCCACCCATCTACGGGGCAACCGCTTCAAGAGTTGCTTAACCAGATCGATCGACTCGTGCGGCTGTTATGACTTGGCCACAAACTCCTCTACTCTCAATAAGCTACCTTTATTTAGGATAAATTACATTTTCACAGATTTATTCGACACAAACTGGGCACATTCGCAATGAATACAGAGTTATTTAATGGTGATACAACTTATCTAGCAAAAAAACATTTGGTAGATTGCCAAAACATATGAGTATTTTTCGGTTTATTACGAATCCCTGTGTATGTAGGGGAGCTTTATTTATCTATTTTCATAGTAAGTAAACGATGAGGAAGTTGTTCAAAGTAGATATTACGGTTATTCATCATTATGATTAGTGTATAAAGTTCTGTATTACCTATATTTTTGTCCATAACAAAAATGCTTTGGTTGGTCTGTCCATATTTTTTGTTGACTGGTAGTTTGTTTAGTGTACTGATGGATTTTGTGTTTTTGGTCCACTAGGTACTACAAATTAATAACGAATTTGATATTCAATTTGAGTTTTCAATTTTTTTTTTTAACTCCACACATGAAACGATTTAACATACTTATTAAGCACAATATCCACTAGCATAAATAGCTAGTATAATTGGTTAGATGGCCACAAAGACAACACAACAAAACAAAAAATATATCATAAAAATATGAACGCACATATAATATCGTTAACTTATTTTTCTATGCATATTCATGCCATTTGTGTATACTAACATGAAAACCCACAAGTATAAATTGACTCGGAACAACAAGAACTGTCTAGTGTCCACCAACATCATAATTATCCACAGCTCGACTTCACCATAGCGATATACGGGCCATATATGGGACCATAATGTAGGCATTTATAGGCCTCTCTTTTCTTGTGCCAATCTCCATGCTCCTGTACCAGTCTAATTTTACCCGCGATGACAACAATATTTTTCGCCCATCTCGCCGCCGGACCACCGACACTTCGTCTTCTAGTCCTTGGACGCCACTCAGTCACTGCCAACTCCACCTGCCATCAATCCAAATCAAATCAAAAGTCATTTATACAAATTAGGCTTAGAACTTTTTGAACGTCACAATTACATAAGACGGTCCCCCAAAACACCCGCCCTTCACCACTTCCTAGTGTTTTCGCTGGGAAGAAGTGGCGCAACGAACTCCCAAGCAGCATAGCTGTCTGTTCAGTTAGAAAAACTTGATTATATTCAAAATAATTAACATTACAAGACACAGAATATTAAATTAAATTATTTGTCATATTTTACAGCGCGTTGCCAGGTGTCCTGCCCAACTCCATTTGAGTTCTATAACTCTTTATCCGATATCAAAAACCTTCGTGCGTCTTCGGATTTCGACGTTTGGAACTCGGTTTTTAAGCCGTATGGCAAGCATGGAACGCTCCATGCTCTCACTCTCCACCAACAAACCTTCGCGCGAAACAAATTACTAAGGCCAAAACAAGAACTGTTGAGTAATAATTAAGACAACAAGTAACGAGATGGCAGTGCTGTGTCACTTAAAGGCCTATCTTTTATTGTGACAAGACACGTTGCACGTCAGCGCACAAACTTGTTATCCTTATTGACTTATAATGAAATCGGCTCCTTCTGTCCGGACTGTCAGTTTAACTGTTAATTTGATGTGCCTTTCTTTCTTGGGATTATTACATACATATATATTATGTGGAAATTATTAGAAGGCAAAACATAAGGAGAACTGGAAAAATGAGGGCGTCATTTGCCCAACAGTGGAACAAAACAGATTAACTAAAAAAAATAAGGTAATTCACAGATAGGTTATTGTTGCTGATGATGATTTGTTGTTTGTTGTTGTTGTGTTACTATTTACTTGTGGTTTTATTTGTATACTAGCTTCTGCCCGCGTGAAATTTCAGCCCCCGACCGTGCTATGACTTCGTTTTCGCTAAGCGTTCTTTCTCACTTTTTTCTTTTTTTAAATAGCTTAATTAACCTTCCTCAAACATTGGGCTATCAAATACAAAAATAATCTTTCAAATCCGACTGGTACCTAGTTCCAGAGATTAGCGCGATCAAACAAACAAATAAAACAACAAACAAGCTCTTCAACTTTATTATTCCTATGTGTATATAAAAAATCTTAATACAATTATTTTAACGGGGAAAAAATCCCTTACAAAGTACCAATTTAAACCGACACTGAAAAATTAATGATCAGATACGTTTTCCTCATTACTTGCTTCACAATTTGATCGGGTTAATTTTATTAGCAATCGGTAAAAGTTTCTGCTTCTTTCAAATGTATCACACCGACATTAAGTGCTTTAGCACTTCGCAATATCAGATAGCACTTAGATACTTTATTACTGTAATCAATTTAGCAATTCAAAGCCAAATCAATCTGCACTATTCAACTTCAGATAAAAAGTTCCAATCAACAATCTAATAAACGCACTCAAGCTACTACCATTAATAATTAATAATAAAACAGTTCTATCTTATTAGGTACCGCTTAAGATCATTAGTCATGTTGAATAAAATATATTAATTTATAAACAGACGTCGCCGCAGGGCACAACAGTATAGCTAGCTGAACTTATTACAAAATACCTACATTTACACATTGACGTAGTACCCTGTGGTACCTAGTTTTTGTCGTGACTTGTTATCGAGCCACAAACAGGCCTACAATGGGTCAGTGACCTTTTTGCAACCGTTGAACCCAGAATATTATTAATAATTTAATATTACAGTGACATATAGTAATTGGACTATGCATCGATTCAGAATAAAGACTTTTTTTCTTTCTCATGGAACGATTTTTCATTGTGACGAAACCGGCATGTCCCAGAACCACCAACCCGCATTGGGCCCGCATGGTGACTTACAGCCCACTCTCTCACTAGATCCTCCTTGTAAGAAGGAGTTACAAGCATCCTGTCTTGTATTCCAGCAGTGGGAAAGTTATAGGCGGATTTTTAATCAGAGCTTACCTAAGCAATGAGTCAAGTAATTGCTAGGGTCTGCGCTACACAAAATCCAATCTTAGATTTCCCCAAGCACGACCACTTCCTTCATGAAAACAAGATGTCAGGTCTTACTTGAGATATACAACTAGTGATAATGCTGATTAATCTGTCGTTTAAGCTGCCCATTTACTAAACACCCTTGATCCTACAACTGTGTGGTCAACTACAAGTTGCTTACACATAAGCTAGATAAATAAATGCATTCTATGATTCTAAGACTGTGGCAAAGAATAGGTGCTCCATTTTACCTATTCTTAGGTCTCGTAAAATACTAACGGATTAAAATAGGTGATAATGGTAGAAAAAAAAAATATCTAGGTACTGATCTGAAGAATTGGTGCATCAGGCGATCCCCTAAGGTTTCCTTGTTGTTTTGTCTAAAGGAGTGCAGTTTCACACAGGCAGGACAGCAGTCTGTACCTCGGAAAACATGGCCCCGGCTGTCACTCGTAGATCTTTGACAGTCGTTACGGGTAGCCAGTAGCACAAAAGTCTGACAACCAGTATTACCAAGGGGTATCGTATAAATACCCATTAACTGGGTTTTTGAGGTCAGAGAGGCAATCGCTCCATGTGAAAAGCTGGTATTCAGCTTCATCCAGTTAGAATAGAAGCCGACCCCAACATATTTCGGAAAAGGCTAGACTGATTGAGTTAAGACTGCAGCGTGCCATCCATCCTATCCGATAATTTTGTCTTTTTATAAATCTTACTCTGAAATAGATAATCAGTTCTTAGCCCGGAACTTATCATAATGCATAATACTAGATATTGATCCAAACATACCTAATCGGGAAGTATTCCGTAACATTGAAGGCATCTTTAGTGTCATCTGCATAATGCATTTACCTACTTATACTAAATTAATTATTGATTCAGTATGTCGGTTATTTTGGTCACTTTATAAGTCGGTCTTTTAAAAACATAATTATTTATGTAAGCTAGCTGTCTGTTTCACTTCCTATCTTACTAATCCTACAGTCCTTTGACAGTTATTTTACCTCTAATTTTGCATCACTATTATATCACAGTAATGAAATGTAATGTTTGTTTATTAACTATTTATTTCTGTTAGCAGATCTTTTAATCCATAGGTCATGGTCCAAATCTATATAAGTATATAAAACAAAGTCGGGTTAGTTACACCATTTTTAACTCAAGAACTGCGGGACCGATTTTTATGATATTTGGTTTGTTGGATTTATCTCCGCCCCGAATAGTAAAATAAAATTATTAAAACAAAAAAATAGATAATTCATTTCCTCATAAATTTTGTATGGAACGGCTTTTTTGATGATATCTTAAGAACGGATTGTCTGATTTCGATAGATGGCGGTGCGGAGTTCGCCGGGTCGGCTGGTATTATATAAAAAAGTTAAGTCAAAACATTATATTATTAGGATGATTCAGCTGCATCCAGTTAGAATGGAAGCTGACCCCAACAAAGTTAGGAAAAGGCTAGGCAGATGTTGGTGATGTGAGTCTAACAATGCAGGGCTATGTCTGGAAGGGTCATTAATTTGACAGATAACGAAAGAGAGGAGACTAACAGAGGGCGTTCATGCATCAGTCAACGTGTAGCTCAACCCATAGATGAAATAGGTACTAAATGTACAAGCTCAACCCTATTTTAGGGCCCAATGACCCGTCACCATAGAGGAAATTACGTAGGCCGTATACAAAATACGTACCAGACAGTTTCAAAGTCATGTATTCAATCTAGCCTGTGATCTTTACTTTCGTTACAATAAGGTTCAACTCTCGGAACTAACGCCGCCGTCTTGTATTGTCAATACAATTTGGGTACCTACTCGTACCTACAAGTTGGGTTGCTGCTGGGAGAGGTAAAATATATATTATGTGAAAGGACTGTACCTACTCTCCAAATTATTGAATAAATTATTCCATTACGACGCATATTGACTAATACGCATTATGACGCGAAATGACCAATCGCTAAATGACCAATACGCCAAATGACCCACAGGTGAATTGACAGGCGGAACGACCAACTAATGTGTAGGTGTATGCAATCCATAGCCCACATTCCGACAATTTTCTCGATTCTAATGACGATCACATGAAAATCATATGACGATGGCAAGTTGCGATAACTTTGTTTGAACGTCAAAACATTAAATCAAGTGCCTCATAATTTATATATGTATTCACACACTATAAAAACAAGAGTTTCGTTCATAATCACCAGATTTCATTTTATATTCAAAATATATCCACTGTAAAACAGTACCTAATAATCTGTCATCAACAGTTTTCTACCAGTCGATGTAACATTGTTTTGTCATTGGGTTTGTTGCCATGGCTGCCGCTTTGTTGTGACTGATTTGTTATTTTGACACCGGTCCAGAATAACCTAACCACCACTAAAACGAAATGCCGAAACAAATGCTCGGCAGAACCAGAGTTTTATGAGCATCAAGACCAATCAAGGAATCTCAAGCTATCCTATAGTTCGAGATGTGATTTTTTTTTGTTATAATAAAAATACACTTAGGTAATGTGTTGTGTTATGTGTTTTATTTTTTGTGTATTCTGTTGTGTCTGTGTGTGTTTTGTTGTGTTGTGTTGTGTGTTATGCGTGATTTTTTGTTTGTATTTGGTGCTGTGTTGACATCAAACGGGTTGCAGTTTGATGGTGTCATCGGATATGCGTTCGACTGGCCTCGGTATTTAAAGAGTAATTTTATAATGTTATTGAACTTTTAACCTAGGTTGAAGCCTGAGGTTAAAGCTGGAACGTATAAGCTAGACCTAGATATTTTATATTATTGAACGTTTTCTATACCCACTAATCGCAATACGAATGCGATATTTTGAGGCTGGATTTGAACCCTGTTGGGTTTCATTGGACTTAAACAACGAACTGGCGAAATTAGAGACGTGACTCCATTTATGATGACTATACTGATAAATATTATACGTACGTGATCATATTTTATGATCGGCTCTGATCCTTCCATTCACACATACATAAACTCACGCCTTTTTCCCATGGGGTTAGGCAGAACCAACAGAACGCCACCCGCCACGATGTCTACATTGATACAATTAATATTATTATTTTATTAAATAAAAAATGTTAATAGTCAAATGTTAATAGTCAAATGTATACGACGACCTTGTGAAGGAACCCGTTGGATGCGAGAAGCACAGAACCGGTCGAGGTGGAGGTGCTTGGGGGAGACCTATGTCCAGCAGTGGACGTCTTTCGGCTGAAATGATGATGATGATGAATGAGTCAAATGTTGAATTAACAATCTATGATTATTAATAAAGCTTATTACTTAAGTTACTTTTGAGAAAGCCAAAGCGTTAGCACCTACTTACCTACATCATTTCCGATTAATATGACACCTTCTAAATCAGCCTAATTCTTGGCGCTCCTCCAAGACACGGCACATGGGAATTTATTTTATACAAAGTGTGATAATGAAAATTGTTATTAAACAAAAATACGCAATATTAAAATTCCTTAGAAACATTTTCTGTCACGATTTTACCACAAATAGTCCTCGAAAAACTTCGTTTCGGAAGTGTTTCGAACTTTTTCGTATAGCATAGGTACGAGTACCAGGGTATGGTTAACTATGGCTATAACGTAATTTACGTCACAGTATTTTATTATTTCAAAATTAAAATTACTTTTTTTTAGTTAATGTAAGCTAAGCGTTTAATGATTTTCACAGTCAAAGCTATTGCAACACTACAAAAAAAACGCATCGATATCCACTTCCTGTATTATTAAACACTTAAGTATACAGCAAATTAGTTCACCTTCAGTTCTTTTATTATTATAATAATAGTATAAAAAATTATTTTAATTTTAAAAGAGACCTTATATACAACGTTTGTTGTACGATTATGTGCCATTTTACTAAAATTACCTAGAAACTTGACAATAGCGAGGTCGCTTTGTTTTCTGAGATTTCGTTTACTATATAAGCTGACATTTTTCGTTTGGCTAACATTCAACACATTATATTCCAAGAATCTACATCAAAATGATCGCTAAGGTAAGAATAGTGATATTCATCATTTAAAATGCATCAAGTCAAGGATGTATTGGAAGATTATTAGAAAAGTGTTGCGTGGTTGTGTTGAAAGTGAAGTGAATAGTTCTAGTGATAGCCTTTGAAGATTTCTTGAATTTTTATCCCGGATCGAGCATCCTAGAACATTACTCCCTGTGATTTCAATGTTGTCACATTGGTAACGATTAAGCCTTGTGTTCGCCTACATTTAAATAGACTGACTAAATATTTAATCAGCACTCTAATGACGTAACACACTATCAAACACAATCTGAATTATTTTGAAGGATATTGCTTCATAATGTTCGAGAAATGTGTCCGCTCAACAACGTACGAGTAAATAACGCAATTAATGTTGTTTTGAACTGTCAAAATGGATTCCATTGGTACTGTTAGTGTGTTACGCAATCACCAGTCAGTTCTATATTTAAAATTTCCTTAAGAAATTTTACATAAAACAACTGTTTAAATACCTAACCGGTGGTTTGAATGTTGGTGAGCACAGAGGGTAAGAAAATTTAATTTGTTGTAACCTGTTTTTGAGATAGAATACATCACGTGCCTACCCCTTTGAGAAACCCTGTGACAGGCCAGTTACAATGCCATAAAGTGCTTCAAACGAAACAATCGCAATGCCCAATAGGTATTGGCCGTCAGTCACCGGTTTTCAAGCTTTCAAAGGTGGCGTATATCCGACACCGGATACTTTCAATCCTTACTACTGAAATTGAGGACCTGACGCTTTGTAACAGACATCATGAGGACATCATTCTCTCATCCAATAGCATACATAATAACACGGCGGAATTCCCGAAGGGATAAGCAAAGGTATATTGTACATATAGTACCTATATACACCCTTATTTCTCCACACTCTATATTCTCACTCTATCTCTATATTGTCTATATTCCACGAGGGTCCGCGTGGTCGATTCTGGCCCACTGTCATAAAGAGGAGGCCTATGTCTAATGCAGGCGCCACACCAACGGGAAACGCCGTTCATTATCGCTATGTTGGGCGTTAACCGTAGACTTTAAAGCCCAAAATCGCGATAATCAACGGCGTTTCCCGTTGGTGTGGCGCCTACATTAGACATAGGCCTCCTCTTTGTGACAGTGGGCAGTGGGAACATTATAGGCTGATTATGTAGGCAGTAGGGAGCAGTGGTGGTCCAGTGGTAACGACCCCCACTTACGAGTTGGAGGTCTTAGGTCGGCGCTTTACTTTGTGTTAATGATTTTCCACAACTCTCAAAACGGTGAAGGAGCACATTGTGAGGAAACCGGCATGTCCTAGAACCAAAAATTCGAAGGCATGTGTCATCTACCAACCCGCACTGAACTCGCGTGGTGGATTACAGCCCACTCCCTCTCACACATAGGAGTAAGCCTGTGTCCCAGCTGTGGGAAGATTATAAGCTGATTATGCTATGTTAAAGCTTTGTAGGCTGAGGTGAAAAACTAGTACCCCTACAGTTCACCAACGTCACCACAGTTCACCAACGTCGTTAGGGTATTCTGTGCCAACGTCAAGTCCCACACAATAGAGAGCGAGCCTATTGTCATTTACCGGTCACAAATCCCGATTACGGGATGCTTCTGACGAATTCTAATGGAAATAGCAAATCTAATAGCTTCAACAGTTCCACCATACTACGTGCTGCCATATAATATTTTATACGTCCTAAGTTACGGACATCGAGATTAGTGAAACGGTGACGTTAGCACAGTTTTGGGCGCGTGCCAGAATGAAATTTTTCATTCAGGCATGTGGAAATAATTTTAAGCGTGAACTGACTTTTATGGTTTTCTTGGCCATAATCTTCTCCAGAAGATTTAGGCTTCCATTTTTTATCATAGATTAATATTTCAAAACTGTCTCGTTTATCAAACTTGTCTATGGTGTGTTCTGAGACAAGACTGGAAGGGGCGACTAGAATCAATTCTATTTTTTTTTTTACGTTTATAAGTGCCTTTTAAGTGCCTAATTTGAAATAAATGCTTTGACTTTGACTGGAAGGCCGTATGTTCACTATTTCCAGAATAACTTCTAACTCCTTCTATCTACACAAACAATAACATACCAAATAATAACACACATAATCAGTCTATAATGTTCCCGCTACTGGGATACTGGCCTCCTCTCGGTGAGAGGGAGTGGGCCATAATCAACCACGCGGACAGAGTGCGGGTTGGTAGGTATCACAAATGTCTTTGATTTTTTGGTTCTAGGACACACCGGTTTCCTCACGAAAATAATAACATAACTGCTTCCAATTCAAACAATGCTTTCCCAAAAAGTAATATGTAAGGAACAGGACCACTTTTTGCATATCGAAAGACAAAAGAATTTAATAATGATTGTCTAGTCTACTCGATGACATACTCAATACTTTCGAAACCCTTATTCTGTCATTTGAAAAGTATTCAAGAGTTTTACGTTTGCTAAAAGCAAACAAAACAGAATCTCATTTCTTTTGTTTACTAATTTTACTTTCAATGTTGGTGATTTGTTTTCAACTTTTTAGTCTGCCTTAAAGGTCGTGTCGTCTAATTGCTTATTGCGTTATTATTAGTATTGTCACTTTTAGTATTTTATACTAAGCAATTTAATTTTAGACTGAACATTGCTTTGGCCTTTTTGTTTTGTGTTACTGCCATTGCTACAGTACCTTTATCCAGAATTATACTGGGTGAAACTGAAAACATGCGACAAATCGAAATGGGAGATTGTACTCGTCATTATGAACAACTTTTACTATGGGACAAAACCTGAAATCGCGAAAAAAAAAACAGCTGTTCCCTACATTTTGACGAATAAATAAAAAAAACAATAAATGTAGGAAACAGCAGATTTTTTTTGTCCCATAGTAAAAGTTGTTCATACAATGATGAGTACAATCTCCCATTTCGATTTGTCGCATATATTTAATTTCAACCTGTAGTATTAATATTTGAACTCGTACAAACTAGTATCTATTCCTTTTAATCTCTGTTTGTTTACACAGTCAATAAATTCGTATTCGTCACTTCACTGGTTTTCAATAGATACTATTTCTAGAAATAGTATACAGGATGGCACGGATATCAACGCACTAACTGCAAGCACATGATTCTAGACACCCTAGGGAAGACAGTTTTCGTCTATTACAAAAAAAAATCTGCTGTTTCATAGAAAAGTGCAATTTCTACGCGGTCAAAATGTATGGAACAGATTTTTTTTTTTAAATAACCGGCGGAAAGTTTCAACACTGGGGATTCAGAATCATGAACTGAATCCATGGTATATGGTTGCGCGCTGATGGCCCTGCTACCCTGTATTTTGATATCGTACACACGGCCACACATCAAGTTATACATTACCAGCATAAGCTGACTTCTACAAAAAACCTATATGAGGCGAGGTCCGTTAAAACTGGAAATGTATAGCTTATGTGTCGCGGTGTGTACAAAGTAATATTTCTATTACCTAACCATTATTTACACATGGACCAAACTGATTACACGCACAAACAGTCAATACATTCGCAAGTCATACTTCACTGGTTTTCAAAGCTACAGCAACTTGATCAGCCTATCTGCCATTATTCTATATCTGCTCAAAGGCTTGCCAAACCCAGTTCTGATTAAGTCTGGCCTTTAAGCGAATCAATCAGTACTGGTTTTAGAGGAGACAGCTTTCATAATGTCTGTCACAGAAGCAATCAACTCGATCGTTAATCATAATGTCTAATGCGAATTAATAAGTAAGATATTCCCCTTAATATGTCCTGCAATATGGATGTCCTGCAATCACTTGATGTTACCAACCTGACCTTTTATTGAAGTTTAAGCCCTGCGTTTCAAAATTACCGGGAGTCAATTATTTCCATATAAATCTGTTGCCGTAATTACATGTAAACTGTCTTATTGGTCTTGGAATTGTCAGTACAACTGCCAATAGGTGGGGGGGGGGGCTAAAAAGGCCACTTCGGCAGAATCATAAAACAATTCGTGTTACGCAATTCATCTCTTTGACAGTTTCACACCTATATATCTCTAAAGGGTTAGGCAGAGGTGTATCTATAGCATTTTAGGAATCTCTATACAAGACTGTCATACAGATGAAATTGCGTGATATGAATTGTTTTATGATTCTGCCAAAGTGGTCTTTTTAGGCCCTCTGATCATCATTATCTTCTCAGCCTAAAGACGTTCACTACTAGACAAAGGCCTCCCCTATATTTTCACGACTTAGACTTAGGCCTCTCATATCTGTTTCCAACTCGTGGCCTTCACAAAGTCTAGTGATCGCCATTCCAGCACTTAAAGTCAACTGTAAGCTGAGGTTCGCAGGGGTGCGTTTTTCCCGCACGGGATTTTCGACGCACTGCTTAGCGTCGAAAATTGAAAATCAAACACTGTTTTTTTGACGCGCTATGATGCGCTATGTTGGATTCTCAATGCTCGGCTCAACACCGAGAGTTGAAAATCCAGTGCGCGATAAAATCCCGCCACGTGGGCCAAGGATCCTGAGTTCCGTTCATAATCTGGACATATAATTTTTTTCTTCAAGCTTCTCCTCTTACAATTGGGCAATTAAAAATGTCTCGGTATATCGCAATAGGATTTAAATAGACTGTCTTACGCGAGTCAATTCGCTATATTTATCTAGATCTAAAGTCCCGTGTCAACTTCTACATCTTTCGCAAGACACAAGAGTAAAATGAGTCCTTGCGAAGCAAATCAATCCGTCACTGCTGTTTGTTATTTAAATCCATCTTGTTATTGCTTCATCTACATTCAAACTTATTAACATTATGCATTGAGTCCTTCTCATCGAAATATGTATAATGTATATCTATAATCAATGTGAGTGTGTTTTAATTACAAGTGATAACTTATTTACCTGTCAGAAAGCGGGTATTCTGTACTAATGTACAGAATACCCGTTTCAATGATCAAGAGGCCATTTAGTACTTTATATTTATCGAGACATTTACGATTACATATTATAATTCTAGAACATAGAGTTCCGTGATCCCTTAAAGAGAATAAAATACCATAACGCCATTAAAAATATTAATTGCTTATCTGATAAAAACTGTTATTAATGTACGTAGGTGGAAGAGTAATGTGGATTGTCTTGTGACAATCACCTGCTCACATCTCGTTTCGTAATTGTCAAGGTATCGGCCTCGAAAGTACCCTAACGACCAGTGACGGCAGACGGGCTAAGATTCGGGCCTACTTTTTAAGTAGCCGAAATTGGCTGTCAACACGCTATGTCTATTAAAGGGTTTATAAAGATTGCATTGACATAGACGTGAGAAAATTGTTGGGTAATTGAATACGATGTCACATTTTATAGTTCTGTAACTGCTAGTTGGATGCACAAGTTTTGATCGTTGACACCCAATTTCATTAAGGTAGATGTTTTTGACAGTGACAAGTTCAAAAACAATAATATATACAGCACGCATAGCATGACCACTTCTATCTGTACTTTACGAGGAATAGTCACTATTATTACAAAGTAACATGTACATAACCATATTCTTAATTTTTGACATCGCGCTATCTTTATATAATCTACAAGTAATTTTTTTCTTTCGTTTCTACGGTAGTCATGACGCGTGCCGAAGTCGTCAAATATTTTATGCTTACCCTCTCCTCTATCTTAATACAAATTTTATTGTTTCAGTTCGCCGCTGTTCTCTGCTTCATCGGCCTGGCTCGCGCTAGCGGCTGGATTGGCAGTGGTCTGGGCTACGGAGCAGGCTACGGAGCAGGCCTTGGTTACGCATCGGGCATCGACTATGGCCACGGATATTCCGGCTACTTAGCCCCAGCGTATACCGCACCTATAGTCAAAACTGTAGTCGCAGCTCCCATTGTGACTAAGGCTGTTGTTCCTGCTATCTCATACGCTCCTGCTGTTTCTACCGTCTCTCGTTACCAAGTCCATTCTTCACCTATTGTGAAGTCTTATGTCGCACCAGCTGTGTCATACGCTCCAGTAGCGTCTTACGTTGCTCCTTTATCCGTATCCTACGGCCACGGGTATGGTAGCCACGGCTACAGCGGCCTTGGCTACGCCGGCCATGGTGGCTACAGTGCCGGATACGGCTACGGCTCTGGTTACAGTTACGGTTCTGACGGTCTCGGCTATGGTTCCAAATACGTTTGGTAAGCCGAAAGCAATGTTGTATATGTATATATAGCAAAAATATTTTACTCTTAACTAGATTGTAAATATTGTATTTTTCTCTGTATGGCTGTTTTAATTTATAGCAGATTTTATGTTGCTGTTCTATGTATATAATAAACTTGTACCTGTCTAAGTAATAAATTGTTTAATTTTTAACTGCAGTTCTGTCGTTGAGAACAAGTCCTTGTATAATTAAAAATATATTGATACAGCTTTAAAGGAATACTTTAATATCGTATCGATGGTTTTTGAAACGATTTAAGAGCAGCAAGCACTGCCTTCAACTACAATTATGCACATAATCTTACGATCTAATCTGTATACCGTGTCATCAGTACATCCTTCCTCTAGGTCTAAACTACTAATCAAACACTTAAAATATATAAATACTAGTCATAAAGTTCCAGATAAACAGGATTTTCTTGTTTTGAAATCTAAAGATGTTCATCTCAATTAAGTAAAGGTCTATTCAAAAGTTATGGTAATGCCAACATTGAGACTGATATGAATTAAACATAATATACTTTTCCTACAGCTATAAATTTACTACAAGACTGAGGCATAGCATTCTACCGAATTCACTGTAACAGATTAGAGATTCAAATGCTACCGTCAAATGATAATCGTCGATAACTTGCTGACGAGAGGGGTCCGTGGCTAAATCATAACAGCTGCACAGGTCGATCGATCAGGTTAAGCTACACTTGCCGCGGTTGGTCTGTGGATGGGTGACCATCTATAGATACCGAGACCCCTCCATGCCTCGAAAAGCACGTTAAGCGGTCGGTCCCGGCTGTCATTTGTGGATCTTTGACAGTCGTTACGGGTAGTCAGAAGCCCGAAAGTCTGACAACCAGTCTTACCAAGGGGTATCGTATTATCCAGTAACTGGGTTGTGGAGTTCAGATAGGCAGTCGCTCCATTTAAAATACTGGTATTCAATTGCATCCGGTTAGACTGGAAGCCAACCCCAACATAGTTAGGAAAAGGCTAGGCAGATGATGAGCTTGCTGACGATGCCTATTTTATGTAGAAGAAGAAGAATGGAAAAACCTACCAAACATTATACATACAGGGGTTTATTCATAAACGTTGTTTAAAGTTGTAATGATAAGTAGTAAGTGTTTGGCCACCGTAGATGCGGGCCTGCGGACGGCGAGTAATGGGTAGCTCGCCGTCCGATCAGGACCAGGCCCGTGCTGGACGGCGCGTATGTATTCCACGCGCGCCTCAAAGAGATGACAGCATCAAAGGAGGGGCCCGTCAGGGCAGAAGCCTGCCGGGGCAGCGGGATTGTCCGATAGGGTTACCGCTACCCCGGAACATAAAGGGCTAAAGAAGGAACACGGATGGGTTTTAGTCAGTAAGATTCTGACACTCCCTTCCGCTCCACCCAGAGCGCCCCCGCTCTGGGTGGAGCGGAAGGGAGTGTGATGATTTACCATCCATAAAAAAAAAGTAGTAAGTGTTTAATCATACATTTTGATGTTTAAACTTTAAGCAACGTTTCTAAATAAAGGGGTGGACCACTAATTAGATTATATAAGTATGATTTGCTATGATAAAATTAACGTTGACATAAAAGTACATTAATGTTGTATTTAAATGTAAAATAAATAATTAGGTATAAAGTTGCACACTATGATCATCATTCTCCTGTCGTTATTCTAATTCATTTGTGGTCGGCGCAACACGTCTTTTTCTTCCATACTTCTTTCTCTATTAGTCGTCATCTCAGTAGTCACCCCCTTTCTAACCATTTCATCATTCACACCTAACTACAGTCCATTCATCGTTTCATTGTTCTTCATAAAGTTGCACACTAATAGATACTTATTCTATAGTTACTTAAAAAATTACGTAATGAGCCTATTATGTTCCCACTGCTGGGACACAGGCTTCCTCTCTGTGAGAGGGAGTGGGCCGTAATCCACCACGCGGGCCCAGTGCGGGTCGGTAGATGTCACATGTCTTTGAATTTTTGGTTCTAGGACATGCCGGTTTCCTCACGATGTTTTCCTTCACCGTTTGGAGAGCAATGGTGATGAAATAATTTACACAAAGTAAAGCGCTTCTCTGAGTTCGAACCCACGACCTACAACTCGTAAGCCGCGGCCGTTACCACTGGGCCACCACAGCTCTACTTTAAAAATATACCTATGTGTAATTAGATGAATTTTATAGAAATAGGAAGAGGGTTGGTATATTTTATATAAAGAAGTTACGTACATGATCTTATTACAATTTAACTTATGAGTAACTTAGCTCACAGTCGATCGACTACCTTTGTTATGTCAAGGGCGTAAGCAGCGCAACCGTCATCTCCATACAATGGAGAGTTTAGTAAGTCGTTGTACCAAAGCTTTATCGTGTGACGCTACTTGGGAGAGGCCTATGTCCGGCTGTAGGCTGAGATTGGCTTAATTATAATTGATTGATTGAAGCCAAATACTATAAACAAGTGACCCAATTCTCAAAATACGTAAAATAACTTCCGAATCTTGAAGATCGTACGTATAATAAATAACAAAGCAATTATCACATATCAAAATGCTTAAACATAATGAATAATTAACTAATCAACTACGCGTTTTGTAGTTTACTCTACAGCCAACCCTTGTACAACAATTCTCAAGATAACGCCATAAATTAAAGATTATATCTCAAAGCTATTCATACAAAAACCGTCTTATAGTCAAGACAATAAGATTCGCAATTGCCTGCTTTATTTCGGTGGATACATTAGTTAATATTGCATTTAAACGTAAGCCTAATTAATTTCGTTACGCTCCGGTTTTCTCAAAATCTACTGGGACCTTGAAAAAGAGTACTTATTTCCTACATTTTTAATATAAAAGAGTGGAACAATAGCTTCTAACACATTCAACTCATCACTGTTGGAGATACAAGCAACATGTTCACAAAGGTAATTACTTAATTGAATATTATACAGTATTTAAATCTTAATTGCATTGTTCATTTTGGCGGTTTAATTTCAAAACAATCGTTTCTTTGTTTGAACAATATGTTGAAAACACTCCTGAAGAACTAGATGACACACAGTACACAGTGACCAGCACAAAGTGTACAGTGACCTATCCTATGAATTCCATAGCCCTCTTTCCTAGGCAGATGTGTGATCCTAGTCAAAATCTGCTGCTACAACAAACTCAGGCAGAGTCAGTCAAGACCATATTGTTTAAAGAATAGAAATTATAGAATACTCTTTACTATGTACACCATAAATTAAACATCCTTTTGTTTCAATAGGGGATTTTCATAAATTTTCTTATCTCTTTAATTACAGATCTTTGCCTTCACTGTCTGTCTCTTCGGCTTGGCCCATGCAGGAAACCTCTACAACAGCGGTTGGAATAGCGGCTACTCCGGCCACGGTGGCTATGGTGGCTACGGCGGCTACGGCGGCGGCTATGGCGGCGGCTACGCTAGCGGCTATGGCGGATACGGCTATGGCAGCCCAGCCACCTCATACACTACAGTGACTAAAGTTGTCCCAGCCACTGGAGCTGATTATGTTGGAGCTCATGGTGGATACTCCGGTGCTCATGGAGGATATTCTGGCGCTCTTGGAGGCTATTCCGGGGCTCTCGGAGGATATTCTGGCGCTCTCGGAGGATATTCTGGCGCTCTCGGCGGCTATGGCGGTCATGGCTACAACAGTCTGGACTATGGTTCTAACGGCTACACCGGTCTCGGTAATGCTGTGTCCTCTGTCTCTGTCTACAAAGAGCACTCTCCCAGCTACGCTACTGGTGCGTATGGCGGCTATGGTGGATACGGCAGCTATGGTGGCTACGGACATGGCGGCTATGGAAACAAGCTCGGCTGGTAATTTATCATGTGTTGTTATTTGAATTTGTAATAATGCTTTGTGAATGAAAAATAAATTATTGAAAATGTAAAATTTACCATTTTGTACATACCAAGACAGATTTGACACTGTATCTGCATCACAGAGAGGCAAAGTTTAGGTCCTTTTCAGGGCATCTAACAACTTTCATCTCCTTGTGTTCTTTCATAAAACTTACATAGTTACATAATTATATAACAGTTCTGATAAACATCATCCTATAATCGAAAATCCTTATAAACAACAAGATTCGCAATAAATTTGACTTCAAAAGCCATTGATTTTATTTACCCCACAACCAAGTTCCGAGAATTACTTCCTTATAAATACATATGGAATACATTCGATGCTACTGAATATTTCCTCCGGCAGATTGCAGATTACACAACTTTTGCCGGGTGGAACACTCACCTTGACATTGAAACCGAAAGTGCCCGCGGCTGATTCTACGGGATCCAATACAAATACCAGTTTTCAGACGAGATATAAAAGCGAAAGCAAGTGCTCCAAAAATTACACACAACAACAACGCTCGATACAAACATGTACTCCAAGGTACGCTGTGAATTTTAATATTGAATTTCGATTTAAAAAAATTTTTTTGTGTATCGATGGTGATGGGGTCCTTGGCAAAAATTGTGATATCTAGTAGAACTGTTTAAAAATACGTCACTTCAATACAGTGTAAACTTGTGTTCTGATAGCAGTTACTGATGTTATGGATTTTTAAAATCTAATCAACCTAAAGTGAGAAGATCATTGTATTAATTTGTGTTTCTATTCTTAGGTCGTAGTCTTCCTGTGCGCGGCGAGCCTCGCCTCCGCCGGCCACCTCTTGCAGGCCGCTGCACCCGTAGCGTACAGCGCGCCCGTAGCGTATAGCTCAGCGCCCGCCGTCTCCTCCGTGTCGTTCTCATCGCACACGGCACACGCTCCCGTCGCCACATACGCCGCCGCACCCGTCGTAGCCAAGACCTACGCCGCCGCTCCTGCCTACACCACATACGCCGCTGCCCCGGTAGTAGCCAAGTCCTACGCCCCGTCAGTGTCCTACCAGTCCATCTCTACCCACTCCGCTCCAGTTGCGTACGCTAAGACCTACGCTGCACCCGCCGTCACCACCTACGCTGCCGCTCCCGTCGTAGCCAAGTCTTACTCCCCGGCTGTCTCTTACCAGACAATCTCCAGCCACTCTTCTCCCGTCGCATACGCTTCCCCCGCCGTCCACACTTACGCCGCTGCCCCGGCCGTCCACACTTACGCTGCTGCCCCCGCCGTCCACACCTACGCCGCCGCCCCCGCCGTCCACACCTACGCCGCCGCCCCCGCCGTCCACACTTACGCCTCCGCCCCCGTTGTTACCAAGACCATCGCAGCCGCCCCCGCTGTGTACTCTGCTGCCCCAGTTTATGCCAAATCCCTCGCTCCCGCTGTGTCCTACTCTTCGTACTCGACCCACTCTGCTCCTCTGACCTACGCCGCAGCTGCTCCCGTTGTCACTAAGACCTACGCTGCCGCTCCCGCCGTCGCATACTCCGCTGGCCCCGTGCTCAAGTCCGCTGTGTCATACTCGGCTGCACCCGCCGTCTCTCACGTCACTTACTCCGGTCTGGGAGCCAACTACGGCTGGTAAACACATGTTTTTTAATATTTATTGTTAGTAAATAATCGACTGTATATAAATGTTTGTATGTTCGTAACATGAAACGAAAAATAAAAACTAAAGAATATTTCTGAATTTTATTCATTAGCATTTTTCTATTATAATGATAGGTACCTGAATCCATTGATTTTATAATAATTGCTGCTGAAATAATTATAGATTAAAGTTTAAACATAAAACAACTTGCATAAATCTTATATGAAGATAACACTGATCTTCTAACCGTTACCTCCACTGAGTTTAGGTAATGATTTGTTTTTGTTAATTTATTATTATTATTAATTTTGTCTCAATGTATAATTAATTTACATCTATTGCTAAATCTAATATATTATTTATTTATGCACACTTTAGTGTCTTAAGTATACTGTTGACATTAGAATATAAAAATAATAATAAGGCTGCCAGTAACAGTCACAATTTAAACCTATGAGGCTTTCTGAAGTTTGAAGAAAATTAAGTACAAACAAGTGTTGATCATACCTGCAAATGAAACGACCAAAACTATAAGGGCAAGCCATCTATGTTTACAAATAAAGACTATTGATTGATTGATTAACCAAAATGCCAATTAAGCCAGAGGCAAGCGACTGCGTCACCTTTGTGTGGAGTTCCGGTTCTTACACTCTGGAGAAACATTACTGTGATTTTCCCCTAAAGACACCAATCTCATTGAAAAATATATTAAAAAAAAACAGATGAAGATCCTTTTGAATAGCAAACTATTCAAAAGGATCTTCATTTTAATTTATTTGCATACCATAACGTGAATAAAGGTGTTACAAATAGGCTTAAAGCTAAGATACAGTTACGGACCCTGTAAGGGCACAGCAACATAAAGAACAAGGCTAATGATCTATTTCTGCTTTTCTAAAAATCAAGGGGGGAAATGCCGACGCTTTGTCTAAAAATCGATATGTCCGTTACATTGCACTGGAACCTGAAGTCGGAATAGGTTAGGTTAGGTTAGTAGTAATACTTCCACAGTGGAACAGCCGAGTAATTGAGTAACACCAATGGCTTTCATTTTGACAGTTAAACAACATTCATAGCGTTATTTAGGTTGTTAAGCAGGCAAAGTTTTGAACATATAAAGCAATGGATTAGCAATATGCACAATGATTCAGATTGATATCGGTAGTGCGTTACACAATTGGAGTGCTGGTAAAAGATAAATCATAAGTACGTACTCGCTATCCAATGGAACTAATGGGATATAATTTAAAAAAACCAGCCAAGTACGTGTCGGACCACGCACAATGAAGGGTTCCGTAATTGGAATGAATTTATCCCAAGAATAAACTTAACATTGTAGTTGAAAAACATGTTCTCCCATACATTCCAACGGAAAATGTAAGTTTGTACGCACAATATTGAGAGATTTACCATGTTGTTTCAAGATCATAGACTTCTTATTAATTTTCCTGTATATCTAGAACTATGTTCTGTATTTTTTTTTTAATTTTAGGCTCAGTAGTTTCGGAGATAAGAGGGGGGAATGGTAAATTTCCGTCTATTGTCTCAAATTACTTTAATACAATTTACTTTAAAATTATGAAAAAAAAATATTTGAGATCCTCACGGTAAGTATCCAGTATCCTCACCCTTTCATTTAGTATGTCACACGGTACAGAAAGCGAAACCTTTTTTTAAAATTGTCTATTTACCCCTCAAAAATTACTCCCATTTTCAAAACTCATTTATTTACGTTACACGTCTGTGTTTGGGTCACAGAGATTCATATGTGTACCAAACTTCAACTTAATCGGTCCATAAGATTCGGAACAAATTGGCTGTGACAGACGGACAGACAGACAGACACACGAGTGATCCTATAAGGGTTCCGTTTTTCCTTTTGAGGTACGGAACCCTAAAAATAATAGTATCACTTGTCCCATGGGACTAGTGGGACATAATTTAAGAAATATGTTAGTATCGGATGTCCTATGGGACTAGTGGGACACTTGTCCCATCATGAGACTGGGTCAATGCGACTAGTGGGACGGACCGTAACTTTCCTGCCCTTATCCAGTTTATTTGTGGTCGACGCAACATGTCTTTTTATTCCATACTTCTCTTTTAGTCGTCATCTCGGTAGTCACCCCCTAACTAACCATATCATCGTTCACAAAGTCTATCATCGTTTTTTTGGTCTTCCCCTAGTCTTATAGCCATCCACATTAAAAACTGGTAAATAATAATAATTTACCTAGGTAATTAATTTCACAAGACGTCCTCAAAACAGGTTCCAAGAAATCTATTCGGATAACATTTAACTAAATAGCTAAAGTACTAACGCAGCGGAAGTTCTTAAACTTACTGGTTTTTGAGTCACAAACGCGTAAAAGCCTATACTTAATGCTACCTCACTCACAGACGTGTATTAATGTTAATAAACCATTAACTACCAATATTATTCAAGTGTGGACAATTTAAGCCCGCGTTTTTCAACGTTTTTCACGATTTTCAACTCTCGGTGTTAAGCCGAGCATTAAGAATTCACTGTTGGATTTACAACTCTCGGCGCTAAGCAGTGCGTTGAAAATCCAGTGCGCGAAAAATAATCGCTGCGGTAAAAACACGCCCGAGCATACATGGGCTAACGGTCATACAATGTTTTTTTTTTTTTTTACCTACTTTCTACACGAGCTCCTACTTACCCAATTCGCTACGCTAGGGCTAGAGTATTATATTATCTGTGACTAGGGGCCAGTCTAGAACTTAAACTGAAAAGTAAATATGACACTTTGACATTTGTTCTACGCTAATCACCGAATAGGTACTTACATTCACAAATGTAATATTTGTATCAAATTATCTGCCAAGTTAGTTAGTGGGATATTAATAGAAGGTAGTGGTTAATAAGGCTTTTAATTGTTTCTTCGCTGCATGAGACGAAGATTTTATCCTGCACCTGCAGTGGGAATATTTTAAGCTGTTAATTGTTCATTAACTTAAATAAACGTCTCTGAATGCGGCGCTAAGTATATGTAGCCGATTCTCAGACCTACTGAATATGCATAAAAAATTTCATAAAAATCGGTCAAGCTGTTTCGGAGGAGTATTGTAACTAACATTGTAGCAGGTATTTTTTGTGTACATTGTTTCTAGAATCAGATCTACGTTTTCTACATCATGCCATTTATCTCAAAATCCGCTGGATGCCAGAAACACAGAATCCGTCAAAGTAAAGGTGCTTGGAGACCTATGTCCAGCAGTGGAAGTCTTTCGGCTGAAATGATGGTGATGATGATGTTCCATGTCAGCTCTCTTTGATTTCTTCTATTCTTATGTCTGGACTTGTACCCGGCAATAGGCTCGCCCCCTATTACATGGGACTTAAATATAATTTAGAAATCGAAACATTTTCAAAAATATTATTAACCCACGATCTATTTAAACAGAAGTTTCCGAATAGAACAACCTAAGATTCCGCAAGAACTTTACGAATTCTCAAAATCTAATTTATTTGAATTTGTAATGTTATGTTAAGATCAGATACTCATGTAGTATGCATATACGTGGGTACTTAAACTACTTACTAATAATTTCAATTACAGCGACATATCTAATATGCCTTGAACCAGCCAAGCCCTGCCTTGCCTACAACCTACTGCAGTTGGAAATGTGAACAACATATTCTGGTCCAGTTAAACACATGCGTGAATCACATTCGCACTCGCACTTGACCGATATTACCCTCATAAACAAATTAGACTGTAATCTATGTCAGCCAGGATTCTATGAACCAGTTTCAGACGCTCATATAAATGCGCATGCAGGTGCTCCAAAAAACATTGCTTCGTACAACCACGTTCATTTCAAACATGTACACCAAGGTACCAGTGATTTGTTAATTCGTTTGAAAATATTATTTGATGGACCTAAAAGTATTACTCCGATAGTGCCCATTATATGATGGAAGCTTTGGATATCTTTTCATCATCGGCATCAGCCTTTAAACGTCTACAGCTGAATATTACCATCACCACCACATTTAATGGACGGATTAGCGATCGTAGATTATTGTTAAAATAAAAAGAAATTGAACTTTTCTGCCAATCTTGTTGTTGAAACTCAGTCACCTTTCACGCCAGAAACCACGCCAGAAATCACATTGATCACATTTTTCGTTTTATCCCAGGTCGTAGTCTTCCTGTGTGCGGCGAGCCTCGCCTCCGCCGGCCACCTCCTGCAGGCCGTTGCGCCCGTAGCGTACAGCGCGCCCGTAGCGTACAGCTCGGCGCCCGCCGTCTCCTCCGTGTCGTTCTCGTCAGCGGCTCCCGTCACCACATACGCTGCCGCCGCTCCCGCTTACGCCACATACGCCGCTGCTCCGGCGTACTCTACTTATGCCACCGGTCCCGCGTATTCAACATACACTGCCGCCGCCACTCCAGCCGTCGCTGCTTATTCTGCCCCAGTGTACAACAAGGCTGTAGCTCCCGCAGTGTCCTACTCCTCTGTGACCAGGCAGTCTTCTCCTGTGACCTACGCTGCATCTTCGCCAGCCGCTTCTACCTACTCCGCTCCCGTAGTAGCTAGAACTTACGCCGCGGCCGCTCCCGTAGTAGCCAGGACCTACGCTGCGGCCGCCCCCGCCTATGCGACCTACTCTGCACCCGCCGTAGCAGCGTACTCTGCGCCCGCCGACACGTCATACTCTACACCTACAGTAACAGCATACTCCGCTCCCACCGTAGCGGCGTACTCCGCTCCCGCTGTAGCAGCGTACTCCGCTCCCGCCGTCACAACATACTCTGCTCCTGTCATAGCCAAAACTTTTGCTGCTCCCGCGGTAGCCACGTACGCCGCAGCTCCCGTACAGTCTGCTGTGACTTACTCGGCAGCACCCGCAGTATCACACGTTGCATACACTGATGTGGGAGCCAACTACGGGTGGTAAACATGACCTATTAATTGTTTATATTTATTAAATAAGACTTTATTAACGACAGTCAAAGCAAAAATCTAAATAAAAGCTATAATATATAAATGTTTGACTTTTTCTTCCTCTTAATATTCATGGTAAGGTCACTTTCTCAGTTAAAATAAATGTTAGTATTATAATTCGAGATCACAACTTCTGTAGGTATCCGTATCGGGAATGATAAAGGATTTTTTTTTAAACAAGAAAAGGCTAGTTTTAACAAAATCATAATATCAGTTTTAAGTATTGTAATCATGTTGACATTCGAAGATAAATTAAAAATCTTATAGATTTATAAAAGTTTATTTTTTATTTTGTACATTTTTTTTTATGGTATTCATTACTAGAGTATTGAAAATAGCGATAAATCTAAAAGGTAAATTACGTATTGATTTGTAAAACATGAACAGCATGAGGTTGTCATTTTAATTCCATGATTAAGTTTAATTCATTGATCAAATAATCCGTGCAACCATTGTACAATGATCATCAGTAATCAATTTAAAATCAAATAGTTATCAAACTGACTTTTTTATTTTAATTTATATATTTTTATTTATTTAATTATTAATGCTTACTTATTAAAATTAATCAGAAGTTACAAGTTCAATCACACTAAAAATTATTGAATAATACTTGGCATTTATGTTATGGCATTTAAATCTGTAACATACTTTATATTTACCAAATTTTATGCAAATAAAGCTACTTACTTACCAACTTACAAATTCAGCAAAAAAAAAAAATAAGTAAAAGTGACCCTTTCACTTGATTGATATTGTCCTTATAAAACTACAGGGAAGGTCTCCCGGGGATTCAATGCTAACACCCAGTTCGCAGACACTTGTATAAAAGCAAGAGCAAGTGCTCCAAATATTACACACAACCACCACGTTCAATAACAACATGTACTCCAAGGTACTGTACTAATTATATTATATAATGAAGTAAAATTAAATCATAATAATTTTTCTTTCAAATTGTGTTAAATTACGTCATTTTTGTCATCGTTAGATTGACATATTGGGCAAAGCTCTTTTTGTAGTTTGCCCAAATGCAGTTTTATTTCAGTTGATGGAGAAAGTGTGCTATACATAGCTATTTATTTAATTGTTTCAGGTCGTAATCCTCCTGTGCGTGGCGAGCCTCGCCTCGGCTGGCGAGCTTTTGCAGGCCGCTGCGCCTGTAGCGTACAGCTCACAGTCCTTCTCTTCACATATATCAAACGCTCCCGTCACCGCCTACAAAGCTGCTCCTGCCTACAGCAGTTACGCCGCTCCCGCCTACATCTCCTACGCCGCTGCACCCGTCGTAGCCAAGTCCTACGCTCCCTCCTTGTCATATCAGTCTATCTCCGCTCCCGTTGCGTACTCTAAGACCTATGCCGCACCTATATACAACACATATGCCGCTGCTCCTGCCGTCGCAACCTACTCTGCTCCAGTGTACGCTAAGTCTATCGCTCCTGCTGTGTCGTACTCCACAATCTCTTCTCACTCTTCCCCTCTGACTTACGCCGCGTCTACTCCCATCGTCGCCAAGACCTACGCTGCTCCAGCTTACACCACCACCTACTCTGCCCCCCTTGTGGCTAAAGCTGTCTCTCCTGCGGTGTCTTACTCTTCGTACTCGACTCACTCAGAGCCTATCGCGTACGCCGCGAGCCCAGTCATCACCAAGTCCTACGCTGCTCCCGCCATAGCCACATACTCCTCTGTTCCCGTCCTTAAGTCTGCTGTGTCATACTCAGGCACCCCCGCTGTCGCTTACGATGGTCTGGAAGCCAAATACGACTGGTGATAACATTCTATAAGTTTATAATGTATGACTGTAAAACCAAATAAAAGTTTAAAATATCTATTTGTAACATTCTATAGTTATTTTCTTAACCTTTAATCCTTTTCGATCATTTCATTAAATTGAGAGCCTAGTATCTATTATTTTCATTTGTAGTATGATTAAATTAGTTTATTTTGATTCATTTGAATTAACACATAAGGGTTCAATAACGTCGTTAATGAACAAAAGTCAGCCAGGAGTGTTGATTAGTGCCCGGTTGATGCCAATAGGCTCGCCCCTCTTGATGCCAATAGGCTCGCCCCTCTTTCAGCGCGGAATGTGGGTGTACATAGGTCCTTAACTTTCAAGAGTACCTACAGGCGTGTTTTATGTGATGTGTCATGTGTGTAATTTGATAAACCTATAGTAAATTGTTGAATAAAAATGGTTTCCATGTTTTACAAGTCAGTAACTTATCACAAAACTTTATTTAAACTTCTGGTTAGCAATTCTTAAAACACCATGAATTAAGTAGATATAGAGAAGTAGAGAAGAAAAAATCATGTTACGCCGACCCCAAATAAATTGGGCTAAGAACAGGAGAATGACATTCCAATAAGTAAGTACCTTTCAGATTATTTTTTACTATGAATTTCAACATGATTGACAGACTTGTACTAGGTACCTACTGCAGAATAAAGCCAATATGACTTCCATTTCTGCCATATATCCTAGACACTTTTTAACCGACGAAAAAACGGAGGTGGTTCTCAAATCGACGCGTATATTTTTTTTATGTGTGACCACGCATTACACAACCCAGTTACTGCGTAGCACGATACCTCTTAGTAAGACTGGTTGTCAAACTTTCAGGCTTCTGACTTCCCGTGACGATGGTCAAAGATCTACTAATGACAGCCGGGACCAGCGACTTAACGTGCTTTTGTAGAAAACCAAGACCCTGCCGTGCCTAGGCACGGTGGTATTTATCTAATGGATGGCCACCCATCCATGGGCCGACCTCGGCAATCACAAATTATCCTTTGATCGATCCTTGCGGTTGTTATCAATTCGCCACGAACCATACAGACATGTAAAAGCAGTTTTCATTCAACGTCTACAACGACATCTTCAAGAAATACGGCAGGGGCTGTAAATCCCGTACGCCTGGCGTACCGTAGGTCCCAAGCAAAGCATGTATGTGCTATTGTTATCATGTACCAATAGTACTGTCTAGCTCTTACATGTCGTGAGTGGATGTGACCACGTAAGAGCCTAACATCTTCATTAATTTATTTATTTATCCATTTATTTCAGGCATCAAGGCCCATATAAACACATACAATACAATATTAATATAAGTAACTTAAAAATACTATAAATACATACAACATTACACAAAAAAAAAAAAGCGAACACTAACATACAATGCTAATGCTGTACCTAATCAGGTAAATCCTACAGTGCATTTTATCTTTAAACTGCTATTGATTTTATAGGTATCATTGTGAATGTTTGCTCGCGAAAGACCTTGCCATCTACATTTATCGATTAATTTGTAGCGTGTGTTGTAGACGCATTAATCCTAACGATGCTCAAAAGGGCAGTGAATTATGAAAATATCTAAAGAAATAACATTATTTGGGTATTGCTAAAACTGATATGTTTCGTAGAATACGAGTATAACTTTGAACGGACAAGAATTTGGAACTAGGCGCAAAAGTAAGTTCTGTTCAGTTCAAAAAGAGTTATACAACAACACATAGGGGGTTACAAAATTGGCATCATCCTTTACTCAAATGTATCAGAAATAACTAAATTATGTAGGTATACCTACTACAAATTAATAGATAATACAAGGTACCCATTTTAATTATACTGTCGAAAGAATAAATGTAACGAAAAGCAAAATATAGATGTACAAATAGATAAGATTTTAATTAACATTTATTTGCTATTTCATTTCAGATATAAACAAACATACTAGTTCTCACCCTTCGTATTTAGCTTCCAGACCATCGTATGAGTTCATCGATTGTGTCACAGTAGACTTAAAGAACAGATGAGTATATATGTGACTATGGCAGGAGCAGTGTAGGACTTCGCAGTGACTGGGCTCGCGGCGAAGGTGAACTAGTAGGACACGTAGGTTACGTAGGACTTGACTACGACGGGACCAGTGGCGTAGGCGGCGTAGCTGCTTGCTGAAGGCGGGAGCAGCGTCATAGGTGGCGACGGGGACGTATACTGTATATTAAGAGAATGACTGAGCTGTACGCTACGGGCGAAGCGGCCTGGAGGAACTCATCAGCGGAGGCAAGGCTGGCTGCGCACAGGAATACTACGACCTGAAACACGAATTGCCCACTTTTCCATCAACAAAAAACTATGACAAAAATGACGTAATTTAACACAATTTTAAAGAATAATCACTATAAGTAATAAAAGAGATTATTCACTTAATTATAAATATCAGTACCTTGGAGTACATGTTTGTATTGATCGTGGTGGTTGCGTGTAATATTTGGAGCACTTGCTCGCGCTTTTATACGAGTATCTGCGAAGTTGGTGTTAGCATTGAGTCCCCAGGAGACCTTTCTATAGTTCTTTAAGGACAAAATCAAAAAGGTAAAAGTGTGAGTCGAATTGATCCTCAATACAAACCACATTTATCTATTACTGGCTTCCGCCCGCGGCTTCGCCCGCGAAGTATGTCGATAAAAACTATCCTATGTCCTTCCGCGGGATGCAATCGGATCTATCTCTCTGCCAAATTTTATCGAAATTCGTTCAGTGGTTTAGGCGTGAAAAGGTAACATACAGACAGACAGACAGAGTTACTTTAGAATTAATTATTTTTTTGATATTAGTATGGATTACATTTTGCGGTTCCAAAAAATGTCCGAAAGGGTTACCGCTGCCCTTCCGCTCCACCCAGAGCGGGAGGGGTCATTGGATGATTTCCCATCCTTAAAAAAAAAAAAAAAAAAAAAAAAAAAAAAAAAAAAAAAAAAAAAAAAAAAAAAAAAAAAAAAAATTTTAGAAAGTCTATAAATTACTGTAACTAATAGATTCGATTCGTTATATCTCCAACAGGACATACAAACCTGCAGCCTTCAAGTTTTAAAATATTAAACTGCTATAACATTGAATATTTTAAGACTAACAGAAAGGATACTATCAAAAATTAACGCCATTTGAAGTGGATTCAAACTAACACGCTCATCGTCACTGTTCGATACCGGCTGTTTTGAACAACTAACCAGCAAACTCGTTGCGATTGCAAAGAATTTAGAATCCGTACTTCTTTATTATTCGGTCTCTGTCGGCGCTTATCGGCGACGACCGTTCGCGCTGATTTAGCAAAAAAGTATGAAAACTGCCTGCTCCGGAAGCGTTGATAACCAGCGCTTGTTGGCGCCGGTTACCAGCTTTCTACTTGAAAACACCCTTTAAAGTTAAATGTCACTTGCACGTCTTAAAACGACAGTCTATTTTTCTATGTGAGAGTGTAACATTTTTGTTTCAATTTATTGGAAAGTGTTGTAATTTTTTTGTTTGATGCTATTACGTGTATATACTCAATGAATATTTTCCTTGTAAAGTATAACATTATAAATTATTTAAATTATTGTGAATGTGAGGACTATGTGGGTCATATTTTTTCGTTAATTAGTTTTAATGATAATCTGTCTGTTTGAGTACTTTAACGGCCTACCTAAATGTCCTTTCTGTGGAGTCGTTGAACTCCTTAAGGTCTGAGTTGAATTACACGATTACTGACAAATGCAAGCACTGACTGGACAGGTCCACTCAAATCTGGTTCGTTCCTCAATAGACCATCTCAGACAAGATTCAAAAGATTGTGATTAAGTCTGGTTTAATAGAGACTAACATAACCCGTCAAAATGTAGGGTACAGCAGATTTTTTTTTCGCGATTTAATTTTTGGTCCCATAGTAAAAGTTGTTCATAATGATAAGTAGGTAGGTATAATGACCTATTAAGAGGTTGTTGGTGTCTTTCCAATAATCCTATATAAAATCCTTGATCGAATTTATTTATTTATTTTATTAATTAACACATATGTATATTTGTTTTAACAGGTAAGACCCAAGCTGACTACTTTAGTCATGAATTATCTAACCTTTTTACAAATAAAATTCAAAGTCCTGACTGATTGATATATCAAGGCACAGCCTAAACCGCTGGTCTTAGAGACATTAAATTTTGAGGGTGTGTTCTTTGTGAAGAGTAGATATCCACTAAGAAAGGGTTTTTCGAAATTCTACCCCCAAGAGGGTGAATGTGGAGGGTGAAATTTCACGCTGACGAAGTCGCGGGCAGAAGCTAGTAACCATTATAAGTAGTTAATTTAAAATAATAAGCCTATGGTAATAATAATAAATAATACATGAATCAGAAGCAACTAACTTAAGAAAATAATAGGTACTCGTTGTAATTAAACTATCGAAAACTATTAAAGGTAACGTAAAGAAAACTATGAATGGATATTTTAAACATTTATTTGGTTTTTCATTTCGAATATAAACTTTATACTAGGTAGGTACAGTCATAATTATATTCTAAACTTAAACAAATACTTATGTTTTCACCAGTCGTATTTGCCTTCCAGACCATTGTATGAGACGGCGGGCGTAGCAGAATATGAGACAGCAGATTTGAGCACGGGAACAGAGGAGTATGTGGCTATGGCGGGAGCGGCGTAGGACTTGGTGATGACTGGGCTCGCCGCGTACGCGATTGGCTCTGAGTGAGTCGAGTACGAAGAGTAAGATACCGCAGGAGAGACAGCTTTAGCCACAAGGGGGGCAGAGTAGGTGGTGGTGTAAGCTGGAGCAGCGTAGGTCTTGGCGACGATGGGAGTGGCCACGGCGTAAGTTAGAGGAGAAGAGATTGAAGAGTAAGACACCGCAGGAGCGATAGACTTAGCGTAGACTGGGGCAGAGTAGGTCGCGACGGCAGGAGCAGCGGCGTAGGTCTTAGCGTACTCGATGGGAGCGGAGATAGACTGGTAGGATACAGAGGGAGCGTAGGATTTGGCTACAACGGGAGCAGCGGCGTAGGTGGTGTAGGCAGGAGCGGCGTAGCTGCTGTAGGCAGGAGCAGCTTTGTAGGTGGTGACGGGAGCGTGTGATATATGTGAAGAGAAGGACTGTGAGCTGTACGCTACAGGCGCAGCGGCCTGCAGCAGCTCACCAGCCGAGGCGAGGCTCGCCACGCACAGGAAGATTACGACCTGAAACACAAGTGATGACAAAGCTAAGTATTGCAGACTTTATCCATCAACTGAAAGAACCTGCATTTGAACATAATACAAAAAAGATAGCTTTGCCCACTAAGTCAATATAACGATGACAAAAAAAGACGTAATTTAACACAATTTTACTATAATTTAAAACACATTATTTACTTAATTATAAATATCAAGTACAGTACCTTGGAGTACATGTTTGTGTTGAACGTGGTGGTTGTGTGTAATATTTGGAGCACTTGTTCTCACTTTTATACGATTACTGCGAACTGGGTGTTAACATTGAATCCCTGGGAGACCTTCCCTAATAGGTCTGTAAGGACAAAATCAGTCAAGTGAAAGGGTGACTTATACTTCAATGGTTTTACAGCTACATTATAAGTAAGTAGTGTCTGTATTTGCATAAAATGTGGTAAGTATAATGGATGGTATGGATATCTTAGTCATAATACAATAGCATGCAAATTGTTTAAACTATAGGTTTGATGTCATTCGTGACTTTTTTATAAGTCAAGATATTATTAAACAAAATAATAACAAACACACATAAACATCATTTATGTACCTATATTATGCTGACGGTAGATGGCACTCGTGAAAGCCTATGAATTATAAAAATCTAACTTATACGTACCAGTACCTACGTCAATGAGAAAATATAGAGTTTGTTCGCTCATCTTTACCAAGCCCGCTAACCGTCAAAGTTTATGAAACTTTATGAAAACGTATCAGCTTATAGTTTCAATGGTTAGTATGTCAAGATGGGTTCTTGTGACCAAATGGATAACTTATTTCCAGTCAGATGACCAGTTTAATATACACGGGCGTGTATTTGGTAGAGGTGATCTAATGTTGCCACAAGGATCGTCTGAATATAAAATAAGGAAAATACTTTTGAACTTTTAATGGTGATACAATCTTGAATTAATAAGAACACACGATGAGATAATTATGTTTTTTTTAAGGTTAACTTTGACAGAGTTACAAGTCGAACATTTGGCTTCTAAACTAGGCAAGAAGCCTGTCTTAGAAGCCACTACTGAACTGACATACAACTACGTAACAATCGTGCAAGTACTGTTAATTTTCTCAATGTAAATTAATATACAGAGAAGTGGTGGCCCAGTGGTAACGGCCGCGACTTAGGAGTTGTAGGTCGCAGGTTCGAACCCAGACAGACGCTTTACTTTGTGTAAATTATTCATCACCACTGCTCTGAAAACGGTGAAGGAAAACATCGTGAGGAAACCGGCATGTCCTAGAACCAAATATTCGAAGAGATGTGACATCTACCATCCCGCACTGGGCCCACGTGGTGCACTACGGCCCACTCTCTCTCACAGATTGAGGCCTGTGTCCCAGCAGTGGGAACATTCTAGGCTGATTATATAAATTAATATAAGCCATGAATGTTATGATTTGACAACAAATCGTAATCATAACATAACATCACGCCTTGTTTCTCCGAAGACTTAGGCAGTGATGTAACCATAGAACACCCACATTTCACCAGTTATGTTCAAGTCCCATGTAAGGGGGCGAGATTATTGCCCCCATCGGGCACAAATTCCAAAAAAATCCATATTAAAAAGCCCAATAACACTTTGTCCAACCTGGTAATTGAACCCAGGACCTTGTCATGATCAATCGCAATCGTGATAATTATAATGATTTTTCTAAAAGCTTATAATTGACGAGTGGATGAAGGAGCGTCGCTGAAGATTTGACGTCGCCGTATTCAACATAGCAGACTATTTCCAACACTGGGCCAGCAGTCTCGACATAGACAGCGACGCTGTCGCAAACTACCAATCGTTAATAATACCGAAAATAATCGCTTGCCGTAACGATGGTTACGACAAACGCAAGTCTCTACATAATCGGTACAGAAACCCCTTCGAGAACGCCCATTTCGCATTATTTTTGTTTATAATTACTTGCAAACACCCCCAAAATTATAAGCTTACGATGATAACGATTCACTTTGCGGGCTGTCAAAAATGCTCGAAAAATATATTCGTAAACATTAAGAAAATCGTAAAGTTTGCGACAAAGGTCTGTAAAATACCGATGACAATCGATGACTTTGAGAGTCGAGACTCCCAAATATCGCTACATCCCGATCGATAGGACTTTGCGACCGAATTCGATCTAAAAGCGATCGCTATGAATTTCGAGACTGCAGCTCCTGGACAACTGATGATGGATTCATTCCTATGCTAGAACTGTGCACTTCTGTACCTAAGTGATGCATTCACAATATCTAAAACTGAATGTGATTTTTGTTTTCGGGTGTCTTAGTAAGATATCAATAAATAAATTAATTAATCTTTTCTCTAAAAATAATTACGTAATTATTTTGATGTTTTCTCTTTTGCAAATACCTAGAGGTACACATTTTTAATACCTGTAATATTTTAGCTAATTATGATGATGCCTCCTAACGATTTCGGCCACAGCGTCAGCATGCTTCAACCTTAAAATTATACTTTATGAGGTATCTAAAGCATTGAAGCTGTAAACATTCTTGTAGATTAAGACCTTTTTTGTTTGTTTATAAAAAAACACCTAGATGTAGCTATTAGTCAGCCTAGATGGAGCAAGATAGTATAAAACAAAAGGCCAATACTTGTATTAAAACTATTTAAAAAGGTAAGGCATTATTATTTTTTATTATTATTTATCAGCCTTTTCTGTGTCACTGCAGGGCAAAGTCCTCCCTTCCCTCCTTCCACTTATCCCTATCCAGTGCTGGTTGGTTGGTTGGCATAAGGCATGGTTCAGAGAAAAAAATGCAAATTAATTATTTTGTTTTTATTTCGTTTTATGTTTCAAACACACAAACATTAATATATACAGTCGATTATTTACAAACAATAAATACAAACATGACTTTGTTTACCAGCCGTAGTTGGCTCCAAGACCAGCGTAGGTGACGTGAGAGACGGCGGGTGCAGCCGAGTATGACACAGCTGACTTGAGCACGGGGCCAGCGGAGTATGCGACGGCGGGAGCGGCAGCGTAGGAAGTGTAGGCAGGAGCGGCGTAGGACTTGGTTACGACGGGGGCGGCGGCGTAGGAAGTGTAGGCAGGCGCGGCGTAGGACTTGGTGATGACGGGAGCAGAGGCGTAAGTGGTGTAAGAGGGAGCGGCGTAGGTCTTAGTGACGACGGGGGCAGCCGCGGCGTAAGTCAGAGGAGATGAGTGGGTAGAGATTGAGGAGTAGGACACAGCGGGAGCGATGGACTTTGCGTACACGGGGGCAGAGTAGGCTGCGACAGCGGGAGCCGCGGCGTACGAGACAGGAGATGAGATGGACTGGTAGGACACGGCGGCGGGAGCAATGGACTTGGCTACGACTGGAGCGGCGGCGGAGGTGGCGTAGGCGGGAGCGGCGTAAGTCTTGGCTACGACGGGTGCGGCGGCGTATGTGGCGATGGGAGCGTGCGCCGTGTGTGATGAGAACGACACGGAGGAGACGGCGGGCGCTGAGCTATACGCTACGGGCGCGCTGTACGCTACGGGTGCAGCGGCCTGCAGGAGGTGGCCGGCGGAGGCGAGGCTCGCGGCGCACAGGAAGACTACGACCTAAAAATAAAAGAAAAAACAATTGCTATAATTTGACACTTTCACCTTAAAACTGTACACGCTACACTTGTTCCAAAATTAAAATTGTATGGTACACAAAAAACAGAAGACCAGAAGGCCAATTCTCGTAATTTAAAACGTTCAAAATCTAGTCGCAGTCTCATCTCAGCGACAAACAAATGTCAAAAACTTGTCAAAATGTAGGGAAATTAGAGATATTTTTGACAAATTGAGATCAGACTGTGAACGTTCTTAAAATTACGAGAATTGCCCCTCTGTTCACGTAATTAAAACGTTCAAAATCTAGTCGCAGCTAAAATATTCGCAGTCTAATCTCGACGACAAACAAATGTCAAAAACATATCAAAAATGTAGGGAAATTACAGGTATTTTTGACAGATTGAAACTGAGATCAGACTGTGAACTTTCTTCAAATTACGAGAATTGCCCGTCAGGTGACAGGTCGTTAACCCATGACCATATTAAAAAGGTAAAGTATTTAAATATCAGTGCAGTACCTTGGAGTACATGTTTGTATTGAACGTGGTTGTTGTGTGTAATTTTTGGAGCACTTGCTCTCGCTTTTATACTAGTGTCAGTAACTGGTATTAGCATTGAATCTCCGTCTGGTATTGCCTGAAGCTATGTTTATTCCGGCAGTCAATTGACAGAGTGTAGGTATGATTTACACGTGATATTTAATTAGCAGGTCCTCCAAAAGATTGCACACCAGTATTAAACAAACGTTAGTTTTCGTTAATTGTGGGGTTAGACGGGTTGTCCCTGAAAATTATTTGTTTTATGAAAAAAAGAGAAGTAAATTTTCACGTAGGTATATTTGCAGTCAAATTAGAGAGGTCTGCGAAGGTTTGAATGTCTTTTCTGTTTTATACTGGTCGTCCCATATGTGTTTCCAGCAGCATTGCTCTTTATCTAACAGTTTGAAAGATAACGATGTTAGGAAAAAATACTGACAAATTAATAAATTAATCACTGTAGTTTTGTAGCCACTCATGCGCCCCGGTCCTCCCGTGACGTCGTCTAGACTGTCCTGAACACTTTTTTCATCTGCCTAGCCTTTTCCCAACTATGTTAGGGTCGGCTTCCATTCTAACCGGTCAGCTGAATGCCAGTATTTTACATGGAGCGACTGCCTATCTGACTTCCACAACCCAGTTACTGGGTAATACGATACCCCTTGGTAAGACTGGTTGTCAGACTTTCGGGCATTTCCCCGTAACCGTTTATACCCGTAACGACTATCAAAGATCCACGAATGACAGCAGGGATTAACGACTTAACGTGCTTTCCGATTCACAGAGGGGTGGTCACCCATCCACAGACCAACAACAGCGAGCGTAGCTTAACCTGATCTATCGACCTATGCGGCTGTTATTAGTCACTGTAGTTTTGTAGATGTAGATCAGCTATCAGGTAGACCCTTGAAATATTCACAGAATATTTAGTTACAGATACATTCTCATTATAATAGGTTCACCTTGTCTTAGTTTATTAGTTACAAGCGCGTCTGTGAAATGGAAGGTCCCGAATTCAATTCCAATGCAATGCAAATCAACGTCTTCATCATCATTTCAGCCGAAAGACGTCCACTGCTGGACATAGGCCTCCACCAAGCACCGCTACTTCGACCAGTTCTGTGTTTCTCGTATCTAGCGAATTACTGCGACCTTCACAAGGCTATCGGTCCACCTGTGGGAGGCCTTTCAATGCGACAGCATCTCATCAGCATCAAATGTAATGTTTTAATAGCTTTTTTCTCCTTCGATGTCAAAATCAAATTGTCTGCCAATTTTTTAAATAATAGCTAAGCAAGTTCTACAACACAGTTCTTCTTTTTAAAAAAATCAGAATTCGTCCATTATCAAGTAGGATACCTACTACATTGTCAATGACAAAATTAGGATGTACAATTTCAGCATACCTCTGTCTACCCAGTTCCAATATAAATTGAGGGAGACATTTTATTATATTTATAGCTGCGTACGTTTGCAGCCGCCGCGCCGTTATCCACCACTGTCTGACATGCCGGTTTCCTCACGATGTTTTCCTTCACCGTTTTGAGAGCAGTGGTGATGAAATAATTTACATAAATTAAAAGCGTCTGTCTGGGTTCGAACCTACGACTCGTAAGTCGCGGTCATTACCTCTTGTCTACCACTAGTCCGCCTGAGCAATAGTTGCAAAAAAGTAATCAAAGTTCTTCATTGCCAAAGTCACAAGTTCACAACCTCGTCGTGTGTGACCTGTCAAATTCCATCGTAACTGCATTTTGAATATCAAAAGATTTTGCAATAATATACACAGACCTACTTAACTGACGTTTGTTTTCCATACAGGATGGACGCTATCAATAGCTACTTCGACAGATCTTCAAAGTAGTCAACCCATTAGAAGAATTCGTAGGTATTCCGTATTGGTGGTGGAGTTCCCCCACCGAATGTTATGTTTATAATTTGCTTTTTTTTTCTTCATTTTGAATACGAGCAGCAACTTATATTGGACTCGTCATTACGACATACTGACAACAACATTTCCTTTTTATATCATTCACATGCTTACGTAAATCTTTCGCAAAGAGGAACTCAGGAAATAAACTGAGGAAGTTCTTAACACCAGCTTAAACCATAATTTGTATTTTTGCTACCGTCAATAAGCTTACAAAAAAAGAATGTATTGTGACGGAACGAGGAAGACGCCTATTACCCGATTATGCCACAAAACGAGGGTAATGCGTTTTCTTTAGTACAATCTTCACCGTTTATTGATAGATGAGGCTAACAGATAATCTCAGATACTGATTATATATATTATCATATCAACCGACATTACCTCAGAATAACATATTCTACCTATAGAATAAATGTCAGTGAAAAAGAAATTTTTATAAATGTAAAGTAAATGAGATAATTATGTTAATGAAAATACTGGCGAACGATCTTGACTTTGTTTATTTTTACAGTTAGCAAACAAGGCTGTGCTGCAAACGAGTCTCGAAATAGACTCAATACTCGTTTAGAGGAAGTTTTATTATAGATAAGTAGGTACTTATTTATAATAAAACTTCCTTTAGATTTATTTAATAAATAGTTTATCATTAGATAGTATCTAGTCTAAACAGTTCATAAAACTGTTCACAATTAAGTAAAACATCGCATGGAAGACTGCTTATTAAACTAATTGGTTAAGTTTTTGTGGACGATTTAAATACAAAAAATTAAATGCATTAAAATCAAACACGGAAGCTAACACAGAAGTAAGTCATGGCAAATATCCAAACGAACTTGCGAAATAATTGGCAACACTAGTGCATCACAACAAAATAAAACAAGTATTTATATACCTAACTGAGGTAACATGCATTTATTTATAAAAATACAAAACTTAATAAATTACTACTCTAACGTTTTACACTATCGACATATTATTTCACCATCCATAGGACACACCCAAACCGTTGAAAGTGACACGAGAAACCTCTGAAGCGGGAGAGAATTGCACAGCTCTAGCATAGCCCTGTTGATGTCTACCAGGTACGGGTATCGAGTGGTATTGCAGCTCACCACCATTATTAGGATAAACCAGCACGGGAATAGGCTGAACCCCAACGGGTGCTTGAGCATAAGAAGCAGGAGTAGGAACTACAACTAACTGTTGTTCAGCAGGATAGTTGGTTTCTAGTTGTTGATAGATTACTGGAACGGGTATCGAGGCAGGAGCATACTTAGGAGCAGGTGGGGGGTGAGTCTGGACTGAATTATGTGCCTCTATAGTTACTTTCTTAGCAACGGGAACAGGCACAGAAACAGTTTTAACTGCAGGTTTGACGTTGTATGCAATCTTTGCAGCGGGAAGTAATTGTGGTCGCAGAGGTTTGACTGCCTGAACCTGATTCACCTGGTTCACTTGGTATGAAGACACGGTAGGAGATTGAGCTATGAATTCTCCATGATATTCAAGTATAGCATTACTAGCTGGATAGAATGATCTTGGGGCGGAATTTGTGGAGAATGGTACGACAGGAGCAAGATACTGATTACCTTGAGAGGAAGGAGGAAGAATATCAACGGTTCTTTGTTGTTCAATTACTGTCTGAGCAGAGGGAGCTGCATAGTACTGTCCTGATTGAGCATCATTATTGGTATATACCACAAAAGGTCTAGTAATATAACCACCAGAGGCCTGAGCGTCCTGGCCTGCATTAGCTGCTTGTTGAGACCCGATTGAAACAGTCCTTGCAGCAACAGGAGCAGCAAAGTACGGCTGTATAGATTGAACAGCGGGAGCGTATCTCTCGAGAATATTGATATGTTCTGGAGAAGAAGGATCGGAAGCAACGGACGCAGAGATTGAGACCGTTTGTTGTTGCACGTTCGGTGATCCGTAGAATTGCACAGGAACACTTCCTGTAGGTATAGCTTCAGATATAGTATTCACGACCGCAGGATTCACTTGATATGAGAGCGATGAATTGCGCAAGTGTGTACTTGAAGGAGCCGCTATGTTCTGGTACAAAACTTGGGAAGGCAAAGAGAGAAGGTCTTGCTGTTGAGCTCCTGAAGTAGGGGCTTGAGATTTTGCAGGTACTTTCCGATCACCGGTATGCACAGCGATACCGCTTACGAATGACCCAGCACACAGAAGAATTACGTACTGGAAAAAAAACACAAAATTAATTAATTGTTTCGACCACAACACTGATTATAAAATTATATAAACTAAAGTAAAATAATCACCTCTCGAAGCATGTTTGTTCCGATAGATTTGATAACAAAATAACATCGAGAACACGTGCATTCACTTTTATACCATCTTCGTAAAACTGGTATATAGTCCGAGAAGAATCTTTATGCAATGCAAATGATAGAAGTTAGTCATTTAGAAAATGACCTTTCGAGCGTTGCATTAAGGTGTTTAGTAATTGTTTTTGGCTTGTTTATGTTTGTAGTGTTAGAGCTTCAAAGGTGGCTTCCCATGTTAGATTTACACGTAACACAAACGTCATACGAATTCATTGACTGGTTAAAATAAGAACAAATGATTGATAAGCTTTCTTTAAGAACAAATATTTGACTGAATTATAAATATTTTTTCAATTTTACATAGTACAGACGCAGGTATAGGTCGCCAGTCCAAAACTTTCAACCCAATGCGTTATAATTTGTGATATCAATAATCTCCTCAAATTCCCAGCTTCAATGTTCGTCAAATTCAGTTTGAGGACACATATATAATAATATTAAGTTATCTAATTCCGCAGACTCGGTTCACAGAACCATATTTTTTTTTCACATTTACAATCTTCGAATTTACATAAATATGTGCTCGCCAGACAAATATTGTGCTCTATTGTTCAGAAAAATATAAGAACATTTTAAAATGTATAGTTAAATCAATGCACCTATAAAATATGATAATATTATGTAAGGCGTCTTATAAACTTTAGAGGTCGAAAGTTTACGCAACTCTGATTCGTTTAGATATTCAGATGACTATCTTTGACTTTTAACTAGCTGTTGGATTAATTTTATTTTAATTTACATAAAATATGTATCGCAAAATTTCTGTCTGGAATGGCAGTATTTTATGAAAGTAATTCTCGTATTCCTAAATTATGAAACTAATTTCAGTGTATTATTTCTAACTATAGAATACTCATGTTATTTTATGACCACTCACATATGGTCGCGTCACTTATGGTCTGATAAGGAAATTTTGTTTTAAAACTTTTACTGAGAACTAAGAATCTTTAAACAAACTAACAGGCAAGCATTCTACCTTTCATAAATTCAAAACGTTTTTTACGAGGAATAATTTTGAAATTTTGACAGTTCTTCAACACAAAATCACACACATAGCAAATAATGTTCTACAATTATTTTTATTCAGTCTAAAATGTACCCTCTATCTATCCTATTAATGATCGGACCCAGGCGAACGCATAGTCAATATCTCGGTAACGGTGTGAGCTATACGGACGCGGGATCACTGTCTAACGCGTTGCGGGTTACCGTGAGTTGGCACGAACATACTCGTACAACCCATAGAACTATTATTACTAGCGCGTAGTACAACCCGATGCGTCCCCGCAATTAAACGACTGCGGGAGGCTACTCAAGCGATTATTAGTACCTACTAGGGTTTTTTAACAAATTGAATGACAACACAAACCAAAAAAATACATGAATAACTTTCTTCTTAATATGAATACTGCCCACATTTTATGTCTAGACTAGCAAATTTGCAGCAATAGATGAATATAAAACTATGGAATATTTCTCAGTTTTAAACGGGACTTTTGAATTTTGTGATTATGCTAAAATATTACCTTTAGATACAGTTACTATGTATGTATAAGATAATGTTGTTCAAATAAGTAGTTTCCCATAATATCCATTAGATTTTCTAAAGGTCAAAGGATAAAGGAACTGATCGTGCTAGCTAATCGGGCACGAGTTCCTATAAGTGAAGCGGATACCGATCAGGGAAAGGTACTAACAAAGAAACTTAGTCAATAAGTAGTCAATATTTTACCGGACTTATATGATAAATTATAAGGTCATATATAAGTATATCGTACATATAGTCATAGAATATAATTATAGATGTAGAGAGTCAGAGTGTATCTAATAATCTCAGTTTTTCCAAGGATCAGAAATCAAACAAGCAAAATAAGTTATGGCGAGTCGTTTATTTTTTAATTGGTCTATTTACATAAACATTTGATACAGTTTACCAACCGTGGTTAGCGCCATGACCGCTGTAGGCGATGGCGGGGCCAGCGGAGTACGCCACCGACTTGAGGACGGGGGCGGCGGCGTAGGTCTTAGCGACCAGGGGAGCGGAGTACGCGGCCACAGCGGGGGCAGAGTACGCGGCGTATGCAGCAGGAGCATAAGCGCCACCGTGAGCGGTCTGGGTAGAGTAGGAAGACACGGAGGAGACGGCGGGGGTGATGGTCTTGGTCACAACAGCGGGGGTAGAGTACGCAGCAACGGCGGGAGCGGCATACGCGGCGTAGGAAGCGGGAGCGGCATACGCACCATGAGCGTACGCAGCGGGAGCGGCATAGGCGACGGCGGCCTTAGCCACAACGGGGGCAGCGGCGTAGGTGGCGACGGGAGAACCATGAGCGGTGTGGGTAGAGTAGGAGGAGATGGAGCTCACAGCGGGAGAGATGGTCTTGGTGACGACGGCGGCGGGGGCAGCGGCATAGGTGGCGACGGGGGCAGCGGCATAGGTGGCGACGGGAGCTGCGGCATAGGTGGCGACGGGAGCTGCGGCATAGGTGGCAACGGGAGCTGCGGCGTAGGCGGGGGCGGCGTACGCGGCGATTTGACCACCGTGCGCGGTGTGGGTGGAGTAGGAAGACACGGAGGAGACAGCAGGGGTGATGGTCTTGGTCACTACGGCGGGGGCGGCGATGGCGTGCGCGCTGTAGCCCAAAGAAGCGGCTTCATACAGACCGCCGGCACGGGCCACACCCACGGCGCAAAGAGCGATGATCAACTGAAATGATAAAATTTATGATTATTACACAGAACTTACTGCACAACTGTTAGATATTGATTTACTTCCTAGTTCAATGCAAATGTCTTAATAATTAAATGAGCAAAGAAGTGCACTTTGCAAGGGCTTTTAATTTTATACGTTATCCTTTATATTAAATCAAATTATTTCTTTAATATTTTAATTTTAAATTTTACTGAATCACTATTTCATAATCACCACAAGTTTTATCGATAAGTAAAGTAAAGGTAATAATAAGTCCTTATAGTACCTTGGCGTACATGTTTATTCTGTTAATGTTGGCAACTGAATAATTTTGACAGGAGGTGCTCCGGTTTTTATACGAATAGATCGCGTCTACATTGTCCAATTCACTTTCATTGTCAAGGTGACCCGGCCTACTTACAGCACTCAGCAGTATGTAGCCTACGCCTGTGACTCAGAGATAGCCTTTCGATTTCATTTGTTCCGTGCTTACAGAAGTACAGGGCGGCTACAGCCTTGAGTAGAAGCTAATATGTCGTCCTCGTCTATTATATATCGCAACTAACATTAACTGATCTTTTTTTCGACACATAAAGGTCAGTTTAAAGTAGATACTTATAGGTCTAATGTATTCGAAGAAAATTGTGTGCTCATTTTTGGCAAGTGTTTATTATTATAATAGCATAATTAGTTTCCCTGTAAATGGATTTTTGTGGCTGTATCCACTTGGAATGAAAGATAATTTATTCCTGGAAAACTGTTAAAGGTAAGTTCAAAGTAAAGCTTTTTTATATCGTTTTAGCACAAAAGAGTATGTATGGCTCGTAGCTCGCTAATTAACTATTGGTCCGTTATTATCATAGAATATTTTTCATGTTTATGCCATACCCAGGCGTGCCAAGTGCAATTATGGCAATCAAATCGTGCACCGATTGGTCCAAGTATTGTGTATGCTTAGATATAAACTACTTAGCACTGTCCCAGAGGTTTTATGCTGACTGTTATGTTTTCTTACTGATATAGGATTAGAAGCAAATTAAAAAGCATAGCATAATCATAATCAGCCTTCATCTAATTTTCCCACTGCTGAGACAGACCTCTTCCTCTTGAACATCAAGTGGTTACCGTGGACATCTGCAATACCAAAGGCACCACAGATGGGCCATCCCATAGACAAAGTTGATTATGGTATTATGCCTCATCTGCAAGTACATTGGTAAGCTCATACGTAAGATTGCCTTTATGATCCCATGCTAAGCAAACGTCACTATAATCATAATTATTTTCACTTTTCCTACCTACTTTACTTTTGAGTATAATACAAATTATATGGGTCTAATAATATCAAAGTGAAACGAATCTCTGCAACAACCGAAACCCGGATCCTCCACAGGTACAGCGATGCTGTAAAACTGCATCAAACTAGTCATCTGCCTAGCCTTTTCCCTTATATTTTGGGGGCGGCTTCCAGTCTACCCGGATGCAGCTGAATACCAATATTTTACATGGAGCGACTGCCTATCTGACCTCCACAACCCAGTTACTGGGCCATACGATACCCCTTAAGACTGGGTGTCAGATTATCATGATTTTCGGGCTACTGGCGACCCGTCGACGACTGTCAAAGATCCACGAATGACAGCCGCGACCAACGGCTTAACGTGCTTTCCGAGGCACGGAGTGGTTCTGCTAAGTCAAGATGGTCACCTATTCACGGAGCAATTTCAGCAAGCGTAGCTTAACTTGATAGATCGACCCGTGCCGCTGTTTTTAGTTAGCCACAAGCCCAGTATTATTATACTAGCAGCGTCCCGCGGTTTCACCCGCTTTAGTTTCGATCCCGTGGGAATATCGGGATAAAAAGTAACCCTTGTGTTAATCCTGGTTAAAACTATATGGGTAACAAGTTTCATCCAAATAAGTTCAAGTAGTTTTTGCGTGATTGAGTAACAAACATCCAAACATCTTCACAAAATTTCACATTTATAGTATTATTAGGATAATTAGAGCCTGCTGACACACTGCAGGGCAAAGGCCTCCCCCTACTCTCTGCTTTTCAAAGCTACTAAGGATCAGTTCTTGTTGAAGGAGTCCAGCTCATCCTGCCATTTTCGTAGCCTAGTAACATGAAAAAATAAAAACAATGGCTCTTTGGTCACACATTCTCTAACATGAATAATAAGTACAACCTACTTATTCATCGATAACAGATAATATAAGAAATATCTGTCATACCGGAACTGTACGCGACAATAAATTCGTGTAAATTGAAATTGGCGAAACACAATCATGTCGAGGTATCAAGGACATGTTCGGATCGTATTTCCTTCATCATGTAAATGAACAGAATATAGACTGTTGCGTGTAGGTCGATGTATCAACTCCGGTCAAGTACCAATCTGACATTTTCAATTCAAATATACCTACCTGGGTACTTTCTGAGTTTATCTTGGACATCACTAATATAGGTGAAGGAAAAACATCGTAAGGAAAGCAGGACTTTATAGCTTCTGCCCGCGACTTCGTCCGCATGAAATTTCTTGTGACCCCGACCCACCCCGTCGGCGTCGCATCTCATCACCAGCCAGCGCTGTCTCTTCGTTTTCACTTAGCGTTCTTTCTCACTTTATTTCACTTTGCTGGGCTCTTAAGGCGCAGTTATACGACTTCTAATGATTTTAAATTCAACATCACGTCTAATCGACCGGACTGATTTCTTTGAAAAAAATATATGTTATACTAGACCATTTGCTTCGTAATTTGATATGTGAATATTTGCAATTATATTTTTTTATACTAGACCATTTGCTTCGTAATTTGATATGTGAATATTTGCAATTATATTTTTTTAACATAGTGTAATTAATTTGTAAAGTAATATCTACCGCGGACATAAAAACGATAATCACGCAAACACAATCGGGTGTATTTTCATAAAACTTTCACCATATAAAAGATAATTCAATTCCCCGAATTTTAGTATACGGTTTTCATTTGTTTGGTGTTTGATAAATCAACAATAGATGATTGTTTCATATTTTGCAATAAATTACCAGCGTTGTGTCATCGCGCATCTCTTTCTTTTCTATGCAGTCCGATAGTGACCGCGCTTTAGGTCATGTAGTCGCCTTAAGGGTCATAGCGTGATATTAAATAGTCTATAGTCTTCCTCAAGAATTGGGCTATCAAATGCAAAAATATTTTTTTCAAATCCAAATTCTAATTAGTGCGTTCAAACAAACAAACTCTTCAGCTTTATTAGTAGGTATAGATAGATATAATATATGTAGATGTAAGTCTGAAATCATCACCAACCCGTCATGAACAAGCGTGGTAATTAATGGCCATGCCTTCTCTATATGAGAAGAGGTATTTGCTCTGCAGTGGGACAACAATAAGGCTGGTATTATATTATAAGTACCTATATTATAGGTATAAACCCAGTATCGATTGAGGCTACACACGAGACGATGCTGGATGCTGGGCAGTCAGACCTACTACAAATATTGCAGACTGTGACATCTTGTTACTAATTACTAATGCAATTAGGTACCTATGGGATGTTGCCACTCGAACACAAAAGAAGAAATAAGCATATTTCAAGTGTTTCCTTAAAGACAAGTTCTACCTATTTACGTTCAAAGACGAAATGGATGGGAATCCCTAAGTCATTCAATACCATCCTACATCGATATAATAATAATCTTCCATAGAATGATTGTGTAATTTGAATATGTTTGAATTGTGTGATTTTCTATTGAAAACCACCGAAAGAAAGAAAGAAATTCGTCATCCTATTATGTTGTCAATAAGTCAAGGTTTTTATTTGAATTTGTCGAGTCTCGAGATACCGTGCTCGAGACTTTTTCATAAAGAATTGAAGTAGGTACCTATTATATACCCACAAAGAACTCTTTTCTCATTTTGTGGTGATAAAAATGTTCATAATAACGCTCCTTCATACAATCGTCCCTTTAAATCCTACCTTTTACTTATATAGGTACCTAGTTCTTGGAAATGAACTTTCCGGTTATATTAAAAATCTTATGATCAGTAAATTATCAATGAATACGTAGCGACATACCTATATTACTTTCATTGAAGCCATCGGAAGGAAGTTAAAAAAAAATTGTGAAAAAGAAATAATAGGCTTGTGCTAGCTATACCCTGTTTTTGTCCAAACAGTAAAAAAGTTAGCCGGTATATATCAGGCAGTAATCCCTAGCTCACTTTCAAACGGTTTTTCGAATCAGCGTGTTCGCGACAACGTCATTCGATATAGCGGTTTTCGATTCAATGTGTTTTGGCGTACCACTCGTAGTTTTTCGAAATAACGTGCATCGCAATAACGTCATTCGAATCTTCATATCACTCCCATGCACATACCGTCAAGTCAAGGACTTCGGTGTTCATCGCAAACTTGCAACAGATTTGACGAAGCCGATATACTTATTTTATTTGTCGCAGTGAAAGAAGCCACGGCGAGGCAAACCGGATCACTTTGAGTTCCTACTACCGATACCCTTTCGGTAGGTACTGTTATTAAAATTAATCACGAAGGCCGGTCTGCAAATTGCCGGACACGTGACTTAAACACTTGGAGTAAATAGGTTTATTTACTTACTGGAATATAGACCTTTATGTAGTTAAATAGGCTGCTTTCCTAATACAAAGGTACCGATACCTATAAAATACCTACAAGTGATAAAACTCAAATGTAGTAGGTACCTAGGTAGGAAATCAGGCTGGATGCGTCTTGGGTAGTGACAATCCTGGAAGTCACACTAGTCTTATCAAGGAGTTTCGTGTTATTGGGTTATAGGTTGATGCTTAAAGGCACTCGCTTCATGTAGGTACAGACGCCAGCACATCAAGCTACCCTGCACCTTGCTACCTTGAATCTTATGCTTTAGCACAATAAAGTTAAAAATCTATTACAGAAATTTGACAGACTGTACCTAGTAGCTTGATGTGCTGGCGTCTGTTATAGAATACTGGTAAAGGTAATCAACTGCATCCGGTTAGACTTGAAGCCGAGCCCAATATAGTTGCGAAAAGGCTAGCAGATGATGATGTCCAGGCAGTGATGACCGGTGTAAAGTTAGGCTGTGACTGAGTGGCGTCCGAGAACTAAATGCAGGAGTGTCAGTCCTCAGGTAGCTTGAGGGATGGACAATACCTATTGTTGCTAACATAAATGAGTCTGGCACACACTAGAGGCCAATGGCCAGCAGAGAGTGAAGTCGGACTATAAACGATGATGATAACTTAGAGAAGTAGGTAGATACTTAAGCTAATTAAGAAAAGTCGGCCTATCGTGCCTATGGACACCATCACCATAGGTGGGTTATAACGTAATAGGCCCTAATTGTTTCAAATGGGTAGCTGTAGGTATTTCGATCTTCAACCTTCGATAAAGTCCACAACACAACAACGTTTTGAGTCGTCCGAATGAAATCCATCTCGTGGAGTATTTTTAAGGTCTCCAGAAACCTCAGAAGTCTGGATCATACGAACAAAACCACAGACATTGACCAAATATGTGCAAAAAAAGAGCTACATTTAGACGGCCTCCAGTCAACTCCTCTAAGGTCAATGACCATAAATCGTTGAAAAAACATGTCGTACCTATGTAATGTCACGACATACACGGCTATATTTTGCAACCGGACTATATAAAATATCAACAAGTGCACTTGCTTTATGTCATGAAATGATGACAGATTATTAATGCCTTTCGTCTGATTTAGAACGAGCTTAAAAAATGCCAGCGATTTTATTAGATCGTGTAGCGTTTAGCTCAGTAGGTGCCTAATCTACTTAGCCTTGATCATAAAACTTTATCACAATGCTTGTACCTGCTTCTTTATGGTAGGTACCCCTTGTCTCTGGTGTGTAATACCTACAGACATTCTTCTACTTAGGACTTGCTATAATTAGTGGCAACCCTTGTTACCTTGTGGGTATCCCGAGAAATTTAAATTTTCTTACGTTTTTTTGCAACTTGCAGGTCAGTGTCAGGTTGAATGTTGATCGAAATATGATTTGCGACTATAACAAGAATGTATTTACAGAATTATAAATATTAAAATCATCAATACAACCCTCTAAATTCATATAGGTACCTAACCCTATTGAATCACTATTTCATGAAATATCAATCAATAGGGTTATAGGAACATAAATTGCAAAAAACGTACGAATTTCGCGGGCTATTCTGGCGCTACCCTTTCCCCTTAATCCAAAAATTGCACGCCCCTCCACTTAAATTTCTGTACAAACATTTGATAGGTATGTATGCAACAAGCAGTGGTGGGCGTACGATCTCTACGTAGGTACCTATAGATAGACTGGTGCAATTACAATATTTTATCATCCCCCAGGGCCCAAAGTATAATGTTATGTTGCTGAGTCAATCTACAAAATTAAAACAAGTAGGTGCTTACCTATTACCTATCTCCTGGACAATATCACCGTGGTCTCCATCTGGTTGTAAAGAAATCCAATTAGAACAACATGCATAAATGCATTCATTTCGATAGTTACCTACATTATATCTACGTTCATGAAACTGCCGATTTACATCCAAGGTTCTTAAATTGGAACCAAAAACTTGATACATATTTATGTATTAGATATCTATTGAGGCAGAGAAGATTAACGACTTGCACTTACACAACAGCCCCGCAGCTTAAAGTTATTCTTATTCCTTTTCGGACTACATTGTTAGCAATATGGTTTAACATAACTGCATCACGCCCTGTATTTCAATAAAAGGCAGATTGATTTGCAGGGTCATTTTCATTCTATGTATAATATATAATTATGTCTGGGTCTCAGAACTCTCAGACCAAATAAAAAACCAAGACTGAGGGCTGTCAACAGTAAAGTGAAGCCGGTTTCGTAAACATGTGTGCACTGAGTGAGGTGTAATTAGATTGTACCTAAATGTGTGCTTGTGGGCGTGTATGCACAGAGCGGAGTTGTAGTTTTGGCATACTTCACTGTATCGTTCTCAGCGCTCTGTCTTGGTTTTTATTTGGTCTGAGGTATGGGTAGGTAGAGTAAAATAATAGGAACGAGACTTGATACAGAAATATTTTTTTCTATCTTCGTGAATTTGTCTACTTTCGTCTTCCTCGTGTCAATGGCACAATTTTTTATTTTAAGCAATGTGCTTCTTGGCAGGTCCTACTGGACCATAAGTCGTCTTCCAGAATATAAAAGGAGAAGCCGTGTAACCTATGGAATTTTCCATCGACAAAATTTTAAAACTTTCATACAAACTTTTATCCACCTAGCTCAGAAGTCGGGACTGGCTGCACATTGTCTGTCAGTGAGTGAAAGAATTAAGATTTCTAAGTAGGTAGAATAGGCCTCCAAAAATCTTTAACATCGTCGTAATTAACGTCATTAGGTATAGGCCAAGATGTCTGAATGTCCCAGGTTAATAAAAAAAAGAATGCAATGAACTTACTACCGGTCAAGGTCATGTGGAATCGATTGATGACGTTGATAAGTTACAGCCTAGCCAAATCTATATGCAGCAGTGGACATGTTGTGATAAGTAAGTTCCAACAAAATAAAACACGAATCACGACACATTGTAACTTTATTTGTCTTTTAATTGACAGACAGTTCACAAAAAGATACACAAAGAGTGGCTTACGATCTAACACAGTCACACAGATTATATAGATATTGTTCAAATAAATGGCATCAAAAACTAAAACTTCTAACAAAAATAACTCATCGATATTTTACTGTCGATGTCGTACAATTTATAAAACAAAATGATAAAAGTTAATAGGAAAACCATAACCAACCAACAATGACTTTTAAAAAAATATAACTACTGAATCCGTTGTCTTTGAGATCTAGTCTTTTATTTAAAAATCTAGTAACGAAAGGGTTTTGCACATTAATAACTTATTACTTTTTTGCTTTCGGAACCACCACTTTCTTTGCAGTATAAAACTTCTCCTCATGCCGTATTGTCTTCTCACAAAAAGGAAAACAAGACCCTGTAAATTCCTATCAACAAATAGGTGCCACGCCAAAAACATGTGCACCTAGCTTATATTAAATTTTGATGCAAAATTAAAAAGCAAAAATAATGGTAAAAGACTTTATATTTAACACCCTACAATTAGGCGTTTGTTAAGCATCAATTCAAAATTGTCAAATCGATTTTAAATCTCATTGATATGCTACAAAAGTTCACTTTAGCGTTAATAAAAAACAAAATATCGTCCGGTGTACATTGCCATTATTTTTAAACCTAAGTTATAATTATTACTTTGTGCGTGTAATTCTTAATAGTATGTTTATTTATCAAAAAAAATAAATATGCATCTAAGTGAATACTTGTATTTTTTGTTATTGACCCGAATAGATTTTTTGTTTTTTTTTCTAGAATTCGATTTAAAACAAAATTCTTAATCTATAGCAACAGCAATATACCCCAGCGATTGCAGTTTAATGGCACATATTTTAAGTTAGGCAATAAAACTAGACATTTTGAATGTCGTTACAACTCTCTAATCTCTCATTTTTATGCAACCATCACCCGTTTTAAGAACATTCTACCTCTACGTGATTACATATCACACGATTCCGAAGCACCAACCCCTTTGATCCTTATTACAAATATATCGACGGTGAAGAGGAAATAGGGTATAAGTGACAAAAAATGAAATGTTCAGGAAAGCCGTTCAAAGTATAAAATTTTTGAAAAACTGACGTATTTTATCATTTATGTTTTTTTTTGCTAGGGCATAAACGCCTTAAAAGTCATCGTAGAGCCATGGGAGTAAGCGCATTCGAAAGAGCGGAAAATTTTACGTAGGATGGCATATATAACTCATTTTTGACCAAAATGTCGCTTTTGCCCTACTTCCTTTTTACCGTCGATATGTATACTAGCCCAGAAGACTTTACCTTAAATGCTGATCTACTACTACGCTTTAAGTGTATTTCAATCGAAACAATACTACTATGAAAAAAAGTCATTCTGTCTTTGGCATTACTAGAACAGAAAACACTTTCTTCTTTCACGAGACCAACTGCGAATGAAACAATTAATTAAAACCAGCACGTGTGCAAAATAATCTTAAAATAACTAATTTTAACTTATCATCGTATCATTAAACCAGCAAAATTCTAATCCTTAAATAAACATAATATTCCTATTTACTAAGTTGCATGTGTACGCTGCGTTCGGTACGAATCGGAAAAATTCCGACCTAGTACAATTAATATGGATTGAGTAATATCGATCTAAGATCCACATTCATTCGTTTTTCTTGTGCCGTTTTATTTGTTCTATTGTTGTTCGAATTCCTAAAATGTAGTTACATATTTAGGACTACTCAAACTCAAACCATTTATTTCAATTAAACCATTTACAGGCACTTTTGAATTGTCAAGAAGTCGGTCAGTCAGAAAATATGAAGCTAGTTGCCCATTCCAAAGCGTAGGTTCCTATGGAGAAGAACGGGCAAGAAACTCCATGGACACTCTTTTAAATTATATTTTACAAAAATATTAGTTACATCATTAATGTTGAATTTATAATTATATGTGAGAACGATGTAATAAAATAAAAAAGACGTACGTGTTAAGAGCGTCCAGAGTACAGCAAATAGTACTTAACAAAAGAACAATCTAAAAAAAAAATTAAATAAGCCGAGGCAGCCAATTGATGACCAGCCCAAACTGACGGCGCCCGTTCACGAACATGACGCATGAACATACTCTGCACCTCATTGTCTCATATCGGATAAGCACCAAACGCAACGCAATATATCTTAATGAATTCACCCTAAGGGTACCTACACGTTCATATTGTAATATATCTATGTTACTAATTCACCCTAAGGGTACCTACACGTTCATATTGTATAGACAAATAAAAATATCTAAACTGTCACAAACGACAAGAGGTGGGAATCCAAAAATACTACAGTGACAGATGAAGCACTGGACAGTCAATCTAGCGAATCCCACACCTTTTGCCTTCTCTATAGAGACAGTACACGTCGATACTAAAAAAGCACATAGCAACGGGACTGCCGCAGTGCATCATCTACCTAAACGTCAACCTACAAAATTACTTTTTTTTTGATAATCTTGACTTATTCGCATTAATCCTCCAAAATCTCTTTACACGCAGCAAAAACGTCCACAAAGCCAATCGATAGTTCGATCAGCGCCGTTTGGACACGAATAAATCCTAGCGATCCCTAATCCTACAGTCAATCCTTGAATTATTTCTAACATCTTACTTTTTTAACCTAACATTCGTGTATGAACGATCAAAGACAACATTACAAAAAGTGGCCGTAGCCCTACGATATGGAATATAACAGTAATAAAGATAGACACCAAAATATTCAATATACTGAGTGGAATTTTGTAATGCGACCTGAAGGGAAAGTACTCTTAATACTGTAGATAGAAAATTTTACTCAAAGAAAATATTCCTTTATTTTTGAATAGGAAGAAAACTGCATTCAAAGATTTTCAAAAATTCGCTTGCCACACCCGGGAATCGAACCGACTAAAATCTGTAGAAATTACAACCTGTACTTTTATTGCATCGATCGTTAGGATCAATTATAAGGACGAAATCTCTCAAACGAACTTGATAAATTAAATGAGCCAAGTTAAAGCTCTTTAACTCAAAGATCCATCTGTTTACTTACGTTAGTAATTAATAATATTATCATTGACGTCATTTATCCATTAAAATTACAAATTACTATTACGATAAGGCGATTGCAATTTGCACGTGTTTGTAATGCAGACTCCTTTAGTTGAATTTTTTTTGTAAATAATTAAAATCATTTGAGATTTAATTTATCAAGTTTCTTAGAGAGATTTCATCCTTATAATTGATCCTAACGACCAATGCAATAAAAGTACAGGGTGTAATTTTTACAGATTTAATCGGTTTGATTCCCAGGTGTGGCAGGCGAATTTTTCGAAAATCTTAGAATGTAGTTTTCTTTCTATTCAAAAATAAAGGAATGTTTTCTTTGAGTAAAATTTTCTAATTAAGAGAGTACTTTTCCTTCAGGTGGCATTACAAAATTCCACCCTGTATACCACTACGTTAAATGTTTGTTCGATTTTAAGAATGGCATTGCCAACGGCCTAAATAGTAGTACTTCGACGACTTATAACTGTCAATAAACCTTCAAAAACACGCCTGTTTAGTCCACTATAATAAAATAGGGTCGTAAGAATTTTAAATCGGATTTGGCCAAAAAGCCCAACTTCAAAAATTTCGACAAAATAGACTTTCAGTCCATGCTTTGAAAAGGGAATACTAATGTTCAGCCTTGAGATACTTTTTTAATAAAGGCATCATCATAATCTAAAATCTCTTAATTAGCTGTACTTTTAAAGATATAAGATAATACAAATTTAATCCTCTGGTGCTCATTTGGCACAATCGTCATTGCTTTTTTTGTTTTCTTCGATACAAATATCACATTTGGGCTAACAACGTAAGATTTAACATGCCATTTTCAGTATCCATTGTATATTCCAGTTAGAAACTATTTATTTAATGTAAAGAGTCCTACAGACGACAAGCCCATGTTGTTATTTCGGAGGTTATATATTTTGTAATTTCATAAAAATAAAATTCGATGATAATTATCATAAACTCGTCTGTAGGCCGCTTTAGGTGCATTTAAACTACCTTATGAATATGTACTCTGTCTTAAAAAAAAGTTTGTACGTGAAAATACTTAATGAGGTACGATATGAATGGAGATTGGAAAGTGGTCCACAAGAGTAGAAATATACAATATAAATAATTATATGTGCAACTAATATTACTAAGATTTACGACTTAATATACGTTAGGAGTTGAACCGTACAAATATGTACAGAGGGCAGCACATCAAGCTACCCCAATCTGTCAAATTTTACAATTGAATAAGAACCTTATTCCTTTGTTATAAAGTTGAAAATCTATCAAAGAAATTTGACAGATTGGGGTAACTTGATGTGCTGGCCTCTGTGCTTACAGAAAAAAAGTTTTTTTTTTATTGAATATGACGTAACTTTATATACAAAGATAGAGTCTTCAATAAATAGGAATAAAATTGATTTTACTTTAGGGAGGGAATATCGGAAGGTATCTTAAAGGGGGATTGGACGGTTCATACTTAGAAAATAGGTATGAAAAGGTTATTCAATGTTTCGATTTGTAATTGCAGGATCCATAATAACTTTTTTAAAGTTACACCCTGTAACGATCACAGAAAATCAACTTATAGTAACTAATATTATTAATAATGGGGTTTCAAAAGCTGGCATGGTATTTTTGGAATGCAACAACGCATTAGTGTTTAGCAGTTCATGAGAACGGATGGGACATACGAAGTCAAATTATCGCATATCAAAAATATTTGGCGATTATATCGAGCTTGTGTGGGAAAATAAACTGATGTTGCCAATCTCAGTTATAGATTTAGCAAAATGCAATAAAATATTAAGATATTAATTTTGTTTTTAACGTACGTCAGCGGTTTAAAAATAGCCACATAGTATAAAGTCCTAAAATGAGATTACAATGACGTGACAAAAGCTGTTTGCATAAGGAGCTGTTAATAAATAGCTTTAAGCTGGATATTAAGGCTGTTAAAATTGGTCGAAATGTACTCGTATACAATGGCGGTAGAACCTAAAATAGTTACGTAGAATTTTTTAATTTTTTTTTTTGGTAATTTCCATTTTTTGTTAGTACTTATAAAATATTTAAACTAAAATGTACTTTTTGAGCAAACATTAACAATATATTCTAGGTGTTATGTGATACAACGGCTCGTGGACTCGTGGCACAAATGAAATTAAAAAAAAAAACGTAACGAACGAACAAACCAACCAACCAACCTCAACCTTTTATCTTATATAGGGAACGAACTGTGTTATGAAATTTTATCAAAATCTTGTGAAGACTCCGTTTTATCACTGAGGACCTCAATGCATTGTTATCATATTAACTAGTTAAGGCCGGCTAATGAGACACAATTAATTTTCTATTGTAATGTGCCACCAGTGGTACGCGCCGGAGCGATTAACAATTACCAAAACATCAATTCTTATTTAACATAGACTCAACAAACTACGAGTAACACTACTGATTAAAAATAGGCGTACATGAACACCAATAAGATTCCTATAGAATCACACAAAGGTATTTTTAGCATGGCCAGGATACTAGAGGCAGCTCATTTCTGACTTGCGGGATAGGAGGCAAGGCAGGGGTAACCATAAATGGTTGGTAACGATAAATACTCGTTGCGTTCAAGCAAACAAAAAGACCCGGGGGATCGTAAATGAATGTAGCATGGGCCAGTTTCATGAGGAGATTTAGATCATCCGATTTGGGCCAAAATGAAATTTCTATGGCAAACCTGAAATCAGTGCAGGAGCGTAAGCAGTAGAGTACTGGGCCATAGGTGGCTAAAACTGGAAAAAAAACAGGAAATTCTTTGCCACGACTCTTTGTGAAAGCGCCATCGAACACAAGCAAGACGCGACACGGCCGTTTGAAGAAGAACGTGTCATTGTCTTGGTTCCACGTTCACTAGGGAACAGATACTTGGTACGACAACTTGGTGTTGACGTTGACTTTAACAGCAAGCAGGCCTGGATTCTTGAGGGAATACCTGGAAATTAAAAAAGAACATTGCTGTAGTAAGCAGGCAAATATAATGTGGAGTATCTTAGGTAATTTTGCGTTCGATAAGTTCTGATTCTCATCGTCATCATCATCTGCCTAGCCATTTCCATACTATTTTGGGGTAGACTTCCAGTCCAACCGGATGCAGCTAAATACCAGTATTTTACATGGAGCGACTGCCTATCTGACCTCCACAACCCAGTTACTGAGTAATACGATACCCCTTGGTATAACTAGTTGTCAGAGTTTCGGGCTACTGACGACCAAAGATCCACGAATGACAGTCGGGACCAACGGCTTAACATGCTTTCCGAGGCACGGAGAGGGCTCGATGTGTAAAGATGGTCACCCATCCACGAACCAACCGCGGCAAGCGTAGCTTAACCTGATCGATCGACCAGTGTGGCTGTTATTAGCCACGAGTCCCCCTGCTGATTCCGAGCCTAATTTGAATAAATGACTTTTGATTTTGCTGGTAGACACAGATAAGGTTCAGTTGACGCGTGGTAAAAATCGGTATTAATTCCGACATCTTGTTTTTTTTCAATACATTTCACAAAAAAAAATCGCATTAATGTTTACCAACAGCGCCCCCCCCCCCCTGTCAACGTCATTGGAGCGCCAAGAAATCGTTGTGGCAGTTTAGAGCCCAAATTCACTTATTAGCTAACACACGTTTGCATAAATAGTTGAGATTTTTTAGAATACGAATCGATAGAATTTTATAATTCTTTTATTTACTTTGCTCAAATAAATAAAATATAAAAGAATTAAGTATCAAATTCTATCGATTCGTATTCCAAAAAATCTCAACCATTTATGCAAAGGTGTGTCAGCTAATTGCTATAACTGACTGTACTTAATGTCGAGACTTTTCTAGACTTGTTTGAATAGTCGAATGTAATTAATTTGCCAATTTTGACAAGAGCTCCCAGTAGTTTAACTGAAACTTAATCACTTAGGTTGAAACTATTTCATTTTCACATTGGTGTTAAAGCAAAAATAGACCTTGACGTTAGCTTGTCTTGGCAAAACAAAATAAACTTTGTATGAATCAAAATAAGGATAATTCATTATTATATATCATACTGCCAATTTGAATACGGGAAAACCGCAGACTAAATTCAAAGACTACAAACAAAAATCTGTTTAATAATTAGGTTTAATATTTTAATTCTGACTGCCGAGATAAAAACTAACAGTATAGTTTGGGGATCACTGGCAATATTCATTGTGTAAAATACCTGTAGGTAATAAATAATAATAATCGTACTGTTAAGTGGTAATCATAAAAATGTACGATGGGATGGCAACCCAACACGACCAGAGAAAGATCAGGCGCAGGGCCAGTGACATGCTTTCCGAAATCACTATGGGAGTGAGGGAAGACAGAATGCACTTGTGTCACACACCTGTGCACTATATCGCTCACCTAGTAATATATTGGCACATCTACGTTTTTCACATTTTAAAGAAACGAGGATCAAAGATTTTACATAAAATGTTAAAAATTGATTTATGGGTTTATATTACGTTTTTTTACTATTTTATGGGTTTGATTACTAGTATAGCGTTGTGCCGTTTTACCACTTTTTTAAATTATGCACTTTTGAACACTTATACGGTAAAAACTCAATTTCACATTTTTTGTAGATGTGCCGATATATTACTAGGTGAGCGATATCTCCCGCGCTGAAGGCTAATCTCCGCTCACATTGGCCGCCATGGCCGAAATTCGGTCTGGAGGACTAATATTATTATAAGAATGTTATTCATCCATGTACAGATGCCATCACATCAAGCTACCCGAAACTGTCAAATTTACCCAATCAACTTTAAACCTTATGCTTTAGCGATAAAGTTGAAAATCTATTAAAGAAATTTGACAGATTGTAGTGGCATCTGTAACAGTCTAATGTCTAGTATGTAATTTATTACCAGGAAAATAATTATATTTCTAATTACGTACCCAAGGCCCCTCTGCTTGAGGCGTTCAATGGTGGCTGGTTTTATGCGAGCACGTCCCTGACTATGGCTGCCTCGTCCTGTGATGAAGAACAGCATCTGATTGCGGGTATTGCCGGCTTCGCGGAGCTTCGAAATGTGCGCGTCTATGAACACGTCCAATGATTCCTTTGCTTCCTTCACGCGCAAGTAGTGCAAGTCGATGGTAGTGCAGTCAGGATTGTTCGTAGCGTGAAACTGGAAATTTAGATATGAAAGTTAGTTTTGCATTTTTTTTTTAAGTTCTGTTAATAATAGAAAAAGAATATTTTTTATATATTTATGCAAGAGTACGAGTGCAAAAAGTATGTAACGACTTAAAAACTATGTAAGGGCGGCCGTACACGGACTGCTTCAAGCAGTTGAGACCGACTGCTTGAAGCCGCGACCGCGCGGTGAACTATGAAGCGGTCGCGACTGCTCGAGCAGTCGTGTGTACGGGAGCGAATGAATGACTATAGTTCACCGCGCGGTCGCGGCTCAAGCAGTCGGTCTCAACTGCTTGAAGCAGGCCGTGTACGGCCGCCCTAAACTTATACAAACTTAATAACTAGTAATTTTATTACGTCCAATAGATGTCAAAGTCAAATCATTTATTTCAAAGAGGCACATGAAAAAAAGCAGGGACTAAGAAACACTTTCATAAAGGTTACAGAATTTTATTTGTTACATATTGAATTGATAACAGAATCAAATCTTTCCTTATAAATTTGTTTTTCAATGTGTTAACCCAAAACAATTTTAAAAGTGTAATATTTATATATCTGTAGCCGATTTAAAAGTGTAAACAGTGTTAATAAGTGTAAGCGGCAAACGCGACGTTGCCAAAATAGCCTCAATCCCGAAAGGATTTCAAGAACACAAAAAAAATTACTGCAGTTCTGCACTTACTTGCATCAGAGATGCCACAGCCAACCCATTGGCATACTCATACTTTTGCTTATGAAAGTTAGCGAGCTCGGAGTAATAATTGGCAACTTGAGTCATGCCACGACGAATGCAGTCTTGTGCCTTTTGGTAGTTCCTGTAATACAAACTTAAGTTTTTTTTTTTGCGTGACTTAAATCCAGAAGCGAAAATATTTTAGCTCGATAAGATAATGATAGCAGTGGACCTAATTAGTCAAACTAAAGCCCTCTCTCCTACTCTGCTTACCAGACAGGGTCAATGATCATGCCTTTGTAAAACTTACCACCTTAGTTCAGACGCACAAAGGATTTCACCTAATCTATCTAACTAGCCTGTACTGTGCCACTGCAGGGCAAATGCCTCCCTTTTCCACACAATTCTGTCTTTTGCGAGTGCCGGCCAGTCCCTACGATAGGAGTCAAGCTCGTCCCGCCATCTTCCTCTTGGCCTGCCGCGATGGCGTCGTGCGTTTAGTGGGACCCAATCGGTGGTTCTCTTAGCCCAATTGAGATCTGACATGCGGCAAACATCGTCCCACTTAAGTTTAGCCGAGGTTATTTTGTAACCTATATACGAAAACAGGACGGCACCCACTAACTAGGGAAACTTTATGCTTGTGCTATAAGTATATTATACTAGCTTCTGTTCGCGTGAAATTTCTTGTTGCCCCGACCCACCCCATCGCATCGCATCGCAACGCCTACCCGCGCTAGTACTTCGTTTTCGCTTAACGTTCTTTTTGTCTTTTCCTCGGTTCTTAAAGGTCATAGCGTGTAATTAAGTAGAAACATAATATTGGGCTATCAAATGCAAAAATATATTTTCAAATCCGACCTGTAGTTAAAGAGATTAGCGCGTTCAGACAAACAAACAAACTTCAGCTTTATTATTAGTATAAACCCCACAAGACCTGATACTATGACAACTGACACACCTTATAACGGATTGAGGTGGGTGCACCACTGGGCGCATACCAAGCATGACTAAACAAAAGCATATCACAAAAGATGCTGAAGGTCAGTAAATGGACATATCGCAACATAAAAAAAAATATTAGTATAGATGACCTTGCCATGTAATCTAGTCCTAGTCTTCAATAATAAAACTTCATAATTTTTATCAGTTTCTAATACTTATCTACTTACAGATTCCGACGAGCAAGATGGTTGTCAGCCTCTTCACGATAAGCTTCCACGGTGGCCATGTCCACCTTTTCACCCTTGGACAGCAATGGCCAATCTGACTCAGACAGTTCCTGCAAAATATTTAAACAAATTATTTTTAAAATGAAAAACGTTTGACGTTATTACATTCCAATTACAACCTTAAAAATATGCAAATTAAGTTAACTTTAGGTAAAAAAAAAAAAATTATGACATGAAACAATTATTGTAGTTGCAACAGAAACGAAACTTTATTTTAAAGTGGTTAAGGTAAGAAATACCAGTATATTTTTACTTCGAGAAAACAGTAACTGATTATATTATATATCCATACTAATATTATAAATGTGAAAGTGTGTCTGAGTTACCTCTTCACGCTTACTGAACCGATTTAGATGAAATAAGGTATAGAGATAGTTTAGAGTCCCGGGAAAGGACATAGGATAGTTTTTATGCCGATATTCCCACGGGAAACTTATGCGGGTGAAACTGTGGGGCGCTGCTATTTACTTATAAGTATCACGATGAGTCAACAGTATGAAGTATTATTATTAATTACTATGACTCAACTCTGCTTTAAGATAACATTGTTTTCCTATCATAATCGTCGGCAATTCGAGTGCATTAATAAATCTGTGGTCAACTCGTATGATTATGACATTTCACGAACACGCCGTAGTAAATTGCAAGGACTGTACCTTTTTCTGCTCCTCCATTATCTTTTCCTTGAGTTTCATTTCCTCCGTTAATACGAATTTGTTAATCCCATTTTCTTGTTCCAGTACGTCATTGCGGCCAGTAGACATCAGCAGGACCTATTCATAAACCAAAAACATGAATTCATTATTACAAGCTTTTATTTAACTTGCAAGTATGTATGTAAAGTATGTATGTATGTTTGTTCGAGTGGAATCTTGCAACCCAATTTTGAAGCAGATATCTTCAACCAATTGAGCTGATATTTTGTATACACGTTTAGTTTGGATGACAATGCATGGTTAGCTCTGTGACGTTGTAAATCCAACATGGCGGAAAACCCAAGATGGCGGACTAGTTATTTTTAATGCACTTCTATAAATATGGGTATCAAATGAAAGGGCTTGCTGAGAATGACTAAACTAAAAAGTAAAAAATAAATTAAATGTATTTTTAACAACCTTTTATTTATTTTATTATAAGAATATGATTATTATGTAATTATTTTGTTGTAAAAGAGCAATGAAAATTGACTAGAAGGTAAGTCGCCACATGACTGCTGGTCTACCGGATTTTTTTATAACCGGTTTCAAATTTTTACAGGATGTTCTACCCATGAATATGAACAATTTTCACTATGAGACGAACTCTCAAAATCACGAAAAAAAAATCTGCTGTTTAATACAAAAGTTCAATACCTACTTAACATGATCCTCCGTTATGTCGAAAATACTGCAGCATTAATTTTGAAATAAATATATGGTAAAGTTGAGGATTAATGTAAGGTACTATGTTTGACGAAAACACGATTCCATAAAATTTTCTCGATAGAAAAAAAATCCAGTTACCTCGAAACTGAACAATAAACCGCTGGTATTAAAAAAATACTTCAAATTTGATCAGGAAACTTTGTAAGTAAACTAACTATAAAGCAGCGACTATGCTTTTTTTTTACAATTATTTTCGCCGTAAAAAGCAAAAACCTTAACTATTGGCGCTACCTGCCGCCCAGCACCGCACTTTGTCTCGCTCACACTTAGTCCGCGAGCAGTATCGTGCGAGCGAGACAAAGAATGAATTTTAGCTGAGGTAGTATGGGCTCTTAACCAAAATGTATGAAACTGCTGATTTGTTTTTCTGGTTTCAGAGTTGGTCCCATAGTAAAAGTTGTTGTTGTTAATTAATTTGCACTATGAAAAACGTCCTTATACTGCTACGACATAAAAACGATTTTTCTAAAGCACTGTCATGTCAAATTGTTACCGCTGTGCGGTTGGCTGTGCAACTGGAGGGCGCAAACTGTGCCGCCCAAACAACCATCAAATAAACTAAATAATATACATATACTGTTAATTTCAGTTAATCGACAAGGTTAATTACTAATCATGTAAAAAATGCATAATTACCTCAACCGTAGCATTGAAATTATTGTTATGAGCCATTAGCAACTCGGTCAGGGTGTCCTTATCAACGTCAGGGAACAAGTTGTACAGTTTGTCCCTGGTCATCTTAGCTGCCAAATCAGTTGGCATATTGTTGCGCCATTCAGCCACATCTTTCTGGTAAATGGCAAACGCCATATCCATGTCCATGATTTCTTTGAAGTCAGGAACCTCTGGTTCTTTGCCGGCCAGAGATAACTCCGCCTCCTTCATCGCGATTTGTCTAGATCAGAGCAAAATATCTATGAAGACACAGCAAAGAGAGTTATAAGTCTAAAATCGTCAACCCGTCTTGAACATGCGTATAGTGTTCAAGTTCAAGGCACGAGCAGCCTTCGTGTATGAGAAGAGCCCTTTTCCTTGCAATGAGACGATAACAGTGTGGTATTACTGCAGCAGACATTGGATAACACGATGCTAATTACGACAAAAGCCGCGCCTTAAATCTCCGAAGGTTTAGTCTAAGGCTCAATTCCGAAACAGATCTGCAGGGATTGTTTGAAAACCCAAAGACAAATGCGGACTCGTCAGAGGGATATAAAAACCAGCCTTCGAGCTTAGATCGTCCGCTGCGTGAGGCAGACGTCCGCGACGGAGGCGGTGCGATTCGTCCGTCAGGATGACATGCATATACATATCAGACAATCTTAATAACTGCCACAAAACTGACTAGGTCGTAATCAACAGAAGCTGACTATAATCGGCTGTATATTATCTACAATGTTTCAAATTAGTTCTTTAAATTATTAATATTTTTTTCTCACCTTGCGAAATCCTCGTCCTGCTGCAACATTTCTGCAGTTTTTTTCGCATGCTCGTCGAGCTGAAACGTCAATGATTCCATCCATATAGCATTGATTTCATTCAACCTAGACATTGGGATGCTAATTCTAGGCACAATGTAATTTGGGTATTGCATATCCTGTCTGCCAAACTTTTCATCTAACTCTGCTATGAAAGCGCTCCCCAAATTAATCGTAACCATAACATCATCTTCAAATTCGCTAACAGAATCATCCTCGTCGTCACTTATATCTATGTTGTTGCTAATGTAGTTAGATACAAATGGTGCAGCTTCAGCCGACAACCCTGTAGTTTCAAGTTTCTCACAGTTGTTCTCACTTAGATCTGGCTCTCCACGGCGTATCTTCCTTATCTTGAGGCAATGTTTCGAATAATGATTATCTGCAATGACCACATTCTGCTCAATCTGGCGTTTCATTTGAATTGTTTCTTCGGACATTGTAACATCACGTTTCTTCTTCTGGGACTGAGAACCGTTCGCCGGTACTGATAATTTCTCATCTATAGGTGTAGTGTTTACTGCATCTCGTGTAGCTACATCAGGTATAATATGGTAATTAGCCAAACATGCACATTGTTCCATGCTTTCTTCTTCTGGATCTGATAGTTCTTCAGTCTCAACAGTTTTGAACTGATTGTTGTTCATTCCATCAAGTACAATTTCCACACTCCAATTTACATCACCGCAACATTTATCGAAAATGTCCCGTAGATCCGAACGCGCGATGTTCTTGAATAGCTTTCTAAAAGCAATGAAATGTTTTTCTTCGTTTGGACACCTATAGGCATTTGTGATGATAACTTCATTAGTCATGCTGCTTTTATCGAGCATCCGTTTTTGTGGGATCTTTTCACGGTTAAATGATACATGAAATTGATTGATGTTTCGTGATGTGGCAGTGATAACTTTGTATTTACCGTTAAGATTTGTATCTCCAATTTCCCAACATGTGCCGCTGGATGTTGTTTCAATGGGAACCTCTTGGTTAGCAACAGAAGCCGACGTTTCAGATGAATCACCCCATGACGGCATATACATTGATATTTTACTCCAATCCTCACATTCATTTACGTTTTTCATCAAAGATCCCGCAGAGTTCAGTGATGGAGTTACAGGAGGAGACAAATTAGATTTTCTTTGTGGTTTTGCATTAGGCAAAGAAGTAGTAATAGTAGCATTTGCAGGTATTTTTGAAGTTACTTTTGAGGTAGATCCTTTTACTAAACTTTGATCTTCAGTATCCCAATTGTCACCATTGTCCCATTCTTTTTCTACTTTCTCAATTTCTTCAAGCTTCTTCCGAGCTTCTACAAACAATTTGAGCTTAACTTGTTCTTCATATGTCAAATCATCATTCTGATCAATTAGAAATAAATCTGTATTCTCTTCCTTGTTGACTTGTGGGTTCAAGTAATCATTTTGCTGTTCTGGATTGGCGATTGTAAATGCTTGCTGCGTTTGAACGTTCACTGTTGATATTGACGACCGAAAAAACTGACTGTTAGCAACAGTTTTTGAAGTAGTAGACGTAGCGGTGTGTTCTTTAACGATAGCATCAGGCTTCGGAGCTGACTCTTCTTTAACGATTGGAGGAGCTGTCCGCTTTACGGGAGGAACCTTATCAGCTGGATATGCTAAACCATATGTACGTCTCAAAGTATCACCAGTTATACCATCACGATAATTTTCCAGCATTCTCTTAATGATAGCTAAAGGCACATTGTGCGTGTTTTTCCTGACTAGCTGATTAGCTTTTTTTGCCCATGGCGTTTTTGGTTCCACCACTTCAATAATGTAGCCATTCTTGACTCCTTCTCTTAAATAAGGTTCCATTTCCCACAGCTCAATGTTAGTGTTGTCGATAATGACAGGGCTCAATCCCACTGCGCAAGCATTTCTAGCTCTGGTTTGGTTCCATGAATGTGCTTCTGACAGTTTATACCTTTCATACTGGTATTGACCCCTGACCATGAAATAGTCATCCGTTGTCAAAATATGGATTTTATCATTGTTGGGACTAGCGCCAACCATCATGTCTACTAATTGTCGGGCCAAATACGACTTTCCGCTACCAGGCATACCCCGCATGAGAATCAATGTTCTGTTGCCTTGATTATGGTTGGTTATGATTTCTTTGACTTGATCAGTCCAGAAGCCAGCAATAGGTTGGGTTGTCTTTTGGGTGGTTTTCGGTATAGCACCAGTATTCTGTGGTGGTTGAGCAGCAGAAGAAGCATATGAAATTGTAGGTTGAATAGGTTGGTTGGTTATTGAAGGTTGAAAAGGTTGGCTGGTTATTGAAAGTTGAGCAAGTTGGTCGGTTGTTGAAGGTTGGAATGGAGAGCTGGTTGTAGAAAGTTGAATGGGTTGGTTGGTTGAAGAAGGTTGCGTAGTTTGTATGGATGTCATATTTTGATTTGTTGCAGTTGATTCTTGCTCTTCTATTATTACATTGCCATCGTTTGTCATATTCATTATTGCATCCACAGAGAGGTTCACTAGGAATAAAAACATAATTTATAAAAAATGTGGAAGGACATACAGGTGGTTTGTAACAATGTACAAATAAAGAGTATTCCATCAAAGGAGGTATGATAATTTTGATGATAAATGAAAGAGCAAGTAGAAAAGATTGAGTGGATTGAGCAGAATGTGTTTACGATTGACAACAATACAGAAAAATTGGCAACAGGCCATGATTTAAGAGTAAAGATAAAAACAGTGACTTTTTCTATAAACCGTTTTGGGCTGGTGTAGCAAAAAAAGAGGTAAAGAACAGTCTACGCCTTCCCATCTATTTGATACAAAAATAATAACAAACAGACACTTCAATTTTTTTTTATAACAGCTTTTTACTTAATGCATATGAAAGTATGTACGCATCTCTTTCTTTTTTGTCTATCTGTTGGTTCCGGCTAATCTCCCAAACAGCTCGGTCGATTTTGACGGGACTTTCACTGGCAGATATCTGATGTTATAAGGAGTAACTTATGCTAATTTTATTATAGAAAAAGAATTAGGGAACCGCGCAAAAAAAATTAAAACCCATGAAATCCAATTTGTGTTCCGACATGCACACGAACGAAGTCGCGGGCACAGCTAGTTTACTATAATGCAGTTTACCATTCATAATAGAGTTACCTCCATAGTAACTAGCATGACTAGTAAAACTAGTTTTTTTTTTTTATTCAAGCAAGTTAGAGCAAGAACTCTAAAGCTGATGAAATATTTAATACAGAATATGTTGGCAAAAATTAGGCTATTGGCAAAGTAAGGTCACAACACGAATGAATAATAAGCACAGATAATTACTTTAAGTGCCCTAACAAGAGCCATTTAAATGCAATAAGTAAATGATTTGTTTGCAGCAAGCATAATAGTTATTAGCAAGGGATTTCCCCATAATTATCACAGACTATGGTCAGGGGATTTCCCCAGAACTATGACAGACTTTGGTTACTTTAAGTTAAGGTGAATGCGCAGTTGTACATCTTTCTAAGTTACTAAAAGTAACTTAAAGAGATTTATTAATGATTCTAATGACTATAATTCTGTAAATACATATATATTATAGACGCGAATCATATTTTGATCAAGATAAAAGCTGACACTGACCTGCAAATTGCAAAAAACTCAAGAAAATTTGAATTTCGCGGTCTACCACTGCGCATTCAACTTAAGGGATTCCCCTAACATATAGGTACTCAGTCTTAAGTATTTCATTACTATTTCCTCCCATTATAAAAACAAATAATAGCTCTCATGAAATGAACTGTAAATAGGTATCTGAATGTTTAATTGAATTAAGATAATTTCAATTAACTTTAATGTATTGTTCTAACATTCTTTATGGATGTGGTACAATTATGCATAGGCATAATTAAACTACATTACTAATACAATTAACAATACTTAATAATGTAAATTAATCATTTTGCTGTGGATTATAAGTATTGTTATTATTTTACTTTGTTGTTAATAAATAATATTGATGATGTAATATAGTAATCTTAAATTGAGTAGGTATTTTTTATTATCATTTTAAATTTAGGTTTTGTAAGCTTTTAATTGTGTTCTAAGGGTAGTACAGAGGCCAGCACATCAAGCTACCCCAATCTGTCAAATTTCTTTGATAGATTTTCAACTTTACCACAAAGGAATAAGGTTCATATTCAATATGTGCTGGCCTCTGTACATGGACATTGTCAGAAAGCACAAAATTCCTTTGGTCAAAATGTTTTTGAACAAGCATAATCAGCCTCTATTGTTCTCGCTGCTAGGACACAGGCCTCCTCTCTTCGAGGGAGGGAGTGGGCTGTAATCTAACACGCGGGCCCAGTGTGGGTTGGTAGATGTCACGTCTTCGAATTTTTGGTTCTAGGACATGTTGCTTTCCTCACAAAGTTTTCCTTCACCGCCTTGAGAGCAGTGATGTTGAAATTATTTACACAAAGTAAAGCACCTGCCTGGGTTCGAACCCACGACGTACAACTCGTAAGTCGGAGCCGCCACCACTGGGCCAAAACTGCTCCCAAGTGAACAAGCACAGTGCAGTTCAAATCAAATGACTATGATTTGTTCCCAAAGAAATGATTGGGCTACAATGACTTTGTCACAACTAAACAACTGAAATTATGTTTTGTTTGCTAATGCTTGCTAATGAAGACTCGTGATGCAGACATACTTTTAAATAGTCAGTTAACATAATTATTGTTCTAGTTGTGTTTATTTCTAGTACCTGTGTTGTTACAGGAGTAAGTACTACATGTGAAACAAGGATGGCTTATTCTATATTTATTCTATTTGCTATTCTTAAATAATTATTACAAGTAAGCTATATTAAAATTATTATTCTAAATCATATAGGGTGAACTAACTCCAAAAACGTTGATTCATGCTATTAGTTTAATAGAGTTATATGAGGGTAGGAGGCTTTCATTTACATTTTTTTTTTATTTGCAAATCATCAACTGCCTAGCCTTTTCCCAACTATGTTGGGGTCGGCTTCCAGTCTAACCAGATGCAGCTGAATACCAGTATTTTACATGGAGCGACTGCTTATCTGACCTCCACTACCCCTTTACTAATACGACACCCCTTGTAAGACTGGTTGTCAGACTTTCGGGCTTCTGACGATCGGTAACGACTGTCAAAGATCCACGAATGACAGTTGGGACCAACGGCTTAACGTGCTTTCCGAGGCACGGATGGGTCTTAATATGTACCTAATATGGCCACCCATCTACGGGGCAACCGCTTCAAGAGTTGCTTAACCAGATCGACCTCCACAACTCAGTTACTGGGTAATACGATACCACTTGGTAAGCCTGGTTGTCAGACTTTCGGGCTTCTGACTACCCGTAACGAATGTCAAATATCCACGAATGACAGTCGGGACCAACGGCTTAACGTGCTTTCCGAGGCACGGAGGAGTCTCGGTATGTAAAGATGGTCACCCATCCACAGACCAACCGCGGTAAGCGTAGCTTAACCTGAACAAATAAAAAGTGTTAGTAAAGTGCTAGCTGAGCATGAGCATTGGATAAATCTTTTAATATTACATTTCAAAAGCATCACAAGGTCTTAATTTATTTAAAAAACCTTTTTTCACCACTAAGTATTAACAAATATACATCACAACAGACAAGATAGGCACAGCAGATAATAAAAGATTATAAACACCCTAACACCAGATTTTTCATGCATATTAAAGCACCAAGCGAGAAAAAAAAATTAAATACTTATTCAGATAAACTTGTTACTAGTACTAAAGAGTTACAATTCAATACTCTTTTTGTAACTGGGTAAGGCTGTAGATTTTGCCACTTAGTAACATAGAGTAACATAGAAACTTCTATGTTACGGTAATATAGAAGTAACGCGAAAGTAATGCATAATGTTTGTAAGGCCAATTCCACAACGCACTATTTTTAGATGATGCTTTTTTTGCATATTTTGCTTTGTCCCGATCTTCCTTCCATTTTTGACGTAATTTTTGTTTGAACTCCTCAGTATAGTTACTCTTTTTTTTTGCATAATAACGTGCAGATCTTTCTTTGGCCTTCTTTTGTGTTTCTGCATACTTTTGGGGATTTTCAGTTTTTAACCTATTGCGATATTTTTTCTGCTTTTCAGCTGCTGTCAACGGCGCCATCTGTGACAATGTTTATATTGATTTATCATTATCAGTATCGGAACCACAGAATTTATTTTTTATACAGAAACGCTCTGAATACACCTAACCTAAACATAAAAAGTAAAAACAGACTTCAACAAAGAACGTGGTATACAGTTACGTTTGGTTTATTTTTTAGAAAGAGATTGTGCTGATTTCCAACACTGGGGGCACAAGATTCGGTGCGGCGCCGTGTGTACCAATCGGCGGGCGCATGAGCGACACCGCCCCACTCGTACAGCCCGCCGATTGGTACACGCGACGCCGCACGCCGCACCGCTGCTGCAACACATCGTGTGCCCCTAGTAAGTCTTTTTGAAGTCGTTTTTTTACTTTTTTTTTCCACTCAAAGGCTCAAAAACATAGTTAAAATCCTTTTTTTTCTATTTTTATGTAGGTCCGAACTCCAATATTATGATACTGGGATCTAACTAGTTAGTCGAAGGAGATGTGCCGGAGCAACTAATTCTAACATTTAACATATTTTTTTTGCATTTTGCAGGGTAGTTTATTTTAATGATTATAGTAAAGCCATTTTTGTGACGATTGCTAATCATATTTTAATGAACATAGAATCAGGCACTGATCTACAAAATGCAAAAAAAAAATTAAGAGGGAAGTTCTTAAGAAATAAAAAGAAAGCACAAAATGTTTTCGAAATTTCTAAAAATACACCGCACTGAATCACACAAAAAAAAACAATTAAGAAAAAATGTTTAAAATTTAGAATTTAGAAATAGTGAAGGTCGATTTAGCTGTTTTTGAGAGATTTAAACAATTTTTTTTCTCGAAAAGACAAGGTAAACCCGATACTGCAAAAAAATCGGAAAATTACCGAAAAAAAAAAACGAAAAATCCTTATCCCGCACCGTTTCCGAGTTATGAGCCTTTTACTTTTTTTAATTTTATATAAACGATTTATATTTCCGAAGTGGTAGCTCGGATGAGATTGTTTTCGGGAAAGAAATTGTTTCTCTACTCAAAGCCATGAGGTCATGCAAAAACTTCGAAAAAAAAAACATCAAAAATTATCTAAGTGTCGGTCGTCGTCGTCTTTCAGCTAGAGTATTCTTAGGGGCAGAGGGTCTTAGTCAAATTAAAATATTAGTCGCTCAAGTGAGCGAGCAAAGCGAGCGAAGGGCACCCCGAGGTTAGGTTAGGTTACTTTAAACCCTTTTCACAGAAATAGGGGCCCCGCGAAGCGGGGAAGGGGGGGGGGGGGAGAAATCATCATATGATCTCCCTCGCCCTTGGGTGGGGCGTGGGAGTATGTCAGACTTTTACTGACTAAACAACCCATTCCTTCCTTGCCCATAGTACCGGGACCAGGCTTTACTTTCGTAACCAAGGCCAGCCCCGGTAGGCTTCGACCCCGCAGGGCCCCTACAAACTCCAACTCTCTGAGGCGCGCGGGAACGATGAGCGCCGTAGACGGCTTGGGCTCGGTCCGGGCTGTTACCGGACGACCGGGCGGCGAGCTACCCATTGCTCGCCGCCCGCAAGCCCGCCCCTACGGGCTTTTACCATATGGTAATTAAAGTACTGTGTTTTGAATTTCGTTAAACAATCTAAACCAATACATAAAAAAGTATCGTTAAGGAATTTTTACCTGCTTAGAAAATGAAAAAAAAAATACCCGCAGTAAATCAAACATTTACTGAGCGGATTTTTCATTATTCTACACGGCCATTAGGTACTTTGAAAAAAAAGTACTTACTTATATTTTTTGCAAGGTTTTTATGTCAACAAAAAATATATAATTTACTTAATAAATTACATTATGCACAAACCTTTACAACAGTAAAACGTTACGTAACATACTATCAACGTTACCAGTAACACCGAAGCTACATATTATTCAAGGTTATAAATTGTCATAACTCGACATCAAAGTGATTAAACATAGACAAATTACGACGCACTTATTAGTTACTCGTGCATAATGATACATAAGATGTGTACAATAAAAACTGTTATTTACCTTTAAAATCACCAAACTTCACAATTAACATTCACTGCCGAAACACACGTGTGCACCTTTGACAGACTCCAGAGACAACAAGATGGCATCCTTTTTTTTTAATACTTTGCCTGAATACTTGATGTTGCCAGTGCAAGTACAAAACTCTACCAACTATTTTCAATGCTTTTTAAAGGAAAAGTTTTGGTAACATACAAAGTAGTAACATAGAAGCAAAATTTGGAATATTAAAGTTTGAAAAGTAATAAAGCTATAAAAAACGCGTTTTTAATGACACAAATGGCACGATGTAGAGCGTAACTTTGGAACTCCTCATATAGTCACAATTAATAAAAAATTAGAAAATGAAAAAATATATAGTGTTAGAATGCAAAAAAGACAGCATACTTTTCGTTAAATTTGTCTGAATGAATTTAACTTGTTATATTTTTTTAAACATTCAACTTATATCATTTTAAGAATAGGATGTAAAGAGTTTACAATATTCGTAATTGAATTATAAAACTTTCATTGCCATTTACCCATGATCTTGTTTTTTTATTGACAATCAAACATTGACAATATTTTTTTCTTCAAAAAGTGGCAAAATCTACGGCCTTACCCAACTTCACATTCAATCAGTTTCTTCGTTGTTCAAGTAACCTGTGAACTATTGATTACCCCTTCACAAGGCTTATAACTCAAAGAAAACAACCCCTTCAGACTCATCTTTTATGTACAGGTATTGATGCAACCTAGTTATAAATAGCTATTGATCGAAATGGACCCCAGACAGAGGGGAAGGGCGGAGAGAAAGGTGCGAGGGGAATGCTGCCCTTGAACAGTCCCCGCACCCCTCATACTGCATAAATATATGTACAGACCCTAGCACATCAACTTTATCGCTAAAGCATAAGGTTCCAAGTCGATTGGGAAAATTTTACAGTTTCTGGTAGCTTGATATGCTGGCGTCTGTACATGCTGTATAATAGATAAAATCAATAACATGATAAAATTGTTGATTATTCAATTTCTGTGTTGTTACAATCAAAAGTAAATAATAATGAAAGATAAAAGTATCAAATACAAATTTTTAAAACACATATTGTTTAAGATTATAAACAGCACAAGATACTAATATCAACAACGTTACAACATGTACAATTAGACAATCTGTGTAACCTAATGTTGTCTAATTGTACACCTTTTAATTTTTGCAAGTAAATTATTATTATTAACAAAAACAATACTGTTGTTGTTATCTTTACACAATATTGGCAATTTTATCATGTTATATAAGAATAGGGTATCAATAATCAATTGGTTATCTACCTGCACGACCATCATGACGAATGTCCGGCCGCCAGGGTCTCTAGAGCTGGACTAACTCTTTCCACCCTATGAATATAGATTTTACGAAAAGTGCATCTACGTCTGTCATCCTTGTTCCGCATATAAGCATTCTGTAGCTACCTACCCAACCTACGTGCAGTAAGTTTAAACACCATTTATTGACCGATAACATCAGAAACTGCGTTCCGAGCGCCTAGTAATTTACTGCGCCGCGCAGCCAATCGGAAGTCTCGATAAACACAGTTGCATTTCACTCTAACTTTAAAACTATTATTGGATCGATTGATGGTTTTCTACTTACAATCACCCTCGCAATTCTCAACAACAGCAGAAATCACGTCTTTACTCATGACTTTGCCAAACATGTTCATTAGATTATCGATAACATCAGAGAAGTTAGTATCTTCGTCTCCACAGGGCTCCATGGTTGCACCGTTAAATCAAATGTACTTTTTAATAAAACAAGATGACACGCTCCTTCTGAATACACTTTCACTTTTATTTTTACTATTTTTACAGAAGAACAATCTCGATATTTTACAGCGAAAACACAAAACATCCTTTCACGAACAAGGGAACTTCGAACTCATTTCGAACTGACAGTTTCAGAAGTTTGACATTTTATTGTAGTGTATGGTTTGACAGCACATAGCAGATGGCATGTTAAATGTCAAGAAAGATTCCATGAACAGTGTTGCATCAGATTTGAAAATAGCCACCTTAAGGGGCTCGGTCGCCATAAGATGGCTATTAACCTCCCGGTAGACGACACCCACTAACTGGCAGGAAAATAGGCCATCCTGAGGTGAAAGCACTGCAGATAACCATTTTTAGCTTTATACGTAAATAATATTTTTACTATAACTAAAAAAAGCAAGCAAAAGAAAGATGGTGCTAGTGTATGCGGTGCTAACATTTCGTAGCTCTCTGTTAAATTAATGTAACGACGTACATACAACATACTTTAAAAAATACTAGCTCTGCCCGCGACTTCGTAAGCGTAAAATTTCTTGTTCTCCCGTCCACCCCATGGCGTCGCATGACCGAAATTCTCAGTTATCATCAAAGTTCGGTGTACAACTGAAGCCTGTTAGTCACTGACCATGAAAAAGATAGCCAATAGCCCTGCTGCCCATGCTATCACTTCGTTTTCGCTTAGGAATTAAGCTATCAAATGCAAAAATATTACCCCCTACAACATACAAACTTACAAATTTCACCTTTTTTTTTAATATTATAATATTATTAGTTATAGAATTGGCATAGATTTTAGCTCTCAAAAATGAGATATTTAAAGTACTTACGCCAGGAATACTTGAAAAAATCCCAGAAAATATGTAGTAATAATAATAATCAATTAGACATATCATCTCTGGGTGTTCTCGTCTAGCTAACGAAGAGTACTTGCATAGACACAACCTTGTAGCTAAGATAATCCATCAGCAGCTTGCTTTGAAATACAGCCTTGTGGAATCGGAGGTGCCGTACTACAGGTATGTGCCCGACCCAGTGCTCGAAAATGGTAATATTTATTTATTCATTTATTTATATAATACTTCAAGCACAAAAATGTACAGAGGCGGATTTAATGCCATAGGCATTTCAATAATAATAATTTAATTTTAATATCACATTGTACTGGGATCGATCCATCATCACTGACAGGACTATTGTTGCCAATAAGCCTGACATAGCGGTGGTGGGAGCGGCGCGCAATTGTTGTTGACATACCCGTCCCGCATGATGAGAACCTCGTGAAAGCCGAGAAAGATAAACAAATCAAGTATCTTGACTTGGCTCGCGAGGTTGTCGATATGTGGGATGTGGACTCAGCGATCATTGTGCCGATAGCCGTGACAGCCAATGGATTAATAGCCAAGAGCCTCGACCAACACCTAAGGAGGCTCTTGTTGGGCAGCTGGATCAAGGGCTTGATTCAGAAACTCCACTTCGACCGTTTAAAAAATAAATAAATGTTCGTCAAACGTACTAAATTTGGCAACACTTTTATGTGACGTCAAAATCATGTCTAGAGTCTGACCAACGAAAGCTGACCAAGAAAAAAGGCGGCAATTTAAAAAAATCAAGAACTGTTACCCTGGCTATACACTGCGTAAACGGAATTGATACTATTTATTTTTCATGGCGAATTTATTGATTTATTGACATTGACAGTTAGGATTGACAGTTCTAAAATGTCTCCATTTTAAAGTTTATAAAATAATTCGTGGTCAGCTTTCGTTGGCCAAACTCTATGCGTAACCAGTCGCCATGTTGAGTGCCAAGTTTTTTATCGTCAAAATATTTTAGTTGTTTTCCAGAGAGAAACGTCAAGAAACTAGGTATTTTGGTGTCTATTAATAGGAAAATCATGCCCTCGTTTTGTAAAAAACAGTGTGGTGCGAGAAAAAACAAAAACAACCGTACGAAAGACGGCCCGATTTTTGTAGGTATACACGCTAATTTTGTAGGTATGCCAAGTCCATAGGTTTATTTAGTCATTCAATCTGTGTGGTTATTTCCTCAAAATACCATTTCAGACACCAATCTACATGGCCCTCAAAGATTATGCCCGAATTTTTATATACACTTTGACATTGATGATTTTTATATATACAATGACATGAATATTTACTTTGTAAAGTATTTTTTATTTTTTTATTTAATTGTTGTGATTCATGATCTGGCAGTTTCAGTAAATTACGCGGCCTACCCAAATGTCCTTTCTTTGGTATTGTTCGTCGAATCGTTGAGCTCCTCAACTTCTGAGTTGAGCTGCACGATTTTTGACAAATGCGTGCACTGACTGGACAGGTCCGCTCAATCTGTGGTTCTTTCCTCAAAAGACCATTTCAGACACCAATCTACATGGTCTTCACATGATCTGACCAAGATTATGTCTGGACTTTAAAAGAGACTGACCTCTGAGTTTGTTTCGGCCTTTCTTCTCAGAATAGTCAGATAGGAAACGCCGACCACATCTAGTTTAAAAAAATATGATTGACGTGTAAAAGTGTTTGTACAAACCTACTTACAGAAAATAAATCATTTATCATTTATTTAGTCATTGCATACAACCACTGACCTCTATTAAACAAGTACTTGTATAATACAGGTCAGTGCATACAACGCATAGCAGAAAGTGAAAGGAAGTTTTGTCTCTGTAAGGTAGTTTCCTTTCCGTCCAAGTGTAAGCAGATAAAAAAGGGCTACCAATCAACAATGAATAATTCCCAGATTTTGTCGGGAAGGAGATAAAATTGTAGATTACTGATTTCCACAAAAGACTAAAAAGTCAGGATATTCTATTCAGAGATACCTATATGTATAAACTTTTTTTTAAATTATGATATTGAATTCTTTAACTCGTCAAAATATAGCCAACAGCTGATAATTTTTTTCGTGATTTCAGGTTTGATCGCATAATAAAAGTTGTTCATAATGATGATTACAATGACCCCTTAAGAGGATAACGGTGATTATAATTTCACCCTGTTTATGCAATGCTATCTTCTGCGCAAGTTTCAATTGTTTATTCGATATTAGAACTGTTTCGAATCAAATGTGGTAAGAGAATAAGAGAGCGGATTACTTCTCGTTTCGATAGGTATAGTTTGACCAACAATAGAAAATAAATGAGTATTAATATTTATCAAGTCATTTACAGATACAATGGGGATAAAAACCGCTGCTTGCTCACTTCAGATGTCACTACTATCCAGCGTCTAAGAGTTTGATAGCTAGCTGTCACTATCATTAAATTTATTGTAAATATGCAACTTCTTTTACGCATTTAATAATTATGCTCCGTTACGCAGTTGTTGACTGCGAAAATACAGGGACACGCGCACTTGGCCAGTATTTTTAACATAATTAAATTACGACCTTAATAATGTATGTACAGAGGCCAGCACATCAAGCTACCCCAATCTGTAAAATTTTCCCAATTGAATAAGAACCTTATTCCTTTGATAAAAAGTTGAAAATCTATCAAAGAAATTTGACAGATTGGGGTAACTTGATGTGCTGGCCTCTGTACCTACACGAATTGTAGTGGATATCCGGGTACACCATGCCGATGCCCAATATAATTATTTTATCAGAGTGTTTTCTTAACGACGGGCACGCCTGTTTCGAAATTGATAACTACGACTATCACTGTTCCAAAATTTACCTTAACCAAAACGATGGAATAGTTGTTTATACGAAATCATCTCTCCAGGCTCTAGAAAAGTGATGATGATGAAACATTTAGATGTCTCTATTTTCCTAAGCAGCTCTTGATTAGTTTAAAAAGAAACAAAACGCTTTGTGACGTGTGTGTCAATGTGACAGATGTGTCAACGTGTAAAACTAAAGCGGCTTTCCGAATTGGCTAATATCGCTCACAGCACTCAAATCGTCTCACATGCGTTCCGTATTGGATATTATGATTATGACAGCTGATAGCTGTCAGCAATTCGGAACACTCGTGAACGCGCTCACAGTGCTTACTCGGTGTCAAAACGATATTAAGGGCGCATTCTACCAAACTTTTATACCTAGAATAAGTCTTATCCTGAGAATAATTATTGAATTTTTGACAGTTAGTCCATACTAGAACTGTCAGTCGTCGATTTTATTCCAAGAATAAAAGTTATCTGACTTTGGTAAAATCAGCCCTTAATCAGTATTTCTTTGTATAAACACCACACGTTTCTTTCTTTTCTTTGTTCAGGTGGCGACTGTCAGCCAGAAGCACAATTTCGAAAATGCCACGTTATTAAAAAGATATGATGCAACTCCAAACAAAACACACACTCACTCATCCTCATCCTCACACACACACACACTGTCATTTTTGACGGCGCTCACGGTGATATTATTACAAGGCATGGTCGGCGTTATCGCAAGATGGTGCATGTCATGACGTCATCTATGACGATTCACGGGACATCGATATCGCGCTCACACTAATTCGGTACGAGTTTAAGCAAGCTCAAATCGATTAAAACATCGATTATTTTCCCAATTCGGAACGCACCTTAATACTTTATAGTAGAACCACAGATAATATAATATAATACTCTGTAGAATATGCCGCGCCGTCTCCATACTTTTCCCAACTCAATGATGAAACGCTAGAAACGCTAGTGTTCTCTTTGGATGAAAATTGAAATGTTTTGTTTCCAAAGAGTGCAGTGCTGTGGTGTAGTGTAATATTAGCGTGCCGTGGAACCGGTACCGGTGGAACGGTGGAAGTATTATCAAAGAGAATGTAAACACTAGCGGTATTAAGTTCTGTGGCCGTGAGATAATCTTTCATCCACCCATAGAGGAAAAAATTTACATCCACCTTCTTTCTCACTCTATCAAAAAGTACTCTGTGCCTTTCACAGAGTACTTTTTTCATCAATCAATCAAACATCAGCAAAGTTCTCGTAATAACAATAATGCAATAATTCATCAAATACTTGTCTCACTCACTCAGAAGAAGCAGAAGATTCCGACTTATAATAAAAATGGGTGACAGTTTTCAAAATAAAACCATGGCTCCGGTGATGATGGATTATGATTTCAAAGTGAAGACTCAAAACGAACGTTCAAAAGTCGAGGACCTGTTTGATTTTGAGGGTTGTAAAGTGGGTCGTGGTACATACGGTCACGTATACAAGGCTAGAAGAAAAGATGGTTCAGATACTAAGGATTATGCCTTGAAGCAAATCGAAGGCACTGGGCTGTCTATGTCTGCTTGCAGGGAAATTGCGGTAAGTTTCTATTGCAGGGAAAAGTCCGCCCCTAAGACGACCTTCTGACCGAGAAAAGTGTAGAATAGAAAGAGAAAAACGCTGGTAGCTATAAGTCAGCCGAATGTATCGGGGGTTATGTGAAAAAATGTCTGCAGTTTCGCTAGGGTTCATTTGGAGAAGTACTGCCATCAAACCTATCTACAGCCAAGCACCATTACTGTGTTTTGATTATCATAATATTATTAATATTGAGTACTGAAATAGTAATGCATATGAGATTTTGGGTCAACAAGTGTAATTTAATACAGAATCGAAGTTTTATCAAATAATCCTCTTTCTTTCAGTTACTCCGAGAGTTAAAACATCCAAATGTAATAAACCTCATTCGTGTTTTCCTGTCACACACTGACCGTAAAGTCTGGCTGCTATTTGACTATGCAGAACATGATCTATGGCACATCATCAAGTTCCATAGAGCTGCCAAAGCTAACAAGAAGTCTGTAATGGTTCCTAAAGGCATGGTGAAGAGTCTCCTCTATCAGATTTTGGATGGGATACATTATTTGCATTCTAATTGGGTTTTGCATAGAGATTTGGTAAGTAAGTAAAACTTAATATTTTCTATGACTTAGGATTCTGGAACATAATTTGAAAAAGGCTTGAAGCATTTAATTGAATATTTTAACTGAAAATATAGAAGAACCTATGAGTTCACGTCTACTAGTTCAAAAATATCCTTTTTAAGTTGGTTGTACTTACATTTTATATTTGGTTTAAAGTTTACAATTTTATAGTGTAGGCAAAGAAACAATGATCTCATACTATTCATACTATAATCATTTATCAGACATTGCCCACTCATATATACAGTCTATCAGTCACTAGCTGCGCCTCGTGGTTTCACTTGTACCAGTCTCAAACTCATGAGCATGTTGGTATAAACAGTATCTTTTGTCTAATCCAGGTCATGTTCTACCCATGTGCACAAATTTCATCCAATTTTTTTTTGTCGTTTTAGTATCAAAGCATAACAAACAAACACACAAAAGATTAAATCAATCCATATCCATACTAATATTATGTATGCGAAAGTGTGTCTGTCTGTCTGTTACGTCTTCACACTTAAATCGCTGAACCATTTTAAATGAAATTTGGTATAAACATAGTCCTGGGAAAGGTCATAGGATAGTTTTTATACCGATATCCCCACAGGATCGAAACTTATGCGGGTGAAATTGCAGAATGCTGCTAATCTCTTTATAAAATTGGTTGAGATTAAACTTGCACACTTCAGTACTCTTCATAAACATTTTCAGAAACCAGCCAACATTCTGGTGATGGGTGAAGGCCCGGAGAGAGGCAGGGTCAAGATAGCTGACATGGGTTTTGCAAGACTGTTTAATGCACCTTTGAAGCCTCTGGCTGATTTAGATCCTGTGGTGGTCACATTCTGGTACAGGGCTCCGGAACTGCTGCTTGGTGCAAGACATTATACTAAGGCTATTGGTATGTAATTTTTTTTTTTATTTTTGGTAGTTTTATTATTGTCAGTATTGAACGAAAATTTTATTAGATGGTGGCAAGATGACCTATAATACTGCAAGGCTGGTTAGCGGTGGAACAAACAAAGAATAACAGAGTTTTGGCAAGCATATTTTTTTGCTTCTCATAGTAAGTAGACTAGGGTTGGTGACCTACTTTCTGCAAAAATTGGGCTCAGCTCAGTATTTCACATCTTAGCATGTTGACGGCAATCTAAATGGACTCGGTTGAGAATTTGGCTACGTGTTTGGCGCCATCACTAGTGTCCATCAGTTCCCGTAACGTGCAGTTAACAGGACATGTAGGCCATGATATTGAGTGTCCCATCGTTTGTGGAACAGCACCACATTTACAAACCACATGTCACATTATTATGTACTTACATAAAATCAGTTCAATTATTTTTGTTCATGTCATTGTTCTATTTGTTTTAATATCAACAGCATTGGTATTATTCCAGACATCTGGGCGATAGGCTGCATATTTGCAGAGTTGTTGACATCAGAGCCTATATTCCATTGTCGGCAAGAGGACATTAAGACCAGCAACCCCTACCATCATGACCAACTGGACAGGATATTCAATGTCATGGGCTTCCCACAGGAGAAAGACTGGGAAGATATCAGGAAAATGCCTGAACATGCTACTTTAGTTAAAGATTTTAAGAGATCTAAGTAAGTCGATACTGTTGCCCAAAGCTGGGCACAGGGCTAATTTTGATTGACTAAGAGCGGTTCTGCACTACATCCGATCCGAATTCGAGAAATGCCAGTCCGAAGTTCCTATAGTCCTTTTTGTATGAGGGGTTGCACACTAGATCGAAAGTCTACCCGTCCGAATTTAGAACAGTCCCAATTCAGATTGAAGTTGGATCTTTAATTCAGATTCGGATCGGATGTAGTGCAGAAATGCTCTTACACTTCTGTGCCAGTTTCACTATGGTTCAATCCATTCAGCTATGCAAACAAGAACATCTGCAATCACAGCTATCTAGTACCAATGATGATTCCAATATTATTATTTCTTTTAAAAATTTTCTTGATTTTTCAGTGCTTGTTTAGGTTACTTTTGCTGTGAACTCCATTTCATAGTATTCTTTTAACCAATTTTCTATTTTTCTTTCCAGTTACCAAAACTGTTCCTTAAGTAAATACATGGACAGGCACAAGATAAAACCTGATAGCAAAGCCTTCAGTTTACTACAGAGGCTGTTATTGATGGATCCCAATAGGAGAATCACATCAGAACAGGCTATGCAAGACCCATACTTCGCTGAAGATCCTCTGCCAACTCAGGTACTTACAAACCACAAGTAAAGGATACTGTCATCGTCAGCTGTAACAATTACCATGTTGGAGAAAAAGAAGTTGCCCACAAAATAAATACCTTTATTAAACAAATCAAACAAGTATCTTGACTTGGCTCGCGAGGTTGTCGATATGTGGGATGTGGACTCAGTGATCATTGTGCCAATAGTTGTGACAGCCAATGGTTTAATAGCCAAGAACCTCGACCAACACCTGAGGAGGCTCTCGTTGGGCAGCTGGATCAGCTTGATTCAGAAAACGTTCACAGTCTGATCTCAGTCTCAATCTGTCAAAAAATACTTCTAATTTCCCTACATTTTGACATTTGTTTGTCGCCGAATTGAGACTGCGAGTAGATTTTGAATAGGCCTTCTGGACACGGCCATTGTTAGGAGGTTCCTTTTTCTGGAGCCCTGACCGCCGGTAGCATGGACCCTGTTCCTGATACCGATGGGCCGTGGGCTACTATTTTTTATTTATATCATATTATTTAAAAATATAATGTATGTGTAAATAATGAAATATAGGAGAATACCTTTACATAAATATAAATAAGTACCCATAATAAAAAAATGCTTTGAGTCAGATGTCGTTCATACTTCATAAAAAAAAGCACACCAGCATATTACTGTCCCACTGCAAGGCAAAAGCCTCTGTAGCGAAGGCAAGAACATTGATACAGATACATTTACATTTTTTTTTTTATTGATACACTTTGATTGCAGTTTCTATATTTAGGTCTGTAATTTATATGGTGTGCATAATAAAGAGTATTCTATCTATCTATTGATCACTATACACTTGCTTAATACGGGTTGGCGATTTCAGACTGCTACTTCTTAAATAGTCTTTGTACTTTGTCCATGTTCATACATCTATTCAACATCAATTTTAAAATAAAATTATTTACAGGATGTATTCGCTGGGTGTGCCATTCCTTATCCGAAGAGGGAATTCTTGACCGATGACGATCAGGATGAAAAGAGCGACTCTAAAGCGCGGCAAAATCAACAGCAGCAACAGCAACAACAGCAAAATAATGTAAGTAGGAAAGATATTTCCTTCCTTTGATCTGTACGGTCAGCAGTAACGCCGCATGTCACTAGTGACAGTCGAACTGCGAAATTCGTACTAAACTGCGAAGAAATAAAGGCGTTGTCGAAGTTAAAAATTTTGCCATGGACGTTTGTAGGCTATTTAACTATTATAATACAACAATTTCAGCTGCATCCGGTTAGACTGGAAGCCGACCTCAACATAGTTGGGAAAAGGCTAGGCTGATGATGTGTGTAGACTATTCCTATGTCCTAACCGAAATGGATTGTCACACGTAGACGCGATTACGCTATTATTTATATGAATTACCAACTTCTGCCCGCGGCTTCGCTTGCGTGGATGTCGGTAATTATCTCACGGGAACGTGCTTCCGGGACAAAAAGTAGCCTTTGTTCGCCAGGATGCCATCTATCTCCTTGCCATATTTTATCGAAATCCGTTTAGTGGTTTAGGCGCGGTCCGTGTGCGTGTGCGCATCGTCCAAATCTCGACGAGGAGACAGCGACGGAGACAAAAAAGTTGCTCCCTAATGATGCATTTGAATAAATCTTATTTTTAATAAGTTCTTTTCATTTGAAATTTTAATTCTTCGTAAACAAGAAGTCTAAGCACTCCAACAGTACCATCACATGCTAATGTTAATCTTGCATCATTTTAATTTATAATTTTCTATGGTATTTCAGACACAACAAAATCAAGTACAAGCCAACAATCACGACCACGCAGCGAATAACGCGAAGAGGATGAGAATGTCAGGTACATTATACCGTATGTTATTGGTTTTTATTTTATTTTTGTCACACATGAGTTAGTAGGTCACATTATCAGTAGAAAGACCATAGTATAATCTGTTCCAAAACTATCTGATGAACGTGTAAACAAACCCTGTTCAGGTTAAATTCTCACGCAATCACTCACTAAAGTGAATTAGTAATACATAATACATCCATCTGCATTTAGAAGGTTTCAACTTTAAACCTCACCAATTTTTCCAACAATTATTGTTTGAATAACATTATTAAATTGTAATTGAAAAATCATCGACGATAAATGTGGCTTTATACCTCAATTTTCAAATGAAAAACATCTTTTACGTGATCTAAAATTAGAATTTCGGTTTTAATATTCAAATAGATAATCGTGTAAGATGGCACTACAAATTGGCATCTACAACGTGCCTCTACAATGGCGACATGAATTTGAGTGAATGTGTGAGTTGAATGAGTGGCCAGAAACCCCCAGGCCTCTCTTTTGTTCAATTCGCCTAATCTTTGCAAGTTATTCCTTTAATTAATCCTATTTTTATTTTATTTTTTATTTCATTGATGTGATGTTATGTATAATTATGCTACAGTTCTTTAAGTACAGGTTGCACCAAGATGCTATTTTAGAAAACTATAGAATATAATGACGGTTAGTGAAATTAAAATATGTTCAAACTCAAAGCATTTATTTCAATTAAACCAATTACAGGCATTTTTGAATTGTCAAGGGGTCGGTCAGTCAGAAAGATGAAGCTTGTTGTTTCATAAAACGAAAACGCGAAACCGTACATACGTGTGTTAAGTTAATGTCGCCATTTAAGCGGCACGCTGTATTAGGTACGTTTTCTAAACCACATTTAACATGTTCATCAGATAATTTTAGAACAGACCATAGATCATTAGACACTAATCATCCTTTCACAAGGCGACATTTCATCTTTTCCTCAGTTTGTAGATTTTTATTGTTTGTACTTACGACGAGATTTAGGACTACAACTAATGTTTCTATTTTCGTATTTCGATGATAAGACAGCTGTTGTTATGGGTGGCCTGAAACCCAAAAGTTTGACCTTAAAATATTTGTATTTGCCAAAAACTGACAAGAGTACTTTTTTTGTGTTCAGTCGGTGAATGTTTATGTCTATTCGCATTAATTAAACTAAAATAGCTCTAATCTGGATGTGATAACTGTGATAAGTCTTTACGAAAATTCGAACTTTATTCCACCATCCACGTGAATTAATATACCGATATTCAGCTGCATCTGGTTAAACTGGAAGCTGCCCCAACATAGCTGGGAAAAGGCTAGCCAGATGATAATATGACCCTCGACCTTAAATCCTGACTGTTATATTATATTTGTATTCCAGGGCCGAATCAAGGCAACAACGCAGGCGGCGGCGGTCAACAGGAATTCCATCAACAACAACAGATGATGTTTGGTGGCCAGCAACAGGGTGGCAGTTCTCAACAACAAGGCAACTTCCAACAACGGTTTTAACGTAATATTGCCTTTAGTTAGTTCTATGTTCAATATAATTGTACTAAAATGTTATTTTTGATATTTCGAGTCTCTTTGTTTGTGAAGTTTCGGTGTGAATAGGCTTTTATTTGTAAAATATGTAAGTTAATTTGATGTCTATAAGTAAATGTTTTTATAAGACTGACATTTAGGCCCGCTTGCACAACTAATCGCTTAACACATTTACCGCTAGACGTTTTAAAAACATAGCTCTGTTTCTTTCATTTGTTTGAAGGTAGCAGAGACAGAATTATTTAAATTTAGGGTGACAGGGACATCGACACGCAAACTGTAACCATGAATTCAGCAAGTGATTCTAGACCCCCCCCCTAGCGTAGAAAGTTTTAGTTGGTACATAATAAAAAAAGAGGGGCTTGTGGCTAAGTACCCCTCCGTGCTTCGGAATGCACGTTAAGGACGCGTTTACGAATTGACGCGCTTCAATTTTAGGTATTGAGTCTTACTACTACACGTGCACGGCTCACACACACAGCGACATGCGCGAAGCGGCGAAATTATGAGTAAACTGACACGACTTGATACTTGAGCCTACTTTTATTTAATTTTTAGGCATGTATTTTTTTAAGCTTACTATGCGTTGTTGTCAAAAAGTTTGTACCGTGAAATGTTCATAAAAGTAGATACCATTTACTTACTTGATTGGTAAGCAAGTACATGCCAAAGTACCTATGTATTAACAATTTGCGCGACAAGCTTTTCGAAAACATATAATTTAAAAAAAAGCTTAATTATATTCGTTTTATTTAGTATTTTTAACCGACTTCAAAAAAGGAGGAGGTTCTCAATTCGGATGCTTATACATATATTTTTTTTATGTAAGGGTGTTAGGTTAGATAACTCCGTCATAATAATATATAGACGGACTTGCAAAAATCTTTTTTTGTTCGAAAGAGGTTTAACTTTATTCCGAAATAGACCATTCCGGAATAAAGTGCTGAAGAGTTTCGGAGACAGACAACCGAAGGCTTCAATAAATGCCAGCAAATCAACCGCGATTGCTGCTATCGCATATGTATGCATTGTTTACGCAATCACACAATATAACATCACGCCTGTACCCTCTAAAGGGGTACGCAGATGTGTTTAGTATACCACGGTACACCCTCATTTCTGTCAAAGTTGTTATTGGAGTACCTCTAATCTTGCAAGTAAATTCGGGCATAACTTTTTGTTTATGAATTGATTTAATAATTAACCGACTTCAAATAAGGAGTATTTTTTTTTATGTATGTTCGGGCATAGCTCCGTCATATCTCTATAGACGGATTTGCAAATTCTCTCAAACAAAAGTTTATGAATTGATGTAATAATTAACCGACTTCAAAAAAGAATCAGTAATGATTTTTTATGTATGTTCGGGCATAGCTCCGTCATATCTCTATAGACGGATTTGCAAATTCTCTAATTTTTTAATGGATAAGGTATTTATTTATTTATTTAATACTTCAAACACAAAAATGTACAGAGGCGGACTTAATGCCATAGGCATTTTCTACCAGTCAACCTTTGGGTGATGCAGAGACAAACAATGGTAGGTGCAATAATGAAAAATGAGGAATAAATATTTGGTATGCCTCAGGATAAGGTATACCTTTATAAGGTATAGCTTTATGAATTTTGCTTAAAGTAATTTAAATTTGTGTTGGGCAGGTACAAATAAAAAATGAAAAATAAAAATTGTTTTCCAAAAAAAATAAAAACATCGGACTTTCAAAAAAAAAACACTACAAAGTAAAAAATAACTTTTTGGAAGGTGCACCTTCAGGTCACTCCATCAAATCCGGAGGTAAGGTCTCAACATAACTAACAAAACGAGCCCAAACTCAGAACACCTAGCTCTACTCGTCTATTAGTTCCAGTAGCAGTCTTCGAAGTACACCTTCAGGTCACTTCATCAAGTCCGGGTGTAAGGTCTCAACATAACTAACAAAACGAGCCCAAACTCGGCACATCTTCCTCTACTCGTCTATTAGTTCCAGTAGCAGTCTTCGAAGTGCACCTGCAGGTCACTCCATCACGTCCGGAGGTAAGGTCTCAACATAACTAACAAAACGAGCCCAAACTCGACACACCTAGCTCTTCTCGTCTATTAGTTCCAGTAGCAGTCTTCGAAGTACACCTGCAGGTCACTCCATCTAGTCCGGAGGTAAGGTCTCAACATAACTAACAAAACGAGCCCAAACTCGGCACACCTAGCTCTTCTCGTCTATTAGTTCCAGTAGCAGTATTCCAAGTACACCTGCAGGTCACTCCATCTAGTCCGAGGTAAGGTCTCAACATAACTAACAAAACGAGCCCAAACTCGGCACACCTAGCTCAGCTCGTCTATTAGTTCCAGTAGCAGTCTTTGAAGTACACCTGCAGGTCACTCCATCTAGTCCGGAGGTAAGGTCTCAACATAACTAACAAAACGAGCCCAAACTCGGCACACCTAGCTCTTCTCGTCTATTAGTTCCAGTAGCAGTCTTCCAAGTACACCTGCAGGTCACTCCATCTAGTCCGGAGGTATGGTCTCAACATAACTAACAAAACGAGCCCAAACTCGGCACACCTAGCTCTTCTCGTCTATTAGTTCCAGTAGCAGTCTTCCAAGTACACCTGCAGGTCACTCCATCTAGTCCGGAGGTAAGGTCTCAACATAACTAACAAAACGAGCCCAAACTCGGCACACCTAGCTCTTCTCGTCTATTAGTTCCAGTAGCAGTATTCCAAGTACACCTGCAGGTCACTCCATCTAGTCCGGAGGTAAGGTCTCAACATAACTAACAAAACGAGCCCAAACTCGGCACACCTAGCTCAGCTCGTCTATTAGTTCCAGTAGCAGTCTTTGAAGTACACCTGCAGGTCACTCCATCTAGTCCGGAGGTAAGGTCTCAACAAAACTAACAAAACGAGCCCAAACTCGGCACACCTAGCTCTTCTCGTCTATTAGTTCCAGTAGCAGTCTTCCAAGTACACCTGCAGGTCACTCCATCTAGTCCGGAGGTAAGGTCTCAACATAACTAACAAAACGAGCCCAAACTCGGCACACCTAGCTCAGCTCGTCTATTAGTTCCAGTAGCAGTTTTCGAAGTACACCTGCAGGTCACTTCATCAAGTCCGGAGGTAAGGTCTCAACATAACTAACAAAACGAGCCCAAACTCGGCACACCTAGCTCTTCTCGTCTATTAGTTCCAGTAGCAGTCTTCCAAGTACACCTGCAGGTCACTCCATCTAGTCCGGAGGTAAGGTCTCAACATAACTAACAAAACGAGTCCAAACTCGGCACACCTAGCTCAGCTCGTCTATTAGTTCCAGTAGCAGTTTTCGAAGTACACCTGCAGGTCACTTCATCAAGTCCGGAGGTAAGGTCTCAACATAACTAACAAAACGAGCCCAAACTCGGCACACCTAGCTCTTCTCGTCTATTAGTTCCAGTAGCAGTCTTCCAAGTACACCTGCAGGTCACTCCATCTAGTCCGGAGGTAAGGTCTCAACATAACTAACAAAACGAGCCCAAACTCGGCACACCTAGCTCAGCTCGTCTATTAGTTCCAGTAGCAGTCTTCGAAGTACACCTGCAGGTCACTCCATCTAGTCCGGAGGTAAGGTCTCAACATAACTAACAAAACGAGCCCAAACTCGGCACACCTAGCTCAGCTCGTCTATTAGTTCCAGTAGCAGTCTTCGAAGTACACCTGCAGGTCACTCCATCTAGTCCGGAGGTAAGGTCTCAACATAACTAACAAAACGAGCCCAAACTCGGCACACCTAGCTCAGCTCGTCTATTAGTTCCAGTAGCAGTCTTTGAAGTACACCTGCAGGTCACTCCATCTAGTCCGGAGGTAAGGTCTCAACATAACTAACAAAACGAGCCCAAACTCGGCACACCTAGCTCTTCTCGTCTATTAGTTCCAGTAGCAGTCTTCTAAGTACACCTGCAGGTCACTCCATCTAGTCCGGAGGTAAGTTCTCAACATAACTAACAAAACGAGCCCAAACTCGGCACACCTAGCTCAGCTCGTCTATTAGTTCCAGTAGCAGTCTTCGAAGTACACCTGCAGGTCACTTCATCAAGTCCGGAGGTAAGGTCTCAACATAACTAACAAAACGAGCCCAAACTCGGCACACCTAGCTCAGCTCGTCTATTAGTTCCAGTAGCAGTCTTCGAAGTACACCTGCAGGTCACTCCATCTAGTCCGGAGGTAAGGTCTCAACATAACTAACAAGACGAGCCCAAACTCGGCACACCTAGCTCAGCTCGTCTTTTAGTTCCAGTAGCAGTCTTCGAAGTACACCTTCAGGTGACTCCATCATGACCGAAACGAAATATGAATAATCCCTACTTACTTCTTAAAAAAATAATATATAAGACTGTGAATAAAATCTTTCATACGATAGTCATACAGAATGCGTGAAGTATCAAGTTTGGTATGTCAAATATTTTCTATCCGTACAGCGATCTTTTTCAGCACAAGCTGCTGCTTACAACCGACGCAGAGTCCACCCACGACGGCGGCTGAGCGCAGACCAAAGAGTACTTTGTATATACGGAAATAGAGAGCCATCTTGCGCGATTTGAACGATAACATTAAAAAAGCGCTCTCTGCGATTAAAATACTAAACTACATCCGTGTCAGTATTACAATCGCGCGACCTAGATCCATTCATGGTCCAACTGTTTTCTATAACAGAGATAGTAAAATTATACCGATATAAGTATTCAAAATCTGTTTACTACAACATATTTAGATATTATTTAAATTACACACCCCCTTACTAATAAACATATTATATCAGACAAATAGTTACACACCGATTTCTCTCTTTCAGTCGTCAGTAATTTGATTTTCGACAGAAGACAAAGCGTTGTGTAAATAAACAGACGATACACAATGTTTATTAGTAAGGGGGATATAGGTACAACGAACGATCACAGCAGACAACGAACGATCACAGCATTCACAGCAGAACGACATCAAAACAACAACAGCCATTTTTGTTTATTACTTGCCAGTGCTGCCAGGGCATATATTTAAATATCTCTAAATTCTTACCAAAGTATGTAAGATCTTTTTATTTAAACATTTTTATCAGCATAAATGACTTATCATCATAGACACGTATGTTTGTATTTAATTTATTCTAACGAACCCTATATTTACAATAAACACTCTTTGCTTATCTCCAATAATAGAACTAATCAAACTTCTATGTAGCAAATAATGAATTAATTATGGCAACACATTCTTAACAGTACTACTAATATTATACCATTTATTTAGGGAGAACATTGTGAACCTTAGTGTAGTATTATATTTTGAATATTTTTTATTTTCCTATATTATACGCCACACTAGCGCCTCTGATTGTACAATACTAAACTGACAGATTACTATACTACGAAATTGTAAAGCTAATAACCAGCTGGAAATATATCTTTTGTACATGTCATCTGTAATAAGTTGGGCTATCACAATGCTGTTGCAGGGTTTCTACGAGTAAGATTGTAAGGCATGGCGCAGACTAATATTTCATTACAATTTTTTGTGTAATAAAGCAAGACAGTGACCAGTAAAATAACCCTTAATACAGTGCATTAAGATTCACATGTTACAGCTAATTATGTGAAAAAATAGACTCGATTTTTTTTTTTTTCTGAGCTATTTGGTAACATTTTGATAGTTCTTTATACAATCATTTTGAGTTGAACATGTCTGCTTACATAAAATATTTTTAAATACATAAATTTATGTTAATAAATAGAAGAAAAATGTACCTAAAGTCATTACGATATCGTCAATTTTGTGTGAAGAGGCGACGGAAATAATTTTTTACAATATTATAAACCACTTTTCGAATAAAAATTTTGCCATATTTGAAGATGAAGGAGCAATCTATCTGTGGTAATTATTAGTTAGATTTGGTTTCGTATCATTTTCCCGCAAAATGTACCGAAAAACTGCTTATTTTTGTTAGATTCGTAAACGCCTCCTTAAGCTGTTGATCCCGGCTGTCATTCGTGGATCTTTGACAATCGTTACGAGTCGTCTGAAGCCCGAAAGTCTGACAACCAGTCTTACCAACGGGTATCGTAGGTATTACCCATTAACTGAGTTGTGGAGGTCAGATAGGCAGTCGCTCTATGTAAAATTGGGTAATCAGCTGCATCTGGTTAGACTGGAAGCCGACCCCAACATAGTTAAGCAGATGATGATGATGATATAATTAAAAAAAACTGCTGTTTCATAGAAAAGTGCAATACCTACGCGGTCAAAATGTATTGAACAGGAACTTTTTGTTTTAATAAAAAAAAAAAAATCGACGCCCCTGCGTTGAAATGTTTGGTTCAGAATCATGTACCTACTGAATCCATGGTAGCAAGTTATGCTTCGATGTCACTGTATATATTTAGCGGTGAACGCATTTAGTGTTTTGTTGTGCAAGTGGGCTTTTGTATTTTCATCCTCAATTCACAATTATTTTAAACTAAGAGAAAATCCGTCTAGTATTTTGAGCTCTTTGAAGAATTGTACGAAGGAATGCACAGACACGCGACTGGGCGACTTCGTTTTATAGTAAAGTAATTTTTATTTTACCAACAGTGCCATTATTTTGGGAATCTGTTTTTCTGAAGAACTTACCATATCGGGTGGTTGTAGTTCCTAGTATAAAAATAAAATAAATTAAAAGGTGGGGCCTAATCGAATCCCATGGTGATCTGATGAATTTGAGGACGTGAATTTTACTAAAATTGGACTCTATTTTTATTTGAATACAATTGATTATTTAGTAATAACATTATGTAAATATTAGCAAATGCTGTAATTTGTATAAAGTAATTTTGAAAATAAACTTAACAAAGTACAACAATCGAATTTGTTTATTAAAACCACAGACAATTATAAAAAACGATATTTATTATTAAACAAGATCTTAAATATGTACATCGTTATGGACGGAATAATTCAGGCAATGGTGTTAGTAGAAGAATAGCAAAAGGTTATAAAAACGATAAATTCTTAAGAAATATTTTGATAAAATTAAGTACTTAAACATATCAGTCGAAATAAGGGCAGGCGGCTAAGAGCAGTTGCTAATACATCGGAAATCAAAATTCATTAAATTATCTAGCGAAACTCCGCAGATGTGATGGGTGTCAAATATATAAAATAATATCTAAAGATTACAAAACGAAAAAATTAAATATTGATTTTTTAGGCGTTTCGACGACCGGAGCTGTTGTAACTTGTAGTTACTTCAAGTATGAGTAGAAAATCTATTTTTTTGTTTTATCGTGCTTAGATATTGATACAAAAGAAAAAGTGCAATATCTGCGCAAACAAAACACCAAATATTTTTATGTTTTTTTTTTTATGTTTAGAAATCGAAACCCTTTTTTCGAAATCGAAAGTTTCGCTAGCTAATTTAATTTGACCTGGTATATGTATGGCATACTTTTATTTACCGCGAGTAGAAACTGTTATCATAATAGTATAGTACCGTCATTATGTCGCCATGGTCGTACAACATTTTGTATAATGATGTGTACCGTTAGGTGAAACTAAACAATGGTCGTACGAATAACTATTTGACAAACGACTGCGTATCAAATATGCAAGGCATACCTAGTTTAAACAAATATGCGGTCAGAATAAAGAAAGACAGTAAAGTAAACTTACGTAATACAACTTCATACTCGCTATTCACATTTCAGCGCTCTGATATAACAGTAGGAGGTATTTGGTGCCCCTATGGATAGACATCCATCGTCATCGTAATAATAATGAAATTATTTCAACGTAATTACGCTTACTCTATTTCAAAATATCGATGACAAAATAATTTCTACAATTAGTATTTGATTGTTCTTATAGTTGAGAGGAAAATACATACAAGTACCTATCTTAATTTAAATACTTCAGCCCTCTGACACCGTAAGTCAAATTAAATAATCAAGATTTCGAGAATCTCTAAAATGGTTTTTCCCCATTCAAGTGTCACTGAACTCTGAAGATCAGAGGAATGACCCTTAAAAGAAAAAAAAATCGCATGTAAACAATACGTTATCTTTTTCTTCAAATTATGTGAAACAGACATCACATAGCTTTTTTTTACCAACATGTAAAATAACTTAAATTACAACATTAGGGGAAGTCAGCTCAAAGCGGCCATAGAAGGCAAAGCGGCCACGATTCATTTTTCGGATATTTGAAGTGATAGCGCGACGTTGCCATTCTGCACGCGTAATAAACCTCCCGCCCCGTACCGATCAGTCATTCGGTAGCGGTGGGATCGAGCGGGTGGCTCTTAGTGACGAAAAATACGTTTTCGCGTCTTTTGTTAAAATAATACAAGGTAAGTTTAACCTGTTTTGGTGAAACCTGTTTAAGTTTAAATGCTTGCATTACACGTGTATTGTTACTTGTCTATTTGGCTTTGTTTTTTTAGTATTAGCTCCAAAATTTGATAAAAATTGTGGGAGTAGTTAATTTTTATAACAAAATGGGCGATAAAGGCAAAGCGGCTCGGGCAAAGTGGCCAGGTGACCGCTTTGCCCTTATTAAAATATTATAATTCGATTGATAATGCTCAGTTATTTTGTTTAGATGGTCAACAATTATAAACGTAAAACTACCCAGGCGTCTGAAGAGGCGTCGAAGATCCACCCGTAGAGGACTGGATTCGCTGTGATGACTGCCAGTTATGGGCTCATGAATCGTGTACGACATATTCCGGAACTGGAGCTTACTACTGTGATAACTGTCAAGAAATCTGACCTCTGTTGTTATAATTTAATTTTAATTGTTTTGTTAAAAAAAGAGGATTAATTTTGATAAAAAATAAAGAGTGTTGGAAGAATTAAGTAATAGAAGTAACTGTGATTAATAAAAATGTCAAGTATCAACATAATATTTAAATAAAATTTTAACTAAAGTTTTAAACTAAATATTACAAAGTTAAGTTAAATTACTTTTAAGACCGATTGTGATTATTAATTAGGAGAACGCAGAAAATATTGATGTTTTGTACAAAAAGTTTTATTTTATTTTAATGGTTTTTTATGAAAGATTTTTAAGTTTTAGAGGATTAATTATTTCAATATTTTAAGACTGTTGGAAGACTTAAAGTAACATTATTGACTGTTGACTAATAAAATTAATAAATATTAACAAAAACTAAATCTGATTCAAAGTTCCTAGTAGTTCAGAAGTTTTCAAACTAAACACCTAATTATAAAATTAAATTTAAGTCAAATTACTTTTAAGACTGATTGTGATTAAAACAGGAAGAAAATGTTGATTATTTTATTAAAAATTTGTTTAATAATAATAAATAATGTTTTTAATATATATATTTTTTTTTTTTTTTTGTCTAGCACGATATATTTCAACAAAAAATAAACATTTCCGAAGAATTTTTGGGGTGGCCTCTATGCCCTTACCACCATGGCCGCTTTGGGCGACCCCTCGGGCAAAGCGGTTTTTTGACAAGTTTTTGTAATCTACAAATCTAAGGCTTATATTTAAATTTGCGCGAAATTTAAATTGCAAATTACAAAAATTAAATAAATTCTCTACCTATTAGTATAAAATTATTTTCAAAAATGAACCGTTTTATAGGTTTTTTCTTAATGTAAAGTTAAGATGGCCGCTTTGAGCTGACCTCCCCTATTTATTTAAACCAGAGAATTCAACAATAGTTTTAGTACCGCTGTTGTCAAGGAAGTATTGGGCTTTGTTCAATTCTTCTCTCTTTAGCTTAGTGTTGGAGTCGACAGTCTTGATACGTGTACGCAGTCTGCCACAACGACCGTCCAGCACTTTTTCATAAGCTGAAATTTAAAGAAAAACATGTTTATAACATCATCAACTTTCAGACGAAAGACTTCCACTGTTGGACAAAGAGAGTTCTACAAGGCTCTTTTGAGTGACATTGACAGGGGGGCACCGTTGGTAAACATGAAATTGGCACAGAAAAAACAATACGGCGGCGTTAGTTTCGATTTTGGCTACTAGCAAAAAGAAACTTGTACTGTACTGTTGAAGCGTCGCCACAAATGATTCTAAGCTTTTCGCATAAATAAGGTCTTGCTAAAATATAAGAGGCATAAAGTCTTGTAAATAATCTGCGGATTGATTTTATTGCCATCGTAAAAAAACTACACCTTTAACAAACAAGTATCAATTTCATTCTCAGTTGTAATGTACCAATTACGATGATCTACTTGGTACCGTGTTGGTACGCTTAGTAACATTTTTCTAGGTATTACCTACTAGCATTGTTTTGTAAGCAGGTATCACGGTAGGTATATACCTAGTGTGGAAATATTTTAAAGCAGAATAGTTTTCTAAACTAGTTTATACGCGCTGTTAACTGTTAAAGATTGATTATTCATTCATCGACTGAGGAAATCGTTATTTTTTAAAAGCAAAGCGATAACACCTGTATGTGCAATGCCAGTATAGATCCGGTTGGATCAGTTAAAAACGTAGTTTTTTGTTCATCAAAAAAGTTAGTAAATTAAATCGGGCGCTGACATGCAACGAACGAATTAGTAGGTACCTATATAGAAAAAAAAATTTGGTGTGCTACTTATGAATAAATATTATTATATGAATATTTTCGTTACCAACAGCATTCGAACTAATAAATAGTAAGGGTCGACTCCAATGTCAGCTAATAACAATAAACTGCGATCTCTAATACCTGTACCTACACAGTTAAGTAGCGGTCATTGTTCAACAAGGTATGTACCACGATGTATGGCAGTGTATCTGTCGCAGCCAACTGGTTAAATTAGCCGTTCAGTTAACTGCCTAGCCTTTCAACTAAACGGCGGCCGTTCAACTAACGGCCTGAATGATATTCAATTACAGTTTAGGTTGGAAGTCTGTAACCAATCACGCGCGAGCCGAATTCGTCTCAGTAATTAGGGCATTGCACCCCGACCAAGTGGGTTAGGTTAGGTTAGAACTGTGATCAACCGCGTGCGAGCCGAGGGAGGAAGCGAGGCGAGCACTACTTCTAAAGGCCAGGCAGTTAACTGAACGGCTAATTTAACCAGTTGGCTGCGACATATCCATTGCACATGCCAATTCAAAACTTAAACCAGTCAGCAGTACAAATGCTTATTTAGCTTGGTAGATTGTCCTTTCCCCCCTTATTGGGGCGAGGAAGTAAGAAGATGGTAATAAGATAAAAAGAAACACTTACAATCCTTTCTGTAGGAGTTGTGGCAAGCCATATGACAGACAGATGGGAAGCCCTTCAAAGTGTCCGGGTTCAGGAAGGCAGTCGAAAGCGGGGCTGCACATATTGGCTCTCTCCTGCCCTTGCAGCCGTCTGTACACGTCTCATAGTTATTCCTCCTAGGTCTTGGTGTCTTTCGGGTTCTAATCGTAGTTGGTCTTCTTGTGGTCGTGGTTCTGGCAGTTGGGTTAAAGTTGACGTTCGTTATAGAACCACTGGGGGCCACCACCCGGATCCTTAGAGATCCACCTAATGCCGGAAGCCGCGGTATCGGCGTTGGAGCAAAGTTCGTGAAATTTTGGCATGGCCGTGTGGTCCTTGCAGTTGGTGTCGTTTGAACTCGGACCGTTGTTGGCAATGGAGTCGTTGAGGTAGGAGGCGCCGTACGAGTAGATGGAGGAGACACCATAGGAGCTGGTTGAATGATTACTGTCGATGGTTCTCGCGTAGTAGGAACTTGAGCAACTGTACTCAACTGCGGCACTTCTTGCGACGTGCCTACCGGGAAACCTTGAATGGACTGTGGCGCTTGTTGGTAAATCAAGAAGTAGTTTGACTGTGGTCCTAATGTAGACGATTGCGACTGTTGTAGTTGGCTAGACACTTGTTCGGGCAGATTCTGGCCTGGTATTAGTTCACGCCGGGGTACAAGTTCGAGTCGTATTTGTTGCGACTGCGTTTGCGACGATTGCGATGACGGTAAGTGCGGTTGTGCCAATGTTGATTGCAGACCAAAATTGGGTTGTGGTACTGATAGAGTTGTTTGTGACAGGTCTGTTTGGATCGAGAACTCGGGTAGTGATGGTGGTTGGGTCTGTTCAGTAAACTGGGTAATTATTTGAGGTTGTTTTGGCGCTGGTGACGGAGAGTAGTCTGGTATCGTCGATGGCGTTGATAGAAACGTTGGAGGCGTTGTTTGGAATGTTGTCGGCTGTAGAGTATGTAGCGAAGACGGCGGTATTGTCTGTATCGTTGGTGGTAGAGGCGTCGAAGATTGTAACACTGCTACTGATGTCTTTGAAAAATCTCCGATAGAAGAGCCCGTGGTTGATATCTTCCTCGGAGGTGCTAAGGTTGATAATAACAAAATCTCGTCCGGCACGGAACTAGATTGTTTCGGCAAAACAACTATTGGATTTGTTGAAGAAAACGGCGATTCAGTTGAAAATATCTCCGATATCGGTTTGGGTTGAAAGCCATCACTGATTACGTTTGCCGAATACCAAGATTCTGGTAAGGAGTCAGATATTTCAGCTCGGCATAGTTGTAACACTGAAATATGAAAAAAAAAATATAATTAGACAACAATTGAGGAGGTTAGGTAGGATTTTAACGTGGATTTTCAATGTTATAGACTCATAATAGAGTTTAAAGCGCCACATGGAGTCAATGATATAATAAGGTTAGGTACTTTCAATATGTATAACGGTTGTAAATGGACACTTAACGAAGCCGAGAGTCATTTGTATTCCCCGTCATTGTAATCTTTTTTTGTACTGTGTGTGTGTGTGTCAAAGTTCCAACTTTTAGTGACGTTTTTTTTTACAAAAACAAGTTTTTAATGTTATAACACGACTTTAAATATCCCCACGACCCCTGTACCGTTGCATGCACCCATAGGCACAATGTTTTGCATGTGTTACATTGCGCACCTACCGCAAACACTAATTTTCACACCAAAAATAAAAGTCGTTTCGACGATGTCGTTTCCCGGCAATTATTTTTGTGCAATGTTAGTAACGTTACTTAGTTTGATATACGGAATGCGTAGTTGACGGCTATTTATGATGGGTCTTATTCCCTGTATATCTATCTTAAATAAGAATCGTTACTTGACGACAAATTCCAGAGCTATACCAAGAATTGAAACGGTAAACGGCCGCTCCGCTGCATAGTAAGTAACAACCAGCTAAACAAAGCCAACAACGCTCAGTTGATTTACGCATATTTGCTCCATCACATCCCGTCTTGTCAGAACCAGTTTTCAAGGTCCGCTTTTTGCGAATCTCGTCTCCAGAGAGGTCAAATACCTCAGGGACCGGAACCCTTGTGTTGTTTCATTGAGTAAATCGCATGCTCTATATATATTACACAATGAGTACGACTGGTAGGCGAGGCGGTTCGGACTTTCACGTTGTCCACTCAACCGTAGCTTTACAAACGTCAAAATTATGATTGGATATCTGTTTTATAATGTTGGGATTATGCATTTTGAATTGCAGTTACCTACGTCTTTTTAACAGTTTCAGTAAATAGCTAAGTAACTATACTCCGACTTTTAATTACCTGCAGTAAAATGACACTTCTTAATAACTCATTTCTCAAATAAGTTTCTTCTGTACTAGAAAAACAAGATTTGGTTGATGGCCGCGAAAAAACAAAAAGACGCCAATTTCAGTCAGTAACACAATATTAGCTGTCGTTTTACTGCAGCTAATTAAAAGTCCGACTATAGTCGATAGCTAGTTGATTGAAATCGAAGCGAAAACATCTACTTATCATTAGGTATCTTATTTGTCCATTGTTGTGTGAAACACACATGAAGAGATTTCAACGCAGCGACAAGAGCGTCTTTCATAGTTTGTTTTTATTAGTCAGAACTCGGAAGTAAATATTTTCTACATTCGAAGATAGATCTAGGCAAAGGTAGGTATATTTCAACGTGATGATGTGATTTGGATGATGTCACCAATAATTTAAATTCAGTTAGCAATTTCGTTTTTTGCACGTTTATTACTTTACTGAGAACTAAATTTCTTAGAATAAGTATCTACACGTGTAAGACTATTTATCTTTAAACAAGAAAGTTCAAGATTTAAAAATAAACACGTTTTGCATAAACGCTATGGAATTTTCTGTGATTCATAATTCTTAACCATTTGGAAAATGTCTCACCGTTGGAAACCATAGTAGACTATTTTAAACCTGTCGACCCCGTATTAAGGTCCAATATAGACAATTCTATTATAGATTTACTGTTCAAACAGCTGCAGTAACAAGCAAATGAAGCAACCTTGACGCCTTACAGCGTCGTTAATCTATGTGCTACTTTATTGCATAGTGTTAAGGTATAAAATTATGTTTACGAGTTTAGTAAATAGCTCATAATAGTGTCAAGAAAAGACAGTTAATGTTTGTAGATACATAATTTTCATAGCCTGTGAGATGTTAGAGTTGATTAATTGTAGGGTTATAACCTAGTACTAAGTAAGTAGGTATACCGGTCTACGAAGACGTTGTAGGTAGGTAAGTAATCTATGCTTTTACTTCTGCAGCATAATCAGCCTATAATGTACCCACTCCTGGGAGTCCTGCACAGTCCTCCTCTTAGTGAAACGGAGTGGGCCGTAATCCATCACACGGGGTTCGGTGCGGATTGGTAGATGTCACATGTCTTCGAATTTTTGGTTCTAGGACAAGCCGGTTTCCTCACGATGTTTTCCTTCACCGGTTTGAGAGCAGTGGTGATTAAATAGTGTATACTAAGTAAAGCACCTGTCTGGGTTCGAACCTATGACTCTTAAATCGCGGCGGTTGTCACTGGTCCACCACGCTCCTGCTGCAGCAGTAGGTGCTAAATTATTTGGTTAAAAGTGTTGCTGTAGTGCTGTACGGGCGTCACGACTCACGATCTAAGTTTACATAGCACGCGATCAGTTAATCTTCTGTCAAATTTAAAATTAGCCCCATATTAGCCATTGTGATCGGTTGACAGAATAACAATCAAATTGTAAGAGCGTTTACGACGTACCTACGGCATTTTTTTGCAAACTTTCAAAGGCCTCTGCCCTAGCAGTGGGAACATTAAATGCTGAATTACAAGATAACCTACGCACCCGGCTTACCCAGATACTGGGGTTGTGGAGATCAGATAGGCAGTCGCTCCATGTAAAATACTGGTATTCAGCTGCATCCGGTTAGACTGGTAACCGACTCCAACATAGTTGGGAAAAGGCTAGGCAGATGATGATGAAGTAATCTAAGCAGCATTAAACCAATATTCCAATGAGGCGTCAAATTAAGCAGGCTTGCACCGATAACCAACAATGTTGGCAGCTAATAGAAATGTTAATGTCTGCCTTTGGATGCGTCAGTGAGTTTTAAGTATTTTTTTTGATACCTAATAATCGTTGCGTAGAGCCATTATATTGATCAGGATTATAAGTTTACTTAAATAGGCCGGTTTTTTAAATCAATTTTGATGGACGTTTCACGATTTTTTATGCCGGTTTATTGGTTAAGTTAGTGCAATTGCCTGCTACCTACAGCATACATTGGTACTTAACAAAGCACTTTGTGAGGTGTTTTCTTGACTGTTTCTTGTTTTTGAGTTATTTTTTTTTGAGCGTTGGGGCTTAGCTATGCTAAGCGATGGCCGTTTTGCGTGGACGTGACGTATATTTTCCTTAAACTTCTCTTTTGTGTTTGTGTTCTTTCTCTGCGTCCTGTTTATCGCAAATAAACGTATTTTCTTTCTTTCTATGTAGGTACAGAAGCCAGCACATCAAGCTACTACAACCTGTCACATATCTTTAATAGATTTTCAACTTTATCGCTAAATAATAAGGTTCAAAGTTGATTGGGAAAATTTGACAGTTTCGGGTAGTTTGATGTGCTGGCGTGTGGAAAAGCGTGGTGGTGGCGTGGTGTTGGTGGTGGTCTTTTAGTAAACCTTAGGACTTTTAAAAAAAGCGTTATTATTAAATAATGATTTTTTGTTTTGTTATCTATGTTTTTTTTTGCTTTGGTTTACTAAAAGTGGTAGAAATAGCCAAAGGCGAGATTGGCGCAGAGGGGGACATAGTACTATGCTGTATTGCTGTGCCACCACCGGCCGAAAGCCACATCAGGCAAGCTCAAAATCATTATACCAACTTAGTAATTGTTTTGCTAAATTTATTAACTGTCGTCAACAACGATAATTGGAGAGAGTCAGATCGTTTTGTGATTAACCCACAGGCTAATCACAAAACGATCTTGTTAAAACATTAACTTATACCTATTGGAACGCAGCTTAACTAACGAATGTAGGTAACTTTCTATTTTCTTATTCAAGTTAATTAAAATCGTGATGTTGACTACCTTGAAGACAAAAGAGAGTTAGGATAGACTTGAAAACAAGTGAAAGATGCAACAACAACCGTTCTGTAAACCTAGGTGAAGTTAGCTGCCATTCGCACGATGTTAGGTATTGACACTATTGACAGCTCACTTTAAGCTCATTTCACTTAAGTTTTCACGATGAGATATGGAATGGATCGGTAGGTTCAAAGTTTCCAACCAAGAATAAAATAATAATTGGAAGGAAGACCTCTGAGCTTTATTTTATCTGCATACAGATAGATTACAACATTGGGTTAAATAAAGTAACTTATTAGGTGCAATGAGGGTTTTTGAAAAATGACGTTTACTAGATGGCAGCACTGAGACGTCAGGTCCGGCCACCTGTCACAAGTGTCAAAGCGCCTATAATTTCTTTAGTCGTGACTGAATGATGAACGTACGAATGAAATGAATGGTGATTGACATCATATATTTTATATTGGAAGACCTCTTGTCAAAGTGGCGCCAACTGGTGTCGTGAATTTTCATGAAAACCCTCATTGAGTTGGTAGGTAATAACGATCATGAAGTGGCCAAATAAATCAAACAGAAGTTCTGGTAATTTTAAGTCTGAAGGCCAATTCCCGTAATTAAAACCTTCAAAATCTCGTCGCAATCTCAACTCAGCGACAATCAATGTCAAGAACTTGTCAAAAAATTTAGGGAAATTACAGGTATTTTTGACAGGTTGAGACAGATCAGACTGTGAACGTTATTAAAATTACGAGAATTTAGCAATTCTCGTAATTTTAAGAACATTCACAGTCTAGTCAATCAGTCTAAATACCTCTAATTTCCCTAAATTTTTGACATATATGTTTCACCCTATATGTTTGTCGTCGAGATAAGACTGCGACTAGATTTTGAACGTTTTAAATTACGAGTGTTGACCTTCAGAAATCTGTCTACAGAGAAAGAAGGATATCCTCATAATTGGTAATAAATGCTGGTTTAAAGGATGTAGAGCCTTCAAAGGCTGTCGATCGAATCGAAAGGATACCTATCGAAATCGAATTGAACTTACATATACAAAATAGGTACCTATACTACAAAACGGCTGATTACTCTCTCGGCTGATTTCTTTTAACTTATCAGTTGTATTTTTACACTCGGATTGTACCTATTTACCAACTCCAACGTAACTCTTCGTGACTTTTATTTACTTACTACATTCACAGAGATATTAACGGGGTGTTAACCTGCTTGACCACTTCCAATGGGAAAGTGTGTCCCGTAGTTAAAACAATTATGGTAACTGTGGGAATCTTTTTAGAACTGAATCGTGACGACAAGATGTTCTTATTGTTGAAACAACATCGTTTTATGGTACGGCCTACGGGGAAACCGCTTTCTTTGCTTATTTTCGAACTTTCCTGACAATGTTCCGTATCATATTTCTGTATTTCTAGCGAGTTTGATCTACATTGGCCTATATGGAAAGCTCTCAATCCATTGCGTACCCAAGTAGGCCGCTATAGATACAATTTGTCGAAGTGCGGGATTACTGACCCATCCAACACTCAGTGCGAGTGCGGTGCTTCCGATCAGACCATGCCTCACTTGCTGGAGTGTCCTTAGCGCCCGTTCACCTGCACCTCGGATGACCTAAAGAATGCCACTGATGCCGTAATAAACGTGGCGTGGTCGTCGCTCAAACTGTATAAATATCGGAGTTATTCTGTTGTTCTCATAGTCAGTTCACAAAGAATGTCACATGAACTATCAACCCCATAATATGCTAAGCTTAGTAGGTAGAAGTGCGTGGATTAAGCTAGCATAGTTGGTAGTTATAAAAGCTTTAACATATACAAAGGTGCCTAGCTCATTCTAGATGTTTGAGTGTTTAGAACTTTAGATTTTAGTTCTTCAGCAACGTAAATTCAACTGTCATAATGAACTTTGTCCGCTTGGATATCGCAATTTAACATAACCGACTAAAAAGTACCTATACCTTACGTATCCTGTGTAACATCACACCACTAGGTAGGTACAGAGCAAATCAAGCTACTACAATCTGTCAAATTTCTTTAGGTAATAGATTTTCAACTTTATCGCTAAAAGTTGATTGGGAAAATTTTACAATTTCAGGTAGCTTGATGTGCTGGCGTCTGTACCTATCTATGGGTACCTAGTATAATAAAAAGATATTTCGCATTATGATATTAAATTCTTCTGATGGTTGAATGTTCGAAAACCCTCATATGGAAAGCAAAACATCATTGTTTTCTCGGCGTAAGTATGTATAATAATTCATATTATGACTTATTAGAATTCTTACAGAACACGAGGGAATTAAAAATAACATTCGCATGTTTATAATATAAGTGAAGGCTACATTACGTAATGGTCTGGCGATGGCGTCAAGATTTTCTCGACATCCAACCATGATCATTGCTTTTACTTAGTTCGGTACTAGAGTATTATATTATCTGTGGTTCGGTATAACTGTTTATGTAAGCGAGCGAAGCGCGAAACGACAGAGGCGACTAGCCGCCCACACGCTGTAATGGCACAGGAGCGTGGTACAGGGTACAGCCCGATTCAAACTTTATGGCGGCTCGGAACGTGAGGCGAGACGCTGCGCAGTAACTAATTCACGTGTCAACGGGGGTGAGGGGCGAGGTATTGCGCAGCGAGCATGAAGTTTGAATCCACCTGTAATTGGCACAAGAAAAAAGAGGCCTATGCCCAGCATTGGGTGAGGTTGGGCTGTGGATGATGATGATGAGAAGGAAAAATATAGGCAAAAAGAAAAAGAGGAAACCGAAAAGAAATAAGGTACAGTCCGCATGACGATACGATGGTAGATAACTCTTTGAGCTTGAGCTGGCCTAGCATATGGTAATACGGAATTTCAACAATATGAGGCCAGCAAAGACTGATTTTGTTATCACTAACGTACCTACGTCCTACTGAAGGTAGGTATATGGAAAAGCAGAGTAAGTAAGCTAAAGTGGCAGTGGGCTGGCCATGTTTGTCGAAGGAACGATGGCCGGTCGAGCAGACGAGTCAACCTAATTGCGTAGGTAACACACTATCAATCATTTGATATTGCTAATCCATTGCTTCATATCTTCGAAAAATGTGTCTGCTCAACAACGTAAATAACGCAATGAATGTTGTTGAACTGTCAAATTGAAAGCCATTCCTCCTGTTAGTGTTATGTAATTAACCTGCAGCTTATAGGTACTGATTATATTACCACGTGCGGCCTAATGTAGGTGTAGCAGAGTAATCAAGCTTAAGTGGCAGTTGCCTGGCCATACGGCCCGATGGCCGGTGGACAAACGAGTCCATTTTTTTTTTTAGTATGAGAAATCATCAAATGGCCCCCCTCCCGCTCTGGGTGGAGCGGAAGGGAGTGTCAGACTCTTACTGACTAAAACCCATCCGTGTTCCTTCCTTAGCCCTTTATGTTCCGGGGTAGCGGTAACCCTTTCGGACAATCCACTGGACAAACGAGTCCTCAAGTGGAGACCGGGCGACCGGGATGCACCGACAGCCTAAAGAAGATGGCTGAGACAGACTGGGTGCGGAAGGCGGAGGACAGGGTGTTGTGACGCAGCCTGGGAGAGGGCTATGTCCAGCAGTGGGCTGCGATAGGCTAGGAGTTGATTGATAGGAAAAGTTAATGAAGAAGCGTAGGCAACGCATTGGACAGAGCAGAGTGGAAATTGCAACACTGGCAAAAACATACCCAGCAAATAATATTTATAGCAAATTATATTACATGAGTGTGAGATATAGTAGAGACAACGCTTCTGACAGGAAAATAATAATAAAATGGCCGTAGCACAACAGGTTCGGTCAGAAAACAAAATCATGTTTTGCCTACTTATTGGAAATGTAAATAAAATGTTTTTCAACTTTGTTTAGGTACTAGTTAAAGGTCAGTTTTATAGATTTCATCAAAATGCGTGATGGCTCTCTGATGTTCCTATTAAGCAGGTATCAAAACAATGATAGGCAATATTTTGGTACTTATCAAAATCGATCACTCATCACAATCCAAAGGGCACCTGAATCCACTACCTATAACTTGGCAATTCCTAGTATCGCTGCTTGTAAAGGCGACACGTCTAATTTGACTACATTTTTAAAATTTTCCTTTCAAGGGTCAAATTAAACAAGACACCATAGAATAAGCACGGTCTGTAATGGTCCCACTGCTGGGACACAGGCCTCCTCTCTTCGAGAGGGAGTGGACTGTAAATCTACCACGTGGGCCCAGGGTGCTAATTCTCGAATATAATTCCGATAGATCGACATTGGTCAAACGTCAGTTGGTCGAGTTAAACGTCAGGAATTGGCTAGACTCAGTGAGTCTAGCCAATCCCAGACGTTATATTCGAGAGTAAGCACCCAGTCTGAATTGGTAGATATCGCATGTCTTCGATTTTTTGTTCTAGCATAAATGTTTCGAAACCACGACATACAACTCGACCACTGGGACACCACTGCTCGCCAAGACACCATAGATATCGCCCATTAATCACGTGAGGCTCAAAAGAGGGGGAGGGCTTTCGGAAAAAATCACGAAATATCACAAGGGGGAAGGGCGGTGTAGTGAGATGTCCCGTATAATATTATATCCTGAATTAAATTAGATTATAAAAATATTCCGTTTTTTTTAAGATACTTTGTACAAGAAAATACACGTGATTTTGGGCAGACTAAAACCTCATCACATGTTAACGAGGGGCGGGCTGGGGGTTAAAAAGTTGCTAAAAACATCACGTGATTAATGGGCGACCCCACACGACGGACAATAAAAATACCACATGTTGCTCTGCTAACACTACACAACGCTACTTGTTCGTGACTTGTTTTCTTAGGTACGTACTACGAATAAGTAATGGTACGTACCAGTATCGTTGCATGTCTTAGCGAATTATCATAACTGAAAATAAGGTGTAATCATTGTGTATTGGAAAATCTATCGTTTAAAATAACGCCCTGATAATTTTTCCTGACTTTACCCACATATAATAATAAATTGATAATATAATACTTATCTTTCATACGTTATGATGATATTATGACGGATCATCATTGTCTTGTAACAGGTTTTGTCTAAGTATACGTACACACGGCTACACGTCAAGCTATACATAATATAACCAGTATAAGCTGACTTCTGATTGTACGAAAAACCGATACAATGCGAGGTCAGGTAAAACTGGAAATCTATAGCTTGATGTGTAGCCGTGTGTACACAGAGTTTATCTACGACTAGCTGCGCACCGCGGTTTCACCCGCATAAGTTTCGATCCCGTGAGAATATCGGGATAAAAAGTATTCTATGTACACAGATCATGTTCTATATGCCAAATTTCATCCGAATCCGTTCAGCCGTTTTAGCGTGAAAGCGTTATAAAACACACATGCAAAAATCAAATCTTTTTCTCTTTATAATATTTTTAGATTACAAACTATGTCATATATTTCATTGTAAATTACGTTCAAAAGTGTCTCATGTGCCTATTTGAAATAAATGCTTTGACTTTGACTTTGAATGATTTATTTCATTTAAACCAATTACTTACATGCACTTTTGAACTTTCACGGAGTCAGTCAGTCAGATAGATGAAGCTAGTTGCCCATTCCAAACCGTAGTGGACTTAACTGAACCTATGGAGAAGAACGGGCAAGCATCTCTAATATATTACTCTTATACAACAAGATATTATTACTATGCCGTCTGAACTTTTTGCAGATCAAAAGACAAGTAAGACTTGATGACAAAGGAGACGAGAAGGCAGAACCGTCAACCGGAAAACCGAAAGTTTCGACTAGTTTCGAGTACTACCTATTTATTGTTATTTACACTATGAATAAATCAACCGCGAGAAATGAGGCTATAGGTACTATTCGTCGTAAGTCAATAAAAATATAGACCATCAAACCATTCATTAGAATTCAACAGTTGGTAGGCTAGCTTAGGATCTACTGTTGTTAACTAATTTCTGAAAGCCCTTCTCATTGTAACTTCTTCAACACAAACCATATTAAAATTCACGAAAGAAAAATATTCACGTCCGAAATGCGAAAGCCAACAAAAAAAAACTCCCGATCATTTTCATTTATCCATTTTTTGTGTTAACTTTTGCCGCAATTTAAAAACGATTTGAAGACGACACGCGACACGATAACCACAGAAAAAATACATGACATAAAAAAAAACAACTGAATGAGCTGCCGTCACAGCACTATTTTTGCTTTATCAAAAAATCTTGTCACATAAATAAAAAATCACATTAATAGAGATATAAATCATGTAAACAATGTTGAAATTGACTTACAAGTTAGAACGAAGAGCGAACGCACGTGCATGTATGCCATTCCGGTCGGACGATGACGGTGTGGCGAGACGGTCGACTGGCGAGTTGCGTTCACGCAATACCTACATTGCCCACCACCGGAGCGCGTTGCGAACTGGATTGTTTGGCAGGTGTTTCCAATGAAGCGCAAGATTCCATGTGTTTGAGGTGGATAGGGTCAAGTTTTCGGCGCATGCTGTATGCACTGCATTTTTCTTGAAGTTATGTATATAACTTAGTAACTTAGTAGGTACGTATGTACCTACTGCTTCAAATCTCCGTAACCAAAAGTAGATATGGGTTAGTACAAAATAATGATCGAAATGACGGGATGAACATGTGACTCTGGGCTTCGATGCCTTCGTTAATTGTGATTTTACACCCATTAAAATTAAATGACATAGATCAACTTCATCTAGTTTATAGAGCTTTGTAAGTACCAAAGATTTGTAGATAAAAGAAAATTGAGAGAGCCCAACAAATTAAATTTGTTAATCATTTTTTTAATGATTCACGAATCATAACAAAAATCTTTAAAATCGACGGTAATCGGTGTAAAATTTATTTTAAAATAGCTATTAGTATCGAAGAAACAAACATGTAAACTGACGGACAGGTAACATTATTTTTTGCCAGCAATCTGTCAACACTGATGTACCTAAGTTACTTGCACGGGTAGGTTGTTTGACAAACTCCTGGCTCCCAGCATCCCGTGAGTACCTGACCATGCTCAATTTACATCCTTTAGCCTGTTTCTGAGTAGGAAACTTCAAAAGCGTCCTTGGCTATACGCGATACTCAATCATCCACAATTAACAAAAAATAAAGAATTACATGTCCTAGGGTTTTTAGAAAATCAATCGCTAACAGGGTTAAGAGGATTGACAAAGTTTATACTTATATATTTTAGGATTCTGATTTTGGTTATTTTCAGATATGTTTAATGTTGCTAAGCCCCTTAATAGTGTTGACTAGTTGGCTGATTTTTCCATTACCAGATAAGTTATATTCTATCAATAAAATTGACGTTTGACAGTTTTTGTATGAAATAGCTGTCAAAATTTCAAAATTATCCTTCGAATAATGTTATCAGATAATTGAAAAATCAGCCCTTAGTAAATAATATTATTTTGTTTAGTAGGTATTTTAAAGGTGTTTGAAAACGAAACAACGGGCAAATACCTATATCCTACATTCGTTATAAGTAGGTAAATAAAACAAATATATTTTAATGAGTTTATTTATTTAAATTATATTAAAAAATTCAGAATAAAATGCAGAGAAACATTTACTGATGTAGGTACATTCGTAGATACCCGTTTGCTAGGTCCCGGACGCTGCCTGTCATTGCTATATTTTTGAACAAGTAAGTAAGGTATGGGCAATGCTACGTCGAAACTCGAGTCTACCTATATTGTTAGACTACTTACGAGCTAACAGGGTAGCATGTTGACCGCAATGTCTAACAACCAGAAAAGTAAGGGAATATACCACTTTTTGCCCCTCGTTGTTATTCGATACCAATATTTGCATCCAACCGTTTAAAACAATTGTATTGCTCATACAACGTTGGGTTGTGGCACATTTACTCTTTGTTTTTGCGCAGCTGAGTATCTCCTCGCAGTTCGTATAGGCTCCACGTCGTATTCACTGGATAACATGGCAGAGTCACTACACTGTTATCGTTCCAGCACAAATACCGCTGTTTACATCAAGCCGACTATTATGGTAACCTCGCTGTTCCTTCTTGCATAACTTGTCGTCTTTCAAAGGACACTTCTCATTACCATTACCACGAACAGACTGTACCCGTCACAATTTTTTTTTTCTTTCATTGTTGTTATCAACGTTCGGTAATTCTGTGAAGAAGTTGTCGATGAAAACTGAGAATCTTGTTTCTTTGTACACATTCAGAATCTCAGTCATTAGTCTTTGCACAACATATTGTCCTAACCCAGTACTATGTTTCTTATTTATTAGCCATTTTGCCATTAGGGCAAAGGTTGGTGTTATCGACCACATGGAAATGTCGAAGAATTTCTTCCAATCGGTTTCTCCGCATGGATTCCGCCACCAAGATACTGTGTGTATCTTCGTTACTTTTCCAATACATCCGACGTAACGTCGCGGCAGTGGAGAATATCCACTCAATATCAAAATGCCAATGAAACAATAAATGTCGCTATCAGGGAGGGTAAACCCCGGGTTTCCTTTTTGTACTGCATACATAAGAGTGACGGACAATGTGCATGATAACTTCATGGCTAAAAACAATTCAAAGGAATCGACTGGTTCTGAAGCATCAGACAAAGTATATGAAATGGTAATCTTGGGAATGGTGCGATCCAGTTATCATGATGTTGGGGTAAGTCACCCATTCCAGTTCACCCATTTTCGGGCTGCCTTATTCGGTAGAGCTCGCGGTAGAGGCGGCGGTGGAGGCCGCGGAGGTAGAAGCGGAGTATTATCTATAGATCGCGATGGCCGGCCTCTTACGGGTTGATAAAGACTGTGACAGGTTTGACGTGCTTGCAATGGGTGTAAAACTTCTTCAGACTCGCTGTCGTTACTGATATTTTGTTTCACTTAGTGTCAATCTGACACAATTAATTATGAATGAGAATTATTTATTTGCATGAATATAGGTAACTAACATAAGTTCTTTCTTCTTTGGGTTTGGTTTGGTTTAGCCGTAGAACCGATAACCGTTGGGGTAGACGTGTTCTTGAGTCAAGTGGAGACCGTGAATCCACCACCACCCCCTCCCCGCCGGACGCCCTCAGGCTAGGTGGAGCGACGATCTTCGCAGTATGGCTGGTAGCGGCTGGATGCGAGTTGCCGAAAATCGAGTTGAATGGCGTGCAATAGGAGAGGCCTATGTCCAGCAGTGGACTGCTGTAGGATGATGATGATGATTATGGGTTTCACTATATTCGGCATTTCAGCCGTGCAAATATAAAAAGATTAGATAAATATTATATTATTATTATTTCTTTATTTTTAGATTTTAATTCTTGGTTATACTTAGAGCATGCAGTAAACCTACATTTAGTAATTAGCAATAACATAAAAATACTACTCGTATTTAATAATTTTGACAAGTAAGTACCTACAAAGCTTTTCTCAATTAAACAGTTACCTACTTAGTTTTTTCTGGCAGACGACATGATTCTTGCGCGACACTGCTTACTATTACTACTTACTGGAATCAAAAAAAAAAAAAAACATGCAACTGAATTGAGAACCTCCTCCTTTTTTTGAAGTCGGTTAAAAATATATCAACGCTGCTCAAAAATGTCTAATGAAAATAGATCCTACTTACATAGTCTTACGATAGATGGCGTTTTTTACATTTTACTGCGCTAACAAACGATTTACGATGCTTTTACGAAGTACTGGTACTACTTCTTGTTTCGTTTTCGAATCAATGGGCATAACAAACACTTAACTATTTATAATTACCTATTGTCAACTAATTATACATATTCAATATTAACTTATTAATAACTAATTATAATTACTAACAGTTAACGACAGTTCCTACGTAGGTAAGTTAGAAGAACATATTTTTTTGTAAGGTGGCAAAGCCATTCATTCTTTTGAGATCGTTATTTGGAAATAGCATTAATTTTATTTTTGATAAGTATTTATATTTTATTTACTTGTTAAAGTATCTAATCCATACCTAAACAAATGCTTTATTTTGATAATAGGTAATGTCTGAAAGACTAAATAATAAGTACCTACCAAATAAACGGATAAGTACCTACTTAACGCTATTTTCTAAACTATAAAAATATTTAAAATATTAATTACGCAGTCTTATTCTAAAAATACTCAGCTATAACATATCCATATCTTTTTTTAATTTATTTTCTTTAGTAAGTATCTTTAAATCGCTCTTCTGTGAAGTTGTGGTTTTGCACTTGCATTTGTGGTCGATACCGACGTAAGACCCAAAAATCTAAATGACAATCGAGGTAAACCTTTCGTGTGAAACTGCGACGATGATCCTTATCTGTAGGTAATCCGACGATCTTGGGTATTAAACATGGCCGTATTTAATGATTACAGCAGGTACGGTCACCAAAGGAGATAAGTAACCAAGGTCATCGGATGTAGTCGACGTTTAGAAAAAAACCGATGTATGTTTTCGAATGAAATTTAGTTTATTTACCTAATAGAAAACAAACAGTTCATGTTATATCAAGTTTTCAAAAACCTTCATCGGTTTCTTACTAAGCTTCAACTGTAACCGACGACCCTGGTTACTTATCTCTTTTGGTGACTGTACCTACTTAGACAAGTTTTTTTCAAAGCGTAGATATCAAAAACAAATAGGTTCGACTGCACTGTCTAGTTGGTTTTCAGGTACGCAAGTGCGACTGCTAAATATGAGGTATTGGGTTCGTTCTCCAGTTGGGGCAGTATTTGTATTGGGTTTTGACTTGGTCTAAATAAGTTCCCGATTGATCGCAATGGGCTAGCTCCCTACAACTGGTGAAATGTAGGTGTGTATAACGCAAAGGACGATGTAGCCATACGTAAACCGTCCTCAACCTTCTCCTTCGTGGTTTACAGACGTGATGACATAGTTATATGAAACAGGAGCATAATAAACGAGTGTTCATGGCAATTCTCCATCATCATTAAATTACCTATTGTTCTCTGTAGGTATGAATTATTCCTGAATATCTCTAACAACGAGAACAAAGCATTTTTGAACTTGACAAGCGGAGGGGCCAGTATCCAGTACAGGGTGACTTGTAATTTGACGTATTCCTTTCGGGACGTGACAGTATGACCCATTTGCAACAATTAAGCACCCCGTAAAACATAGGCGAAAATTCATGGGATTCGAGCAAAAACAATTTTCTTATATCCCACCAGAATTCGTCACTAAATATTAGTTTTCTATAAACTGTCAAATTGAATGGCCATCATTGGTATTCCATTGGCTTCCTAATACTTTAACAAACCTTTCGATGTAGGTAACTCAGACCAAATAAAAAACCAAGACAGAGGGCTGTCAACAGTAAAGTGAAGCCGGTTTCGTAAACATGTGTGCACTTAGTGAGGTGTTATTTGATCGTAAATGGTTGTAAATGTGTGCGTGTGGGCGTGTATGCACATAGAGGAGGTGTAGTTTTGGCATGCTTCACTGTATCGTTCTCAGCGCTCTGTCTTGGTTTTTTATATGGTCTGAGTTAGGTAACCTTTTAAAAATTAAACAAACAGTTAAACGTTGAAGAAAGAAGTCTATTAATCATTTTTAAAAATCATTTACTTACATGAACTTTGACACCAGTTATCACAAAATGTTACTAGAAGACTAAGTGTACAAATTACGGGGAAGACTTCCTTATTTAATCAGCTATCTAACGAGGTACAAGGTGCGTGGTACTTTTTACAAATTACTATTTATTTATCATGTCATTAGCCTGCAATGTAGACTCTTCGTATAATATTTTTGTAAATGGTTAATAAAAACTTCCTTTATGTTTTAACTGTTTGATGTTTTAGAACATTTGGTTACATCAAAAGATTTGTTAAAGTATCCGGTATCAAATGGAATAGCAATGGAGGTCATTTAATTCTAGAGTTTAGAGAAAAGTGATATTTAGTGACGTAGGTATTCTGGGGAATTTTAAAAAAATACATAAAATGTGCGTATTCTCTTTCGCCTAGGCTTTATGAGGTGCTTAATTGTTCAAATGGGTCACACTATCAAGTCCTGGAAGGAATCTGTCAAATTACAAGTCACCCTGTATATCTTTACTATTATATACTATAACTAGCTTCCGACCGCGGCTTCGCCCGCGAGGTATGTCGATAAAAACTATCCTATGTCCTTCCCCGGAATGCAATCTATCTCTCTGCCAAATTTTATCGAAATCCGTTCAGTGGTTTAGGCGTGAAAAGGTAACATACAGACAGACAGACAGACAAACAGACAGAGTTACTTTCGAATTTATAATATCAAGTAAGTATGGATATCTTCTCTATACTAATAGTAAAGCTGAAGAGTTTGTTTGCACGTGCTAATCTCTGGAACTAACCGTCGGTTTTAATTTTTTTTGAATTTGATAGCCCAATTCTGGAGGAAGGCTATAGATTACTTAACCTCACGCTAGGATCCTTAAGAGACGAGCAAAAAGAAACTAATTCAGAAAGAACGCTAAGTTATAGCACGGGCAGGCGATGCGATGCGACGGTTTGGGTCGGGGGAACAAGACATTTCACGCGGACACAGCAGTCGTAACAATTTGACATTGACAGCGCCAATGTTATAGCAGTAAGGATGGTTTCCGTAGTGCAAGTGTTACCACTTTATGTGCCTTTGACTGACTGACCTCTATTAAACGTACTTGTATAATATTGTATACTGGTCAATGCTTTGACTGTTCTTATTTATGTAGGTAGTATTATGTATCCATACTTAATATTATAAATTCGAAAGTAACTCTGTCTGTCTGTCTGTCTGTATGTTACCTTTTCACGCCTAAACCACTGAACGGATTTCGATAAAATTTGGCAGAGAGATAGATTGCATCCCGGGGAAGGACATAGGATAGTTTTTATCGACATACCTCGCGGGTAAAGCCGCTGGCGGAAGCTAGTATTATATAAGTATGCATATTTGAATACTAATAATTGGTACAGCTGTGGCTCAAATTAAAGCAATAGGCATTACCCATAATTATGGGCACAAATAGTTTAATTTGATTAGAACAAATGCATTGTATACGACAAATCTGTCTGTACACTATTAAAGGCCGATTTTTTATGGACAGATAACTGAGTTTGGAGTTTGGACCCACTCCATTCGAGCTTTGAAAACTTTCCCTTTATCTTAAGGCGACTATATGACCTAAAGCGCGGTCACTATCGGACTGCATAGAAAAGAAACAGATGCGCGATGACACAACGCTGGTAATTTATTGCAAAATATGAAACAATCATCTATTGTTGATTTATCAAACACCAAACAAATAAAAACCGTATACCAATATTTGGGGAATTAAATTGACTTTTATATTTTATGGTGAAAGTTTTATGAAAATACACCCGATAGTGTTTGCGTGATTATCGTTTTTATGTCCGCGGTAGACATTACTTTACAAATTAATTACACTATGTTAAAAAAATATAATTGCAAATTTTCACATATCAAATGGTCTAGTATAACATTTATTTTTTTCAAAGAAATCAGTCCAGTCGATTAGACGTGATGTTGAATTTAAAATCATTAGAAGTCGTATATCTGCGCCTTAAGTAAATCCTTTTGATAAATTTTAGTACCCCCCTATAGACACAACATTACGTCAATTAGTTATCATTTTTTCTATATCCATACTCTATACTAATAGATTCGACAGTAACTCTGTCTGTCTGTCTGTATGTTACCTTATCACGCCTAAACCACTGAACAGATTTCGATAAAATTTGGCAGAGAGATAGATTGCATCCCGGGGAAGGACATAGGATAGTTTTTATCGACATACCTCGCGGGCGAAGCCGCGGGCGGATGCTAGTTTGTATAAAGTACGAAGGAGCTTGTTTAACTTTGTAGATCAGATATGAAACAATTTTAAGAGCGTTTACATATCATTAAAGTTCCAATGGAAAACGGTCTAACTCCGAAAGTGAATTTAAATTATAAAGTTTTTTAATTTTTGGCACTCTTTATTTTTAGACCAGCACAATTAATTACTTATGCATTTATTAATGTTGCATTTAAACAGGTTAGTAATCGCATATCTTGTAAGAAGGTAATACTGAAAAAAAAAAGAGAAAAGTTGGAAACTTCATGCATGCGTAGATATCGATTGGTTGGAGGCATGGGGAGAGTAGGTACCTACATTCTTGATGAATAACCCAAAAACTGCGTTAGTTGTACTTTCGCCAATCTCTAAGAAACTACGAACTTTATATCCGATGAACTAGACAACAGTATTGTCTGGGAGTGTCAGGAACTTGATTGAGCTGAAAAATTTCAGAACCTATTGACTTATAATTTAAAGTAAAATTCTTTAGAGCGTAACTTCAATACCTTTGGCGGCCTAGTATCATGTATGACGTTATTGTTCTTACGGAATGCTGCATTAATTTGACAGATTGAACTTAAAGGTTACACCTCATACATACTAAACAGTAAATAACATCAACCAGAGCGGAGGAGTTGTAACGTATATTAAGGAGACCGCTTCTTCTCTAATTGCCATCGACGAGGCTCCAAGTCCCAATCACGAAAACCAATTAATAAACGTCAGTTGCACATAATATGTTTACCAAAAGTGCCAACATTGAAGGGCTAAAAAATCCTTGTAGCATTGGAACATCATTTTCTCAAAAGTGGACGTATTACCATTTCACTGTAGGACAACGGCTACACTTTAAAAGAGTCGACTTGTGGTCACCGGCTTCATTTAGTGTTTATCTTTTGGTGTAAAGGTTGTGGTACTTAGTGTAAGAAGTGAGTAATTATTTTGTTAATTAAAAGTGCTTAGTTTTATAAGGATTTGGGTCGCATCTAGGCGGGGCGCACCGCATTGTAAAATCCTTTTGAACCATACTCCTAGGGAGGTAGAATTGGATCTATGGATTTCGATATTTTTTACCAACATTCTGTTATTATATACCAGTCCTATATTGCAGTGTGTTGCTAACAGTCAAGGCGACGCTTCTCGAGCCAGATGCGATCTCTGACGCAAATAAGGGTCAATTTCCCACAGCTTTTGTTCCATATTATAATATTATCAGTGGGAATATATTTTGATTGATCATGATATCAATGAGATATTGAGTTATACCTACGTCATCGTCCATCTCATAGTTTGTCCTGCATGTCCTAACACCTGCATCCAGCGTACGCATACCTAAGGGAGTACCCTAACAAAATATGATTTGTCCCCATTTGTGCCATAGATATTGTAGAAGACGTTAAAAGCATGACGTCAATTATTTTGTTGAGTAGGATCAAGGTCGCAGTACTAGCGTTTTTTCGAAAATCTACCCCTGACGGGGTGCAAAGGGGTAGGTAGTTAATTTTACAGGGGAGAATTTTATTTCATGGCTTGATGAACTCGAAAATTTGTGTAAATAATCTTTGAGTCAAAATAACAACACATCTCAAACGATTTTTCAAAATTCCACCCCTGTGGGAGTGAAAAGCGGGGACACAGTTTATATGCCAGTTGCCAGTTTTTATGTGTTTGTTTATATGTTTTTTTTTTTTTTTTTTTGTTTTTATGTTTTTTTTTTTTGTTTTATGTTTATGTTTTTTTTTTTTTTTGTTGTTTTTGCTGTAAGCCACCCAAACACAATAAAATAAAATAAATAAATAATAATAAATATGAAAATTCTTCTTAATTTGGTTAATAAACTTGAAACTTGGCAAGAATACTTACGAGTAAGTATCTAAGTAAATTATAAAGTTTGTCATTTTATGTTTTTCTAAACTACCCTAAAGGGAGATGGCGGGTGTCAAACTTAATATGAAAGAATTTTAACGCGCGGACCAATAATCTCGAAACTCAGTATGTATACTTAAGACCAAAATAATAATAAAGTATAACAGGGATTTTCGAAAATCTACTCCTAACGGGGTGAAGAGGCGTAGCCAATTTCACAGGGGAGTATTTTATTGCATGGATTGATTAACTGGAAAATTGATATGAATAAATAATCTTTGAGTCAAGCTACGGAAACATCGCAAGCGTTTTTTCAAAATTTCACCCCTGTGGGGGTGATAAGGCGAGAAACAGTTAATATGAAACGTCTTGGCTGGTAGAAATTTTAAACTTGGCAACATTCGCCTCAGTAAATAATAAAGATTGTCACTTTTAGTTTTCAAAAAACCTCTCACAGAGGATATAAGGGGAGACAAAGTTAATAGGTACGAAAAATAATTAACTCTCTGTCGGATTAACTCGAAATTTGGTACTCATACTTAAACTAAAAAGTATGTGTTTTAGGGTTTTTCAACAATATACTCATAACGGGGTGGAAAAGAGTAATAATGTTTAAGGGCTACATTTTACTGCTTGCTTCCATTACTTACCTAACTCGAAAATGGGTATAAATAATCTTTCAGTCATCAAATGGAAACGTACCAAATGCTTTTTTAAAAACAAGCCCTGTCTTGGTGAAAAGGGAGGGTAGTTTATTTGAAAAATCTTATTCCGAATACTTGTCTCGAAATAAATTTTGAAAAACGTAAACATACATTTTCAAAAACTATCTTTCAAGGCCCTCCCCTTGAAAGATAGTTTTTGAAAATTTATGTTTACGTTTTTTTTTTACGGAGCGGGTGTTACATTTTTTTTTGAAGAAAGTACGAATCCCACGCGGATGAAGTCGTGCGCAAAGTGCTAGTTAAACATAATACCGAGAAAAAATCCGGGGTAGACAAAATACCTACTAGGGATTGACAGCTCACTCCAAGCTCACTTCATCTAAGTTTTTACAGTGAGATGTTTACAGAATACGTCGGCTGGTCTTTCATGTTTTTTCCGTTCTGAGGTTTTCCGACTTCCATGCAAGCGCAGCCGGGGGCAATAGCAAGTTTTTATAAATTACCAAATGTGTATTTAAATGCACTTGAGTCGGATATCAAACATTGACTAGACATGAGCAATTAAATCGTTTTCGGTAAAGCGGTCAACAAGTCAAACGACATGTATTAGCATTCTCGTTTTTATAAATAGTCAGGATCATTATAGTCAGGTTTTAGTTGGGTTTTAGTCAGTAAGAGTCTGACACTCCCTTCCGCTCCACCCAGAGCGGGAGGGGTCATTGGATGATTTCCCATCCTTAAAAAAAAAAAAAAAAAAGGATCATTATAGCTACCTAAATTAACCCACTTTCAATTATAAAGTAAGTTACCAATTTTAGATTATTATAAGATGTATAGAGCAGTGGTGGCCCAGTGGTAACGGCCGCGACTTACGAGTTGTAGGTCGTAGGTTCGAACCCAGACAGGCGCTTACTTTGTGTAAATTATTTCATCAACATTGCTCTCCAAACGGTGAAGGTGAGGAAACCGGCATGTCCTAGAACCAAAAATTCGAAGACATGTGACATCTACCAACCCGCACTGGGCCCGCGTGGTAGCTTGTAGCACCGTCCCTCTCGAAGAGACGAGGCCTGTGACCTGGTGTCCTAGCAATGGAAACGTGATAGGCTGATTAAGCTAAATACGTAGGTAATAGCTATCCGTCTTTACATTAATTTTAAGTTAATTTATTTTTAGGGTTCCCGTACCTCAAAAGGAAAAACGGAACGCTTATAAGATCAATTCGTTGTCCGTCAGTATGTCAGTCTGTCAAGACCCTGTTTCTCAGGAACGCGTGCAGTTATCAAGTTAAAAACTTAAAATTAATATCAAATACTACCCTGCTGCAACCCCTTGAAGCAGTGAAAAAATCAAACTTCGATGTCAACGCAATCAAAAGATACGGGCGTTTATGTTCAGTAGACAAAACCTTTAAGGTACTTCCCGTTGACCTAGAATCATGAAATTTGACAAGAAGCAATGTCATGTAGCACAAGTAAAGGAAACAATCCGAAAACCGTATACCTACAAATTTGTACGGAACCCTCGGTACGCGAGTCTCACACTTAACCGGTTTTTTATATTAATTTCAAGTACGTACTTGACCCACAGTTTGTCATCCTCCTCCCGACCTTTTCTCAATTTTATGGGGTCAGCGCAGCACGTTTTCTTGCATACTTACATCACTATTTTGTAGTTGTAATCTTTTTAGTCATAATAATCATCTTTCACACAATCCATTCACAGTTTCTGTGGTCTTCGGTCTTCCTCTACTCATTTTATTCCACATTCATACTTAAAACTCATCATACTTGGCCTACATCAACTCCAGCCTATAGCAGTTCACTGCTGGACAAAGCCCTCTCCCAGGCTACGCCACAACACCCTGACCTCCGCCTTTCGCATCCAGTCTGTCCCAGCCACCTTCATTAGGTCATCTGTCCATCTAGCTGGCTACCTGTGCTTACAATACGGCCAATAAATAATGGCCGGCATGAACATAGGCCCTCCTAACTTTCGCGTATGTTAGAATCAAAGCTGATTTGAAGATATATTTTGATAAGAATCATAGTACCATTTCAGACACCAATCTACACACATCAAAAGTGTCTAGGGATCAACATATATTTTTGCAATAACTTTTCTCCTGATTGATATTAATTAAAATTTTCTTTAAGGATTCATCAAATAAAGTGTTTTCGTTTGTCACAGTAACGATAAACCAAGTCACCTTTGCATTAATAAAGAAATTTGCCATTTTCCTAATAAAGGGATTTTTGACATTTGAACCACTAACACAAAAGTTCGAAAAAAAGACTGAAATAACAGTTTTCTTTAAAATTTTATTGGGTAACTTAAACAATTAATAATCCGTGTTTCTACCGCGAACACTAACAACACAAGAACATCGGTTTGGCATACTCAAAATGAGTTCATCCAAATCACGCTGTGGAATGGCCGCCCATGTTCGTTGCAACAACAAAAAAAGGTCTTCTTGCGACTGGATACCCTCCATATTCGGCAGAGCTCTTCTCTGTAGCATATCCCATGCATGCTCAATCGGGTTCAAGTCTGGCGACTGAGCAGGCCAGGGCAGGACATTGATGTTAGCTGCGGCGAGAGTCTGTCTTACAACTCTTGCGGTGTGCGGTCGTGCATTATCATGCATTAACTGAAATAAGGGACCGATTTGCACTTGTAGAGGAACGATGACGTCTGATACAATCGTCTCAGCATAAATTTGAGCGTTGAGGTTGCCTCTGATCCAAATCAACTCAGTTCTTCCGCCGATCCAAATACCCGCCCATACCATGATGGTTCCACCACTATAAGGATGGACTTCCTGGCAGGATTTTAATCGCTGTTGGCGTCCAGGGGTTCTCCAGTGTCGTATACGTCTTGTATCCGGTCTCATACCAAAACGAGACTCATCAGAAAAGCACACGAAACGCCATTGTTCTTCTGCCCAATTTCTGTGTTCAAGAGCCCATTGATATCGAATCCTACGATTGTGCATTGCTATAGGTGGTACCCGTAGCGGTCTTCGGGAATGAAGGTTCACTTCATGCAAGCGGTTTCTGACTGTTTGGTAGCTAATTAAGTTCCCTGAAGAGTGATGAAGCCTCACGGCTAACATCATGGCGGTTATTGTTGGAGCTCTTCGAGTTAAGATTTGAATGTATCGGTCTTGTCTCCGTGTGGTGCAGCGATACCGTCCTCCATGGCGCTCAGCCACGGTACCAGTGCTTCGGTAACGAGTCCAAAGTCGACTGATAACACTCTGACTTGTATTCAGAGCTAAAGCCACAGTACGTTGCCGGGAACCAGCTTCTATCATTCCCACGGCTCTGAGCATTTCTTCCCTGCTTAAATGACGTCGCCGCTCCATAATAACGTTGGTTTTAATCAGTAGTAGGGAAACAGTAGCACTAATAATGTCTTCAATGCGTTGTATGTTTTTATAGGGAAAATATTGACAGCTGATTTTCATCTTTTACTCGAATTTGATTCACAGTTCCTGATTCAAATTATGAAATGCACCAAAAAGGATCCATATAAATTTATAAAACCATAAATTTATTACAAAGCCACATCTCAATCTCAAGAAATCCGCATAAAAATGCTTGATCCCTAGACACTTTTGATGTGTGTACATGGTTCTCAAAGATTATGCCCGAATTTTTATATACACTTTGACATTGATGATATTTATATACTATACAATGACATGAATATTTACTTTGTAAAGTATTTTTTATTTTTTTTATTTAATTGTTGTGAATGTGAGGACTATGTGGGTCATTTCTTTTTTACTGTTTTCCTTCTTAGTTAGTTTTAATCATGATCTGGCAGTTTCAGTAAATTACGCGGCCTACCCAAATGTCCTTTCTTTGGTATTGTTCGTCGAATCGTTGAGCTCCTCAACTTCTGAGTTGAGCTGCACGATTTTTGACAAATGCGTGCACTGACTGGACAGGTCCGCTCAATCTGTGTGGTTCTTTCCTCAAAATACCATTTCAGACACCAATCTACATGGTCTTCACATGATCTGACCAAGATTATGTCTGGACTTTAAAAGAGACTGTGACCTCTGAGTTTGTTTCGGCCTTTCTTCTCAGAATAGTCAGATAGGAAACGCCGACCTCATCTAGTTTAAAAAAATATGATTGACGTGTAAAAGTGTTTGTACAAACCTACTTACAGAAAATAAATCATTTATCATTTATCAGTACCTACTTACTTATTGTTTTTAGGTAATTATTAGATATCTATTATCTCCATTATGATTAAGAATTAAGATTCTTAAAGATTCTTAATCAACAGGCGCAGGCTTGCTTTCTGTTTTTTACAAATTCGAGAGTTTTCCAGTAGGTATCTATCCAATATCTATATAATCTAATCTTTTCTAATAATAAAGCTGAAGAGTTTGTTTGTTTGTCTGAACGCGCTAATCTCTAGAACTACCTACTGGTCGGAAATGTTTTTTTTTTTTGCATTTCACCCCGTTTCACCATTGCTCTCAAAAAGGTGAAGGAAAACATTGTGAGGAAACCGGCATATCCTAGAACCAAAAATTCGAAGACATGTGACATGTACCAACACGCACTGGGCCCGCGTGGTGGATTACGGCCCACAACCTCTCACCGAGAGGAGGCCTGTGTCCCAGCAGTAGGAGCATTAGATGCTGATTATGCTTATTTATTCTTCTTCCGTCACATTTGCGACCATCCTAAACGTATTTACGAAGCTTGGTAGGTACCTAATGCATTTATAATGTTTTGGTTGTTTGTGATTGTGTTTAAGATTAAGCGATGATACTAAGGGCGCATTGCATCAAACTTTATACCTAGAGTAAGTCTTCTCTTGAGAGTAAATTTTGTTTTTTTTTACAGTTTTTTATTTTTTTTCTTAACAGGAAAAAAAAATCTGCTGTTCCCTACATTTGTTTGCATAACTCATCAAAATGTAGGGAACAGCTGATTTTTTTCGCGATTTCAGGTTTGTTAAAATAGTAAAAGTTGTACCTACATAATGATGAGTTCAATCTCCCGTTTCGATTTGCCGCATGTTTTCAATTTCAACCTGTATAATTATATCATTGACGTCCGTAATAAGCCTTTGACGCACTTTATCTTCAAGTTTACAAGCACATATTTATTATCTAAGAACGAGTTATCAGTACGTAACATCGCAAAGTTATTATCTAAACTAATATAATAAAGCTAAAAGGTTTGTTTTTTGTTTGAAATCACTAAATTCTGAAACTACCAGTTGGATTTGAAAAATGATCTTTGCATTTGTTAGCCCATATCTTAAGTATACATTTAACATCACACTACAACTCTTAGGCGAGCAAAAGGAAAAAAAGTCAGAAAGAACGCCAAACGAAAACAAAGTAACAGCGCGGGCGGGCGATGCGATGCGACGCGGTGGGTCGGGGGCGGGAGCCGAGGCAGTTTTATAAAAATGTGGCTGTTATTTTAGTATACAGGGTCAAATCGAAACTCCGCAGACGTAACGGGTATCATATTATCTAAACATGACAAAACAAAAAGAAATTAATTTGTGCGGTCATCGACCGCAGTTAATGCAGCCACTTGAAATATCAGTTAAAAAAAACAGTTTTTCTTGTGTAAACTTCACAGATGTGATGGGTATAAATAAATACCTAAGCAGTATAAAACAAAATTAAAACGGGTTTTTTCAATTCGTGCTTCAAGTACCTACAACAATAATACAAGCGGTCGTCGACCACAAAAAAAAAACATTAAACCTTTTTGTTTTCATAACAAATCCAAACCCATCACGTGATTACGTCTGCAGAGTTTCACTAGATAATTTAATTTGACCCTTTACATCTTGTGAACGAAGTCGTGGGCAGAAGCTAGTCTTACCACCACCACAAATGTCGTAAATAATAATAAAAACGGCCACTATGTCCAATTAAAATAATCTTTGACTCATTTTAATTGGCGACAAGGACGCCGCGCAGCCGCGCCGCCGCCCGCCATTTTTAATATAAGCCCCAGTTTTTTGGTAGTTTTTAAAAACGGCCATAGCTATACGCAGAGCCTCCTTACAAAGACAACATTTATGGTGTTAGTGATTATATAAAAGCTATTTTACGAGGTAATCCTGTTTAAAGGCAGGTAAGGCATTTTGATGCAAGTGTGTAATGACGACGACTTTCAACAAACTTGCAAAGGAAAATATTGTACCTATATAATCAGCCTATAATATTCCCACTGCTGGGACACAGGCCTCCTCTCTTGGAGAGGGAGTGGGCTGTAATCTACCACGCGGGCCCAGTGCTGGTTGGTAAATGTCAAATGTCTTAGTTTTTTTGGTTCTAAGACATGCCCGTTTCCTCATGATATTTTCCTTCACCGTTTTGAGATCATTGGTGATGAAGTAAATTACACAAAGTAAAGCGTCTACGTCGCCGTCGTCGGTTTGAATCCACGATCTACGACACGTACCTATATGTAATGTCGGAGCCGTTACCTCTGGGCCACCGCTGCTAAGGAAAAATATATTTAAAAACAAATCGATATTGAAAAATATTTGTGACCGATATCTGGGTGTACCCACAGTTTTTTATTCGTGCCGCACTAGAAACCGACAGACAACCTAACATTAAAACAAAAAAAAAAATGTCTTTTTCAAAAGTAGACCGTACCTATTTATATTCAAATTCTTATCTTTATTTACATTACATTATTTACATTTTCATCACTTTCTTCATGAGACCAACATCGTAAGCCTGAAAAAATTATCAACTGCCTCATACAAAACTTCAATACTCGACCCAAATGTATGGGACGGCTGAAATATTTTTCGCAATGGGGATTGTCCAAAATGTCTAACCATTAGATTTTATTTTATTTTTTGAAAATTTAGAGCATTTTGAGAAACTAATCTATACTTATAATAAATCTGTAGAGAGGTCAATTCTGTACATGATATATATTTTCAAAATAACTATCAGGGGGTAATAAGTGATCGATACTGATGCCAAAAATGCAATCAGTAAAATTTTTGTCTGTCTGTCTGTCTGTATGTTCCTTATAGAAACAAAAACTACTCGACGGATTTTAACGAAACTTGGTACAATTATTCTTCATACTCCTGGGGAGGTTATAGTATACTTTTCATCACGCTACAATGAATAGGAGCAGAGCAGTGAAAGGAAATGTTGGGAAAACGGGAGAAGTTGCTCCATTTTTTAAGCTTCCGTCGCGTGTGCAGCCTTAATGGTTAAAGCTACATAGAAATCATTTATGACGGAAATGTTCTACATAAAATTATCTAAAAAATATCCTACTACAGCATATGTCTATCTTTTATGGTTGACTCACAATAACACGAGTAACTCCCGATACCTTAGCAGTTCGGAGCATTCTGATTATATTTGTTTACTCTTACGTTTATAATACTCTCACTCATCCCTAATTAAAAGAAGTTAATATTATTACCTATTCAATAAAAAAGAATCATAGTAATCGGTATAGAAACACCAAACTTATACATGAAATACGCTAATAAGCCATCGCGCCGTCGCGCGTGAATACTGAATCATGCCATAAGGATTATTTTTGTGTAACGGTTGCCGCGCTCGACTCGGGTCGCGGCGGTAGGGTAAGGGAGGTCCGAGCGCGAGCTTCATTCAATATTTGGCTGTTGATGCGTTCAGAGCGTTCGACCTTATTGACAGACGATAATTGATAGTAACAAACCGTGCTTATCAGAGCGACTTTTAGTCTTTAAATAGTTTATTTGAATTTATTTTGTTGTTTTTTATGAAATAGGTATTAGTTGTTGTGTTATTAGACCGACACAGAACCCAAAAATGTGATTAAAAAAAAATTCTGTCTGTCTGTCTGTTTGTTCAGGCATCACGCAAAAACTACCGGTTCGATTACGATGACACTTGGTATAATTATTCTTAATATCCTGGGCACCACACTGGGTACTTTTTATCCCGGAAAAAAATATACAATAAAAAACAAACTTAATTTTGCGGTTCGATCCCTAGACCCGATTACTGTACCAACCGCAAATAATAAGTTTGTCGTAGTACACGACGAAGATAATAATAATAGGCGAGCGTTCGTTCATATTAGCATTCTATAAATTGTATGTTTTAACTGCTACTTGCAATTCCAAAACGTGCTTTTCAGTGTGACCTTTTTATTCCTTTTAGTTTTTACTAAGTACAGTTTAAGGTAGACTTATTTAGGTTTATTTTTATAAGTCGTTTTTATAAGTAAGTATAGATTTTAATTTTAAAGTATGGGTAGTATATTTAATAGTGTACGTAGTGACCGTAGGTTATTTTATAAAACTGTTAGGTAGGATTAGTCATTCGTATAGATATTAGTTTTTAGGGATTTTGCTTATTTATTGAGTTTAGATTAGTTCATCATCTGCCTCATCTGCCTAGCCTTTTCCCAACTATGTTGGGGTTGGCTTCCAGTCTAACCGGATGCAGCTGAATACCAGTATTTTACATGGAGCGACTGCCTATCTGACCTCCACAACCCAGTTACTGGGTAATACGATACCCCTTGGTAAGACTGGTTGTCAGACTTTCGGGCTTCTGACTACCCGTAACGACTGTCAAAGATCCACGAATGACAGCCGGGACCAACGGCTTAACGTGCTTTCCGAGGCACGGAGGGGTCTCCATATGTAAAGATGGTCACCCATCCACAGATCAACCGCGGCAAGCGTAGCTTAACCTGATCGATCGACCTGTGCGGCTGTTATTATTTAGCCACGTATCATCAGAAATAGGTTTATTTAGGTAGGTAGGTATTTTATTTTCTGTTATTGAGTTTTTTTTTTATTAGGTAGGTACTTAGGTTTACTTTTATAATCTAATATAAAATTCAAAGTTCTGTGATCCTGTCTGACTGATTATATCAATGCACAGCCTAAACCGCTGCGCGCTGGTCATAGAGACATAAAATTTGGAGTGTGTTCTTTGTGAAGTGTATATAGGTATCCACTAAGAAAGGGTTTTTTGAAATTCCACTCCTAAGAGGGTGAAATTTCACGCGGACGAAGTCGCGGGCAGAAGCTAGTTTGAATAATAATATATAATATAATAATAATAATTGTTTATTTATATAAAAAGGGGATACATTTACAATGAATAGCTTAACAATTAAAATAAAATAGCGCACAGTTGCTAATTTGCCTGAACTAGGTTGAACCTGTGCTTCAGGCTAGAAAGTGCTTATATAAGTATTAAATGTAATAAATTAACAATCAGTATACCTAACGTAAAAACTAAATTAAAACATAGGTAATTATAAGTAAAATAGTATGTTAGCAGTTCTATTTGCAAACAATAAGTAGGTCCTCTGTCTGTGCATAGTCCATGGTTAATAAATATTTAAGTATAATTTGTTTACAGCTATAGTAATTTAGTTTATACATACTTAGTTTTCTATTTAATCTATTGTACAGGAATGGGCCTAGGAAAGTTATAAATCATTCTACAAAAACATGTTTTGAGGTAGCATTAGATATGCATACTAAATCAATATTATAATAAGATAATATAATATGAATATTTTGATGGTTGGCTCAATAGTTATTTTTTTATAAATATTTAAAAATTTAATTTTTTTAAGGTAGATTACGTCATCAGTGGCACTAAGGATTAAGTGCTGTTGCCTCACTAGTACAGAAATAAAAAAATTCTATCTGTCAACACAACGTCATCCACACCTATCAGAGTGTCAAAGTATTGTTACGAGCTTGGGGTTCGTGACAATTAAAAACGCCGATTTAATAACCAAAAAATAGACACTTTAATTATAAACACCAATTACAACTTCAACACACTAATTACAAAACACAATTGCACTACTGATCACTTCTAAGTCGCACTTGAAGATCGCTTTCCTCGGTTGTTTTCACTTGTATCGCTTATCCAAGACTGTGTCGGCTCGCGGAGCATTCCCGCCTTATATAGGTCTCACATTGTTCTAGAACCTTCTACTGTAGAAACATCTAGAATGTTCGAGTACATTCCGGCCCCAACTGACCAGATGTCGATAGTTCTAGAAAGTTCTATCATCGAAACTTCTAGAAGGTTCCTGACTCACTAGTTCTTCTACTCGATACTAGATGGCGCTAGTGGTAACGAATACCAATTGTGGCGCGCAACACTGCCCCCTCCTAAGACATGCTCGTCCCGAGCATTATAACGCCATAATAACGCGCCAGTCGATCCACATGGACGATCTTAGGAGTACTTCTTGCACCTTTTTGTATCCGGTAGGTTACGTCATTGATCTTTGTCACAATCCGGTACGGTCCGTCCCATTTAGCTTGAAGCTTAGGAGATTTCCCTTTGCTGCGGACTGGATTTTGCAACCACACCAGTGAACCTTTGTCGAACCCTTTATTGTTCATTTTGCGGTCATAACGGGTTTTCATCTTTTCAGACATTTGCTGGCCCGATTGTCTGACGGGCTCATAAATGTCATTCATTTTGCTCCGCAAGTCATTCGCATAATCGGTTATGTTATACTGCGTGGGGCATCAGGTGGTATTCCGGTGATCAGGTCTGCAGGCAGCCATAATTCTCTTCCAAAGTTTGCGAAAGCGGGTGTCTCCGATGTACTTTCGTGAACAGCGCTTCGATATGACAACAAAAACGGTTTATGTGCTTGTCCCAATCTCGTTGCCGATTTTCCACAACTTTTGCCAGGTATCTCTCCAATGTCTGATTAAATCTTTCCACCATACCATCCGATTGAGGGTGGTAAGAAGTTGTTCTAGTTTTATGAGTACCCATAACTCGACAAGTTTCTTGGAATATTTGGGACTCAAAATTCCATCCTTGATCACTGTGAATCTCCAAGGGTACTCCAAAACGGCAGAAGACTTCATGCACCAGTTTATCTGCAACTGTTGAAGCTTCTTGGTTTGGAATGGCGAAGACTTCCGGCCACTTAGAGAAGTAATCCATCACAACCATGAAATACTTGTTACCACTTTCACTTTCCGGGAACGGCCCCGCAACGTCAAGGGCTATCCTCTCCCATGGTGCACCAACATTGTACAATTTCAATGCACCTCTACTATGAGTCTGAGGTCCCTTTACAGCTGCACAACTTGTACATTTGCGACACCAGTCCTCAACATCGTCCCGACAGTGGACCCAGTAAAACCGTTCTCGTATCTTCAGTAGAGTTCGTTTTACTCCCAGATGACCTCCTGAACAACCATTATGGTACAGCTGTAGAACATCCGGTACTTGAGCTTTAGGGACAACCATTTGCAAATGACAGCTGTCTCCACGAGCATTTTCCCATTTACGGCACAGGACTCCATCCGGAATCACCAAGGTGTCCCATTGGGCCCAATAGCTTTTTGTGATCGAACTCATCGCTGAGACGTCACTCCACTTGGGCTTAGGAGCTCTGGCCTTCATCTACTCCAGAATCGGCTTGATGTCCAAATCTTCCTGCTGTGCACGTTGTAGGCTTTCCTTCCACTCGTAGCTGAGGTCCGTCCTGAGCATCCTCACAGGTTCGACTTCTTTACTTTCTTGCCTAGTACAATGCTTGCAGTCTTCGGGACAAGGTCTTCGTGACAATGCATCTGCGTTGCCATGAGATTTTCCGCTGCGATGTTCGACCATGAAGTCGTATTCCTGCAGTAGTTCAATCCATCTCGCAACTTGGCTTGGCTGTACTATCGGGATTAAAGGTTATGTGATAATCCAGGTTATAAACTACCTGTGTCTTCTTCAAATCCGTTCAACCATTTTTACACCAATCCAGAACATACAACCAGACAAACAAACAAACGTTCTCCGTTACTATTCTATATACAGTATGATTTTTTGACCGTCTCGAATTTTTTACAGGGTGAATAATTATGAACAACTTTCACTATGGAACCAACTCTGAAATCACGAAAAAAAAAATCAACACCTACTAGACCAAAATTTACATATATTAGATAAGAAAAAACAGATTTTTTTTTCGTGTTGATCAGAGTTGGTCCCATAGTGAAAGTTATTCATATTCATGGGTAGAACATCCTGTAAAAATTAAGAGCCGTTTTAAAAAATCGTACGGTACTTATGTATAGAATTACTTTTTTTTTGCATAAAGTGCTTAATGGCTATTTGCTCAGATTTAAAAACACACTTTTTTGACTGTTGCCAGTGTTCAATGGTGGCCCAGTGGTAACGGTCGTGACTTACGATTTGTACTGGGCCCGCCTGGTGGATTAGGGTCCACTCCCTCTCATCGAGAGGAGGCCTCTGTCCCAGCGTCACTCCCAGCATAGGCGTTAAAGGCTATATATATATACGTTATAGGCTGATTATGCTTGACTGGAGTAGTTTAATTTTTTTATCGTAGTGCGTCATTATGCAATTAAAGAAACAGACAGACGATTGACTTAATTGATAAAAGATTAGATTATCGAGGTTTTTCCCTAATTAATTCCGCTAGCCAAAATCACTCATCCACTTTTTTCTTTCAGTCTGTTGTGAGAAATGGCTCAAGACGTCCAAACTACAACGATGTTGAGTCAGGAAGAACCAACTGTTACCTTGCTGGTGCCACGAGCATCGCCTAGAAAGTTCCAAATAGTGTACCCTAACCTTGTCACATTTGGGTACTGGCATATAGCTGGACTGTACGGGCTTTATCTATGCTTCACTTCGGCCAAATGGGCAACAATATTATTCAGTAAGTAAAAATAGGTTTTTTTTTTATCCTCGTGAGATAAAACATCTACTTGATTACATCTCTCCCAATAAAAAAAAATACTTTATCCGAGAATAAAAAGTGTATCTACATAAATAGGTACCTACTCAGTTGTATGAACAATAGATTTTTTAATGTATAATATTAATAACAGGTAATTCTTACATATAATTATTATAAAAATAACTAATTCTTCTAGGTACGCACGACGACATTTCAAGCTATATATTTCCAGTTTAAGCTGATATCTCATTGTACGAAAAGCCAATGCGAGGTCAGCAAAAACTGAAAAAGCTTGATAAATGTCGTCGTGTGTAAAAAAACAAATGACATTTAGACATTGAATGGTAATCCGGAAACATACTCAGAGGGGCAATTCTAGTATTTTTAAGAACGTTATCAGTATAATGTCTCAATCTGTCTCGATCTCTCAAAAGTACAACTGATATCTCTAAATTTTTGAAAAAAAATTTGACATTGATTGTTGCTAACATGAGATAGAGACTAGATTTTGAACGATTTTAATTACTAGAATTGGCTTTTTGAAGACTGGCAGCATTTCCACGTTCAATGCCATGTGTACCTACTGAATGAAATGTAAAATTACAAAGTGTTAAGAAAAGTCTCTTTTAAATAAGTAATTTAAATTGTATAGGGCGAAATAAATGTGCTACCATCATAAATTTAACTTCTAATGAGATTTTTTTTAAACATAATATGCTTATTTCTTTTCTGAAAGTCTTTAAAAAAATAGGTAGGTAAGTATTCATATTAAAAAAAAATACTTTCAGGTTTCATCCTATTCGTGATGGCAGAAATAGGAATCACGGCTGGCGCTCACCGGCTCTGGGCCCACAAAGCATACAAAGCGAAGCTACCCTTACAAATTCTTCTGATGATATTGAACTCTATTGCCTTTCAAAACTCCGCCATTGATTGGGTGAGAGACCATCGTCTCCATCATAAGTACAGTGATACCGATGCAGATCCTCATAATGCAACAAGAGGTTTTTTCTATTCCCATGTCGGATGGTTGCTCGTGAGGAAACATCCTGAAGTCAAGAAACAAGGAAAAGAACTTGACATGTCTGATATTTTCAACAATCCAGTGCTGAGATTTCAAAAGAAGTAAGTAGTTAATCAAAATTCGGAATTGAGGTGCGTTTTCATCCTCTTGTTATATCGAAAGTCAAGACATATCTGTTACTAGCTTCTGAATGCGACTTCGTTCGCGTGAAATTTCTTGTTCTCCCAACCTCTAGCATCGCCTGTTCGCGCTAACACTTTGCTATCGCTTAGTATTCTTTCTGACTTCTTTCTTTTGCTTGGCTCCTAAGGGTCCTAGCATGATTTTAAGCCTTCCTCAAGAATCTGGCTATTAAATGCAAAAAATAATTTTTCAAATCCAACTGGTATTTCCAGAGATTAGCCCGTTCAAACAAACAAATTCTTCAGCTTTATTGTTAGTAATATAGTATTATATTATCTGTGGTAATATTAACTTCTTTGTGGATCAAGTGCTAAAAAGTTATTCAGAAAAGGACTACGAACTTCCACCATCATCATTATTCTGCCAGCAAGTAGCATCACTCCGTTTATGGTCAGCGACATTGGCGTTGTAGGTGCCCAACCGCGGTAGAAATCACTTTACATCAGGTGGACCACCGGGGTCACTGACTTTCATTTTGACAGTTCAAGAATGCGTTATTTACTTTGCTGAGCAGACGTATTTTTTTTTAATATATGAAGCCACGGAAAATCCTTCGGGTTATGATTGAAAGCGTTACGCAATTGAGGTACAGGCTTGTATGCTTGCATTCTCCTAAACACCATCTTCAAATGCGATATTGAACACATTGTTTTTTCTTTATAGGTACGCCATACCCCTCATTGGGGCAGTGTGCTTCGGATTACCAACTCTCATCCCAGTCTACTGCTGGGGAGAAACCTGGACCAATGCTTGGCACATCACCATGCTTCGTTACGTAATGAACCTCAACGTTACTTTCCTGGTCAACAGCGCTGCTCATATCTGGGGAAACAAGCCTTATGACAAGAAAATCTTGCCTGCCCAGAATATTGCAGTTTCCATCGCAACCGGTGGTGAAGGTTTCCATAACTATCACCACGTATTTCCATGGGATTATCGTGCAGCCGAGCTTGGAAATAATAGTCTTAATTTAACGACCAAATTCATAGATTTCTTTGCTTGGATTGGGTGGGCTTACGACCTGAAGACGGTGTCAAATGATATGATAAAACTCAGAGCAAATAGAACTGGTGATGGGACGAATCTTTGGGGGTTAAAACACAAAGAGGAATTGAAAAACGCAAAAGAAAAATAAGGAGCGTCAATGGTACTATGATTAATGTGATATTTTTTTGGTTCTATATTTAGTGTTAAGATTTTAGTGTCGTTGTTGGCACACCAGTCGGTCCACTTTGTGGGAGGCCTTCCAACGCTGCGGGAATCCAGGTGCGACATGCACATAACCAGTCGATGTCGCCTATGTGCAGCAGTGGACGTTTTTCGGATGAAACACACACACACACACTGGTTTAAGTCTTCTTAACGAGTAATTCATCAACTCGTCCTACATACCTACGGCTCATCTACGTAAATCATATAAGTAAATCTGATGCTCTCTCAGTCTGTTTATGTGAACTTTCAGAACGAGATGTGGATGTAGATGTAATATGCATTTCAGAGCATTTTATGATGGCTGGCTGTGAGAATCAGCTACACCTACCTAATTATAGTTTAGCTGCTTGTTATAGTAGACAGACAAGTAGGCGAGGCGGTGCATGTATACTTGTTAAGCATGGTATTCAATGGAAAGAATTGACCAATGTAGCAAACATGTCCTCGCAAAGTATATTCGAGTGTTGTGCAGTTAAATTGACGGACCACAACATTATAATTGTGTGTATTTATAGAGTACCTAACTCAAATAATGTCAATGAGTTTTTTGATAAACTGGAAACTCTATTAAGATATTTGTCCAAACAACGATGTAAGAATATAGTTTTAGCTGGTGATTACAACATTGACATTTTGAAGAGAAGTAAATTGTCAGCCGAATTTGAGTGTATTCTTTTAAATTTTAATTTACAACTTGCTTTGAGACAACCTACTCGGGCTGCTAGCCAAACATGCATAGATAATTTTGCTCATGATTTTAACAAGCGTCGTTGCACATCAGAAGTATTGGAGTTCGCGTTATCCGATCACACAGGACAACTGTTAAAGTGCCCCGTTAAAAAAAAAGATTTTCTTAAGTATTATCGCAAAAGTACACGAGACTACAGTCAGGTAAATATAGACAAATTCAAGACTTGTTTAAGTAGTCTTTCCTTCTCAGATGTGTATGAGAAGGACGATCCTAATGCAGCCTACAACTGTTTCATTGAAACGTTCCAATTAATGTACGAATTATGTTTCCCCAGAAAAATGATTACCATTAAGACTACTAAAAATCCTGCTTGGGTATCACGTGGGATAAAGTTGTGTAGTAAAAACAAACGGAAGCTTCTATGGCAATATAGGTTAAAACCAAGTCAATCTAATAGAGATAAATTAAAAAGATATTCAAAATTACTCAAAAGAATTATGAATCTAACTCAGAAAGCACAAAACAATTACAATATTAAAACTTCTAATAACAAGTCTAAGACTACGTGGCAAATAATTAATAAAAGTAAGTACAATGCCCCGGAAAACTCAATTTCCTGCATCAAATTTGAAAGTAAAGACATCACACATCCAAAGGACATTGCCAATACATTTAATAATTATTTTATAGATAAAATACAACCAACTACTAACGTGGGGAAAAAAGCAACGTCATTAATTCTTGACAGAGCACAATCTATGTTTATGGCTCCGTCTACGCCCTATGACATACTAAATATTATTATGAAGCTAAAAAACACGAACAGCGTTGGCTACGATGGTATTGCCACTAAAATATTGAAAGCAGTTGCATTTGAAATATGTACTCATTTGTGTTTCATTATTAATCTTTGCATAAGTGCAGGCGTATTCCCTGATGCATTAAAGAAGTCTATAGTGAAACCGCTATATAAGAAAGATAATCACGAATTAATGATAAATTATAGACCGATCGCGCTTATACCAGTTATGTCTAAGGTGTTCGAAAAATACATATATGTTGAAATGAATACCTATTTAGAAAAATATAAAATACTAAGTGACGAACAAAAGGGATTTCGAAAAAATAAAAGTATAAGTATGGCTATTTATGAGTTTTTACATAATGTCATGCTAAATGTGGATAAGAGAACACCAGTCTGTGCCATATTCTGCGACATGATACAGGCCTTTGACTGCGTCCATTATAATTCCCTGGTAAAGAAACTTGAAGCCTATGGTGTTAGAGGTAACGTTTTAGAATTAATTAAATCGTATCTTCATAACCGTAAACAAGTTACAGAAATCAGTAAAATAAATAAAAAAAATAAACGTGAAGAAATTTCAAGATCAGAAGAACGCGAAGTTATATACGGAGTACCTCAAGGCAGTGTATTAGGGCCTCCGTTGTTCACTTTGTACATAAATGACTTGCCTAAAATAACTGAACATCCAATGACACTTTTTGCTGACGATTGCACTTTGACAATAGCTTGTAATGACATAAACACATATGAAAATGACATTAATAATTCACTAATATCTATAATAAATTGGTTAAATCATAATAATTTAATAATTAATTTAAAAAAGACTAACGTAATGCACTTTAAACAACGTACTCAAACAATCAACAATCTTAATATTCAATTTAATAATATAAATATCAATGAAGCTGACACAACAAAATTTCTGGGACTAATAATAGATTCTAAATTGAATTGGAAACCTCAAATAGAGGCACTCAGTAAAAAATTGAGTAGTGCGGCCTACGCTTTGAAACAGCTTGCTGTGGTTCTCAACACAGATGCGCTAATGACTGCTTATTATGGATTAGCTGAATCAATTCTTAGATATGGAGTCATGTTTTGGGGGAATAGCACGGACAATGACATAGCGTTTCGGGCACAGAAAAGGTGCATTAGATCGATGTTTAGACTGCAAACAACGGACAGCTGTAAATCTTATTTTATAGAACGTAAGATATTGACATTGCCCTCATTATACATCCTGGAAACAGTAATGTTCATTCAATCCAATCCTAATTTATTTCAGCGTTTGTCTGATGCTGTCCCTAGGAATAGACGTGATAATTTCAAACTCTGTGTTCACGCCGCTAAAACAGCTCTTATGCGTAAGAGCATCTTTTGCATGGCTCCGACTATTTTTAATAAATTGCCCAAATCATGGAAAACATTAAATAAATCTGCTCTTAAAAGTAAATTGAAGAGTTTACTAACTGAAAGAGCATATTACAGTATAGCAGAGTTTATGAAAGAGGACAATTTTCCTCGTTTTTGAGATGACAATGTTGTATCTTTTGACATGTTATTGAGCTATAGTATTTTTTGGAATAATAATTTGGAATTTAAATTTTTTTAATGACTGTAATTCATATTTATTATTGAACAATCTATTTAAAGACTACTTTGACATTGAATTGTATCTAAAGATATACTAATTGAATTGTAATTATCCCTAATCTTTAATGAATTATAATGACGAAATGTAATGTTGATTAATATTGTCACGGTTTAAGCACTATCTTTCCTACCAATTTGTACGCCACGATATGCGGCTAAGCATGAGAACTTTCTGTATCCCATTATTATCTTGCATGCAATGTATACCATGTTTAAACAAATAAAATTTACTTACTTACTTACTTACTTACTCATTTAGGACGACTTGCAAATCAAAATAAATAATCTTTTCATTCTGCAAGTCGTATCATTTTGTGTCACGTTTCATTTTGTGTGGAACTTTAAACTTTATCAACGTTTAGTACGGTTTGGTACAGTTAGTAAGACAAGATATAACAATATTTTTGCAAGTATTTTTAGTTTTGACTTTCTTTTTGTTCATAGATTATTTAATATTAAAAAAGTCAGTACCTACTAAGTAATATTTTTTTTAAACAACAGTTTATTGTTTCATTTTCAAGCAAACGCACAAGTTCAAGTGTTATCCGAAATTAATAAGAATGGTGTCTACTATTCTTATTAATTTCGGATAACACTTGTCATAGGTACACGTCTGTGTACCTATGACTTTCGGTTATTATCAGGTAAGTTAACAAAGGTTACGGTGGTTACTTTTGACTATGAAAAGAATGAAGATACAATAAATTCTTTTGTTTTGTCCAGTGATGTTTCTCCGGTTATTACCTATCTGTAAGCTGTAAGTAAACAATGGCGGTATCGTTGATTATTTTATTAAAATTATTGATTTATCTTTGTAATTGTTAATTATTAACTTTAAAAATATTGATTATCTTTAAGACGATTGCTTATCTATTATTTTATAATTTTAGGTTTACCTAGGTATTGTTATTAAACCTACATGACATGTATGAATGTTCATTATTACCTCGTGTGTTAATTGATGTCTTTGTGATGATTTAATATTTTCTGTTTATATGTGACAATGTTTGTGATCATTAAATATTTTATAACAAATTCTTTTTTTTATTATTTCCACACTAACACTCTTGCTACTGATTGTACCTTTACTCATTTTGAAAGTATCGTGGGACGACTTGCAGAATGAAAATATTGTTTTTTTGATTTTCTGCAAGCCGTTCTAAATGGGCCGCAGGCATGTATTACGAATTGATGAATGACTCTTCTTAACGCCGCCGCAGGACGTAGCTTTATTGCCGCCAGTATGTTGCCTACAGATAATGTGTGTTTTAATAGTATTTTAAGGTTGTACAGTATGAGATTTGTGTCTGTAACCCACAATAAAAACATAATATTTTCAAAGGTTTCAAAGGTATTGTTCAAATAGCTGTTAGTAATGTTATAAGTAATAAACCAATAATTAATAAATAATGAGTTTTTATTGCATCGCTTCACTAGTAAATACCTACATACGAGTAGTTGGATCTCGATAGGTACCACGAACATTGTGCCAGAATGATTTGCTGTGTTATCGAATTACCTAATAACCCTGGTTACTTTACAAGTTACGCATATTTCTACCGATTCTACTTGCGTGTAAAGTTAATTGTTCTATAATATACACACATCAAAAGTGTCTAGGGATCAAGCATTTTTATGCGGATTTCTTGAGATTGAGATGTGGCTTTGTAATAAATTTATGATTTTATAAATTTATATGGATCCTTTTTGGTGCATTTCATAATTTGAATCAGGAACTGTGAATCAAATTCGAGTAAAAGATGAAAATCAGCTGTCAATATTTTCCCTATAAAAACATACAACGCATTGAAGACATTATTAGTGCTACTGTTTCCCTACTACTGATTAAAACCAACGTTATTATGGAGCGGCGACGTCATTTAAGCAGGGAAGAAATGCTCAGAGCCGTGGAAATGATAGAAGCTGGTTCCCGGCAACGTACTGTGGCTTTAGCTCTGAATACAAGTCAGAGTGTTATCAGTCGACTTTGGACACGTTACCGAAGCACTGGTACCGTGGCTGAGCGCCATGGAGGACGGTATCGCTGCACCACACGGAGACAAGACCGATACATTCAAATCTTAACTCGAAGAGCTCCAACAATAACCGCCATGATGTTAGCCGTGAGGCTTCATCACTCTTCAGGGAACTTAATTAGCGACCAAACAGTCAGAAACCGCTTGCATGAAGTGAACCTTCATTCCCGAAGACCGCTACTGGTACCACCTATAGCAATGCACAATCGTAGGATTCGATATCAATGGGCTCTTGAACACAGAAATTGGGCAGAAGAACAATGGCGTTTCGTGTGCTTTTCTGATGAGTCTCGTTTTGGTATGAGACCGGATACAAGACGTATACGACACTGGAGAACCCCTGGACGCCAACAGCGATTAAAATCCTGCCAGGAAGTCCATCCTTATAGTGGTGGAACCATCATGGTATGGGCGGGTATTTGGATCGGCGGAAGAACTGAGTTGATTTGGATCAGAGGCAACCTCAACGCTCAAATTTATGCTGAGACGATTGTATCAGACGTCATCGTTCCTCTACAAGTGCAAATCGGTCCCTTATTTCAGTTAATGCATGATAATGCACGACCGCACACCGCAAGAGTTGTAAGACAGACTCTCGCCGCAGCTAACATCAATGTCCTGCCCTGGCCTGCTCAGTCGCCAGACTTGAACCCGATTGATCATGCATGGGATATGCTACAGAGAAGAACTCTGCCGAATATGGAGGGTATCCAGTCGCAAGAAGACCTTTTTTTGTTGTTGCAACGAACATGGGCGGCCATTCCACAGCGTGATTTGGATGAACTCATTTTGAGTATGCCAAACCGATGTTCTTGTGTTGTTAGTGTTCGCGGTAGAAACACGGATTATTAATTGTTTAAGTTACCCAATAAAATTTTAAAGAAAACTGTTATTTCAGTCTTTTTTTCGAACTTTTGTGTTAGTGGTTCAAATGTCAAAAATCCCTTTATTAGGAAAATGGCAAATTTCTTTATTAATGCAAAGGTGACTTGGTTTATCGTTACTGTGACAAACGAAAACACTTTATTTGATGAATCCTTAAAGAAAATTTTAATTAATATCAATCAGGAGAAAAGTTATTGCAAAAATATATGTTGATCCCTAGACACTTTTGATGTGTGTAGATTAGAATAACAAGCAATAAATAAAATAGCAAGTGATAACATTCCAATTCATAGGAATTGGAATTTTATCACTTGCTATTCTGTAAAAAGTCTCACCGTGAAAACATAGGTGAAGTGAGCTTAAAGTGAGATGTCAATAGTGTCAATCCCTATCCCCATCAAGTGGAATGTGGAATTACAGCTCACTTCAACTTAGTTTTCACGGTGAGATTTTTTACAGAATAGCACTACTGTATTATACAATACAGGTCAGTGACTTTTATGCAAGAAGTTCAATTAAACTTCGTCGATATTTTCTTCATGGATATTGCTCTTTTTGTCTCTTGTCAGATCATGTCAGTTCTGTCAGAATTGTTATCGGCGACAGTATAATGATTATTTTTGATGTTAATATTTCTTTGATTAATTTAACTCTCTAATCGCCTCACATGAATCGACGACGTTTTAATTTATTTTGACGCAAACCATCCCTAAAAATCTTTAAAGGTGATTCTCTGCAGGTCTTTTTTCATAATAATTCTAATATTATGTGATTACATGGTTCAAAGTTCTAAGAATGCGACTCGAACTCAAATAAAGGTAAGTATCAATATTTTAACAGTCATAATTATTGAATCTCTTTGCAAGAGATCTGTCTGTTGAGCAGAACTAGCTTACGAGACTGAAGACTTTTGAGAGAGATTGAGAGGTTCTATGGTACAGGGGTGGACTTCTTTCGGCTGAAATGATGATGATGATGATGGTTATTGGACATCTTAAACTTACGAATTAAGTATGACGATAAATATTATCACTAATAAAGTGGCGAGCAGGCCGTTGTTTTCAAAAATATTTGAAACGCTTAAGGCGACGCCGAACGCGCAGTGGCGCCCTCATCGTTTGTTTGGTTATTTCTTTTATTTTAGAATGAAAATGCAGAAAATAAGTACGTTAAGTTGTGCTCCAAAAGATAATACGTTAATATTATTACAAACGGTAGTTTTACATTGTTTAGTTTTATTATGATCCTTAAAACGGAAACACTATTTTCCGTTTATATTCTATCGTTAATAACCAAACAAACGATGAGGGCGCCACTGCGCGCTCGGCGTCGTCTTAAATGTTACAACATTACTTCAACAGGTCTTGCAGGGCCGACGAAGTAGATTGCGCATTCATTTTGGTGACGAAGTTAAAGCAGGAGAATGGCCACATAGTGTAAGAATTTTGGTCTTTTACATACGTAATAGTCTGCTCTCGAGGCTAGCACTTTAGTCCTGAAAAAAAGTGGAACATATCAGAATACGTTTCTTTTATTTTTTTAATCATAAGTTTGACAACCGCCTGGATACCCCACCACCAACACGATACCTTTAGATAAAACTACCGAGGGTTATCGTGTTACCCAGTAAGTATGAATACACACGAGCTACACGCGTCGACGACGAGCGACAACTGCAACCGTTTTTTTTTTGTGCATGGTGACTCGCAGTTCAACGTATGAGGTTGTCCTCTGCTTAACCGGGCTTGCCTGTGGTTGCCTCGATAAATTAAGGCCTTCAGCCAGGGCTTAATAAAACTTAAAAATTAAGCGACTACACGCTAAGGGCACCCCCTGTGGGGTACGAATCTCAGCTTAGGCGTTGCTGGGAGAGGGCAGCAAGGGACAGGCTGGATCGGAATTATTTAGGGACGAATTTAAAACTACATGCTCAGCGGCGCAGGCTGGCTCGAGCAAGGGTCGGGGCGGACATGGTATGGGTGCGTCGCGACGGGCCTCGACGGCGAGGACGGAAGGACGGCAGTCGGGACTTGTACTTCCTGAGGGTACTGGTGGTCTTACTACTCTCCTGTAGGAGGGTTGTGGCGTCGTCGGGGATGGTAAGGGTATGCCTCGGCCGGCGAATCCTACTTATGCGAGAGGAAGTGTGTAGGGCGGCCGCCAATCAAGGTATTGGGGTGCTCAATAGCAGTATCAAAAAAGCGCTTGGAAAGGCGTTTCATGAACTGCTGGACGGCGAGCATTCTGAAATCTATGTGTATATTCACATTACAGACATAGAAGGGGGCTCCCGTGACCTTTCTGTGGAAACGGTTTTGGAGGGTCTTCATTGTATGCAGATGGTGAGTCTTAGCGTATGCGAAGACTACGCAAGCATAGGTTATGATAGGACGGATGACCGCGGTGTAGAGGCGCAATTTGCACTTGAGTGACAATTTGCTGCGGGCGGTCAGTAAGAAGTGGAGCCTACTAAGAGCGAAAGAGACGCGCGAACGAGCCTTTTTTATGTGCTCATTGAAAGTAAGATGGTGGTATAGGATGACACCTAAGTATTTAGGTTTCTTCAAGGGGTCGGCTTGTCACATATAGTGATCGGACTGCAACCGTTGACGCATGTCGCTTGTGTGTATACACACTAAGTGGGTTTTGGAGGTCAGATAGGCAACCGCTCCTTGTAAAATGCCTTAATTTCATACAGCTGCCTCTAGTTAGACTGGAAACCGCCCCAATACTGTTGACTAGGCAGATGACGATTTTTTTATATATTCTTTGTGTTAAGGTATTTATATTTAGATTGTACGATGCTAAGAAATCAATATACCGTGCCTTCTGCGCTGGAAGCATCATCACAGAGACGAGGGTTCTGACTTCTGCGAACTGCTTTCTTACTAATAAGAAAAAGTAAGCTGAAAACGTTTTATGTTTTTAGTAGAAAGTTTCAGACAAAGTCGTGTTTAGCAGTAGAAAAATACAGTACCTATGTACAAATAAAATGAGCTCTGAATTATCTTTAAGCCCTTTGCTTTGTACACGCCACGGTTTCTTTACGATACGGCGTATAAACCACGCCATAGAAAAAACATGTCTGTCAACTAGCTTCCATAGTGATCCATATGACACTGACGACCAAGCCTACACACGCCGAAAAAACCGTGGTTTTTCATGGCAAGAAAAAAGTGTGTGTATTACACAGGGCCTTATTATACGACACCGTCTTCTTCTCGTAGCTGCACCAGCTATAGGAGCTGTTGCTAACATCTGGTTGGACGTCGCTGGACGCCGACCACAATATTTGTACAGTTGGGAAAACGCTAGACAGGTAATGATAAGTCAGCAGGTTGGTACCGAAGCTGACTGCTCAGAGTCTGCCAGACGAATATATAGTAGCATCACTTGTGAAGGATCTTTTATTGCACTATTAAGGCATTGACTGCCAACGCGGTCACCGGTGACCGCGAACAATAGATTTTCTATTGTGTCTGTTGTCTGGCAGTCAACGTGTTAAATATAAAGCAATATTTAAAAAAGTCGGGGTGTTGTGGCACACAGGGTTAAAATGAAGTTCCTTTTGCTTTATGTTTTTAAAAGGCGTAATGAAATAAAGGCATTGACTGCCACCGCGGTTACCGGTGACCGCAAACAATAGATTTTCTATTGTGTCTGTTATCTGGCAGTCAACGCGTTTTAACAACGTTTGAGAGTAACTAAATGAAGGAAAATCAAAAGTGTGATGACGGTCAAAATGTTACGCTTTTTTATGTGAAACGTCTATAGGCGCGACTGGGGAGTAAAACCGAACGGCATGTTTCTCTTAATTATGCCGTCATGCTAGAAATATATTAATTTTTTTTCCATATTTATTTATCGGTTTTCTTTATTTATAAATTGATTCAATAACCATCACTTTCGATATAACACATCTGCCGGGCGTTCCGCGACAGCCAACTTTTTCGTCGATGTATTTCTCAGTCGCCAAGTATGCAAAGCATACCGTAGGTTAAGGAACTAAATTCCAAATATATTTACATTTTACTCGCATTTCAGTCAAAGATACGAATACCATTCTGTTAAATTCGTGTCCGGCATCCTCAAGACACTTGTACAAGAATCGAAAGATAACGAAAAAGAACAATGGCGAAACGCGGACCATGTGTACTCGCAGAAATACTATAGATTTCCTGCTTTTAATCTTGCTATTGCGGTGAGAGTATTTCTTAATAATTAGGGACCATCCAAACGACCACCATTACGTCGTATTAAAACTTTAAACTTCAACTCTTAAAATATTACCAACTCTATCAACATTAAAGGTTTCATTTAAAATTCCAAAAAAATTGGCGTCACATAAAATATATAGACTACTTGTCACAGCCCCGGGGCGGCTACAAACATCTTTTTTACAAAAAAAAAGTAACCGACTTAAAAGAAAAGAGAAAAAGAAAAAGAGGTTGCTTTTTTTAAAAGAGGTTACTGGTTATGTGGGGATATATTACAATTCATTAGTATTTCTGTTAACCTCTCCAACTAAGGTTAATCTAGTCCTTTGCTAGTTATACATAGTTGTAGAAAATGGGATCGAAGTCATCGAACTCACGACCGTTCGTTCTGCAGATTGCACACACATATATTTAATGGCGAATTTCAACAAAGAAACTGAACGCGATCAGCGCATCTAAACGCGTTCAAAAGCTGTCAGTGTCATCATTGTTCCGGAATGAGGGAATATTGACACTGACAGCTCGTGAACGCGGTTTAGATATGCTGATCGCGTTCAGTTTCATTGGTGAAATTCGCACTAAATGATCAGTTGTAACAATTATTTTCAGAGAATGACTCAACCCTGGAAATTCAACCAGTACGTCAACAAAATACCTTACGCGACTCGTGACTTTGACTTCGATGGAGTTTGTACTGCAACAGCCGTTAAAGCTACTAGGGTGAGACTTTATTACGAATTCGTGACGTAATAAGCTGAAATAGTATTAATTTTAAAAGTAATAGTTGCTTAAAGTTCTGTAGAGATCTTGGTTCTTATTAGCTCGATTAGTAAGGCAAATTCTCTATCGCAATTTAATACCTACCTGCGGGGTAAATACGTAACACATTAACAGTAGGAATGGCTTTCATTTTGACAGTTCAACAACATTCATTGCGTTATTTACGTTGTAGAGGAGATAAATTTTACGAACATATGCAGCAATGGATTTGCAATATCCTTTAGAATTATTTAGATTGCGATACGCAATTGGGGTGCCGTTCATGTAAGCTACGATTTTTAATTAAATATTATACTTGAAATATATTTCAGAGCTGGTCACTAGTTAAGTACTTATACACCGAAGAGGTTGAGATGCTGCAAAGAGACGAATGCGAGAAGATATTGTGTCGCAGTTGCAGACTTTTCATGTGCAGTGTTTACGACAATCGGATCAAATATGCTTATTCTGTATGTATCTATTATAATTAGAAACTACAATATTACTGCAGACACTACCGAATGTCATGTGCTACGTCCTGTAGGTACTTATAGTATTGTCGACCTACCTAACACGCTAGCATTAACAGCGAATTTACACACCGAAGTCAAAGTCAAATAATTTATTTCAAATAAGGTACATTAAAGGCACTTTTGAACGTCAAAAATTACAATAAAAAAAAAAAAAATTGAAAAAAAAAGTAGTTTCCCAGCAATAACTTTTGCCTAATGTTACTTAGTTTGATGTACAGAATATATTACGCGCAGCGGGATTGTCCGAAAGGGTTACCGCTGCCCCGGAACATAAAGGGCTAAGGAAGGAACACGGATGGGTTTTAGTCAGTAAGAGTCTGACACTCCTTTCCGCTCCACCCAGAGCGGGAGGGGTCAATTGATGATTTCCCATCTTAAAAAAAAAAAAAAAGAATATATTACGTACCTACATAGATAATGGCTATGTGATGGAGTTTTTACCACGAGACCAACGGGGCAGTTGCTGAGCGTGGCAAAGTGTTATTGAGTTATTCCATTAGGAATTTAACAGTAACAGCCCGAAGATGGCGGTATGATACCCCCGTGCCTCGTGCACTCTGTCCCTTTGTCTGCGCACATAATAATACGCGCCACGAAAGATGAGATTTGACGAGCTCAGGGGGCCTAAAAAGGCCACTTTGGCAGAATCATAAAACAATTCATATCACGCAATTCATCTGTTTGAAAGTTTCACACCTATTATATCCCTGAAGGGTTAGGCAAAGGTGTACCTATAGCATTTTACAAATCTCCATACAAAACTGTCAAACAGATGAATTGCGTGATATGAATTGTTTTATGTTTCTGCCAAAGTGGCCTTTGTAGGTCCCCTGTAGGCGCAGGTAAGTCCTGTACGATATAGTTACCATGTGTACATATCTATTCAGGGATTTATCGATGACATTTAGATAAAAATTCTTAACAATATTATGATATTAATTACGAAAAAATAAATAAAAGTCATGTCTCATCTTTCGTTAGTCCAGTAGCCAGAAGTCTATGCCCTTCGATAATTCACAAGTTTTTTATTTTCGCTGAGTGGATGAGTATAGTGATTTCAATGCTATGTACAAAAATGCTAACAGTTTAGAGTTATGCAATAGGTATTAAGTAGGTATTTCCTATTATTTCGTGTTGTAACTATGTTAGAAAATTTAAATTTAAATACTATACTGGTTCTTTGTAAGTACTATCTAAAGCATATATTAGTGAAAATGCTAACACGTAGGTACTGTGGAACAATGGAAATCTGAAAATGTCCCGTAACTCATTCAATAAAAAATTTAAGTTTTTCAAATCATTTATTATGTACCTAAAGGGATTATTTATACCTTAAAACAAAAGTTCTAACAACTAAGTACTATGGCTGCACAAGTAATTGTATTTTTACTTTGCGATTAGCGAAATATTGAATTTAAGTTTATAAATTTGCGCCCACATATTCGTAATAATAAACTCTGCTACCATACAAAAGTTTCAACAAATGCATATTATGGCTTTTGTTTAAATTGCAAATAACTATTTTCGCTAACGAGCCGCGTAGCTACGGCGCGTGCGATCGCTACTGAGTAACATAACTCCCCCGCCCGCCCGCCGCTCCGATCGGAGATGTACCTAACGCCGCGCCGCTTCATACTGACCGCTCTTGTTTAATGTTCTCCCTGGCGCTTATAGTCCAGTAGCCAGAAGTCTATGCCCTTCGATAATTCACAAGTTTTTTATTTTCGCTGAGTGGATGAGTATAGTGATTTCAATGCTATGTACAAAAATGCTAACAGTTTAGAGTTATGCAATAGGTATTAAGTAGGTATTTCCTATTATTTCGTGTTGTAACTATATTAGAAAATTTAAATTTTAATACTATACTGGTTCTTTGTAAGTACTATCTAAAGCATATATTAGTGAAAATGCTAACACGTAGGTACTGTGGAACAATGGAAATCTGAAAATGTCAAGTAACTCATTCAATAAAAAATTTAAGTTTCTCAAATCATTTCTTATATACTTAAAGGGATTAGTTATACCTTACAACAAAAGTTCTAACAACTAAGTACTATGGCTGCACAAGTAATTGTATTTTTACTTTGCGATTAGCGAAATATTTAATTTAAGTTTATAAATATGGAGGTAGGTAGATGCCACAATGTACGGTACGTACAGAGGCCAGCACATCAACCTACACCAATCTGTCAAATTTTCCCAATTGAATATGAACTTTATTCCTTTGTGGTAAAGTTGAAAATCTATCAAAGAAATTTGACAGATTGGGGTAACTTGATGTGCTAGCCTCTGTACATAGACTTATAAAAAAGATGGACTCCGCGCCACGCATATCGAAAGTGAAGCACAGTAAATATAGCGGACCGTTTGTAAAACAAACACGCCTCACGCTCACATTTACATCGTAGTATGCCGACCGGCCGCCATTACGTGACACGACAGCGTCAATCGTCAATCACGCACACATAGATCGGTACGGTGCTTCACTGTCGATATGCATGGCGCTGAGTCCATCTTTTTTTATAAGTCTATGGGTAGTGTAATACTTAATAACAGAGTGATGGCCGCCATACTAAAAAGTGCAACTGTAAATTAGTCACAAATGCACCCAAAGGAGCTATATTCCATTTACAATAAGATTAGACATTTAAACAAAACTTTACAGTCCGTTCAACCGATTTTTACTTCTATTCCATAGGCATAAGGATGGCATTAAAAGCAAAAACATGATTATAATACCAACTGTTATTGCAGCTGCCATTTGTCATGCCACCAACGCAATAGAAGTAAAAATCGGTTGAACGAACTGTAAAAAGATTTATTTCAATGTCGAATCTTATTGTGAATGTTTCAATGAAATGGTGGTTGTGTTCAATGAAAATTTAAAAGCACCATCTGTTTGACAGATCGGAGTAGGTAGACAGCATTTGTTATAGTATCAGAGACAAAAAGTGACTTCCATACGACAACTCTTTTTTTCGGGAATTTTTTTCGGGTTTCGGGATAGTTATCACTAAGTGTACATTATAGATGATGAAACAAAAACAGGTACTTATTGAATCTAATTATTTTATTGTTTTGGTATAATTATTTTTGTACTTAATTAAGTGATGTCCCAAAACCCGGGACAACTATCCCGGAAAAAAATGTTGTAATGGAATCTCCACTTTCTGTCTCTGTTCCTCTATCATTATAACAAGTAGCTACATAATTTGTATAATAAAATTTTTGTCCACATAATTACGATCTTGGTAGGTAGGTATTCAATTCTTTGAAATACAGGATCAACAACGTATTTTCAAAACAGATTTTTTAAACTGGAGTAGGTAATGGGATTTTGATAATTACACGTGGGCGAAGACACGGACTGGAACAGAGTAAGAGCCTACCTAGTGATTTGTGAGATGTGACAGTAATGAAATGATTTCGCGCCTCATTCAAAAGGTACGTTTGCAGTGACTGTGGTTCGGAGTGTTACCGCGCCGTGGACCGTGCTGCACGAATTGCCGCGTACCTACACCGCGCCCCAATATCCAAATTGTGACATCGGACGGTATTACTCATAATGGTATGGTGGTGGGTAGTTAGTTTACTTTTGCAAATAAATCAGTCTGTCGTTGACCCACGTATTTTATTGACGTTACATTGGCGACGAGGATGGGATTTGTACAATTTCTTTTTTAATTTCCGTGGATTCGTTTCTATTTCGCGTGTGTCAAGATGCCTATTGGTAAAATTGAACCTTTTAATTTAAGCTCGAAACAGTGGCCGGCTTATATTCGTCGGATAAATCAGTACGTACGGCTTAACGAAATCGACGATGAATTGAAAGTACCTATGTTAATAACGGTCGTGGGGAAGAAACGTATGCGCTGATGTGCGATCTGTGTTCACCTAGTTTTCCGGAAGACAAAACATATGACGAACTAGTGAAATTAGTTACGGAACATTTAGAACCCCAACGATCGGAGATAGCCGAGCGCCACGTATTCAGGTTGCGCCGACAGCGTGCGGGCGAGTCCCTCACGGAATACCTACAGGCATTGAAACACCTGGCGTCTACGTGCAGTTTCGGAAAGTGCAAGTTATGTTCGACGCTTGAAGAAAATTTGCGCGATCAGTTCGTGTCCGGGCTGACAAGTGACGTAATGCGATCGAGAATCTTCGCGGAAAAAAAAGTTCAGTATAAAGAGGCAGTGAAGCTAGCGCTGGCTCTTGAGGCAGCGGAGAAGCATGCCGAGGTGAGCGGTACCACGACGACGGCGGCGGCGGACTCAGTAAAGCCGGCAGGCGGCGGCGAGGCGGGCGAAGGCCTGCATTACGCACGCGGCGGACGAATGCGCCAGCGCGGGCCGCAACGGGCGTTCGGCGGCGCCACGGCGCGAGCGGCGCAGGCGACGGAATAGCGGTGGCAGCAGCAGGCGCGGCAGGCGCAGACAGCGCGCGGGCCTGCTGGCGCTGTGGCAAGGCGCACCCGGCCGAGAGGTGTCGGTTTAAAAATTACAGTTGTGATGAGTGCGGTAAAAAAGGGCACCTAAAAGTGATGTGCAAACAAGTGCGTGGTAGTGGCGGTCGGCATAACTATGTGAGTAACGAATCGGGGGATGGTATTTTCAACTTAAATGTGACAGCTCGAGGTAACAAACCATTTTTTATTAAACTGTCTGTTGATAACATTAATATGGAATGTGAAGTGGACACAGGTAGTCGTATATCAGCAATGAGTGAGGTTATGTATCAAAGTAGCTTTTCGCATAAAAAGATTGAACCGGATAACTTAGTTTTACGTGGTTACTCAGGTTCAAGAATAGAATCACTCGGTTACATTGAGGTAGATGTTTGTTTGGGCGAATTTAAAGCTAAATCACTACGACTATACATTATTAAGGGCGGGGCGCAGATTAGATTTCTTTTCCAGTATCGGAATTGTGAACACGCAACGACAGGTGTCTCGCCAGCAGTGGCGCTCCAAGGGCGGCGTTTGCGTAGCCGACTGGATGCACTACGGCCAGATGTAGCCGCAGCGGTGCGCGAGAAGCAAGAGCGTCAGGTCACCCGCGCTTCGGGGGCCGATAGAGAATTCCGGGTTGGGGATGCAGTAATTGCTCGCGATTACACGGCGAGGGGGGACAAGTGGACCGAAGCCACAGTTATAAAAAAAAACAGGGCCGGTTTCATACAAAGTTAGTTTAGGTAACGGGGTTGAGTGGCGTAGACATGCCGACCAAATTATTTCAGAAAGTACCAAAAATAGGTATTCATTATCACGCATGAGGGACGTGGTCGTAGCAGAGCCTAAGGGCTCTGAGGCAGCTAAACCGGGGGTCGATAGCGGGGCCGAAAGTGAGATGTTTGAGGACGCATTCAATGAGGATGGTGATACTAAGGACACGCCGCTGGAAGAGTCAAAGTCGACGCCGGTTCGACCCGAACGGTTGACGTCGTCGGTACCTCCACCACCACTGGGCGCGTCTGCTCGGGCACTGCGTGCGTTCAACCGGGCTAGACAAGCTGGCAATAATGTGCCACAATAGTTTATTAGTTATAGGACATTGTTAGTTTAAGATGTATCGGTTGTGATTAGTAGACTTGATGAGGAGATATGTGACATCGGACGGTACTCATAATGGTATGGTGGTGGGTAGTTAGTTTACTTTTGCAAATAAATCAGTCTGTCGTTGACCCACGTATTTTATTGACGTTACACAAATAATATTTTATTTATTAAACAAAAGGCATAGCATGTTATATGTTGAAACTTTTGTATGGTAGCAGAGCCAGCGGCGTTAGGTACATCCCCGATCGGAGCGGGCGGGCGGACGGGGGAGTGTTCCTACTCAGTAGCGATCGCACGCGCCGTACCTACGCGGCTCGTTAGTAGAGTAGTTATTATATATATACCTACCTACCAAGATCGTATCGATCGCCCACGTGTAATTATCAAAATCCCATTACCTACTCCAGTTTAAAAAATCTGTTTTGAAAATACGTTGTTGATCCTGTATTTCAAAGAATTGAATACCTACCTACCAAGATCGTAATTATGTGGACTAAAATTTTATTATACAAATTATGTAGCTACTTGTTATAATGATAGAGGAACAGAGACAGAAAGTGGAGATTCCATTACAACATTTTTTTCCGGGATAGTTGTCCCGGGTTTTGGGACATCACTTAATTAAGTACAAAAATAATTATACCAAAACAATAAAATAATTAGATTCAATAAGTACCTGTTTTTGTTTCATCATCTATAATGTACACTTAGTGATAACTATCCCGAAACCCGAAAAAAATTCCCGAAAAAAAGAGTTGTCGTATGGAAGTCACTTTTTGTCTCTGATACTATAACAAATGCTGTCTACCTACTCCGATCTGTCAAACAGATGGTGCTTTTAAATTTTCATTGAACACAACCACCATTTCATTGAAACATTCACAATAAGATTCGACATTGAAATAAATCTTTTTACAGTTCGTTCAACCGATTTTTACTTCTATTGCGTTGGTGGCATGACAAATGGCAGCTGCAATAACAGTTGGTATTATAATCATGTTTTTGCTTTTAATGCCATCCTTATGCCTATGGAATAGAAGTAAAAATCGGTTGAACGGACTGTAAAGTTTTGTTTAAATGTCTAATCTTATTGTAAATGGAATATAGCTCCTTTGGGTGCATTTGTGACTAATTTACAGTTGCACTTTTTAGTATGGCGGCCATCACTCTGTTATTAAGTATTACACTACCCATAGACTTATAAAAAAAGATGGACTCAGCGCCATGCATATCGACAGTGAAGCACCGTACCGATCTATGTGTGCGTGATTGACGATTGACGCTGTCGTGTCACGTAATGGCGGCCGGTCGGCATACTACGATGTAAATGTGAGCGTGAGGCGTGTTTGTTTTACAAACGGTCCGCTATATTTACTGTGCTTCACTTTCGATATGCGTGGCGCGGAGTCCATCTTTTTTATAAGTCTATGTACAGAGGCTAGCACATCAAGTTACCCCAATCTGTCAAATTTCTTTGATAGATTTTCAACTTTACCACAAAGGAATAAGGTTCATATTCAATTGGGAAAATTTGACAGATTGGGGTAGGTTGATGTGCTGGCCTCTGTACGTACCGTACATTGTGGCATCTACCTACCTCCATATTTATAAACTTAAATTAAATATTTCGCTAATCGCAAAGTAAAAATACAATTACTTGTGCAGCCATAGTACTTAGTTGTTAGAACTTTTGTTGTAAGGTATAACTAATCCCTTTAAGTATATAAGAAATGATTTGAGAAACTTAAATTTTTTATTGAATGAGTTACTTGACATTTTCAGATTTCCATTGTTCCACAGTACCTACGTGTTAGCATTTTCACTAATATATGCTTTAGATAGTACTTACAAAGAACCAGTATAGTATTTAAATTTAAATTTTCTAATATAGTTACAACACGAAATAATAGGAAATACCTACTTAATACCTATTGCATAACTCTAAACTGTTAGCATTTTTGTACATAGCATTGAAATCACTATACTCATCCACTCAGCGAAAATAAAAAACTTGTGAATTATCGAAGGGCACAGACTTCTGGCTACTGGACTATAAGCGCCAGGGAGAACATTAAACAAGAGCGGTCAGTATGAAGCGGCGCGGCGTTAGGTACATCTCCGATCGGAGCGGGCGGGCGGGCGGGGGAGTTATGTTACTCAGTAGCGATCGCACGCGCCGTAGCTACGCGGCTCGTTAGCGAAAATAGTTATTTGCAATTTAAACAAAAGCCATAATATGCATTTGTTGAAACTTTTGTATGGTAGCAGAGTTTATTATTACGAATATGTGGGCGCAAATTTATAAACTTAAATTCAATATTTCGCTAATCGCAAAGTAAAAATACAATTACTTGTGCAGCCATAGTACTTAGTTGTTAGAACTTTTGTTTTAAGGTATAAATAATCCCTTTAGGTACATAATAAATGATTTGAAAAACTTAAATTTTTTATTGAATGAGTTACGGGACATTTTCAGATTTCCATTGTTCCACAGTACCTACGTGTTAGCATTTTCACTAATATATGCTTTAGATAGTACTTACAAAGAACCAGTATAGTATTTAAATTTAAATTTTCTAACATAGTTACAACACGAAATAATAGGAAATACCTACTTAATACCTATTGCATAACTCTAAACTGTTAGCATTTTTGTACATAGCATTGAAATCACTATACTTATCCACACAGCGAAAATAAAAAACTTGTGAATTATCGAAGGTTTTGTGGGAAAAATATTGTATCCCTACTGGACTACGTGGCGCGTATTGTAGTCTAGTCTCCGTTGAGATTGGGCGCCATGACCTAAACACGACTATAAAATAAAGACTTTAATTAATATTAGACTAGATATTTTTTTTTTTTAAGTATAAATATTAGCCCTCCTTACTAATAAACGTTGTATAGCGTTTGTATAGTTACACAACGTTTTGTCTTCTTCTTACGAAAGTCAAACTACTGATGACTGAAAGAGAGAAATCGGTGTGTGACTATTCATCTGATATAATACGTTTATTAGTAAGGGGGTAAGTATTTATTTAAGGAAATGGAAGGCGGCGGCGTAGTATGTTACGAAACCGGTGACCCGGCGGAGGTGGATAAAGATCAAGGAGTGTTGGTCGCCGTGACATCAATCATCAATATAGGCCTTCCAAACTTACACATGAGGGTCGGTTTATTCAACGAATGGGTAACAGATACCGGTTGCAACGTATCTATCAACAATTTCGTGTTTATCTTTTATATTATTGTTTGTATTAAAATTATTCTTGTGTAGAGTTTCAGTATTTTTGTCGTTTTATTTTTCATTATCGTCTTTGACTAAGAATCGAGCCGGCTTCACGCTTGTCCACAGGTTGCAAGAGCTAGGCCTAGTTGGATAAACGGAATGGGTGAAGGATTCTCGAACATGCGTATCTACCTTAGGGTGGATTTTAGGGGTGGATAAATGAAATAACCGAAGAAATCTTATGGTGTTACTAGCATAAGTAGTATTTTCGAAACCATACTCATAATCATAACCATCAACTTTTATGTAGGCTGATTTGAAATCCTTGGTCTTTCCATCTTGACGGTAACATTCTCCTGCCGCTATTCCAATTTATTTGGCGCAACATGTCCCTTTCTTCCATACTTAGAAATAAAGAAAAGAAAATACGTTCGGAAGTACGTTCGTTTTTTTTTATACTTTTCTAATAGTCGTCGTCTCGGTAGTCGCCCCCTTTCTAGCCATTTTCGAAACCATACTATTGTAAAATATACAGGCTGTTAGGCATAGGGTTAGCCAAACAAGGGGGTTTCGTAGGTAGACTCATTTAAGAAATACATATTTTGTTTAAAGATACCTCTTATTTTGTATTGTTGTGCCACATGAACCATTGTGCCATTTGTGCCACATGACTACATGAGCCATTGTGCCACATGATATTGCTTCTTGCCAAATTTCATGAGTCTAGGTCCACGGGAAGTACCCTAAAAATAGCTGCGCTTTAGTATTTTGCGTAAGTGCAAGGTACCTATTTATGCTCGTGGTTGTATCATTCATTCGAAAAAAAGTATAACACAGAAGAAAATAAAATATATCAAAATGGTACAAACGTTTTGTATATTAATAACACTGTTATAGCTGTACATGATTGCATGTTATATTTATACATAGTCATAGAAACCGAGTTTGCGCCGGCGATGAATGAACGGTAACTTGAGACTCTGGTAAAGAATGAGCCCCGATGTCTCAGGTTTCCGCTGACAACTCCAACTAATACTCCCTTGCCTTTTTCGTTAGGATCGCCTGTCCCGGCGCACACTAGAGGCCCACCGGAATCTCCCTGCAAACATAAATACTGGCAGATTGATGTGTCAGTGTGGAAAAGGCTGTAACTAAGCCCACGTTCGTCCGGTTGTAATCGCGGCGGAATTTTATCGCACACTTATTTTATTTTTTTGTTCTTATTGATTCTGAGGCGGTACGAAGTTTGCTGGGTCAGCTAGTTTTAAATAAGTAGGAGAGAGGAAGAGCGCTTTTATAGTTTTCCTTATTATTAAATATTTATTAGGTTGAAGTCATTTTAATCTGTTTTAACAATAATATTTGTTTTTATTATAAATTATTTATTACTACACATTCAAATGCGATTGTTTGTGCACTCGGTAACCACAAGTAAAGCTCGCGTCGCTTCGTGAGATAAAAATACTGTAGGACGCGGGGGTAGGCACCCATTATTACCTGCAGATTACCAGTTATCACCACACACTCACTGTCGTTTTTCGGCAGATCGTCGCGCGTTGTCTGACGACGACGTCGCAACGAGTGAGAGAGATAAGTGACGACTCTTGATAGGTCACCGACCGACTACAACAGTACAAGGATCTTTTAGCGAGTGGCCAAAAGCGGAACTAACGCCACCATATTGTAACCATAATTATAAGCATATTCAGCTTATAAGTAACGTTTCCACTGCTGGGACACAGGTCTCCTCTCTGTGAGAGGGAGCGGGCCATAAACCGCCATGCGGCCCAGTGCGTGTTGGCGGATGTCATAATAATTATGTCTTCGAATTTTTGGTTCTGGGACATGTCGAATTTCTTCACGAAGTTTTCCACAGTTTTGAGAGCAGTGGTGATGAATTAATTGGCACAGTAAAGTGCCTGCTTGGGTTCAAACCCACGACCCAGCCGTTAGGTACCACTAAGCCACCACTGCTCTCTGCGTTATCTTATATTTCAATACAATTCCTGTGACAATTTCACAACAACGCCACCTATCAATGCCATTCATCATGAGCCAAAAGATCCTTGTAGAGCTCCAGTCATTTCAGAGTTACCTATTTTACCTATTGATTTTGTGCATCACTGTCAACATCACAGTGATCTTTATTCACGCTGGCGTAAGGCTGCTGTTGCTGTGTCAAACTTGGTTATTATTAATACGCAAGGTGGCGGCACTGAGTCATGGCATGACAGTTTCATTTCTTCTGATAGCCTATATAAAGTATATTAAATCTTTTTGTATTTCTACATATCGCTCATTTGGAGAAACATCGATGTAACTGCTACTTTTTTTAAGTCTTTGTTTTCCTAACGTAAATACGCTTTCTAAGTGCTTTGGCATATTTAACAAATTTTTGGGAATAAATACATTTACGTCGATGTTTCTCCAAATGAGCGATATATTAATGGGTTATTACAACTAACCTTTCCAACATCCGTGAACATGGAAGAGGTACAAACAAAATTCCTCATTGGCTTGCGGTGTAATCGACTGCACATCTTATTTGGAATTAGGGTTAAATGCGTCAGTAAAAGAATCAGACTTCGATCCTACAACAAAATATTAAATGTTAGCGTGCCCTTTCGGATACGAATTATTCTGATGGACATTGCATTATGTTCTAACAAAAACTGCTTTGACTTCCTGTTAAGAAGAAAGCACCAGGGTAGCTCGCGAGGTCAGTATCAGTCAGTATCAAGTTGTATGTTGAACAAAATATGATTCGCGAACGTAACCAGTTTGTGTTTACAGAATTATAATCATTAATATAACACTCTTAGGTTCATACAATCCTATTGATTGATATTTCTTTGAAATATTCAGACCAACGGAAGTCAGCAGTTCAATATGCAATACAGACTAGCTGACCCGACAGACGTTGTCTTGTCCAAATTCCCGTAGTAAATGCATTTTCAGTTATCCCGAATTTTCCAAATTTCAAGCAACTATCATTTTCCGTTTTTCTTTTTCCGGTTTTTTCTGATTCGGACTAAACATGTTTAAACTAAAATTTTGTCATGTTTAAACAAAAACCGTTCTGAAGTGATGCGCTTGCCAACAAACAGCATTTAATTTTTATTATAGGTATAATATTATAGAATTAGTTTTTTAAGATTCAAATTTTCTTACGTTTTTTGCAAGTTGCAGATCAGTGTCAGGCTGTACCTACGGTGAACAAAATATGATTCGCGAACGTACAAGTGATTGATATTTCATTAAATAAAATAGGATTAAATGAACTAAAATAGGGTTAAATGAAAAAAAAATAGGGTTAAATGAACTTAGAGGGTTGTATATTTTAATTATTATAATTCTATAAATACATACTTGTTACGGTCGAGAATCATATTTTGTTCAACATACAAAATGCTACTGACCTGTAAATTGAAAAAACCAAAGAAAATTTTAACTTGCTACCGTTGCGCTTGATTCTGAGGTATCTGCGGCATTAATTTATTAACGTAAAATTAAATAGCTCTTACTTTTGGTCTTTCCCCTGTTCTTCCATAGCCCGAGACCAAACACTTTCCAGCATAATCTTGATCTTTAATTGCCATAGGAATAGAGTTAATATTCGGATTAAAATTGAAACGAGAATTTAATATCTGAAAAATTTAAACAAGCTAAATAAAATATCATGTAATAGGTACTTTAAGCTCTGGCCACACTGACCCGAAAGCCGCGCGGGACGCGGGACGCGACTGCGCGCGTTGTCTGTTTTAGGCGGGTATCACATCTCCGCCGCGAAACCATAGCAGCGAATCCACAGTAGTCCCGCCATGTACATGTCGCAGCCAACTGGTTTTATTAGCCGTTTAGTTAACCTAGAGCCTAGCCTTTTAACTAAACGGCGGCCGTTCAACTAACGGCCTGAATGATATTCAATTATAGTTTAGGTTAGAACTGTAACCAGTCAGGCGCGAGCCGAATTTCAGAAACTAAGCCAGGGCACACCAACCAAATAGGTAAGGTTAGGTTAGAATAGCTTTGATCAACCGCGTGCGATATAGATATATCTTGATATGTCGCCGTGCGTACTACAATCAGCGAAGCAGCGGTTGCGGTGTCGTATTTGTTTCATACGTATCGGTGGCACTGACAAGTTTATAAAGCGTAACTTCATTTTGTAACCGACTTCCAAAAAGGAGGAGGTTATATGTTCGACTTGTATGTATGTTTTTTATGTATGTTCACCGATTAGAGAAACCGGTGAACATACATTAAAAAAAACATCAAATTGTGGACCTATTTTAATTTAATTTTTTTTTGGTTTGAAAGGTATACCTCGAGGTGGTCTCATTGTCATCAAGTTGAAATCTGATGAGAGGATCCCATGGAAATCGGGGGAAACCCTCCAATTTTATAGGCAAACCTATAGCGATTTGGGTATTTTTTAAAGTAACTTGAACATTATTGCTCTCGGAAATTATCATTTTGTAAAGAGGAGCTGATGATGAAGACCACAGTTGGCTATCGGAACTACTCAATGATAAATATTTCGCGGGTTGCGATTCGATTAGGTACTTTAATATGGTTGTAAAGCAATTTATGCTCGTCATAATGCGTATGGTGAATGGTTGTAACGTCCCAGTATCGGGAAAAGCAACATTTTGTAAAAGCCTTGCTCATCGGCTTTTACAAAATGTAGCTTTGAGTTTCAAAAGTAGCATTTTTGAAACACAAAATTTACAAAAAATAGAACTGATTCTAGTCGGCCCTTTCAAAAGTAAGTTTCGTATGCAAAAGAAAGGACAAAAACTCCGCCGCGAAAATAATGATAATTCCGCTAAGAAGCGATCGCCATTCAAGTAACGGAACATAATGAGAGTCAGTTGAATTGTAACAATCACACAACTTTCGATTTAGTAAATACAGTAGTTAAAGGTCTACTTCGGACCTCTAAGATTAGTTAAAAAAATAATTTAAAGCCACAGTGCATCCCATGACAATTCCACTAAACCACCACTGAAAAGTCATAGAAAAGCAAACGACGCACATTCGTTTACTTGTGTTTATAATTTATCTAATCGCCTTAATGACTAGGAAGTCACGCGACTTTTCTCGCCAGTTTCAACATCTCCAAACAAGTGAGTTGATTCAGTCGATGCGAATTACGTGAGCGCATCCCGTATTCACGAACATTACCTACTGTGACGTCTCAAGCCGGGTCCAAAGTCGTGCAATGAAATTTAATACGAGTATATAGTAAACTAAAGCGAGTACACGATACTACTAATTGTGTAATACGACGACCAACTATGCAGGGTGTAAAAAGACACATTACACACCCGTAAACTATGCATTCTGTATGTCAAACTAAGTAACATTGCACACAAATAATTGCTGGGAAAGGACTTAAATTTTTGCTGTTTGTGCGGTAGTGCGCAATGTAACGCACGCAAAACATTGTGATTATGGGTCCATGCAACGGTAGGTACATGGGTCGTGGGGTCAACTTTTATGGGCCAAAACCTGAAATCGCGAATCAGCTGTTCCCTACATTTATGTTCGTTTAACTCGTCAAAATGTAGGGAACACCATTTTTTTTTAAAGATTTCGGTATTTGTCCCATAGTAAAAGTTGTTCATAATGATGAGTACAATGACCCCGTAGAGTTATGAGATATAAAAAAAACACGTTGTATACTCTTAAATCAAAGAGTCAGAATATCTATGGATCCAACGATACCCCTAATTGTTTCTTTCGTAATTTCACTACACCTGATTAGCGGTGGACAAAATACACCTTCTTTCCAATTTTTATCAATAAATTGCAAAATAATCGTCTCCGAGTAACATGGCTGTGAATACGAACGGATAGATGGACATGACGAAATTATTAGGACTCGGTTTTTGCCCTAAAATGTGTTGAGAGTATTAATTTTTTTTAAGAAATTAATAATTTTTCTATAATTTTTTCTCTACTGGCCTATTTAATATAATCCTAATCACTGACCTATTTTTGTACAAGTACGCTGGACTTCATACTATCGATGTTATAACGAAGACATTTTGATTTTCGCCATTTTGGCGCTGTTAGCAACGTGAGCGTCTGAGAAACTAATATTTTTGATAGTGAGTTTTACAAAATGTGCATACTCTCTCTTTCATAAACGCGTATAAAAATGTTCTAAAAATCTCGTAGCAAAAACAAATAAACGAAAAAGTCTTATTTCTCGATTTAGACCTACATCATCAGAGACGTACCAAAACAACACGACGGACATTTGAAACAATGTGTCAATAAAATTATTCCTGAGATGCTCGAGTGGCGCTTTGAATCGGTACAAAAAACAATTGTCATTTCGTTTATTATAGGGCTGATTTTTCCATCGCCATATAACTTTTATCCGAGGAATAAAATTGACGTTTGACAGTTTTGAAGAAGTAGTGTATGGAAGAACTGTCGAAATTCAAAATTATTCTTCGGTCAAAGTTATCAGCGTAGGTACATGTATAATATAGGCCAGTAATCCTAATGCAGTGCGTGATGTGTGATACTTACAATGACTGCTATATCGTCACGAGGGAAACGGTATTTTTTTGGGTATTCGACACTTTTCATTTTCCTCCACTGTCCATTAGGGCCATCCGATTTATAACTTGCAGTGTTGTATAGATTACCAGCAACCGCGTACTTTTGGCGGAGGTTGCTTGAGCTGGATTTTCTGTTTAAAAAATATTGATGTGTTGAATCAACAGGAATATTCTATGTCACAAAGGCGTGTACGTAAAAAACGTTTGCGTGTGAAGGCGGCTCGGTCGATGCTGAGCGCTCCCAGAGCTTAGGGGCTATTCATTTATTATTGTAAGACAATTTTGGTCACATTCTGAGCCCCCTTCCCATACGTAAGAAAAAATAAGACTTGGATGAAAGTCCCCTCCTTTTAATCTCACGTAAGATCAGTATCTACCAAGATAGCAAAGAAAAAGTAGTAAAAAATTTTGCTTACTTTTGTGATCTAGGAAAGAACAATCTGGACCCATTCCCACGTACGAAAAGATAAGACTTGTTAGGATCCCTCCGCCCTCAAATCATCTTACGTAATAAATGAACAGCCCCTTATCACACAGAAACAATGTGAAACTACAATTAAGACAAACCAGCCTTCGTGAAATAGAAAAGACCGGACCACTAAGGCCTCCTCTTTGTGAGAGGGAGTGGACCGTAATCAACTACGCGGGCCCAGTGCGTATTGGTACTGTTGGTAAATGTCACATATCTTCGAATTTTTGGTACCGTACTATAAGTAGCTGTTACAAAAACGTTTCGTTAGGAAAAAAAAAATTGAGCATTCTTACCCGGGATGCAATATCTGATTGCAGTTACTCAATACTTTTTCTTCAAAACAGTGGGCAGCAGAAAGCAGCCTTTTTTCACTTATGATAGTTGCTCCACAAAACGTTTGGTACAAGTTTCTAGCACGATTTATTAACGCCTTCAGCGCTATCTGTAAAGCATAATATGAGAATTTATTAAGTAGGCTTCAAATGGTATGCTTACGAGAAAGTATGCCTATTCTATTTATTGCTCTTGTCATTTTAGCAACCTCAGGCACGTTTACACGGCACGGTTTCTTTACGGTAAGGCGCGCTAGCCGCACGGCAAGCCACCAGAGGGGCAATTCTCGTAATTTTAAGAACGTTCACAGTCTGAGGGGCAATTCTGGTAATTTTAAGAACGTTCACAGTCTGATCTCAGTCTCAATCTGTCAAAAATACCTCAAATTTCAGTACATTTTGACAAGTTTTTGACATTTGTTTGTCGCTGAGATGAGACTGCGACTAGATTTTGAACGTTTTAAATTACGAGAATTGGGCTTCTGATCTCAGTCTCAATCTGTCAAAAATACCTCTTATTTCCTTACATTTTGACAAGTTTTTGACATTTGTTTGTCGCCGAGATGAGACTGCGAATAGATTTTGAACGTTTTGATTTACGAGAATTGGCCTTCAGGTCTATGGTATACGGCGACTACAGGAATTGAAGAAAGAGTTTCAGTTTGAGGATCTGGATACCTACCACTAGCTCTTAACGCGATCCACTTTAGGACCTAAACTGAACTGTTCTTCTAATTCGTACCATGAAGTCAGTTTAACGATTCAATTTAGGCCGTGCCATCTGGAAACCTACCACGAGCTCTTAACGCTCATTCACTTTCAACGATCCAAATGCCGCTGAGCGTATTGGACGTCATGATACGACTGTGAGTGATGCAGTTTAAGAATTAAACCGAAATGTCTTGCTTTTGAATCGTTTTTAAATAGATCATGGTAGGCCTCCTTTACCTCACCCATAAGTTTGATCACAGCTTTCTGGCAAAAGCATTACATGGAATTATAGTCAGTATTTTAAATAGCATTACTATCATTATACATATTTTTATTTAACATGAAAGGTCTGTACCTACCTGATATGGGACATCTCCTAATTTTGCTGGCCAGCCGTTGACGACACGAGGGGTCCACTCGTCATGTTTGTCTTGCCAAGAATTACCAGCTTTTTTATAACTTATATTATTAACTGTTCCTGTAGGATCGGCTATGCTCAGCAGAGGGAGGGCTAGCTATAATGATAATTATTATTATTAGAGATAATAAAGGTAGTCAGTACTATGAATAGTACTTACCTACTTCTACCTTTATTAAATGATAATAAATTGATACTTACTTGTGACAGACATACTTTTGAACATAAAGTTATACATAACAAACACTTCCAAAACATTAAAAAAATACAATAAATTTTGAATTTATGGGAGATTGTTTATAAAATTGCACCAAAAATGACATGAGGTATCAAAAAGTACTCCACAGAGTACTTTTGAAAAAAAGATAAAGAAAAAATATTTTTCCTCTACACACACATAGAGGAAAAATAATTTTAATAGGGAAGTATAACAGAATTTACAGAGTATTTTTTGATAGACTGTAGAATTTAGTCGAATTTGGTAGACACCAGTCTATCAAAAAGTACTCTGTGGTAGACACAATCGCTAGTGTTTACATTCTCTTTGCATTAATTAAGTCAGGTTTTTGATTTTTTGGGGTTCTTACACTGACCTGCCTCTATACACTTGTTTATTAGAGATCACTGGGGTTTTTAGTAGATTTTTTCAAAGAGAACACAAGGAGAATACGTTAGTGTTATAAGTCCATGATTTTATAATCATGGACTTATAACACTAACGTATTCTCCTTGTGTAAAACCTGACTGTCAGTATTCTCCGTGGACTTATGTCCACGGAGAATACTGACAGTCTTCTCGATAAAAAGGATTTAATAGGTACCTAGATTTCAAATTAGGTTGTAGCTTAACGTTAAATCAAAATCAAAAGTCATTTATTCAAACTCATGGACTTAATAAAGTTCAAACTATACTGAGACTGCTGACTACTGTACTTTTTGAACGTCAAATTACATGAGACATTCCCCCAAAACCTTTCACCCTTTCATCACTACCTAGCTTTTAGCTGGGAAGAAGAACTGGCGAAACAAACTTCCCAGCAGCACAGCTGTCTGTTCAGTTGGAAGAACACTGCAAAAGAAAAGCGCTGAAGAGCAACAGGGGTTGGTATACTACTCATAGTAAACAGTTATTATTATTATAATCGTAACGTTAGATTTCAGATTTTAATAACAGTTAATAAAACATTTTAATTAAATATAAAATTTAATAAACCGAATAACGGTACCTAAGTATAATCGATTTAAGGAATCGATATGATGAGTTGACAACACTAGGCGAGCGCGGGAATTTTTAATCTGTACGGCCGTACGGCGAGTGGGGGAGGATGATTAATTAGGCGGTGTAACATTGGTTGTATAAATAAATAATTGTAAAACATAGTGACCTGAGTTATACTACATTAAATTGACCAGCATCATCACTATGTAAACCAACTTTCATGTGGGTTCAGATCTTGTTCATCATTATCATTCTTTTAACGAAATCTGACAATCAGCCCGCTGCCGATGCCGACCAAAATTTTTGATTTTGGGGTCGCTGCGGAGCTGTTTTGTAACTGACAGTGCAATCTATCCATTTCTTCGTATCTTCAACTACCTACTCTTAAACTTGTCCACTTTCATAATCAAAACTTTACTTATGACCACTCTATGCTCATAAAGTCATAACTCATCATGATTTTGGCATAATCATAATCAGCTTAGAATGTTCCCACTGCTGAGACACATGCCATCTCTCAGTAAGAGGGAGTGGACCATAATCCACCACGCAGGCCAAGTGCGGGTTGGTAGATGTCACATGTCTTCGAATTTTTGGTTCTAGGAGATACCGGTTTCCTCACTATGTTTCCGTCACCGTTTTGAGAGAAGTGCTGTTGAAATAATTTAGAAAAAACAAAGCGCCTGTCTGGGTTCGAACCTATGACCTACAAATCATCAGTCGCGGCCGACCACAGGGCCACTCAGCATGTATAAAAAAAAACAAATAAATCAAAACTACATAACAATATAATTTTGTAATATAATAAGGGTATTAACAACAATATAGTAAATACTAGTGTTTCCTCCACAACGGTTTTTGGCTATAAAACCTTGGTATGACGACACCCTTACGAAGATAGAATTGAGGCCCACGTAAGTTCCACTTGCTATACCAATTAAAGTTCTGTCACGCTTGCCTTTCAGATCGGCAACATGTACGTAGACTAACGGCCCACCGGAGTCGCCCTAAAAACGGAAAAAAATTAGCTAAATCTATATAATATAAAATCAAAATCCAGACTAACTGGGACTGACAGGGTGTGTTTTTTGTGAAGAGTATATATCCAATAAAAAAGGGTTTTTCGAAATTCCACCCCTAAGAGGTTGAATGGGGGGACGGCAAAATTTCACGCGGACGAAGTCGCGGGCAGAAGCTAGTGTTAGTTTAAAAACTATTTAAAAAGGATAATGGTTACTGTCAAAGTTTAAAACTATTTAAAAAGGATAGTGGTTACTGTCAGAGTTTAAAACTATTTAAAAAGGATAGTGATTACTGTCAGCCTGCCATATTCTGCTGGGCAAAGACCTCCCACAGTTTCCAGCAGTTTCTATCCAGGGCTAAGGTGGACCTTAGTAAAATTTAAGGACAAATAGTTTCAGTTTCAACACTTCTAATAAAAGTACAGTCAGGGAAAATAATTATAAAACAGATTGCCATACGTGAATTTGCCATGTTATATACATACATATATTACATTATAATAATAATATGACGGAACTTTCTTTGAAACCAAAGCTTCTTAACACAGAAACGGAAAGTTTACCAAATGGGAAGTAGAGCCATAGTGATGTCTAGGTTCGAAGTAGCCATAATATTTAATGAGGCTTTATTACCTTTCCAATTTCAGCTCCGACCAGTGATGTGCATATCACACGTGTCATATCCATCGTTGGGTGAAACAGAGAGCAGTAATTAAAAGGAAAAAGCAACAGATTTGCTTGTAACAAGCTGTCGGAACTCATCTAAAACATAATCTATAAAATAATGGATGTTTTATTTTTAGCGTCTCGGAATTTTTACAGGGTGTTCTACCCATGAATATGAACAACTTTCACTATGGGACTAACTCTGAAATCACGAAAAAAAATATAAATTGTTTCATACATTTTAGTCATATAGGTATTGAACTTTTGTATTAAAGAGCTGATTTTTATCGTGATTTCAGAGTTGGTCCTATAGTGAAAGTTGTTCATATTCATGGGTAGAACACCCTGTAAAAATTTTGAGACTGTAAAAAGTCATCCAGTATAAAACAAAGTAGTTACATAACTCAAGAACGGTTGGACCGATTTTTATGATATTTTATTTCCTGGATTTGTCTTCACCCCGAATAGCAAAATAATTATTAAAACATTGGAAAGAAATAACAAAAAATAAAATCTGAGGCGGTACGAAGTTCGCTGGGTCAACTAGTTACTATAAAATTTTAACTGAAAATGTCGCTTTTCGTCTGTTTGTTTGTCTTAGTACCGACAGGTCTCCCAAAGTGATAATGCGCATAGAAATCTTCGTCACTGTTCGGCAACGGTCATATTCCCCGAGCGTCAGAAGATGATATGTGTATAGAGTGGTTTAGTGCATTTTCTTCATGCATAATTTAGTAGAATTATGTGTTTTGTGCTAAAAGTTTCCGGGAATACGACAATTGACAGAACGCTACCCGCTGCGATCTGTAGATACTCATTTTGCTTCGTTTATATTCATACATCAGAGGGGCAATTCTCGTAATTTTAAGAACGTTCAGTCTGATCTCAGTCTCAATCTGTCAAAAATACCTCCCTACATTTTGACAAGTTTTTGACATTTTTTTGTCGCCGAGATGAGACTGCGACTAGATTTTGAACGTTTTAAATTACGAGAATTGGACTTCTGGTAGGTAGATCTGCGGGATAATTACGTAACACACTAATATGACCAATGGCTTTCATTTCGACAGTTCAACAACATTCATCGTTATTTACGTTGTTGAGCAGACACATTTTTCGGACATACCTAATGCAGCAATGGATTAGCAATATATTTCAAAATGATTCAGACTGTGACTGAAAGTGTGTTACACAATTAGCGCCGTTTGCGGGTACCTATTACGTACCTGACCTTTCTAATGAACACCACCTTTATTTAAGAAAATTTATTCTGATGGTGTAGGTATGTGCGGACACAGAATGTTGCGGCTCAGCTCCTATGGCGTTCGCGACCTCATCGTACTACTTACCAAGTGTGAAATCTCTCCGTATCCCGACACCAAGGCAGTACCTCCATAATCCACAAACGTATTTGCCATCCTAATGGGTTTCACAAAATCATTGAATACGAAAGGTTCCATCACAAACTGTGAAAAAAGGAAATATATGAGATGAATGAAAAAATATACTTCTTCTCCTTAGCGAATCGATGGCAAAAAGTTTAAACATCTTTGGCTCTATATTCAGCTGCGAGAACCTACTCACTGACACAGTCATAAGATCACCAAGTGCACAGGTAACAAGGCATGCGACGCGTAAAATATATGCTTAGGATATAATTATTATTCTTATTTAAAATTTTATATATGACGGGACAGGAGGCCGATTGGAGCTGGGTTCTCCACCGTTCAACATTTTACTGGGCGTATATAAAACTCTAAAGTCGATTATTCGTAATATCTACTTTTTGACTAACTCCTTGCCATTAAATGTTTGTCTCATGAAGAACAGCTTACCAACAGAGCTAAATCATGCTCAGGGAATTCGTAATTATGGGGATAAGTAAGGTTTCGTAACTTTCTCCATTGTTCATGGTCTTCTTCCTCAAAATAAAGTAAATTCCTTACAGTTGCTGCCACTGCATACTTATTATTTAAATTACTTGGAGACTTTTTAGATCTGGAAATTTACAAGTGGTTTGAACATTTTTACATGCAAGCTGGCAGATCAAAGTTGAGGCGCACGTTACATAAACCTATACTTCGAAGGAGACAGCAGACCGCAGACGGCAGTGCCGCTGCGGTTTTAATTCCGAACGCGACGCCCAACTTCTACGACAGTGGCTCTTCTTTTCTTCAATATCGCGAAAGTCATTTATCAACAAAAAAAAATACGCCTTGTCGCTCTGTTGGTGACAGCTACTGACAACTATAATTTGGAATGTCACACATAATACCGTCTGCGGTCGCTTCTCGACCATAGGTACCAGCAGGCGGCAATGTCACCATCTATGGAAGCGTTGCTGCGGTCTTCCCTGTAGGTCCTATTCTTGTTTTACCGAGTGCCGCAACTTAAATAAATAATCAATGATTCAATATGATGAGAACAATGACTCATGACTGCATGAGGATTAGTTGAACTTAGTTGAGTCCTATTGATGATTCTATTTATTATAATTCTGTTGATATCTAAATATTTGTGATGGTCGCGAACCATATTTTGATTAACCTAATACAGACCAGAGATTGCTAAAATTGAATTGAATTTCGCTGGATACCCTGGCGCTTATGAGTTAATAAAATAAAGAATAATTTACCCAGGACAAAATTTGTTCGGAGTTTCATCGACAAAGCAATGCGCCGCTGACAATATTTTAGCTTTACCAATGATAACACCTCCACAAAACGTGTAAAACCTTTTTAGATCACTGGGAAGTCTCATTTTGAAACCTACCTTTGGAAGAAAGAGTATAATTATAATAAGTACTTAGAAAAAATATATATTTTACTTAGCACAAAGCTACCTGTTTAAATAAGCGGGTTTAAAGCCGTTTGGGGTCGATACGGTGTGGGTCGTGGTACCTTAGGTATTATTTCCCTTAAGGCGCAGATATACGACTTCTAATGATTTTAAATTCAACATCACGTCTAATCGACCGGACTGATTTCTTTGAAAAAAATAAATGTTATACTAGACCATTTGATTCTCAATTTGATATGTGAATATTTGCAATTTTATTTTTTTAACATAGTGTAATTAATTTGTAAAGTAATATCTACCGCGGACATAAAAACGATAATCACGCAAACACGGGTGTATTTTCATAAAACTTTCACCATATAAAAGACAATTTAATTCCCCGAATTTTAGTATACGGTTTTTATTTGTTTGGTGTTTGATAAATCAACAATAGATGATTGTTTCATATTTTGCAATAAATTACCAGCGTTGTGTCATCGCGCTTCTCTTTCTTTTCTATGCAGTCCGATAGTGACCGCGTTTTAGGTTATGTAGTCGCCTTAACAGCCTTTACTCGAACAGTTGTGCTACTTAGCACTTGAACATGTTCAGCAGTTGTTTTTTTGGGCTGATAAGGTTATTGATTTAAAATGTAAAGAAAACTCATAACCTGATAAGGTATTTCACCAAGTGCAACGGGTCTACCCCCATGAACACGCTTTATCGCGTTTTCCGGGAAATTAGGTAAATCCCGACATTTATTCGCCTGAAATAAAAGGTTAATCATGACATATAGTGTTGTTATTCTATTATAAGAAAAAGTCATTTCACCATTGATTATCGGTAACAGTTCAATGCATTGCAAGATTTATTATTTATAGCATTTCACATAATTTTCGTGAGAAAACGTAGATAAACTTAATAGATGTATTCTATTCTATTTTTTGAGATTCTGGCTCCATCGGTAGCGTTCGATTGTATGTAAAATCTGTATAACAAATATGTCATGATCAGCCAAATTCATCGTCAAATTGAATAAATTTGTTCGTTCTGAAATTGATTGCAGTTGTCAAAAAGCTAGAAACCTTGAAAAGTGACTTAGAATTTTAAAAAGTTATCCGAGTTTCTGAAATTTATTTATTAACTAGTGACCCGCCCTGCTTCGCATGGTTTTTAATACTTGACAAAACAGAAGATTTTTTTATATATAACATTAATGAATTATGCACATAAAACATATGAGTGCGGACTCGGAGGGCACTCAAATTCTTTTAATTATGATAAAAACCGCAAACAAAAACAACAATAAATAGAAGAACAACGCGGTCACACAGACGGACATATTATTAAGGATGACACATTTTATATATATGTATTAATAAATATGACACATTTCAACATTTCTGATACATCTTAGTTTCTTCACTTTTGGTAATCTCAGTAAAAATTACAAATAACGTTAGATTTAATGAATTGTGCAATTAAATTCCAATAAATGGTAACATTACAAGTAAAAGTGGTTTCAGTTTCAATTTTATTCATGGTGCTAATCTTCGAGAAATCCGTGAAAGCGAATTTTACGTCAACAAACGATGAAATCGATTTTCGAGTAAATAATGCAATAACTCCACTTTATTTAAAGACATGTTATAAATTACATTTAAAAAAAAGTTTATAAATAATAACCTTTTTATATAATTAATAATAGCCCACCGGTATCGGGAACAGGGTCCTAGTTACCGGTGGTCAGGGCTCCTGAGAGAGGAACCTCCTAACGATACGCTCTGTGTCCAGAAGTACTGCTTTCTGGATCAAGCCCTTGATCCAGCTGCCTAACGAAAGCCTCCTCACGTGTTGGTCTAGGATCTTGGCTATTATGTCATTGGCCGTCACGACTATCGGTGTTATTATTTTCTTATTAAAGCAAGTTTTTGTATTCTTCTTAGGAGGTGATAGCAACGAATAATCAGTATCCACCGATGAACGAAATGTGTCCGCTTAGAATATTAGGTGGAAGAACAGTGGATATCGAAGAAGTACCGTATCAGGTAAAAAATATCAAATTATTTATTGATTAACTTTCATAATTGTGAGTTTATCTTGGACATTATACAGGCTTCGGTGATGGAAAACATCGTGAGGGAACCTGGACTTATTACTTAATATAAGTCTGAAATCGCCAACCCGTCTTGAGTAAGCGTGGTGATCATCTGTATTAGAAGAGGCCGTTGCGCTGCAGTGGCACAATACTAGGCTGGTATTATCATAAAATTTTATTTTTAAAAAACAATAATACCTCTTAACTGGCGTTAGTAGGTAATTCCAGTAAGTAAATTGAACCTGAAATGTTATATTTTAAGGAGGAAGCGCCAGGGTAAACCGCGAAATGAAAATTTTCTTACGGTTTTTGCATTTTGTAGGTCAGTGTCAGGTTGTATGTTTATTAAAATATGATTCGCGAGCGAAACAAGCATATATGTATTAAAATAATTATAATCATTAAAGTCATCATCATCTAAGTTCATATTGATCAATAGGATTTTATGAACTCAGTCTAATTCTGTGAAGTCATATTTTGTACAGCTTGGTAAGCAAGCGGAAAGCTTAGTGTTTGACGCTCTCCAGCTAGATGGACCGACGACGACGACCTAAAAAAGTGGCTGGTACAGACTGGACGCGGTCGGCTGAGGACAGGGTGTTGTGCCGCAGCTTAGGAGGCGCCTATGGCCAACAGTGGATTGCGATAGGTTGAAAGCTTTTTATAAATAAATACTAACAGCGATTCCTTTTCAGATTTTAATAGTAAAATGCGACAGCTTTGGTGATTATTGGCAGTTAGTTTGTGGTGGATCAATCATAACTCAAGAACATGTTCTATCAGCGGCTCATTGCTTCCAAATAAAGTAAGTTATTATAATAGGTAATCATCATCTGCCAAGCCATTTCTCAATTATGTTAAGGTTGTCTTTCGACCTAACCTGATGCAGCAGAATACCAATATTTTATATCGAGCCCTATCTGACTTACGCAACTCAGATACTGGATGCACGATACCTTTTGGCAAGAGCGGTTGTCAAAATTTCCGGCTTCTGACTACCTAACGACTGTCAAATATCTACGAATGGCACCCGGGACCATTGGCTTCACGTGCTTTCCGAGGCACGGAGGGATCTCCGCATGAAAAGGTATGTAATACTAGCTTCTGCCCGCGACTTCGTCCGCGTGAAATTTCACCCTCCCCCCATACACCCTCTTAGGGGTGGAATTTCGAGAAACCCTTTCTTAGTGGATACCTAATGTTCACAAAGAACACACCCTCTAAATTTCATGTCTCTAGGACCAGCGGTTTAGACTGTGCGTTGATATATCAGTCAGTCAGGACTTTGAATTTTATATGGATTCCCTCTGTATTAAAAAGTCCTAACAGCAAAAGGGCCTCCAATCAAAACGACACTTTAGTAAAATGTAAAGTCCCCGTCACGAGGAGCTATAAATTTTGTAAACACGCATTCAGGGGTCGCAACTTCTAGATCAAATAAAAAAACTGTTTTGTAATGTTTTTTTATTTTTATATAGGGATATAATTATGTTAACACACACATCTAACTACTGTCGTCAGATGATTCCGAGTATTCTGCACCTGCATTATGCAACATTGACAGCGTCAGCGTGAACTTCCTTAAAAATGGCGGCCGAAATGTTTATGTTCCAGTAGGTACCACAAAACATCAAACGACAGCGCTTTATATCGCTAAAATATAACCTGACCAAGTGCAATTGCTCGTTAGTTTCGTATTACCTATGTTACTTTGCGTTGATTGAATTTGGGATTATTTTTTGTTGATTTAATTGTTGCTACGTAAATTAGTAGAAGTTCTTTATTTACAAAATTTATAGCTTCTCGTGACGGGGACTTATAATAGTAGTGTATTAGCAAATGCTAATAGGACCATTTGCTTTTAGGACTTTTACGGAAATATTAACAGTCATAAATACGTTTACGGAACCGGAACCTTTAATGCGCAAGTCTGGCTCTTGCCCGGGTTTTTAAGTTTTTTATTTTAAGTAATGTATGTTTGGTGGTTTGTTTCATAATTATTTATATCTTGGATGTTGCTTAGGGCTGTGAGAAAATACTACAGAGTCGTTGCGGGCACCAGTCGATCGAATATGGTATGGTACCAAAACCTCAGAAGAACAGGACTAAGAAAAAGTAGTGGTACTGAAGTCTGGAGGAAAATTATGAGTTGTTTTATACATCAACATTACAGCAGTAAAAGACATAACCATGACTTTGCCGTGTTAAAGGTAATTTGTTTTATAATACTTTCGGTACTTACTTGTTAGTGTTTCGTACTGATTATGGTGACAACGGAACCAAACACTAAGGGTGAAGATAGACGAGCTTAATTTTTTGAGTTGTGAGTCGCGTAATTTCAACAACACACACAACAAAAACTCATTTTGCGTCGCCGTGTGAACGAAACAAGATTTTTGTATGAAACCGAATGTAGCAGAAATTACGCGACTCACAACTCAAAAAATTACGCTCATCTGTCTTCACCCTAAGCCTATGCTGTCTGTCCATCCGTGTGACTCTCGGCCAGTTTCTTCATCAATAGTAACAGCCAAAGTAATGTCACAAAAGTCAAAGTAACGGTTAAATTTGTTTCTTCACTATTTTAGCTGTTACTTGCTTATATGAAGAAATACATGTGCCGTAGTATCAGTAAAGGTCAAGTAAAAGTAAACAGTAAAAGTCAGTTAGTTTATTATTTTAGTAGTTCATGAAGGAACTGGCCGTCTATCAGCTACAGTTTAAGTTAACACCGAGAGTCAAAAATTAAGTGCTCGATAAAAATCGCTAGTAGGTACGAGGGCTTACTTTGCTGATATAGATGCAGCGTTGAGACCATAGATGAGTTTTTTTTAATAATGATGAGTACAATGATCCCAAAAGAGGTTTTCAGTTATTTCAATTACAAATTGTTTAGCAGATAATAAGTAGGGTGAAATCACAGTTATACGCACAGATCGCCATTTGTATGTATCTCAATTCCTTTACGTATTCGCGGATGCTTGCCATTGGATTTCTTGCTTTTAGATTACAGTAATGCCTCTAAGTGTAAATGTGATTTACCCTAATTTCTTTTTGTACTCGCAGTTGGAGTTCCCTGTAAAGTTTTCGCGGGCGGTACAACCTATACCAATGCTGAAACCTAGTCATGGCATCCAAATCAAAGCTGAGGATAAGTGTTTAGTGACCGGATTCGGACTAATGGAAAGGGTACTATTTTCTATTATTGCTGTATTGTGCTAAAGTCATTTGCTGAAACTATGTTCCGAAACTGTTTCCCAATGCGTGCACTGACTGGACAGGTCCTCTCAATCTGTGTGGTTCTTTCCTCAAAAGACCATCTCAGACATCGATCAACCTGACCAAGATTATGTTTGGACTTTAAAAGAGACTGTGACCTCTGTGCCTGAAGACTTGCGTCGTCACCGAGGCAGGCCTAAGAAATGCTGGCGTGACGATTTAGACTCGTTCCTGACCGACTGGACGGAGAAAGCACAGCTTAAGGAAATGTGAAAGAAAATGAGGGAGGCCTTTGCCCAGCAGTGGGACAGTCCAGGCTAAAGGAAAAAAAAAGTGACCTCTGAGTTTGTTTCGGCCTTTCTTCTCAGAGTAGTCAGATAGGAAACGCTGACCTCATCAAGTTTAATGAATATAGGGCTTAATATAATAATACCAGAAGAAGAAACAAGCGAGAGGCACAAAATCGGTCGAAGTGACGATGCACGGGGGAATCCTATGCCCAGCAGTGGACGTCTTTCGGCTGAAATGATTATGATGATGTTGAATAATACCAGCAATGTCCCACTGCAAGGTAAATGCTCATACAGAGAAGACACGAGCATTGATCACCACGCTTGCTCAAGTCGGGCTGGGGATTTCAGACTTATATTCCAGTTCCGTCACGATGTTTTTCCGACACTGATGTCAGTAATGTCCAAGATAAACTCAGAACAAAATTGAAAATAACTTTGGCACTTGCCCGGATTTGAACCCACAAACAGCCACTTGCATGAGAGGTGAGGCTTTAACTACAGGGCTTTCACGACGTTTAGTGTTAAGAGAAAATGCGGTCGGAGAGACTTTTGAAAAAGCCTAAGTAAAAAGTCGTAATTCGAGGTTTGGCTCTCGTCTATTTTCTCCTCTAATATTGGACCAATTTAATAGATATTTCATATACTGTTTAAGAAGAACCTACTGTGTCCCTATTTTTTTTCTTTTGTCGTTCATGAATAGTTTTCAAATTTGTACACTAAACCTCTGTTGACAGCGATTATTTAGAGAATTTTTGAGGGTTCTAGTGCTTAACAATATAACAATATGCAAATAATATAACATCAAAAAGGAAAACATAGAGACATACAAGTAGTTAATATTTATCTGTAAAAAATCATGGCTTAATGGTTATTAACCAGAACGAAAACAGGCGAGAACGTTTCTATGGAGAAAAGTCCACCTCTTTTTTCATTTCCTCTTAAATATTAAGTAATATAAAGGAGCAGTGGTGGCCCTGTGGTAACGGCCGCGACTAACGAGAAGTAGGTCTTAGGTTCGAACCCAGTCGGGCGCTTTACTTAGTGTAAATTATTTCATCACCACTGCTCTCAAAGTAGAGCCAAAAACTCGAACACATGTGACATCTACCAACCCTCACTTGGCCGGCGTGGTAGATTACGGCCAACTCCTTATCACTAAGAATAGGCCTGTGACCCAGCAGTGGGAAAAATATCTAGACGGATTATGTTTTATAATATAAAAACTATGCTTTTCAGTCCAGACCGTCTCGGCATCTCCGAATGGTATGTGTCCCTTTCATAACAAGGTCAAGATGCAATAATATCTATGAAAAGATAACTGTAACAGCAAGTCAATTTTGCGCAGGAGATTGGGGAAAGGATAGTTGCGAGGTAAACAAATTTGGCGATTTAATTTTTTAAACTAAGTCACCGCACTCACATTCACAAAATGTGATACCTACGGGAACTGTTTCTAACGACTATTCTAAGGATTTGGTTATTAATGTAGATTTTACTACAACATTAAATCCATACTAATATTATAAATTCGAAAGTAACTCTGTCTGTCTGTCTGTATTAACATACAGACAGACAGACAGAGTTACTTTCGAATTCCTTTTCACGCCTAAACCACTGAACGGATTTCGATAAAATTTGGCAGAGAGATAGATTGCATTCCGGGGAAGGACATAGGAAAGTTTTTATCGACATACTTCGCGGGCGAAGCCGCGGGCGGAAGCTAGTACATAATAAATATTTTATTCATTATTAAAATTGGTAAAATATTTACGTAGTCTTAAAAATAATTTACAAAGCCTATAATTTAATGTTAGTTGCCTGTACTGGGATAAACCTGTATCACAGGTGGCATGAGCATACTTTATGGCAATTGTAGGAGGACAATAAAATTCTTATCATTAACAATAGAAGTCTTGAAATGATGACAAAATTTTATTAATTCAGTACATGGTCCAAGATCCAGTCCAAGTCCAGGGCCCCCAGACGTTACTTTTTTTCTGAGTAACAAAATGTGTGGGATAGAGTAGATTTGTATGTGTATACTTTGAAAGTACGCATACCTGCCAGCTTGGGTCGGCGGCCAATTTACAGGTATCGGGTACTAAAGGTACTTAAAAACATCACTCAAGCATTACTTAAAACTAGGTTCAACCAATCAAATGGCTGTAAATTTTAAGTAATGCTTGAGTCTTAAATACCCTTGAATGAGGTTGTATAATACGGGCCTTAGTCTGAGTTCTGATTTTTAAGTATGTTTTACTGAATAGGCCCGAGGATCTTGCTCCATAGGTGTCATCAAAACTAAAGTTTAAAACCAATTTGAATTCAACTTAGTAGCATTTTAAATCTTTCAATTTCAGTCGCCTTACAGTACCTAAGCGGTCGCTACTCTAGAACAAGATCTAAAAAAAATTACTATCAAAGCCTAGTCTTTTCCCCACTATGTTTGGTTGGCTAAGTTGAATTCTAGTCTAACAAGATGCAGCCGAGAACCAGTATTTTACATGGAGCGACTGCCTACCTGACCTCTACAACCCAGTTAATGAAAAACAAGATAGAATAGAATAGAATTTAATACTCTGTACCCCCCAGGCCTCCCCCTCTCACACTTTGGTAAGACTGGTAGTCACTTTTGGGCTTCAGACTACACATAAAAACTGTCGAAATGTACGAATGTCAGCTGGTATCAATGGTTTAACGTTCTGTCCGAGATACGAAATGGATTTCGGTAAGAAATTGTTGGTCACCCTTCCATCGATCGACTTCGGCAAGCGTTACTTAACCTTGAAGATCGACCTGTGCAGAAAATTATCTACTTAGCCACTAGCCCCTCTCTAGATTTTTTTACAAATGAGTTTGGTTTCAGGGAGATTCTGGCGGACCGATCACATATCAAGGATATTTGATAGGTATAGTTTCTAAGGGAGGCAAATGTGGCCAAACTCCCGGAATATATACAATGATTTCTGCTTACACGTCCGGGGATAAGATACCTTTAGCCTTAAGCCATTGTGTAATGCTAAGTCTAAATACCCTTAGAATTGTCTTTTTGGTATTCTTAATTTCTGTACATAATTTCGTTGTTATAAAACACTTTACAGTATAGTCATTTAAACCCATAGTATTGAACTTGCGTATGTAATGTTAAAAATATATTTTTGTAGTTATTTTTCGTTTTAAATTCTTAATGAGTTTATATATCTACTTGTTTTTTTTTTTCCCTTGTAATTTTCGGTACATAACTTTGCAACAAATCACTGATGAGTTTCAAGCTGTCCCATATCACTTGATGTATTTTCATGGTTATTTCACCTCTGATTTTGCATCACTGTCAAAATCACAGTGATCTTTATTCTCGTCACGATAAGGTTGCTGCTGCCAGAGATTAAATAACTGTGAAAGAACCTGACCTAGATCTGGTTTGATCGAAAGTAATGGAAAAGGTCTAACATGGATAGAGATAACTAAAGATGGCTTTTACTAGGGCTTATCATAGCAACAATTAAAACATGCTTTGCTCTCTATTGCTTATCAGGAATATTGACTAAGTACACCTTAGGGTAGTTATAATGGTTGGTTATAGGATTAATGTGGGCCGATCCTGGCGGCACTGCAATGCCGGGCCGACCCGTGACGGGAGTGGAGCGAGCCCCGAACATCACGTCAGCTTACAAAAATCAGTTTAATATACTGGTCCCTCAGTGAGGGAACTTTCAGATATTAAGCTGAAAAGAACAGATACTACACTTTGATCTTAGCCAAAAGGCCGAGAAGCGATAGCGTGTTTTATTTAAAGCGGAGGGTCGTTTCGTTGCGGAGAATCTTAACACCGCGATTCAAACAGCAGGTGAAACTGTACAGCGCCATCTGTTATTCAAGAATGAAAAAATCGTGTAGGTATTTTCATCATATTACTAAACAAGACATGTGGAAATAAGGGCTGAGTTCACAATGTTATAAAGTTAAGTGCTTGTCAAATTATGCGTGTACCATCTATGAGATACTTCATTTTCAAAGAAACGATTTGTATATTTAGAGCTAATTTCGCCTTAGAAGTCATGTAGCACTAGCAACGTATAATGTTGTTATCGTGCCATAAGATACTGCTATCTACCGATCCCCTTTGGTATCACGTAGTAAGAAGCCAAGCCAAGCCGCTTTTTATTCTCAGCCACTGTCGTTCGTCGCGCACGTAGCTATCGTAAATACAGATAGATGGCGCCACTAGCATCAATGTAACAGTATAATAAATATTACATCAACTTATTAATCACTTAGTACAGAATAGATATTGGATGATCTTAGTGCTTATATCCATAAGTTTAGGTATTATGATGAAAATGTCTACTAACATTTTACACTTATGAATTACAGATGGTGCTGTACAGTTTCACCTGCTGTCTGAATCGCGATGTTAAGATTCTGTATGACCGGCCCGGCATGGCGGCATTGCAGTGCGGCCGGGATCGGCCCACATAATAAGTATTCTATATCCCACCATTATGACTGCCAGGCATAGTCAATACTCTTGATTAAAGTAGGTATATTATTGACCTTTTGGGACATGTTTCACAATCAATTGGGACTATTTAGGACATTTTAAGCCTTTCAAAAGTTAGAAGAGAGGGCGACCACAGAAGAACGACAAGGTATAGTGTAGGCTTGGCATATATAAGGCCAGTCTGCTTGGTAAAAATGTTGATGTAATATGTATAATTTATTAAGATTATATTCCCAACAAATTTTGACATATTTAAACTAGTTAATAAAAGTAAAATGCACCAAGCTTTTAAAGTCATAAAGATCTAAATACCTACTACCTATGCTTTGCTATGTTAACGATTCTTCACCTTAAAATCTCTTGTCTACAAAACTTCCTCGTTCTAAAATCTTAGCCGTAGTTTTAAGGTGATCGTAGACGCTGTGCATAATACATCAGATGTTTCATTACCTCTAGACTCCGGCCCAGGGCACCGGAACTTGCTTCATAAATTATAACTTCCGTTAGTTTAGACTTGACGGATCAAGTGTGGTGATACAGGGGGTGAAATTTAGGCCGAGATGAATAGTAAGAAAAAATTAGTTATAATTGATAAAAGTGAAATAAAGTTTAGGTATATTTTACATGAAAGGCACGAAAAAAGATACATAATTTTTTGAAAATTTATTCTGATTGTGATCGTACTTGCAATAAGCAAATTGGGAATAATGAAAAAGAATTGAACCTTTACCAATTAACATAGGAATAGTTAGGAATAATAATATATGTTCAATTCATTCTCTGATTGTGTTGGATACCTCTTACGCATTAAAACACTACAGCAAAGGGGGTAAGGTAACTCAACAATGCAAGCGTCATAGGTGCGTACACAAAAATCACACAAACGTATCTTATTGCTATGACAAAAAAGGCAGTGAACCTAAACGACTGCAAGAATAACTTTTTTTAATTGCCATAAAAGTCCTACTCAAAATCAAAATATTTTATTTGACATAAACCTACATGGTCACTTATGAAACGTCAGAAGCTAGGTGCACGGTTCCCATTTGACGGTTTCCGTGGAAAAGATCCGGCAAGAAACTTCATGGTTAGGTTAGTTTAAAAATAATAATTGGCTTTTACAATGTTTTCAAATTATAATGTTAACAAAGGGGCAATTTCCGTAATTTTAAGAACGTTCACAGTCGATCTGTCTCAATCTGTCAAGAATACCTCAAACTTACCTACATTTATGATGTTTTTGACATTGATTGTTACTGAGATGAGATTGCGACTAGATTTTGAACGTTTTTAATTACGAGAATTGGTCTTCTGGTATGGGAGCAAGTATTCAAATTCAAATCACGAAAATTTAAATTCACCTACTTAATTGCGAAACTAAGGACTGCCTTAATTCGCAAATTTTCACCTCGTATGGTTCAACCCTCAGAAATCCGTTCCTCGAGAATTGTCTTGAGATTTGTATTTAATTAGTGAGACCTCAAGTCGATGTGTGTAGCCAAACCGGATATTAGGCCTGCATACCTAATACCACGCACTTCGCAAAGTAAGCGACGTAAATTGGACGTGGAATGTACCTACGTATCTAATTGATAGGAATTGTTCTTGGTGATTTGATTAAGAGAATGGCAGTAATTGGTAGTAATTTAATCAAATCGTCTGAGTTCTTCGATTTTGTTGGCGAGACCTAGAGACTTAATACCTATACCGGTAAGTTCAATTTAGTTTGACAAATCTTAAATACAATTTACAAGCTAACACTAAAAATATATATTATGTACCTACAAGTATATGAAAAAAGAGCTGATTGGGCATCAATTTGTCCATCGTAAAAACGTGTTAGTCAGCAGGATGCTAGCGAGAATGACTGCTCAGCATGCGGATTGAGAGACTGCAGGTCGTACCTACAGGATATTTTAATGTTCATTTATATAAAGTTTGACATTAGTCGACAATATAAACATTCCCGAATAAATACAATTTGATTAAACAAAGGGACTTAAAATTCTTTATTTGGTTACAATTAGGTACCTGCTGAACTTTCCGATCAATTAAGTCTTAACATTAATGCAGTCAAATGTACCTATATACGTAGGCACAACAAGTACTTAGGTACTTAGATCTCGACTTCTAAGTAAACAAACAGGCAACACGGTACAAGACGCCGCTAATTAGGTCTGCTAAGTTAAACAAGTTAGAGACACCGTCACTACCGAAATACTAATTAAGTGATACGCCGTTCTACTAAGTTCGGCTAAGTTGGTTCTAAGTTGTATTGTCTAAGTTCAGTTCGACTGAACATTTGGAGGTTTCGGACCCTGTAATCTGTTTCTTGTGTTTAATTTTAAATTAAGTACGGTAAGGTAATTAAAGGGGCCTTTCCGTAATAAAACGATGTATTCTTATTTTTTCGTGGGAAATGTAATGTCGTTTATGTAGGTAACTATTTCGTTTAATTACTTTAGCGTAGATTATAATGACACAATTTCAGTGCTTTTTTGCCCATTGTTGATATTGTCTTGAAAATGTAGGTACCTGAAAACAATCCAGTTATAGTAAAACATTAATAAATTATGAGAATAAGAAAAAAAAACAGTAATTTCAATCACAAAAAAAACCGGTCAAATTTGTAGGTCAAATATGTAACTACAAACTTATAGTTTTCGGATTGTTTACTTGTGATTGACATTGATTCTGGCCAAACATGATTCTTGATCAACGGGAAGTACCCTGGTTTTTGATTCTCTTGCGAGTGTCAAAATATGCGGCGTATATTTTTATTGCGTTGAAGTTAGATTTTTTCACAGTTTCAAGGGATTGCAGCGCTGAATATTTAGTATTAATTTCAACTTGATAACTCCACGCGGTTCTGAGAAAAAGGATCTTGACAGACGGACAACGAAGTGATCTTATAAGGGTTCCGTTTTTCCTTTTGAGAAACGGAACCCTAAATAAGAGAAAAAGTTAAACACTTTAATTTCGTTACAGGTAAAATCTGGGAATCGCTTTTTCCGATCCACATTGAAAAATGAAAGTTCTTTTTTCTGTATTTTTTTTTTACAAAATTGTCACATAATTATTATATTCTTCAGCGAGCCAGACTTCCGAATATACAAGAATTGCACCCGGTAGGTACTGCCTGTACTTCCCAAAGAACATTAAAAAGCCACTAGAAAACAAAATGAACAGATGCGTCACAATACTTCGTTATGCCGACGCTCGCGCACTCAATAAAAACATAATGAATCATAATGTTGCACATATGCGAGTTTTTTAAAGGACAGTAGAGCGGTTGGGTTTGTCTATGTCCTTTTGTTGGGGAAATTATGATTGCCAAATGGACGAACAAGTAGAGATTATGGGTTCAAGAAATAAAGCGTAACCTTCAGTTATGAACTACCTGTTTATAAATAAGATACTTAAACAATTTCAAGGCAAGTCTTGGTCCTCACAACCCAAGTTAAATTTTAACAATTTTATAAAATGTTAAGCCGTGTTGAGATTTCCTATCTGCATCGGTAAAACGGACGGACGCGATATAATTCCTGAAACAAGTATGGTTAGGTATCTAACTTAATTGTTAAGCAAATTGATACTCTAATGAATACTCTACGTCAATTTGCCGTGTTAGTTAGTCATTGGATACCTACATCTCTTAAAGAATGACAGTTGTTCTTTGAAATTTGTTAGTCAATTGGCAAAGCTTATTATTTTTCCCTGACTTTACCTACTTTCTGGAAACAAAAGCCAACAATACTCCAAATCAAAATATCACAAATTTACAAATATACAAAAAAAACTGGCCATACTAGAAGATCACTTAAGTGGCTAATGGCTCAACAAAAACTATTTTAATAGTGGGGCTCAACGGAGCATTACAGGAACGAAAAGCAAGCGGTGCTTATTAAAAATGTGGCCTGAATATCAAATTGCTATCTCTGTATTGTGTCGCACCCCTAAATTATTGGTCGGTACCCCTTGGATTTTGATGGTAGTGTATTTGAGTCGATGGAACGTTTAGAGTTGGCAGGTTTTTTATTTGCATCGGTGTTGTATTGTCAACGTTTTATTTGGAGTTGTTTTAGTATGCCGTCTGTTTGGCCAACAGTTTAATATTAAGTGATGATTGGTAATTTAGGAACACATCTAAAATCTTCTTGTTTTTAATCAAAAATGATAATTATTTTCTTAAAAGAAAAAGAAAGAAAGAAAAATTGTTTATTCTCCACAAACAAAACACACATTAGAAATAAAAAAATCTTAGCACGTACTATCATTAGGAAGAGAAAAATGTTTCGGTTTTCGTCGTATTAAAAACAAAAACTTAATAATTATTTTCAAGACACAAGCATTACTTAAAACCAGTTTAGAACCATTTGATTGGTTGAAACAAGTTTTAAGTAATGCTTGAGACTTAAGCGAGTTTCTGTAATACGAGACTTATTTTCATAAATGTTTCATAAAAAATCTATTTGTTAAAAAACTCACCGTGAACCATAGGTGAAGTGAGCTACAGTGAGCTGTCAATAGGTTCAATCCCTAGAATCAGGTGAAATGACAGCCAACTTCAAGTTCAGTTCACTTGAGCTTTGATGATTTTTTTTACAGAATAGACCGACTACAATAATGTTGCTCCCTCTACAACTTTAAACAGGCTACATAAAAAAGCTACAAGTCCGAGCACCAGTTATCAGGGGCGCCACTAGCCCTAACGCGTCCTATTGTTTGTTTTTTTTTTTATATAAATAAATTCAGTTGTCACATCTCAGATGATAAATGGTGGCACTGACATGAGGCTCATATGGCGAATTTAGGAGGAACCCACTTGGGCCACTTGTTACTTTGTTAGTGCTTTTTGACGAGGGCGCGATGTTTTCGAACTTGGAATTTTTGATTTTCACATTTTTTTTTGGACTTGTTTGTTGGTGAAAAATTAATTATATTATATAGCGGATATATAATGTTATTTTTGAAAATTAGGTAAGTAGGTATTTACTTCTTTTGGTGACGTTGTTATTATTATGAGGAGACGATGAAGTTTGCTGGCCAACCGTCCATTTGTGTAAAAAAGGAAGACCCAACTCATAAAATAAAGCCTTCCTAAAAGCGTTAGCAATTTTGTCTGTTTCGCAAACCAAAATAAATAAGCAAGACGAAGCTAAGCAGACAAATATTCATGACAAAAATAATCTAAACCGATTCCGAGGCTAATATTTCGTGACGCTAAATAAATAATCAGTTGACGAATCCATTTGGTTCGGTTTCCGCAATTTTTCGGCTCCATTACGAGACCGGTGTGCAGCCAATTTGAAAATATTGAATAAGTAAAGCTTTCCGAAATATGAATGCAGAGATGAGGTTAATGACAGAGCTGATACTTTGGTATGTTGGGGTAAAAAAAAAGTTTAAGTAAGTATTTGAATCTCATTAGATTTAGGTAGGTACTTATTGGTAACACACACTTAGGAAAGAGATTTTCCATTTGTTTACTTTAATTAAAACTGTTGTGCGTTTACCTACCTACAAAAGGACATTCATGTCGAGATCACAAAAAAAAAGTACCTACAATAGTAGGATAAAATGGAATCAACAAAAGTGCCAACGATGGATCCTATTCAGCAGTTGTAAAGTCAAGCTGCAGACGATGATGTTGAAATACTAACAATGAAACGGGATTACCTAACAAAAAAATTAACTAACATTTGAATTCTAACTATAACATTTTCACTAGCTGCTTCAATAACAATTAAAATGTAACCATTTACTTTCTGGAATTGAGCTGTGTCCCATCTGGAAACCTTACCTCTTTATTCTTTGCTGCTTACCAGAAGAGCGAACGCTAAACACATTATGACGAGTTACCCTGTTTTATCATGACGCCGCTCCTCAAATATGATAACATGGTTCTGTGGGAAAATACACCACGGAAACTCCATGGAAATATCATGAAAATTACAGTCGCACCATTAAGGCAATGCGGATACACGGAGTATGCATATTTTGTAAGAGGAAATGCTTCAGGTTTTGTTTTCAGTCCTTTTTGGGAGGAAAGTGTTAGTTTTTTTTTTTTCGTGTATTATCTGAAATTTTATAGGTACTTACCTAGTAGCTAGGCAGTGAAGAGACTGTGATTTGGATTTATTAAGTTGAAGGAACTTAACTGGCGAAATGTGAGTTTACTGTAGGTACAGACGCCAGCACATCAAGCTACTACAATCTGTCAAATTTCTTTAATATATTTTCAACTTTATCGCTATAGCATAAGGTTCAAAGATGATTGGGAAAATTTTACAATTTCAGGTAGCTTGACGTGCTGGCGTCTGTACACCTCTGCCCTCTGCTTCGGAGAAACAAGGCGTGATGTTATGCTAAGTTGAAGAAGGCTTTCCAACTTTGATTAGTTTTTAAATAATTCAGCAGTCATTAGATACTGTTCTCGCTGTTAGATCCCCTTTTTTTCCTGTGTACCCTTGGCTGTTCCCTTGATGGTACAGTGGAAGATCAATTTTAACCGCTGTACCCTTGGCCGTGAAACCCGATCAAATTAAATGAATAGACGCATGCTTAATGGAATACTGACATAACTCAAAACAGACGATTTTTGGGAAAGCGCAAAGAAGGTCTCGCTATGAGGACTTATCCTACTTGTTGACGCATAAAATTAAAACTGATTGGAGTTGATTAGATTAATTAATCATGAATGCTTGAATTTTGAACGTATGATGAGAACTATTGATGAGATATGAGTAAAAATAAATCCGGAAATAATTCTGACCTAACTACTAATGGGTCACTGTCAGCTAAGCATGCAAGATGTCATTAATAAAAAAAGAACATTTTTTTAACGTAATTTATCTAGCGTATGTCCTAACGTTATTTCACCGTTTATTAGTTGTAATTGAACATTTCTTAAAAAATCATCATTTATAACATCTTTTTTCCATCTCTTCTTCTCAAATCCTTTTTTACCGCTTTTAATACTGTCCAATTTGTGTTGAAAGACGTTATCATTCTGTTTTAATACATTTAGTAACCGTAAAATATTTACAGTATTTTTGTTTATTCCTCTATTTATTTTTGCATGCCATGCTTCTACTATGTTCGTAGTTCTATGACGCTCTCCAAAAACTGACATTTTATTAGAAATCTGTTTAATTTTAAAAACACTCTTAATATATTTTAAATAAGCGGCCATTTCGATACCCTGACACTCGCATAAAACATATTGTAAACCTTCTCCTACTTTTTCTTTTGGCAATAATGGCAAAACTGCGAACAATGATAAAATTCGTCGCTCAGGTTTACTTTTCGTATGTTTAAAAAACTTTCCCTTCTTCCAAATGTTTCGCACCCAATGATAGTAACATCATTTAATATTTACATCCGGAAATGTTTTAATAAGGGCATTGATTGTTGCTGTCTCGTAATCGCAATGAATCTTGAGTGGATTCCAGTTTGGTAGCGGAGATTTTATAAGCTTGAACAGAATCTCATGTTTTTTGTCCATTAATAGTGCATATATCAGTGGCACTACATTTATGGTAACAGATGAACTATTGATTTCACCGTGTACTGAAAATAGCTGTGTGAAAGGATCGGGGCAACTAGCAAATGTCCCATCAACAAAAAACTCTGATATATTACCAATGATCTCTTTAGAATATTCTGAACAGAAAACAAGAATACGCGTGTTTTCATAGCTGTAATCTGCTAATAAGAAATCGTGGAACTTATTAGGTATTTCGATTTCAGTAGGAATTCGGGTAACAATTTTTTTTACTCCTAATTCTTTATTCCTAGCAGAGTATAAACAATGTTGAATGGTATGGAAAGCGGGTAAATTTTCTGCTTTTTTAGGTGCTTTTCTTTTCAATTCTGAAACTTTTTCTTCAAAAATTTTTGTTATGGGTAGATCAGACTCCTTTACACTTGATTTCAGTTCTTCATGTATAATCTTTGCTGTCTCATTTTCTTCTAAATTACGCTTACACTCATCATAATGTGATTTTGTATTAATTCTTTTGCCATTCTGAAACATGAACGAAAAAACGCATTGTACAGCCAAGAGCCGAATACCAAGCTGATGTCAAACACCACTACCTAAATATAAGATCAGAGTGAATGGTGAGGAATTGCAATATGCCATGAATACATCTACTTGGCGAGTTAGTCTCTTTCCAGTCCAGACAAGACAAGGAAGTCTTAATACGAACCGAAAATGCCTGGAAGAGCTGCTGGTCCATGAAAGAGCTTATGAAAGGAAATCTGCCTTTGACACTAAAGCGAAAAGTTAGGGACTTGTGCATCCTTCCCATTACCTATGGATCCCAGACTTGGTCTTTGACAAACATTCAAAAGTCCAAACTCAAGGTTTGCCAACGTGCAATGGAGCGCAGTATTCTTCTAGGCGTCAAATTGACAGACCATATTCGCAACACCACACTGCGTTCCAAAACACAGATTAGGTACTGACGTTGCTCAAAAAGCCGCTAAGCTAAAGTGGGACTGGGCTGGCCCCGTCTGCCGTATGACCAACCTAAGCTGTGGGCCAAAATAACCACTACGTGAAGCCCTAGATAGAAGGCGTCGCGGCAGACCCCGTAGAAGATGGCGGGACGAGCGGGACAAAATAAACTACCAGTGGTCCACTTTAGCCCTGGATCGACTTTAGCCATGGTCCGGGGCGAGAGGGAGTGGGAGGCAGTCACCTCCTTCTGCGAAGCAGTCATGCTAGCGAAGGAGGTGGCGGGATGGGCGAGGGAGAGAGCTGAGAGAGCCGCCCGTCCCAGCCGCCGCGGTAGACGCTCCGGGCGTCGGGAGCCGCGTGACGACTCCCGGCCACCGTAGGCGCGGGCCTGCGGACGGCGAGTAATGGGTAGCTCGCCGTCCGATCAGGACCAGGCCCGTGCCGGAAGGCGCGTATGTGTTCCACGCGCGCCTCAAAGAGATGTCAGCATTGAACGGAGGGGCCCGTCAGGGCCGAAGCCTGCCGGGGCAGCGGGATTGTCCGAAAGGGTTACCGCTGCCCCGGAATATAAAGGGCTAAGGAAGGAACACGGATGGGTTTTAGTCAGTAAGAGTCTGACACTCCCTTCCGCTCCACCCAGAGCGGGAGGGGTCATTTGATGATTTCCTAGCCTTAAAAAAAAAAAAAAGCCCTGGATCGAAAGAGCTAGAAGTCATGTGACTAATTACTGACACCTGTTCATTTAATTTGATCGGGTTTCACGGCCAAGGGTACAGCAGTTAAAATTGATCTTCCACTGTACCATCAAGGGAACAGCCAAGGGTACACAGGAAAAAAAGGGGTTAGATCTGAGATATCGATGGTAATAATGCTCAGGTTTGTTTTTTTCTTCATCAGACTTCTTAACTCAGGTTTTTTAAAGGAGTTTTCTTAGGTATTATTTACGTACCCTCCTGATCATTTATTTAGCTGGTACAAAGTCAAATAGTCGGGTAAAAGATAACTGTACTAAACCCTTAACTTTCCACCGTTTTTTATCCATTTTCGCTGGTAGCTTCTGACATGTTTCATAGTTCACATTAGTGCTCTTTTTATGACGTGTAGACTCGAGTTTGTTACTTTTTTTAACTAACTGGTCTGTTCAACAGACTGTTATAATTTTAGTATTTGCTTTTACCAGCTGCTGTTCTTTCAGTTTCATAAAAATAAAATAGTTTTCCTAATTTGTCAGTTTTATTACGAGGTTCTTTTATTTATTGCAGTGCCATTTAGTTAGGTACTTACGTACTTTTGTTATTTTGCTGTAAAGTGTATTAGCAAAAACCTATAAAATAGAGGATCTTTTTCCGGATAAAAGTCCTGTGCCTGTGTTCATGTCTGGAATTTTCAGTAGGTATAACGATAATGTCTGAGTGGCGTCCAAGGACTGGAAAACGAAACGTCGGTCGTCCGGCGCCGAGATGGGCGGACGACATTGTTACCATCGCGGGTAGAACCTGGATGAAACTGGCACAGGGGCGTGGGAAATGGCATGTGTGTGTGCGTGTGCGTGGGCGTGTGCGTGTGCGTGTGCGTGTGCGTGTGCGTGTGTGTGTGTGTGTGTGTGTGTGTGTGTGTGTGTGTGTGTGTGTGTGTGTGTGTGTGTGTGTGTGTGTGTGTGTGTGTGTGTGTGTGTGTGTGTGTGTGTGTATAAAGAACAAAATGCTGCGCGCCAAAACCAAGATAACAGACGTTACCGCCAGAACTGGGCTAAACATGTCTGCCGCATGTCAGATGACAGTTGGGCTAAGAGAACTACCGATTGGCTTCCACTAAACGCACGACGCCATCGCGGCAGGCCAAGACGAAGGTGGCGGGACGAGCTTGACTCCTACTGTATCGTCGACTGGCCCGTACTCGCAAAAGACAGAATTGTTTGGAAAGGGGAGAGGGAGGCCTTTGCCCTGCAGTGGAACAATACAAGCTACGGCTAGTTAGATTAGATAGTATGAGTAAGTAGCTGTCAATCCTAAAAAGTTCGCCGCCTGGTTTTTGCAAAAATATCACAGCATGATATCAAATTCAAGTTAAAGTTTCGCGAAAAAAGTCGGCAAACTTTCACGGTACAAACAACGCAGTAGTATCGGTGTGACGGACGGCTAACCCTTTTACTGCGGACACGGGGTACATTAATACCCTTTCATGGCTTATTTATTTTGTCAAAGACGTCACTGAAGACGCATTCAGAATACTATAACGGCGTATTGTGTCAAAATGTTTGTGGAATTTGTTTCACAGCGTGTTGCGATTTTTTTTGTTCGATAATATTTGATTGTGGGTTGGATGCTCGTTTTTGACATGCGTTTTGAAAATTGTGTGTGAAATAAGTGGCCTACGTTTGAATTTTTGTTTGACTTAAAATTTTATTTTTTGCGAATTTTTTATAAAAGTAACTGGATTTAACAACGCAGATTATGAGACAGTATTACATAACAGATTTGTGAAAAATGCTTAATTATGCAATTTTTTGCAAGCTTCCTATCTCATTAGTGGCAATTTGTCGCCCAACGCCATAAGATTTGAATAAAAACTGTTAGGTACTTCCTGAACTTGTTAAGCTAAGTAGCCAGATTTTTTGCCCACAAACCACTTACTAAGTGTGAACTACCGAAAAAAGCCACTCGACTCACCGAAGACCATCAAAAATTCACACTGTTTGCAAACTAATCAATTGGTATCAACATCCGCTGTTGGCATCTGTCCGTTTTTGTCGCGGACATTTCCTAGAGGCCCTTCATAGAAAAGCAATCGGGTAGTCGTAAACGTTAAGGGTCCGAAAGTACCCCCTGGGGTGCTTGTAAAGGCAGGACGATGTTTCTTGACACTGGCAGAAAAAGTACCCGTTGGTAGCCCCTAATCCCGGGATCCGCGTCGAGGGGGTTATAAGGCCAGCAAAAAGTGTAATTTAAAGCTGACTTAAGGTTTCGAATTAAAATGAAGGAGGAAATCATGTCAGCTATTTCGGAAGTGTAACTTGACAACTGTTTTGGATTTTTTTTAGTGAATTTTATGCAGGATTCATGAATATTTCAATACTGTAGGATTTAATGCCTTTTTTGTGAATCTTTAAAATCAGTTAACATAACTTCGCGCCAGTAATCCCCGAAGGGTTTAAGCAGAGTTGTGTACCTATAGTAGGTACACCCACATTTCAGTCCAGTTATGTTTAAGTCCCATGTAATAGGGTGCGAGCCTATTGCCATCAACCAGGCACAGATCCAGACTCCGGAATGCTAGTGAGAAAATCAATAATTAATTTATTAATTACCAACATCGTCATCGTATATGGTGGCCAAAAATTACTTTAAGGCCCCCAGAGGTACCTACTTATACAGGCGCAAACTTACTACTTATTACTTACTGCTTATACTTTGTGTAAATTATTACATCACCACGATGAAAGAAACATTATGTCCTAGAGTAAAAAAATCTAAGACATGTGACATCTATCAAAATCCAATCTATGGGTCCGCGTGGTGGATTATGACCCACTCCCTCTCACAGAGGAAAGGCCTGTGTCCCAGCAGTGGGAGCATTAGAGGCTGATTACGCATTATCTATGTATAAATATTATGCAATCGAAAAAATACAAAGCTACACTGGCTGCACTGCACATACCAAAATTTTCTTTGGAATGTGAATTTCAATAATTCAAAATATTAATTCAGTCATAATAAGAAAGAACACTTGAAAATATTTTAATATTAAGATACTGCAACTATTACTTACCAAGGAGTTTCGTATCACCCAGTAACTGGGTTGTCAGATAGGCAGTCGCTCCATGTAAAATACTGGTACTCAGCTGCATCCGGTTAGAATGGAAGCCGACCCCAACATAGTTGGAAAAAGGCTAGACAGATGATGAGATGACGGCAAGGATTAAACATAACTATATGATGAATATAACTATACCATAGTTATATTCATCATATATAACATAGTTATATTCATCATATAGTTATGTTTAATCCTTGCCTAGCCGGATGCAGCTGAGTAACAGTATTTTACATGGAGCGACTGCCTATCTGACAACCCAGTTACTGGGTAATACGAAACCCCTTGGTAAGTAATAGTTGCAGTATCTTAATATTAAAATATTTTCAAGTGTTCTTTCTTATTATGACTGAATTAATATTTTGAATTATTGAAATTCACATTCCAAAGAAAATTTTGGTATGTGCAGTGCAGCCAGTGTAGCTTTGTATTTTTTCGATTGCATAATATTTATAGATAATGCGTAATCAGCCTCTAATGTTCCCACTGCTGGGACACAGGCCTTTCCTCTGTGAGAGGGAGTGGGTCATAATCCACCACGCGGACCCATAGATTGGATTTTGATAGATGTCACATGTCTTAGATTTTTTTACTCTAGGACATAATGTTTCTTTCATCGTGGTGATGTAATAATTTACACAAAGTACTTAAGCGCCTGTATAAGTAGGTACCTCTGGGGGCCTTAAAGTAATTTTTGGCCACCATAGGATAGTCCGGTTAAGCAGTAAGGCAACCTTAGCGAGTTGCAACTGAGAGTGGTCATATCAAAAAAAAAAAGGTACCTACGAACAACAAATTTACATTTCAAAGAAAACAATAATTTTGATAGTAAGTGCAATGCAGTAAGTGTAGCATTGTATTATTCCAATTAAGATTGTTTAACATAAACTTTAACGTTAAATAAAAGCTTTACCTACTTTTTACAATAAAGGTATAGATTTCTTTCTTCCTGCATCTTTATAATCACGTAGACAACATTCATTCATTCAGTATAATCAATTAACATTCACTATATCGGCTGCACTATGCTAATTCGTATTTCCCAACTGACTTCGCTCCAGTTACAAGCACAATAGTAACCTGATTATAATGCCTAGATTTATATCCTATTGTTCCAATAAAGGATGTTCAGGAAATTGACTTAGTATGCCAAATGAGACTGACGGCATGGACGCGTTAGAAATTGCGTTTGTATCTAGTACTCAGTTTATATTTATCGAGTTTGTTTCGGTCTTTCTTCTCAGAGTAGTCAGATAACAAACACAAGACCCATCTAGGTTTAAAAAACATGATTTATTTTTGACGTGTAAAAGTGTTTGTAGAAATTTACTTACAGAAGTACAATCATTTATCATTTAAGTTTTTCCTAATCAGCCTATAATGTTCCCACTGCTGGGACACAGGACTCCTCTCTGTGAGAGGGAGTGGGCCGTAATCCACCACGCGGGCCCAGTGCGGGTTGGTAGATGACACATGTCTTCGAATTTTTGGTTCTAGGACATGCCGGTTTCCTCATGATGTTTTCCTTCTCGTTTTGGGAGCAGTGGTGATAAAATAATTTACACAAAGTAAAGCGCCTGTCTGGGTTCGAACCTACGACCTACAACTTGTAAGTCGCGGCCGATACCACTGGGCCACCACTGCATTATTATTGAGAGGTCTCCATTTCTGAGGTTGGTTTTTTAAGGGTTATGTTGTCGAATTTACCTTACTTGGTAGGTACTACTAAGTACATATACGTCGTAGTAAAAAGTACATATTTGTTTTCGACGTACCTATTGTATTGTTCTTCACCGTTTTGGCAAACATCCTTGTACAGATGTGAAGCCAATTTTAGAGACTCAATTGAAATGACTCACGTGTCTGTAAAATCACCGGGAGCACCCTTCAGACATGATCGCTGCCATGCCTACGCCATAAATACCTAGGAAACTTGTGAATTCAAGCGACGAGTTCTACTGATAGAAAACACAATCTTTTTCCCAAGAAACATCCTAAAACACCGATGTAAAATAATATGGATTACGCACCTTACATTAAGTATCTTACTTAAAGATCATCTCCGTATACTTAAGTGAAATACATCATACATCTTAAGTTAAAACAAGCACCGATATTTCACGTAACAGTCAAGTCTCTAGGCACTGGGTGGGCGTGGCTTGAGGTGGGCGTGGCTAAGAGGGCGGACCCTCTGAGGCCTCCCAAAGCACTCAGGCCCCTGAGACGAATGCCAACTTGTTTGTGCCTTGTTGTTGAACTTAGATATTAGTCATTTTATGTATACCTAACTTGGGTATTTTTACTTAGGTACCTAAAGAGTAGGTATGTATGCGTGATGGTTGTAGGTACTTATGGTAGAATACCCGCTTCGCCTTTTGCTAAAAGGCTTTTTAGTATAATCTTATCTCCTTACGGCATAATCATCATTCTCCTGCACTTATTCTAGTTTATTCGGGGTCGATGCAGTATTTTTTCGTCTTCTATTATTCTCTAATAGTCTTCATCTCAGTAGGCGTCCCCTTTCTAGCCATATCATATTTACCGCAGTTCATCCATCGTTTATTTGGTATTCCCCTACTCATAATGCCATCCACGTTTATACTCAAAACTGTACTTGTAACTTTATTCTCATTTCTCTGCACAAATAGTTTTTTATTTTTTTTTTTATTTTTTTTTTTAGTTAATAATTTTGTGGCGAGAGAGCCTAAGTTGCGTCCTGCGGTTTCACCTGTAGAACTCCTCGACCTAGTAATAATATCGGAATAAAAAGTATGCCCTAGTTCAGGGCGTGGTCTACTTATGTACCAAATTTCATCCAAATCCATTCAACGGTTTTGGCGTGAAAGCGTAATAAACAAACATTGAAAAATAAAATCTTTTCTCTTTATTTACTTATTTATATAACAATTGCTTGCTGTACTTACAGCAAATCTTAACTAATATTATAAATGCGAAAGTAAGTTTGTTACGCTTTCACGCTAAAACGGCTGAACGGATTTGGATGAAATTTGACACATGGGTAGACCATGACCTATAAAAAGACATAGGATAATTATCATCCTGGATCCCAGACGAAGTCGCGGGCAACAGCTTGTAAATAACATATTTAAAATTAAGTTTAGGTTACTTTCAACTCAATATTGCCATTTAAAAAGGCATTTAAATATATTCCAACTGCCTCACTGTAGTTACTACTAGATCTGAAGATACTTGAAACTTTAGTTAGTAGAAAGTGAGATCAATACTATCATGATCTGCCTAGCCCTTTGTCGATGATATCGGCGTCGGCTTCCAGTTCGAATGTAGCTAAATATAAAACCGTCTATAGTCTGTTCCAAAAATATCTTGTGAAAGTGTAAACAAACCCTGTTCAGGTTAAATATATCATTATTATTCATAGGTATCAACCTTATTTGGCACCACTTTTTCCAAAAATTATAGTTTAAATAACATTATTCAATTGTTATTAAAAATCGTCAACGAAAATTCAGGTAATAAAATTATTATCAATTGTCAAATGAAAAAGAATAAGGTGATTTAAAGTTAGAATTTCCAAATAATCAAACCAAATCACTCATTACGTAAGTGGCACTGCATATTGTCATCTACAGGTACGTTTTCTGATCGATTTGTTTACATTTTTGTCACATACTTTTGGAACAGACTTATGAACCAATTACCCACATGTGCAAAGAAATAAAGATTTGATTACAAGATAATTGTGAGTATTCCATTGTATGGATCTGTAACGTTAGATCTGTTTCTAGCCATATCATCTTTTACACAATCAATCGCATCCACAGTTTTTTTGGTCTATTACTACGTTTTATGCAGATGGAAAAAGGGCAAAACCCATGTTCTTTTTAATCAGGTACTTACCTAACCCATTGAGGGGTCGTGGCTAAGCAATAACAGCAGCACGGATCGTTTGATCAGGTTAAGCTACTCATGCCGCGGTTGGTCTGTGGATAGGTTACCATCTTTACATACCGAGATCAATTCGTGCTTCTGAAAGCATGTTAAGAAGTTGGTCCCGGCTGTTATACGTGGATCTTTGACAGTCGTTCCGGGTCGTCAGAAGCCTGAAAGTTTGACAACCAGTCTTACCAACGGGTATCGTATTACCCAGTAAAGGGTTGTGAAGGTCAGATAGGCAGTCGCTCCATGTAAAATACTGGTATTCAGCTGCATCCGTTTAGACTGCAAGCCGACCCCAACATAGTTGGGAAAAAGCTAGGCAGATGATGACTTACCCACCTAACGCATTATGCATGACATGACCAAACCAATAAAGCATTTGTTATCTTTCAAATAGAACACGAGGAGCATTAAAGCCTATGAAAGTGTTCAATGGTTGACAATTGTGAATTTGGAAAATAAATTGTGCGGTGATGATTCAGGCGATTGGATTAAACCTCCGGCATACTGGTGCCACGCATAGACACATCCTCCTGAACTATCGTTCGATAGTCAGCTTATTCAGTCTATTTTTGCATCGACTCGATTCCACTATACAGTCTCCCGTATATTGCACTGATTTCAGCCATGAGCCATTAGCAACTATCGAACGAGTGTTCAGTAATTTGGATAAACGAGTCGGCGCAGAAGACTTTATTTTTCATTAGCTTCTGCCCGCGACTTTGTCCGCGTGAAATCTCTTGTTCCCTCGACCCACCTCGTCGCATCGCATCGCCTGCCTGCGCTATTACTTCATTTTCGCTTATTATGCTTTCTGACTTTTTTATTATTGCTCGGCTCCTTAGGGTTCTAGCGTGATGATAAATGGCCTATACTGTCCTCATGAATTGGGCTATCAAATGCAAAAAGATTTTTTCAAATTTGACTGGTAGTTAGTTCCAGAGATTTGCGAATTCAAACAAACTCTTCAGCTTTTTTTATTATTAGACGTTAATGTCCCACTACTAGGCAAAGGTCTCCCTACTCTCCTTCCACCTCTCTCTGTCCAGGGCTGCCAAGGACCAATCTTTATGAAAGGAGTCCAGCTTTATTATTAGGATATATTTATCTCAATCAGAGGGATCCCTTACCATATCTCACAGAATCTTTCAATGGTTTTAGATCTTATATTGTTACTAGCTGCGCCCCACGGTTTCACACGCACAAATGTCGATCCCGTGGGAAAATCGGGATAAAAAGTCTATATGTTAATCCAGGGTGTCAGCTACCTCCATACCAAATTTAATTAAAATTGGTCCAGCCGTTTAACGTGAACAAGTAAGAAACATATAAACACACACACACAAAATTTCGCCTATAGATTAGTATGATTGCCAATCATATGCGCACTTTACGTGGTAGATAGATGATGACGCTTAACATGATTCTCATAGCTATGTAGGTACCTACAATATTATTACTAACTAGCTTCTGCCTGACTGCGACTTTGTACGCGTAAAATATACCCTATGACACTCACAATTAATGTGGTTTTCTATTGGTAAGCGAATTTTCAAAATCGGTTCAGTAGATCCAGAGATTACCCCCTACAACCTCACAAACTTTACCTCTTTATAATATTAGTAGGATGTAGATAAGTTGTATATGAACTACTTAAGTACTTACTCGTTCATAACATAATACATAATCAGCCTATAACGTTCCCACTGCTGGGACACAGGCCTCCTCTCAGTGAGAGGGAGTGGGCTGTAATCCACCACGCGGGCCCAGTGCGGATTGGTAGATGTCACATGTCTTCGAATTATTGGTTCTAGGACATGCCGGTTTCCTCACCATGTTTTCCTTCACCGTTTTGAGAGCAGTGGTGACGGAATAATTTACACAAAGTAAAGCGCCTGTCTGGGTTCGAACCTACGACCTACAACTCGTAAGTCGCGGCCGTTACAACTGGGCCACCACTGCTCTCTTAAGTACTTACTTGTATTTAATTGCTATGACCTCCTCTAACTTAGTCTGCACCCCATTTGCGTAATCCTACACTATCAATCGCAATTCGAAGGATTTTAAAAGACAATCCATTGCATCGTAATTATGTTTGAAAAATTCGTCTGCACGACAACGTAAGAAACGCAACGGATGTTATTGAATTGTCAAAATTAAAGGCATTGCCATTTTAGCTGTGTTTTGCAATTACCCAGCTGAAAATGCTTTTAATTGGAGGTTCACGTCAATATCTCGGTGTTTGAACTCTCGAACTTTCGTCTAACGCTGTCCTAGCGGCTATTCCTGGTTCATTATTCCCCTGCATTGTAGTGTTTATTAGATGCCAATGACTCCTAGGCAAAATCGATCGTTGGTACAGCTGAACTCTCCATCTATTTGTAGCGTGCTGATTATGCCAATATTCCCTTCTGTCTGTTAATTGTAGCCTTTTGCGGAATTTGAAGATGTATGCCAATCTCTACTATTTCGTGAATTGAGGTGACACTCTATTAAAAATTACAAAGTATCATCTGAAATGTTTTTCCATAAATATATTAATTTTATTACGTAGTAGATATTCTGTAGCTAAACAAGACAGAACATAATCTTACCTGCAATCGTTTCTTTTGAATAAAAATTTACGAGTATTCTACTATACTCTTCCTAACGTTTCAATAGGTCAACATAAGGTAAGATAAAGTAATCAAACATTACTCCTAGTACTTACTATATCCATGCTCCTGACATATTCGGTATCGATTGCTCACCAATGAGTTTATAGTACCTACTTAAGTACATACTAATTCCATTTCGCTCATTGACACAAACAAGAGGTCGATTAATTTATTGAACCTATAGGTACAATCTTCTTTTTTTATAATCGACAATAATCCAAACCCCTGTTACTTAACTCCCTGTTGAGTTAACACAGACATTTGTAACCACGGTTTTGCAATTCTCGCATTTGAATTTTATGACGGTCGATAAGGGTGAGTGTTGTTAATGCAAGAATGGTAAAAAGATATATTGTATTTTTTTTTGTTTCGAGTATCATTGTTTTTAATGAAAACCATAAATCAGAAATTAGAAGTTGACGAAAAATATCATATTAGGTGGGTATATCTTCTAAAATCTACATTTTGAGGCTGGTTTACAGCGGCAAACAACTAGGGATATACTGCAGTTAATGATTTGCACTTTGATGATTAGTTTCAAGAGTCTACTAAACTCAAGCCATAGCCGTGGTACCTACCTATACCTACTCTATGATCATCAACAGTATTTTGATATTAAGTAGCGCGCGGACATTCTCTCGTGAACAAGAGCCTCCTAATAAAACGTTACAATGATCGGTCATAAGGGAGATATTCTCGCAAATGTTATGAGTGTAATCCTCTAGGCACTATGCTCTCTAAGATGCAGAAATTATTTTAGTTCCCATATATAAATCAGCAGCGTAAGTCGTGTCAACGACCCGAAACGTTATTTTAACGACTGCATTAGCAACTCCGATTCATTCACGTTCAAACATACAGAACACTTTACATATAATTAATGAGGCGACAAAACCTCATCTCGGTCGCAGTTAAAGTCAATTCCCACTGAAATTTCATCATCGTCAATCTAACTTGGGTTTAATAAGTAATACTCGTGGTGTGGGCCGTCCCTTAGCTCGGCTGGCCTCGTCTGGCGAGATGTTTGTCGTCTCATCCATCCCGCTATCCCTTACTCGCGCGAACGTGCTACGGTCTCTGAGGGAAACCTCGCAACGTCCCTCCATTACCATAATACGCGTCTATAAATCCACTCGTATGCGTTGATATGTTCAGCTAAAAAATCAAGCACGATTTTTAGATATCCATTTGGGCTAATGTTATCGAGTATTTTTTCGGTTTTGAAGGAAATGGAGGTGTGTAAGTGGCGCCACCTGCGTCAGTGTATCCGTCCCGCTCTTGGGCGAGGGCGTGTCCCCTGGGCGCCTCCCCCAGTCCGCGGGGACGGACGGGGGCTCCACCAAGCCCGGGCACTCGGCGCCGCGCTCCCGCGACGCTTGTTAGTGTTCCGCAAATTCACAGCGGGATCGCCCGCACAACCGGGACTCGATCCCAGAACGCACATACGATAACACAGAGCCGCCTACCGGATAGTTATACAACAGATAGCTAGTACGAAGTTGAGAATTTTTTGATAAACGTACTTTTGTCAACGAATGATTTTTTTTTCTGAGGTTTTCCTGTGATTTTAAATTGATATTATTTTTGTGGTAGAACTGTTTCTGTAAAACTATCGGACATAGAAACTTTTTATTTTTTGCATTTTTACAAATATTTTACAACTTTAAAATACAGAATTACAATTAAAAAAATAAAAGGCAGTGCGACAAAAATAAAATTTAAATTTAGACCGCGATTTTCGGGCGTCTTCGTGATTTTCCGGGGGTGTTCGTGCGCTCTCGGGCGCGTAATCGGGTGCGTGTCGTGATTCGAGATTCGGTCGGACGAGTTGAACGCGGCGGGCGGGTACACGGGTTCACCGTGGCCGCCGCTGGAACTAGACCCCGTGGGATGGGGGCGAAAGCTGTACCCTTCGGGAGCCCCAAGATCTTCAGGTATGTACGAAAATGACGAAAACTTTGGTATAATTTACAATTTCCTATTTCGTAGGGACTCGTTTCTCTTGCTGTTTAAATGCTCCCAAACGTGTGTTATCCTTAAAACTATATTAAACTTAATGTTTTTAAATTTATTTTTGTAAACTTTTAGATTAGAAAATGCTAAAAAGACACCGTATCTTTTTGCTTTGTTTTGATACCATCAGGATTAAGGTGTTTTTCGCAATTAATTTTCTAACTGATAAAAGCAACTCAAGGTAAAAACTTTCCTATTTAACAATTAGACAGTGTAAAAAAATGTAAGAGTAACCATTAATTAAAGTAAATTATTGTTATTGTAAAGTCAATGTGTTGATATAGCCAAGTCTACGAGAATGTCTACGGCGTAGCATAACAAATGAACGTAGCCGTCGTAGCCGGCGTAGTAATTAATTTTCCGAGTAATTCAGTAGCGTGTTAGCGAGAGAAGTAATTTTATTATAGTTTAATTGATAGACTTGAACTTTCTAATATATTTTTTTATTCGGTTTTATAAGTACTTTTGTATTTTTTATTTTTAATGGATTGAAGTTTTAAAGGCAGTTTTAACGAGTCGCTGTTTTGTTAAAAAAGTCTTGATCAAAAAAACATGACAATAAATATCACAATTCTATGAAATTGACCAATAATAAAATGAAAACTACAAAATATTATTGTAATATTCATGTTATTGAAAATATTTGATTTTAGTATGTATAAGTTAGACCTACTAAAATAGTACTTTTTTTTATTACCTTGTAATGGAGAGAATTATGGCAAAAAAATCTAATCAAAATATACGTATAGGTATGAGAAACTGAATTATTAAAATAGATCAATTGACTATGATGCACTTAAATAATTTATTAACGCAAGTTTCATAATTTAATAAAGAGTTTAGAAGACTTATTTATGCCTTGTATTGTATAAAAACTAAAAGACAGTTTTTGTTTTGTTTATCAAATTGTCTCCTTTTTCTCTGAGATAATAAATTGTTAGTAATTTCTTAGAAACTTTTACAGTTGGTCTGATTTCCAGGACATTTTTCTTTTATAGTAGATAATAAAATCAAGAAAACTTTTCTCTTAATTAGTTATAATTGCCTAGCTTACAATAGTCCCTTTATTGAATTAAAGGGACTCGAAGACTAGGAACTTGGAGACACTAGGGAGGAAACATGAAATAAAATGAAATTATTTATTTTGTAAAAATGGGAATAGCATCACTTTTACGTGTCATGTTTAAAACAGTAAAATAAGGTATTAACAGTCGGCATTTCCAACACAAACATACCTACTCTTTTTTAATCACCAAAGCTTATAAGACACATTTTGTGAACGTATTTTTTTTTGGGTTTTGACTATACAATATCAAAGATATTCGAGCGTATTCTCTTTTTTTTTTTCTAAGGGTTATGAAATCTTTTCCTCTCAGCTCTTCGTATAACTAATGCTACTATCTGGCCAGCGACGTCGTCTGCGGGTATTGTGTACTTAATTTTTTTTTATACAAATGTTCAGGATGTAAAGTAGCTTATAATATCCTTGACCTATTTGTCAATTTTCAAATCAAGTCAATTTTTCAGTAATTATGGAGTAAAAAGGTAACAGACAAACAGGCAGATTTACTTTCGCATTTATAATATTACATAAGTACGGATGTTTGTAAGCCATATCTACTAAAATATTTTGAGGTCAAGGCTTTGTAGTTAATTTACTTGATTTGCTGAATACAATAAAGGAAAGAGGCAGTTCCTAATACAAATTTGACAAGTATCTTCTTTAGTTGAAGCAATTCCTATTTAAACCCTCTGCGTCTGCTGCACTATTAGACCAAGCAGTTGCTAATGCAAATTGATGCAAAAATCTTTCCTTCTCCGTTCTTCTTATAGTATGATGTTGGTTGAGCCAATTAATGTAGGGTCCCCGTGCTTTCCGGCCATTCTCGTAGCCCCCCAGCTTGGGGGGCATGCGGAGCCCACCAGCTAAGCGGGAAGTAAAGGCTGAGCCGGTTTCTCATGGCCCTCCCATCATGGCGATGTGGGAACACCGCTGAGTTTTGGTGGGTATACTGTCGGCGTCATTCCGACAGGAGTCCCACATACCCCGTCTCGTCCCCCGCGAGCGGGGGATGCGTAATGCATTTCTCTGCGAAAAAAAAGGGTCCCCGTCCTACAATCTGTGGAATCTCTTGAAATTCAACAATGACAAGCCTAATAAGGCAAATGAAACCTGGGACCTATTTAAAGGAACCGACAGGCGACATGTAACAGGCGAATATCTGACATTCCGAACATTTTACAAGTTTCTTTCATACGTTTTCTGTTATTATTAAAGTCCTCCAGACCGAATTTTCTCAGCAGAGACTAGCCATCGGCGCGGGAGATATTATAGACCACAACTGCGTGCGCAGACACAGGCCACTCTCTCTTACCTCACTCTTTGTTTTATTAAACAGCACCTGTCGTAAAAATGTGACAGTTTTGTAGTATTTTGACATTGGTGCCGATTTCCTTGTTCATAAACTAGACTAAATTTAAATTCAGTGCAAATTTTTCTTTCTATTTCATTAATAAAAGGATAGAAGATTCATTTTATTTTAGTCTTGTTAAATTAATCATTGCCTGACACTACTCATCATTCAAGTTCATCATCAGGTCAGGTCAGGTGGTTCAGGTCTTCATTTAAGTTTAGACGTGATTACAAAATTGCCTACTAAAATTACGCCAATTTACGTAAGGCGCTGATTAATTTGACAGGACTAAACTAAAATTTATCTTCTGTCCTTCTCTTAATGAAAGAAAAAGATGCACTGAAATTAAATTTACTTTAGTTTATGAATAACATACTCGGCACCATTATCAGTTATATTAAATAGGGTCCAAGTTAATAAACCTTCCAGTTAATGCTACTATTTTTTAAATCTGCATCTAACAGTGATATTAGTTGCAGGAAAAACTATTTTAGACTTACAAAACCTAAACTTAGAGCCACTGTTCCTAAAACCCTATGTTCCTCTGCGCCTTCTAACAGTTCCATGTTTGCAGGCGGGCTGATGTTCGGCCTGCATCACCAGGAGGCGGCGGGGGGCATCCACGCTCAGCCCCGTGGACCCGTTACCTCTTTGAAGGAGGAACCCCTCACCCGAGCATGGATGACACCGACCTCGCTAGTTGATAATACCAAGTAAGTGTAATGGAATGTTGAATATCCTTAACATATCTGTTTAAAGGCAGGGGCATCGACTCGTAACCTGTTAAATAGTAGGTATAGGTACAGTCAACAAAAGAGATAAGTATGCAGGATTGTCGGATATAGTTGAAGTTTAGTAAGAAACCGATGGATGTTGTCGACTGAAATTGAACATCCATCGGTTTCTTACTAAACTTCAACTATATCCGACGATCCTGTATACTTATCTCTTTTGTTGACTGTACATACATTCGGCACATGATTCTGAAGCCCCTGCGTTGAAATTTCTTGCAGGTTATTAAAAAAAAGTTAGCAGTTCCATATATTTTGACCGCGTACGTGTTCCACTTTTCTATGAACAGACAACTTTTATTGATAACCGACGAAAAATTTCTACGCTAAATTTCTACGCTAGAATCATGTGCTGAATTCATGGTTACAGTTTATGCGTCGATGTCCCTTCCACCCTGTATATATTAATTAGGTAGCTGCTTTTAGGGGTGGTTTAAAATAGTTTTAACGACTGGATATATTCAAATGTACGTTTGGCTTCAAACCTTGAGCAGTCAACTACCATCTTGTTAAGTGGGTTTTTAGCTATTCTTCTAGGTACTTATATTACTAAACTTGCCAATATGACAGAAAATTATACAAAAATTGTTACGAAGTAGAATAGAAAAAGCAGCTCCGGTGCTCATAACACGCTAAAGTCTCAATTGCCTTCACTAACGCTGTTCGCTGTTTATGTTTACTATTATAAATGAACCTGAAGAATTCCGTTCTTTTGGAAATACGCTATTAGTTAATAATTAAGAGAAAATCAGGACCTATCATTATGTGGTACGTGCTAAAGGTCAGTTCTTTAAAATCATTAGCAGAGTATGTGATAGCAAACAATGGCTCATGGTGGAGTTAAATGAAAATGATAGCTGACTTATAAGAATGACTATAATAATATAGCGATCAGTGTCCTAGTGAGTTTTACAAAAAATACTGGAAACGATTATGAAAAAATTAACCACAAACATTTTCTAAACGTCAAATCAACATAAGCTCAATTCGAACAAAATTGAATGTTACAAAATAAATTCGACGAAAAATGTTGTTGGTACCCAAACAAACTACCCTCATTTGATACTCAGTTAAACCATTTAGTGGCCGAAAAGAGCATCGCACTAAACTTATTATAGCCACCGAAATTGTATTAGCGCTCTTCGAACTCAAAGAAAAACGAATGTACCCTATTTGACATTAAATAACTGTAAGGGATTAAGTTCGGTTCCTAATGCGGCTTTTTGAGGGTAGCTGTCAATCAATATGTTTGTCTGTGAGCGGGAAAAGAACAACTGGATATATTCTGTTTTATTTGAAGGAACTGATATAATACAATTTAAAGTGATTCGTGTGCTATGAACAGCGCATAGGAAAATATTGTTGTACCTTTGTACAGTACACACCCAGGCTACCTTTGGAATGATCCTGAATTCAATTAGTCTCTTTATTCCAATACCAAGTGTCATTCTAATACCCGGTTTCAACTTCAAATAAGAAACCTAGTGTCCGTAGGTATGTGAGAGTAATTTCTATTGAAATTACTAACCAAGATGTCAGCCTGCAAATAGTGAAATTAATTGACAAAACTACTAAAGTACAATCATAGAGCCTTGTTTACTATTTCGCAGTGTACAGCGGTGCCAAAATCACTTTTAAACTAAGAAAGATGACAAAAAGTCTCGACTAAAATCACCTGCCCCTACAACCGATACGTACAATGACTCTATTATTACGCGGTATCCAATCAGGGGCGTAAAAATTACGCACAGCCCATAATGAAACATGCGGTAACAAGTGTGTATTCATAAAAGCAAAGGGCGCTATAAATCATAGCATGGCGCGATGCGGTGGGGATCGCTACCGGCTACAGAATTTCGCTTGTGACTGTACCGGAATAATTAATAGGGTACCTACAGATGCGTTTATTATCTCAGTACGTGAGGGTAGTTGATAAAGTTTTCAAAAGAAATTTTAAAATAATTTGGTCGTCAAATAATGAGTAAAATTTATACTTAGATTTGAAATTTTGATTCTTTTTCTTAGCGTGTCGATGGCAAGCTACCTAGCTTGCCATCGACACGCTAAGTATAACTAGTAGCCAAATTCTGTGCTGACTCTACCTAGAGTCAGCACAGAATTTGGCTACTAGTTTGGCACCTTCAGCAATGTCCACCAGTTTAATTTTGTCCTCTGCCTTTTGCATTCAGTATTACCTCCATGATAAGTACTTAGACTAGTGCCATGTATTGGGACAAATAGAGAGGCTCAAGACCTGAAGTGGAAAAATTGGTTCAATTTTAAGGTTCATTAAGTTTATGCAAATTAATTATGAACTTATTCGTGAATTATAATCGAACAGGGTGCTTACTCTCGAATATAATTCCGATAGATCGACATTGGAATTGTCAGTCAAACAAGTCAGGGATTGGCTGGACTCACTGAGTCTAGCCAATCCCTGACGTTTAACTCAACCAACTGACGTTTGACCAATGTCGATCTATCGGAATTATATTTCAGATATTACATTAGTGGTTACAAACTTGACATCGGGTTGGACCTATGTCCAGTAAATTATTACCACATACAGCTTGCAAGTGTCATTTTTTTGGCCACACTTAAAAAATTAGGAGCTGATCTGAAAAAAGTGTCAACTAAAAAAATTATCACAATGGAATAATTATTGAAGTTACCTAGAACATTTGGTTTCCCTCAAATTTCTCCTTAATTAAAAACGAGAGTTAGCACCCAGGCCGAGGGCACACAAAGACTTTCATGTGGGAAAATTAAAACAGCAATTAGTTATGTTCAATGTTACTTAGTTATAGGTATGTACAGGTGCACATAGACTTGGTCTTTTTACAACAACCTGTATAATTCATAATACAATTTCATTATTTATTCAAACTTATAATAACACACCAAACACATACATTTTATGATAATAATGAACTTGCGCAACAATAAACATTTGGCGTACTGTATAATGTGACGTATTGATGTACCAACTCCGAATTAGGGAGGTATTGTGTTTGCACAGAATCATAGAGCACCCTCCCGCCATCTGTCGTGTTTTAGCTAACTGAGTTCCGTTCTTAAAATGTTTACTTCAATTGTTGAATGTTTTTATTTGTTTATCTGTTGTGTGTTTTTATTATTTATTGGAATAAGTGGTGGTTACATTAATTATCTTACGAAAATTATTATCCACATTATCCAACATTCAAAACTCAAGCTTTGACACAAATGAGTCAAGCCTTTGTGAATAAAAAATGATATGGTAGGCGAGGCCACCTAATCAACAAAATGATTTTTTCAATAACCCACTAATTAAACTAATGTCAAGCAATCAACGGGTCTTGGGATGACAAATGTTGACAGATAGCTAGCCACTGGCGATGACAGAACCATTTGTAAGGGCCACGGTAAATCATTAGGCCGCGCCCGTTGTAGCGTTTTTAATAAATTACATTACTAGGTAATGATCTATCTAAGAGTGGGTCTACACGCAAATTGTAATTGTTTTGTGTTTTATAAAAGGAATTAATTTGTTTGTTTGAGTGATTAGTTAATTTTAATTGGACAAAACTTTGTGTATGTTTTGGGACGCAAAAATCAGTTAATTATGCTAGCTCCAGATCTATGTAAAAGAACTAAATGTAGGTCCTAAATAAATATTAGAAATACAAGAAAAAAAAAGCATATTTACTTTAACAAAGAAAACAAAAACTTACACCATTTTCTCAGCATACGCAAAAAAAAAAAACAACGAACAAATCCAAAAAAAATAGAAATTTTAATGGGACATACAGCCTAAAAAAATCGCCGAAGATTGACAAAACGCGCGCGATCTGTAAGCGGAAATAGCAGTACAACCTAATCGCGAACGCGCCGCCGAAACTGGTAACGATAAATAAAACAATGGAGTGTCGCGTGCGAGAGTATAAAATGGCAATCGCGAAACCAATTTGTTTACGCAAATTCTGCAGCGGGGAGAGATGAATGGGCAACCATAGCGTAATACGGTCCTGGTGGGTAATGTGTTCTAGTGTTGCTACTGAAGTATCGAGATTTTGAGGACGAAATGTTTGAGGGGATAGATGTTGCTGTCAGTTTTTACGATAGTCTAAGAAAGATGATCCCGTATAAATTTTTAAAGGGCAGTCAAACTTCGCTACTTCCAAAGACAGTCCTTAATTAACAGTCCCTTAACAGTCCATATTACTGTATTTACGTCTTGGTCAAAACTTTCATGGGAACCTCATGGAGTGATACAATTCAGAAATTTTCGATGGTGTCTAAAAGTGAGGATAATATGTTGTAGTAGGTACCTACCTAATCACTACGTGATTTAAACATCTCTTCTCGATCTTGACTTTCCTTTCCTACTGTTTATTTGTGTACCTACCTAAAATATTTAAATAATCCTAAAACCAAAGTTACAACTTTTAAAACTCGACACACCAGTAGAACATCACTAAACACAAGCACATTTACGGGAAACAACAATGAGAAATGAGACCGAAGATTTGATGAACTGCACACATTTGAAATGTTGCTCTATCGATGTATTTATTGAGCCCATTGACAAACACATACTGATACTTCAAATGACAAAACAGACCATAATACCTTCGATATAAGCCTGAGGGTAATAGTATATCTAAGCTTGTATTTTACTACGAAATTTGAACAGCCACACATGTCGATATCGATGTGTGTGGTGCGATTTATACATCGTCACGTCATTAGTGTTATCGATATTTTACAATTGCTTCTGAATGTTAATCTTACATTAGTTTTGGTAAGATTCTGCTTCCTAGTAGCAGAGAGTAATAAACTGCTCTCATTTTCGTCTGTGTTAGAATATAAGTGCAGTCGTTTAGGTATATGATTTTGTTTTACTTTTTGTCAATTATTAAGCTCAAAAATAATGAAAATGTAGCAATTTTGACAGAAACTTCTCAAACTTTCAAAATTTTTGTAGTTATCGAGGCCAATCAAAACCATCATTTTACAAAATTATTATAATTCTTAAAATATGAAATTGTAGCAATAATTATGATAGTGACTTTTGAAACATTACAGTAAGAAGTTCTCGAGCCCATTATCGATATCATCATTGGAAAAAATCTTATAGCTATAGGTATACAATACCACTGTTGAATAGCTCCATTTGTTAGAAAATTAAGTCATCAGTAAGGACTTACTAATGGTAAAAAAGGGTAACAGTAAAATAAAAAAAAAGTAACAGTTATATTGCAAAACGTCATCTTCGTTCCCAGTAACGGTAAAAGCAATAAATCAATTTTTAAATCTGTTCCTATTGTTTATCTGTAGTTTTTGTGTAGTCTGTGGTTTTGGCACAAAAGCGCGCTAAACAGTTTTGGTGGCAGTATGCCTATTGAAAAATTGCCGTTTGAATATAAGTAACTGTGAAAGAAATGTGATAATTTATGACCTCAAAATGTGGGTTCCGGATTTTTTGTGACTAAACTTTATGGTATATTATTTATTTGTGGAACAAAGTTATGTGGAAATGAGATGCTAAATGATAAGTTTTGTGGGTAAAGCCTTTTATTTATGTAAGTATCTGTAAATATTTACATAATATAAGCTAACATTTAAAATAATAATATGTACATTTATTTGAAAAAATAAGCACAAGAATCATAGGGCATCAAAAAATTCGTCCGCATCGCTGTCAACAGGAACAGTGCCCAAAAGGCTGGCAGCATTGCCACGTTTTGTGGGTTAATTTTTGAAAGTGTGTATTTACATTTAGTTAAACTATTTAAATTAGTAGCTTTAAACGGCAGCATAATTGTTTTATAATAAATCATTGCTTAAAATAAACATAGGTTCATGATTCGGATAAGACAGACAATATAAAAAAAAAATGAAATTAGGTGGGTACGAGTTCAGTATCACTGATTTTTTTCTAAGATTATATTCTTTGTCCCTACAGCAGCGTAGGCGTGGGTCGTGCGCACTTCGAGAAGCAGCCGCCCAGCAATCTGCGCAAGAGCAACTTCTTTCACTTCGTGGTCGCACTCTATGACCGAGCGGGACAACCGGTCGAGATCGAACGTACCGCTTTCATTGGATTCATTGAGAAAGATCAGGTAGGTAAAGGAAATAATATAACGGTTTTACATAAAAATAAAACCGATATTATGTGCCGAGAGGGAAAACATACAGCATTGTTTATGAAGAAGCAGTGTATACTTAGCCTTATTTGCGCGGTCAATAGTACGGTTACTTTAGTTTAACCCAAGAATACCAGGTGGCGTCACCATCGCCGACGTTGTATTTACTCTGTGCCAGCTAGGACGCGGGAACCGCTGTCACTTTTCGAATTCATAGTCTTCACCAGGAAGAACTTCCTACAATGCTGTATGTTTTCCCTCTCGGCACATAATATCGGTTTTATTTTTATGTAAAACCGTTATATTGATGTGCCTCCGGAAAACATACAGCATTGTTTATGAAGACGTGTTTGTTATCTGCTGGTGAAATATTCATTATAGGTAAAAACACAACGCTATGATGATTATAAAATGTTTATTCTGAGAATTAAGAAGAACATGTAATGATTTATTTATAATGTTATATTGTTACGATAATGTTTTTTAATTCTAATAAAAATTATAAAAATATCTGACCTTTACAGATAAAGGTAAAGATAATCACGATTAAGATGTTCTACGAATTAATCAAATTCAGTAGGAATGTATTACCGATGATTGATTAAAATGACGATTGCTTACGAAATATTCAAGACATTCTTTGTAATCTATGTAGAAGTAAAGGTATTGAAAAATGAATTACGACTGTCTTTAGGTAGTTCTATTTCGCGACAGTAATGATTAAAGAAGGTATTGGATGATTTCCAATTACCTCGTGATAAAATATCATCAATTGGTTGGTTATCTAACCAATTTAAAGAAGCCACTGCTGACCTACAGCTTCCCGGAGATGCATGAATGCCGCTATCTCTGAGAACTGTGCGTACCCAGTTTCCAATTACAGTGCGTGAGGCAGCTTTTGCGTTACTTAATACAGTGATAAAAAGATTGTCCAAATTGTTAATTTGAGATCTCTTTGTGACCGTTTTTTCTATTAAAAGCCTAACTAATGTGACAGGGCATATGTTTTTATCATTATGTTGTAAGAGTTTCCATGCGGACTGTCGATAATAGTGTGTATCGGTTTTAGATCCAAATGCCGGTATTAAATATATACTATCGCCGTCATCAAAGAAGCTGTTATTTGAGATTTTCAGCAAAGTTAGGTCGTGAACCCTACGGCCTGATGCCAGCAATAAAACAGTGGCTGTTCTACGTGCTAAATCGAACAATGTGTCTTTGAGTGCATTTGATGACAGCCAATTTAGTACGATACGTGGATCCCACGTGAACGATGGCCGTACTTCTTTTGGTTTGGCTACTCCTATTGCCTTAAGGGTGTGTTTTATAATAAAATTAGAAAACGTTTGCTGTTCCACATGAGGGCCACAAAAAGTTAAGACTGCCGATTTGTGGACAAGGATAGTACTATAGGACAAATTCTCTTCTAGATAGAGAAACATTAAAAATTTTGCGACGTCAGCCGGCTGAGGACATTTTGGGTTTACTTGAGAGTTTGAGCACCATCTTAACCACCGTCTAAGTGGTGATAAATAGGTTGACAAAGTTGAGCGCCGCCAGCTCTTCCTTAGTAGTTCTTTTTCCTCTATGGACCAGTCTTTTATTTGGGCACCCCACCCCCAATTTTCCAAACTTTCAGGGTCAATGTCTGTACCTGTGGGGGAGGCTGCGATGTTGTAACATCTATCATGGTCTCCGACAGGTTGAGAAGTTCGTGTGGATGGTCTAGAGCTCTGGACTTCAGGTCTTGAAGCCAGAAAGCTCGAGGCCACTCTGGAGCCACAACCAAGTAAATTCCCGTTGCATTGTTCAGATGTGCCAGAACTCTGGGCAGCAGGCTGGGAGGAGGAAACACCCAAGCCAGCCCATGGTTCCATGGTCTGCTGAAGGCATCTATATAGTTTGCCGATCGATCTCTGCAGTCTAGAGATACGTAGTTTTTTACTACCGCGGTTTCTTGTGTCGCAAACAAGTCTATTTGTGGAAGACCCCACTTCCGAAAGACTTCCGCTGTTGCTTGAGGTAGAAGATGCCATTCCACGGGTGGTTTTCCTCGTGAAAGCCTGTCCGCTATTAGATTGTATCTCCCAGGTAGATAATGGGCTGATAGGGTTATGTTGAACTTGTCCGTGAGACGTAATAGTTTGAAGGTTAGGGCTAGTAACCCTAACGATCTGGTTCCTCCCTCCTTCCGGATATATGCAATCAGGGTTCGATTGTCTGATTGGATCAGTACGTGTGACTTTTGCAACGTTTTCGCGTTCATTTTGATTGCCGCTATTACTGCATAAAGCTCCTTTTTGTTGCAGTGCCATCTTCTTTGGTACGTTGTCCACGCACCTGACATTAGATTCCCATCTATGTGGGCGCCCCAACCCCAATCCGACGCATCCGTCGCAAGAAAATGGGTAGCAGGCTTTTTGTGTATAGACAATGTGTGACTTGTGACTCCGCGCCACCACATTATCTCTTGATACACAACTTGAGGCAACCGCTGTTTTTGACGAGGTCGTGTTTTGTTGAAGTGTCGCAGGAAGATTTGCATTTTTCGACAGTGTAGTCTTCCTCGGGGAACAACAAAGTTGGCGAAGTTTAACTGACCCAGCAGACTTTGCAGTTCCCGGAGGTTGATGTGACTTTTCAACAACGACCGGTCTAGTGTATAGTTTATGTTTTGTCTCTTTTTTATTGGTAGGGACATTGTATTTACAGAGGTTTGCCAACGTATGCCAAGGTATTCCAAATCTTGAGTTGGTATCAAGACAGATTTTTGGCGGTTGATTTGCCAGCCCAGATGTTCCAAGTGCCTCACGGCTTCCGCAGCCTGAAGACATAACTTGGATTGGTCTTGGTTGACCAGAAGGAAGTCGTCTAGGTAGACTAGCACTCGACATCCCTTCGCACGCAAGGTCTCCGCGACCCAGCATGTGACAGAGGAAAATAGGTGCGGCGCTGAAGCCAGCCCGAACGGTAGACATGTCATCTCGTATAACTGGTCTTTGTAACTGATTCTTAAGAAAGGTCGGTGAGATTTTGCTGCCCGAATGTGAAAATAAGCCTGGGATATATCTATTTTTATCATCCAGTCTCCAGGTTGAAGAAAATCTGGGACTGAGGTGTGAGAAATCAGACGAAAATGTTTCGTTTTGACGAACTTGTTCAACTCTCGAAGATCGAAAATTGGGCGCATCGATCCGTCGCTTTTCTTCCGCAGAAAAAGCTTCGAGATAAAACTGGGCGTTTTCTTGGAAACTCGTCGCAAAACACTTTGATCCAATAGATCTTTGATTATCTGAGACATTCCAGGGGATGGCTTGGTTGCATATTGCGTCATGATCCTTCTTGTTGTCATTAACAGAGGTGGTTTTTTGTAAAGGGGTATCCGAAACCCCGAAATTGCTGAAATTATGAATTTGTTTGCACCAAGTGCTTGCCAACGGTTTTTGTACAAAGTTAAAATACCTCCCCTGAAATGTGTTGGATAGTCACTTTTTTCCGTCTTTGTTTCGAAATGAATAATTTTTAGTTTGTTTGTAACCGTCGTTTTTCCCTTTGTACGTTTGTTTCGTTTGTTGTTTTTTGTAGGTATCCCGAAAATTATTATTTTTTATATTTTGTGTCTGGGGTCTGTATTTGGAGGTAGACGGTGTTGGTTCCTTGTATTTTGTTTTGAGTTGGTCCTTAGTTTTGTGAGCTTGTGGTGGTGATAACCAGAAATGAGGCCCTCCGAGGGACTGGATAAGAGACGTAAGTTTTATCTTGTCAAATAAAAACTCTTCACTAGGGGGTATATTACTAAGCGCAGCTTGAATACTTTTATCCGGAATTTCCAAAATTATTCTTTTACGTCTAGTCTCAATACATTCGGCCCTTTTACCGCAAATTATTTGTAAGGTTTGTTCATATAATTTATAAGACGACGACTCATTACCGAATGTTCCAGAAATTTTATTGAAGAGGGTATCGGGTTTTAACTCGGCAGGGTTATTGTGGGCCCAATCAATGATACCCTGTAAACCGGATTGCAATAGTTCCCTTTGCTGTAACAAGGCGTTGGTAGTTGCAGCCATAATTTCCTCCGTTGAGGCCAAGAAATCTTTTCCTTTGTTCAGACAACACAGTTCATCATTAATTTTTAAATTGCAAAAGCCCGGAAACGCGAGCATTTCTAACAATGCTTTCTTATAACGGATATGTTGCCACGTGGGGGTATTAAAATGCTGTAAACTTATTAACTGACGTAACCGTTTTTCATCAGCTGTTTTGAGAATTTTTTTCTCATCAAAACTAGTTTTACAGGCGCCCAAATCCAACGACCTAGGCATTTCTGTTGATGGATTAGTCAAAAAATCATTGTTGACAATATCTGCTTGTTCGGTCACGTCACTTGTGTTTACAGTAGTCTGCGGTACATATTGTTGGTGCATTATAAAGTTTGTAAGAAAACTGACCTGGTTGTATAACGCGTCGATGCGAGGATCGACCGTTACCTGTGAATCCCGCTTTTGTTTCTTGCGTGGAGGTTCCTCTCGTTCGGGTTCGCTGTCCGATGAACTACTAGCGCACGAAGAGTCCTCCTTTTCTTGTCCTTTATCCCTCTCGGAAGTTGGTGAGTTCGAAACGATCGACCGATTGGCTCCGGCGGTGGCCTCATCGGGTTCGTCACTCGGCGCGAGATTCATAACGAAAAAAAAACAAAACGGTTTTTTAATGGTTAGGATTGAAAATACATCCAATAATAAATGCACTACTAAATTGTCTAACACTATGATAAATATATTTTTTTAAATATTAAACGATTAACCAATTATTTTTGGATTTCGACCGCACGCGGCGAAAGTACACAACGCTATGTATTCGAAAAGTGACAGCGGTTCCCGCGTCCTAGCTGGCACAGAGTAAATACAACGTCGGCGATGGTGACGCCACCTGGTATTCTTGGGTTAAACTAAAGTAACCGTACTATTGACCGCGCAAATAAGGCTAAGTATACACTGCTTCTTCATAAACAATGCTGTATGTTTTCCGGAGGCACATCAATAATATATTATATTTCAGAATAACCTAGAAATTGTATGAATTGGTAAAAGTGACGGTAGTGTGAAATACTTTTATAGGACATCGTACAAAGGCAAGTGACTGTCACCAGGTTATTACGCCTTGTTTTAATAGGTTGAAAATTATTGTTTTTTTTTTCACAATAATAATAACCCTTACCTACCTTAATTAATTGTGCTCTGATTGTCAATGAAACATTGTGACAATATTGCAATCCAGTATCTACCAACTGACTGATACTTAATTTATATAATAACAAAATAAAGCCTAACAAAACTGAGCCGATTACGCAGCGTATCCAAATAACTTTGAACTTAGTTAGCCCCTTTCAATACTGCGTCATATTGTTAGTTTATCAAGAAATGTTCGAGACGAGATACGAATCGCGATTCGCTAGAGTTCATCAATCAGGATCGCTTCGACATGATTTCTATTGTGTGCACAATACTTTATTTACATAATACGCGTGCGTGCTTGTGGCATGTGTTAAAATGTAACTTTTGAGTTCGAGATACTTGCACTTTTTATTGATCTTCCTGTTTGAGTGTGTGTCTACATTATCGGGTTCTTGCGTTAATTTTATGCCCGTTTTATTGAAACAATGATTTATTTATTTATCCTCGTACTGTAATACCATACAGCAATTACACTTTAAGATTTAGTCATGTTTTTGCTTTATTTATTACCATGAAGTATAAAAGTCTCCTTTGACATAAATATTGATTAAACTCCAATACAACGGGCACGCCGCGATAGCGGCGGTAAGGCCCCTCTTTGAGGAGTTGCTAGAGAGGCGTCACGGCGCCCTCACCTACCGCCTGACGCAGGTCCTCACCGGACACGGATGTTTCGGGAGGTTCCTGCACATCATCAGGCGGGAGGAAACGCCCGGGTGTCGCCACTGCGAGGATCGCCCTGAGGACACGGTGGAGCATACGGTGGAGGTCTGCTCCGCTTGGGCAGAGCACCGCCGTGTCCTCGTAGAGGCGATCGGCAGCGGCGGCGACCTCTCGCGCCCGGCCCTGGTCCAAGCCATGGTCCGGGGCGAGAGGGAGTGGGAGGCTGTCACCTCCTTCTGCGAAGTAGTCATGCTAGCGAAGGAGGTGGCGGGATGGGCGAGGGAGAGAGCGGAGAGAGCCGCCCGTCCCAGCCGCCGCGGTAGATGCCCCGGGCGTCGGGAGCCGCGTGATGACTCCCGGCCACCGTAGCGGCGGGCCTGCGGACGGCGAGTAATGGGTAGCTCGCCGTCCGATCAGGACCAGGCCCGTGCCGGACGGCGCGTATAATATGTGTTCCACGCGCGCCTCAAAGAGATGTCAGCAGATAAGGAGGGGCCCGTCAGGGCCGAAGCCTGCCGGGGCAGCGGGATTGTCCGAAAGGGTTACCGCTACCCCGGAATATAAAGGGCTAAGGAAGGAACACGGATGGGTTTTAGTCAGTAAGAGTCTGACACTCCCTTCCGCTCCACCCAGAGCGGGAGGGGTCATTTGATGATTTCCCATCCTTAAAAAAAAAAAAAACTCCAATACACCAATTAAAGAATCTGAACTGCTAGTAATCACTACGTAAACGAGTTTCTTGGAACACTAACAAGGACTCACACTAGGATTGTGGAATACTAAAATTATTACACTACAAGCCGTGTGAAAAAATGACGAACTTCTATGCAAACTTTCATCTCCTATTTGACGCCTTTAAGGGATACATTTCTAATAATCCCTCCTTAGTGCTCGTCTTCGTTATAAAAGGAACTCTTATGCTAAATGTCATGCTTTTGAACCTGGCGGTTTACGCTGCGCGTAGTCTATCAGAGAAGGGATTTAAGATTTTTAAAAGACTAGCTTCCGCCCGCGGCTTCGCCCGCAAGGTATGTCGATAAAAACTATCTTATGTCCTTCCTAGAGGTAGTGTAGAATAGTTTAAGTTATGATGAGGCTGAAATGCCATTGTGGATAAAAGCCTCTAATAAAAACTAGAATAAAAAAAAAAATGTCTTTCCCCGGGATGCAATCTATCTCTCTACCAAATTTTATCGAAATTCCTTTAGTGGTTTAGGTGTGAAAAGGTAACATACAGACAGACATAGTTACTTTCGAATTTATAATATTAGTATGGAAGTATGGATACTGGGGCATACTTTAGACTCGTTTCTTCAACGTTTCATTCAACAAACCACCAATATTTTCAATTCAGGGCGAAAAACAAGTAAAAAACAAAAATTTGTCTATAACATAGGTTACAGCGTCTGTCGCCAGAGGGCGTTGGCGCGTTCACACGTCTTGTTTGTTGGCGTCGTGTTAATTATTCATATAGTAAACAGCCATGTTCGCGTTTTTACTGAATGTGTAGCCCGCACTTTATATGTAACTGTTAAGTATATTTCTGACGGGCTTTAGTTTCTTATGAACTGGATTGGACCTTTTGTTGGCAACATTTTGTAACTTCTAGATTTCACAACAAGTCATTTTATGAGTTGATCCTATTTCTATTGATCAAACTCGAAGCATTTATTTCAATAAAAACATTTACAGGCACTTTTGAATTGTCAAGGAGTCAGTCAGAAACATGACGCTATTTGCCAATTCCAAAGCGTAGTAGGTTTCTCTATGGATAAGAACGGACAAGAAACTCATGGACTTTCTTTTTAAATAAAATTTATTTTTCAAGTTGATAACAAAATGATTTTTTTTTAACATGTTGACAAATAGAATATGTCTTTATGTACAGACGCCAGCACATCAAGCTACTAAAACCTGTCAAATTTCTTTAATAGATTTTTAACTTTATCGCTAAAGCATAAGGTTCAAAGTTAATTGGTAAAATTTGACAGTTTCGGGTAGCTTGATATGCTGGCGTCTGTACGTCACCTATTTTCGAGTACACATAATTAGCAACAGATTACTAACTAATATGTGCCTGTTACTTTAAATCAAAATCACCGGTAGGTAATTGCGTAACACACATAAAATTGCTATTGATCGCAATGCTTTTCATATTGACAATTCAGCCATGTTCATTGCGTTATTTACATTGTTGAGCAGACGACACTTTTAATCATATGAATCAATGAATTAGTTATTTCTTTCAAAATCATCGGATCGTAGTTGAAAGTGTGTTAATTTAGGGGCTGGTTAGTTTAGTAACACTTCCTACTATTCCTACTTAATATTAATATTTATTTAATATTTTAATATCCTACTAATAAAATACAATATATAATAATTTAATATATATTATAAATGCGAAAGTTTGTGAGGATGGATGGATGGATGGATGTTTGTAACTCTTTCACGCAAAAAATACTGAACGGATTTTGATGAAACTTTACAGTAACATAGCTTATATATCAGAATAACACATAGAATACTTTTTATACCATTATTCCTACGGGATGGATACTTATGCGGGTGAAACCGCGGGGCGCAGCTAGTTATTCATAGTTACAAAAAGTAAACTGCGTCATTGTAAAAAAAACAGTACTCACAAATCAACTAGAACATTTTTATACACATTTCATTAACCATAACATTTTGTTACAGGAAGTTGAAGGGCAGAAGACGAACAATGGCATCCAGTACAGACTTCAATTACTTTATGCAAATGGTAAGTGACTATCTGCCCAGTTTTGGGGTTACTCCATGACGAGTTTTAAGATATAGATGGACAAATCCTCCCTTTTATACTGAGGGGAAACTCTGGACACTTTCGTCCTATGTCGAAAAAAATTTTAGAATTAGTAAAAAAACCTCAAGTTTCAAAAGCTCTTTCGATTTCCAATGGATCTAATGCCTTATACAGGTATCAATATTTCGTTTTGTTTTAATTATCTCAATAATAAAAAAAACTGTGGGCCCGTTTCTCGAACGAAAATTATCGCAAAATTAATGTGCCAAACTGTCAAGGGCTAGTAAACTGCTGTGATTGCCCATAGTTTAAAAACTAGCCTTATGTGTTTTATAAGAAGTTGTTATTTAAAGTTTACGAAACTCTTTTAATTCTTAGCGATATTGTCGTGCTGTAATAAAGTTAAGAAGTTATATTCAGAGATACTTACATCAGAATCAGACAGATACATAATTATAACGTACCTCAATCAACCTTCCTACACTTAAAATATGCACACTGTATGTACTACATACAGTCACGGACATAATTGTATAGACAGATCGTCTCAATCGTCAACACAGTGATGTGCAGAGCATTATCGCCCGGTGGTCGGGAGTTGAGCAAATATTGCCCAACTTGACTTGCATTGTCGTACTGCCATGCATGCTATTGTCGTCAATAACTATTCAATAGCTCTAAGATGGCCCATGCTACTTCGAAATACATTAAGGTGATAGATTTTATATTTTCAAGAGTTAAGTTTTGACTATGGTCTATGAAAAACTACTGTTAATCAAACCATACTTAGGTACTTCCAAATAAAATAAAAAAATATTTTGGCCAAAAGTTAAGAAATAAATCTAGTCTTTTTTAAATAAAAATAAAATTAATAAGCAATTTATAAGTGTACCTACATAAAAAAATACGTTAACAATATTAAGTTTTTTAACACACTTTTTAAATATCCTACAAACACATTTAAACAAGCAATTATACCCCCTATTCCAAAGCAACAAGGCATAAATCAAATGTAAACCTCAATCTCGTATTCAACAGACGTCGGTGACAACACAGACTATACGCGATGGCTGGCATTGTAAATATTTGCTGTCTTGCCGCTAGACCAGGGATAATGGAAAATTGGCACAGAATAGCGAGCTGTTGGACTATGAATGACGACTGCATTGAAGCTCTTAGTCTATTTTATTGGAGCTTGCTGAGTTGGATAAATGAGACGGTGTTGAGCTTAGAAAAGCTAGGGTTGTTAATTTTAAAATTAATGTAGATGGGTCCTTGTTAGCTATTAGGGTAATCTTGTAGTTGTGATGGATTATTTTAACTAAGATTTAATACCTCTCTTAAAAACTTATAATAAAAAAGAAAATAATAAAACATGTTTAAAAAAATATAGCATCCAATCTTCTTGTAAGCGTATCGATGGTAAAAATTTATTATAATAAGTTTGGGTCATAAGGTCATCGAGTCCAAAAAATTGTTTAAAAAAAATACAGTGAGATATTTAAATTGCCAAAAATAACCATTATTTTGCTTCCATAAGAGTGCATCGTATTTTATTTTATCTAATTACAATACCTAAACTCTTAGTAATAAGAAAGTACGTTAATTCAAACAGCTTCGGGCAGGGAACTCTAAAAGGAGAGAACCAAGCATAGAGGCAATTGTAGGAGGTTAACAAATTGTGCAATGTCTGCCGCTACGTCGTGCTACGCTCTCAGCCAGTAGCTTGCAACGATCTTTATTGCTACTATGTGTAAATGTTACTGTTTTATAGGAGCGAAAATTAGAACGATCTTAATATAAACACAACATGTTAGAACATACTGGGGCTGTAAGTTAGTAATGCAATTATTTTTTAATGTTTTTGTTGTTTGAAGCAAAAACTTGTTACCCTTTAATAAAGTTAAATGTTTTTTTTAATACTATTCTGCAGTATGTTAGTTGAAGGTTAGGATTCTGAAAACCAATAAAAGTTTCTACTATACATGTGATATTTATATACTTTCGTCTTTCACAGGTATCCGACAAGAACAAGACATATTCGTCCGACTCATCGATTCGGTGACGAAACAGGTAAGATCATAAATCGTTTCTCTCTAGAAATGACTAGACTAGACTGCAGCCGCGACAAGTCATATGACGTCACAGTTTATGTCGAATACTTTTATGGCGAAAGCGCCAGGATAGACCGCGTAAATCATATATTTTCTTACGTTTTTAGCAATTTGCAGGTTAGTATTAAAGAGTAGAGTAAGTAGAGTAAGTAAGTAGGTAGTAGTAAGTAGTAGTAGAGTAATGATTATAATTATCTTAATACAATTTAGTAACTAAATTGTATTAAGATAATTATAATCATTAATATCATCAATATAACTTTCTAAGGGCATTGACATTTAAGTAGAAATCATTGTCTAAGGGCTGATTTTTCAATCGTCAGATAATTTTTATTCTATAAATGTATTATAATAAATAATAAATTTTACGTCTGATAGTTTTTATATGGAAGAACTGTCAAAAATTCAACATTTTTCCTCCGATAAAAGTATCCGGCGTTCGAAAAATCAGCCCTAAGTTCAAATTACCCTATTAAATGATTATTTGACATGATATTTAAGGCTAATTCTAACTTAAAGAGTTAATGGTATTATTGAGGGGAATACGCTATGGTAGCCCACTAAATTCAAATGTTCTTATTCTAAGTTCTAATTTCTTACATTTTTTTTTTCTTTAAATCTTAAAGGCAGCGACAAGACAAGACATATGTCACAATCTTAGCCTTTCTCATACAAACTTCGTGACACATGTCTTGTTCCTCCCATAATGGTGGTACCAAAAGTGCCCTATGTAGCCACGTGCCATCCACGTGGCAAACACACGACTGATTGTCATCGCCGCTGCCCGATTAGACCCCTAATCCACACGCCCCTTGGTCAAGTAAATTGCATTGCGTTTGAGCACAATCATTATCTTTATCTCGTGTTACAATTTTATTTTATTTTAGTTTTAGAATTTGACAGTGAATGGGAGATGGGAGTGTCATGTTGAAAGATTTTGATCGACGTAAGGGTTAGATCAGCTAGTGGGAGCTGGGTAGGTGTTAATCCGTTTGTACGGATTTTGTTACGTGGGAATTGTATCGGACGTTCATATGTCGCTCACCAGATGATAAAAGAAAGTTGAACCTCTAATTATGATGCTTTGATACCAGCTTATTATTGTAGGACAAAGGTCTCTTCTCATACAGAGAAGCCACGAGCATTGATCACCACGCTTGCTCAAGACGGGTCGGCGATTTCAGACTCAAATTAACTATAAGTCCAGGTCTTCTCACGATATTTTCTTCACCGATGTCAGTCATTTCCAAGATAAACTAAGAAAGTACATGAGTATTGAAAAAGTCACATTGGTACTTGCCCAGATTTGAACCCAACCAACAACCTCAAGTAGTCAATAAAAAACATTATGAGGCTTGTAAGTAGTCAAATTGTAAAAAAACATGCTTCTGAATCATAGAACTTCGCGAAAATAATTTATCTAACTTGTTATATTCAATTTAGGGCGAATTTCACCAAACTTTTATACCTGCAATAAGTCTTATCCTGAGAATAAATTTTTTACAGTTTTTCCATACTAGAACTGTCGGAGCGGTTTCGCACTACATCCGATCCGAATCCGAAAGATCCGACTTGGGAATGTTCTCAATTCGGACGGATAGAGTTCGGATCTAGTACGCAACCCCTCATACAAATAGGACTATGGTCACTTCGGACCGGCATTTCTCGGATTCGGATCTGATTCGGATTGGATGTAGTGAGAAACCGCCCTAAGACGTCAATTTTATTCCACGGATAAAAGATAACTGACTTTGATAAAATCGGACCTAAGTCCCTATGACAAGTTTGACGAATTTATACTCGCCAAAACACTGGAGTTCTTTTCAATAGAAAATTATCCTAAATTCCACCTACAATCAACAGAATTATAAGCACTACAAATAACAATATTCAGTACAACATCATGAAACTTCACCACCTCACATATATAATTTCAACACGTCCTCTCTTAGTATTGTGTAACCAGAGGCCAATTACCAAAGATTTATGTTGAGAACATAATTAACTTAGGCTGAACGTTGTTAACTAAGAATTACGGAATCGTATGTGGTATACAGGTTGCAGTGTTTTGTTTGGTAGGTAGTTGTTGACGGCGTTTTTAACCGACTTCGATGGAAGGAGGAGGTTCCCAATTCATCGCAATCATATTAAAAACGGAGGAGATTCTCAATTTTTCGGGACTTTTTTTGTTGGTTTGGAACAGTAAATAAAAGGGCTCTTTTTGGATGAAAACATTGACTAGTGATCAACTTTTAACTTGAGAGCATAAAATCAACTATCACCTTCTATTTAAGATACGACTTATTTTCATTCAAAGAAAAGTTTTACTTTATCCATTAGGTTTATTAATTATCGATCATAATACGTTTGAGCAATGTCTTATGCCAAAAATTTGGTACGAGTAAATCAAAATTGTGTAAAGTTCAATTGTAGTCAACGAAAGTTAACATAAATTAAGAAAGCCAATTAAAACTGCACCACATCTTCATACCTGACCCTTTCAGAGGGGTTGCTTAGAATTATGACTACACAGGGTCTTGTCTTGTATACGTGTTGTATCTGAAGATAGACAATTATAAGGGTCTCGTGGCTAAATGATAACAGCCGTACGAGACGATCGAAGGTTAAGCTACACTTGCCGCGGTCGGTTTGCGGATGATTGACCGTCCATTTCATGTCGAGACACCTCCGTGCCTAGGAAAGACAGAAAGAAAGCTCGTTAATCCATTGATCTCTACTGACATTCATACCTACATATTTGATAGGCGTTAGGTACAGGTAGTCAGAACTGAAAAAAATCTGACATCTGTAAAATAACTGGCACATAAGATTTTTGGACTTAATTTCCAAAATCAACTTGTAGGTGACATTTTCCTTTAAATCAACTCCAAAAGTCCCTACAAATAACACAGTAATATACCAACCAAATAAATTATATTCTATCACAAACACAAGCGCGATAGTGATGTTTTATGAGCAAGTTACAAATAAAAAGTGTGCTGCAGTGGACTTGAGACGTACTTCTTGTACTCGGCGTACTTGCATCGCAGTGTCGCGTGATTTACATGAGGGACAACGCATACAGACTGAGAAATTTAGCTATGCTGGCAACAATTTTGTTTTGTGTTATGTAGGTAGGTAGCGGGAGAGACAGGGTTTAGTTTTGTTGTTATTTAGGATACAGTTAAAATAAAATTATTAAAGGTTATTCATAAAAAAATAATCATAATTATTTAGCCGTTTATGCCAGTTTAGGTAGGCGCAACAAGTATTTTTCTTCAACTATTCGTCGTCATTTCGGTAGTCACCTCTTTCGAGCCATTATCATCTTTCATAAAGTCGATCCACCATTTCTTTGGGCTATCCTCCCGAATTCTTTAATGCCACTTAACTTCAAGTTTACTAACTAAACATGTCGATGTCTCTACAATAGGTTTGTAGATAAAGTGAAGAAGAGTAATTGTTTAGTATTTTTTAAAGACATTGCTTTCCCTTAAAGCGGGCGCATGTCATCTTTTTGAACTGTAATTTTCATTCAAAATGTTGACAATGACTTAGACAGAAAAGTAACACGGGGTGCTTACCATTTGCATTCTTTGAGTGTACCATATAATGACAGTATAGTATGAGATTTGACGGGAACTTCAAAAGTCTTAATGGTGGTTTTGGGTTTAGTGTTAAGACCAGCCTATGCGCATTTTCCTTAAGTGTAAATTTTAATGCTTTTCGTTCTTGTCGGTTATAAAGACTACAACGCAGTGTCACTGATTATTTACAAAAGAAAAGTCCTTCAGTTTTTAAGCAGAATAATAATAATAATTGCTTCTGAAAACGGTAGTAAAAACAGTTAAAAAGACAACAAGCACAATGATTTACGCACGAGGCAAAGAAGCCTGGCAGCCTTGCCAGAACAGTTACTGTAGATATTTTTATTATTAATGCTGTTGCACTTCAGTACAATTTATTTTCGTACTTAGATTTTACAGTACTTTTTCTCTAAATGGTTGTAATATATTAAGAAAGTAGGCAAAGACGTTTATGACTTTTATATTCGGTTTTTCAGGTCCTCAGATAAACCTTAGTTATTGATACGATAAAGTTAAGGGAACCTTTTCCATAACTGTGTTTTCAAAAACGCAATTTTGTTGAGATATTGAATCTGTTGCGTTAGTGTCCGAATTTATAAAAAAATTATATTATCTATGGTCTTCCTGCCTTTCCTGCGCTGTTGTTATTGCTCGTCCGTCTTGGCTAAATGCATACCTACGCGTATCCAAAAGAGTCTGGTTGTCTTATTCATATCATCATATGCAAACCAGCTCACAAATTGCGTAACCCACTATCAATCTCAATCTGAATCATTTTGAAGGATATTGCTTGTTCATTGCTTCATAATTATGTTCGAACAATTATTTATTATTATTACCCTGTGATGTCCCACTGCAGGGCAAAAGCCGCCCTACTCTCTTTCCACTTCTCTCTTTTCAAAACCAAAGACCAGTTCTTGTTGAAGGAATCCAGTTCATCTCGCCATCTCCGTCTGGGCCTGCCACGATGTCGTTTGCCATTAAGAGGGACCCATTGGGTCGTAAGTATGGCCCATTGTTCGTCTCGCATGCGGCAGATGTGTCCAGCCCAGTTCCATTTTAGCGTGGCAGCTATCCGAGTGACATCAGAGGGGCGATTCTCGTAATTTTAAAGAACGTTCACAGTCCGATCTCAATCTCAATCTGTCAAAAATACGCAAATTTGTTTGTCGCCAACATGAGACTGCGACTAGATTTTGAACGTTTTAAATTACGAGAATTGGCCTTTAGTTATCTTTGTGATGGAACGGATGGTCGTATTCCTAACCCGGTCTGTTAGTTTGATACCTAGAATACGAACAATGTGTCTGCTTATTAACGTTACCTAATAACGCAATGAATGTTGTTGAAATGTTAAAATTAAACCGATTGCTACTGATAGTGTGTTATACAATTACCCCGCTGTCCATGCATCATGACATAATCAATATTCATTACAGATTAACTCTGTTTAAGACTGCCTCAGAAATCAGCAGTGCGATTTGGTGGCTCAGTACGACTTTTATCAATAAAACGGGTCCGTAATTCTTCGTAAACTAGCTTCCGAAAGTCATTTTCTCAACAATAGGCAACCAAATTAATATGTTGTTTGAACATCGTTAAATAAACATAATCATGAGGCCACGTGCGCCGCGCACGCCTCTCCATTCAAACCATGGCCGCTGTATGGGATCTAGCCGAATCTCATTCGGCGAACTATGAGCAAGTATCTTAAGACTATATCCAAACAGAGGGTCGGCAGATTGATGTTTTAGATATTGATATGATAGTGATTTAGTATGGGAACACAAATAATCCGGTAGTTTCAACTTGTATGGGTAATAGCTGAACAATTTTGGATACAAAAAATATGTAAAGCATATTTGCAGTTTGTTGTAGGCAAGTATCCATTAGCAATTCAAACGAAAAACAAAATTAATAACGCTTTTTCTCATACTTTTTCTAGACCACACGTTCTCAGAACCTTGTAAATTATCTAGGAGTGCGGGAGCCATATTTCATAGAGTGCTTTGACATAATTTGCACACGGACGTTCGAGAGTCTTATTTTTGTGTCTTACCAAAACAAGAGTTGCGTGTCACGTTCGCATGCACCGTACGGCATTAGCTGATTGCCCGTGTGCCCGCAGCCTAACGTTTTAATACAATTAAATCGACCGCAACTCACTATTACCCGAACATCTTTTCATCGCCATTTTTGTGAACGACTCTTTTGCGTGCCACTCGATTTGTACAGACTTATTATGATAATGATACGTGACATTTTGGACGATTACCTTCTTTGTTTCAATCACGTTGTTTGGATAGTGGTGTGGTAAGCCAATTTCGATCTAAAATGCTCTTGTTTTAGAGCCATCCAGTCATATAATAGTTGACTAGAATAAGGTTTTTTGAATGACAAAAATACTGCCTTCAAAAATGTGCAGCCTTTACCGTATTTCATAGCTTAAGATGGTAAGAAGAATGAAGAAAAACTTTAATCAGGGAATCGACATTTCTCCATAACACCTTTTAAGGCATTGACTGCCAACGCGGTCACCGGTGACCGCGAACAATGGATTTTCTGTTGTGTCTGTTGCCTGGCAGTCAACGTGTTAAATAACCTTCAAATACATTTAAGTCCAACACAACACATCACTAATGATCAAACAAAATATGAAACTACAGACCACACTAGCTTAACTAAGCATCCATTTTTTTAAGACCCCACTAATTCCCCAGAGATTGAATCCCATGCGACGGACTATGCCCAATGCGGCGTCGACCCCAGACATCCTGGGGGATCGCCTCATTTCAACGAGTGAACTTGAAATATGTTAGTTCACACCACTATCTGGTCCTAGTGTTTTTATTCTTAGTTTCTTACCAAACAAATGGGAGTAACAACTGTTTGTACTTTCGTAAGTTGGCGAAGGTTTCTGATAAAGTTTGACCTTTTCAGTTTGTATGGGCGTAATGTTTGATATCGTTAAACGTTTTGTTTTTGTTTTATTTGAATGCCAGTGAACCAACTTTTCAAGGACTTTATTTTTGATTCTGGTGGCAATACCTACCTAAATAAATTGTTCACAATGACTAGAAAACCTTATATCGTTAATGAGTTTCACATAACATAACATCATGTCATAAAGGATGAGCAGAGATAAATAGGATAACCGTAGACTAAAAAAACCAGTCAAGTGCGAGTCGGACTCGCACACGAAGGATTAAAAGGCAAAAATACCAAAAATAACACGATTCCTCCCCCTTCAATTTTTAATTAAATTAAGTTTTATTATTTGTTTTTATATAGCGGCAATAGAGATACATACTTTTTGAAAATTTCAACTGTTTACGGTTCATGAGATACAGCCCCCTGTCAGACAAACGGACGGATGGCCAGCGGAGGCTTAGTAATAATGTCCCTTTGGGTACGGACCCCTAAAAATTACTTAGTTTTTTCTTCAAATCTTAAATCATTTATTTGTATCACATAGTCATTACGATTATTGATTACACCAACTGCACAACAACGTTATACAAAATCAATTTGATTTACATCAACACCTGATCCCATCCCCTTATTTATACTTAAGCCAAATGCAGAAAATACGACCCCAAAGCTATTTTGGTGTTCCTAAATACTTTGGTATGACCCTTAGATACATATTACAATATACAAAGCAAAGTCCTTAAATCCATGGTACAAAAGACGATAATACCCCTATTTCATATTCAATTAAATATTTTGTCAGGGATGAAAAAATCTATTTCGGATTTAGGGAGCTCAGCCTAATGTAGGATGTGTAAGTAATAGTTGCGTAAATTGTTATAGATACTTTAGAAACATGTGTGACTTTTTTATGATTATTAGGGAAATTCTTCGTATTTTCTTTGTAAATCGAATGTGATGAGGAAATTGTGAAAATAGTTTTTTTTTTTTGGGAAAATGGAAAGAGGGAAGGGAAGGGTTTTGCTCTGCAGTAGGACAAAACAGACTCATAATAAATAATAGTTGTTTGTTGGAAATAAGAATACGCAAAAAAATGTTCTTGAGATGGGAAAATAATACTGTTTATAACATAATTAATGATCAAATTAATTAAAATCTATAGGTACTTAGGTAGGTACTAAACAAAAAGAGAGCAAAAGAGAGTAAGAGCAAGTTGACCAAAAACGCAATTCCCATGAAAACAATTATCCATTACAAAGATTAATAATATTTTTATACCCTCTATCTTTTGGGGTAACCAGTAATTAGATATTAATAGATGAATAGTTGAACACGCTGTACGCGTGTAAGGGCTGGATGTTACTATATTAAATTATTTAGACCAGAGAATCGTTCCTACAATAATGTTTAGCGTAGACAACTTGCGTCAAAAAAATATAAAAAAAATATTGGAACTTTATTTATTTTTGTGTAGTTTTCTTTCTTGTTAAGTATATATTTCTGTTATAATACGAGTAACTAGGTGCACGCCGTGGTTTCACCCGCATAAGTCTCAATCCCGTGGGAATATAGGAAAAAAAAGTATCCTAAACCCATGTGCCAAATTTCAACCAAATCCGTTCAGCGGTTTTAGCGTGACAGCGTAACAAACAAACATACAAAAATCATAACTTTTCTCTTTATCGTATGGATATTAGTTAGGATAAAGTTGCCGTTTATATCGATTTTAAAAACGTTATCAGCTTCGTGAATTCGATGCGGGAATTATGCAAATAAGTTTTTGGTTTAGATAATAAAATGCAATAATTATGCACGCGAGGGTGCATGAATTAGCAAAAGTAATAGCTTGATGAAGACGGCCCATCCTATCTTATCTGTTCGACGATTTTTAATTAAATAATATCATTTATTATCTTGTGTCCCTAATTTATAATTTAGGTTCATGAGAACTTGTGACTCATAAGTTTAACTAATACTAAATTAGAATGGTACTTACTTTAAATTTATTTGCGTTGTTGTACATACATAAGACGAAAATGGGAATACCTTTTTATGTTTCTCTTTGTTTCAGCCTATCGTCTACGAAGGTCAAGACAAGAATCCAGAAATGTGCAGGGTTTTACTAACACACGAAGTTATGTGCAGGTACGCATAATTTACCTAGCTTATCTTCTTATTACTTTTCCCTGGCAACCGTATTTTAACCATTGCAACACTGAAAATCATTAACGAGGAGTTCTGACCTCTGAAAATGTACGGTGTATTCATAGCCTTATTACAAAATGTTTAAAACTGGCATCTAATATGGCCGACACCATAGAGGCACATTCGAATTCCGTATATTTGAAAATGAAATAATCACAAAAAAAGTTACACACACTTCTGTTTCGTAGAAAATGGTAGCGATAGTCATTTGTCATAAATATTGACTCCCAAAATATTATTGCACGGTCATGATTCTCCAAACGGCAGGCTTTTGTGGCCATTCATGATACGACTGTGTCAATACTTTTACAATTGCTCATAATGTATGGGTAAGGTCCCTTAAAAAGGCGGGTTTATTTATTTTTAACGTTACGGACAAACCTTAAGAATACTTATACATTTTCTTCCACAATGTTCACCTTGAATTTTTGGTAGAAGCTTCGAAACTAAGTTTTGATTAAGTAAACAATTATATTATTAGATTAATCCAAATAAAACAGTGTACAAGAATTACAAATAATGTAAACAAGTAACAACACTAACACACAGACGCATCTTGTAACTTCCTAATTACGACCCGGCGAACAAAGAAATAAGCGTTCTTATTAATTTAACCATTTGTTTAGGGTGGTTTTTCCGCTCGTAAACGTACTGTGTCTCGCCATTATATCAATGTATGGGTGTGTGGCTATACGCTACCGCGTCAGTGTAAGCAATTAAAATTTTATTCCACCTTAGACTGTGTGTTGTTGTCTCGTGTTGCTGGATATGTGCGTCCCTGTTGCTCGTCTTCAGGGGAGGAGTCTCTAGGGAGTCTGTCCTTTCAATGTCTTTGCCCTTTGCGCCAAGGAGCCCTCGGAAGGGCGCGTGCAGCGTATTGTTTGTTTAGCGTGGATACGGCGTTTGATAACGGTTTTTTGTTGTCTTGTTTTTGAACTTGGAAGAAGAATCTGCTTTGACTAACATTTTTATGACAACGATGTAGGTTCGAACAAAGCTTTGGTTTTTAAGCACATAACATGTAAGCAAAAAATAACTGGCGAAATGTGGGTGTAGAGCACTACTATTAGTTACACCTCTGCCTAACCATTCGGGGATTTCAGGCTGTATATCATGATAAATGTTATTATGTATTCTCAGAAATTACTGTTTGTCATTTTCTCTAAAGAGTGCTGTCTTATTCCTTACAAATTGCTCATTGACATATTCCAAAGTAAGTATAATTTGGTGACCTACATGACCTAAAGCGCGGTCTTTGTCGGACTGCATAGAAAAGTAAGAGATGCGTGATGACACAACACAACAACCATTTATTGCAACATATGAAGTAATTATCTATTTACAAAAAACCTATTGTCTGGACTAAAAAATTAAATTACTAGTACTTTAGTGTGTTGTTTGTAGAATAATCTGACAAGAAATCATAATGATTGTATGTATATTAGTATGGATTTTATTGTAAAAAAAATTTTTTAAAGGTATATTCATGATTTTTTTCTATAGTATCAAATTAGTTGTATTATGTTTTCAATACACTATCTACCTAGCATATATCCTGAAAAATACCATATATTTTTCTGATTTTGTTCACTGTAGTCGATCACATAGTTTTATTGTTTCTAAAACTTGCGTTTTTGCGTTTAGGTCCTGTAAGCACCATGGAAGTTTTAGTTCAATAATTTTAAAGCTTAAAAAGATTTTTAAAGCTTGACACACTACCTTCCTACCTTACCACTGACACACACTGTAGAACACACACACTACACACACACATTACTCTGTAGATACTACCTTAGCTCTGATTTTAAATTTGCCAAAAATGACAGCTGAGATCAACCTTTTTTTGTCAACATGACATTATTTAGTATAAATATAATTATTCGCTGTCATTTTGGTCTAGCACATTAAAAATCTCAGTTTAGTTTTACCAGAGGGGCAATTAATTCTGGTAATTTTAAGAACGTTCACAATCTGATCTCAGTCTCATCTGTCAAAAATACCGCTAACTTCCCTACATTTTGACAAGTTTTTGACATTTTGTTTCTCGCCGAGATGAGACTGCGACTAGATTTTGGACATTTTAAATGACGAGAATTGGCCTTTTGTGTGCGTTGAATATTTTCTTACTTTAAATCAAAATTTCCTTTACTCTATTCACTACTCATATTTTCCATTACAAATCGTCGTGTTATGAGTGCCATGATGCATCTCTAAACCCTTCGGTACGTGTACTCGCAATATATTGATTTTTATACCCAAAACGAATAGGTACTTATCCCTTTAAGAGTGCTCTGCTAAAGGTACAGGGGATCGCCTATATGTGTCCCGATATTGAGAATTTATTGAACTTTCCGATTTTATTTTTGACATACCAAAATATGTTTTAAAGATACATTTTGGATGTATTTTTTTTGTGAAAATATTATTTATAGTGCTGTTAGCTCTTTTTCTAACATTATAATTTGTTTACAGTCGGTGTTGTGACAAGAAGAGTTGCGGTAACAGAAACGAAACGCCTTCAGATCCAGTTATTATCGATCGGTGAGTGAATATTTTAATCTTTTACATAAGTACTAAAAATAAATAAAACAAAATCGGGTTAGTTGTCGGGTTGTTGTTGTTCGGGTTTGTTTGTTGTTGTTGGTTGGGGCCACCAACCAACAACCAATATTTTGTAAATATTTATGTAAATCGGTTACATATTTAAACAATTTCAATTTATAACTCAAGAACAGCTGGGGCGATTTTTATGATATTTGAATCGTCTCCGGCCCGAATAGCAGAACAACTATTAAAACATGGGAAGAATTTACGAATAATAAAAAAAAAAAATGAAGATAGTTCAATTTCTCACATTTATTGATTCTGAGGCGGTACGAAGTTCCCCGGGTCAGCTAGTAAGTGCTAAAAACAACTTCATAATTTAACTCCTTTAAACTGTTTTAATTAGCCATTCATAATGTGACCACACAATAAGGTACAAATATCTAATTTAAAAGTTACTCAACGGAAGTTGATATGTAAGTACCTAATGGATGGTCACCAATACACGAACTGACCGCGGCAAGATTAGCTTAACCTTCGTTCGACCCGTGCGGCTGTTATCTATAGTCCACGCGGAACTAGTTGGCCGCGCCTTAGGTGGGACGGGTGTGAGGGTGGCGGGGTTGCCTAGTGTTCGCAACTGCAACGCACGTACTGAGTAATGACAAAGCACCCCCTCCCCTCCGTCCCACCGCTCACATACCTAAGGCACGGTCAACTAGTTCCGCGCGGACTATAGTTAAAGGCGGATACAGACATTGCGAGGCACGGAGGGGTCTCGGTAAATAAAGATGGTCATCCATCCACGGACCGATCGTGACAAGCGTACCTTACCCTGATCGATCGCTTGACCGACTGTTATTACTTAGCCAAATCAAAAATATACCTGACAGTTCAAATGTCACATTACGTACTTTACAAACATAATATTCACAGCGTCCTCAATTCATCAACAAAAACTCGAAACTAAAACAAAAACAAATCGCAAAGTTCATTGAACACAAAAACAATAGAGTAGCGTTTGTTAAAATTCCGTATTCCACAATTCGCGGCGATTCATCAAGCCTGCAATGACGGCAATCTCGAAACTTTCCCGAGGCAAATGCATTTTCACGATACAGAAAACTTTTGAGGCTCTCAGTTTGCATTGTATTTTTATTGCGATCGTTGCTGCCAGATATCTATTGCAGAGTTTTTGTTCGGGAAATTTTATTGAAAGCTCTTTGGGTGACCCTGTTGATGTGTGGTATTTGTTTTTGCGTTTTCATTGGCATGTGATATGTGGTTGATAAAGTTTTGTTAGGCAGAAATGTAGTGTGCTAGAAATTTAAATGGGATCTAATGTATAGGTATAGATATTTTTTTATGAGTACATTCTCCCAAAAAATCAGTGTATTGTGCGAGAGTAATCCCCCTTATACCCATACAGCAATGCGGCCAATTAAATCAAGTTCTAATTTAACTCGAACAATTTTCGGCAATCTCTTTACTAAAGGTAAAGGTGTATACCCCACAAACATTTTGGCAGCCATCAATCGGGGGCCACAAACAACTCAATAAAAACAAAAGCCTGCACAAAACTGCGCTCACATCGGTCTCACGCTGAGCCATTCAGCCTTCTGATGTAAAACAGTGTCGGGAGGAGCGGCAGCTAATCAGGCTGACAAATATCCGAAAATTTCAATAGAGCTGCGACCACTATTGATACGAGGGGTCGCGGGGCGTTCTGTTTTATTTTTTTTATTTTCGGCCTTTTTCGGGAATTCAATAGAGGTAGGCGTCTCTCGTTCGGTACGTCGTTCGATATTTGAAATTTAGGGTTGTCTATTGTGTTCTACCTGTTTCAAGATATATTATTAGGCTGAATTGAGTTGGCAGGTATACCTACTAGTAGGTACCACTATGGAATCTAAGTTTACGGGTTAAATACAGACATTATAATTATTCTTATTTATATATACTTTTTTTGAGGGGCTTTTGGCTAAGTTATAACAGTAAAAAAAGTACCTATCATCTGCCTAGGCAGATGATAATTTTTTTCGTAATAGAACAAATTACGTAAATGACCTTATATTGTTTCTTGTCGAGTTTTTACTTTACATCACGATAAAAAAAAAATAAGATGCTCAACGTTACAATAAACATACCTACAATTATAATTAATCCTAATTTATGGTGTTTTACATTACAAATAAAATTACTCTATGTGCCTTAATAATCTATCCTTACGTATTTAACTGTTAGTGATAAAAATACGGTGTATCATAATGCCTCTCCGCCAACCCTATACACCAAACGTCGCGCGTCGGTTTTGTAATTCGTTCGATTCAAATTTTTTTCTACCTTGGAAACAAAATCAACGGTTGCCTTTGTGCCAACTTTCCTTTGGTTTTCGGCGCATGAAGTTGATCGTGGAAATTCTCCCTCAACACCAATAAAACTTGTGATTTTTTGAGCGTTTGATGTATCTAAATTAAACTCGGTTTTGTGATGTTCATTATTAGACAGGTTTTTTTTTTGGTAAAAGGATTTTTTATGAATATTTATTGTCGTTTATGATTGGTGGAGTGGGAGGGGCCCGTAGCTAAATAATAACAGCCGCGCAGCTCAATCGATCTGGTTAAGCTACGCTTGCTTACGGTTGGTCTGTGGATGGGTGACCATCTTTACATACCGAGACCCCTCCGTGCCTCGGAAAGCACGTTAAGCCGTTGGTCCCGGCTGTCATTCGCGGAACTTTGGCAGTCGTTACGGGTAGTCAGAAGCCCGAATGTCTGACAACCAGTCTTTCCAAGGGGTATCGTATTACCCAGTAACTGGGTTGTGGAGGTCAGATAGGCAGTCGCTCCATGTAAAATACTGGTATTCAGCTGCATTCGGTTAGACTGGAAGCCGACCCCAACATAGTTGGGAAAGACCTAGGCAGATGATGATGATTGGTGGAGTGGGAAATTATTTTTGGACTTAACAAAGCTTTTGATTATCATGACAAACTCTTTCCAAAAAATAAACCGGGTATCTGATAGAACACTGAACACAATAACTAGTTAAAAATGCAAACCTCACTTTCAAAAATTTCTTTTTGAAAAACACTGTAGTGCACTTAAAACTACATACAATTTACACGAGTTAACGTCAAGCATCAAGTACTATCACTGTCACAAGTCACTAGTACACGCAGCAATATCCATCAGCAATTCATGTACAGTGCCTCGCCCACGGTACACTCGCGAACTAATGCGATAATTGAAATTGTGCAATTGCGTGCGAAACGCCCAACACCGAATTCATTACAGTCGTGTTTTTTGCAATTTGTTTTTTTTTAATTCTGTTTCACTTTTTTGCACTGTCGCTGCCAGCGAAATGATACGTCCTCCAATGTTTTAATTATTGTAAGCATGCGTCATCGTTATAGTCTTTTTACTTAGCAAATGGACGTTTTATCATAAAAGTTAGTTTATGAGTAGCATACTTTTTGTAGACGTTTAGCGTAATTTTTATTAGAGTACTTTTTCAATGATGGATTAGTTTTCGTAGTTTGCATCAAACTAATACTTACTTAATTGCTTGTAAACGAGGATACCGACATTGTTGATTAATATTACACTGTTGCAAATTACATCTTTACCTAGATTAGAGAAAGGCATTATATTGGGAAAATCCTGTGACAAGCAGAAAATTTAGAAAAAACCTTCGTGACAATAAATATTTCATCATCTCAAACAACATTTTTCCATCCCTACAGAATCGGAAACAAAACTCGAAACAACACTCTAAACTGTTCCTGTATCGATAACACGGCGAATAATTGACGTAACGGTAAAAGCAGGCAACAATCCAGAACCCTACGAATCAGCAGCAATTTGTTAAGTGGATTTTTAGCCGAGACACGCTCGCGGCTCGTTGCGCTTCTGTACACAATTTCATTATCTCTGCCCGCGTGCCCGGCCGACTCTCTACTATTAACTTATGCGATACTGTTGTAAGCTATGGACATTTTTTCGATATATATTTTTTATTTTTAAAGTTTTTTTTTTGTAATTTTTGTGTAAAATATTTTTGTGTTGGGTTTTTTTGGTTCTGGGGAATTATCTACCTACACCGAAGAAAAAAAAAATTTTGATAAATAACGAAGTATGCAGGATCTCTCGTAGTTAAATATTTTTACGGAATTTATCCTGTAAAACTTTGTACCGTAGGCTTTATGTTAAAAAAAACTTAGTTAACCATAAAAGAAAATCGCTTCCTGCTATCTGTTAAAATAAATTAGCTTTTCAATCCGATTACTCGCCAAATTAATTAAAATACAATCAATTACACTTAAAATCATTTGAAACACCCCTTAATATTGTTCCAATAAGTACTACCGTTTACTGGGCAGGTACTTTAGAAGATGGACTTTACCAAATCAATTCATGCCCACGCAAACGGTCCCCTACGCAATCACTTAAGAATTTTATGAACCGTAATGATTAAGATGTTTTGTCGTACTTGAGTTTAAAGGCGAACAGTGTATGAGGGGCTTAATCGACAAACTAGATTGTTGTGTTAAACATATTGTGACTGGAATAGCTATTAAAGGATTAAGCGACGTTTTAAGTTTGTTTTTAAATTGGGGGTGTTATTAATTGAGTAGGAGCGTGAGAGTGTAGGCGATCGATTAGACAAATTACTGTATGAATTAGGATGTATATATAGGATGGATAGTTGTCATTGAATTAGGAAGATGAAATTAGAGTTATGTAACTCAGGATTTTATAAAAAGCAAGCTTACTCATAAGGGACCAGGAATATGTAGACAGCTTTTTTATTTCAACTACAGCATTTTTCAGGGCTACAAGTTAGTGAACATAATTATTCTCTTTCCAGAGGTCCCAGTTCTCTTAACTTTAAGAACGTTCACATTCTGACCTGTCTAAATCTATCAAAAATACCTGTAATAAGTTTTTGATATTGATTGTCACTGTGTTGAGATTGCGACTAGATTTTGAACGTTTTTAATTACAGGAATAGGCCTTTACTTATAGTGAATATGGTCCAGAACACCTATCAAGCCTTCAAAAAATCCAATCAGCCCTGTGATTTAATAATTTGAGCGACTAAAAATCAATACTATAGAGATTCTTTTTAAATGGCAAATGTAGTAAAAGGGCAAAAAGTCCGGTCTCTTTCGACATATGGCCAACATCTATATTACAATGGGATCTTTACACCCTATTTCGGGTGCGACAAAATCGATTCCCAATTCGATATGACCCTATTGTGCTGCCGGTTTGATAGAGACATATTTTGGGTATAAACGTACTTGGAGGAAGACAGAAATAACTCAGAATTATTGCGATTTAATGACTTGTAAAAATAGCTGAAATAAGTTTTATGTCGGTAGGTACTAATGATATTACACGATAACACTAACCTGGCTAGAGATTCTGAAGACGATAATGTGCTTTCTTGCTGGTTTGGCAACAGCAATTCCTGCTGCTTTAATAAACACCGGTTCATGGTTTGTGATCTTAAAAGCACATGGACTAGAAAATGATTCTATTTCAGTAAGTAGAATTGTACAACATGTCAATCAAATTTTAAAAACTAGATGAGGTTGGTGTTTCCTCTCTGACTACTCTGAGAAGAAAGGCTGAAACCAAATTCAAAGCTCACAGTCGCTTTTAAAATTCAGACCTAATCTTGATCATGTGAAGACCAAGTAGATTGGTGTCTGAAATGGAATTTTGAGGAAAGAAGCACACAGATTGAGTGGACCTGTCCAGTCAGTGCAAGCATTTGTCAGTAATCATTTAGCTAAACGCAGAACTTAAGGAGCTCAGCTAAATAGCCAGTGGGCCCTCGTCTGTAGCCATATAAAAAACCTCTAATCACATATAGTATACATAACTGAATGATGTAACACTAGTAAGTTAAGTACCTACAACTAAATTACCCATTTGCTGTTAACAAACTTTTACAAACACCTCAGTTCCCAACGCAAAATTCTAATTCCAAATTAATATTACGTTACCAAAAGGCGGGTTTCTATCGGCTGCAGTTTTCCGGTGATTTTCGGTCTGTAAACGCCGGTGTGAGGGAATCACGGCTATTATATTATCTCATTAGACACGCCGCGGCGCCGAGCGCCCGCCTCTTTCTTCTCGCCAAATAAATTCCTTTTCCGTTTGATATCTCTATTACCTTTTTTGTTTTGATACTTATCTAGATATCTTTTAAGACTACATTTATTGGATCCTTCTATAATTTTATTAAGTACCAACTAAGCCAACTATTTTTGTATATATGCATTTTGGTTTATGCAAAAAAGTGCAGAATTATCGGGTGCAGAAAACGGAAAACCAGTGTTAACGTGAAACTATAAATTTATATTACAAATAGTTACCAACTACAAGTTTATTGGTGCACGACTTCGGAACGGCTCGGTTTGCAGTTACACTGAGAAAGTTTCCATAACTTCATAAGTCCCTTTATTAATAGCTTTGCACTTTCTTCTGTACGCAGAGAAAGGGGAATTTATTTAACTGGTATTTTTATTAGGTGTGGCTGTATTTTGTTCTATAGAATCAGAGTAGGTACTTTATCAGAAGTTTGTTTTCATCCATCCATGCTTTTGGTCTCCATTCTGTACCTAGGCATAAGCTTATCCACACTGTTGCTACACTTAATACATTTCACGTCAAATTCCGCTATTTATCCCGTTAAAACGATACTAACACAAGTAAACACAATACAAATCACACAAATCTGTACAAAAAGCGGAGGCGGCAACAAAAGAATTCGGCACACTTACAGTGTAATGTAAACCAAAAAAGAAAACTGGTCCCAAAAGAGTACCCTGGGGAATACTCGCGCGCTTCGTTCGGCCCGATACAGACACGACGACTGGTGATTAGGCTTCTTATCCACGAGATAGCGACAGAAACTGTGCAAGACTTAACAACTAGGACCGTTTTCTTATTCCCTCCGACCAAGCATTTTCTTGCCCGCCGACTTATCTAATGCTACTGTTCAGCTTAAAATTCCTATGTAATATTAGCGGCTAACTTTCGTAGCTTAAGAATTTTATTCTGCGTATGAAATTTTAAATAATTTACATTGAAATTCTGTACTTACCGTCTCTATAAGGAAACAACATTTACGAAAATCCTATAGAGAAGCTTTCCAGTGAAATATGCTACAAAATCAATAAATCATATTATTTCGGTAATGAGATGTCTCATTTCTGATTTATATCTGCGTATTGGTTGCCCTCCGATTTTCTACTCGATAAGTCTGGGTGGTGATCGTAAATTGAAATATGATAAAGTCGCAGTAATAAGCTCCCGTAATCGCATCGACCCTCTGACTGTAGGCGCTCCAGTGACGACGGGAAAAATCATGAGAACCTAATTTGGCAGTAGTTTATAATAAATTCTTCTTAGACAAAATTACGTAGTATTTATTTTCATCCCTCATTAATTATGATCGTTCCTATTATCTTTCAACGCAAATCTTTTACTGGAAGCTCCTTTTATTTCACAATGTTCGGGTCTTCTATCTCAATTCCGACCTCATTCCCGATTCCAATACGTGATTCGTCGGTTCGCAAATTATTCGGTGAAAATTCACCATCTCGTTAGAATGTGCGATCCGGTCGGGCGCGGCGAGCCAACCGCTTGATAAATTGTCTGGAATAATAATGATGAATTGCAACTAGTCCGATCCCAGTGTAGGATCTAATCTATGGAGCTATTTCACTACCAAACCCACACACACCTCTGCCTTTATAAAACTACCACATTATATCATCATTTTTACTCGTCTTATAATTTTCTTCGAAAAGAGAATATTTAATTCTGCCAAATATGATTTCTAATTAAATTTTATTCGACGGTTTATATAACGTTGAGCTTGACAAAATTACTTCAAATTAGCGACAAATCTATTAAGAATAGGACGTCTCGAGCCCATTTAATTAGTGACGGAGTTTTATCATCCGCCCTCTTTCCTACCACTCGTTGAGAATTTCAACTGTAATACTCCCATATTGGCGAGGCTTAAATAATATTGGGCCTACCTAATAATAGACGTTCTTTTGTAATTTATATTTTCAGAGGAGTGTATTTTTCTAAGAGTTTACGCCAGATATCTGGTTTATTGCTATTCGTTCATTAGTGTTGGTAATAAAAGCTTTAATGTAAAAGCGTCATTAAATTTAAATAAAAATTCACGCGTGACATCTCCTTTGAAGACAAACACACCCAGTACTTGGTACTAAAACAAACTAAAGTTAATTGTTGCTTTTATGATGACATCGCGTGAGTTGGGGTCAGATAGCAAACAAATTGTTACTTTTATTCTGTCTGTGATGTAGTAACTAACTCGCTGTTCGGATGTGGCATTATTTTCAACTGTCTTTCGTGAGATATTCGGTATTATGTAGTTTCAATATTACTTCATGTTTTTGTAATGATACAAGATATTACTCTTCAGAGATTAGATATTCTAATCTACAGCATGTTCAGCTGAAATACTGATGATGACAGCATGTTCTAGATTAAGAATAACGTAGTTAAGATTTGCACTTAGAGCCTTAACAAGCGTGTTACGAGTATGTACCATTATTAGATACTACTTGATTATTCCCTGTATCAATTTTTTGTTGTCACGTTGTACTCTCTTTCTACTTAAAAACCGTTTAAAATTTAATCTTCTGTCACGAAAACCACAAAAAGCAAAACATCACTTAAATTCAATTTATACGAGTGGCCCATTCATTTGTTTATCTAGATTTGTATGTAATCATGGCCTTTTACTTGATTGATAGTATCTCCAATCTTCTTCAATTTTACGTTTAGTTAATTGCGGCTTGAATCGACCCTGTTAAAGCGTAACCACAGTTTTATGTCCATTAGCTTGATGATAGTGAGTTTTGTCATTAGGATTTTACAGATTTTTTTGGGGGAGAAGGTTTGGTTCGGCGCCATTTGTAATATTGTTCACTAATTGATATTTTATTAAAACTAAGTCATGCGTTTAAATTGTACAGAGTTGAAAATTCGACCAAAAGTTAAAATTCTTTACATATGTTTCATAGTAAAAATAGTATTTAACACGAAACCCAACTTTCCTCTCACCTATCAACAGAAATCTCATTCCGTATAACAATTTACAAATTCAAAACATGAGCAAACCCATCTCCACTTACGGATAGCAAGCATATGCATAGGAGCTGTTAGTGCCCCCCTTAGGGGCTCCGAAAGCCTCCAAGACGTCAGCGCGTTTAAGCGCCAATTAATTATTAAGGAACACTGAGCTTCCTTTGGCTCTTTGACAGCGACTGTACAACAATGTGGCTGACTCTCGTGATTGGCTGCTTTGTAAATTGCATTAGCGTGGTTTGCTTCTGATTGTTTGCTTGTATTATGATGGTACGTTGAGTGTTTATTGGGGATTTATTAGTTTCATACAATATCGTTGAACGATACGTTCAATGGTTTTATGCACGAATACTTTGGTATAATAATAGAGTCAAACGTGAACAGCGAAATTGAATCGCTTAAAGAGTTAAAGGTGTCATTAAAAAATGTTAGCCATTTTAGTACCGTGCGCCATTAGCTTTACAAACCAAAAAAGCACGAATCTTGATGAAGTTTTCAATTATTTTAATTACTGCAGTATTTTCACAAAAATATAAAAATTACGACGTTTAGAAAAAAACATTCGGCTTCTATTGACTTTCGAAGTAAAAGTACACTTACGTACACTTTCGATATAACGCAATAATTCTTCTATAAAGGAATAGAGAGCTCTTTTAAAATGTATTTCGGCAAACATGTCGCAGGGGTCGCCTTTGATGGAAGCGCCTTCTTCAATTGTCAGTTGTAAATTCAATTTTCACTTTATATTGCTAGTTTCACATGTCAGGGGGTGCACGGCTGATATTAGATACACATCTTGTGCACACTAGATGCACGATATGATATCAGTTGGATTAGAATCCAATTTTGTAATATTTTATTATTGGCTATAAACCCGGAAAACTTTAAAGGAGTTCAGCAGTCTTTTCTTAGGTAGTTATTCTTATTCTTTAGATTTTGTTACAGCGAGAATAGAAGTCAAAGCCTTATGTCCCACAAAAAAAAACTGTGTTCCAGTTTTAAATATTTATTGATTATCATCTTCATGATTATTCAGTTACCCTTATCCTGATTTCAAAGAACATGGCTTTGTCTTCCATACTTCTCTATTAGTTGTCATTTCGGTAGTGATATCTTAATATTATAATAAAATTGTGCTAAGGGATCCTACTACCATTAATGCTGCTTGCATTATAAGACAGAAATCAAAGTCAAGCTAGATAAGAAAAAAGCCAAAATCTATGCTAACCAACTCAACATCCCGTACAGAGAAAACCCTAAACATTTTTTCTCCGCTAAAATGTGCGTATAAGGAAGAAATTCGGTTATACGCCAACTGGGGTAGATTAAATTGCATTGAGCTACCCATTAACGCCTTGTCAGATCGGGTTACGATTTATATATTTGATAAATCGGATATATTGCAGTGGGAATGCAGGGTTGTACGATGTATACGTGCAAGAATCATGAAAACGGAGACATAATTAGATTACAAAGATGAGGTTGTACGGTAGCACGTCGGTGGTACGAAAACCAGTATATTATGAGCTGGTGTCTTATTATATTAAAACTCCGTACTACGCTAGGCCAAGTCAAGGTCAAAGTATTACCACCTGAGGTGCGGCCTAATGTAGGTACCTAAATAGATCATAGTAGTAGGTATATCGTGTCTCAATCTGAAGGACATTTTCACCTTTTTTTTTTTTTTTTTTTTTTAGGATGGGAAATCATCAAATGACCCCTCCCGCTCTGGGTGGAGCGGAAGGGAGTGTCAGACTCTTACTGACTAAAACCCATCCGTGTTCCTTCCTTAGCCCTTTATGTTCCGGGGCAGCGGTAACCCTTTCGGACAATCCCGCTGCCCCGGCAGGCTTCGGCCCTGACGGGCCCCTCCTTCGATGCTGACATCTCTTTGAGGCGCGCGTGGAACACATACGCGCCGTCCGGCACGGGCCTGGTCCTGATCGGACGGCGAGCTACCCATTACTCGCCGTCCGCAGGCCCGCGCCTACGGTGGCCGGGAGTCGTCACGCGGCTCCCGACGCCCGGAGCGTCTACCGCGGCGGCTGGGACGGGCGGCCCTCTCAGCTCTCTCCCTCGCCCATCCCGCCACCTCCTTCGCTAGCATGACTGCTTCGCAGAAGGAGGTGACTGCCTCCCACTCCCTCTCACCCCGGACCATGGCTTGGACCAGGGCCGGGCGCGAGAGGTCGCCGCCGCTGCCGATCGCCTCTACGAGGACACGGCGGTGCTCTGCCCAAGCCGGGCAGACCTCCACCGTATGCTCCACCGTGTCCTCAGGGCGATCCTCGCAGTGGTGACACCCGGGCGTTTCCTCCCGCCTGATGATGTGCAGGAACCTCCCGAAACATCCGTGTCCGGTGAGGACCTGCGTCAGGCGGTAGGTGAGGGCGCCGTGACGCCTCTCTAGCCACTCCTCAAAGAGGGGCCTTACCGCCGCTATCGCGGCGTGCCCTGCGCTGGGTTGCGACAGTCGCGCTTTCCATGCCGCCACGAGATCGCGCCGGAGGTCCGTCCGCTCCGCAGCAATTTGCCGCGGAAGCGGGTTTTCCCCCCGGCGTAGTGCCTCCGCGCGCCACTCATACAGGCGCGCGAGGACTATCGCCTCCAGATCCCATGGCGGCAGTCCGGCAAGGAGGCTTGCCGCCTCGCGCGAGATCGTGCGGTACCCCCGTATCAGCCGTATGGCGACCACCTTTTGACATTTTCACCTGAAGTGTAATTTTGAGTGTTAGTGATGTTAGGCTTTCCCTATAAGATTAGTTTAAAAGGCAGATTCAGCATTTTAATTTCACGAAGCGACGCGCGCTTTACTTGTGTTTACCAATTGTACAAACGTGCACGTGAATGTATGTGTAGGTAAGCGTAGGAGCTCTCGGTACCGTCCGAGACAATGGCGAAGTTGGAAGTGTGGGTGTGTGTCACTTACACTACTAACACTACTTCACGCACATATTCACAGCGTTTTCGTATACTTGGTTACCACAAGTAAAGCGCGCGTTGCTTCGAGGAGTAAAAATACTATATCAACCTTATTAAAATAATCTGTCTACGTTTTCCAAGTCATTTGTTAAGTTACCAAAAACAACGTTTTAAATCGGAAAAACCGCTCTTAAGATAATATAAACATTTACTTATACAAAGTTCCTCTACATTTGTTTTCGTTTGTCTTACATTTTTTCCCGTTGTCACGGAGAGTTAATGAAAGAATTAGCTTTCATTACAATTGATACGATTCCTTAAATGGATTCCCGAATGAAGATGAAGTGCCTTCGTAACCTTTCTGATGGCTAAGGATCAATGTGGTGAGGTCGTCCTCTTATCTCTGATTAGTTTTTGGAGACATATAAAATGTTGTTAGTACTGACACCTACAATAGTAGGTATTATCTACTCTATAATAATATTTATATAACTTTTGATAGAAACCTTTTCCAATTTATAAAAAAGTTTATAATTTAATCTTATTACGGATATGAAACGTTAAACACAAAGTAAAATAGATGGCTCGCCGGATAAATGAAGAGTCGTCGGGACTTTCAACTCTAATGCATTAATTAAGCTGGACCGATCCCCGAAAATCGTCTAGAAACTCTCTCTGTTTAAATTAGTGCAGAATTCATTTTCTTTTTTAATTCGTCTTCCAAATTCAAATAAGATTTCTTTTTTTATTACGCTGCGCCGCATAAAAGGGTAGACCAGAATTCGTCGCTCCGTCGTTCACTTCGAAACGCTAATTCCTCCTCGTTCCAAGATACTGATTGGACGATATATTTAACAATGCTACCGACACGCTTCTCTGCGAAAAAATACATCTTACGTACTACCTTTTTTTCTCGCGCTTGGATTCCTTTATTTTCTTATTTTCTATTTGGCATCGCGGCCAAAGGTTGGAAGAGGCGGTGGATTGTACAAGCGTTAATGATACTAATAGCAATTAGTGGAAGGTTGTGTTTGGCTTGTACGGTTTTGGTGTTTAGTTATTCCGTGTTCTGGCTGTATAAGCATATTACGGGGCACCCAGCCCATGGAGGGTCTTAACGGGAGGTCGTTTGCTGCGCTGCCAGCCTCCTAAGATTAATGACATTACGCCAAGACAGTTTGTAAGAGACAAACGTGACAAAAAACTGAGTTGTAATTAAGTAGATCGAATGAATAGATTAAATGGCTGATAGTGGTCGTTTTTGGATTTTATTACGTTTTTATTCAAAGTAGAAAACGATGGAGTCTCTACTGCAAATGAAACGGCCATCGCTGGTAGGAACCAGCGATGGCTCTCCTTAGCAGGACAAACTTTGTAGCTTTCTTCGTAAAGACAAAATAAGCTGTATAACTGAATTCGAGTTAAAACTTGATAGATGTTCGCAATAAGATAAGCGGTGTAGTAAAATTGCAGACGGCGTATCGTTGTACAACGTATAAGGCTTTACAAGATCGTGCCGACTTCAAACTCTGAAGTCCGCACTGGACATCATAAAATATTTAACACTCATATCTCGCAGAGCGGTCCAAATATTATCGACTTGCCTATAAAACGGAAAAGTCCCGCTAAAAAAAGATAGACATATACTTTACACTTATGTAGGAAAGAGATGTGAACACCGTTATTGTACGATCTTTGGAAATTCGTCGGAAACGTTTGGTTTCTTTTCCATCGTTTTTATCGCAGTCGTTATATTTTGATAGAGCAGTTTGGTAGGATCGGCGATATAACGTTTATGTTTTGGTTTTCGGTAGATACCTTTCGCGTTGTTTTGTTACAACATTTTGTTCTGGTTATTGTTTAGATAGTTGGGTATGGCTGTTTGGAAAATTGATAACAGAGAACAAGAATTTTTAATTACGGTAAAAAAAACAATCAGTAAAGGCAAAAATCGATCCACGTGGTTTTCTAAAATTAGAAAACCACGATATGAAATATCGAGAAATCAAGCCGTGATGGGCCTTCATTTTTATTTCATTAATAGAAAAGAAATAGGTATGTTAATATAATTTATAACTTATTTCCCGATATCCAAAATTTTCTTTATTCGTGGCCATCGCAATTTATCAGATATTTCCACTAAAGGGACGTAAATATGCTTACCTTAAAAGTTTCTAGTGATAAATACCCTGTAGGGGTCGTGAATGTAAAGCATCTGGTACAGTCGCTCACACAAGACTTTGACTTCGTTATGATTGATGACAGTTTCTTGTTAGTTTTATTAAATGGATCTTGAATTTGTATCTGTACTTTATCTATGACTGAAACTTATAAGTGTGTGTAATAATCATTATAAGTGTGTAGTTGAAATATTTTTAGAACTATTTAATAAAAACACGTAGGTACCTATTGCTGATTATAGGAATCCGTTACAGTTTCGGTTTCATCATTGTCCTGTTTTTATGAATAAGAAAAGAAAATATTTTTAGTAAACACACATACCAACACACATTGAAAAATGAATCAGTACTTACATTAAAACTTTTTCAAACAAAAAAGAAAAAGAGTATCTGCTATAATTTTCCAAATCACAAGTGGTGCTAACCCTTTAGCGCGCGAGTGTACGGACGGTACAATAACTCAGTGGGTCCCTCTTGCGGATATGATACAGTGCGCAAAGTCGCCGCGAATATTTCTCATTCGACTGCCAAAAATCTATCCGTGGTTCAATATTAAGGACTAGTTTAGGTGACTATCTATCTATCTTGGTTTTGGTGAGGGCTCATAGCTAAATAATAACAGCCGCCCGGGTCGATCGAGGGTTAAGCTACGCTTGCTGCGGTCGGTTCGTGGATGGGTAACCATCCATTACATATCGAGACTCCTCCGCGCCTCGGAACGTTAAATCGGTGGTCCAGGCTGTCATTTGTAGATCTTTGACAGTCAGTCAGACAGACAGTAGTCAGAAGCCCAAAAAGTTTGACAACCAGTCTTACCAAGAGGTATCATGTTACTGGGTTGTAGAGGTCACAAAGGCTCCATGTAAAATTCAGCTGCATCTGGTTAGACTGGAAGCCGACCTCAACATAGTTGGGAAAAGGCTAGGCAGATTAATGTATGGTGTGAAGATACATGGACGTTATACACCTACTTTCTTGAGTTGTAATAGTAGATAATTATGGTAGTCGATCTAAAGTTGTCATATTCAAGTCTTGAATGATATCGAGCGTAGTCAACGTGATGAATGCTTTCACGGAATAGTAACCTTCATAAAATGTAGATGGCTTGATTGATAATTATGTGATTAAATAAAAATGGCCAGAGCTCGCACAAGACAAGGAGGTTTGGAAAAACAAGGGCAGGCCTTTGCCCAGCAGTGGGACAAAATGAAGGCTAATAAAAAATAAAACTTTTTGGTCTCGCCATTTAAATCTATACTATAATATTATAAAGAGGAAAAAAAATAAAGCGACAAGGCCGCCCCTACTATGTTTTGTAGAGTTCAATTTATTTTTTGGTATGTATTTTCTGGTGTACCACAAGTACTTATAAATAAATAAGAGATAATATTTGTGAGTTATGTCGGGTATGTGGGGCGTAATCTACGGAATTAGTGATCCGATTACAAAAATTATTTCACTGATAGAAAATAATAAGAAAGCCATACTATTCCTGAGTGCCACAGGATATGTTCTATGTTAAAACGTGATTCTTCATGCGAAAAAAGTCGCGAGCAGAAGCTAGTAATTGATAACACTTAAACAACCCCAAGAAGATAATGTTTTATAATAATAAATCATTTATCTGCCTGAAATCTGGTGGGTACACAAGATGTTAAATTAAATTATGGCACAGGACATATTTGACCCCCATTACGGGCATGCAAAATTATAGTTAATTAACAACAAATATTTAAATAAAATTACAATTATTAGAACTATTTGAACTTTTACAATTTATAAGAAAATTTGGATTAGAATTAAGTATTACAATAATTTAAATTACAAATATGGTACCTACCATTCTAGAATGTCCACTTAATTAGCGTAGGATCAAAACCTTACACACTTACTCGTTATAAAGCCACTTCAATTACGTACAGCATGATCCACATAGCGTATGAAAATACGCGCCCGCGAATTTCCCAATAATAAATTATACTCCTTGTCCGCTTACCTCGGGTTAACCGGCTTTTATAAACTACCCGAGTAATTTATAACTATTACCCGGCCGAAAACGATCACGTGATATCACTTTATAGCATATTCACCGGGTAAATATGAGGGCGCCATGTAATAATGTTTCATGTATTTACATAAAAGTAAAAGGTAGAAACTATCTGTGTTGAGGTTATCATGTTGTGGGTGAAGGGTTAGTGAGGGTAACATTATTGAGTGAAGTATGATTAATATTGTTGAAATGATGAATTACTTTCTTCGTCATGTCATTGACCGGCTCTTTTGATAATTTCCGTTCAGTAAGAAAACGTTGTGACGTTTGTGAGCAGTGGTGGCCCAGTGGTATCGGTCGCGACTTACGAGTTGTAGGTCGTAGGTTCGAACCCAGACAGGCGCTTTACTTTGTGTACATTATTTCATCACCAATGCTCTCAAAACGGTGAAGGAAAACATCGTGAGGAAACCAGCATGTCCTAGAACCAGAAATTCGATGACATGTGACATCTACCAACCCGCACTGGGCCCGCGTGGTGGATTACGACCAACTCCCTCTCACAGAGAGGAGGCCTGTGTCCCAGGAGTGGGAACATTATAGGCTGATTATGAAGAAAACGTTCTGCATTCAATAGTTTGATGAGAAGGACCAGTATCTGCAGTGAACTCATCAGTGGGATGATTGCGTAATACACTATCAATAGCAATGGCTTTAATTTTGACAGTTCAACAACATTCATTGCCTTATTTACATTATTGAGCAGACAAATTTGTCAAACATATGAAGCAATGGATTAATAATATCCTTCAAAATGATCCAGATTTAGATTGATTTTTACGCAGTTATAGAGCTGGTCATCATGTTTAGACTTCTTATGAACGTCACTGTCATACATCCTCTTTGACTGCAATTCCCCCTAGATCTAACTCTTGTACAATTACTGCAAATAAATTGATGAACAAAACAATCTAGGAACAAAACAGTCGATACTGAGAGTAAATTTAACACAATTATTGGCATCAAAAAGCAACTCCGTACAGAAATTCCGCCACTTACAACCGCACTACACCACAACGTTCAAAGTTTTTTATTTAAGAACAAAACAGTAACCGGGAAACATTGTGAAAATAGTCCACAAAACACTATCTTACCTTTCTAACACTACAACTATGTACTTAATGTAATCGCGCTCAATATCCTTTGTTCACTTTCAGACTCATTAAAAAGGCGATGCAATTTAATGAGTTGATAGTGTGCGTTAACCCTCGCTACGTTTGCAGATACGACCATTTTTCTACAAACGAATTTCGACTTTATTTCTAGGAAAGAAGTCCTGTTTTCTTTTGAGGGGATTGGTGAAGCGTATTGGTATGTAGGGGTCGAAGATTAGTGGCCCACGCCTACCCGGCGGATCGCTGAGCGGCTGATAGTGCCCCAGAGTGTACTTACAATTAGACCGGTGCCCACAATGAAGTGATGCCCCGTAATGTTAGCCCATGTCTTTGTATGTTGATTGTGCACGAAAGACCAATGTAACCATGTAGGTACGTACGAATGTGTATGTTTCAAGTGTGAGGCCATTCGGACTAGTTGGGGCTTATGAATATTAACGGGAAGGTTATGACGCTTAGTAGGTATATGAATGTGTAGAAGGTAACCTTGACGCATTCTCACTTATAAATTAGTGTAGATATAATGTGCGTGATGAGACTATGTTCATAAAAATATACATTTTCTTCACTTTCAGTGATGTTAATATTAGTTAGGTTAGATCATCTATAAGAAGGAAGATATGAGCCGAATTAAATATTGTTGATATTATTATGTTATGTTTTCAAGACCCCTAAAGTCTTATGATCGTCTTCTTCCAATTCTATTACCGACAATCTAAAAAATCATTTTGGTACTTTTTTGTAGCTTAGCTGTTAACAGTTTACACAATCAAAGACAATTTAGAACAGTCCTTTGAACATTTCTCTACATAGTATATGTAAGTCCCAGATTCCCATTATTTTCTATCTGCCACATGACCTAACAATACATAAATACATAATATTATAATCAAAGTTAACAAGATACATCTGAGCAGCTACAACAAGTATTTTAGCAGAATTCTGGCAGACGGGAGGGGGGCAAAGGCGCTTACAAGCCGCGAGCGATTGCCTCGTCTACCAGTAGGTACATTGTCAATTGGAAACTACTCGACTCCGAGAGCAAGCGCTTTTAGATTTGAAAGAGTACCTACTACAGTATATGCAAGAATTGCTGAAGAATATTTACTTAATTTTGTTGCAGGTTAAGGATTTAGGAAAAAATTACTAACTTTCAGAAAAATATTGGTTCCAAATTAAAAAAAAATTTAAGTATTTTAATTTCGAAATTATAGTAGGTAATAATATGAATTTTTGTTCCATCTATAGACAAGGAATATGACTTATTTAGTTGCAAAAGAAAGTGCAGTGTAAATAAAGAAAAAGGAAAACAGCATGTTCGTTTATACGAACGAAAATAAACAAGAAGAAAACCTGACAGGTTGTACGTATATTTTAATATTTTTATTTTTAAAACTATAGACCACGTCATATATTTTGTCAAATTATGTAGATAGATAGATAAAATACTCTTTATTATGCACACCATATAAATACCTATGTACCTTGGCATTAGTACTAAGCCGCTGTTTACTTGCTTTTCTAACCTCTATTTTTTTAGTTCAAGAAGTTTTATCATAGTTAGCCTTTTATTGGCTTGCTGAAAAGTTTTTATATTCTGTTGCACGGCTTCAATAAACTAGTCAATTTAGAATGAATACCCAGATAAAACCTCCTAGTTTAAAAACGCTTCAAAATTATTTTACAAAATATAAACATTCACATGATTTTTCAAACACTCTTCCTCAATATGCGTTCAACATAAAAACCATACAATTTCCGTCGAAGCAAAATTCTCTGAAACTAACGTTTACTGTTACGGAGGGCTATGAAAAGGCGAGGTTTTATCGCGTTGCCATGACGACGCCGGGATGCTGCGTCGCCCGCGATACCCTCCTCACTCGACACATTGGAAAAACTACTACAGTGCTTTATATTTACAGCCTTCCATATGTATAGATATGTATAGGAAGAATTGTAGGAAGTGAAAGTCCCGAACCATGGATAGAAATCGATGAGTGCAGCTATACTTTGTAATACAATGTCAGAGATTCGCAGGAAAATAAAAATTGAGACATAAAAAATTATTCGTTTGGTAGTTAAAGTGCATTTTTTATAGAGATAAGAAAGTAGTTTATTATGGGTATTTGCTTGTTTTAACAATTGTAAATCATTTAATGTTTATTAAACATTTAGCAGTGTGACCAATGTCTTAGAGCTATATATGGTTATGGTATTTTAAAAAGTTTTATTTTATTGCTTGAAGATTGTTCCCACAATATCTGTGTATTGAACTATGGTGCTATCTTTACGCTATCTTTATATTAGATTATTGCAGTAGTTTTAAAGAGGTCATGACAAAATGAGGACTTTAACAGACCGTCCAACCCGTCAGCATTGTCGACGCCCTACGTAAACAGCACTGCACGTACCAAATACCAAAACATACACAAATCATGGACCCAGTCCTATTTAATCAGAATAGAAATCGTTCAATTGTTCGGTCTATTTACACCGTCGACGTAGACGGGGAACAGTTAAACCTTGAATTTGGTACACACTGAAATATTAACGCCTGCTATGGAAGCACGCGGAAAAACAAGTCGAAAACTCGGCCCGTTATAGGCCCGTCGCATGTTACGCAAAGATTAACTCGACGATGTTATTTAAATGGGTGCAGATATGACAATCTGTATCAGTGTCTCCGAAAAGGTAAACTTTTCTGACAAAGTCAACTTTCGCTACAAAGTCTGTGGCTCGGCAAGAACTGTCAGTCGAAAAATGATGGTTGGAATTCTCAAGAAATAATTATGAAAATAAAGATGCCTCCTTTATTTCAGTCAATTCAATGGTTGTCTGCACGAGATCGCTTCGTGCGATAAGACCGCTCATTGTACTCTAGTTTTAAATATGTTTGTCTTTTTTGTTTTATATTATTTTATTAAGTGCAAAAGATATTACGTTGATACGATAATCTGTACTGATGTGGATTAGTCGGTGGCATTTAAATGTTAATCGATGCATTGAAGTTATTTTAGGATAATTATGCCACAGAACTAAGTACTTGATTCATTGAAATAAATATAAACAAACTGCAACACTCGACAACCACAAACGTCCCATTTGACACAATAAACGCTACTTCCACCTGCTTAATCTTTGGCGTCCGCTTGGCGTGTCGGTATTGAGTGGTGGCAGGGGAGGGGCCCACCAGGGGAGTCGATGCCGGCCCTGGGGACCGCCTCCCGAGGGAGCTGGCGACGGGCCGCGGCCCGCGGGGCCAAGGGGGGGGACGAAAGGTTAAAAGGGAAAAGTTATAAGAGACCGCTTGTTGTCGGATCTGCGTAGTTCGATTTTCGAATGCGGTTTAGCGAATTTTTCTTTGGCGTTGTGTTGAGGGGTTATGTTAGTTTGTGTAAGTTATGATATTTGGGTGTGGGTTAGATGAGTACCTACCTATTTATTTGAATAATATGTAGATCATTCTATCGTCGGCTTGGACTTGGATATTTGTGAAAAAAAAAAAAACATGAAGTTTATTATTGTTGGAAATAGGCAATGTTAACATCACAAAACTTTAAAAACCCAGATATAAAGTACCAAAAACTTTCTGAAAAAAAAAGTTCCCTTACTAAATACCTAAATAACCTGACATATACCTAAATCCTTCAACTTCAATAGTTTTGCGTATCAAGAAATTATTTACAGTCGTAGACTTTTTTTTGCGAATATTTGCTCAAGAAATATCTGATGCAAATAAACATAGTCTATGCCTTGACGGTGGTGTGAGGAGGGGGGGTATTCAAGTGTTCCGACTTGACTTGAAAGAGGGCAACCTACTGGCTCGGCTCTTTCCCGCGACTTAATGCCGTACTAGATTTTTTCCATCGAATAGTGAGAAATGTAAGTAGGGGTGTATGTGGACATAGCTACTGAAGCTTTTCAAAGAAAATTCTTGTATGATATTTTTATCATTGAAGTTTATGAAACGGTGTAGATTGCTATTAATTATAGTCGTATAATAAAAAAATTAGGGTAGGTACATACCTATTTCTTATTAAGTCTTTCTCTCGTATTTCAAATTTAACCCAATGGCACTGTGGCAAAAAAAAAGCATCAATACTTGAGGATTCAGAATTGTTCTTATTCGTTCTAGGTGCCATAGGTCAACGATCCTCGTATAGTTAATGCCAATTATTTTTATTTATTTTGTATTTACTATTATTTTCTAGTTCCTGTAATCTTTCCCGTACCTACTATATTTTTTTACATCGAATAGTGAGAGATGAAATTAGGAGAGTATGTGTATTTACAAAGCTGCTGAAGCTTTTCAAAGAAAATTCGTCTATGACATTTTTATCATTGAAGCTTATGAAACGGTCTGTTTTGCTATTAATTACCTATGGTCGCATAAAAATGCGAGGACTACTTACAAAGTTTTTCTCTTGGATTTCAGATTAAACCCACTGTGTCGAAAAAAAAAGTATATTACAGGATTCAGAATAGTTCATATACATTCCAGGTGCCAATAGAGTCACTAAGACACTAATAATTATTTGATATCAAGTTTTTACATAGCAGGTATAAAATATTCGAAGAGTCTTATATGAGAGACCATTATAAGGTCTCTAACAAAGTTAAGTGCGGGTGTTTTCATTGTGGTTTTACGGCTGAAACGATCGTTAACAGCTTGGGCCAAGTTAAATCTTACCTATTAAATTCTTACACAGGCATAATATTCTCTTTTGACGTTTTATTAACTTTAGTTATTTAATAGGTATCGAAAATTGTTTCTACACATATATTTTAAAGTAGCTGTGTGTGTTTCACTCACGTGACTGTGTACTTTATTGGTATTATTTATGTGTAATAAGAATGAGGTTCCTATTGTTGATTTAATGTTTGGTTTAAGTAGCTAGAACATGAACGAAAAAAATTGTTTTAAATGATTTGCTACAAAAATAATTGTAGTTCTTTTATATCACCCTCTAAAAGTCCAAAAAAGCCTATCATCAGTAAGACCCATTTATTCTATTTACCTAAAGGTAATAATTTTTCGGCTTACCGGTCACCGCGAGAGCGATACCGTAGGATAACGCAACTGTCAGGTAGCCCTTACAATGATATTAATGCTTCGAGCTTTCGATGACCCGGGGAGGACTTTTACGATACGTCTTACTGGGGGCATTGGATACATATGGGTGTTTACTTGAATTTTGGATATAATAATGTTTGCAAAAGAAATAGCATAATTTTACTACTTATAGGTACATGAAATTTGAGGAAAAAAAACAAGGTTTTAAAAAAACTATATATAAAATAAAATCAATCAATTGGTTATCAATTAGGTACAGTACAGAACAGTAGTGTCATGATTTTTTTTTTCCAAAAGATTCATTTATAAATGCAGGTTATTAATAAATACTGTAGGTATGCTAAAACATAGGCCAAAAAAAATTAAGTTTGGCAAGCAATGATAAATGATAAATGATTTTATTTTGTAAGTAGGTTTGTACAACACTTTTACACGTCAATCATATTTTTATAAAACTAGATGAGGTCGGCGTTTCCTATCTGACTACTGAATCAACTTCCTATAAGGTACATAAGATCAAAGAAAGCTGAGTGCACACTGAAGTCTTTACTGTCCATACCGACTTGTCTCACGCTAGCGACAAACCCAACAAGTCCTACTTACTTAATCCCTATTCACGGCAAGTTGTTTGACAGTCGTGTAAACTCGTAAAGTCGTAACTCGAAATATTGTGACATTATAAGGTGTTTAACATAAATAATGCGGGAACAAATTAAGGGCAGTTTAGTAGGTATTTCGTCGTTTTCCTGAGCGTATCTCGTGAATAGATGTTTATAAGGCAGCGAACTTCAAAGAAAGCTGCGTGGACACTAAACTCTTTCACCGTCCTTACCTACTTGTAGCACGCTAGCGACCAACTCAACAAGGCCTACTTACTTATTGTACTTCTTAAAATAGAATTCCCATTCACGGCAAGCCGTTTGACAGTCGTGTAAACTCGTAAAGTCGTAACTCGCAATATTGTGACATAAGGTGTTTAACATAAATAATGCGGGAACAGATGTGTAGCGCCGCGGGCACCACAAATACGTTCGCGCGGTACCAGCGTCGCTCCTATCTGGATACGTTTTTACTATTTGTATGGAGCTGTTGTTACGCCTGCTAAAGTCACCAAAAAATCCAGAATGTTATTAGGTTAATTAGGGTTAAAATAGGGGCTGGAGAAAAAAAATCTTGTTAACTTTTTTGATAATTGAATGAGAAGAACAAAGAGCTGATGGAAAGGTTCTATAAATAAAAATCCAAGCCTTTACTCACATGTATAAACGCTGAAATCAATAACCATCATGAATCTGGATGACAGCATTATTGAAGATTTTAAATTAATTTTAGGTTCCCGTAGGTACTCGGAAAATGTCCAAAACAATTATTATGATAATACAATTTTATGATTAATAGCTTGTTTAATATTAACTTATTAAATATGAGTAAGCTCACACACTTCAAATAGATAGAGGGAAAAGAACCATACGAAATAAAAAGAATCACAACAATAATAAACTTTTATTTATAATAAGAATTCGTTTTGCTTGGCTGCTTTCAGCTGACTTGACTGCTTTGCTTGTCAGTCCAAAATCTAAGTTACATATCTGGTTGGTTGTGTCTTTTCTACCGTACAACGTAAGTCTGACTTCACATCCGAGTTTCAATCATAAACATAACCTCATAATTCTATGCGATTATTGAAAAATAATTTCTCAAGTCAAACACAACCCTTCATGAATGTTGATGAAGGGGAATAATTTATAGTGTACATTTAGGGGTGTCTAACAACTCTACTAAATCCACACGTGTTGGCACAGCAATATTCGGCGTGGCGGCATCGCCGGTGCCTCAGGCTATGTAAAATATTTCTGCTAAAGCATTCATCGTGATCGCCCGCCTGATCGTACGCTCAACATTACGCACCAACCAACTTATACAAACACCTTTCATGGACCTTACGACGACGAGATAAAGACCACACTACACCAACAAAGAACTCCAAATAAAATTGCAAAGTCCGACTATTGTGTGTAATCCGATATGCCGATAGTTGGTCCGATAGACTTTCCGTTGGAAATTGTTTGATTCCGTTTCGAGGTTTCGTTTTGACAGCCAATAAAACAACGTGAGTCCTATATTCTTTTATTTCCAAAATGAAGTCGGATTTTAGTTGCTGTCTGCACTTTGTCCATACGTTTTGTTTCCTTTTACGTCCATTTGATATTCTTTTTTAAATCGTCACACGGCTTTTCGTTTATGGCGCAAAAAAATAAAAACGTCGTAAAGTTCACACATTGGTTATCAATGAAGCAAAAACTGTAGTTTGAACGGAAGAGCGGAAGATACAAATTTGTGAACACGAGAAACAAATTAATACGTTACGTTTAAGTGGCTTGCGTAGTAGTGAAGTGGAAACAGCTGGCAAAGTTGTAGGTGAACTTGAGACGGCCGAAGTTCTTGAAAGTCATTTGGTTACTACCGATGTTAAGCTACACGTTATGCTAATTTAGATTAGTATTCCTGCGCATTTTCGTTTTATTGATCGTATTTTTCAAATTCCTCCTAACATTTTTGATAGTGTTGTCTTCAAGCTAAATGTATCTACTTCACACGACCTTGAAAATCAGCCATACTCAACCTTTATTTATAGGGGCCACAAACACGTTTCAGTTATGGTGTTGCAGGCCGCAAGGAAAAAAGTTGGCGTTAATTGAAAACGTAACTAAAAATGAACGATGTATTTACTTAATGAAAAAAGAAAACAATAAAACTAGCTATACAATACATGATCTTGTAACCTTTATAATATATGGTTATCATGAAGCCACATGCCATGTAGACCAAATTTGTAACTCCAGGTGAGCTAATCACAAAGGCCCACAGGTTGAGTATAACTGTTGTAGATGCTTGCCTCTCGGTTTTCATGTGCTACTGTAAAATGTATTAAAATTTCTACAACAATTTTAATAGGAAACAGTATTGTTGTGTTTATAATTCATATGTTGTCGACGTTTGATTTATGTGTCCGCTTCATTTGCAGCATATTATCTGTTCACACGCCCGCCGATATTTTACGGTCCCCAGTATAAATTTGTGACAGTTTTTCATATTAAAAAAGATTTACAAAACAGTTTCCATGTTCACAGTGTTAAAATTGTGGTTTTGTTGCAGGTTTTTCTTGAAGTTCTTCCTGAAATGCAACCAGAATTGTTTGAAGAATGCTGGGAACCCTAGAGATATGAGAAGGTTTCAGGTATGTTATTATATTATTTTAATCTTCTTAAATAAGAATGATATTGATAGAAAGACAGGATGAAAATATGTTCTAGATAATGTGTTTTTAGAGGAATGTTACTTTAGGTAACGGTCCAAACATTGATCATTCTGACAATGTCAAACGTTTTTGTCAAATCCAAATGCTTATTAGTCTTTTTTCTTTACCAACGTTATGAAGTTATTTTCGATATGGAAAGTAAAGCTACGTTAGAATAGTTAGCTTCCAAGTTACGACATAATGCAGTATTTTGCTAGAAGAGTCAAAACAATAGACAATCTATCACCAAGTAAAAGAATCGGCCATTAAACACCTAAGTAATTAGTCGTGCTGTCGTCAAGTGAATGGTAGCTTGTTTACCAGACGTGGCGAAAAATTGCCGAGACCTATACACGAGTCTGTCTGTATATTACTCTGGCTGTATGCTCTAAGTCATAAGCTGAAGGAAAGGTGAAAGAAAATGAATCAAAAGCTCTAAAACATTGACAGAAATTTCCCTTTCTACCAGCAATGTTTGGGGAGAATTTTCCTAAATCTCAATTTGTTTCATTAAAAGAGATTTGGGAACAATTTCGCTTTCAGCCTGAAAAAAGTTCAGTATTTGGCTGAAATAATAATTTGCAATATATTTATGTGTCGTAGCCAAAAAATAAGTTTGCGTAAAATATGCACTACCCAAATCAAAATTCAGGCAGTCAGTATAGTTACATTTCTTCAATTACAAGTTCTTTTGAAAGTTATGCGGGTATAATATGTCTAGGTGTGGTTGTAAAACTCAAAGACTGGTTTTAGACTACGAGTAGGTACATTCTCTTCTCTTGCACCATACGACTGTCTGTATTGCACTTAACTGAAGGAAGGGTTGCGTTCACGACTCTTGAATATTTGAAGCGCCTCCAATTTAGGGGAGGAATGAAATTAAATTTATTTATACGAGTTTATTTATTTACTTTCAACCGATCTCTGCTTGCCCTTTTATTGTATTTTTAATTGGTTATGTTTTTTATTTTGTTAAATGCAAGTGTAATTAATTAGAATATGTGTAATAAATACAAAAAAAAGAAGGTCAATCGATGGAATTTGAAAACGCCTTACTAATAAACGTTATATAGCGTCTGTATAGTTACACAACGCTTTGTCGTCTTCTTTCAAAATTCAAATTACTGACGACTGAAAGAGAGAAATCGGTGTGTAGGTACCTAACTATTCATCTGATATAATAAAGGCGATAATATAATAAAGGGCGTTATTGTTTGTGGCTGATAAGGAAACAATTAGGTTGGGTAAAAAAGTCATGCTAGCTAACACATCGGACACAAAAAAAAAGGAGTTTACTACAAAAATATGTTATTTTAACTAACGCTGACTGACATACGTTCAAACACTAAACCAACCTAAATTACAGAGTCGTTATTCACACTTTAAACTTCACCACAAAATCTCGTAGCTCATAATATAACTAATTAGAAGCAGCCCCTAACATAACTACCAAAAGGTGCATTCACACAGTCTACTTATGAGTACAAATTTGCTTCCACAGTTGGCCTAAGACATATTTGTCTTACGTGTCCTCTTACCAACTTTAAACAAATATAGAACTTACTGTTCTACACATATTGCTCATTTCTATATGCAACTGAATTACTAACAATTTCTGTGAATGTGTGCGTGAGTATAGTAATGTCTATATTTGGGCTTTCTGTGTGTCATTGAATAATTCAGTGATCGTTCCCCACCGTTTCAAGGGTAAGAATATATGGGTATAATATATAACTAGGTACATATTTATAGGTGGGTGTCGGAATCGAAATAATGCAGTCGCTTTATCGACGTGAATATTGTATTTCAGGTGATTTAGGTGTCAAAGTTTGTGTTGTTTTAGTACAGAGTGCTGAAGTTGTGTTTGTGTTTTCATCGTCTGCTTTTAGATTCTGATGTTGAGCTGTTACTGCTAAATGATGGATAGTACACTAATATGAGTCTAAGTTACTCGTGTGCCTTTTAGTCTGTGCTAAATAAATGTATTTTCTTTTTTTATTTCAAATAAACAATGTATTATTCTTTTTCAAGACCGCGGTCTTCATTACTGTTGGTCGTGTCCTTGAAAGACCTTCATGGCTTTTCTTTTTTTTTTTTTTAATTCTTTCGGTTCTCAACTTCTCTAAGAGCGGTCGTAACAGAGACTCCAGTAAGAACGGTTACTTGGTCTGACCAGCAGTTACGAGTAGATATCCGGCCGCGAGGTCTTTTCCTATCTATCTTGCCCATCACTACCAAATGATCAAGGTTATCTGGTTGATCGTGGATAGTCTATCTCTTATGCGTAGTTGATCAAGGATAGATTTGCTTTTTCTCTTGGCGGCCCATGTATTATTATTTTTTAAAGTCAACTTTTTTAACCTAGTAACCTAGTATTTGCACTTCAATTAAACCTTTTGCTTACAACGCTACCTAACATAACACGTCTGCATACAAAGTCACGCAGGTACATTCGCTTGTTTACCCAACAGAATTTTTAAGCTACACCCCAAAGTACACTCGCGGCAAAAAACGTATCGATTAAATGACCGTCTATCAATCGACCACCCATGCCACACATACACATAGATAAGCATACATGCACACAATGCACTTCCTTGCATACTATTGGAAGAGTTTCGTCCATTTCGTCGCTCCCGAGACATTGGCTCCACCTCCCTAGGGACTCTCCCTTTCGGCTCCCTTCGCACTGGTGTGTGTCGGAATGCGGCATTTGTTTTGATGTGTGAAACGTAGACGCGTTGTATATCTTCATGCATTTTATTATTGTGAACTGTTCCTCTGGTTTGTCTATTAATAGATGCGTAGAGATTTTGGCACGATTTTATTTTTAAAACGTTATAATAGTAGGTACTCACGTTAGTAGTAGAAGGCGTAATTCCCGTATTTTTAAGATAGTTCGCATTCTAATCTCAATCTAAATCTGTTAACCTACTTACTTACATTGATTGTCTCTGAGATGAGATTGCGACTAGATTTTGAACGTTTGTAATACTGTAATTGGTGTTCACATGGTAAGAAAGAGAAGGTTAAAGAAGGAAGGTCTGGGAAGGTATCTTCTAAAATCTAATCTATCAGTAGGTGAAATACCTGCTAGCAGCGTAGACAATAGAACGTTACGCAGAATATTTCTTATTATAGGTAATTATACTTTCAAAAATAAATTGAGTATACATTCGACAGTTAAGGGCAGCTCCCAGACAGCTCCAAATATCGTGTTTTAGTACTTCAGCATCGTAGACAATAGAGCGTTACGCAGAAAGTTTCTTATTAAACTTTTAACCATAAATTCAGTAGGATACATTTCAACAGTTAAGGACAGCTCATTAATATCTTCATTTTGTTCTAGGTGGTAATATCAACTCAAGTGATGGTCGACGGTCCTCTCCTAGCGATATCAGACAATATGTTTGTCCACAACAACAGCAAGCATGGCCGGAGGGCGAAGCGGCTAGACCCTAGCGAAGGTACAGATGGCGCGACAGACAATACTTGTACGTTTTTGTTTTATTTCTTTATGATTTTTTATTTTTTACGTGGGTGATATTGAAACTTGCATTTTGAGGAATTTGTAAATGAGTTTTTTTTTTGTTTAGGTACACATTGCTTGGAATGATGCGTGTTTTAATATCACTCATTTTTTCTACGGTTTTGGTATAATTGTACCATCTTTTTTACAATATTATTATTTTGATACACACGCGTCATTGTCGATTGCAAATTAATTAAACGAGTATGAATCATGATATCTGTGAAATGTTTATGTCTGGAAGAGTTGTTGTAATGCATCAATTTCTTTAATTCCACACATGGTACGTTCGACGACATAACAAGCTATACATTTCCAATATAAGCTGATTTCTCATTGTACGGTAAAAGCCTATACAATTCGAGGTCAGCTAAAACTAGAAATTTATAGCTTGACATGTCTCCGTGTGTACTTAACTAATAAAAACAAAAAAGTTAATACGACGAAAAATTGTCAGTATCATACTACAAAAAAAAACTCGATTTTAAAATATCGCTAACAGCTATAAAGCTTGTACAAGCATAATCTTTTTTTAACACCTACCGTAAATACGTGTGAAATCCAGCAGTCAATTGACGATAAACGTGCAAAACTCATAATACAGCGTTTTAAGATGTCGTTTGTATTCAAGGAATCACTGTAGACATTTCGCAAAGAACTTCAGTCGGGTGCGCCAGGGGTATCAGGGGTGGGGGGCGTTGAAGCGGGCATGAAGCGAATGCGTATAATTTAGTGAGGAATTATGCTCGGAACAAACTTGGAACATGCGTTTGAAATCATTTTTCGTAGTATTTTAATTCTGTTTTTTCTTTTTTGTGTGAAAGGAGACGGACTTTTTAACATGGTTTTTTTTTTTACTTTTACGAATTTTAGTACTGGTAGGTTACACTGCAGTCTTTTTTGATAATTTAACTTTTAATTTATTTCTGTTAAATAAGAAGAACCGAAATGCCAAATGATCAACTCTAACTAGCCACTTAGCCATAGGAAGACATTTACATGACAAATAAATAAGATCTCAGAGATGAAATTGTCATTGAATAAAAATAATTATAATAATATAAAAATAAATAAGAATAATATAAAAATAAATAATAATTGTCATTTATTGGACAATCTCATTCCATTTTAAAGCTAACTTTTTTTAACGTGTTACTGCCTAATTTTAAAATGTAATTTGAATAAAATTAAAATTAACCTATTCCACACTAAGACAGCGTCAAAGTTTCTTAGGTGGCTAGACGGCGCGAAACCGACTCGAAGGGATGACACGGTACGAATGAGAAAATTTGCAAAAGTACTTGTAAGCATCGCGTCGTGAACTCATGAAAACATTTTTACTTCTTGTGTTATTGTTTCTTTTAACTGATCCATCGTAGGTATTTTTACTACCTAGCTAATTAAATCTGTACCTAAATGCCTTTATTACCTTAAACTCAACATCTATAAAAAACCGGTCAAGTGCGAGTTGAACTCGCGTGGAGACGGTTCCGTACGATGAATATTTTATCTACCATGTTTTTTTTAAATCTGACCCAAATTTGTTTGTGGTAACTAAAAACATGACCAGCGATCGCAATACGTGCACTCGCTAGGCGTGCGGCGCGGGCGGTCCCTGACAGATTTGCCATTTGACGGAGCGCCGAGTGCTAAGCACAGAAGGTGAAGTGACGGATGCCTCGCATAAATTATACCAAGAAAAAATTATCACTGTAATTGAAAAACATGTTCTCCCATACATTCCAACTGAAAATGTAAGTTTGTACGCACAATATTGAGAGATTTACCATATTGTTTCAAGATAGACTTCTTATTAATTTTCCTGTAATCTATAGGTATAGAACTATTTTATGTATTTTTTTTTAAATTTTAGGTTCAGTAGTTTCGGAGATAAGGGGGGGGGGGGAATGGTAAATTTCCGTTTATTGTCTTAAATAACTTTAATAAAATTTACTTTAAAATTATGAAAAAAATATATTTGAGATCCTCACGGTAAGCCCTTTCATTTGATAGGTCACACGGTACAGATTGCGATTTTTTTTTTTTTATTGTCTATTTACCCCTCAAAAATGACTCCCCTTTTCAAAAATTAATTTATTTACGTTACACGTCTGTGTTTGGGTCACAGAGATTCATATGTGTACCAAATTTCAACTTAATCGGTCCATAAGATTCGGAGCAAATTGGCTGTGACAGACGGACAGACAGACAGATAGACACATGTGTGATCCTATAGGGGTTCCGTTTTTTCCTTTTGAGGTACGGAACCCTAAAAATACTTAAATAAAATTGAAGTGCGTGTTTGTAATATCAAAATAACTGCTTCTTACTAAATGCGTATGAAAGTTTAAACGGTACTTACGAGGTTAACAAAAAACTATATTTTAAATTATTTCCGTCTGTCTGTCTGTTTGTTCTTATTAATGTCCGAAACGGCTGGACCGATTTTGTAGGGACTTTTACTGGTTGATCATGCTGCTGATGTAATAAGGGGTAATTTGGGCTACTTTCATTTTAGAAAAATAAAATAATATTAAAACCCATAAAATCCAATTTGTTTTCCGACACGACCGAAGTCGCGGGCACAGCTAAGTAGTTCTTAATGATTCGATGAGATTGATTTTATCTGAAATTGTAAATAATAAATACATCCGAGCGACCTTTTCGCGGAATATTAAAACATCTTAAATGGGGAGAATGTAATATTAGTTAAATTAAAAAAGAACCACCGAAGTAATCGTCTTTCGTCCCCTTAAATTCACTTTCTCCCGTCTTTATTACAACGTTGTTCGCAAGATTTCAGTTTCCCCCTTGTTCAGCGCGTGTCCCCCTAAACCTTGCACTCACGGCAACTGACAACGTCATAACGACCGTGAAACTGTATTCTATAACCAACTTTATTACTCACCGTTAAAATTCATTTTCAATTATCTGCATCGATCTCTAACCCTGTATCACACACTTACACGGTGACTTTTACGGTGTACAATTGTCCTTTTTCTAGAACAGTCTAAAGTGTACGTTCAAGTAGGACGAAGCGAGTTTTAGTGGTCTGGCGTTCAACTTTTAAGTTGTTGTACGATTCAGCCCTTACTTTTGCGGCTTCTTAGGAGATGCCATTTACGACCCTGAATGCTATTTATATGAAAGTTGGGGAACTATTTTAAGCCTTGGCGTCGTGACTTGCGAAAGTATTTGTGGATTTCGAGGTATCTATTATTGCCTTCGCTTGTTTCCGATTATTATAATAATATTTGACATATTATTATATAATAGTCCAGTCATTTTTTCTACGAAACAGGTTTGGTACCTTTCGCAATATGACACTGGCAATTGATCAAAATTTAGAAATCGTTTAAGGTTACTTTAGGAACTGCTTCAGAATTACTGAAATAACATTTTTGACAGCAGGTTTATATCCTCCCCTGCCAGTAGCCACACCATGCATCAAGGCAATATCACCGAGCGAAGGCTGGACGTCGGGAGGGTCGACAGTGATCATAGTAGGGGACAATTTCTTCGACGGGCTACAAGTTGTGTTTGGAACGATGTTGGTTTGGAGTGAGGTGAGTTTTAACCTTAAATTGTTTTTGCTGGTCTGAGCATAAATGTTTTATAATAGTCATAAGTGACAATGTATTAAACTTTGACAATTTTTATTAAGCATCTACGTTACATTTCGCGCTACCGTAAACAGCGATTTTTCACACCGAATCAAAAGTCGTTTCCCAGTAGGTATTGTAATGTATTAACAATATTTAAACTTATTTCTTTATTGCCATAAAAAAGAGGTTACAGAAAAATGTGATACCCTGGCTCCAGAGCTAGGTTAGAGTACATTAATATGCCATGTACTATAGACACTCAAAGTATAAATTATCTACAAGCAAAAGCCTTAGACAAAGATAAATAAATACAGGTACTTACAAGCTAATTTCATAATTGAATAGTTGCTGCTAAACGCCCCTTATGTTCTCAATATATTGCTTGAACACGATTCATATATCAAGCATGGAAGTGGGCCCAGCCAAGTTCTTCCTTCTCATGCCAGCAATTAATTTATAACACTACAAACAAAGCATTAATACAATATTCTCTTTTATCAGTTAATAACATCGCACGCGATAAGAGTGCAGACCCCTCCGCGACACATACCGGGCGTCGTGGAGGTGACGCTTTCGTATAAGAGTAAGCAGTTCTGTAAGGGAGCGCCAGGGAGATTTGTTTATGTTTGTGAGTATACTGTCTTGAATATGTTGCTTTAGAAATATGTTACTTCTTTGGTATAGTTTTTATCCTTTTTTTTTTTTTTTTTTTTTTTTTAAGGATGGGAAATCATCAAATGACCCCTCCCGCTCTGGGTGGAGCGGAAGGGAGTGTCAGACTCTTACTGACTAAAACCCATCCGTGTTCCTTCCTTAGCCCTTTATATTCCGGGGCAGCGGTAACCCTTTCGGACAATCCCGCTGCCCCGGCAGGCTTCGGCCCTGACGGGCCCCTCCGTTCAATGCTGACATCTCTTTGAGGCGCGCGTGGAACACATACGCGCCGTCCGGCACGGGCCTGGTCCTGATCGGACGGCGAGCTACCCATTACTCGCCGTCCGCAGGCCCGCGCCTACGGTGGCCGGGAGTCGTCACGCGGCTCCCGACGCCCGGAGCGTCTACCGCGGCGGCTGGGACGGGCGGCTCTCTCAGCTCTCTCCCTCGCCCATCCCGCGACCTCCTTCGCTAGCATGACAGCTTCGCAGAAGGAGGTGACTGCCTCCCACTCCCTCTCGCCCCGGACCATGGCTTGGACCAGGGCCGGGCGCGAGAGGTCGCCGCCGCTGCTGATCGCCTCTACGAGGACACGGCGGTGCTCTGCCCAAGCGGGACAGACCTCCACCGTGTGCTCCACCGTGTCCTCTGGGCGATCCTCGCAGTGGTGACACCCGGGCGTTTCCTCCCGCCTGATGATGTGCAGGAACCTCCCGAAACATCCGTGTCCGGTGAGGACCTGCGTCAGGCGGTAGGTGAGGGCGCCGTGACGCCTCTCTAGCCACTCCTCAAAGAGGGGCCTTACCGCCGCTATCGCGGCGTGCCCTGCGCTGGGTTGCGACAGTCGCGCTTTCCATGCCGCCATGAGATCACGCCGGAGGTCTGTCCGCTCCGCAGCAATTTGCCGCGGAAGCGGGTTTTCCCCCCGGCGTAGTGCCTCCGCGCGCCACTCATACAGGCGCGCAAGGACTATCGCCTCCAGATCCCATGGCGGCAGTCCGGCCAGGAGGCTTGCCGCCTCGCGCGAGATCGTGCGGTACCCCCGTATCAGCCGTATGGCGACCACCTTTTGGGGCGCGTTCAGGTAGTGGGCGGCTCGAAGCCGCAGTGAACGCGCCCACACCGGGGCGCCATATACGGCCATGGACCGCACGACCCCCGCGTAAAGCCTCCGGCAGGAGGCGTTTGGCCCCCTCAGGTTGGGCAGGAGCCGCTTGAAAGCGGCCCCAGCCCGTTCCAGTTTGGGGGCCAAACGTCGGAAATGCTCGACGAAGTTCCACCGGCTGTCGAGGACGAGACCCAGGTATTTCATCGTCGTCTCGACGCCGATGCGAACCCCTCCTACCGTCAGTTGGGATCCCGATGGTGGCCCGTTCCGAAGCCCATGAAAAGACATGGCCTCGGATTTGTGCAGAGCCACCTCGAGACCCAACTGCCGGATCCTCTCCACGACTATCGCAACCCCGCGTGTCATTGTGTCGGCCGCCGCCTGATGCGACCTCCCCTGCGCCAGGACCAGCGTGTCGTCAGCGTAGCAAACTACGCTGACGCCATCAGGGAGGTCTGCCCGCAGCACCCAGTCGTAACCGATGTCCCACAGGAGCGGCCCCAAGACCGATCCCTGTGGGACACCGCACGACATCTCTCGCCGGTTCCATTCCCCATCGCGACCGGGGTAGATGACGGCTCTGTCCGTCAAATACGCCCCGACTATTCGACGGAGGTAGGTCGGCACCCGGTGATACCGGAGTGCCTCCCCAATGCAGCTCCAGGGCAGGGTGTTAAACGCGTTGGCGATGTCGAGTGACACCGCCACGACCACCCCACCCCGGGACACCGCGTCCCCCGTCGTGAGGGCTCTCACGCGCATGATGGCGTCCACCGTCGAGCGCCCCTTGCGAAAGCCAAACTGGCTATCCGCAAGATCCGGCCCCGTCCTCACCAGGTGCCCGACGAGGCGGCCCGCAATCACTCTTTCAAAGAGCTTGCCGACCTCGTCGAGCAGCACGATGGGCCGGAATGCGGACGGAGAGTCCGCAGGGCGCCCTGGCTTCCGAATGAGGACCAGCTTCCCCGTCTTCCAACGGAGTGGAAACTGGCCCCTCTCCATACATGCGCTTAAGAGCGCCTCCAGTCGGGGATAGTTTTTATCCTTGTGTTAAATTAAATTCGAAGACATGTAACAATCTACCAACCCACACTGCGCCCGCGTGGTGAATTACAGCTCACTCTCTCTCACAGAAAGGAGGCTTGTGTTCCAGCAGTGGGAACATTATAGGCTGATTACGTTTACGTGTATTTTATACTTACATAAACTCAAGCTAAATTTTCAATTAAAGCACAAAATAAACAATGTGTCGTGCTTCAATTCTTGCATACCTTACTCCATTACATGAATTATGGTATTTTATACCTGAAGGCCGATTCTCGTACTTAAAAAAGGTTCAAAGTCTAGTCGCAATCTCATCTCAGCGATAATCAATGCCAAAAACTTGTCAAATATGTTATTTTTGACAGATTTTGACTGAGATTAGTATGTGAATGATCTTACAAATACGGTTATTGTCCCTCTGTTATATTAACGAGAAAAAAAATGGTGAGAGGTTTTTTAGAAAAGGCTCTTAAAGAAGCAGATAATGAGAAAAGAGGTATAATCTCTTTTACTTTGTTTCATTAGGTATTAACGTGATCAATTTAGCTTTCCAGGCTTTAGGTTTTTTAATTAATAACTTTTAATAAATGTATCTGTTTAGTTCCAAAATATTTAGCTACTTACTTCTCTGCTTATAACCAAATAAAAAAACAAGGCCTCATTAGTTACGTCCCAATTTTTTCCCCAAAAATAATCAGTAATTAGGAGACATCGGAAAATCTTATACAATCCATCAATTAGGCTTTCATTTGTTAGTGGGCCAACTAATGATTGATTTTGTTTTTCTCTTGTTCGCATAGCAGCGTTGAACGAGCCAACGATAGATTACGGCTTTCAGAGGCTACAGAAACTTATACCAAGACATCCCGGGGACCCGGAAAAATTACCTAAGGTATGTTTTATTTTTGCTGTACTGTCACTTTAGCCTTTTTGTCTATAGATAAATAGAAGAATGTTATAGAAGATTTTGTATTAAATGGGTTGCATAGGAAATTGAAGAAATAATTTTTAATACCTAGCGTGTTTACTGATAAAATGTATATGCAATTTCAAATAGTTTTGTATGATGTTTGATATGACTTAATTTCTATGTACTGTTTATTTTGTCTTATTTCATGAATAATCATATTTAATTGCATAACTAATCGTTTAAAAAGCGTTAACAGAATTCTCATCTCACAGGAAATAATCCTAAAACGAGCGGCGGACTTAGCGGAGGCACTATACTCGATGCCTCGCAACAACCAACTAGGGCTGGGCGCGCCGAGATCACCCCCTGCCAGCATGCCTTTCAACTCGTACACAGGACAACTAGCCGTCAGCGTGCAGGATACTGCGGCCTCGCAGTGGACTGAAGGTGGGTTTTCGCTCTAAAATTTTTACTAATGATTTAAATTTACATAAGAATTGCTTTCCTCTTATTAGAAATTTTTCATTCTTAATAGGTTTACAAAGCCGATAACGGTTAATTTGAAACAGTAACTCTGTCATTGAATTCTAAGGGCATTTTAGGACTCATGCGGATTTTCTTACGCAAGAGGGATTGGCCCACATGCGGGGCACTCGTATTATACCTTTTTATATTTATTTATTTAGGATCTCCTACAAAATAATATACACTATACATGACACAGGCGTAAACATACGTCCTATAAGCATAATAATGCTGCTGCTCACGCATGCGGGTCAATCTGAGGATGTAAGCAAATCCGCATGACATTAAAACGCTGTAATCGCACTAAATCTTTTACCTACTTATGATGCTTTTCCAGGTGTAGTCAAACATTAACAAGTATTATGTGTTGATCCCAGGCTTTTTCTTTTAGAGGAGTACGCGCGCAGTGGCGGCTCGGTGTCGCCGCGGTATTGTTCCGCCGCGTCGACGCCGCACGCCGCGCCCGCCGCCTACCCACATCCACAACACTATCCCGCCCCGCCGACCTCACTCTTCAATACCACGTCTCGTGAGTGGAATATTTATTTTTTAAATTTCCTTCCTTCGTTTTATTTTGAGAACTTGGCGGATGGCACTGCCGTATACCTTTTTCATGAAAAATAATATATATTTATATTTTTTTTAAGTTTATGTTGATTTGGTTAGGAAAACTATGTGAACATGACTGAAGGTACAGGCATGAACAAAATACTTATCAGACATTTTTTTTATTGCTTAACTTGTCAAAAGGGTTCGATCCCCACACTGCACTGGGTTTTTTAAAGTCCCTACCTGTGTTTTTTAAAGTACCTATTTATATCTTGTGTGATTAATTCATAGTAGGATCAAAATGTTTTTTTTTTTAAGATAAATAAATAATAATAAAAGTGACACAACAAAAGTACGAAATCCTCAAAACAAATACTACATGTGCATCTAACTTCTTATATTTTAAATTTTCTAACCCAGCTTATCTCCAGCTAAACAATACAAACAAGATTTAAGTTCACGATTCCGACGCTTTCTTCGCACGGCATCTGTTTACGTCGCTTTGTGTTAACCCCTGTTTTCTTTATCCCGTCCAGTGTCTCTTGGACCGTACCATCCGGCGAACATGAATGGACACTTATCATCTGACCGTCACTATAACGCGTATAACACGAAAGATAGCGGACATTACAGTGAAAGAAATGAGAATTCTAAAAGCCTGGTCGACTGTCCGGTAAACATTCATACAAAATGCTCCGTCAGTGATATGAATGGGGCTCAGAATAAAGAGACTAAGCTGAGAAGCGCTTTTGCTGTTGTGAGGCAGAGTCCGCCACGGGTAGCCAATGAGCATCATCAGAATTGGCACCACCTCGCAGTTCAGTGTTAGTAGTTTTGTTTTATTTGTATTGCGATTTTGTTTTGTTTCGCCTTATTTGTTTTTTTTTTTTCGTAGCGCTGTTTGATGTTGTGTTGTGTGCCAGTATGCATGCTTGGCTGTTTTCTGAATTCGGTGCAATAGTGGACTAAAGTATTGAGGTCAATATTTTTAAATTAAAATAAATAGATAACATTTTATTCAAAAGTCAGATGCATTTGTATTTTCTGTGATACTCATGTAGTGGTTACGGTTTAGGTTGCGCTGTAGTTTTCTCTAACATAAATAAGATCTACGAAAGGTCTATCACAATAACTAAACCAATAATACGATTTTCAAGCTCGATGTTCATCTTTCAAACTATCAACAAAAATAATGCGGCGTGAATAATAAAATATTATACAAACATAAGTTGCTTACTGAATCTAAAATAGGTTTGTGAAATCGTTTAGGAACTTTCCACTCAATCATCGCTAACTTGGGTTAGCGATGATTGAGAGGAAAGTTAATAAGCGGGGTGATAGAGTGGAAAGTTTAATAAGTGGAGTGTTTTCCCCTAGTTTAACCCCTTAGTTTTTAATCCCTAGAACATGCAGCTTAAGCTACAAAATGTAACATGTGTGTTCGTTGTCCACAGGAATGGGAGGCCTTGTATCATCGCCGTTCAGTGTCAACCCATTCTCGCTACCAACTTGCAGCGCTCAACAGTATGCTCAGACAGCCCCGCTTGCTTCCAAGTAGCCCCCGCTGACGTATGTCTACGACGGTCAGTTTTTATTATGAGATTCTTAAATCTAAGTACAAAACTGTCGATTGTTCATATATAACTGTGTTCGTTGAAAGTGGTATTGAACTCGTTACGTGACTCATTTTTGTTACTTCAATTATCCATACTAGTTCTTATTTTGTGGAAAAACATGCATTATTGTTTGAGGAAGAAGAAAACTTATTTTCTTTGATTTTCCAATATGAATATAAGTTTTTTGTTTCAAATATTTTGATATGACAAAACTTTTTATAAGCTATCAAATCATAAATTTTTCAACATGACTATTATTTTGTCTGTATAATGTATCAAAATTTGTTGTTGATTGAACCTAGATACCAAAGTTTCATGAAAACTAGGATGTGTACGGAAAATGGCGGTGTTTTGTAAATATAATTGTAATTGTTATGTAAATATTTAGGTAATAAATAACATTCAATAGATGGGTTGCTAGATTGGACGTAGTGTAGATTTTATATACATTTGAAGGCTAACGTTAAACTGCTCAGGACGATTTTAAAATATCATTGTAAAAAGATTCTGTTTTCGTTTTCCCGTAAATGTGTTTCTGTTTTGTTCTTGTAAAATCTGTGATATATTTATTGTAAGTAACGTTGTAAATTTTTAATGTAAAACTAAAACGTAAAAGTGTAAATTTTTCGATTCTTAAATTTGGATAGCGTTTCAATTATTTTTCGCGCTTAGGTTACGAATTCGGACATCGAAATATTTTACCGAATATCGATCATATCTAGAATCAATACATATCCATTGAATACGAAGCTTGGGATATATAATGTACAACGAAAGAAAATCTGATGCCGAAATGAATGTATACGAAAAAAATAAAATATCTCTTCTCTGGTTCACTTTGCTTAGATTCACGCAAAACGAATTGTATTTTGTGAGATAAACTCCGTGAATATATTATGTAACGTATTATTATTTATTGCAACTGTGTATCAAATAAGACATTGTAAATTGTAATCGTTCATGAAACAAATTATCACGAAATACGAGATTAAATTACGTAAAATAATTACTAAGTGTTTTCATTTCCAATTTCACTTCTGGCTACAATAGTACCAAAAATATACTTGTTTTGGAAAAATGTGAAAGACGCGTAGTAAGAAACAGTTTTATTGACTATTGACTAACACTTTTGGCTGTGGTGATACAATACATTTTATTTATAGTCAAAATTATGACGTAGTAGCGAATCGCTTGAAGCACTCGGCTATAGAATTATACAAACTTGATCAAATTATTTAAAAATTGTTGTTAGATATGATAATTGCAAGGAAAACATTGTAATTATCATCTCTAATGAAAATCGTTAAATTATTCTCAGAGTCAGTTAAGGCTCTGATAATTTTTTTTAGGAGTGTAATTTTCAAGAAACAAGTTGAGGTAAGGGTTGGATCGAGGTGGCTCTAAAAACGATGTCTGGAAGGATTTGGGTGAGGCCTTTGCTCAGCAGTGAGACGGAGTATGCTAACTTTAAAAAAAAAGTGAGGCCGTCGTTAGTAGGGGTGTATGAAGCTATATCTACACAGAAGGAAAAATTTAGACAAAACACTTCATTTATGATATGACTGATGACTATCAAAATGATCTATCCTGTCTGATCACAACTGGACACAACCCATCTATCATCGTCAAAAGTGATTTTAACAAAAACATACTTCTGAACCATTGTGATTTCACACATGGTACTTTTTGCACCCCACTTGAAATATTATACTAACAATTTTTGTAGGGGTAATATTCTCTTTTGTTAACCCTGACTAGATAATGCATGGGTTTATATCTGCCCCTAATTGTACTCAGGAAAGAATGGCGATCGTATTACTACTGAATTAGCATTAGAATAGACTCGCCCGTTTCGAAGGTACAGTTTTGTACCATTTAAATTAATTATGGTGATCTAATATTGGGCTTGGAAAGGGTGTTATATCGAATGGGTCCTTAATAAGTTTAGAGGCATGACACCGAAAGTATTTTAGATTTTCAACGAAGTTTTTTTACTTAATTTGACTGGACTTTTTTTACAAGTAATATTTTTCACGTATCAGGAGGTTTATTTACTCTGTAAGTCCGTCAACGAAAATACGGGCTCAACCGAAAGTAGTTATAACTTTCGAATGAACCCTACACCCGTTAATTAACTTTTTCGGACGGGTAAAAACATTGTGAGTAGGGACACCTGTCAAATCGTGGTGTTATTTATTCTTAGGTCGGGCCCCAAACTAATCTTAAGTCCTTCGGTCGAAACTACTGTTTCCGTGCTTAGGGAGTAGACCTGCAGATACCAGTCTTTCATAAAAAAATAAAACAAAATACATTTCTAAATATTGCAATCCCACATAAAGTTGCGAACACACAATCGTCTAAGTAGATTACGCTACAATAATCTAAATGAGCGTTTAGTCGAGTTCGTTTGTCGTCGTGTGCGGCGCACGTGTGTCGCGTCTGCCGCACGCGTCCGTCCGGATGTCATTCCATATCGGTGTGAAGACGGACTTATTTGGAGCAGGCGGTGTGGGTTTGTATTCTATATTGTAATTGTGATTTAATTTTCAATTTTGTTTGATTGATTAGGTTAAATTCTATGGAAAGGCTGACTTTTCCATTACACAGTGAAATTGTAATGTTCTATAAATCGGACTGTGTAGTCATTACGATCTTCTGTCAACATATTTATGAGCTCGAGGAACGTTTAACCCCGTGATAAAAGTCAGTTCGTAAAGTGTAGTAAAGACTGCTCAGAGAGACTCTCTCTTTCCTCATCAATTTTTTTAATATTTGCGCGCTATATGACTATCAATACGCAATTTAAAAAAATATAGCGCTATGGTGATATTGAAAAAAAATATATATATTCTTTTTTCTATGTATACTGTTAATCGCAATGTAGATTAGAATTCACGAATTGTAATTCCTTCATATGAAAATGTGATTGAGTATCAAATAACAAAGAGGGCGGGAGTGACATTTTTATTCTTACGCATATTTGTCTGTCCCTCACGATAAACAAGTTAAGTGAACAAATCGTCTTGTCGCGTCAATCTGTCGCGTGGCGGTCGAAACGCGTGTCGGTCGCGTGTCGATGTCGCGCATTACCAAATTAGCGTCCGGTGTGCACCTAGCCTTAAATTATGTTAAGCACGGGTCATATTACTAATAGAAATTGGCTTTGTGGAATGTGGTTTGTTCCAGCTATTCTTATTTTAATTTATAACTTTTTCTATATTTACTAGATCTTAGAATTTTCATTAAGTTTTCCCTGATATTGTCATTGGTAATTTACGCAGTGAGCTTTGAGATGAAATTTAATAGAAAACTTTTTGCTTTCCAGAGCAATTGCAAAGTAAACATTAAGAAGGGACTTATAAAAATAAAACAGCTTTGAAATAAAATAAAAATGACATATTTGTCTACAGATAAGAAAATATTTATAGTTCAAAATGCAGACTAAGAAAACAACACGAATTGGAGCCTAGAAACATTCTCAAAAATAAAACGTAAAACGCATAAGAAAGTCGAGGGTGGAGTGGGCTGAAAACTGGTGTGGGGAGAGAGGGGGTGGTCGACAATAGGTGTACAGATAACTTTCCTTCTACAGTAGAGTCAATACCGACCCTAGGGAGTTTTACCCTCGGGGTTCGGTCGCTTGGGAAAACTAAACCCAACAATATAGAAAAGGACAGAGCTATACATCACCCTGAGGGGGGAACGGTGCATCGGATTGTACTTATGTATTAATAATATATAGAGGAAAAATGCCGAGGACGTGCGTCGAGTGATATGTTGCGACTGTTAGTAAGAGAGGGATGGATGACATCAATTTGTCGTGTCGTGATGGGGTTTTATTTTGTTTCTCCTTTTGCAATTTTTTTTGGGGAGCCATCTATTTGTGTATTTTATTTAGTTTGGATTCGATTGGGAATGTTTAGTGGTTTGGAGGAAAAGTTTGGGTTGTATTAAAGTTTTGTTCTATGTATTCCCCTGTCACAGTCAGAACTGTGTCTGTCTCTATACGTCTCTTGCTCAATCTGTATAGATACTACTTTTTGGAGGCCTTTATTTCGTGGGTCAAAAAGTTACCAGCACAAACTTCGCCACTTCAAAAACAAGACCCTTACAAATTAAATATTTAAAACTAAGTTCCTTTAACCTCATAAAGGCACTTCTAAAATCTCAAGACCAAGTTTGTACACTTTGTACCATAACGCCATAGTAAAACAGTTAAAAGGTGATATCGCATCGGTATCGAGCCGTGTCAACGGAGGCGTTAAGCGAAATTGAGTGAAAGTCAAGTTAAAGTATTAAAAGTTTTCAGCTAGCGATCTTTGTGAACGCGACGAGCGACCGCCGTACACTTTGTGGGGATGTGGCTGCGTCGGGTGGCGAGTGTCGATATCGATGAAATTTGCAGTTTGAGAATTTTCATCGCAGGTAAGTAAAATGTTCCTGAGAAAGGTCGATGAGAAATGAGTCAATAGGTTAATTGAAATAAAATGTGTATTGAATAGTGTGCATATGTCTTATAGTGTACTAATTAGATTATGTGATATAGCTTTTTCCCGCGGCTTCGCCCGCGTGTACGTCGGAAATTATCGGGAACGTACCAATGGGATAAAACGTGTTCTATATTGTAACACTCCTAGTGTTACAATATAGAACACTTTTTATCCCGTTCTTCTTCTAATCAGTAACTCACTTTACATGTGATTAATTCTGACGTTTCTCTGACACACTTTCGGAAAACTGTCGATAGATTCCTACAATATCGACATGAAGATTTTTGGAAGCCATCCCTACTTCCTTAACACGGTGTAAGTTAATAATGTAATAGAATTACGAGGGAAAAACTGTTGAACTCCGACGGAGCGGGTCGCACTTAATTGTGGCACTTTGTTTTGTGCGTTCTACTGACGTTGCTTGTACACATACTGTTTACGTTTCGATTGTACGGATACGTATGTAGATAGTATTGACAAAGAATAGTGTAGAAAAGTATGAAATATTCGGAAATATTCGGATGTATATATTGTATTCGGACTTCCGAATACAATATATACATCCGAATATTTCCTATCTTTTCCTTTCTTTTCTTTCTTTCTATTTTTAATTCAAATTTTGTTTAAGAATAAGACCATAACTTTAAGGTCTTATTCTTAAACAAAATTTGAATTTACTAGACCGGCTTTTTCAATGAGCGATTTGAGTAATTTTAAAGAGATTCATAACATAAGTCTGAAATTGCCAACCCGTCTTGAGCAAGTGTGAAGACCTAGTCGTTGCTCTGTATGAGAAAAGGCCTTTGTCTTCCAGTAAGACAATAATAGGCTGGTATTATTAATTTGAGATCTAATTACCTATAGTGAACTATTAATATCGTAGACTAGATAAAAGTACTTGCCTACAATAATAGCACTTTCTCAAAGTGGGTCGCATTTATTAAAACGTATTTTCAGACAAAGTCCAGTACTTTAAATAAAAACATAAAATTGATGTACAGTCAGACACATTTCATTGTAGTTTTTTTTTTTCGTGATCCGCTGACGTCACTTTTTCTTTTTTCTTGGAAATACTGAAATAATAGCCTGTTCAGATACTAGGGCAGGGATAAAAATGATTGCTTAAGGACATAAATTGTCAACATATTTTACCTAATCCGACTACCATACACAATTAATTCGGTACAGCTGATCAATTCTGTAAATATCTCACCTTGAAAACTTAGGTGTAGTGAGCGTGACGTAAGCTGTCAATAGTGGCAATCCCTAGCATCAGATGGAATGACAGCTCACTTCACCTAAGTTTTTTACAGAATAGCAATGCTGTAATAAAATTATATTTGATAGACTTTTTAGGACTGCTCGTTTTACCAGTAGCTAAATAAAGCATTATCCTAAACAAAAGCCAACTATTTGAATAGACGTTAAAACCTGAACACAAATGGAGGAGTGACGTCTCGGTGGAGCCTAGCAGATGAAAGTTAGACTAAAAATCATGCAGCATGTGAGGCAGTTAGCGAAAAATTTACAACTCGGACATCAGGTGTCCAACATTTTACGCCGAGTCTAAATAAACTCCTGAATAGTTATAAACAGTTGGGCATATGAATGGGAAGAGTGATGTTATGGAGAGTGGCTACTTAATTTTCGCATTTCAGTTGAGGATAGGACCGTTCAGATACTTTGTGTTTCGAATGTAATGGAAGTCTGCAAGCTCACTTAAGTTTCTTTAGGACTCTGTTGGTATCATGGGGTCTATTCTCTAAGCACGAAATACGTTGTGTCGGACGAAGTTACGGGTGCTTCCTACACCGTGTCACCTAGGAATATAAGATTAGTTCTAGGCTGGAACTAAAAAGGAATGAAAACACGATTTGACAGCTGTCCTTACTCCCGGTGTATTTGTTGGTCGCGATTAATTAACTTTTTTAATAATCGGGTGTAGGACTCCCTTCGAACTTTTTTTAGAACTACAGACGAGCCCGTATCTTCGTCGACGGAGTTAGAGAGTAAGCTTCCTAATGACTACGACGGATTGCAGTATGTTTTAATTGCACGAAAAAATCTGAATGTGAATGTATTTTAATTTAGATCCTACCGTTAGTTGAGTCTTGCAATTAGTTCATTGCAAGCTTGAAAAGTGCCAAAGCATTAGTTCAACCTTTGCAGAACCCTCTAGAATTTACAAAATTATTTACGCATAAAAACCATTACACAATATTGCTAACAGCAAAACACCACAGCATACACACACTAGCTACATATCCTACCTAATCTGCAACAGTTAGACAATAAATTCAAACGAATGTTTATTACTCTGGCACTTCACACAGTATACGTTGCCGATTCGCGCATCCCTTATCAAGATCGCACTGAGTTTTATGGGCCTAATCGCGGCCACCGCAAATAGGACCCGAGTGGGTAATTTTCTAACCTGACCGATTATAGGATTACGACTAATTAGCTATTACCGATATATTGTGACTTACAACGCAATTTTGCACGGTTATATTAAGGACTGTTTGTCTTTAGTAAAAAGTTTTTGGGTGAAAATGTTGGTTAGGAGTGTTGAAAATCGTTAGGGAAAATAATTATTTCATCCATGTCTATATTGATTCCCAAGATACAGGCAAATGCCTAGTTTTTCCTTCCAATCTGTTCTTTTACAATATGATTATTAATAAATAAGATTTTAAACATTTGCATAATCAGCCCATGATTTTCATACAGCTGGGACACAGGCCTCCTCTCGGTGAGAGGCAGGATTTGAAACAAGCAATGGGAAATTGCTAATGAAGGCTGCGGAATCGGATGGACAACTGTACGTAGCATGTTCCCGCGTCACCAGTCCTAACTCTCTGTATATTTTGGCTGCTGAGACCATAATTACAAACGCAGTAAACAGCGGATTTTTATAAAAATGTGGCTGTTATTTCATACATTGTGGTGTCTTATGGCTTGCACGCGAATTTCATGATTCTAGGTCAAAGGGAAGTACCCTATAGGTTTTGATTCCCTTGCGAGTGTCAAAATATGCGGCATAAACAGAACATAAACGCCCGTATTTTTTTATTGCGTTGACTTAGAAGTTCGATTTTTTCTCTGCTTCAAAGGATTGCAACCCTGACTATTTAGTACAGGGTAAAGGGTTTGATATTAATTTTAACTTGATAACTCCACAGTTATCAAGTTAAAATTAATATCAAACCCTTTTTCCAGGGACGCGTGGGTTTTCCTGAGAAAAAGGGTCTTGACAGACGGACAGACAGATGGGCAAAGAAGTGATCTTATTTTAATGGCTCCGTTTTTCATATTATTAGGGTTTCGTATCTCAAAAGGTACGGAACCCTAAAAATATGAATGACGTTTTAAGTGTTTGTACAAACCTACTTACAGATCATTTATCATACTGCAACCTCTACGTGAACTGACTACTTGAGTCAGTTTTCAGATTACAGTAAGTATTAGTTAGTTGTCATAAAAGAAATTCAGGAACTATTCGGTGTTAAAAATTATTTCTGAAATCTATAATAACTTCAAACTTTCTGACTAACAGACCGACTATTTAATTATGACAATTCAAAAGTGGATGTAAATGATTTAATTGAAATAAAAGCTTTCAAATTGATATAATTTCAATCAGTTCCCTTATTAGAGCTAATAGACTTATAGACTACTTGACTAGTAAAAAAATCTTTTAATTCCGATATCTTTTGTACTACGTAGCGCTTGCGCTACGCATTCGTAGCGCGGTTGCGTAGCAAGCGAACAAACAGTATAAATTAAGCCCTGACTTCGAGCTTTTGGTATGAAATCGAGGGTCAACCAATCTTAGAGAGCCAGTTCCCAGATGCCTGTTTCACTAAATTTCTTTCCATACATATAAATAATTATCTGGAATCCAAGAAATAAAATTATTGACTATTGAATACAAAGCAATTAAATGACTGCAAACCGTAAACTGCCCAATGTTCTTTTTTTTTTCGTAATATAAATATAAGTTGCATACCAATAGAACCCATGATACCCTATTTATTAGGTTCCAAACAAGATGTTATTTACATAATATATAAGGTGAAGTAAGAGTAACATATATATGTGGAAACGATCTGTGACGGTCGTTACGGGTAGTCAGAAGCCCGAAAGTCTGACAACCAGTCTTACCAAGGGGTATCGTATTATCCAGTAACTGGGTTGTGGAGGTCAGATAGGCAGTCGCTCCAAGTAAAATACTGGTATTCAGCTGCATCCGGTTAGACTGGAAGCCGACCCCAACATAGTTGGGAAAAGGCTAGGCAGATGAGATATATGTGGAAACGAAGCAATAGCAACGACTTTTTTTTGTTTTTTTTACGTGATTATTATATCTACTTCATTTTAAAATTGCTTGAGACATTTTGCATGAAACCTTTCCACTGCAATGACAGCAAATACTCTACGTAGAAACTATCGTAATGGGTGTGAAAATATGAAGGAACCAGTATTTATTATGTGCGGCAAGTAATTTATTTTTTATTATATAATTATCTTTTTTTTTGTTGTTTTGGCTTCTTTACCAGGAATAGGATAGGTGTATCTCTTAAAATATTTCATTTATGAATAGATACAACTTACATAAGTTTACAGACTTAAAATATTACCTAATAACATTATGTATGTAAGGGCGCATCCAACCAAACTTTAATACCTACAATAAGTCTTATCCTGAGAATATTTTTTCCTTTATATTGTATAATTGCATAGCACAAATGTGAGTTCTATGTACTGTAGTGCTACCATTTACCGGGTAATGATAATAATGTCTTTCATTGACTTGAATGTGCCCTGGCGGCTGATGGTATGTCATACTCACTAAAATGTCTCGCTAACGGTGGCGTGTGTGTTGGATCATTTAGCTCCCTTCAAAATGTTTGAGCTGAATGGTGCTGATCTATGCGTCATGTTCGTGAACGGGCGCCGTCAGTTGGGACTGGTCATCACTTGGCTGCCTCGGCTTATTTTTAATTATTTTACTTTTAGATTATTGTTTTGTTAAGTACTATTTGCTGTACTCTGGACACTTTAACGCGTACGTATATTTTTTTTTTTTTACATCGTTCTCACATATAATTATAAATTCAACATTAATGATGTAACTAATATTTTTGTAAAATATAATTTAAAAGAGTGTCCATGGAGTTTCTTGCCCGTTCTTCTCCATAGGTACCTACGCTTTGGAATGGGCAACTAGCTTCATATTTTCTGACTGACCTATTGACAATTCAAAAGTGCCTGTAAATGGTTTAATTGAAATAAATGCTTTGAGTTTGAGTTTGAGTTTGAGTTTGAGTTTTGAATTTTTGACACTTTTTCCATACTAGAACTGTCAGTCGTTAATTTTATTCTAAGAATAAAAGTTATCTGACTTTGGAAAAATCAGCCCTAAGTAGTACATGTACACAAAAAAGGGGAAGAATCATAGGATAGGGCATAAAAAATTCGTCTGCTTAGATGTCAACAGGAAAAGTGCTTAAAAGTCTGGCAGCATTGCCACGTTGTATGGTGATGCTGATTCTTTGGGCAAAGAATAGGCTAGCCTGCCAGTTCTGGTCACGCACAGAGTCGACCAACGGCTTGGTCTGTCTCGAAAAACCAAGTGGGCGCTCGGACGCAATGGCCCTAGTGTTTCAATCTCGAACAGCTCCCAGTAAGGTTGAGTTTTTCCGCACCTGTCGCATACATAATAGGTTAACTTCATACTAAAGCTTAAGAAGCTTTTCGGATACGGTCTGAATTCTAAAACAAAACAAAAGAAGAAAGGTTACTTAAATACAAAACGATAAAAGCTAGACTTTGCATTGAAGTAAAGAATACTAATTAATTAATAGCACGACAAAATTATTTTAGAAAATAAAGCAAGCTAGGTAGGTACGGTCACCAAAAGAGATAAGTAACCAAGTTCGTCGGATATAGTTGGAGTTTAGTAAGAAACCGATGGATGTTTTCTAATTACAATTGAAATTAATTAATAGAAAACAAACATTTAATTTATCAAATTAAATTTCATTCAAAAACATCCATCGGTTTCTTATTAAACTTCAACTATATCCGACGATCCTAGTCATTTTTCTTTTTTGGTGACTGTACCTACCACAGATAAGCACCCAGTGCGTAGGACACTAAGCCTCCCTTATAAATTGATAAGCTACTTACAAGAAATCGATTTCGCATTTTATCGCTGGTTCTATTATTTATTCAGTTCGTGTAAATCTTTTAAATGATTGTCTGTACATAGGTACTTTTCACTCTTTGCTGAGTAGCTAGGTAGGTAATGTGTAGGGTGCCTTTTGAATATGTCCCCCTGAAAACAAAAAAAAAGGTAGGTAATAACGTTTTTAATGAGTTTTTTTCTCGTATGACACACAATGATATGGATTGTTTCTGTCACACCAGCAAACAGCCAAAACAATATTTTGTCTGTGTGGGAATCGAACCTAGAACCTACCAGTAACGCAATATATCCAGTCCTCCTGTATACAGCTCAACATAAGAAATTATCACAAAGAGATCGGAAACCGTTATAAATAATTTAATTTTTGCATTCTCAGATTATTTTTCTTATTTAAGAGTAGGGGTGAAACCATTTCTGTTATAAATGAATGCGTTAAGTACTGATTGGTGTACCTATTCAAATTAGCAATTTAGTGATAAAAGAAAAAGAAAATAGATAACAAATAAAAAATCGTACAAGGATGTTTAAGAAACAAAACACAGTTGACACAAAAGTAATTTAACTAAAGGTACCTATTTTAGAAGTTGAAAGTAAAACCATCCACTTCCTTCTTTCGTAACAAAGTCAACAACTTTTCCGAGTCCCAAAAGGCTTTCCGACGCGACTATCGGCGCCATCTTGCTGAAGCTTTCCCTACGTAGTTCGGCCGTATTCACAGAGATGGCGCTGCACACTGCTCGTGGGACCTCGGAGCGAACTCAGTTTCAGTGTGCACCGTCCTGAAACAGAACACTACAACTTGAGAAAGGGAGAGAGAAATTCTCAAGGCTCGCCGTTTAGGGACTAGTCCCGTTCAGAGCCGATGTTCCTTTTTGTTACAGCAGTGGGTGTGTTCACAGGCGACCAATGGGAACGATTTCTCTTGGTCCGACCACACCTACCCAGTTTCCGATGCCTACAGGGAGTTGGATGGAAAAAAAATGTTGGAAATAGGTAATTTTGAACATCGTTCGCCAGTGATGTAATTGCGAATTTATGGTCCAACGAATTACCTTGTTTATATTAAGAGTTGATTGAAATGGAATTTTAAATTATGCTTTGTGAGTTAACAGTCAGTGTTTATGGATTTTCATTGTAATAACTGTTTCTTTATGTACGACTACAAGGCTCTAAATTTTCCGGAAAATGGGAAATGAAACACTGAAAATGTCTCATTTTCACGGCTTTCAGTGTTTAAAACAAGAGGATTTGCAATGGTGCTGAGTTTTAACTTTAGAAACGTTAGCTTCTCTTATATTTTTCTTGTTCCACAGTTTCGGAAATGCACGAACACGAAGCTCATTTGCACTATCTACTAGATACTTACCTACTTTTTTTTTTAAATGCCGTAATTAAAGAAACTAAAAAGCCATTGTGTCTCGCGTGAACATTCCAGCGTTATGCGAAGGGTTAAATCAATCGTCTTTAAAAAAAAAAGAACAGTGTTGTTCTAATTTTGCACAGGTGATCATCTCTCACGGAATTTCTCTTGGATTTAAACTTACTGCACCTTTGAAAACGCGTAAAAAATTTCTACCTAATTTATACCTACGATAAGATAAACCATATAGGTATAATGTAGGTATATAAAACGTCTTCGAATTCCATAAAGGTACCTACACACAACATAAAACTACGAACGCACGGTATGCAAAAGATATATTGATGGATAAGCGTCGTGTCCCTGGGAATACGCAAGTCTCAACACGGCTTAGCACTTCTAGGGGAAGCCATGCGCCTTACATACGAGTTTTAAAGTATACCAAATTGCGTTTTGGTGGCAGTTTTGAATAGTAGCTATTTTGAAAGTATCGTGATGGACGGCGTGATGGAATGGTGTGAAAGGACAGCGGTTTGTTAAAAGGTTTTTTTAGAATGGCGTTTATGTATCGAGGGCTTGTGGTGGAATGTAGGTAGGTAAAACCATATTTTGTTGCTTTTATTAGAAGGTAAGTATTATAACTTTAGAATGAAATTAATAACAGACAATAATGAAACTTAACATTAACTATCACTACCATGCACCGACGCAACTACTGTCTTCAAAGAAAGGTTTTCATATAGATTCACTTTTCCTTTGACTTTTTAACTAGTTACTCTTTTTTTTTTAAACCTTTTAATTTTTATTCATTAATTTTAATCACCTATTTAATATACAAATATATTAACTAACTTATTATATATATTAACTAACTTATAAATATATTAACTAACTTATAAATACAAAAACGAAGGACACCTAGGCGTCGAAGTACTCGTCCTTGTTGCTCTGAATGTTTCAGTACAAGAGGGCTACCTATGTTTCGGGAGGTTCCTGCACATAATCAGGCGGGAGGAAACGCCCGGGTGTCACCACTGCGAGGATCGCCCAGAGGACACGGTGGTGCACACGGTGGAGGTCTGTCCCGCTTGGGCAGAGCACCGCCGTGTCCTCGTAGAGGCGATCGGCAGCGGCGGCGACCTCTCGCGCCCGGCCCTGGTCCAAGCCATGGTCCGGGGCGAGAGGGAGTGGGAGGCAGTCACCTCCTTCTGCGAAGCAGTCATGCTAGCGAAGGAGGTGGCGGGATGGGAGAGGGAGAGAGCCGAGAGGGCCGCCCGTCCCAGCCGCCGCGGTAGACGCTCCGGGCGTCGGGAGCCGCGTGACGACTCCCGACCACCGTAGGCGCGGGCCTGCGGACGGCGAGTAATGGGTAGCTCGCCGTCCGATCAGGACCAGGCCCGTGCCGGACGGCGCGTATGTGTTCCACGCGCGCCTCAAAGAGATGTCAGCAGACATGGAGGGGCCCGTTAGGGCCGAAGCCTGCCGGGGCAGCGGGATTGTCCGAAAGGGTTACCGCTGCCCCGGAACATAAAGGGCTAAGGACACACGGATGGGTTTTAGTCAGTAAGAGTCTGACACTCCCTTCCGCTCCACCCAGAGCGGGAGGGGTCATTGGATGATTTCCCATCCTTAAAAAAAAAAAAAAAAGAGGGCTACCTATTAAGTTGTGTTTAGCCTTAAGTGTTGCTTTCCAATCACGATAAACAGGTACGAGTAGGTAGGTTATAATATAACTTAATATATTATTAAGGTATAAGGATTTGGATTTAATTTGGTACTATCGGGACTATCAAAATGATACCTACACGTTATAATTAACACGCTTATTCCATGCGAACGTGTTTACATCAACGCGTTTATTATATCACTGTTTTTTCGAAAAAAAAAACCTAAGTAGGTAATCGAAATAATTTGAAAGCTTATTCTAAATTTGCATGAATGTTCGAATGCTACTAGAGTTCTTTTACTGGCAGTCTGCACAACATAAGGTCAACTTTTGCAGACAATCTTTAGGTACTTTTTTTATTGCCCGGATATATAATAAGTAAATACCTACTACTAAACTCTTTTAGCGCATTAAAAGTTCCATAAGTAAAACACCGAAAAAATCGCGGTCAAAAACAAGAATTTCCATGACCAATGCAACAACGCCACTATTCTACACAACAATTTCTTTCAATGCCCTTTAACGAGCAATCATAATTCTATCACATTTAGACCCTACCCCTTTGGCTGTACCATACCATGTGTTGTCCCTATTACCACTAACTCCACACTACAACAGAGGTACAATAGTGACAAGTGATATTTGACAAGCAATAAATTTAATTTTACTTGTTCTATTGTGCTTTCACGTGTTCAATGTAGGATGAAATTAAGATATTTAGCGATTTGGGGTGTAGCTGTAGAAAATGTAATGGGTTGAATTTAGGAGAATATGTTCGGTTGTTTCTTGTTGGATGGGTCGCAAACTGAAAATCGTTTGAACGACAATTCTTTCGCATTGTGGGCACAAAGGATACGCACTAGGCGTGATTTTTGACAAAATTTAGATAAATGAAAATTAAATGCTGGTGGATTTGGTTAATTTTCTATGTTTAATGTTCTGTAAAGTCCGAATAACGTTTTTAGGGAAAGAAAAATTTTAAAAATGGTCAGAAAATTGATAGATTCCGGAAACACTGAAAATGGGTTTTCTATAGGTTCGCAATAGCAACTACCGGCTGTTTTTCTGTTTAAGATCTCAGAATAGTTTTAAAATTGGAATACTCTTTTACTAACCAGGATTATACCATACCATAAGTAACTTGAAGCAACAAGAAAATTCGCGCCAACTAAACAGTGTTTAGACAATGCATTTGTTGCTTCAATTGTAATGTATGTCATAAAAAATACACTAGTATCGTGTATTTAGGGCTCCCTCTAAAAAGTAAAAACATAGATTTTTACTTTCCGGCCGAAACCGACATTTTCCGACCGATATTTCCTTGCTTCACCATAGTGAAGCAAGAAAATCTCTGTTCCGTAAGAAGGGATGTCAGGTATAAGCACGTATATTCTCGGCAATCATTAATATCTCCTTGCGTGTAATGCCGTACGACAGGCGGAGTACACGCGCTCAAATTGAAATTCTTTCACATAAACAAACTCGCTTATCAGATTTATTCCCCTCTTCAAAATTTTTAGGAGATTTTCTGGAATACCTTTATCGTGTTAAAAGAGTCTTAAGATAAATGTGTTTTTACGTGGTTTTAATAGATTTTATTCTTTTTTGAAGGGAGAGAAAACGAATTATGTGTAATCATACATTATTGTAGTTCTTAACAAAAGTTGTTTGTAACTATTAAAGTTTATTTTTAGCTAAAGACTACTCTTACATTCTTAGCAGTTGATTACTGTGGTTGTAACATTAGTATTATCATTTAACTATGTTTAGGCCGCTGTACTTAATTGAGTGCTATCAAGTCAGTCAATAAGTTTCACAAGACTGGTTTTCCAAACCTGCTCGATCTGCTTTATCTAAAATAGCTTTTCTATGCATCGCAATAATAAAATCACTTAGCTCCAAAGTATAGCAAAGGCAGTCACCCTCGTATTTAGAATGTCACTTATTTAAGAAACACCGAGTTTATTCCACACCTCTTTGTGAATTTAATTTATTACGCCCCACAAACGAGATTCAGAATGAGATGAGACAAGCTTCTTCGGCAGTGTGAATAAAAACGTAAAACATGTTTACTAAATGAATTTTGCTTAGGTAATAGTCAAATTGGATTTGTTTCATTATAATCCAAATGTTCCTCTATTAAAACCTCCTTTTTGCAGTTTTTGGTATATAGTTACAAACACGAAGAATTAGTCCAGAGGCACTACCAAAATGTGAACAAGAACAATCAATTCAGGATGACATTCAGAGATTCGGTCAGATTCATGCATATTAAAGTATCTGACAATCATCTCTATCTATTGGAAGAACATATACCTACGTTGAGTTTAGATATTTTATTATAATAGCGGATTCATAGTGTTATTTTCTTTCCCTCTAAGTACCTAAGCTTCCTTTCTGCAGATAACCATATGTATACAATGCAGTTATTAAGCAGTCGCTCCACGTAAGATATTGGTAGATATTCAGTTGCATCCGTGAAGACTAAAAGCTAACCTCCTTATAATTAAGAAAAGGCTAGGCAGATGATGAATGCAATCAATATCTTATTCAAAATCATTAGATAAATCCGGCTATTAATATATACCTACCAACTATCTAACCTCTAAACTCGAATCTAATTCAGTTTCTGCTCGCCTCATTAACTGCATACCAGTGACAAGGCTATAAACATCTTATTGTACAATAGTTAATGGCATTTGTATCGCAGAACAATTCGTCAATGTGCCGCGACTTTGTAGCAGATGTATTGCATTACAATTTCATTTTATACCGAGTCGTTATCGGCTGGGGTCGGTAACGGGACTATAAGGGTAGTGGAAATAAGTGGATACGATCATGATTTTAAGTTAAAATTAGCACCTTTTTGTAAGTGTTTAATATTTCTAATAATAAAAATATACGTAAATAGATTTACCTACAGACTTCCCAGTATTTTTTCCTCGGAATTTGCATCACTGTAAAAATCAAAGTGATCTTTATTCTCATTACTTTATGGTTGCTGTTGAGTTGTTGCCACTGACCAGTCTGTCAAAATCGCAGTGATCTTTATACGTTACAATAAGGTTGTATAATACATAGTTTGGTTGCTGCTGTCAGAGTTAAAATAACTGTGCAGAGACTGTAGATTTGCTTTTGTTTTGAATAATATTTTACCAGCTTTTCAATTGATACAATCCTTATAACGTTACATTACATCACCAAAAATCTCCGCGCGTCCCATCAACCCTATTCCACCGCCCCTTAGCACCGGCGCGCACGCACCGCGTCACTGTGTAAAGTACGAAATAATTTCACGCATCACATGACACGCGTATAATGACCCCAGAAGCTCCCCACGATGTCCCGGACAAAACAAACACGGCCTAATAAGAGAATGAATAAGTCCCCCGGACTCCCGGAAGAATCCTTTCGGAAAAGAAATGGCGTCGGCAGAAGGTAGGTTAAAGTGTGTGTGTGTTAAGGGAATATTTGTTGTAACTTCCAATTGTTGCGGAAGACGGGTTTGTAACGTGTTCTATAAATTACTGTTTGCAATATTATTGTTAGCAGTAAGGTATCAAAAATTCCGATCTACTTATCGATCTAATTTAATTTTTTATGTTAGTTTATACCAAACACAGCAAAGTTTAGAGGGGTTAGAATTTGCCAAAATACGATCTAAAAAACTTCTTCATTTTTTTGATTGCAGCTCGAAAACATTTTTTTATGCATGTGTTTGTAGGCGAATAACCAATTTTGCTACTGTGCCAAATAAAAACAAAGTAAAAACCTATTATTGGCAAGTATAAGTAGAAGTTTCTGATAATAAAAGCTCATAGAACTAAAATAGCTCGTTATTTACCTTCCAATTCTTTGCGTCAAAAATAAAGGGGTAAACACCAATCTGCGACAGAACCAGTAAACTTCAGCGCAATGTGTAAAGAGATCAAACAATCGAGTCCCACCGCAATCATTCCTCGCCGGCTCCATAGATTGTGTTGACAAAACCAATGAACATTCTTAATTATTTGCCCTGTTCCAGTAAACAATGACCTCATACAACAACCATCATAACTTGATCTTCTTACTTGTAGGTACCTTATAACAATCAATGCAGTCGAGGAATTTAAAAAAATGGTTGAAAAGTATGTACTAAATCCAGTCGAACCTTATAAATTTTCGAAACATTATTTCGAAACGAAAATACATAACCAGCCTTCATGCTTATGATCTGCAATAATGATATACGATACTCTACTATTTAAACTTGCATCGTGTATGACATAACACTTATATTTTTGACAACTTAGTGCCAACATAATGAATGAAAAGTCAGTTTGATAAAATGACTTCTGCCGACTCTGTACTAAAATAAATTATGTATATGAAAATTACGTAGCCTTTTCGGTTCGTGAGTATTCTATTGAATTGCTGGATATCAATGGAGGTCTTAATAAAATGGTTTTCAAAACTATTGTTTGACAGCGCGTGTAGGGTCTGTCTCAATTAAAAATATTGCTAACAAGACAAACAGTTGTCGCTTGAATTTTTGGATTTTAATTGGCTATTTGGATAGAGATTTTTAGATAATGGTGTTTGGTGTCACATTTGTTAGTTTTGTGTTCCATACGGTAGCTAATTTGGTTTAGTTAGGTAGGTATCGATTAAGTTTTCAGATATAAGCACCTGTCATCTGTTTTTTTGTATTGCGTCATCTAGATTTGACCCCATTCTCGTTGTCATCGTAAAAGATGATTTAATTTTATTCTATTCTGAAAAGTTACAGCTATTCTTAATGCATTGACTGCCAACGCGGTCACCGGTGACCGCGAACAATAGATTTTCTATTGTGTCTGTTGCCTGGCAGCCAACGTATTAAACAATATAAAAATGAAGGCCATTAACAATTTTCCACTGATAAACACAAAAAAAGTAAATAATTAAGTGGTAAGTACACGATCGACTAATACTATAACTAAAAATCATTTAGACGCAAACAATTACTTTAGCAAAAGATGAGTAAACATGATGTGTTGGGAGGGATAGACCTCACCTTCTTTCATCTTTTTTCATCTATGGGCCTCACAATCAGTATTGAAAGATTGTAACAACAATTTGTTGCGGGCCGATGGCGATGAGCAGACATATTAGTCGGTCTGAACCTATCAACATACTCACATAGAATGGTGACAATAATTAAAGTCAGCTAACTAACCTTTGCAGTTACTTAAGCTAAATTAGCTTTCTCGTAAGCTAATAAGGTTAAAAAAATCCCCTTTTTAATGAACGTTGCTTAAAGATACTCGTAAATGGAACGAGAATCTAGCCTATATTTACCGTAAACTCTGTGTCATCTCCACTCAAAACCCGACGATTTCAGTCTCAACATCGCATCGTGATGATTAAGTAGCATCTGGTTTACCACTTAGATCATTTAAACCGTCCTACAAGAAGCTACAGCTTCCTATACACGTTTGACTAGTAATAAACTACTAGAGGTGGTTATCCGCAAACAGGTAGACACTTTACCAAAATTAGATTAAAAAGTTCCCAAAATGTACTAAAGAAAATCTGTAGGGGAACTAGCATAGTTGCTCAAAAAATTCTTGAATGAATAGAGCACAGATCAAACACAGTAAAATAATAAAGGCTTCCTTCGTATTATTAACCAGTAAAGTAGCACTCAATTTGGGTGAAGGGCTCAGTGGCCATGCGCCACATGCTTTAAAATAGGGATCGAGGGATAGTGATGGCCTTTAAAAACGAAATTAACTAGTATAATATCGAATAACGTTTTCATGCTATTAAAAATGAATTCATTTTCATCTAACAACGTGCATTCATTCTGAAATTCACAAAAAAGTTAATAAGTTAGTTACTGGCCTTTTTCTCACTACGGCTACGGCTTGAATTATTGTCGTATGATAGCTCGGAATGACATGAATTAAGAAGGAGATCATTCTGGCTATAATTATACCTAACAATAACCTATTTGAAAATAAGTAAAAAGTCCTTTTATTTGCAAGGTCGGTAATATTTTCGATACTATCATTGCTTATACATAATACAAAGTAGTTTAAAAGAAACACCAACAACAACATCGATAATGCATCATGCACATCACTACACTGGTCACCCCTAATTTTTTGACCTGACAGGACATCTAAATATTTAAAAAGCTCTTATGTTATAATTATGTTGATTTATTGCTTTAGTTTCATACTTATTGTTTACATTAGTATGGTTCAACTATTTTAATCAGTAATTTATTTGCCTTTTTTGTCTCAACCATTAGGTGCCGTGATCTGATTTGTTGTTTACCTAAGGTAACATGTGTTTTGCACTAGCAGAGGACGCAAACAATTATAAGAATAATGCAATGTCAAGCTTGGTGATGTTTTAAATTCAGCAATAGGTATAACTTAGCCTATCGCAGTCCACTGCTGGACATTGCCTTCTCTCAGGTAGCGCCATAGCACCCTGTCCTCCACGTTCCGCATCCAATCTGTCCCAACTACTTATAATTAGTGTTATATAAAAATATAATACCATAGTTTCTTCTTACGAAACCCACAGTGTCTATTTTCCTCCTAAATAAGTGTTTTTATTAGAACCAACTGACATAAGGAAATATATGTCAAAACGCAAATTAACAGAATTAAAAACTATCAATCTCGAATAAACTACCCAAACACCACAACACGACATATCTACGCAACATTTGGCTACATTCAGCTTTAAATCATTATCAGTACACTCGCAGGGCATTTTAGTGTTATCTTCGCTCCTCATCTCAGGGGTCGCAAAGTGGTCAGCCTGGTCTTTGGGGCAGCCCGGGTGTCAAGATGAAAGCTTGTTTTATTATGAGAAGGGTCACTCGCTAATGACTTTAGTGGTTTTAGGATTAAATACGGGCAATTTTGGTAGTGAAGTTTCGAATGGGTGTAGTGGTGAAATTCTATGTTGATTGTGAAATAGTTTGATTTTAATTACCTTGTTTTGCAAGATCTATTGTAATAGGCATGCAGTTGAAACCGACAGATGTTGAAGCTGATTAAAAATTACCAGTAAAACAGTTTTTTGATTAAGTAGAAGTTAATCACGAAACAGGGGTTTATAAATATAAACGATGATCAAAGTTAAGTGACGCTTAAACGTCAAAAATGTATGGTTAAACAGTCACTAATGAATATTTAACTTTAAGCAACGTTTATGAATAAAGGGGTGTATGTTTAGCCACCATGTTGGTATGGATAATCTTGCAGGAGACTTCATTAAAAGCCTTAATGAAAAGATTTTTTACTCTTACAAAAGTAGTACTTAATCCAATAAAACGTCAATCTCTATTTGTGACCTATTCGCAAACAACCACCAAAGTTATGTCGAAAAATACAATAGAAACAAAAATATCGGGATTACATTGTTTCCCGTCGGACGTCAAGTGTGACGCGAATGCATAATCAATCAGTAATTCTGAGTGTCACAGCGACTGTGACGTGACAATCGCATGGGATTTGAAATTCGAACAAGATTTTTCGATTTCGAATCTTTATGGCTTTTGATTTCGGTCTGATACATTTTAGAAAAAGGGGCGTAGTTTTTTTTTTGTTGTACTGCATCTCTTACTAAACGCTGCTTGAGTAAGTATCTACTGATGAATTACAAATAAATATTATAATGAAAATTTCAGACCTTTGGCTTTGTTTTCTCAGCTATGGATGTTTGAAAAAGAGTTATTTTTTTAAAGAGAGTAGATAATTTTGACCTCCTAAATGTCGCTTAATAAATTCAGTTTAGATTCAGGCTGTTTTCAAACAGCTAAAGAAAATGTTTCTTGACTTAACGAAGGTAACAAAAGTATCCAAGAGCTGTTTATCCATAAAACCAAACGCTTCTTCGCATTAAACCAAAAATTTATAAAAACGAACTCAAATTTACAAACAAAACACAATTTCCTTCGGCTTTTCAAAAGGAATTATTCAAAAAGCCGTCAAATCGCTTCATCCGAATCCCGAACGTCTCCGACAATTCCCGATCATCTGTGGTTATCCTTTAAAAGGGGAATGACAAAGAAATGCGTCCAATGAATGGATTTTAATTTTAAAAGCTTTCGCGGCGTTTTTCGGAATCCTGCTTACCTTCGGGAATATGACGGTGATTATTGATGTTTTGACAAGTCGTATTTACTATTAATTGTGATAATGGATTGTGCCAGGACGTGAAAATGTCTTTTGAATTTTTGAGCGACAGCCAAAGTTGCCAACTACTGTTTTGAAGAGAAATTTATGTTTTGAATATATTTTGACAATGATCATAATATTGCGCCTTAGTTAGTTGTTTCTAGTGATGGTTAAAAATACGGTACGGTACCTATTTATTACTTACCTACCGTAGGCATTCCGAAATATATAGTAGGGTAAAATATTATTATCCAAGTCATTTGCAGTCGACAGCCATAAGTCCAAAAACAGATAGGAGGATAGTGTTAAACAGAAAATAAATAAGACCACTTTTCCACCTCTAAAACAATCGTAGAGACAGATGCGTTCACAAAAAACTTACAAGCATCGCGGAAGTATAATAACACGAAAGTAGCAGCTCATTTCATACGAGTAAAGCGAGCATATTGCGTTACCAACTTACCTTGCACCTTTAACAATCAAAAATATACTCTACGTCTTTTTGGTAAGAGTTATGGGAAGTGTATGAGCAAGTTTGCAAGAGTAAGCACACGTCATAACCTCTGAACAAAATTGGGGAAAGCGTGTGAGATAAATCTCGTTACAGATATTAGTGTTTATACAGAGATACTCAATGATATGTCAGATATTGTTTCTTGATATTTTTGTAAATTCAAATTCAAATTCAAATTCAAAGTCATTTATTTCAATCCATTTTTGATCATAGGTAATTAGGTACATTTCAAATAAAATAAAATAATAATAAAATAATATCAAATTCCATTCATAATAAATATCTATAAAAAATATATAATAAATAATATATAATATAACTTAAATTTACATTCTAACATTAATCAAATAAATTAAAATACAAATAAAAATTATTAATAATACGCCTGCCTTTGAGTCATTTGTTTGTTTGTCATTACATTAATCATATAACAATGGTTAATGTACTGACAATCAAACCTGTTCGCAAATACGCTCAGGATGGCGTTGGAGGTGGTCCGGAGCCTGCGCCCCAGAGATGCGCACCGCTTCCGCATCGACGTGTAGAAACAGTCAACACGGGCGTCGGCAAACATCCCTGACGCGCTGCAGTGCCGGGGCAGCCCCAACAACACCCTGAACGCATTATTATACTGAACACGGAGAGCGTTGTACTGCTTCTGGGTATATGACCTCCAGAGGCTGGCTGTGTACAGGGACGTACAAAACGCTCTGAAAAGAGTTATTTTGACGGCCCCCGAGCAACGAGCAAACCTGCGGGCGATCATATTGGCCCTCACAGACAACGCCCTCCGCTCCCTATCGATGTCCGCATCGTCTCTCAGGTCAGAGGTCACGATATGCCCTAGATATTTAAACTGTTGAACTCTTTTTAGCTTGTCACCGTTCAATCTAATAGGTGGAACATAATCCGGACAGCTCCGACCCCTGGCCCGAAAGACCATGCATTCACTCTTCTTAGCGTTATAAAGCAAACCGTGATCCAGCGCGTAACGCTCGCAGATGCCCAGCAACCTGGACAGACCACACACCGAGGCGCTCAGCAGCACCATGTCGTCCGCGTAACTAATATTGTTGACACAAACACCGTCAATATGGCAGCCGACACGGGTGCTGCTGAGCTCCTCTATCAGTGCGTTCACGTACAGGTTGAAAAGCTTCGGCGAGGTCAGCCCTCCCTGCCTCACCCCGCACTCCAACCTGTACGGCTCCGACAGAGTTCCCGACCATCGAACGACGTTGACCTGGTTAAGATACCAGTACTTGAGAATTTCAATCAGTTCGAGAGGCATTGAGATGTTAGTTAGTTAGTTGTTAGTAAAGAAAAGAAAAATACTTTGAAACAAATATTGGACTGCTTTCAGGTGGATTCACCGCTATTCTCCGATACCGAAATTTCTCATCATTTTCAGCCTATAGCAGTCATCCACTAGTGGACATAGGTATTGCACCTCATGCATCTAACTCGATGCTCCGCCACTCTCATCTGTTTACTAACAACCACGGCCGCCACGAAGCTCGTTATTCCTATGTTATAACCTGAAAATTCATTAGTTTCCACTCTACCTACACAATTGATATGTCCTCTCATCTGAGGATTATCACCCACTCCATCCTTTTTATCACGTCATTCAGAGTCTTACCTCAGATAGTTATAAATCTCTAACAAATCCTACTTCTTCGGAAAAAATTTTCAACCAACATAAATCACGTACCGTAGCAGTAAAAAGTAGCCGCGTATGGTCACCGCGTCCCCTCAATCCGCCGTCCGTGATTGGCTGAATTTCCCACGAGAACGAACCGAGTCGCGACTCAACTCTTAATTTCTTGCTTCACCTACGTCTGCCCTGTTAGCGCTCAGAAAGTATTCTTTAAACGTTTGTTTAGGTCGTGCAACAGTTCAGAAGTTGGAATAGATTTCAGTGTCTGTTGTAGTGCGAGTAGTAGGTATTTGCTGGAGTAAAGTAAGAAACTTCTTGGTTAACAGCGTACATTTTGTAAGTTATAGTTTATAAAATGAATTCGGATTTTTTTATTTAAATTCACTCGTTGGTCAATTAGCTGAATTTCAATAATCCTTATCCAAGCATATACCCACTAGTGGGTAGTAATGAGTCTTTACTGATGACTACGTGTGTTGGTAGCCTGTGGCCGACTCCTATAATTCAGGGACCGTTATTGGTTAAAATTAAGACTCTTGTATTTTTACCAATAAAGACCTCATAGCTTTGCATAGTAGATCCTCCCATAATATAGAAGTAGCTATCACAGGTAAAATTAGCTTCCCAATCCATTTTTATGAACAGTTTAGCGATAAAAATACCATTGATAAGCAAAATGATTCGTTTTTGTTTGTAGGAACCGAGCATTGGAATGTTCGACTGAAGCTGCTGAGCTGAGGCCCTCTTGGCATTATAATTTTTGTTTTCTGTTTGTATAGTTTTAATTTGTAATTATTTTGCTGTAATGTCAATAGACGCATTTTTCTTTCCTTCTTTCACCTTTTCCGAATGGATGCCTTATACAAAATGGAGGAATCTTCCGTAGGACAAAACGTTGTTCAAGGTCTGTTCATCCATCAAAAACTCACCCAAATGAGATACCTACCACTAAAGTAATACCCATCTAATGCATCCTACTACCGCTAAGGTATTTAAACAAAGAGTCACAAAAACATCGCACCATATCATGACTGATATAGAATACAACCGCGGTACGGTAACTGAACCGGAAGATTACACGCGAATGAGCTGATTGATGAATACTAAGTAAGTGCGCGTGCATCCATCCATGGACGGGTCTGTCAATGATTCCCATCTTACTTTAATACTTTTATGGAAGTGGTTAGGGTTTCTAATTTGATGGGTTCGGTACTGATAAATCAATCTTAGGTGTGAAAAATGGGTGACGAGACAAACTTAAGTTACAATAGTGACTTTAGGTGAATTACAGACACCGCGGCACCGGTGCAGCCTGAATTGGGTACTGGACTAGAAACCTTTCTGGTTTCTTCCTAGCGTTGATATCAAACAAATCTCGCCTTGGTTTTTACAATTCCCATATTACGAAAAACATAATAATTAACAAGGCCAGAAATAAAATGTGCTAGTGTGATCTACTATCTACCTACCCGCTATTACACAAACAATGTATTACCAATATACGCATGTAGGCTTGTATATTTACGTACCTATGACGTTAACAATGATATTCTTCTGTTGCGGTTATTCAGCAGTACATTATTTCGGAAGCCGTCCACGACGATGATGGATCGCGACCACCAAATCACATGAGATTTGAACTTACCCTTACGACGCGGTACACGAATTTAGGGGAAAGGGGCTCTTAGGTATTGAACTGAAGTTTCTACTTGTGTTGCGTTACAATGCCGGGAAATCTACATTTTATTTGTTTAAAAGCAGGTTTACATTCTTCAGGGGCTTGTTATCAATTACGTTATGATCCATATCAATCATCAAGTATTTTGATTTGTTGCGGGTTCTAAATGAAACTAAATAAAAGCTTGTAAAATAAGGCTTACATTGTCTAGGAAAGCTTATTTTTCTCAGATAAGCCTATTTTGCTTACACCGGCAGTGTAGACGATTCATGCATACCTATATGAGTAAAAATTGTTTCGGCAAACCTTCTCTGTCTTCCTTGAAATAATTATGTTCTACTTCTTCTTTTATAACCTGTGGTCACGTATGACTAGCATTTTCCACTCCGCTGTACTAGTGAAGCTTTTTGAAATTCTTCATGTGAATCCAAGAAGTCTCCCCAAATCGTGAGCCCCACAACTCAAGGTCTTATATTAACATTCGCAACAGTGGCTCCGTATAAATATTTGACAAGGCGACTCTGTCTTATGCCTAATTTATTTTGACAAATCATCTTTACGGAATAAAGGTGTGTTTGCTAACCTACCGCGGGCTGATGGAATGGATGCAAGGTTTTTTCAAGGTGTATAGGGATTTGAGTTAGCTTTACAAATGTTTGGATATTGTATGGTAGGTTAACGGCAGTATTTGCGGCTTCTTTTCGATGGGTATAAAAAGAAGTAAGTTATTTTTTGCCCAAATTAGGACAAGCAAAAGATCTGAGAACAAAACGAAATAAATGCAAGCAACAAATATAATATCATAGCGTTCGGTCATAAACAATGGTTGACAAACAAATCTCTAGAGTTCCATTTATTTAACCTCTGATTTTGCATTACTGTCAAAATCACTGCTGACACCTCTACAGTCATTTCATAGTGGTTTTACCTCTGATTTGGCATCATTGTCTGAATTAAAATGATCTATATTGCCGTAGCAATAAGGATGCTGTTGTTGGAAACCATAGATTTAAAAGTCTATTCTAAAAATCTCACTGTAGAACATGATCTAACTTATATAGGTATCCCCAAAGATGAAATGTTTAAATCAGAAAACCACACAACTAAACATCAATAAAGAAAGAAATAAAAGCAAATCATAGCAAAAAAATACCTTTCAAAACCTTTTCTATATACCTTACTTATAAATACCTAGCGAGACAATAAACAAAGTTAGCTGATATGGGCCACATGCAAATATTGGGAGAGCTCAGTGAGCAGATAGTTCAGCTCCAAGTTAAATAAGTAAGTCGAGCAAATCCCAGAAGGTCGCGACATCCGACATTCGGTGAGCCTTTATTTTACCTTTCATCTAACCAGACGGCTACAGGGTGTTGCTTTCAATACACATTCATATTTTTTTTTTATTTTGAGTAACTTGATTGTAGCAGTCAGATAGTGAGACGCTTCTTCTAAAATACTGGTATTCAGCTGCATCCGGTTAGACTGGAAGCCGACCCCAATATAGTTGGGAAAAGGCTAGGCATATGATGATTTTTTTGTTTTTGGGCTGTGTCGTTAGTGTGTGCAGCTTCGAAAAAACAAATGAAACTAGCGTATAAATACAACCGCACTAGATAAAATTTGAATAAAGAATCCTACTTTGCACTTATCTCTGTTGCTATTGATTGGTGCAATTTAACAAAACACACACATACCTACGTAGGTTTTTTCTATTTACGTTTGTCGGTTTGTTATGGATTTGGTATTCAAATTGTCTATTCGACTTAGCTTATGCTAAATCTATGTATTGTTCCTGTGTATAAAACAAACTTGTTGCTTATATTTTATAGCCAGTTTGGAATTTAGAGACTTTATATTCGCGAAAAAGCCAAAGTTTCGAAGTAGTTGATGCCTGTTCTTGCACGAGTTGCATTATTATTATAATTCCTAGTTTCTAATACTTCTATGCCATTCAACACCGCTACTACCACCAGTAATTATTTATTTTGTTTTATTTTTATTTCAATTTGTTCGTTCAGCAAATTCTTTGATTTTTTTTCTCAACAACCTGTAGCTACACTTGCCGGTATCCATTTGACATAGCTTCATAATATATGAGATGAGTTAACAAGCATGTAGTTACTGGCTACCTCAGATGACGGTACCTACTCGTCCCAAGGGACACAAGGACCAGTATGAAAATAACTTTGTTTTATAATATCGTTGATTAAGTTTAATCAAATTATATTAATTTTGGAGTGGTATTCAAAGAGGGAATCTATTTGGATATAATCTCTTAATAAATTCCAGTATATTAAGTTAGAAGATGCTCAGTTGGCAATTTTCCCAATATAATTATGACAGCCTATCCCAAATTTCAATGTAATGTTCAATAATTACTAACTAATAATTACATAATAGCTGCTGAACATAACATAATTTTAACATGAATGATGTTAAAAACATTTTGTAAAAAAATATGATTAAAAAGAGTATCCGTAGAGTTTCTTGCCCGTTCTTCTCCATAGGTACCTATTACGCTTTGGAATTAGCAACTAACTTCATCTTTCTGACTGACCGACCCCTTGAAAAAAGTGCCTTTAATTGGTCAATTTGAAATAAACGATTTGAGTTTGAGTTCTTTGAGCTGCACTGCACTTTGCACTGTTCTATCTTTTGTTGAAATACATATGTTATTTTAGACACCAAAAACTCCATGTGTCAGATAAACATAATGCCTACTCGACCTGCCTCTTTCCAAGATGTTCAAAAGAAAAAGTCGTTTTCCAACTTAGCAATAAAACTACAAGACCACTTCTCAAATATACAGCAAACGATATTCAAAACCAATATCAAGTAACCGAATCGTTTTAAATTCAAACGACCCACAGTGGAACGAATGTATGGGAGCGGTTGGACGTAGACATGTCCGAAAAAAAAGAGTATTATTATGCCAAACTAATGATGCCATCTTATTCGATTACTTAATGCCTTCATAACTTGTGGTGATGAATTTCTTCATAACTCCCATATTTCGGGAGTAATTTGAGAAAATGTGAAATTTTACTATGAAAATGAGTGTATCGAGCTCTCTCCCTCCTGATTCCGGGCTTGTTTCAAGTAGCGGTCTCTAATATCATAATGCTAATACTAAGAGCTATATTTAATACTAAGACACATAGTGCGCCAAATGTGCACTTTCTGGGATAAAAGGAAATGAAAATTTAAAAAAAAAAACGTTTTTTCCCCATTTGTATTTACTTTAAACCGCAGACAGACTTATTAAGAGGTCTATAAATATATTATATATATACAGAAATATATATTAACAAAAATATTCACAAGAACTGATGAGAGTATGACTTTTAAGTAAGTTGATAATAAATTACCTAGTTTCATTAAAAGTACAATAAATAATTAAGATGTAAGCTCTAATTTACTAAGTTACACATTTTAAAACAATAACATCATTTAATTATCTTCGTCATCATCATCATCATCAATTAATTCAAATTCAGAATCGATGTCCGCTAAATCATTTATGTTAACAAATTCGATATCACTTTTCTCAGAATCCGTAAGCTCATAAAATTCCTTAAAAGAAGATTTTTTTACAAACTTATTTCCTTTTGGACGGATACTTGTAACAAGTGGATCAGAAGACAGTAAAAGATTGTGCATAATATCTTCATTGCATGAGATACTGCTATGCTTTCGAGAATGCCCCTCTCTATATTTTCTAAAATCTTTATTTCTAGCCTCAGATGCCTCTTCGGATAGAAAACCAATGGGCACAATTGACATGTTCTGAACTATGTCTGGCCCATGCATTAAAATTTTATGAAGTGAAGAAGGCATATAATACCATGGGTATAACTCCACGTAAAGCTTAGCAGTATCAAAGCAGAACTCTCGGAATTTAGTTACGTTGATCTTCTCTCCTGATGAAATACACTGCAAGATCACACAGATTTTTCTTAAAAGCATAGCATCTATTCCGGTCAGTTCAGCAGATTTAGTGTAGTTTTCAAAAAATCTCCTTGCCGAGTTGCCATTGTTGGTGGATCCACTGCCTTGTTTCACAACATCGAGAAGTAAGCCCGTTTCTCTTCTTACAGCCTCTTGAACTCTTTTCTTCCTGTCATCAACTTGCCTTTTTGCTATATCACCCCTTACTTGCCATGATTTTATGTCTAATTTGTAGGAAATGTGTAATAAGCATTCCATTGAGCGAATCCAAGCGTGAAGGGTGCTTAAGCTATATTTATACATGTCCTCGTTTGCGTGTTTATCTTTGATTAACTCTAAATTATTCATTTCTTTAGGACAAGCCTTGCATATGTCACACACTGAAGCTGCTGTATTGGATATAATGGAATGAATTTTACCATCAATCATTGTCAACAGCAGTTGGTGTTTGACACTAATTCCATCAGTGATGGTGGATGGAGTTAAGGCTTCAATCTCTGCTTCGATTTCAGCCATCTCTCTCTGCACATTTTCTTTGGTTTCCTTTATAAACTTAAACAATATTGGCCGGCAAAATGAAGTGGAAGATGGTCGCTCGTTTTCCCAAATTGTTACACCTTTTGAGACGAGCCGCAGTGGTACAAGACTAATCATAAAATTACTAGCAAGATCGATTTGCTCATCTTCACTCGTCCTTTGATGATAAATGCTTTGGCTAGATGATCCGTCAAAACCCCATTTGCTGGTCAATACGAGCTGTTGATTGGGATCAACAGGGGTTTCTAACGACCTAATAAGTCTTCTTGAGGTTAAATCCATCAAGGCTTGTAATTTGATTTTTGCAGAGCTCTCTGTAACTGTGAGATCTTCTTTGGCCGGATAGCACTTAATTTTTTCTTTAACCAACATGTAGTAACTCGGGTATTGAAGAGCTCCTTCTTGAGTGTTGAAATCCCGAAGAGTGTTATAGCGCCATTTCGATAAGTTCATCGATACATAAAGAGCCAATGCCTTCAAAGGGGATATTTCCCGTACCTGAATTGATTTACCTTCAATGAAGGCTTTGATTTTTGAGGCCTCTTCTGGATTCTCCGTCAAGTATTTCATAACATAAGCTGTATCGCTTTGTCCTGCCTTTTGAAGCGCCCTTTCGGCCGAAAACATAATTTCAGCGCTGCTACTGCTGCATGAAAGACTATCTTCAGTGCGTCTTCTTTTTTGCCGGTTACTAAGGTCCTCAAAAGATTTACGAGGACTAGGATGTGTACAAGTTGAAGCATCAGATTTAGCAGGAGAAATTATGGGCTCGATGACGTCACTTATATTTTCTGTAGAAGGTTCCATATTTTCATTCTGTAATTCCGGCCATTGAATTGCAGCCTGTAGCCAAATCTCATGTTTCTTCCGAAACTTATCTGTGCTTCTTCCAGACTGTGTCCATTTTGCATAAATGCGGTAGCAAAATCGACGACACCAGTCTTTTAAACTTGTTTCAGCACTTTCACATAACTGAACACAACTGTTATCTTTTAAAACACTGAACAAATAGTTAAAGTCGCGTAAATCTTTATGTGCGCGTGCGCATAAAGCAACGTGAATATCAAGATTTGTATTAAAATTTGGAAAATACATTGCGAGATTAGCTTGGATACAACGAGGTGTAAATCAACACTGATTTTAAAGTTACTAATAGTGACCTATTTATATAAAATCCAGGTATCCCAGGTATCCTTTGTTAAATATTGCAAGGTAATTAGTTATTGTGATAATTAGTAAATGATGCATGCTAAATTAGTGTATTAAGAGCCATTTAGTAATTAAATAATAGCAATGTTCTTATCAGTAATCATTAGTGCATCAGTTTTATATGTAAACCTTAAGTCCCTAATTATATATCCTAATTAGCTTATATCTTCTCTAATTGGCTGCTCAGAAATGTTATTGTAATAAGGTAAACCTTTAGAAAAACGGTTTTAATCAACAAAATAAACAAAAAATAAAAAAATTGTGTTATAAAATAAACATCACTCTTTATCCCAGAAAGTGCACATTTGGCGCACTATGTGTCTTAGTATTAAATATAGCTCTTAGTATTAGCATTATGATATTAGAGACCGCTACTTGAAACAAGCCCGGAATCAGGAGGGAGAGAGCTCGATACACTCATTTTCATAGTAAAATTTCACATTTTCTCAAATTACTCCCGAAATATGGGAGTTATGAAGAAATTCATCACCACAAGTTATGAAGGCATTAAGTAATCGAATAAGATGGCATCATTAGTTTGGAATAATTTTACTCTTTTTTTTCGGACATGTCTACGTCCAACCGCTCCCATACATTCGTTCCACTGTGCGACCATCCAATTTGGTACATATCTGTGAGTATCTCAGCCGTCCAGCGTCTGGCCCTTAATACACCTACTTACCACAGAGTACGGAAACGCCTCATCGGCCGCTGCCAGAGGCGGCATTGGCAAAAATTTCCACACATACCAAGCGTATCACCGTTTACTCTAGGTTTTAGTTAGAGAATCAACGTTAGTTACGCCTTTAAAGTCGTCACTTTCTAAAGTCTAGAAACTGATGACTTTGAACTTTGCGGACCGTGGCAGTATATTTACTTTGTAAAGGATTGTATCTAATTATTTTTATTACTGTGAATGTGAGGACTATATTGGTCTTTTTTTCTCAGATATCTCAGATAGTTTTTAACGATTGTCCTTTCCTACATCTATTTAACGTCTAGCAGTTTCAGTACTTTATTCAGCTTCTATCAGCGGCAGCGGCCCGAATGTCCTTTTTCGGTATGGTTCATCGAGTCGTGTTTTGAGTTGAGCTACACGAGTAGTCAAAAATGCGTGCACTGACTGGACTGACTGGTACTCCACTCAAATCTGTTTTCTTCTTTCCTCAAAATGACCACGTCCGTCACTAATCTGCATACTCACTAAATGTTGGTTTGAACCTAATTAAAACTTGCGCTGAAGAATTTTATAAGTAGTTACTGCCGTCTCTAGACGCTTCTGGCGGATTCCATGCTCTGTGCTGCTAGGTACCCACCATAAGCAGCGGGTATCGATATCAGATGCAATGTAATTATGTGGGGACGAAAATGTCACTTCTTTAATATTTCACAAGGGTAAGTTTAGGGTTATTCTGAAGGGGCTTTTAATTTTGAATCGCGATTGGAAATTGTTTTTGTGACCTTTTCGGTAATGTTGCTCGAAAATAATATTTTGATGTGAGTTTCAATTGTTTGTGAGGAAAATTAAAACATGTTTCGTTTCAAAAGTGGAATACAATGATGGATGATGGATGTCAAAGATTAGGAGGTATTTTTAATTTTATGTTTGCTTAAGGTAAAAGTGACTGAAAGCCGACCCCAACATAGTTGGGAAAAGGCTAAGCAGACGATGCAGATTTTCCAGAATTTCATTGTTTTTTGCATTTTTAACAAAAATTTACATCTATTTTCTTTCTATAGAAGCGAATTGGCCGAGGCAGGTTTTAATTAAAATAATTTATTATATAATTATTTATTTAGGCAGTCGCTCCATGTAAAATACTGGTATTCAGCTGCATCCGGTTAGACTGGAAGCCGACCCCAACATAGTTGCGAAAAGAGTAGGTAGGCAGATGATGATATTTATTTAGCCGCAATTAGTAGTTTAGTTTGCCTTCTGTACAGGATGTGGCCGACAATGTTCAGTTACTTTTCGGGCCTTACAGCATTAACAGTAATAATTATGTAGGTAAACAACTTTTAACAACATCGCAAACAAATTAATCCACTCTATCTTGAAAATTAACGTCAATTTACGAAGCGGTCAGGTAGTTGCGGAGACTTCTGACCGAAACTAATCTGTCTCCCTAATTGTGTTACCGACAACTTTGATCCCTTCCCTGCGGATATGATCCGACAAGAAATTGTATTAGTTATAGTTGGCTTCGCTAATAAAGGGAGAATTTTGTTGGTCGGCAGCGGTACGGTAGGTACTTGTGTTGAGTATTTGTGGATGATTGATCTGAATTCTAAGTAAGTGTTATGATTATGGTTACTGAGAGTTTGTGCTGATGTACAGACGTGGCGCACATCAAGCTACTATAATCTGTCAAATTTCTTAAAGGCGACTACATGACCTAAAACGCGGTCACTATCGGACTGCATTGAAAAGAAAGAGAAGCGCTATGACACAACGCTGGTAATTTATTGCAAAATATGAAACAATCATCTATTTACAAACTACTTAATAATAAATAATCCATCACTGAATGCAGTTTGGCATTAGCAATTTAATGGTATATTTCTAATTATAATTAAAATTGTTAATAAAGGGATACACTGCTTTTAAAGAAATGTCAGAGGTGTTTTTGAAGCATTAATGTACGTTTAATTGTGATTTGAGTTCCAGCACTGTTTTAATATACTTAAGACTTGAAAATATGACTATTTTTTTGGTCAAAATTATTTACGGTTCAAGAGATACACTGCTTTAAAAACCAATTTTTTGACAATTTTCAAGTAACCTCCGCCTTAACAGATTTTTTACTTTAACGCTAAAGCATAAGGTTCAAGGTTGATTGGGAACATTTTACAGTTTCGGGTAGTTTGGTGTGCTGGCGTCTGTACATTTAAGGAAATTAATTGTTAAGTAAATTGACACCCGACGTCAATTTGCTGTGTAGTCATTTCATACATCTGTCAAATGAATCATCATTTTGACAGATGTATGAGTTGTGATTCGAATATACGGACTATTATTAATGTTAGTAGTCAATTTGCCAGAAAAGTAAACTAAAGAAATTTTTTTCGGTCTGCACAAATAAAACGCACATTACTTTTAAATATTTCTTAAGGCTGATTTTTCCATCGCCAGATAACTTTTATACGAGGAATAAAATTGACGTTTTACAGTTTTTATATGAAAAAACTGTCAAAATTTCAAAATTATTCCTCTAAGAAAGTTATCAGATGATTGAAAAGCAGCCCTTAGTCTGTAGTCCATTTGCATAGTGTATACATATCCTAGTTATACAGGGAAACCTATTATTAGCCATACAATACTGTAATGCACATATTCTGTTACATTATACTATTTATATAGCATGTGGTTGAATAAATAAGGAACATAAAATAAATAAATTACTTATTGAAGCCAAAAGCCCAGTATTTAAAGAAAATAAATACCTATAAAAATAATATTAATGTGAAATAAACAGTCTTCTGCAGTAAATACAGTACGTTCACAGTTATTTTACCTCTGTCAGCCGCAACCAACAGCAAGCCGTATTGTAACGACACTAAATATCACAATGATTTTGACAGACCTCTCACTGGAAGCAACCCAATAGCAACCTTATTAAAATGAGTATAAAGAACACTGTGACGTTATCAGTGATGCAAAATCCGAAATAAAATAACTGTAGTACCTACCCTAACGAATAACTAGATAACTACCACGGAGTGCAAAGTTCGACGGCTGCGGCTCACCTTGCTGCGTTGCCGTCACCACTTGACGCTGGCAGAATAGTCGACATCGGCTCAGTTGCAATAGAAGAAAAAAAATTAAAAAAAAACTGTAGTACCTACTAAATGCAAAATACAACCACACTATAGAAAAAACTTGCTTACAAAAACAAAACACAGTAGATATTGCTAAGCCAGACACAACTGCCCAAAAACTCGCGACAATTTTTAAACCAAAAAATTATGCATGAAGCCTTGTTATTCAATGAGGTGTACAAATCCCCCTACATCTTGAATATTTAAAGGCTCGATGTCTCGGCATTCTGAAAATTCATTACAGTGTCGCATAAAAACGCCACCCTCTTTTGTTTAAACGCAAAATCACAATAAACTTGTTCTTGTAATGGTCTATGCATTTTGAGGAGAGTGTTTACTGTAAACCGTTTTATTTATTGTTTTAATCTAAGCTGTGCGCCTTGTGCGTAAAATTATGCAAGAAGAAATTGGGTGTGCTGTTTAAAAAAAATTTGATGTGCCGTACCTATTTTGTCTTTTGTCTATATAGGGTGACGGAGCCATCGACGACGACCCATAGCGTGCAAAATTGTTAAACAAAAATTCTGTTTCATAGAACACTGCAATACCTACCCGGTCAAAATGTATGGAACAGCAATTTTTTTTTCATAACTGAAGAAAAATTTCAACGTAGCGGGATTCAGAATCATGTACTGAAGCCATGGTAATAGGGTGCGCGTCGATGTCCCTGCTACCCTGTATCCATCCTGTATACAAAACCTCTCCACATTACGCTATGGGCCTTCAAAGCCTGAAATAAAAACGTTTTTGTTTTTATTTATTTAAAACAACATCCTGTACTTATATCATGCAATTCTTGCAAGTCTTCATAGACGTCGAATCTAAAAATAAATTTTGTAATTTTCAAAAAGATTTTACAATTGACAACAAGTGTTCAGAAGCAACAACTTCAAAATATTTTCAGTACAATGCTGTTTTTGTTTACGCTTCAAAAAACACTCTACCTAAATTAATTTAAAGTGACGATATATACTTATACAGCAATGCAAAACGTATTAATCTAATCTCCTCGGATTGTCCCAGGACTAACTTCGACCGGACTGTCTGGCCGGTCCCCAAAGACTGGACCGCACTGATATTAGAATGTCTCCAATCATTACTATTGCTAAGGTAGATATATTATGTTTATGTATGTATAGTTTGTTTTGTTTAGCATAGGACTGTGAAAAGTGTTAATTATGTTTGTGAATGGATTTTTTTATGACTTTCGAAGAAGTTGATGATATTATATAGCTATTAAAATATAAATGTATATGTCACGACGTGTATGTGTTATGACTTATAAAAAAAGATGGACTCCGCGCCACGCATATTGAAAGTGAAGCACCGCCGTACCGATCCATGTGTGCGTGATTGACGATTGACGCTGTCGTGTCACGTAATGGCGGCCGGTCGGCATACTAAGATGTAAATGTGAGCGTGAGGCGTGTTTGTACAAACGGCATACTTACTGTGCTTCACTTTCAATATGCGTGGCGCGGAGTCCATCTTTTTTTATAAGTCTATGGTATATGTAATATAAGTTTATAACCTACTTATGTATTTGAGTACCCATTGTATTTATAATTCATTAGGATATATTTTTATTAGTTTTTTTATCATTGTTTCTCTCAGCCAAAGAACCTGCCATCTAATCTCTTCACCACCCTTGGTTGACTGGTGCTTAATGCCTAAAGCAGGTTCACCTTTGTACCTTTATTGTGTGCGAAAAGTTTAAGTAAAAATAAAAATATTGTAAAGCTTAGAACTGGACGTAAGTAAAACGTAATCTATCCTCTAATATCAGGAGAGCTGTGCTTCTAAATACAACATACCTAATTATGAAAAAAAACGATTAATACTTAGATACATGCGAAATATTGGGACACTTCTGCCGACCCGGCATGATGTTATGCTGTGTTTACTTTACTTACCATAATCAGCTTTATGTCACCAACTACATAACAGATAACAGTCAGTATTCAACAACAAACTGAACTAATCGAAAAACTACTATCGAAGCTAACGACTTCTTGTCGTGATCTTTAAACGAAGTGAATAAAACCATGTTAATGTTCAACGAAACGCAATTTTACCAATACGATGACATTACCCTAGTTAAGGGACCTTTTTAACGAGCCGTAAAGCATTTTAATTTGCCACATTTACTGGCAAATCAAGCGGGACTTGCCAATTTTGTGGCATTATAGTACAAATTTTGGACACAACCTTCATATAGTTATGTTGAAAGCCCATGGGATCATTACCGTTATTCGATGGTAATGATACAAAGCTTTCCTCATTGTATGCCTCATTAAATATTATTGAATCAAATTGGTGATCCAAATTCAGACACATTCAAATAGTTTTAATGTATCCGATATTGTGTAATCAAACGAAAAAGGGTTGGGTTATTTTCTGACTTGGTAGTGGCTATCACTAAACTTTTAATTTCTTGCTTTGTTCAACTTTTTCTCAGACTTTCACATCTTAAGAAGAAAATAGGTAGGAAGGTACTTATTATTTAAATTTCCTTGGATAATTCCTCCAGACGATACTGGTTTTAAAGATACTGGTTTTAAAACTGAATAACCCGTCTGCTTTCAAAGTAAGAGTGAACAGGCATCTTCTGGGCACGCTCGTTCCATCATGACCTCATCCATCGCTTTCCATCAGGTGTGATCGACGTCAAGAGCAGGTCCATTCAGCGGTAAAAAAAATATATTACTTAATTATAAATTTTGTTTAAGTTGATAGACCGGTTATTGCACCTGATAACTTTAAGCTTGCTTATTAAATCCTTGGTAAATTAAAAACAAAAAAAGCAGACCAAATCGGTTTCAAAACAAACCGTCTATTAATGCCCAATCGGCGTAAAAACATCATCATTAACACAATAAATAAAGAATAATAAACGAATTACTCGTAAATAGGCAATTTTATCCCCATAATGAGACAATGAGACAATAAATAAGATCGATAAAGTTCAGCTTCGTTATTATTTACCGCGCAATTCGCGACAAATGGAACGCGTATTGTCGCGATTGGCGGGAATTTGTTGCCGATATTTATGGCTATTATTGTCATGGAAGTAGGAAAGATTTGCAAGAGGTTGGTGGATTTTTTTTGCACTCAGTTGACCAGATTTGTTTGTCGAGAGTCAAGAGTCGACACTCGACTAAAGAAAAATCCGGGTCTATAAATACGTCTGTAAATTTGTTAACGTTAACTTTTTGCCTGACGGTAACTACTTACCTACTAGTGTAAAAACAAAGTAAGTTTCCTGATGGGAACCTAATTAATTTACACACAAATTCATGTCGTTCTTCAATTTGATAAGATGTTTTTAAATAAATGTTTTTTTTTAGGTAAATAGCACTTAGATTATAAACATCAATCTGCCTAGCCTTTTCCCTACAATGTTGGGGTTGGCTTCCAGTCAAACCGGATCCAGCTGAATACCAGTATCTTACATGGAGCGGCTGCCTATCTGAACTCCGCAACCCAGTTTCTGGGCAACACGATACCCCTTGGTGAGACTGGTTGTCAGACGGCGGCCGGAACCAATGACTTAAAGCGCTTTCTGAGTCACGCCTGCATGACTCAGAAAGCACGTTAAGCCGTTGGTGACCATATTTATAAAACAAGACCCCTCGGTCTTGTTATATAAATGTGGTCCCCCATCCTCGGACTAACCGCGGCAAGCGTAGCTCAACCTGATCGGTTGACCCGTGCGGCTGTTATTACTTAGCCATAAACCCCCCATAGATTATAAACATAAAAGTCTTATAGGAATGACGGAATTGTTGTCCTTTGGAAACTAGAATAGTTATTATTAAGAAAGCTGAAACGTTCCTGTGATTAAATTCAAAGCATAATTATTTTCATGTTTTTACCATAATATTGAAATAATTATTTTTTGTTGCACAGTTTCGTAAGTGCCTCATCCGAAATTCATTTAATATTTCGTTAGCATTTGTCCGTACCTACATACTCGTAAACAGACAATATTGCATACAATTTATGCATGGGTAATTAAACGTATCATGTTAATTGCGACCCTACAATATTGATGTTTTTACTATACCTAGGTATATACTTGTAGATATTCAACCGTGTAAATTTTAAACAGAAAACTGCGCATTTAAAAAAAGTAAGGGACTTGACATATTTGTATGAGACTTATATAATATATAGACGCCTACAGACAGGATTAGTACACACTAGCAGCTCCCTTTCGTTTCGATCCCGTGGGAATATCGGTATAAAAATAATCCTATGTGTTAATCCTGGTTATAAACTATCTGTATACCAAATTTTATCCAAATCCGTTTAGTAGTTTTTGCGTGATTGAGTAACAAACATCCAAACATCTTCACAAACTTTCACATGTATTAGTAGGATAGTAGGATTAGCTCAAGACTGAGAGGAGTGGTAAGAAGAAAGGAAGGCCTTTGCCCTGCAGTGGGACAACTTAGGCTAAAAATAAATAAATAAATAATAGATACATAGGTAAATGATGATAATATTATACTAGATTATCCAAATAGCTACTTAGTAATCGTTTTCATTAACATGATAGTACCTACTATATCCACCGACCTGCACTGGGCCCGCGTGGTGGATTACAGCCCACTCCCCATCACAGAGAGGAGGCCGGTGTCCCAGCAGTGGGAACATTATTGGCTGAGTATCCTTGTGTACCTACTGAACACATAAATTAGTTATGTGGTTTATATACTTCGGAATGAACCTATAATTTTTACCTATGCGTTATCTTCAGTTGCATAGATATTTCAAATTTGTACGTGTTTAACTCATTTCCTCCGGAATAGACATAAGATTTTCAAACTAATATTAAACCGTTGCTAAACTGGAAAAAAAAAACTAAAAATAAAACTTATAGATATTTTACCTATAAAAACTTGAAAAGAAGGGCAATGTATCTAAAAAAGTTGAGACAAGGGTTGTAAATCGGTGGCTCAAACGTTTTTCGGTTAAACAAATGCGGGTATAAATTAGCTGAATACTGACGAGGGTAGCTCTGACACGTGGACATACGAACCTTGTAAGTACTTTATAAACATTGTAGGTAAAGGTACATTTGTATGCAAACAGATACACATATCAGCCTTTCCTCTCGTTTTTTTTCTACGATTTTATAGTCTACGCCAACTTAACGAAGATTTGTATAACGTCTGCGTCATGCTAGTTACTAAGGACGAGTTCTTAATTTTTCAAGTTTAGCACTTTTTGCACAAAAATATTCAAATGACAGCTGAAATGCGGGATGTGTAGTATTTTCAGGTTCTCAAGGCAAAGTTGTTGGACCAACATTGTGATTAAGAACCAGATATTACTTAAGAAAACTCTTTACGTTACCGATATCAGTGCTGTAATAAAAAATATGGCTAAGAAAGAACACGAATGTCATAATTCGTATATTGTAATCAACCATTCAAGATAACGACAGCTACGACGGCGTAGCAGCCGCGTAGCAAGTTGCTACGCGGCTGCTACGAGCTTCTCAAATGAGGCTACCCACACCCAGAATAAAAGGTAGTAATTTGTTACTGTAATAATATTATTATTTTCGAAGAAAACGATGTGGTTACAGTGCGGCCGACCAGATAATGCGTGCTTGACACCTGTCAGTTTCATGCAAACGAATACGTGTTCTGCGAATTTGATCTCTATTAGCTGCTAGAATTGTCGCACTGACATGTATCAGGAACGCAATCCCTGGACAGCCGAACTGTTGTAAAGTTATAAAGGAGACTTAATATTCAACATTATTAATCACATCATTTTCTTTATTATTCTAGGGAAATAGTACAACACGTGTAGCATAATCACCGAGGAAACGAAAGAAACAAAATGACAGATAGTACTGTAAAAAGATTTCTTCGATACAATGTCAAAATTGATACAGGAAATGTCATTTTAAATAGAAAGAGATGACGTGTTTATTCTTCATAGAGTAGAGATAGAAATTATCTCCTCATTCGACATTTCCATTTACAAATTGTATATGTAACATACATATCTATTGTTATACATATATAAGGCCAAACGTTTGATTTCCAAAGCTGTGTATAATCTAATTACTGCGAACAAGCGTCCTGCCAGACACAATGGCATGACAAGGCATAACATGGAGTTACCCGTGCCTAACTATTATAACTGTATGTTAATATTGTTTGTTTTAGATTATTAAATTTTCTGTTTTGGTTGTTGAAATAAATTAAGTATTTAGACAATCATCCGATTAAATGTGATGTAAATAAACCGATACAGTAAATAAAAAAGAAGCCGCAATGGGCCCGCGTGGTAGATTATAGTCAACTTCTTCTCGAAGTGAGGAGGCCTGTGTCCCAGCTGAGGGAACATTATAGGCTGATTGTGCTAAGTAGGAACTACTTAGCTCTCACAGACTGTTTTATGTTTCCCTTTAAAAATAGACAACTTTTTTATTGTGGATTGAGCCTGTTCTTGAACTCGATCACGCCTGATGGAAAGCGATGGATGAGGTCTATGATGGAACGGGCGTGCCCAGAAGATGCCTGAGAACTTTCATTGGCAGAAGTTGATCCAGTTCTGAAAAATAGCAATCAACACGTTTTTTGAGTCAACTGCAGATTACTTTTGTATATATATAGGTAGAACCAAATCCACTAAATTGTCCATACAAATTGCAACGAAATTGCTCTGCCTTATCCCTTACAGTCGACCGCAGTGTAAATACATAACTAGTGAGTACAATCGGCGACATTGACGTTCTGCCACCGGACAAACGTTGCCCCAAACATTTATTACTGAACAGAGACTGCAGCGGAGTCGAATTATGTAATGTAAAAAGATGAAATTGAATAGTAACATACCGCAATAACGATAAATTACTTAGAAAACAAGAAATTATTGAGTTTTGTGTTTGATGGTAAGTATGACAAATTACATGCTACTTACTTTCCGGTTCGGTAGCAGACCTCTAGCAGCAGTATGCTTGCATATGCTACTAGCAATATGGGTTCTACTATCACATGTATTACGGTAATTGTAATTTTACTAACTGTTCAGAAACATAAAATATAATTTTCAACAACCACATCTTTGCGTTAAGATTTTCTTTTAATCGCTGCACTATTATCGACGGCTCTACGCCCATTCCTGTTTATGTGACGTCTGCATACATCACGGCACACGCGCCATTATTCTAATTGGTCACAAATTATGCCTGATCGGGTTAGCTTAGTTTAGCTGGGGACCGCACGTAATTCAGTTTAACTATTGTGCGATTTACTGCTCTTTATTGATTATTGTATTGTTGCTACAAGTACGTTGATTATTAAGTAACTAACTGATTTATTTTTTGTCCTCCGTTACGGTTTGTTTTAAATTACAACACATTTTAGTGAGTGAGTTTTTAAGGGAATCCTAAAAGGGTGACGTGTGCCCAACAATCGTAGATGTCTGAAATTTTAATAAGTTTAAAGTTAACTTTTTATTGCAAAAGAATTTCCTCTTACTGTTAGGAGCTAGGGTCCAGATGAAGTGGCTGATCTTATGGCCGGAAAAAAGATTCGCCAATGTGTGACGCCGTCGTCGAATGACCAAAATTTATTAAAAGCAACTATAAGCCGACCGCTTAACAGAAATATTGCCTGATATAGCAGCTCGGTGCGGGAAGGGTGTGGTGCCGTGATATGTGAGCGCAGTGATGCGCTAACTTGTGACAACTATTACCCCTCCCGGGCCGCGCAGCTACGTCAGGCAACATCTCAGTTAAGCGGTCGGCCTATAGTTGGCTTGGTCGCTTTGTCCGTGTCTTCGTTAGAGTGCATGTCGTGATACATATTAGATTCCATGGGTATTTCTTATTCTTTTCCTTTTCTAAAATAAAATTCGTCTTTAAAGTTACTCCTTATAACATCAGCCTGCTATCCTCCAGTGAAAACCCGTAAAAATCAGCAGTTAGCTGGAAAAGACAAACAAACACCAAAAAATAATGTGTTTTTTGTTATAAATACATTATATACTTTAATAATATATTATATACTTTCATATGCATTTAGTAAAAAGCTATTTTTTTAGTACAGACAATTCAGTTTCACTTATTTTGTGTTTGTAATTATGTATAGTTAAAGATAATTATTGACTTTTCCGCATACATCTCAATATATTTAAATTAATTAAATAGAAAAAAACAACAACATATATTAGGCGACTAACAAAAAGGATACAGAATACTTTAAAATAACACGAAAATCCCATAAACATACGACATTTGTTTTAACACCCTTTTGGGTAAGCGACGTCGGATTGTCAGTTCCCCCTTTTGACGACGAAATCTACTGCATAATAAGCATTTGTCTAAAAATATGATTTGTGAGTAACAAGAGTTTATATTAAGTTGTATACAAATGCAAATAAATGTGATTTGGTAATGTCACTTCAAATACAATTTAAAATCTTGTTATAATATCTGTTTTTTCTCTTTTCAGCTCATCGCTTGTTTTTACTTCAAGATATGTCCATCTTCTGTGGTTAGTAGATAGTGTTTGGTCAAACCCGCCAAACTAATAAAGACCATTGGAGCTCATGAAAGCCGAAATCAGCATTGGCGACCACCAAAAAAGACAATAAAAACTTTTTATAGCAATGACAACAAAGACAATTTAGGTAAATCATAAATGATTTTATTTCTATAACTAGGTTTGTACAATCACGTCAATCGTATTTTAAAAACTAGATGAGGTCGGCATTTCTCATTTTACTACTCTGAGAAGAAAGGCCAAAACAAACTAAGAGGTCACAGTCTCTTTTAAAGTCCAGACATAATCTTGTTCAGATAATGTGAATGCGATGTACATTGATGGTTGAAATGTTTTTTTGTGGAAATAACCACACAGATTGAGTGGACCTGTCCAGTCAGTGCACGCATTTGTCAGTGCAGTTCTTTAAAAATATTTCAACTTCGTTTGCAATTCGTGATTGAAAAAAATGATAATAATAAGAAATAAAAATAATATTTTTTTTTATTGGTAAATATAAGACAGTTTATACAATCCTTGGCCAGAAACTGAACTAAAATAGCGTCTCTGCCCTCTGATCAACTCATCATGAATAATGCCGCCTTATAGAAACTACGGCCCAACACGGTAATATAATTAAAAGCCAACGAAATTAATGTGTGGTATTAATTTATATAAAGTAAAGTATACTTGTGTGTGATTACAACAGTATTAACTTAACCCTTCCCTTGTTAATGTGATGTCAACGTTATTTATTGATGTTTAGTTTCAGCGGTAACGTTAGCAGAAAAATTGTAATGGAAATATTTGTGGGCGGGTCAAAATAATAGAACTTTATAAAAATAATAAGTAGTTGGGGAATGGCATTTAACAAACTAGAATACTAAAAACAATTAGTTTGGCATTAATTCGTCATCATAGATGCCTAGCCTTTTTCCTATCTTTGGTCGGCTTACAGTCTAACCTGATGCAACTGAATACCAGTGTTAGTAGAGTGGGTTGGTCGAATGTAACTGAAAAATTAAGGATTACCAGTTAATCATTCCTCAGACTATTTCCTTAATTTTCTTGAAAACTTGACTCTGAGTACAATTTTAACTATTTGTTTTAAATTCTAAAATGATTTTGCTGTCTATACCGTAAGTAGTCATTAATATTAGTTAAGGGTGTGTGGGCTTCTTATCTCATCTAGTTTGGATATTTCTATGACTTTTAGTCACGATCCTTTTCTATTACACTTTAGTTATCAAATACCTGGATGTGCCATTTCAGTTAATCAAGATGATCAAACTAAAATTCAAGGTTCAATTTCAGTTTAACAAATAAATTGTAATCAAGCAAGGAGCAGTGGTGGGCCAGCGGTAACGGCTTACGACTTGTAGGTCGTGGGTTCGAACCCAGACAGGCGCTTTACTTTGTGTAAATAATTTCAACACCAATGCTCTCAAAACAGTGAAGGAAACCAGCATGTCTTAGCACCAAAAATTCGAAAACATGTGACCCACATTGTGTCACTCCCTCTCGAGGAGAGGAGGCCTGTGTCCCAGCAGTAGGGAAATTACAGGCTGATTATGCTAAGCATGTTTTTTATCCAAAATAGCCGTTATTCAGAACTTGAATGCGAAAGTAAGCAAAAATAGCTTCATAGAGACTTACCGGACCAAAATTCAACTCAACCAAATCCCACAACAACAAAAAGCACATGAAAACATTCTAAAACCGCAGCCCGGCCATGTTTTATTCAAATTTACTTACATTTATACTAACGGGAGCGACCTTTGGTACGGAATTGTATTCCCTTGCCAGACCATACATCTTCTTCACGCGGAAGCGTAGGTAGTACGTACTTATTTATTTCCGTAACGTACAGCAAGGGAGCATGGTGTTTTTGTTAGTTGCGACCCGCAGAAATGGAAACTGTGAGTAGAATGGTGGAGTAAAAATAAACAAAAGGAAGTTAGGTACCAGTTTTAGTTTCAGTTAGGTACCAGGTAAAAGTTTTAAAATTTCATGGAAATGTAGATACCCACTTACCGCTTATACTTCGTAAAACACCGAACTTCCAATGCAAATTCACAAAAAAATCAGACATAAGTAGAGTTGTATTTGTGGCGTTAGTGAATTAATACACTTGAAATTACAACCCAAAAGATTATTAAAGAAATTGCTAATTCATTGCTGCCTATTTATGTTTGAAAAAATCCGTCTGCTCAACAATGTCAACAGCGCAATGGATGTTGTTGAACTGTCAAAATGCAAGGCATTGTCATAGCGGTGTGAGAGCACAGGTGTGTTACGCATTTACCCCCCTGGCTACTTTCAGGAGGCTACTTTTACTTTAATTCACTATGACCACTCAATGATTCCTTACTTCGAAACCACATCAATTCCTTAGCTAATTACGCCAATGTTGCGTTCATTTCGCGCGATTTCGTTCTTTGTGTCATAGAGGATACGTTACTTGCTTGGACCGATATTTATACTGACAACGACTCGCCAAAAAATCAAGTTAGAAAACCTTCATACAACACACCTTACTCACCTAATTTTTCCACAAATATTTCCTAAATTCATCAACCATAACACGAACGATAAATAATACTGGTTGTCTTATAAATTATTATCGTGTTAGCTCACTGCTCATTTGCTGACGAAGTTCAAACCCCCAGGGGATCCAGCCAATCACGGCGCGCGAGAACTTGTTATGGGAAAAGTATGATCCAGAAAGTTCCGTAATGTAATGAAGTGTGGCGTAGATTGTTTTATATTTGGAGATATGTGGGTAGCTGAGAATAGAGTGTAGGACAGACCTATAAACTATTGTGAGAACCCAGGTGTTAATAAAATAGAGCTTGGTCTTTAACTTTCTAACAATGCGCTTAAAATAGCTAGCCACAGACATTAACCCATTTGCGATATCATAACAGCATAAAAGTCAAACAAATTGAAATAATTTCAGTTGAATTTTACAGACCAAGTTACTGAATAGCAACAGAAAGTGAAAAAAAAATTCATGTTCCTTCAGAAATGTTGGTCCTTCGATCCTCGAAACTTATACAACTGTACAATACAAATATGCAAAAAAAAACACGATTACCTCTTCTCAACAAATAGCTGTATATTATTATTAAATTAGGCAAAAGGATGTTCTAAAACAAAAGCAGCCAACAAATGAACCGAGGTACAGCGATGCATCATCGAGTTATTACAGACGAGGCTCCGACGCGCTGATGGTGACAATTTTTCAACGCGAAGTGGGAACAGAACAATCCCTGATTAATCCTACGGTGAGATTATTGAAGCCATTGTGTGCGATGGGGATTGAGATGTCTTGACACTTGCCAGATTCTTATGATGCAGGATTTTTATTTTCAACTATAGTATTATCTATTGAGTTTAGATTTTTCTTTTGGCTGGTACCTTATGGTATAAATCCCAACTTTTGTACTAACGTTGTCCATAAAACAAAACTCATAAATATGTAAATAGAATGGTGTGAATGTTGTTATAAGGTTTTTTTTCTTCTTAAAAGGATAAAACTCTTTTACCGAGTAGCCCTTCATGATTTTTGAGGAAACGAGAGAAATTAACGAATTCAATACAAGAATATTTACTAGTTTTTATCGAATTCGTGATTCTGTGACTTCAAGAAATTCACAAATAAGAAGTAATTTCACAAACATGCTTTGTATGGCAATATACGTAGAGCCTTATCCCTGCTGCATGATGAAAATAAAAAAATAAAAACTTTTACAGATCAAGACTACTTCATCCAAATATAATATCGCGCCAATACTTACCATAGAACTGGTGCATTAATATTTTGGTTGAGTTTTTCGCCGCCGTCAATTCCCGGAGCGACTAGATGGGGGGAAGTTATTACCGGGAGATATCGCTCCGTCTCAATAAATTATAGGAGATGAGAGGGAACATTAACTAATTACCGACACCGATACCTGAGTGGTATTTGAGAAAGCACAGGTAATTGTCGGTGAAGATATTGTTGATGAAGGTTTAATAGGTTTCTAGTTTTTCAATGAAACTCGAAAAATTTTTGTCGTGAAACTTGCATTAAGTTTTCGCTTTTCACTAGTTTTTTTTATTTTTGGTTTACTAATTTTGTTTTCTTCTTATCGAGTCACGGATTCATTATGTTGCCTTATATTATGTTGATTTATTTCATTATCTCATATTTAAGTGAACTTTTTGTGTTCTTTATGAGAAAAAAAAAAACTTTTTTAAACCGGATTAACGAGCAAGGATTGGGAAATATAATTTGCAGTATGATATAACTTTGAACTGCTACTCAAAAATACTTGCGCAGCGTGTACCTAGATGACGACAGAACATTTGAAGTTAGTTTGTTAAATAATGTGAAAAGCTAACAACCTTTAAATAATAATAATAATATGTACAAGTATTTTAAAAGGAGGGAAAATAAAATAATAATAATAAGTATTAAATAATAATAATTTTGTTAAAGAGATTGATTTAGAGGACCAAGTTACACTATTGACGCCATTAAGGATTGTAATAATAAAGATTCAATTTTTAAATGTTTTGTTTTAAATATACAAATTTACAAAATATTTAAAAATTTAACCAATGTGTAATCAAATGAAATGATATTCACAAAAATTACTTTACATGTAATGGAAAAATATTATTTAAGACCATGCTACCGATTTGGGGTAACCAGTAATGCTAGTTGTGTTGGGAACAATAATAAAAAATAAATAAATATTCAAAACAAGAATAAAATCAATCAGACCGATTCGTAGGATGTAAAAGCTTTTCAAAATTGTTGCCTACAGCACATCCTTTAAATTTAAAACTTTTTATTACAAAAACAATTCTAAACCCACAATATAAATCAACATTCAAACCCTACCATACTCAATTACAACAAGCAATCACATCCGATGTCCAACTTAAACACAAAGAACGAACTCGTTCTCATTGTTGCGCCAAATGCAAATCCAGACGCTACACCCTTTGCCCCACGTATATTTAATTCAACAGTACCAAATGCAGGTAACAATCGCGAAACACCGGTAACTGTTGTAAGTGTAAACGAAGAGCGAAGCACGAAAAATTTCCGGGCAGGAAACAAGAAAAAAAGGCAACAAAGTGAAATTCAGCCTTCCTTATTTCCCCTGACGATGGCCCGCCGACGCTCCCAGTTTTTCCAGGAAATGGAAAATATTGCGATAAGGCGCATTATAGATTAAACGCGTCCCGAGTCCTTAATGTGTTTGTAGTGATCAAGTGTTGCAGATAGGTGTGTGAGCGCCTTTAAAAAGTTGTAATGACGTTTTGTGTGTAAGTAATGGTGGCGATAAGGATATTCATATGCAAACTGCTCTTTATTGTGTTTCGATGTTAAATATAGGATTATGTAAAACAGAAGCAATTTACGGATTTTTTGAGCAGATGTATGTTGTTGTTGTTTTTTTTAAGTAACACCCAAACAAGCATAGGCTGTTTTAATACCATTTATTGTTATGACATATTAGACTAACAAACTCTTAATATAGCAGAGATAACAATAGGTATAGGAAAAGTGGATCTGCAACAGGTCTAGAAAAAGTTATAACGCATGCACTGCAGTATTTTTTTCGATAACGCAAACAATTGCACAGGTACTCGATTAGCAAAGCTTTCCTTTGACCCCCGATTCATCCCAAAAAATTACAACTACCAACTAAGTAAGTAGGTAACTACAAAAGATACTCTTAAGAGTAAACCAGTCGCGCGCTCGAACTCACTGGTGGTCATGGCTAAAAAGCACGCTGTCTCACCTAGCTTCGTGTCTGACAAAGCTAGTATCAGTGATGAGCAGTTAGACGCTAGTCTACATACGCAACGTCTAGTTCTCACGCACAGAAACACCGTTCTGAACTGATAGGCGCGTAAAAAAATTCGAAAAGTGCTTTGGAAAATCGTTTTTTATGAAAAAACCACTGCATAAATCAATTATAAATAAATTTTATTGAACTCTTCGATAACTGAGCTTTGTCGGTACGGTTTTGGTTTTGAAGATTTTACAGGTCTTTTATTACTTATTTGCACCCAAAGTTACGTTAAAAATAGCAAGAAAAACGAATCTTTGTTGGCTCATAACTTTTTAATGGCTTTTTATTTTAATATTCTGTTTCCGTACAGACACAATTAATAATAAGTCAAAACGACATCTTGTTTAACTTAAGATGCATAATGTCAAACAGTGGAGTAATACTCTCCCGAAATTTGTATGGAAAAAATATTGACTAGTGGCGCCTTAATTACCCTTACCACAAGCACTCCAGCTAATCCGTACCAATTTTTCCCATGTAATACCCAAACGAGTGGTGCGTGGCTGTAATCGGTATTAGATCAAAATTTAAAGCCCCGCGCACATGTTACTGGCTCGGATTACGCTAGTTGTAGTGCACCCTTATGTTGTGTGCGATGTTATGGAAGGTCTACTGTTAGGAATGGATCTTTGTATTTTATTTTAATATTTTGGTTAGTAGTTTTGTTAATATATCCATAATTAATTTCCAGTTATAACTTATACTGGATTATTAGAGCATTCATTTGTGAGTATGGCTGGAATTAGACTTGGAATCCACGATTGGTAAATTTATATTATAGGTTGTTTCTCTGTGTATTTTGCTATGTGTGTAGTAAAAAATAAAATAAATAAATACATTCAATCTGGTGTTTGAATGGCAAAACTATTACAATTATTTCCAAAAGAATCAATGCCAAAAACTTGCTCCTTTTTGAAACAAATAACAGTTTACAAAACAAAACCCCGCTCTGATAACACACACCACCCAAATGAACAGTCGACGGCCAAGTGTAACACAAGTAGGAGCGCATATGGTAACGCTAATTCCACACACTGCCCTTAGGGGTTGAAATAAAATAAAAACCAAATTAGGGGAAGATGACGCAACGGCACACCCCTTCGATTTTTGATAAATTCCATTATACGCTTATATCTCGATGCATTACCTACTCAGTCTGTTCATGTATGTGGCTATTTAGATATTCATGATGTAAGGCATGATTGTAGTAGCTAAAAATAATGACAATGTAGGATACTAATATACAAAATGTTAACTCGGCATCAATTTTAGCTGTCGATATAATAATATATGATGTAGGAAAGCAATATTGGCAATGCATTATATTGTTGTTGACAAACATAATAGTGGAGCTAACGATGATCAAATTATTAGGGATCACGGTGAACTTGAATCGTAGCTCAGTATGTAGGTACTCCTTATAAAATCACCAAATCAAACTTGCGCACGGTTAGTCTTTTTATCATCCAGCAATGCATGTTTCGCGATATCGGTAATTTTAATGGGGTGATTTTAAAAATTTCACCCCACCTGTGCATGTGTAAAAACATTCATCATTAGTCATACCAATTTAATCCATTCAAGCACTCTATTGAGATTATCGTATTACCTACTCAGATGTCAGGATGACCCGTAAAATGCAATTTTAAACTTGCACGCACTACTCCAGGATTATCCTATAAACTAGTTAATAATGGTGTGAGGTTGACCCTAGCAACTTTCCATTAACACGTTGCACTTTCGAACCTCGCTGTGATTAATCTTACTGGATTTTAAAACAGCATCATTACACTATTTGCATTGCCAACAAATAAAGTCAAGCTCTCTACTCAGATTATCCAATTACCCACTTAGATTAGTCAGGATGACCCCACTTTTCAATAAAGAGTTAAAGTATAACACTCTTCTAAGATTATCCTATAACTTAGTTAAGTATGGTGTCAGGTTGACCCTAGCAACTTTCCATTAACATGGTGCACGTTTCGTTGTTGATCTTCGCTGTGATTAGCAACTCTCTACAGAGGTGCACAAGACGGCCGCCTTCAGAGGCAGTTTCAGGTATGCCGCATCCAAATGCTGGAACGACATTCCCCCACCGATAAGGAATCTAAAAACGCTTGGTGCCTTTAGAAGTCGATTGCGGCAGTATCTGATCGACTCTCAGAAAAAACTGGGCTTGACCGTCACAAACACTTCCATAATATAGCAGATGGCAGTGGCTCTGTTCCACACGACATGTTTGTCTACACGTTATCCTGGAGACAAAGATAACTGTGTAAAACGAAACACATTTAACATAGGTATTACAATGGAGAATATATAAGCAAATCACGCTATACTCAATGTCCATAATAATTATTATAAAAAAAAGGTCAGTGGGTAGCCTTAGGGGCGGTTTTAAAAAAAACCATAACACAACAATATATTACTAAACACCAACATGTAAACTCGTACACATACACGATTAGAAACATAAACTAGTCATTCATTACATATTATTACCTATACTGTGATAATCAAGTAATCCAGTAGACACTACACAAGTAAATGTTCTTTCTGTCGGCTTTAAAAGTAAGTCAATTATGATGTGGGTACTTACCACCTTTATAATATACACGCCGCACTATGTTGGTACCATTTTGTTGAAACTAAGATGTGTCTTCTCGACATCCGTGTGTCATTAAAGGGATGCAGCAGAATACCAGCGTCAGGTATTGTACCTGGCATTTGCTGAGCTGGACTCCCATTTGGTGCAACCATGAGACACACACCGCCCAGTAGTGATCGACCGTTATAGATATAACGTGTCTATGGGTCAATTTATCTTTTTTAATCTTTGTATTCCTTTTTTTTTTCTCTCACCTTTCTGATGTTTGTTTAATACTTGTATTGTGTCTTTGTTGCACTGAATAAACTTTTTATCTATCTATCTATCTTATCTAGTTACTGGTTTTTAACACGGGAATGCGAACTAATAAAGTCAAGCATACTACTCAGACTATCCAATTAATTACCCATTTATATTTGTCGGTTGATTTGATTTTTATTACGACGACATTTGAAGAAGCACTCATCCGGGATTATTCCATAACCCAGTTATCACGTTGTACTATCTATTTGTTGTCATTACTAATCCTATTGGATTTTAAAACAGAATCAGTGCATAACATGGCCTGCGAACAAAATTAAATGGGGTTTATATCTTGCGTCTTGCAGAACCCTATCTTTCCATTTTAACCAAATCTTTCAAACAAACAAAATACTCACGAATTATCAAACGATTCCTGCAAATTTAACATTAAAAGTCCAACACCACATCAAAAAAGCTATCGATTACTCCGGCCCACATGTTACCCAATTTGCACAAAACTAGAATCACCCGCTGTGCTGAATAAATTATATCACACGCCCCTGCTATCAAAATCATTATCCTTTACAAAAGATGCTTGATTAAATAAGTTATTATAAGCGACTCCTACGCTATTTTTGTTTATGATTGCAACATTTTGATATTTTATGGTAATTGGTCGCACAAGTGTCGCTTTGTGCTTCGTGTTAGTAAATCAAGTGGGTTTTATGTTTGGGCTATATTGGGACTTGATTGCGTGTGTGTGTCGTAGTCTTGATGAATTTAGATTTCTTTACTTCAGAAAAGAAGTAGGTCTATCAAATAAAAATAAATTCAAGGCGTGTAAAAAAAGTGAATGATGATGAAGTTCTGTGAAATGCCCTTGTCGGAGATGATAAAACAAATCTCAATAATGCAGGTTAGAAAAATGGATGTAATGATGGATGTAAACGGTTGTAAAAAGACACTTCACGAAGCCGAGAGTCGCTTGTACTCCCCGTCATTGTGTGTACTTTTTTTTGTAGTTCAACATACCTGTGAACCTTCTGTTTAAAGAGATATTGAATGTTAAAATTCCAATTTATACTGACGGTTTATTACGAAAACAAATTGTTAATGTTATTACATACTCCCACGTCAGATAGGCAGTCGATCCATGTAAAATAATGATATTCAGCTGCATCCGGTTAGCCGACCCCAACATAGTTGGGAAAAGGCCAGGCAGAAGATAATGATTTCATACTCCCACGTCCCCTGTACTATTGCATACACCCATAATCACAATGTTTTACGTGCATTGTGTACTATCGCAAACTCAAACAAAACAACTATTTGATGTGTCTTTTCAAAAAGGAGGAGGTTATATGTTCGACTTTATGTATGTTTTTTTTTTTGTATGTTCACCGATATCTCCGTGAATTGTGGATGGATTTTGAAAATATTTTTTTTGTTTGAAAGGGTATACTCCCAAGTTGGTCCCATTGTCAGCAAGTTGGAATCTGATGAGAGGATCCCATGGAATTCGAGGGAAAGCCTCAAATTTTATTGGCAAACCTATAGCGATTTGGATATTTTTTAGAGTAACTTGAGCATTTGCTCTCGGAAATCATCATTTGGTAAAGTGGAACTGATGATGAAGACCACAGACGGCCATCGGAACTACTCAATGATAAATATTTCACGGGTTGCGATTCGATTACTTTAATATGGTTGCTAAGAAATTTATGCTCGTCACAATGCTTATGGTGAATGGTTGTTGAGGAGTTCTTCTGGTTCTTACCAGAAGAACTCCTCAACAATTAACGTCCCAGCATCGGGAAAAGCAATATTTTGTAAAAGGTGATGAGCAGTTGACGTTAGGCTATTGTAACTTAGATAAATTACAAACTTTCTCACTGAAAAGTGAAAAATAAAAACTTTTTTACAAAAAAAAACAACCGTTTTCCAAAAAAAACTACAAAGTGATAAATAACTTTAATTTCGGAAGTCGGTGTCAATAAACGAAAATGCAGAAGCAACGACACCGACTTCCGAAATTAAAGTTATTTATCACTTTGTAGTTTTTTTTGGAAAACGGTTGTTTTTTTATTTTTGTAAAAAAGTTTTTTACAGTCTGTATATGTTGCAGTTTCAGTAAATCTCGTAGCAATATCAATAACATATTTAAAGACATTAGAGAGCGGTGTGAGGGAGGCTTATGGCTAAGTAATAACAGCCACACGGGTCGATCGATCAGGTTAAGCTATGCTTGCCGCGGATGGTCTGTGGATGTGTAACCATCTTCAGATACCAAGAACCCTCCGTGCCTCGGAAATCACGTTAAGCTGTTGGTCCCGGCTGTCATTCGTGGATCTTTGACAGTCGTTCTGGGTCGTCAGTAGCGAAAGTATCACAACCAGACTTACAAAGGGGTATCGTATTACCCAGTAGCTGGATTGTGGAGGTCAGATACGCAGTCGCTCCAAGTAAAATACTGGTATTCAGCTGCATCCGGTTTGACTAGAAGCCGACCAACATAGTTGCGAAAAGGCTAGACAGATGATGATGAGAGAGCGGTGTGAAATTAATGAAAAGATATCAGGTAGTTACTGAACAGAAAATCATGTGAAGACATTGGGAAAGAAGCTAGAATCAGTGTTGTATCAGTGTCAGTAGATGAATTGAAAGACAGAATATAACAAACAATAGAAAGAGGGTTTTCTTTTAACATTATAGGGAAACATTTTCCATTTCACCGCTTAGCCTACATCAAATCTGTAATCTACAGATATTCTTGTTTCCCGATTCAATTCATACATCCATCTGTAGATACAACCGGCAATCAGTCGCGGCGTTCCCATTTAATGAATCCCTTAGGAATGATCCGTCCGTGCAACAATCGTGACTTAACTCTTGATCAATTCCCAATACGTCCTGTAACGGACGGACAGTGTGATTTATTGTGTTAGACCTGTGTTATGTACGGAAGATGAAGGTATGAGAGCCTTGCTTGTGTATCCTTAACATGTTCCAAAATAGCAGGTATAAAGGAAGAATTGTGAGATTTTTACTGCTCAATTTCTACCCCAACCATATATTTTTTACCGCTGAATTATAAAATATCGGATTTTTTAAATGATAAATGATTTATTTTGTGTGAGTAGGTTTTTACAAACACTTTTACACGTCAATCAGGTTTTTTTTTAAAGTAGATGAGGTCGGTGTTTCCTATCTGACTATTCTGAGAAGAAAGGCTGAAACAAACTCAGAGGTCACAGTCTCTTTTTAAGTCCAGACAAAAATATCTTGGTCAGAACATGTAGATTGGTGTCTGAAATGGTCTTTTGAGGAAAGAACCACACAGATTGAGCGGACCTGTCCAGTCAGTGCACGCATTTATCAAAAATCGTGCAGCTCAACTCAGAACTTGAGGAGCTCAATGATTCGACGAACAATACCAAAGACAGGACATTTGGGTAGGCCGCATAAACTACTCAAACTGCCAGATCATAATTAAAACGAAACAATGACCCACATAGTCCTCACATTCACAATAATAAATAAAATAATATAATACTTTATACAGTAAAAGATTTGCTAACTATTTCATTGTGTTAATTATGATAAATGCTAATATACCTTTAGTTTCAGATAAGTAGACCTACGTATTGTTCGAGAAGAAAAAATTAAGAACTATATATTTATAGTTCTTTATTTGTTATTTTTACTCGGTCTAAATAAACAGAGTAAAAATAACTAAAACTACTGGAATTCATTTAAATACTATCTAATATCGTTTAATTCAGTTCATTATGCCTTTTTTTTTTTTTTTTTTAAGGATGGGAAATCATCCAATGACCCCTCCCGCTCTGGGTGGAGCGGAAGGGAGTGTCAGACTCTTACTGACTAAAACCCATCCGTGTTCCTTCCTTAGCCCTTTATGTTCCGGGGCAGCGGTAACCCTTTCGGACAATCCCGCTGCCCCGGCAGGCTTCGGCCCTAACGGGCCCCTCCGTGTCTGCTGACAGCTCTTTGAGGCGCGCGTGGAACACATACGCGCCGTCCGGCACGGGAGTTCATTATGCCTTACGTGAGTATGCTTTAGTTTTTCATAAATAACTCAAGCGCGAACTTACAAATTCCCAAAAAAAAGCAACCTGAAAAAAATAACAAAAAACCCCGAAAGCTTTTACCGGCAAAATTTCCTTGTAATTAATAAAAAAGCCTGGTCCATTAACGGGTATATCGATCTACATCTTGTTGTAACAAGTTGATCCTAACAACCCTCTGGTGGATTAGCCAATATCGCAAAAAACAGGGGCTGGATACTAAATGAGCCGTCTACTGTTACTTCTGAATATTTATGAGAGGAATAATAGTGGGATATTCTTGTTTTTGTTGGAGGATTTAATGTGTTAGATTATTATTACAGAGTCTGTTGTCTCTTTTATTTTTATTGAAATTTCAAGTTTGTTTTGGTATCAATATTTCGCCGATAAAGGGTTAAGAATTAAAACACTTGCATGTGATAGGTAGACTTGGAACTTTGGGGATGTCGAAGATGTGATTAGTCTCAATTATTTTTTCTATTATTTGCTATAACAGGCGTGTCATCCAACCATATTGATTGTAAAGCATCAATAGCTGTTATAGCAGTGGTAATGATTGATTAGCCTTCTATTTGTTACTTCCCTTTAGTTTTTATTATCTTTTTCTTCGGCCCTTGTTAGTTACTTTACAACTGGGCATAATATAATATCATAGCCATTCGCTGCCTAAAGATCAGCCAATAAACTTAGATAAAGTTCTCTTGAAGTGAGCTGTCAATAATGTCAATCCCTAGCATCAGGTGGAATGACAGCTTACTTCACTTAAGTAATATTATTTTGATTTTGAAAATTAATTTGAGCTACTTGAACTAAAATTCTAATCTGGTACCACACCTTAACGGCACTAAGTGGTGACATGTCCCACAACCACAATAGGGATTCACACATCAACAAAGTTATAATATATGCAGAGTTACTCCAAAACTTACGTAGAATTAGCATATGGCCACAGAGACGAGTTCTCAGCACAATAAAGCAATTATAACTGTCATATTTCACCCGCGCACTGTATTTACATTTATATTGGGAGCCCGATCTGTGTTCATACGATTCTGTAGGATTGGGTTCGTTATTTTGATCTGCGCGGAAACTTTCACTGGCGATGGCGGTGCGTAGGTTTGAAATCTGGACTCTAAAAGTTCCAGTGTAGTAATTAATGAGGTTTTAGTTTTGGGCAAAATGTTTGAAACACAGGGTGGGAACATCGTCGCGTAAACTGTTTGATTTTAGACCCCGGAGAGTAGAAATTTTACATGGGTAATAAAAAAAAATCAGCTACTTCATTCAAAAGAGCAATCAAAACGTATGGAACAGCAATTTTTTATAGCTTATTAACTAAATTATATACTACAGGATCGATTCTAGAAAACATATTTCTTGTTCCATACATTATGACCGCGTAGGATGCCACTTTTCTATGAAGCTGCTGATTTTTTTTTTGATAACCAAAAAGATTCATGTATACAGTTTGCGCACTGCTAATTTTTTTTCCTCTTTATCTTTCAAATAATTCTAATTAAAAGCAAAAATCAGTATCTATGTCCATGGTAACAGGTTGCGCTTTGATGTCCCTGCCTGACTCTAAACAAACTTGACCTATCAACGTCGATATATATTTACCTACTAAACCGCGAGTATTAATTCCATTTAAATTAAAAAATACATTACAATGCAAAAACACAAATCATCATACACTTAAAACTTTCGTAGACATCGTAGACCTCGGCGTAGCGGCGTAGCAGCGTAGCAATTTTAATTTTTATTGAGCCTGTTCTTCTATTTATATTTAAGTTAATAAGTGACAAATAGGTATTAGCCACTTATTAACGAAAGATACTATGGATAAGATCGTTATTACTATCTATAAATACACATAATATAAGTTAAAGTCGCTTTTCGTGCCTGTCTGTGTGGCCGCCATTATTTAGAGAATTTATTTCGAAAGATTAAAGTGCATCCTTAACTTACAAATAATATTAAAATGTTTTGTCAAGTGGTAAAAACCGTGCGAAGCAGCACCATAATTGCGTAATACATTTTCAATCGCAATCTTAATAATTTTGAAGAATGTTGCTAATCCATTACTTCTTATGTACGAAAATTTGTCTGCTCAACGATGTAAATAACGCAATGAATGTTTTTGAACTGTCAAAGTCAAAGCCATTGACAAAGTCAAAGCTACTGATATAGTGTAACGCAATCACCTCGGGTCACTCGTTAATAAATAGTAAATACGTTTTTATCATCTTAGTCCCGTAGCATCGAGGACGCTATCCTAAAGCAATAGTTAAATCGACTCTCACGTCTAAAAGAAATGCTCTCAAAGAATTTTCCATCAGCCACATCCACACACGTCTACAATATTTATCTCTCAATACACGAACTACTTGAAAGGATAAAATAAAGTCAGCGACATATGCGTATTTGCAATTCGGTCCACGGTTGAGGCTGCACTCTTCCTGATTCCATTTGGGAATTACTCTGTCGCCACAAACTCACAAATCAGGACTTTCATTATAATGTTACGTAGTGTACGTGTTTCAGTATGTAAGTTTGTGTAGCTGTACTTGTTGACAGGAGTGTTATGGAATGTATTTTTAATAAATAAATTGAGAGCATAATACAACTCGGATAAATATTGTAGGATGAAGAAACGCCGCCTGTTTTCCGGCCAAAAATATTGCAAAAAAACAAAGAAAATCTTCTTTTCTTAAATAGATAAATAAAATAAAGTGTTGACGATTTCGTTAAAGTACAGTTAAACATTTAATAAGGCTTTGCTTTACTTTAAAATTGGTAAAATTTATGAATGATGTCAATAATGAATGAAAAATTATTCGACTTCTATAACATGTCACAACGTCATATCATTAATTTATCAAAAATTACACTGAGTAGCTTACCAAAATTATTCATAAATTGGAAAAATATTATGTAGAAGAAGTTATATATTTATGCATAGCCAAAATATTACACATTTCCAAAAATAACAAAACAAAACTTACATCTTGGGAGCGTTCAATTCAACTTCCAGAATCGCCCAATAAAACTTGAAATCCCATGATAAAATAAAAATTCACGACATGTCGCGTCCAAATAAATAACATTGACAGTGTCCAAAATGGCTTTTTCACTGTCCAAGTGGGGCCACGTTTTTATCCCATTATTGTTTCTGAGAAATTGTTACAGTTTTGACGAGTGACCTGGCCGTTTTTCTTTGGTCGCTGGTCGGCCGGAATGAAAAATTTTCAAGTTGGTCCCCCTTGTGTCCCTAGGGTGCCGTAAAACTCTGTCGGACGCGGGATAGTCCGGCTGACCGCCGGCGGACAATTTGTCATATTCATATGTTAACGTGTCCGTCTTTTCTTGCAAAAAGTGGATAACTTAATTCCGGGAGGCGCGCGGTACGGTTATTCGATTTGCGGACATTCAAATTTCATGTCTTGTTATGGTAATACAGGTGTTGTTTCGCTGGAGGCGGATTTTTTCTTCATTTGGCAGTGGATTTTTGCGGCTGTCTTGATTCTGTCTGTGTTTTTGTGTTTATTTTACATGGTGTTTCGTACAAAATTACGGCTTAGGTTGTACGTCTGGGATTATAAATAATTTGTTTAGTATATTTTGAAATGTATTTAGAATAAAGTGAAAATACTTACACATTTTAAAACAAATGCAAGTCATAGGGAGAACTACGCCTGAAAAATGTTCCCTTTATAATTTTACATAAGTCTGTCAAATAAAAATTAACTATAGCGACAATAAAAAAAAAATGATGTTTTAACATTATCTTATCAACATTATTTGGGTTTTGTTTAATTAATTCATAACTGTATTAACTATTCACATACCCGAATTCTTCCTCATATTTTCTCTCCAAACGTACACACCGTGCACTAGGGTGACCACGCAGCACGCCGCTCACGCCAATATCAATAACGTGTTGCAATTGATGACTTGTCCGATTTGTTTGGACCAATCGTTTATCACCAGCTTTACGACATACGTGTCCCGGTTTGACGTTGCTTGTGTAACGTTTGGACACCCTAGTAATGGGAGTGTGTTAAAGAACATGTTAGGAAATTATTAATTATTTAATACCAGTACCTACCCAACACTACAATATTCTTCCTTGTTTTTATAATCATGGTCCTTACATCCACAAATTGCTTGACATGATTCAAACATTGAAAAAATATCAATTAAGCCGACAATTTAGGCTGTTATTAATTTATTTTCTCTTTGTTTATTTTTGGTCAAAGAAAAGCAATTTATCTTTCATTTCTCTTAAGAGAAAACTTTAAACTAAACGTTTTTAAGATATTTAATAATTATTTACCTACTATCCCTAGTTCCTCGCACAAAAATCAAAACAACTACACAAAAACGCAGCAGGATCCACTCTAAAACCCATTACACACGAATCACTTAATTAAACTCATTACCATACTTATCATCGCCACTCATTACTCTGCAGCGTCATTTTAAAGGCAAAGCAAACAGAATTTTTGTCACCATGTCCAATGAAATTAACAACGACGGCCGATCGAGGGCTAGATGACGCCTAACTTATGACAGGCAGTCACGCAATCTTGTCACGGTAATGACAGAATAATAAATTATGTTGTAATAAGTTATTATAATGTGCTCTAGGGCTTATGATACAGGGTGTGTGATACTTAGTTAGCGAATTTAGTAATTAAATGTTCGTGTTTTCGGTAAGTAATGAAGGGTTAAGTTTTTTGGTGGTGTGTGGGTTGTTAGTTTAATAGCTTGATATGGTGTTCGGTTAATGGTGGAATGGATGACGTCATGGTTCAGTTTGGAATAGGTCAATAGAGCGAATGCCACTGTAGGGTTTTTTGCACGAATTCGCAAATGTAAACTGAATACATATTATAGTAAAAATAAATTGTCAATTTTGCCACAGGGGCTGATTTCTAGACTTTACCTAATTTGTGATACCATTTCATCATCTACATAATATATAATCAATATCAAAAAGTAAGGAAACTAAAATAAAGATGAAGATATGATGAATCCTTTATTATCATGGCGGGCAAGCAAAAAAGTTGCATCTTAGTATCAAGCGTAAGAACGTCACCTAAACGTAATTCCATTATGAGCTCAATAAAATGCGATGTAACACCAGAATAAATTCAAATAGTTTATAGTAATTTAGTAAACAAACGTGACTACTATCTACCTACTTAGTATGCACCCTCAGGGAGGCTCAACTAGTATAAAATAGTTAATTTTTAATTACAATTTTATTACTCACTCGCATCCCATCCAATTACCGAAAGAAATATTGCGCGACGCCCAAAGCAAATTGAAATTAACTTTTTTTTGTATTGTATCTACATTGTTCTTCAGAGAACAGGCTTCAATGTCAATTATTATTATTCATCATTTATTCAGATAACAGAGATCCATTGGGTTAGTTAGTTTCAACCTATGTTAGTACTTAATTAATAATACAGACAATGTACAGTGGCCTTAGTGTGAGTTTTTTCACTCATGGTCGATTGCGAGCGCGTTAGAATTTTATATGGGAAAAAGTTATAGCGCCACCTGGTGGTCTAGTAGGTGAAACCTAATTTCCCACACAAAATTCTAACGCGCTCTAAAAAACTGACATTAAGGCCTCTGGTGACAATTGATCTCACCAACGGGCTGTCGTGTCTCCCGGCTATAGTGCATGTGATGCTGCTGGGGCTGCCACGGAGTCTGTTTAGCAGCGAGGTCGCTCTCGCACTCCATACAGCATTGAAGCAGTCAGTACCTGCCTCAGCGAACATAGATGAGAGGCAGACGCAACACAGCACTCTAAACCAATGAAACTATGCGATGATTACGGGGAATGTGCTAGGTAGCCCGCGATGTTCACGTTTTTTTGCAATTTGCAGGTCAGTGTCATGTTGAAAGATGAGCCTTAAAATAATTCTAAGTTCATATAACAATAGGATTATACAATACTATTTCATGAAATTATAAAATTATATGAACTAAGAGGGATGTATTGATGATTTTAATGATTATCAATACAAAATACAAACCCCTTAGTTAAAAAAAATTGCTCTTACTGCAGGTAACCTAGCGCACAACAAATTGTGCAGTAGTTGTCATTAATATACCTTTAACAGTTGTTACGGGTAGTCAGAAACCCAAAAGCCTGACCACCAGTCTTACCAAGGGGTATTGTGTTACCCAGCAACTGCATTGTGTGGGTCAGATAGGCTGTCGCTCCATGTAAAATACTGGTATTCAGCTGCATCCGATTCGACTGGAAGCCGACCCCAACATAGTTGAGAAAAGGCATCTCATGATTTTCCTACTATAATTCGCGAAAAAGGTCGTGCCGAAACAAAAAAAAACCCCTTTGAAATTCGAGTCGCGAACCACCACAGGATAGAAATCTGTATTCCCCATGCTTTTACCCGATACGCATACGATATGCGTTATCTGCTAATGTCACTTGGGATCATGCCGAGTAGTGCTTTGTACTCAAAGGCACCTGTTTTTTGTGTCAACAGAATTTTTTTTTTTGTATGGTTCGGTTACTCCTATGTTATGTAAGGTAGGAAACGTACGGTTAAGTTATTTTCTCGAAATAATAATTCTTCTGGTACCCTTTACTACATGGAATTTAGGCAAATAGGGTACAGTTATCAGTACACATTATCAATCTCAATCTGAATAATTTTGAACGATATTGCTAAAACATTGCTTCATATTATGTTCGAAAAATGTGACTGTTGAACAACGTAAATAACGCAATGGAATGTTGTTGAACTGTCAAAATGAATCCCATTGAGCTGCTGATAATGTATTACGCAATTACCCCGCTGTTTTTTACTTTTCACCAGATGATGATTATAGAAGATAAATGATTAAAAAAAAATCTTGACACCATCAGCGTTGTTCGAAGCGTTGTGATTTCCCATACCTTATTTTAAGGCATATTATTTATTAGGTACGCTTTTTGCATTTTGAGGCTTACTGTCTATAACCTATTTTTTTTTTCTTTCATTCACATCTTCCTGCTACGACTTTGTTTCATACAAAACGAAATAACGGAGCTCCGACGGCCGGCGGAAAAACAATTTTTTTTTCTGATCTGTAGTTAAAAAATATCTGCCTTTAATATTGATACGAGAAAAGAAATATTTTTACCTGCACTTATTAAAGGATTTTAGCCAGAAAATCCGGCCAGAACTTTTCATTCAACTTAAACAGGCCGTAAACATAAAAATAATTCCGAAAAAATACACCGTAACAGAGTAAAAAACATACAAATGCACTTGAAACAGCGTTACCATTTATCAGTCAATAAATATGATAAAAAGTATTATTGGGGTGTATATGTGTCCGTCGGGATACCCGAGCCGTTATTGTTTTTATTTTGCACCCTTTATACGAATGTAAGCGCGAATGTTTTTTATTGAAATGATGTTTGATATAAAGATTTATTGTGAATGTTTTTCGTGGTGAATTGTTTGTAAGGGTATCTTTTTTTCCTGGTTGAATAAGGGTGAATGGACCGTGTTTTGTAAAACAACTGCTTAGTTCTAGAAAAATGCACGGCCTCCCATTTTGTCAGTTTTTTTGCTAATAATGCAGCGGATTTAAACACCAGGACCAGCCGAGGTATTCTGTATAAATCTCACCGTGAAAACCTAGATGAAGTGAGTATCAGTAGTGCTAATAATGCAGCGGATTTAAACACCAGGACCAGCCGAGGTATTCTGTAAAAAATATCACACACAACTTAGGTGAAATGAGCGGTAAATCCACTTGATGCTACGGATTTACGAGTACACTATTGACAGCTCACTTTATGCTCACTTCACATGTTTTCACGGTGAGATTTTTTACAGAATAGCACTACTGGTGGAATGACAGCTCACTTCACGCTCACTTCACCCAAATTTTCACGGTGACATTTTTATAGAATAGAGGCTGAAACAAAAAATCAGAAGAACCTAAAACAACATTCCTGGGAAAATGATTACAGTTAAAATTTGTAATACACTTACTACATAGAATAATTAAATCGAGAATGCTGCAAATACCATAATTATGTTGCGTAGTAGAAATGGAAAACCGGGTTATAGTAAATCTTAATAAATCATACGACTAGGGAACTACTTCACTAGCTAATCTGAAAATACTAAACACCTACGAGAAAAAAACAAAGTGTGTATGAATCGCAATCAACTGTACTTGACTTCTATACACATAGTGCTATTTCACACGAAAATACCTGACCAAAATCAACCCCATAGCAATTTTCCCATCATCGACAGATTCACCCTACCAATAACGAAGCTACTAATTTTTTCAGCAAACAAAACGGCCAATATTGTCTCCAATAGTGACGCAGTATTAGGGTAAACGTCCCCGTCGCCGGCACGTCCTTATTTACTTATTGTAAACTCACATGACAGGTGCCTTAATGGGCGAAATAACATGGCGGGTGCGCCGCCGGTAGTTGGGCGTAGAGTTAGAAAATGGAAAGAGAACGGACATCGTTTACGACGTACCTACGGCATTTCATACAAACTTTCAAGCCCTTGTTTTTTGAAATGAATGAAACGATTTTAATTAAATTTGTACGCATGAGCAGGATACAAAGGTCTAAAAAGTTAGTAAAGAACATTTTCGAAAAATAATGTTACAGCCAAATTAGACCAATTTTAAATTTTCCATTGAAACAGAGATTTCCAGATATAGTTTTTAAAATAAGACTTTTCAAAAATGTTCTTTACCAACTTTTTAGACCTTTGTATCCTTCTTATTTTTTATTTATTTATTTATATTTTCAGACAACATGATCCATTTTGTTAGTAATAAAAATAATGCTTAAAACTATGTTAGTTCACACATAAACGCATACAATTTTTGAAGAACGGACAGTCATACCTGTCCGCTATCACACTCTTTTTATGCGTATGAAGTTTAATTCATTGCGAAGAACAAGAGCTTGAAAGTTTGCATGACATGCCGTACGTCGTAAACTCTCTTAACACAAATGACTCAATGTCGCTTCTACACATTTAAGCCCACCTGATCTTTGCCCAACGTTGAACGCGGACCTCATGGGAAATCGGCTGTTGCTCGCTAGTTACGGTAGGTGCTACGGGCGCGCCAACTACCTGTAAACGTAATTAATTAATTATCGATTTTCACTTACCTTTATTATGTACTGTTTATTGGTTACGTTTATGGCTAGTTGTTAAATTTTCTGGTGTTATTTATGTTGTAATTGATGATTAAACAATTTATCAAGGTAAGTATACACTTACTTACATATTTTTTTTAGGAAGTTAAAGCTGTTTTAAATTTTACTATAGCACAAAAGTAATTTGAATCATCTAATATTTACATAATTAGGCAGATCTGTGCCTAATATTTTCAATATTTTTGTAAAGATAAGTTGTCTGCCTAATTATGTAATTACTTTAAAATAACCCCTCGCACTTATTTACCTTGAATGAAAATGAAAATTCAGTTTGTATGTTTTGATAAAACATGCATTTCTAACTACGCGGTAACTCATCTGTCTTTGTCAATTCCCACAGCAAAAAACAAAACAACTGTCCCAATAAAAATAACAATCGCCTAAAACATTAACATTTCAATTCTAGACCAGAAAATCTAGAATTCTATTCACACAGCTCTTAGTTGGAACCTAAAACCTGCAGCGTCTGTCGTAAGTGCCAACAATGGGGACAGTTACCCTATCTCTACGAACCGATAATAGAGCGCGAACTCTCTAGGCGATATCCGTCTGTCTCGAAATGTCTTCCAATACTGCATAATGTGGATATGGGTATTGTCGCGTACTTGTTAATGTTAGGATGTTTGGTACGATTGGATTATCAAATTGTAGTATTGATTTATAAATGCAATATCCTTTTTTTTTAATCGTTACATTTGATTTTAAAACTATATGTTTTTGTGAATTGTGTACCTATATATATATATAGGTTTATATAATAAACGTGAAAAAAAAATGTCATGAAATTTTTACAGTAGGTACGGAGTAAGAGTTGGATTTTTTTATAAATAGTTTCAAGATCTTATTTCATTTGATTTTTAACTCACACCCTGGATATCAGCACCCTAATTGCATAACACACTACCAATCAAAATCTGAATCATTTTCAAGGATTTTGGTAATCCATTGCTTTATATTTTTTCTAAATTGGTCTGCTCTTCAATGTAAATAACGCAATGAATGTTGTTGAACTGTCAAAAAGCAAGCCATTGCTTCATTTTTTAATTTGTTTAAGTAACTTTTTACTAAACCTTTTACAAGTCATATAAGGTAGCCTTCTAGAAAATAGCATGATTTCAAAATGGTGTGCAATAATATCGAATCACCCAAAACCCAATTTCAAATTCATAGAAAAAACACCTTTACCAAAACTGAATTTGAATCCTCCAACACCAACATAAAAATCTTACCGGTCAGCTGAACAGAAATTCGGTACATTAACCGGCCATAAGGCGTTTGGCTATCCAATAAAAGGAGGTAGGCTGAGCAATATAAACATGGACAACATAACGACGGGTAGAATGTGCCCTGACAGACATAACCAGGGGAGAAGCGGCCAAATTGTAAATAGTGCTGGCTCCCGTTTAGTTTGCAATATTTGTGCGGTTTCGTGTAAATGGAAAAAGGAATACACAGAGTAGTATGAGGATAGATGCTTCAAATATACTTTTGCAAGGACTAAGTATAAGACAGGGCACGCCGCGATAGCGGCGGTAAGGCCCCTCTTTGAGGAGTGGCTAGAGAGGCGTCACGGCGCCCTCACCTACCGCCTGACGCAGGTCCTCACCGGACACGGATGTTTCGGGAGGTTCCTGTACATCATCAGGCGGGAGGAAACGCCCGGGTGTCACCACTGCGAGGTTCGCCCTGAGGACACGGTGGAGCATACGGTGGAGGCCTGCCCCGCTTGGGCAGAGCACCGCCGTGTCCTCGTAGAGGCGATCGGCAGCGGCGGCGACCTCTCGCGCCCGGCCCTGGTCCAAGCCATGGTCCGGGGCGAGAGGGAGTGGGAGGCAGTCACCTCCTTCAGCGAAGCAGTCATGCTAGCGAAGGAGGTGGCGGGATGGGCGAGGGAGAGAGCTGAGAGAGCCGCCCGTCCCAGCCGCCGCGGTAGACGCTCCGGGCGTCGGGAGCCGCGTGACGACTCCCGGCACCGTAGGCGCGGGCCTGCGGACGGCGAGTAATGGGTAGCTCGCCGTCCGATCAGGACCAGGCCCGTGCCGGACGGCGCGTATGTGTTCCACGCGCACCTCAAAGAGATGTCAGCATTGAAAGGAGGGGCCCGTCAGGGCCGAAGCCTGCCGGGGAAGCGGGATTGTCCGAAAAGGTTACCGCTGCCCCGGAATATAAAGGGCTAAGGAAGGAACACGGATGGGTTTTAGTCAGTAAGAGTCTGACACTCCCTTCCGCTCCACCCAGAGCGGGAGGGGTCATTTGATGATTTCCAATCCTTAAAAAAAAAAAAAAAAGTACTAAGTATAAGATACTATTAAGGTGAATGCGCAGTGCTGGACCGCTAAATTCAAATTTTGATCAAGATATTACCCGACACTGACCTGAAAATTGCAAAAAACGTAAGAAAATTTGAATTTCGCGGTCTAAAACTGCGCATTCACCTTAAGCAATTTTGTTCCGTTTTTAACCGACGAGGAAAAAGGAGGAATTGAAGTTGGTTTCATTTTAAATTGAAGTATGGATGGAAAAGAGGGGTTGATTGATTTTTCGCAAACTAAATTTTTCACAACTATGGTTGCTTCTTATTAAATCTGGAGTGTATATTACTTCTTAATTTTCAAGGGAATTAAAGTACTTGACTTCTCTTTGTCAATACGCTAAATGCAGCTTAGCGGAAAATCTACGATGCCACGATTTCCCGTAGGTAACGTTATTTTTAAAAGAGTAACCGTGGATTTTCATGCCGGATCTTCTCCGTAGGAAAGGACCAATTGGAACCGTGCACCTAGCATCTGACGTTTCATAAGTGCCCATGTAGCTAAGTGATAAAAATATTTTGATTTCGTGTTTGGAAAAGACTACTTCGTTAATTTGTCTGTTTATCAAAATATGTAAAAACACTGCAAGCTTTAGTTGACGATCATACCCGCACCCAAAATCAAGTCAAACGTAGCTCCAAGTGTTTGCCTGTACGATATCCCCGTTTTCTCGTGATATCTTTTTTTGTATTAACCGATTCTTACCCTACTCTGTGCATAAAGGGGGTACAACACGATATCGGAAACGCTGATGTGTGTAAGTCGACGGGAATTAGACGTTACGACGGCAGGGAATTGAGCAGGCGCGCCGCACATTGTCGACCGTGCGATGAGACGATACGCCGCGATTATGTGTATTACACTTAATATTGTACGAAGTTTCTATTCGAAGGTGCCTTTCTAATATTTAAATAGTTTCAACTTTGGTCATTTTGAGAGATCAGAATCAAAATTGTAGCGATTTCGATGCGTAACTTTGTTGGGCTAAAATGGATGAATGAGCTTTTAATTCAAAACATAATTGTTTTCTCATTTGTTTGAATAGAATTGCAGTTCTAGTTGGTAATTGGATAACATACGATACATCACAATCTAAATTATTTTGAAGGATATTCCTAATCCATTGCTGCATTTATGTTGTCTGCACAACAACGTACGAATGTTGTGGAACTGTGAAAATGAAAGCCTTGGCTACTGTTAGTGTGTTACGGAATTACCCCGCTGTATTTAATTTTATCTTATTAAACTACTAATAATAACTACTACTACTACTAATTACTTTTCTTCTTTTTTCTTAAAAAATTAACGTTATCTGTCATGTGGTTTTAAATAAAAGTATCTACCACATTTGTTGTTATCATTAAAAAAACACGACATAGTCTGAAATGGAAATCTAAACAACACTAAAAAGTGTAAAAGATTTTATTAAAAAAATACCCTTACAATACTTATAACCGAATCTATACTCTCATTTAAAGCAATCAACTGTAATACGCGTCGACAATGATCGAGTTAGCGCTAACGTCGGTGTAACATTGTCCAATTAACTGCGTCAAACGTGCGTCATTGACGCGTGACGATTAGGAAGCGCAGTGTGATAGGGTCATTTAGTTGTGTTTAAAGGACTTGGATAGTTTTTAATAGCTGATTATGTGTCTTTACCGTTTTTAGCCAGCTTGTCAAAGAGGTAAAGTCCTAACACCGTTAAACCGGCAGAATTGTATCTACTTTATTTCTGGCTTCATCCACCTGTTTTAATATAATAACATTTAGGTACCTTATAATATGCTAGAACACTCATATATAGCCTATGGTACTCGCAATGTAACTTAGGTAATGTAACTTTTAATCATAAATAAATAAATAAATACTACGATCCTAAAACATTAATGACAGTAACGGCTACGCAGCTACGCCGCTACGCCGGCTACGACTTTCGTAGCAGGTTGCCGACTCACTACGGGCCTAGATATTTGCAACGCGAAGTAAATATATTGTCTCATAATAACACTCTTTTTAAAACAACCCAAAAATGTTCTCAGCTCATCGACAAGGGCCTCTAGTCCACGTAACCGCAGTCCATTACGTAGGGATGTCACGTCCCGCTAATCACTGCGCCGTGACGTCACGCACTGCTAATTCGCACATTCACACCTCCATACCTGATGCTAAGTGTGTTTAATGTGTGCTGCGAGGGTAATTAGTGAGTCTAGTTGGGAGCATTTTAGTTTATAATAATAGAGAATATAATAAAGTTCATGTGAATCGACATTGTTTATTGCAACTAATAATCTAAACTAGTCTGGGTTAAACCATTGCCATAATTTTCATTCAAAATGAACGAATTCACCCAAAATCAGTTTCAAATCTCATTCAAATACACATACTTACATAAATCATATGATTCTAATCAGCCAATAAATACATAACGCTAAAACCTTGTCTAGACCCTATTCTACATTATACATAGGTGACGTCAATCTGTCCGTTTGCCCACTAATAATGGACAGTGGGCACACAAAATATATAGATACAGAAGGCCAACATCACAAGGATGACGAGCGAAAACAGGCGCACGCACACATATACTGCGTTCACGACTTAGTTTCCAAACATGTAAACACATAATTATGTGTAATGGAAAAACAACTTTAGCACCCACACATAAAGTTCAGTTTGCGCTACAACTTTAAGCATTTCTATGCCTACCAGTCATTCTGAAATCAACTTAATTTATAGTAACCTAAAGTTGATATTCGTTTAAGTGGAAAAACATCTATTGGCAGCAAGAATTTGAATAGACTCTTGCTCTTCTAAACTTCGCAATGGAGTTTAGAGAATTTATTCCAGTAGGTTTATGTGCCTAATAGATTAAAAAAAAAAATTATAATAAAGATGAACGAAGGAGGAGCGGGTCGCAAGTTATAAATAAATAAATGCCAATCGTGAGTGTGCTTGCACTCATACGTATGTGAGCCGTGTCTGTGTGCGTACGTTTTCGCTTGTTACAAGGAGCTGACCTTCTGTAGGTAACTATCTATTTGGTGGTGGGCACCATAGTCTGGCCGGCTTGGCCGATTCGATTACACCACCGCAGTCATTAGATGGCATTGTTTATTTAGATAATCGATAGCATTGCGTATGAGGTTAATTTATTAATAATAAAAAAAATTGATTGAGAGATTTTTAAGATTAACAATTTGAGATTTCGATTCTATATACTAGGTTTCGAAAAGAGGACCGTAAACGCGGTATTTTTAGATTTTGCTGATCTTATTAGCTTCGGATCCAAAAAAAAAATAGCTTTTTCAATTATTAATTGCGTCCTGTTTCGTCCCAAAATATCAGGGCCAAGTTTACCAGAATTTATGAATAATCTCGTAATGTTAAAGTACTAAACAGGAATAGCATTTTATTTAGACTTGCAGGGTAACTTTCGTTATAGTCATTTTCGTTAAATTCTAACAAAATCTGCTTGGTTTAGATACATTTTATACGAAATAAAATAACTATCATGTTAAAGTTTATCAGCCTTCTTGGCTTTGTTGACTTCCTGTTATTTGTAACAAAAAGCTGGTAAAAATTCAAACTCTCGCAAAATTAACCATTTTTTTTTTTACCAGACCCACAAAATCACGTCAACCCCAATACTACGAGATCTGACATCTAACCCTGAGGGTGCAGTAACCCACCGTAGTAATAAACACGACGAGAAATAATTCACGGCCGGACAAAACGAGAATTTTAATACGCAAATGAAATAATTCCTCAGATTGATGACGCGGATTCCGCGCCTGACTTTTTCCGCACGTTTTTTTCTGGAATTGAATTTTTAATTACGCTTTACTCGCTCGCGAATAGCAATTTGTCGGATTAACTGCTCTTTGTCTTGTTTATCGGTTCCGTGAAGTTTTTTATTGTTTTGCTTTTTGATGGATTGTGTTAATGTTAAGATGCGTCTAGAGATTTTTCGACTCGTTTATAAAGGGACTTGAAAATGTAATGAGTACTTGTGCTTTTGTGTAGGTAAAGGATCTATCCAAAAATGAATCATTCAATGCCCAGCAGTGGGTGAAGTCGAGCTGAGAATGTTGATGATGAATCATTCAATACAACAGTTAGGACGACGAGAGAATGCGTTCTTGACACTTTCACATTCACTTCAGTTTCAAACAAACGAATACGTGTTTTGCGATTTTGATCTTTATTTTCTACAGAATTGTCGCACTAACAGCTGTCAAGAACGCATTCTCTCGACGGCCGGACTATAAGCATCAAACTGATTTGAAAACTTTCACAGTGTGCCTCACTTCTCACATAATGACAGTAAATGTCATTACCTCTTTAGTTTTACCGTTCTAGGAATTAACACCTAGGCCAATTTATTCCACTTTAAAGCTGTAACTAGCTCTGCTTAGTAACAAATAGTTTGCTTCACCTACCTCGACACATACGTATACTTTATTCTAAAACATAGACTACACTGTTAAGAATTTCTCACAAGTGCGCTATTTTACATTTAGTACCAAAACTTTCCCTACACCCGTCCGATGACCTCCTACTAATGTGTTCCTGTCTCTAATTAAGGGAACACACAGGACCAAAGTTGTCCAAACTCCGGACACATCCGAGCATTATTATAATATCCCTAACTTTGCTGTCCCAGAATGACATTACCATGTACAGAAACGCGTACAGAGTACACCAACTTCGCACTCGCGACCCGTCACAGAGTAAAATATTTGAATTGGCAAAGCTGTCCGAAAATCCAGTGAGCCAAGCCGATAAGGAATGTGTGTGTGGACTGTGGTAAGGGTTCCGTTAAGGGATAACATACACTGAATGTTGTTTTAAAATGATATGCGTTTCATTTATAAACAGAGAGAGACGCGCGACCCGGCAAACAGCCTCCCTCAGGAACTAAACTTTTCGTCCACCTAGCGACAATATTTGAAAGTTATTTCAGCATTCACAACCCTCATAGGCGCCGTTAAAATTTTCCCTGCCACCTTATTCATAATACACGCATCATCCATCTCTTTCGCTCTTCAATTTATAAAAACAAGAGGGAGTGAGACCGAATTATTAACAAACTGACATCTCGAAATTAACGGTGGTCGGCTCATGATAATTTACATATTTAGGTGAAATTAACCTCTGTACGTTAAATTATATTATGAATATTAATAGGAGTGCGTATGCGAAGTAATGTATTATATTAAATGGGTAAATGTAACCCCTTCTTTACGGCTCAGATTTGTGTTGGAGTTACGATGATTCAATCAAATAATTTATTATCATGCTCACACTTAACTTACTTATACATCTGAAGGCCAATATAATTCCCGTAAATAAAAACGTTCAAAATCTAGTCGCAATCTCCTCTCAGTGACAATCAATCTCAAAAACTTGTCAAATGTAGGGAAATTAGAGGTATTAATGACAGATTGAGCCGGAGATCAGACTGTGAACGTTCTTGCCCCTCTGATTGTAGCTCCTAAGTTAATCAAGATACTTAGATATATATAGATAGATTAATTTTTTGTTCAAACAGATGTTGTGTGACAGATTTTTATCCAAAAAAAAAACAAAATAGTCATTCAGGTCAAAAACACACACAAAAGGACAGACAAACATTTAATACAAATATGTTTGTCTTGATTTCGTTGCCGAATGACGAATGACCTGAATGACGAAACTGTTTTTTTTTTTCTATATAAATCTGTCACACAACATCTTTTTGATCAAAAAATCCAAATTTTCGTTACCATAATGCAAATATCCAAGACATCTTGGGGACAAAAATTGCAAACTCCAAACTGGAGGTTTATTTGGTTATCTAATAAAATATTACGAGCTTTGACAAGTGCCTCGGAGCTGCCCCCTAGTGGCCTTTGCTCCTTACCTTTCTCAGTTATGGCTCCGTAAGCAGCGACTTCGGCTTTTATGTAGCAAAAACAAAATAATGTTAAGATACTGAAAGAAAGTTGACGTAATTTCTGCATATTTTTCTGGAATATTTTCTCTTGTAACTTTTGTATAGAAATTGAAGAAGTTAAAGAGACGCATCGTGAAAGTGATTCTGTTTGAAACCGGTGCGCAGTACATTTTTTTTGTTGTTTTTATTTAGCCTATACTGACCCACTGCTGGGCAAAGGCCTCCCCCAAGTCCTTCCAGGAACTCCTTCCCCGCGCCACCTCAAACCAGTCCTCGCAGTACGCGTCCAGGTCATCTCGCCACCGCTTTCTGGGCCGACCTCGGCGGCGCCCTCCATCTTCAGGCACCCATGATAAAAAAATACAAATAAATCACCACGTAACGTAATAAAAAATCCTGGAATGTAGGATGAATTATAAATATTTACAAAAGGTCGGTATACCCAGTAGATGAACCCACTTTATCATAATAAAGGTCATGTTGACCCCTACAAAATTAAACAATACACAGGAAAAGTCCTTACGGCTAGCAATAATTCGGAGGGCGGGAAAAAACGTTAGGGGATTTAAATTTAATTTTCGAAACGGAATGACGTCAAATATCCCCAGCGGCTGTTCCAAGTTCAAGCGTGGAACAACATCTTTTAAAAGTCACCGTTATAAAAAGAAATAAAAAATATTAAGATTGGGGCACATTCGCGAGTAACTTAATTATTTTCAGCCAGTTACATAGTTGTCGTAAAGTAATAGGGAAAATTGGTTTTTCTTCTGATTTTTTTCATTTATTCACAAGGTATATTTTCCTTTAATCTAAGCTGTACAAATTAACTGATGAAAGCAAGCCAAATATAGCCACGAGTACGTTAAAACAACGTAAGTACCTATGCAAAATCCCCTATCAAAGAAAACTTGCTATTTTAAATCCCAACCGAATTACTAATATATACCTATTACTTTGGGCTGATTTTTCAATAGTCAGATAACTTTTATCTAAAGAATAAATCTGACAGTTTGACTTATTCTCCAAACAAAAGCTGTCAAACCGCAATATTTATTCCTCAGATAATAGTTATTTGACTATTGAGAAATCAGCCCTTAATCAAACTCTACGCTCGAGGAACTACGGAAAATTCAGGTCGAAACTACAGCAAACATTTTAATATAAAGACAAAACGTTCAAAGGTATCCGGGATATATGCGACTTGTACTTGGTAATTAACAGTCCATCCTTAGGGAAGGCCCGGTCCAGCGCAATATATTATATTTCAGATGACATCCGCATTGGGGACTTTGAAGGATCGTATCTGGGCTACCCGAATTAGAATATGTAAGGTCCAACTTCTATTATGAGTTGTCTCAAAAGTATAATTTTGTATTTCCGGTCTATTGTGATTTAAATGTTGCGAACAAAATAAATGTTTTTGATAAAAATCTGTTGCCATAAGTTTGAATGGGACCTAATAAAACGAAAATGGAATATATACCTAATATTAATAGATACAGACGGGCTCCGCTGACACCTACTCACCAATGCAGTAACCACATCGATTTTATGATATTCTTCTCACTTTTGTATGGTCAAAAATGTATTATGCCACATATTATAGGTTTTCAGGTATTGAGCCTAACTCGCGTGCGTTTTTCGTGGGCGCCAGATGGGGAGGCGCTAAGGTAGCTCACGAAATTCAAATTTACTTACGTTTTTTGTAATTTGCAGACCAGTGTCAGGTTGTATAATAATTAAAATATGATTCGCGGCCGTAACAGATTGGCTTTACAGAATTATAATCATTAGAATCAGCAATACAACTCCTTCAGTTAGATTTGGTCTCAAATGCCATGATTTCTTTCAATAGAGTAATATGAACTTAAAAAGTTGTATTGATGATTTTTATGATAATAATCCTATAAATAAATATTTGTAACGGTTGCGAATCATACATACAAACTGATACTGACGATACTGAAAAAACGTAAGTAAGAAAATTTGAGTTTCGCGGCCGACCCTGACGCTTCTCCCTTAAATCAATAATACACCGAGACAATACCCAGCTTAATATAATTTTCATAGTGTACGACGGGAGTTTTTACGATGAACGTTATAGCTTTACTTCGCCATTACGACCAAGTAGAATGGTTCTACGATTAATTCGTAAATGTTTCATGAAGTATAAAGTATCTTGTTTCGGGGAAATAATGGAGTTTATGGCTGGTGATTGGGGAACTTTTTCGTCCTTATGTTAAGGGTTTTTAAACTTGACGAAGAAGACTTCCAAATAAGTTCGGAAATGGGTAGGAGGTAGATAATGATGATAAGGATGAAGGATTTTTAAACTGTCTAAACTATAGGCTATTACCGCCTTACTAATAAACGTATTATATCGGATGAATAGTTACATTTCTCTCTTTCAGTCGTCAGTAATTTGACTTTCGAAAGAAGAAGACAAAACGTTGTGTAACTGTACAGACGCTATACAACGTTTATTAGTAAGGGGGTTAGTAAATATTCTTTTTTTTTTTGTTATATAGTGTATGTTTTTATTGTCTTTTTACTTCTTAACGTTAGTAGAAGACACGTTTAGAAAACTAAGTAACCCATCGTTTTAACCAACTTCCAAAAAGGAGGAGGTTATATGTTCGACTTTATTTTTGACAGACTTCATGTAGTTACCTACCTACAATATAATATCAAATCCAATGGTCAACCTAACCCTATAAACTATATTATTATTTTCGCCGTAAAAACAGAGTGAATTAGTTTTATAGCACGCATCCCAATACACAGTGGCCACTAAATCTTGCCCTGACATTCTATATAAGAGCTGCTTCACCCTATTGCTTAGTCCGAATTAGGAATTATCGTAGGGTTGGCAAAACAGTGGCAAGTGAGAGAAAAATTAAGGCATTTTTTTTTTTCAATTTCTTTATTTAAATAATCTTGTCGATGATTTCGGAGAACTGCTAAAAAGTGCAAATTTTGGCATTTTTCATAAAAGAAATAACAGCTCCCATATCTACATCTAACTAGCGTAAGAGGTTGCAGTGAGTTATATCGTACAATCAACCACACATCTGTGCAGTAATCGCCCTTACTGCTACGACATAAAGGGCTGTCAGTGTCAAATTGTTACCTCTGACTGACGCCTAGTTACATAGTACATCAACTACCTCATAATTTTTTAGATGACACAAGGTTGAAATCGCCAATCTCACATGAACAAGCGTGGTGATCAATGCTCGTACCTAACTGTATGAGTAGAGGCCTTTCCCCTGGAGTGAGACAATAATGAAGGGCGGGTGTTTTGAAGGACAGTTTTAGGAGACAGAATTTTGTCGTTCGAAAAGTGCTGATTATGTGAATAATTTGAATAAATGACTGTTGTATTTGAAAAAATAGCCTGGTATGCAACCAATTACAGAAATTAAAGACAGTTTGTATATACACAAGTAAAGGATTAAATATAAAATCAAGTTAAAAGTTCAACACTTTCATACAATTATTTTATCATTGTTTTGCCAACGATATCCACCGACCCGTTCATCTCCGCGTCCGTAACTAGTGTTTTTCACACAAGTTTTATGTGCTATTATTTGCAACGGGATATAAAAGCCGCCCTGGCCATGTTTACTGCTGGCCCAACCTAATCCTGGCAGCGTAAAGCCAGTGCCAACCCCTTTATGTTGTGTTCGACAGTAAAATCTTAACTTATGTATCGTTTATGTACTTGTGCACATAAAATGTATGAGCATGGTACTAGGAACAATTTCTGTAATTGTGTTTGTTGAGGCTTTACAAGTGTCTGCAAATGTAGGAACTGCTATAGTTTTACTAACATGAGGTACGTTTTCAGACGAAATAAAAGAAACCTAGAAACAAACAAAATATCTAAATAATATTGCTCCAGAAAAGTATTTTTTTCTAGTTAGCCTACGCTGTCCCACTGCTGAGCAAAAGCCCTCATACTTTTCTAGAGCCACCTCGGAGCAAACCCTTGCGGTACCAGTCTAGGTTGTCTCGCCATCTCTTCCTGAAATGTTCATAAAGTGGTATAATAATATATTGACATATAATATAGGCCCATTTTTTGTAGTTCCGTTAAGAAATAATCATAATATTGGCAATTGGGTACGACTTGGCAGAAGTCTTTCTAAGGATGCATGCAGGTATGGTTAATTAGAGAGCGGCTTAGTCAAATAATATAAAACAAAAATAAATAAAATAATTTTCCTATTGGCTCTTTTAGTAAGCCCTCCTTTAACCTTCAGCTTTTATATTCCAAAATCCAAACGCAAACCGCAGGATTATTCTAGAAATAGCTCGTAACAATCGAGTTTACCGACCGGAGAAGTGATTCTGTGTGCAATCAAACTCACACGAGCGCCTGATTCCGTGAACGTAAATGTGGAAGTTAACGTTTATCGAACGGAGCGACGAAATTAGTTGTAAATCCGGAATTGGACTGTTAAATTGAGTACAGGTGTGGTAAATTGAATTTTGAATTTGGAACTGGATTATCCTGGCTAGGGAAATTACGTGACTGGGTTAATTTAAGCTGGAGACAATGGAGAATTAAATAGAATTCTACGTAGAATGCCTTTCTTATTTAATTTCTTAGGTAATTAATTAGGTAACTAGGTACTAAACTTGAGCTATGGGAATATGGGTAATATTCACATAGCTCAAGTTTAATGGTAAGTAATTTCAAATGAGGTCATAATTGCGTAACATACTTTCAATCACAAATTGAAGGAAATTGCAAATCCATAGCTACATATATGTTTGTAAAATTAATCTGCTCGATCACGTAAATGACGCAATGGATATTGTGTAAATGTCAAAATGGAGGTCATTGCCATTGTAAGTGTGTTACGCAATTACCCTCTGTACCTGTAAACTGGTAATTACTTAGCTAAACTTCCGCTTCGAACACGTTCAAAATCGCGCCAATCTACAGATTGGGGGCGAGAAGTACCAAATTGTGCAATTATACTACCTATGCCTGTACATTCTTCAAACAAATGGCTAAAAATACCATAGATAAAGAAACATACTGTCACACTTACCCCTACCACTTGCATACCAATCCAAAAGCCATTTACTGACATAAATAAAACAGGTCTCCAGCGCCCCATACCTTTCAATTCCTACCTTAGTATGTACCAACAATATTCCCGAGACCATACTAAACAACTGTCATTTTATTTTATCACCCGGCTTTCGCGTAAACTCTTGCGCCAGTGATAAATTTTAATGTTGCTCGCAAAATATTGTCGCGTAGTAGGGGCTTCGAAGTTTATTTGCTCCTTATGGAATTAATGTAGATACGTCTGTAAGGATAAAATAATTGCTTTATTTTTATTTTTGTTAAGTTTTAATGTTAATTTAATTGTTGAAGTTAGTTTTATAGGAATGTTCGCAGGAATGACCAATTTACTCCTAGAGAATGTCTGAAATGATTATACAGGGTTAGTTTTCAAAGACCAGCCAAATTTATGGATGTGGAACAGACCATCAAACTGAACAATTTTGTCCATGGGATCCACATCGTAATCGCGAATAAAAATTCGTATAGAATTGCGAATAAAAAGTATTTAGGATAATAAATTAAATTCCGAGAGCTTCCCACCAGGGTAACCCGTGAAATTCAAATTTTCTTACGTTTTTTGCAATTTGCAGGTCAGGGTCGGGTTGTATGTAGAACAAAATATGATTCGCGATCATAACAAGTATGTATTTACAGAATTATAATCATTAAAATCATGAATACACCGTTTAAGTTCATTTAAATGAAATATCAATTGCGGGCTAACCTGGGGATTCCCCCTTAAGTTAGAGTGGCTTCAGACGACCCTGGCACAAATATTTGTGTGGACTGTGAAAAAATGTTCAAGACCTTGTATCCACATCCATCTATCTGCGTCTCCATTACTTATGCTAGGTTAGTTTAGAGAATTCCAGCAGTATGCACATTTATCATAATCAGCCAATAATGTTGGGAACATTATAGGCTGATTATGATAAATCTGCTGGGACACAGGCCTCCTCTCAGTAAGAGGGAGTGGGCCATAACCCACCACACGGCCCTAGTGCTGGTTGACGATGTCGCATGTCTTCGAATTTTTGGTTCTAGGACATGCCGGTCTCCTCATTGAGAACAGTGATGATGAAATAATTTAAACAAAGTGCCTAAACTACTTTCCACATTATTCAGCTAACAATATTTACTTACCTACAATCTTCCCCCCAAAGTGACATCAATGTCACACACGTTCCAACTTCCCAAGTAACATACAACTCCCACGTTTCGCAACCTAAGTATACAAATTTAACCTGCACACGATTAATCTCTGATCTTTCACAAAATAAACAAAGCTTGCCGTAAGGGAACCGTAAAATTATTCATCTACCCGAAAATTTCCGTAACCCATTGTAAAAACGTCGTTTTTTAACGAACTCCAAGAAGTTTGGGAACTCCGTCGCGTTTCAAATCCAACATGGGTCTCGGGAGGATCCCCGTAAAAAAATAAGTCACAAAAGAGTCCAAAAAATAAAGTTTGAATGTCCCCCTCTTTTGGCAGAGTAAACATTTTACGTTCGCTTAGGAATTGGTTGGCTGTGAATTAAAAAAGCTCTTTGTAAGCTCCGCGGTGACGGTGTTTGTACACACTAAGCAAGTTGGTTAGGATTTTACTACGCTTCTTTTTTAACCGACTACAAAAAAAGGAGGAGGTTCTCAATTCGTTGGAATGTTTTTTTTTTTTATGTATGTTCCCCGGTTTCTCGAAGACGCCTGGACCGATTTGGAAAATTTTTCTTTTGTTTGAAAGGGTATACTTCCCAAGTGGTCCCATGATCATCAGGTCAGGATCTGATGATAGGATCCCAGGGAAATCGAGGGAAACCCTCAAATTTTATTGGCAAACCTGTAGCGATTTGGATATTTTTTAGAGTAACTTGAGCATTTGCTCTCGGAAATCATCATTTGGTAAAGTGGAGCTGATGATGAAGACCACAGACGGCCATAGGAACTACTCAATGATAAATATTTTACGGATTACGATTCGATTACTGTAATATGGTTGCTAAGCAATTTATGCTCGTCACAATGCTTATGGTGAATGGTCCCGTCCCAGCATGCAATTAACGTCCCAGCATTGGGAAAAGCAATATTTTGTAAAAGGTGATGAGTAGTTGACGTTAGGCTATTGTAACTTAGATAAATCACAAACTCTCGCACTAAAAAGTGAAAAATAAAACTTTTTTACAAAAAAAACAACCGACTTCCAAAAAAAACTACAAAGTGATAAATAACTTTAATTTCGGAAGTCGGTGTCGTTGGTTCTGCATTTTCGTTTATTGACACCGACTTCCGAAATTAAAGTTATTTATCACTGTAGTTTTTTTTTGGAAGTCGGTTGTTTTTTTTGTAAAATAGTTTTTTTTTTTTGTTTATTTGAAAATTGCTACTAAGAATATTAGTCCTTTAGGTCCTTTGAGACATCCGACTGGACCGTTTGTGAGCGAATTGATTGAAAACTTTTAAATTATAACTGTATTTTTGACGAACAAAAATTAAAGACACTGGGCGTGCAGTAGGCTAATTTATTTCAAACTTGCTTCTGCCAACGGCGCCGGCGTCGCCGGTGTGACAGTCAGATTATCCTATGAGAACATACAACCAGAATAAAAATTATTCTGGGTCCTAATCCAGCTCATGGTCTAATTGTGTGCCAAATTTCAGCGAAATCCGTTCAGCCGTTTTAGCGTGAAAGCGTAACAAATAAACAAACTCACTTTCGCATTTCTAATATTAGTTAGTCCCTTTCTACCCTATGTGCAAAACTATATCTACCTAAGAATATAAGTTCACGAAACGTCACGATGAAGAAGATACAGCTGTTGTTGATATAAAAAGTAATAAGAAACACGTACAGACGGCAGCACATCAAGCTACCCGAAACTGTAAAATCTTCCCAATCAACCTTGAACCTTATGCTTCAGCGATAAAGTTGAAAATCTATTAAAGAAATTTTACCAATTTTAGTTGTTTGATGTGCTAGCGTCTTTACATATATACATACAGTGAACGAAACTGCATACATACCTGAATAGCGATAAAACAAATTTAAAACTAGCCTCACAAGCCTGCACCGTAATTGCGTAACTCACTATCAATCTCAATCTAAATAATTTTGAAGGATGTTGCTAATCCATTGCTCCATATGTTCGAAAAATTTATCTGCTCAACAACGTAAATAATGCAATGAATGTTGTTGAACTGTAAAAATAAAAGCCATTCTTACTGTTAGTGTGTTAAACTACGCATGATTAAATAATTAACAAAGCTCAATAATTATGAAGGTACTCATCTGTGGTCTAAGTTACCTTCTACACACCTTAAAAAAAACTTCAGCAGGTATCATACTCCGTACACCACCGACCCCGCGAAGCAAAGAGCCGCGCAACGGTTAAATTCATGTTGAATTCATTAAGTTTGTAGGCGCCTTAACTAGGTGTCTTGATAATTTAATCCTGCCAGGATTGCCCAATTAAAATGTTGCCAACGACTTTTTAAATATTCAACCAGGAAGGGGTTACCAACTTCAAAAACGAGGTAAAATTCATCACTCCAGGGAGGATTTGTGTAAAATAATGACATTTTAGGTGTCGATTAGGAAAAGTTTGGACGTAAAAGTTTTTAGAGAAGGATTTGGGTTGTCAGGTTGGATGGGGCGTAAAAAAAATCCTATCTTGTTAGAAGTGTTAAGGATTTTCACTTGGTCCGTGACTTGGTAGGATTAATCATGCATTCAAAGTATTACCTACTTTGCTGTTTGCCCATAAAAATAGAACACTAAGATATCAGTTTCTTCTCTTTTAATTTAATATCACGACAAGACACATGATTCACATTTCACCGGGTACCTCTCGTGTCTGTTGGTTTGCTGGAAATGACAATTCTGTCAAAATTATTGTGATCTTTATTCTCGTTACAATAAGGTTACTGGTGTCAGAGGTAAATAACTGAACTGTAGGCGAATTTGTTTCCTGTGACGTGACGTAACGTCTGTTACATTTTACATTCCATGTTACGGTTAACCAATCTAAAGGTACCCGGCATTAGAAGTAAGCTTGTCTCTTTTCCACGTAGTACCTACATACCTAAATGAATAACAACATCATGGCCTATCATGGCTGGCTAAAGATACCATCAGAGTCGTAACAACTCAGCTAATCCGATCAGAACTATGGTACAACTCAAAATATAATCTAGACGCAGATAGCAGCACAGAGAAAGCGGTGGAGTAGGTTGAGTGTTTGTAAGTAGATACATACTAATGATAGACGATCTAAAATAAAAAGAGAAGATGTGATAGGGGGCGAGCCTATTGCCATCAGCCGGGCAAACATCTAGACTCAGACATCAGTAGTCCTTATATTTAATATGCGGATTTTGAAGACATTTGCTTAGAAATCAACTAACCTTCGAATCTAAGTAAATACCTAAATCAGATCCTAAACGAAATAAGATTTAGCAGATGCTCCTTTAAGAAAAACAATCTTCAGACGTAAGTAGTACCTACAGTAGAATACACCCGCATTTAGGTGCAGTCCAACTATTAGGAATACCTACTTTTAAATAGGTAATGCAGTGAGTGTACTTAGCAGTGAATTCCTTAACATCATGCCATAAGCCTATAAAGTTATTAAATAAGAAAAAAAAAATTGGCAAAAAAAGAAAGTGTACTTAGTGTCAAAATTAATACTTATTTGTGCTTGTAAATAAGCTAAGTTTGGTATACCAAATAGCTTGTTTGATTTTAATAACGTACAAACGCATTCTAAACTTGAATTCAAAATAACACCAGCAATCCATTCAACGGTTTTCTGTTCCATATTCGTAAATAGCCAAGGGACAGTTGGACGTGTAGCCGGTAATGGTAGCCGTGGACAGACGACGAAACGAGCACGCAACTTTTAATATTTTCATTACATTGCAACTCCCACAGGCATCCCAGTATGATTGTATCTATGTATAGGACATTGATATGGCTTCCACTTTCACTCAAGAGAGATGCGAAGTACCTACTGATGTGTAGGTCAGGCGGGAAATAAAAAATAGGCCACTTCGCGCACATCATATTATTAATTAATTCGGAGTGAGAGCCTGATGATTCGTCACACAGGGTATCCTAGTAAGTATGGACACCACGCCAGTCTCTCACAAAGAATCATATTTTGTGCATTGTTGTCAAAACACTAGTATAATTCTTGTCTCTTTGTATATAATTATGTGAACCTTTGTGAAGAGAGAAAAAAAAGGTATACTTGAATTAATTTAAAGGTACCACCCTTTTTTGGTCCTCAATAAATTTCATTTCTTTGAATGTAATTATCATTTTATCACAATTCCAACTTCATGCATACCTTCGTTTTACTCATATGACAGGCCAATTTGTTATTTTCTGTTACTAAAAGTGTTCCTACTTCTGAAAAAATTTCACAAGTTTTTTACAGAAAAAAATATATAAGCTAAAATGCTGAATGGTTATTTCAGCATTCTTATCACCGGCCTCGGTAGCGCAGTAGGCAGCGCGTAAGTCTCATAATCTTAAGGTCGTGAGTTCGATCCTCACCCGGGGCAGATCTTTTTGCATTTCGACCTACTTATTCGTTTAGTTTTTTAGAGCCTTATTCTTTACTTTGCTAAAGTAAGTTTATCTCAAACTCAAACTCAAAGCATTTATTTAAATTAAACCACTTTACAGGCACTTTTGAATTGTCAAGAAGTCGGTCAGTCAGAAAATATGAAGCTCGTTGCCCATTCCAAAGCGTAGGTACCTAGGTAGGTAGGTTTTACAAACTGGTTCGTCTTTGTCATCCGTAGTCGAACAGCTGTTTTCATATTTAGGTTTATTTGCGCAGCATTTATCACAGGGAAATAGGAAAAATCATTGGAAGGATCTTAGCACATCTCTGCAATAAAAATATCTTTGAGTAAAAAACAAACAGAAAGAAAGTTTGTTGTCATGATCGTAGTTATAATACTCGTAGCGACATCTTGTAGAGTTTAGTAGAAAGAACATTGAGATCACAAAGGTAGCTGTTGTAAAATACAGTTGGTAGATGGCACTGACACAAAACGCCATCTTCCTTTGTTAAAATTAACTAAAACGGTGCATCAACACATAAAGCACTACTAGCGTTACAAGGTGTCGACGCAGTTTTGAGAGTTACTAATAGAGGGCGCTGTTATAAGTTTATTTTATTTTTTGCAAATCGTTAAACATGTTTGTAGATATTTTCTTGTTTTTAAGTTGGAAGGAACCACGTAAAAATCATGAAAAAATATGCAGGATATAAGTAGATAGATAATTAATTAGGTGCCTACCTATGAACTATGGCGTCACCGTCGATTAGTTAACCCCGCGTGACAGAATAGAGAATAATCGGTGCAAAAATAGTACAAGTATTTGACTTTGCCACTGCACTATAAAAAAAGGCAATTTATTAGCGTTTCTAAATCATTAAAATATTTACGCAAACGATTCAAAATAAAATGATACTTATTGTTTTTTTACAAGGTCGCTCACTGGCGCCAGTATTTTAAATTCTTATAAAATGATACCGGACTTAACTAAATAACAAGGGATTTACCTCTTTTTATTTATATATTTTTTCTTATTATTGCCAATTCTTTATTCTAACGACTGTTATTTTTATTGTTATGAAGGTCGCAGAGTCCATAAAACTTCAACGTTTGTATTTTATTTTCGACATTTACGGTATTTAACCCTTTTACCACGGATATAAATGGTTATCGCATTTTAATAAAATGTTATTTAATATGCCATAAAATAAGTATTTGATAACAGTCATTTCAATAAATAAATAAATAAATGTAAGTAGGTATAAGAATCTATCTAGCTACAGCCGGTCTATCCATTTCAAATTAAGTAGGTAACTACGTTTTCAGCTGTCACTGTCACTGTAACTGTGCTTTCAGCTGCATCGATTACTGCTGATCTTTTCTGTAAAAATCTCACTGTGAAAACTTAGGTGAAGTAAGCTGTCAATAGTGTCATCACTAGCATCAGGTGAAATGGCTACTCACTTCACCTAAGTTTACGCATACTGCATGTCGATTACAGAATCGAAGGTTTTTACAGAAAAACCTCACCGTGAAAACTTGCGTGGAGTGAGCTGTCATTCCATCTGATGCTATAAAGATTTACACTAATGACAGCTCACTCCACGCTCACTTCACCTAAGTTTTCACGGTGAGATGGGTACAGAATCGCACTGCTGATTCTATATGGATTGATACAGTAACACTACAGTAGTGCTATTCTGTAAAAATCTCACCGTGATAACTCCAGTGAAGTGAGCTTAAAGTGAGCTGTCATTAGCGTCAATCCTTAGCATTAGATGGAATGACAAGCTCACTTCACATAACTTCTCACGGTGAGAATCTAACAGAATCGACCGGCTGTACCTATCCACGATTACATTTTCAAGTCCGATAGTCATAGCAAAGTAGCTAAGAAGGAATTTCCTCCCCTTTACTGACAAAGAAGTCTAGACTGAGAAAGATATCTTTGGACAAAACCTTCTCAAAATGAACACGCGACTTAGGTACATCACTTACCTACCTACAGCAATTTCTCCCGCAGATTCCAACGCGCCTTACTTTTTCGCATGAAATATTCGCATTCTTCCTTCAACGTAGACCAGCCACTGGCCAGTAAACTAGCGTCCAGTAAGGTCACATTTGACAGTTAAAGCAGTAAAATAAAACAGTCGCTCGCTCCGGTTTGATGGAGTATTGTTTCGGATTCCGTCACGCGTTCAGCGCAGTGCATGGGTTAAGGCCAGTGAACAGTGAACTGATACGGATATTTTCTATGGAATTTTGTAATATTGTGATGTTTTCAATGTTTTATTTTGAAGTAGAGGATATTGTTGACCTATTTTTGTTGGGAGTTAGGATTTTAGGATGCCATGACTGCTTCCTTCACTAACAATGTCTGTGGAAGAAGGATCCAAATATATTACGCACTGACGATATAAATGAGTAAAATGTCTATCTAACATTACTACGACTGGAAATACTTTCAATGATACCATTTCAGTCCCTCATTTTCCAGTCCTTTATCCCAATTTATTTGGAGTTGTCGCATCAAAAGCTTTTCTCAAAGACTTCTCTATTTCAGTCAATCATTGTGAAAACAGTGATAGTAGGTACTAGCTCGATATTCTATCCGTGGAGTAGCATAATCAGCTTATAATGTTCCCACTGCTGGGACACAGGCCGCTTCACTTCGAGAGGGAGTGGGCTGTAATCTACCACGCGGGCTAAGTGCTAGTTGGTAGATGTCACATGTCTTAGATTTTTTGTTTCTAGAACTTTCCTCACGATTTTTTCCTTCCTTTTTGAGAGTAGCGGTGATGAAATTATTTACACAAAGCAAAACGCCTGTCTGGGTTCGATCCCACGACCTACAACTCGTAAGTCCATTAAAACTGGGCCACCATTGCTCCATCCGCGGAGTGCGTACTAACAAATAATGTTCACATGTTTGTCAACAACGGAGATGTAGTTTCCGTATAAACATGCTTATTTATTGATAGTAAAACTTCTTTTATGTTTAGATTTAATTGATTTAAACGCAATTAACCTGTTATCCTGGCGTTTAAGTAACTACCTACATCGGTGATTGAACATCAGCCTTCTGATTATTGGAATGTTAACCCGTAATACGCAGATTTTGTTTTTATATAGGTAGGTACTGCAATCTCTGACCAAATTAAAAACCAAGACAGAGCGCTGAGAACGATACAGTGAAGCATGCCAAAGCTACACCTCCGGTCTGTGCATACACGCTCACACGTACACATTTATAACCATTTACAATCAAACTATACCTCACTAAGTGCACACATGTTTACGAAACCGGCTTCACTCTGCTGTTGACAGCCCTCTGTCTTGGTTTTTTATTTAGTCCGAGACTGCAATAAGTAAAGCGTCAAAAAAAAAATGGTTCAATAACTGCCACAGCGCAAAAGTTGATAGGAGTATGAACTTTGTTATAGGGCGTAACCTTTTGTGAAAATGCTCACCTGGCAAGGTAGGTAATTAAAGCATTACTCTGTTTTTGCATTGCTCTTTTGAGTACAAAAGGTACCTAATCTGCCTAATTGCGTAAAACAATCAATCACAATTGTCATATGTTTGAAAAAATTTTCTGCTCAACAACGCAATGAATTTTGTTGAACTGTCAAAATTAAAGCCAGTGTTAACTCTCATTTTATATATATTAAATCTGCCTAATTGCGTAAAACACGGTCAATCACAATTTTCATATGTTTGAAAAATTTGTCTGTTCAACAACGCAATGAATTTTGTTGAACTGTCAAAATTAAAGCCAGTGTTAACTCTCATTTTATATATATTAGTCTATGGTGTTAACTGTTAGTTTGTTACGCAATTACCCCGCTGCACGCTGTGGTAGGTATGAAATTAACTGGGACAATTTAGGATGGCAGTGAAACAGTCACGTCACTGTGACCCTTGAAGCACAGAATACATTGTAACAATCAGAAATCATTAGAGTTATGTGGACAATGCATTTATGGGGCAATTAGACCACAGTGACCATCGCCGTGTTAACAAACCTCGCTTCTGTCTAACCAGCATCGTAAATTAACTTAATAGTAACGTGTATACATTGCAAATTGTTTTATAATGAAATCATTGATCATGGTAATCCTTCAAGTTGACGAGCGTGGCCCTCTGTCACGTTGCAGCTATTAACTAACTTTGTTTTAAGTAATATCTGCCTAGCTGGTTTGCTTCAAGGCGTAGACTGATTAAAGTTGTACGTTTGAGGATGTATTTGTTCGTTTAATTATATACTTCAATGATGAAGTGATTCGCCTAAGACGCAGTTGCAGATTGTCCATGGTCAAGAGTTTAAACATTTATCGACCTTAATGTTGGTAAATACAACTGAATCAAGCCTCTTCAACTAAGCATTAATAATTAATCAAGATTTATTACTATTATATTATTGGCAACGGACTTCCGTAGCCATGATGGGCAATGGAGTACTTAAAGCCTCAGCATGACATGCAGGATGAGAGACCTAAGGATGGTAAATGTCTCATTCAGGTAAAGGGTGTAAGGCACATTTTTTTCAAAGCTGTCGACTAATAAACTTACTAGGTAATGGGCAGTTAATACTAGTAACAGCCTAGGTTAGTAGCTGTGCGAGAAGTCTAGCAGACTTGCCTTACCCTCAGCCCTGGAGCATTGCATCAATAGATTGATAATAATACCTGATCAATTTGCCTAGGGGTCGGCTTCCAATCTAACCGGGTGCAGCTGAATTCCAGTACACATTATGGTAAAGCAATAAAGATATTGAGTATTGAGTATTTTACATGGAGCGACTGCCTGTCTGACCTCCACAACCCAGTTACTATGGGTCACCCATCCACGAACTGATCACGGAAAGCGTAACTTTTATTAAGCTGACCCGTGGGGCTGTTATTATTTAGTAACGAGCTATGCCAGTCAAATATATAACTACTTGTTGATCTCTGGTGATCAGAATGATCGCAGTAAAGAAAAATCTGTGACGAAGACATTGCTGGAACTTTGGTGGCGCCAGATAATATTGTCCCAAATATTTTATGTGTTCACTGACATGCTTGCTTACCGGTTTACCTTATTTGTTAACAACGCATTTCATGTTATTATTCAGAAACACCAAAAAAACGTCACGATGTCCGATGACGCTGATGTCCAAGGTAATCGAACTTTATGTTAAAACATATTTTTGAAGTGTTAAGTAAATAATATCAAGTATTGTTTTATGGTATAATGTCACAATTCCGATTAAAGACTAAACTAACAAGGAAAAATCTTGCAAGCATTTTATAATCGTGTTTTTTTATTGTAAAGTCTAAAAATGAGAATATTTTGGTTGTTTTTTTTTTATTGTCAGTACGATAAATATGGTCTGGTCTGCTCTAAAACAATATAAATCTATTATCTATTTCATAGGTATACATAGGTATTTGTTTTTGCTATAAATTGTAACTCTACGCACTGAAGCATTAGCAATATAAGTACCATAGTGTTTTAAATTAAATCGTAAGTACCTATATCGATTTCGTTTTCTACTCAATTTCTAAGATCTCCTTCGTCAGCATTCATCATTACCATAAAGCCCAAAAAAAGTAAGACACCAGTTTTTTCATAAAATCCTTTTTGAAACCTGATACCATTCTCATTAGCTCCTCCCTTAATAGGACAAAGGGCGGACTGTTAAATATAAATCACAATATTAATGTGATTGGTGCTGACCTTAACTTGGCACCATGCACTTAAGGAATGTTTTAAAGAGAAGCTCTTCTGATAATTTATGTTAATTTTAGTTCACGATCTGAATATTAATTCAGATTTTTAGGGTAAAGCAATTGAAGTCTGATAACCTGTCAATGAAAATTCAGATGAAGAAAACTTTCACTGGAGAGCTTTTTTTCTTGACAAAGCAGGTTTTTTGCAAATCAGCGCAGAGCAGCGCAAATGAGCAGTGGTGGACCAGTAGTAACGGCTGCAACTTATGGGGTGCGTATCGGGTGCTGGTGTAAGAGTGAGCCGAAGGTCCTCTCCCTCTCACTGAGAAGATACCTGTGTCCCAACGTCATCATCTTCCTGCCCTTATCCCATGTTACTTGGGGTCGGCGCAACACGTTTTCTTCTTACATTCTCCACGGTCAACCGTCACGCTATCATTCACTCCCTTCTCTTTCATATCATTCCTTACAATCCATCCATCTTTTCTTCGGCCTACCTCTCCCTCTCCATCCATCAACATGTATATTCATCACTCTTTTAGTCACATGCGTTTCGTTCCTTCTCGTCACATGCCCATACCAAGCGAAACGATTCCCTTTCAACTTTTCTGTCACTGGCGCCACTTTTAAACTTCCTCTTATATACTCATTTCTTACTTTATCCATTCTTGTCACTCCACACATCCATCTCAACATTCTTCAATCTTTTTTTGCATTCAATCTTTTTTCATCAGTCTTCTTCACGGCCCAGCATTCAGACCCTTAGAGTACGACAGGCCTTATCATGGACTTATAAATTTTCCCCTTTAACTTGAGGGCCTCCGTGGATCGCAAGTTGTTCCTGTGACCTGTCACCTTTTCATCCATCCTGAGTTGATCCAGTGCGTTACGTCTCGGTCTACTTCGCCATCTCCTTGGACAAGCGACCCGAGGTACCGAAAGTCGGAGCAGATCGACAATCGGAACAATATAGGCTGGTTATGCTTCTTCCAAACCTGACACATCTTTAAACTCAAGCTTAAAGCATTTATTTCAATTAAACCAATTACAATAATTTTTGCATTGTCAAGGGGTCGGTCAGTCACAGATATGAAGTTAGTTGCCCATTCCAAAGTGTAGTAGGTTCCATAGAGAAGAACAGGAGGCCTACCATGATCTATTTAAAAACGATTCAAAAGCAAGACATTTCAGTTTAGGTTCTTATACTGCATCGCTCACAGTCGTACCATGACGTCCAATACGCTCAGCGGCATTTGGATCGTTGAAAGTGTATGAGCGTGAAGAGCTCGTGGTAGGTATCCAGATGGCACGGTCTAAATTGAATCGTTAAACTGACGTCATGGTACGAATTAGCAGAACAGTTCAGTTTAGGTCCTAAAGTGGATCGCGTTAAGAGCCCGTGGTAGGTATCCAGGCAAGAAACTCTGCGGACACTCTTTTAAATCCAAATATTGTAACAAAATTTTGGTTATATCATTCATGTTGTAAATATATAATAATTTAATGAACGATGTAGAAAAAAGACAGTCATAAAATTTTGAAATGTTGTCAATAGTATTATTCCCTAAAACAGGAAGCTATATTAAAAAGGCAGACAAATATAATTTCTAAACGCAGTTCTCATTTTAAAGCTCCCCAATACACTAAAGTCCCTTCACAGCTTCCTCTTAACCCTAAAATGGTGACGGTGCAACCCTCAAAATCACCCAATTATACCCCTTTTAAGGGGCGCCGCCCAAAGCTATTAACCGTTGAACTACTGATTTATCTATGATCATTAGGTGCATCGTTGATTAGCAACGGTTGCCAGAAAAAAAAGAAATTTGATAGTAGCCAGTGATTAATTACTTTGGCCCTGTTTTAACAGTTTTCTGATTAGTTACGAATTTTTGTGCCAGTCTTTAGGGTGTGCGAGACTGTTTTTTTAATGACAGAAGGTCTTTTGCAACCTAATTATAGTCTGTAGTTTACCGTCTATTGTTTTCAATTTGGCTGTTGCCAAGTCCGGTGGTTCTACATTCCATTCTTGATCTAGGCCAAGAATTTTCAATGCCATTTTTAGAATAACGTCTTGTTGCTACTGCTCTCTGGTAATCACCAGGAAGGGCCAAAGTGCTTTTTATACGGGACCACACGCCAATATACGCCAATACACAATCTACAAGGGGTGAGCTGAGAATGAAGGTCCCCATAAAACTGTCCAAGTTGATAATAACTTACTTTACAAAAGCCCTGATATTAAACCGGTGATTGTAAGATAAAGGGGTATTTTGACAGACTAAGTTATCTCTCTAACAGATCAATCGTGTAGGTAAAGTGATCGATATTATTAATGTATAAACTATTATTATTCAGGTTGCATCTTTCACAAACGAAGCCGACAATGATTCACTTTAAAAGAACAGCGAAACGATAGAGTCATCAACACTAAATTTTTTATTCAACATTAATATGACAGTTGAAATATTACACTTGTCATAGAATTAATATTTGACATTAATCTTTTAATTTAATAGTGTTGATGTGATACTTTAAAGTTCAATTCATATTAAGTTGTCATAATATTATTAATTGCTTATAACGTTCTGCGAATTAGTTTGTCATTGACGTATTTTGAGAATATTATTGTAGTCATCCGCGGACTTTGTTTATATTAAAATATTTAATCATTCTGTGGAAAAATCAAATGCTTACATTAACATTGGAAATCTCCCGGATGTGATGTTTTTTTATTCATTACTTTGACATGGCAGTCATAGAGACTGTCATAACATAACATAATCAGCCTATTATATGCCCGTTGCCTAAAACCTTTTTTCTCCTTTTTTTTCTCTATTACGCATACTTGTTTTTCCAGCTCATTTTAGACATTGGCAGAATAGTCGACATCGGCTTTGCTTGCCATTTATTAAAAATAGAATAGAATGTGCCCATTGTTGGGACACAGGCCTCCTCTCGGTGAGAGGAAGTGGGCCGTAATCTACCACGCGGGCCCAGTGCGGGTTGGTAGATGTCACTGTCGGCTCCTGACTGACATATTAATTTAGCAAAAAAAAAAAAAGTTTAATGCAGTAACCTCTCAACAGCATCCACTAGGCTATTACGCCGACCCAAATTGAGTTATCAACTTTGGTGAAATTCATTGTTTTTAAGCTTTTATATCTTTTTGTGCCGATACGTGTTTAATAGTCAATTAATGATGCTACCTGCGGCTCTTTTTATCCGAAATCGATCGGTCAGGATGACCAGTCAGTCTCATTGCCTTAGGGGTTGGCTTCGTGCGGTCGTTGGTCGATTGGACCACATTCGAGTGGCCGCAGGGTTAACAACTAATGAATTGGGATTGTATTTTTATAGATGATTATTGTCGTTAAATTTTAAAATGAATGGCATTGGATTTATAACTGTAAATATCGGAAGAGATTTTGGACATGCTACTGCTATGTTTTGTTTAGATCTTAGAATCGACCTGGATCGAACTTAAGCCCTTGTTTTCTGGCCAAAAAATAGGTACTACAATACTTCAGAGTATTCGGATAGTATAGTTTTGAGAGCGACTTGCTGACTGATAAGTTCAATATCCAGTAAATTAGGATAGGTAGGTATAGTGGGACCAATGGTCTTTGGGACTAGTTTTACTGGTGTGCAACCGAGAAACCGTTCCATATATGACCCAATTTTAGGTATTATAGATCATTATAAATATTCTAAGGACCAAAAGGTCCTTGGACCATTCATAATGGTTTAACTAAAGTATTACGTATTGACGACTGATTTCAATTTAAAAATAATTTGTTGAAACGTGTTCAAGCGCATTATACATAGATGTAACTGATACCACTTTTTTTTTTTGTAAAACAACAAACAAATTGATTTTTTACTCCCCCATTTTTCTAATCAACAAAAATTATCCCTTATAATTTGATAGGCGCGTCTAATCATAGGGCGGGACCCAATTTCAAGATAATGGGGCGATCATCGCATCCTGATCTGTACTGGACCAGATGAAAATCTGTGGTCTATACTTAATAATAGGAAACCATGGAAATTAGGGAATTCCTTTAGTTCGAAGTAGGACCCTTCGCGTGAAGGATTGAGCATGAGCCTTTCGTTAATGGCGTCGCATTTGATACCAAGGCTTGTTATTCTTTTTCTGACGTTTTAATTTTGTCTTTGTTTACTTACCATCACAAAAGTTTTTAACAAAATTATCGTTTTAGTTTCTTCTTCTTTTCGTGTCTTTGGTACTCTTCCTCGTTATATTTTTAAATATAGTTTGAGCTTTTAGCTAAAAATGTGATCATGAATCATGGTTTTATAAAAACATTTTAAAATGTTTTGTTTGTTTATTTGTTACTTTTTCGCACCTAAACCACTGAACCGATCATCCTAAATTTTTCATATACGTTGTCAGGTGTACAGAAACGGATTTAGGGTACATTTCATCCCGAAAAAAGTGCTGTTCCCGAAGAAAACAACAATAACGTTATTATGATAATAGATGGGGCCATGTGTCTTTTGTCTTGATCGCAGACGAAGTCGCGGGCAACAGCTAATATTATAAACGCAAAAGTTTGTGAGATGGATAGATGTTTGTTACTCTTTCACGAAAAAACTACTAAACGGATTTTGATGAAATTTTAGTCATATAGTTTATACATCAGAATAGCACATAGAATACTTTTTATCCCGATATTCCCACGAGATCGACACTTATTCGGGTGAAACCGCGGGGCGCAGCTAGTTCTAAATATAACTCTCTCCTCACAAGTTCTCTAACACTTGGCCTAATTCGTCACTATTTTAACGAGCCCCACTTCCATTTTTACCATTCTAGCGTCGAAAGCACCCACATTAACCAGTGTATATCTAATAAAAGGTAGCAAAGCTGGGTGGCGGGTGTTTATGACCCAACTTGTGTGTTCCATAGCATTCGGTGGACATTTATTTTTTACTTATACCTAGCCTGACTTCAATTCAGACGATGCTTTATTGTTCTGCGAAGTACCCAGTTGGTATAGCGCTATGGTGTTTGATTTAGTACGTGATATTTGTCCATGAATTTTTGTACTTAATTCATATAAAAAATTGAATGTTAACTTGGTCAAAATCTTCAAAATGAATGAACACCTGGAAATAAATTAGCAACTTCATTCATTTAAATATTATAATGTATTACCGGGTCAAATTAAATTAGCTAGCGAAGCTTTGCAGACGAGACGTGATGGGAATCGATATCTAAACATGATAAAACAAAAAAAAAAGAATTTGATGATAATTTATTTTAAGGCCATCGACCGCTGGTAGTGTTGTTGCATGAAGTTTAGTTGACAAAATCAGTTTTTTTTTTGTGTTTTTAAATATTGATACCCTTCACGCCTGTGAAGTGTACAGAAACAAAAACAGATTTTTGAAATATTTTAAGCAAATACACTACATACGGTCGTTGACCTCAAAGTAAATTATCATCAAAGCAATTTTTTTTGTTTATCATATTTAGATATAAATTCCCATCACGTTTGCGGAGTTTCGTTAGCTAATTTAATTTGACCTTGTATATAAATAAATATCAATCATTGTCATTACTTTCAGTAGGTAAGTATGTATTTACCTCATGCAAAAGGGGATTATGACGCGTTAACACGTTTCAAAATGTGTATTTTAACCGATTTATTCATACATAATAGAAGGATACTTGTCTTTATGATTTTATTTATTGAAACCACGTATTGTTTTCCGAAGTTATTTGTGACGTCATGTTAAATCAACACTTTCGAGGTCAAAGTAAACAGCCGATAATTTTAGCAGCTTACCCATCGGCCGAAATAGCTCAGTTGGGAGAGCGTTAGACTGAAGATCTAAAGGTCCCTGGTTCAATCCCTGGTTTCGGCAATTTCTTCTTTTTGTGAATTCCATCAATTTTATTTTTCTTTTTTTTTTAATTGATGATACTAATTATGAATCTACGCAGTTCAAAAATCACGACTAGGATAATTGGTAGACACTATAAAAGCCATAAATATCAATTGTTATCTTTTATGTGATTGCGATTTTTTTTTTTTTCCATCCTATCTCGGGACCCTAATGTGAGTTGGCACATTTTTGCAATGCCCGCGGTTATATCTACTTAATGTGCGCTTAGCTTAACTGTATTGTTGTTTATGGAACTGGCTGAAAATAAAAAGTCGTTAATTAGATAACACTACGTAATATCTTAGAATATCGTCTGTGGTTGAAATTGACTTGAACGGGAAATAGGTACCTACCTAACCTAACACGGATAAAATGAAGGTAAGTATAAGTAGGTACTAAAGCTTAACTAGAAATCTAAAGAACTCATTGTTTATTTCATTTTACGCGAACATGAATTGCTTGGTTGTTAAATAAATAATTAAAACATTTAAGTATTGAATTTAGTCAACAAACATTTAGACTAATATTTTATAGAGGTAAATTATGTGAGTTTGTATGCAGGGTAATCTTCGGAACTACTGCTCAGATTCCTTACCAAAATTCTTTGCCTAATGGAAAGCTACAGTATTGCCGAATGCCATCGAATATGCCAACACGCACTGGGCCCGCCTGGTGGTTAACCACTCCCTGTCACAAAGAGGAGGCCTGTGTCCCAGCAGTGAAAACATTATAGGCTGAATATGCTATAGGATACATTATTTTGTGTTAAAACAAGCAATTTCACGCGGACAAAGTCTCGGGCAGACGCTAGTAGATGTATAATTTCCATAGAAGTGCAGCCGTATTTTCCAAAGTAGAATTTTCTAATCAACAGAATGCTATAGGTACCGCTACCTCCACCTAACCTCAAATAAAAAAATTGAATCCTTCCTTTAACCTGCAGTAGGTATCTTAAGAGCGTTTACGCCGTTCGGGATTTCATACAAAACTTCAAGCCCTTGTTTTTCGAAATGAATGAACCGATTTTAATGAAACTTCGTACGTATAAGCAGGATACTAAGGTCTAAAAAGTTAAGTACAGAACATTTTCGAAAGATAGTGTTACAACCAAATTAGACCGATTTTAAAGTTTTCACTTTCCATAGAAACAGAGATTTCCAGTTATCTTTTTAAATAAGACATTTCGAAAATGTTATTATTATTATTATGTTATTACTGCCAACGCGGTCACTTGGTGACCGCGAACAATAGATTTTCTATTGTGCCTGTTGCCTGGCAGTCAACGTGGTAACTTTTTAGACCATTGTATCCTGCATATGCGTATGAATTTTCATTAAAATCGGTTCATTCATTTCGAAAAACAAGGGCTTCAAACTTTGTATGAAATGCCGTACGGCGTAAACGCTCTTAACTCATTCACACCTAGAACATTCTTAACCTGCATTTAAAAAAGGCAGAAGCGATAAATTTACACATTTTACAACACTCCAAAGTGCATGTAAGATCATACAACAATGAATCAAGCAGCTAAATACGTGGTAATTACCTACGCCATCTGGTGGCCATTTGTCTGATATCAATTTGAACGAGCCAAGAGAAGTCTGCTATAAAACATGTAATAATACGCCCGTTTATTTTCTTGCTGCATTGTGGTATGTGGTTGTGCTTGCGTAATTTGGTGCTATATCGGATGGCTCTTCTCCATTTAAAACAGAATCAAGACCCACACTACAAAATACTAATACATTTCAATCTTCTGCCTTTATTCTTTTTTGGGGATATCCTCATGGATATCTTCCATCTGGGAAGAACGGATGGTTATGTCGGACTCCTACTAAAACCACGCTATTCCATCTAGTACCATGAATCGGGGGCCCGGGAGGTACTTTTACATGTAATTTATCAGGATTTTGGTGTAACTATCTCTTACGTCATTTTCTTTTGTAAATCTTTAATAGCCAGTGAAAACATAAATTGTTATCCTCTGCCTATTTTGCCAATTATTTTATAAATACCTGCTTATTTAGCACAAAGTTCACTTCAGTCATCAGAACTTTTTAGGGATTTAAAAACGCACTTGCATTGTTTCTAGTTTAATGGCGAATTTCACAAATGAAACTAAACGCGATCAGCACATCTATGGCACATCTAAACCGTTTGTAACATAAGTCCATTTCTAAACCCATGGACTTATTCTAAACCACGTTCAAGAACTGTCAATGTCATCCTGGTTGTGGAACATAGATATGAAAATGTTGTGGAATGACACAGACAGTTCTTGAATCTGGTCTAAATATAAATAATTATGTTCCTTGCTAAATGTGCTGCTCGCGTCTGGTATCATTGGTAAAATTTACCCTTAACCGCTTAACAAAATGAATAAGAAGTAAAGAAACACATCTCTACTTTTTATTTATTGGTTGAATAAATGATAAGCGATACGGGGGATGCTGGAAAGATTAGCCCTAATAACAGAGGAGCCCTGGATTAGATCTCAATGCATTTGTTGCTACTAACACTAAGTACCCAATTAGATCTAACTATGTTAGTGATTACTGGTAAAGCAGGAATCGTTTTAGTCTAGCCAAAGATGCAAAGAGAATCTCTGGTTTATACTTGTTATATATAGGAATAGGTTTAGCCAAGCCATACACATTAAGTTATTTACATTGCGTAAGTCAAATCGCTCCGAACATCAAAAATGCAAATGCATTATCAATTTACAGCTTTCGTCTTGCCCTAAATAAGTACCTATAGGTACCTTTGCATTGCCAGAAGAGCAGATGGCCGATTGGGCCGAAAGGTTCGGGAGTGGCGACCGCGTACTGGAAGACGTAGAGTTGGAAGGCCTCCCACAAGGTGGACCGATGACCTCGTGAAGGCCGCAGGAATCCGCTGGATGCGGGAAGCGCAGAACCTGGATGCGGGTAGTGCTTGGGTGAGGCCTTGAATGATGAAATGATGATGATGAGGTACCTATTACGGTTAAAAAAGATAACAGTTTTGCGTTTTCCTGGCAACTAAAATTGCCATGGTCTATATAAAACTCAGCGCATAGAAAAGGTGATGCTGCGTTGAACCGGTGGAGCCCATCCTATATTTTCAAAAAACAGGAAGGGGTTCCAATTTTTTCTACCAGATAAGGACAACATCAATACAAAAACTAACTTATCTTAGTAATGCATCAGTAGATTGGTAAGGACTCTAGTGGAGTAGCCCGGAAGACACGTGCGCTCGAGTGCACTCGTACCTATTGTGGAGCTGTGACGTAGGAAGTGCATTTATGATAATATTGTAAACTGACTGTGATTATTACGTTATTTTGTTTAGTCTTGGGCTCTCGCGTTGTTCTAAATTGAATCTTTGGGGCTTTGGCACCTGTTCCACATCCGACAAGGTAGTGACTAACTATCGACAATTTTCCCGCCCAAGAAACGTGGGTACAATAGAGAGAGTTCTCGCCGGCAGTCAGAACAGTCAACGATTAACTTGGCCCCAGCTGTGATTTGTCGATCTTTGACAGTCGTTACGGGTTGTCAGTAGCTCGAATTTCTGACAACCAGATTTACAAACGGGTATTGTATTACCCAGTAACTGTATTGTGGACGTCATAATAGACAGTCGCTCCATGTAAAATACTGGTAGCTGCATCCTGTTAGACTGGAAGCCGACCACAACATAGTTGGGAAAAGGCTAGGCAGATAGCACAGCCTATCTTTTACTATCAGTGACGAAAAGATGTGCAAACACATTTTTATTGTTTGTTTGGGAAACCGTACTATAAGCTGTTTGACGTTTTCGTGATGTAAGCTGTTTTAATCGTTCATGAACCTAAGTATTATTTACGAGTAGATACTTCCCTGGATTAGTCACGTATTTGGTTACTATATTAATTGCTACGATATTTCAATGTCACAATTCACGTTCTTCTAACTCAATGCGAAATGATTCGCAAAAACTTACCTGGTCTGCACTTACTTATCCGCCAAATGTGAGGTCTGAGAAGTGTCCTAATAATATGTTAGATTACTAGAGGGATCCGGAGTTCTTTGGTCGACTTTGCCAGCTCATCAGATCAGAATTTTGGGAGCTTATTCACAAGAAAAAAAAGAATTATTCCCATAAAGAGCCACGGGTTTCAGATTAGACCGAATCTGTTTTTTCATTTGGGAATCCTTCAGAGATGTCCGCCTGAGGGAGAGCGAAGGTGTCACACGGTGTCTTCCAACTGCAGAGGGCAGTAACGCTTGCGCATTATTTCTCACCGAATTTGTATCTAACAGTTTTTTTCACGATTCTTATCTCAGTCTATCTAGATAAAAATTAGATTTTTTTTTAACAAAATAACTTATCTTTTTGATGAGACGATAAACTTTTGAACAACTTTTAAACGTTTTGTTATCAGTTAAACAAATATTTCCTGTTTATTTGTGCCCGTAGAAATAGAAAAAATTCGGGGATGCCCAATCCCCAAGGTCGAGTGATGACCTTAAATAAATTATGATAATTATTGCACAAATATTATTATCAACGGTGGGGAATGTCAAGAGAGTCCGAAATGGATTATGTAATCAAGTAATGCATTTGCTTAAACAAATGTCTTCGAACAAAGTCAATTTCCCATCATAATTTTAGTACCTACTAACCACAGTTCTCAAGAATATTAGCTTGCCTAATTAACTATTTGTAATTAAAACCGAAAATAAAACCACAGATTAATTCACAAACTAGTCGTAGGTAAGTATGAAGAATATGAAACTCTCTCACGTTAAAAATAAACATATAGTCGATACACATATCTACATGTTACAAGATCGAAAATAATTACGCGCGTTCATCGGCCATTAAGGCCCGTAAATTACGCGGGTAACGTAATACGCCCATACTAATTATTAAGCGCGGTATGTAATTGAGGCGTCTTAAACATAATAATAAATTTACCTACTTGTTCGAGCCAATTATTGTTAAGGGGCAACACCGACGTGCTTTATAAGAGGAACACAGGGATTTATTATTTTTATGGACTGAGAATTGGGAAATCTGGTGACATCGGTTAGTATATTAGGCCGTATGTCCTTAGGGCGCGTTCCCACTATGTCGTGACGACAGATAATCGTGTAGTTTTAAGTTTCGTGGCTTAAATATTTAAACGGAGGTGTTCACATATAAGACGACACGATTAACTATCGTTCACGACTTTTTTTGCAGTGACGACAGTTTGTCAAGTCAAGTCAATGGGAACGGCTAGCACGACAATCGTAAAACGATCGACTTCGAAACGAAACGACTTATCATGACGGCAAATCATGTGTCGTTGTTGCGATTATCGTGGCCACGATAAAAACACTTTCAAAAATATCGGTATAATCTATGTAAGTAGGTAATAAAAGTGAAATGCTGTACATTGGTAAGCATCACTTCAAAACTGCTGGACCGATATGGCAAATTTTTGTTTTCAGATGTTCGTAATAGTCCGAGTCTTCTAATTCCCGAAATACAAGCTTGACTTAGATTGAGAGTTGGTAGATCATCTATTGATTGTTGGTAGATCATCTATTGAGAGTTGGTAGATCATCTATTGAGAGTTGGTAGATCGTCTATTATGTACAACCATCAAACAAATGAAATGAATGAATTGTAGATACTTCATAGATAAGTTTTGTTGTACTATTATAATTATTTATAATCAAGTTCTTACGGAAAGTTAAAAGATGAGAAAAGTTGCCGGGAAAATTGGAAAAATAGGGAAAAATGAAAGTGCCATTTCTATGGGAATTTTCTACGAATTATTGGACAATACAACGTCTGTCGAGTCAGCTAGTATAGAGATAAGATAAGATAAGATTTATTTATTTGTATAAACAACAACAGATACACACAAATTTGTGTCAAAGCATGACGCCCAATTATAAAAGTGTAATCGTGAATCTGTGCCTATTTTCTGGCACGTGTCTAACACGGTTGATAAAATTATTTTTGCATACAATAAAGTACACACGCATATCAGAAAACCCGGTTTCACAAGTCACAATCTTTTTGGTGAACAACTCAATGGTGAACAATCTTATGGGGTAATTTTGTTCGGTTTGACAGCACCAATTTGATTTCATCCCGCGGTTTACCATCTTCTAACTATCAATTTATATACAGAATGTCCCAGAAGTTGACGTCAAGCCGGAATCGGGTAATAGGCCAAGTCATAGTTAAATAGTTTGTACTGCATTGACGTAATTCCGTAGTCCAGCCAATCCATTTCATTCATAATACATTTATTTGGCTTAACTGCGGCTTTCTGTTTTAGTTTTTCCGACAGTCTTAAGTAGAAGAATATAATATGTCATCGTGTCTGTCGTTCAAAGATCATGTGTGTGTGCATGTTCGTCCAAAGGTTCTGTGTGTGTGTTTGTAAAAAGGTTAACTAAAAACTTGTCAAAAATGTAGGGAAATTAGAGGTAAGTATTTTAGACAGATTGAGACTGAGATCAGACTGTTAACGATCTTAAAATTACGAGAATTGTCTCTCTGATTTCAGCAGTAGGTACCCACCCGATTATTTTAATGGTCAGTAGGTACTAAATTGTGGAAAAAGAATGTTAATGAATGATGTCGTAAATTATCAACTATTCCATACAAAACTCCAATACCTACTTGATACAATTGTTTGGAAAGGCTGATTAATTTTTATCGCTTACGATGTTGGTCGCATGGAGACAGTTGTTCAATTTGATGATCTGTGCCACACTCTTAAATTTGACCAAACTTTTCTGATACATTCTGTAGGTAGGTATGTCACAGTCATGCATAAATTGATTGAGTAGGTACTTATCTCTAATTTTAGTTTCCGCTCGAAAATTCCGTGCTACTTTATAATTTTTTTTATGTTTATGTCTACTTTTTTATTTTTATCAGTCTTGTTTACTTACCCATATCGATAAACAAACTGCGACAATCAGATTGTAATCAAATAGCTGTTCAACGATAGTTTTTTAATCTATTCAATCGGGGAAAATATTTTTTGTTTTACCAAATTCCTTAGATTTTGATAAGATTTTCTCTAGATAACGGTATAATACAAAAGGGATTTAAATCTGTTTATTTTTTAACGTGGAAAGTTATATCTGCCATCTGGAATTTATTTCACCTATTTAAAGAATTGGGGAATCACTGAAATACATATTTATCTTACACGGCGGTACTCCTTTTAATTTACGTGGTATCTTGCAACAATAACGTCACAATTTTTTTTTTAAACATTCATATGCCTTTTATCTAGTACTAGCTGCGCCCCGCAGTTTCACCCTCATAAGTCTCGATCTCGTGGGAATATCGGGATAAAAAGTATCCTTCGTCCTAAGTCCTAATCCAGGCCATGGACACCCATGTGCCAAATTTCATCGAAATCAGTTAATTCGTTTTAAGGTGAAAGCATAACAAACAAGCCTACAAAAAATCTAATTATTTTCTCTTTATAATATTAGTTTAGAAGTATGTAGTAGGTAGCTAAAAGCGGATAATAATTCAAGTAATCTTTATATGTAAGTCGACCTAACTGTATTTGCAACTTCGGATAACAACAGCTGAAACCGTTCGCGTTCAAAAGACCTCAAGTCTCGCAAGTTTACAGTAGCTTACAATATACTTGCTAGCTGTAAGTAAAGAGTTATTATCGTAATGTTAGTAAAAATAATTGAGCTTACTTTTTTTTTTAAAGCTCTTATATGTAGTCAATAGTCATAATAACGTTTACCGTAATACAGCTTAAACTAGTACGGTAATAGAGTGAATCTGTTCGTGCTGACAACCAAAATAAGTAGGTACTACCGAGGCTACCGAAGTACCGATACATACCAAACAAAAATGTTACCTACCTTTACTGCTTATTTGTTACTTAGATGAATTTTGCAAGGTCATTATGATTATTTGGGTAAAATCCCTATTACATTACACGATATAGTATAGGGCCCGATATTTAGGGGAAGTGTTTTTTTTTATATGGGCTCTTCCTCCCTTTCTCTTATTTCACCATCCTGATTTAGAGAAATGGTCCCTGAATATCGTGTAGTGTAATAAGGCTTTTTATAAAGATGTTTTGTTTTTTTTACCATCGTCATGTTATGGTATGGGCATGTGATACGGAGGAATTAGGAAAATGTCGTGAGGAAAGTTTTGAGTATGAATGTCGACGGCTAAAGAGTAGGGGAAGACCAAAGAAACGATGGATGGACTGTGTGAATGATGATTAGAAAGTGGGTGACTACAGATATGACAACTAATAGTGAAGTAGGTATAAGAAAAAGACATGTTGCGCCGTCTTTTTCTAATTGCGCCGACCGAAATTTGGATAAAGGCAGTATATGATGATGAAGGAATATGCTGAATCATCATCGTCTTAATATGCCATGCCAAGGTAGGTACCGTTCTACAAATACTGAACAAATTATTTCATTGTTGATCTTGATAGAGTACATACTTACGTCAATATTTTATACCTTAGCCATGACAAATGACAATACAAAGATAAAACTTTTGACGATAAAATGTTATCGTAAATGTTTTCATAGGCGCCAACAGCTTAAATGAATTAAATTACATTATTTCAATCATTGCTTACGCAAAGTATACCTTGTCTACAAATCTGTTAAAAAATTATGTGGGGAAGAAAACACTTGCGTAGGTGCGCTGGCGCCGAAGCTCTAAACAACTCATATTGTATGCTAATATCACAAGATTTTAGAATGATAATTATTAGAAAAATAAAGCGGTTCAGACACGCCGCAACTCGTCCGCTCAGAGGTAACTGTCTTAAATATAATAGATATTACTTTTATACCGGTTTGACGAAATTGAAACGGGCCCTTGAATATTCAGGAAAGCACCGTTATATACCTACGCAGATGCCTGTATGTAATTATTAGAGGTTCTACTCGTTTATATTGGGTGATGCTGAATGCATTTCGTCAAGGCCGATGGTAGTAGCTGTCTTGTAAGAAGCCCCAGTCTGTCTAATGTCAGATGATTAACGCCCGGTTTCTGAAACAAAAATGAACAAAAAAAATTACTTACAAATTATCAACTGTTGAGATTGGTTGAATGAATTATCAACAGCCAATCGGTCTACTTGACATGCGCCTAAATTCGACACGTCGTTGATTTTCGTTTCAGAAACTGCGTATATGTTTTGGGAGCAACACAGTATTCAAAATAAAAAACAAAACATTTTATCCAAACTAATATTATAAAGGCGAAAGGTTGTGAGTGTGTGTGTGTTTATATGTTTGTTACTTCTTCACGCTCAAACGGCTGGACCAATTTTTAGCTGACTGCCTGGATTAACATATAGGCTACTTTTTATCCCGATATAATATAAAAAATGGATTTGGAAAAACTGGCACATGGGTAGGCCATGAAGATGGATTAGGACATAAGATACTTTCTATCCCGACGTTCCCACGGGATCGACACTTATGCGGGTGAAACCGCGAGGCGGAGCTAATTAATTACACATAAACCTACATGGGCACATAGGAACATCAGGAACTAGGTGACGCGCTCACACGCACATTATTTGCAAACATTTACAATCAAACTACACCTCACTAAGTGCACACATGTTTATGAAACTGACTTCACTTTACTGTTGACAGCCCTCTGTCTTGTTTTTTTTTTATTTGGCCTGAGGTTAGGTATCGGGAGGACAGTGACAACAAGTAAGTACCAAGTACTTAATGAAATAGAAATTGGTCAACAAATCTACAGTCTTAACAGGCCTACAACGTTCTCACATGCACAAAATAGAAAAGTAAGTACCTATCTAGGTACATAAAAGATAAATAAAATCTAAACCTGCTAGCGCCCCGCGGTTTCACCTGCGTTAGTTTCGATCCCGTGGGAATATCGGGATAAAAGGAATAAACTATCTGTGTACCAAATTTCATCCAAATCCGTTCATTAGTTTTTGCGTGATTGAGTAACAAACATCTTCACAAACTTTCGTATTTATAATATTTTTGGATTTAAACTAAACCGTATTGTAATGAAACAACGTTAACTTCAACGCAACACTTGTTTTTCTCTAAGGATTAGGCAAAGGTTTACATTTATATATCGCTAGTTATCTTTTGCACTATTGTAATTTTATTCTATGATATCCCTTTGAACATTTCACTAAATCTTGGCTTATAAGAAAACCATAGAGCATCGTGCGTTGCTGAAGCATAGGTATCCGATCTTCATTTGTTTAAATCGAATATTGCACTATCTAATGATTCAATATTACTGTAAATAATATTGTCCCAATAGACGCTTTGTCATTGTTTATGTACTTCAACAAAGTGTTAAATATTTTTACCCTTATCTAGCTATCTAAGATAAGAATAGATTTGCTTGCATGATAACTGTTTGTACCATAAATTAGTTCTGAAAACACATTAGGTATATATGTTGCAGTCAAAACTCTTAACCAGTCAAAAGTACTATTGACTAGCAAAATCAGTCAAAAGTACTTATGACCGTATGCTTTAGTCAATAATACTTTTGACTGAAATAACAGTTAAAAGTACTTTTGCCCAATGCAGCTGGTTAAAAGTACTTTTGACTAAGTGATTCCATCAAAAGTGGTTTTGACTGGTTGTATCAGTCAAAACTCTTAAAAAGTTAAGGTGGTCGATAGAAATAACTAGAAACGCACATATAATTTTTTATATTACTCATTATTAATGGAGAACGTCTTATTAGTCACTCATTTTTGTTCTAATATCAGCTATTAGAACAAAAATGAGTGACTACGAAAAGAAAGAACACACACAGTAGACTAAAACGCTTTAACATCATTGAGTTAAAGTAATAAAATAGGTAATCAGAAAATTCACAGGTTATGAAAAACAGTACCTATGTACTGTTTTTCATAACCTGTGAATTTTCTGATTACCTATTTTAATGACAATTTTTAAGTGTATGTTTTCATTGTATTGATTTTAATGCCAAATTTTTCGTAATAAACGATTTCACATTTAATGTATATCTTTTTTATTCACATCTAACAAGTTAATAGTGCTTTTGACTGATGCTTTATTGCAGTTAAAACTACTTTTGACGAAGAGCGTCAGTCAAAAGTACTTTTTACCGCAAATTTGCAGTCAAAAGTACTAATAACCAATAATTTTCAGTCAAAAGTATTATTACGCATACGGTCAAAAGTACTTTTGACTGATTTTGCTAGTCAATAGTACTTTTGACTGGTTAAGAGTTTTGACTGCAACATATACATATATATGCACTACCCCTCTTACTTTTCCACTCATACTCTGCACAATCCTTAGTAAAATCATAGTGCATAGAAATGAAAATGAAATTGTTTATTCTGTACAGGATATCGGAATCACTTTTACACGAAAAAAAAAATCAAATCAAATTATATTCAAATAATCAAATCATAGCACTCAAATTGCAAGTGGCACTACAAATTGGCCTTCTTAGGTACGTTTTCTGATCCATTTATTTACATTTCCATCAGATACTTTTGCAACAGACCATAAATTTATGGTGACCAAGCTCACCTACCTTTGTACAGAGGCCTTAATGTGAGTTTTTTCGACTCACGTTTCTTGAATTTTGAATTTTGTATTAGACATTAGGTTTCTCCTAGTGACCACCAGGTGGCGCTATAACTTTTTCCTTTGCAAATACTAACGCGAAAAAACTCACACTAAGGCCACAGGAGGGAAATTAACACTTCTATAAATATGATAACAGTCACTCGTGTAAGAAGCGCCAAAGATATTATACCGCACTGTTTATGGTCGAATTTCCAAGGATCATGCCTTGAACCAGACATTAGGGGACTCCCTTGGACATTTGATACTGCCGGACTGATAACGATCTCGATATCGTGTAGATAAGATAACCTAATGCGCGTTGATATGATATCTTCTATTATTATCACATTTTCACATCAAGTACAATATGTTATGAGAAGTTTAAGGGCGTCCGCAGACAGGTAATATTATAAACTATTTTTTTTTTAAGTTATCATGTGCTGTCCCACTGCTGAGCAAAGGCCGCCCCCAAATTATTCCAGAAATCATTTTCTTAAACTTTATAGGCTAATTATACTAGTCACTGACGATGCATTCAGTCGTAGGTATGGTCAATTGGTCAGTGCATCATAAAAGTTGATCAATACTTAATAACCGTCGTTTGATTATTGTGCTAAGTAGGTGCGAATGATTTTGATTACGACTAAACATCGTCGTTCAGCGGGTTAACTGCATAGCACACTATCAGTAGCAATGGCTGTCATTTTGACAGTTCAACAACATTCATTGCGTTATTTACGTTGTCAAGCAGACAAATTTTTCGAATATATGAAGCAATGGATTAGCAATATCCTTCAAAATGATTCAGATTGAGGTTGATAGTGTGTTACGCAATTAGGGTGCTGGATCACAATCGGCTGTCTGCAGGCGCCTTTAATTATCTAAATTATCATTCCTACATAAAAAAATACTGTAGCAGAAATATTAATTACTTAATCGATTGTTAATTGATTAAAATTCAGTTGCTTATATGATAACTATTAAATCACGTGTCCATTTTTAAGTGTCGGATGGTATTGTTACAAACGCAGGGAGCTTCCCAGGAGACTACGCATCAGCGGAAGCAGTGATGTCACCGCCATGTTTTCTGTGTCCTCGTATTGATTTCTAGTCAATTAATAATTACTTATTGATTTTATTACTGCTCATATTTATTATGTTTAATTTTTAAATCGTATCGAGTCGTAATATTTTTTTTAAGTTAGCAACATTGATTGTACGCGCTTATAAAATACGTTGTAACCGTCAGGTGAGCCCTGTTCGCTGTGAAACGCCGAATAAAGTACAGATATTTTGTACCTCCGTGTTATTTCTACACTGCACCTACGCCCAGCCTCAGCAGAACACACTACTGACAGCCTCACACATCCCCTTCTTTACAGTATGTTAATATCAATTATCATTGATACAGTTTTGTTAAGTACTTGTTTTTGTTTGGCCAAGCACCGGTTGGTAACAAGATGCATTAAATACACAATGAAATAATGGTAGATTGTTTGTCAAGGGAACAAATAACTATGTTTAGTAGAATCCTGAGCGCATCAAGAGATTCAAAGTACGTCACTCGAGCTTAAAATAGTGTTGCTTCCGAGGTGGACACTCTACTTTTTATCACCTTCTATGAAAAAATAAGTAAGTGCAACGTATGAATAAGAACTACGAGTACCTAGTACGTTTATTTATTTACATACAATTACTTGAGGAAGACATAGGTACTCATTTTCTATAAAACTAAGTAAAAACCTAATTTGAGTAAACAATTACATACGAAGGCAAAGGTTTTCAGTTTTTAATTTGGCTCGCGCCTTTTACTCTATCATACAGCCTGTTACTTGGTCATAGAATATTCGTGATTGATCTCTTTGGTGATTGGAACTTTTACTAACAATACCCACATTCCAAATTCAAATCACTAGGGATTAAAGAGCTATTTTAGTCCCTGTTTACGAAGAATACACTGGCTCTTTTTGAATAGATGTGATAAAAAATATATTTCCATGTGATGTTGTGGAAAATTCTTTTAAATCTGCTATCTCAACTTCTAGTGCATAATCAGCCTATAATGTTCACACTGGCTGGGACAGCAGCTTGTTAGATGTCACATGTTTTATAATTCTTGGTTCTAGGACAACTTCTAGTGTACCGTCTTTAAATAGTTATCGTTATTTGCACTGTGCCTATTATGTAGGTAACTACAGATTTTTTTAATTTCTATTATTTCGTTTCTTCCTGGTTTATTTTGATTGCCTGACTTACGGGCCTGCTCTTGGTTTCCTTCCTACAAAAATTCGAGTATTCACGTGACCAGAGGGCTGGCCTATTTTTAACCCAAAGAATCAGCATTTCCATCCAACGTGGTAATGCTGCCAGCTTTTTGGGCACTTATCCCATTGACAGCGATGCGAACAAATTTTTTGATGCCCAATATTCTCCTCCCTTTTTATTTTATACTTGTATTTTTGTGATAGCTTGTATATTGTAATTGAGGCTTTATGTTTGTGTTTAAAAAAAATGGTGTGTACCAAAATTGGATTTACAAAATACACACACACAAGTATTTGTCTAAAATGCAATGAATCTGCTCTAGTAAAATGTCACAATTTCTCCGTCACTCTTGCTAAAGTTTGTTCATAAAAATTTAACCAGATTTTTTTAAAGTTAGGTAGGATGACAATGAACAACGGCTAACTATATATGTACCTACACCGAAGCCTACTATTTGCTGATAATAAACTTACATACATATCTACCTGCCTATTTTCCTTGACTTGGATCCGTATTTACATTAATGCATGAATGAGTTAAGGAAAATGGAGGTAGGTACCGACTACCACTACTCGAAAATCGTACAATTTGCTTTAGAAATAACTCGTCCAGTAATGGGTTCTATGAACACTCATATAGATGGACAGCACAAGGCTTAGGATCCCGTTTTCCTCCTTTTACTATAATAACTACGTTCCACATTAAATTACTTAGTCATATCTCTTTATGACTAAGTAAATTTCGCAAATATATCTTTTTTTTTTTTTTGCAACAGTGACTTAAAATTCGAAGTGGGTCCACTAGGGCATGTGGGGCATCATATGAAATAGCGCTGTTTGTACACTCTCAAACATTTTTTCTGTTTTTTTTTTAGGCCGCATTGTTTTCGAATTTTGACGAAAAATTAAAAAAATACCTTATCTTCGAAGTTTGTATAGAGAAAAATCTGAAATTATTCTATGTGATAGAAGTTTATGTAAACATTACCTACAGAAAAAATAACACGATGTCTCTAAATAGCACACTTTTTCAGAAATCATCAACAAAAATTACATTCGTTTCACTATCGGTCAAGAGATGGCGCTGACCTAAAACTGAAATATTCTACACCGCAGTGTTAAAATTCTCTGATAAGCCAGGCCAATGAAAATAAAAAAAAAAGAAATCACGTTTCACAATACGGAACCCTCGGTGCGCGAGTCCGACTTGCTCTTGACCGGTTTTAAATGTCAGAAGCCCGATGCACGATTCCAATTGGTCGGTTCTTATACAGAAGAACCATCATTCGCGAAGATTCTTTTAACGATTTCAGTCACTACACAATCAATACGAAACCCTTTAATTAACTTAGAAGATTTCCTAAGGGTGTACTATGTCCCACCACCATAATTCTGATCTGCATTGTTAGGTCACCTCAAAAAAAATCACCCAATGACTTATTTATTCATCACACATTTTCCAAAACAAATAATAATATTAAACTCAATACCAACTTCCCACGTTACCTAAAAGACTTTCTTTGGATCCCAATCAATATTTCCATACTTATATCAAAAACACTCGAATTGCTTATTTAAAAAACATAGTCGACTGTAAAAATGTTTAATATTATCGTCCAATATATTTATGATGTCGTTCTAAAAGAATTTAAGAAATCTATCAAATAACTTCTAAGATTAGTATCGATTTGTAGTTATTAGATAAGAGCCTTATTTTATAAATAATCGCAGTAAAATTGTGGGTTATCTTCAAATCGCATTCCTTCAACAGCTTAAACCTTATAATCGTAATTAGAAATTGAATATTTCGAACTCTTCATTATGAATAAAGTAGGACAATGAGATTGCTTAACTTTTATTTCAGTTTTAAGAGCGTTTACGCCGTACGGCACTTCATACAAACTTTCAAGCCCTTGTTTTTCGAAATGCATGAACGGATTTTAATGAAACTTTATACGCATAAGCAGGATACAAAGGTCTAAAAAGTTAGCAGAGAACATTTTCGAAAAATTGTGTTACAGCCAAATTAGACCGATTTTAAAGTTTCCATAGAAACAGAGATTTCCAGTTATCTTTTTTTAAATAAGACATTTCGAAAATGTTCTCTGCTAACTTTTTAGACCTTTGTATCTTGCTTATATGCGTATGAAGTTTCATTAAAATCGGTTCATTCATTTCAAAAAACAACGGCTTGTGTAAAGCCGTACGGCGTAAACGCGTTTAATATAGGTAGTCTCTTGTAGTTCCAGACCGTATTTCGGCCATGGCCGCCACTCTCAACGGAGACTAGCCTTTGGTGCGGGAGATATTATAGGGCACAAGTGAGCGCTCAGACACAAGTGCACTCCCTCTTCCCTCACTCTCATAGTTAGATGGGACGGCAATCCGACACTACCGAAGAGAGATCAGGCGGAGGACCAACAGCTTAAAACGTTATTTCCGAGGCACGGGGGTATCACACCGCCAACTTCCAACTCCGGGCTGTTACTAAGAACCAGGACCGAAGAAATCAAATCAGGGAAGTAAAGTCAGGGACATTGATTGTTAAGCAAATTGACTTTCAACTTAAATTGCCTATTAATTCAGTCACAACTGTCATTCTTTGAGAGTTCTATGAAATGTAACACGGTAAATTAACATAGGGTCTCAATTTGATTAACAAATATATTTCCCTGGCTGTATAATAACCTTACCGGTACTTCTTACCAACTTGGTTTGTTTTAGGAATGATCATAAACTGTTTACGCGATAAAGCCCTTATTTCATAGAGAAACTTGGTTCAACAGACAGATTGAAACAAACATGTGAGCTTCGCCACAGATGCTCTCTGCCCTCGACTTTAACGAAAACGGATTTTAAGATAAATAGCTAAGATTTAGCTAGACATGCTGACTAAAACAGGGACATTACGCAACACAATTTCAACATTATTGAAAAAGGTCTGATATTATAACGTTGTTGCAGTTTTGATTAAATGGCAGGTGATTTTATTTTATTTTTATTAAAGGGATATACAATAGACATTGTTACTTATAACATCGCCTTGGATGATTCTGTAAAGGTGTTGCCTAAGCGTTATAAAATTTTATGTAAATAGTCATTTACGATCTAGTCATCTGGATCGTATTTTTTTTTTTAAGCAGATGCAATTTGTTTTGATTGAATTTGTTGCCAGTTTGATAATATAACTTCAGTAACAAAATAATAATAAGTAGGTAAAAACATGTCAACCAGAGAGTGATGACGTTTCATCTCTGGCCAAACTCCAAGATTATTCAGAAAATAAACGATAAGCTATAACCCAAAAGAAAAACTGTACCACAAACACGTGTTCTTAACCTGACAAATGGCATGATCAAATTAAAAATCATTGTTTATTAAATTTTCACTAATGAAACAAATTCTTTTATTAATTATTCCACCACTAAACGGTTTGACGACACGGTTGGCGCAGTGGTTGAACGATTGACTGCTGCGCAGCATGTCGCGGGTTCGATTCCCGCACGGAACAAATATTGTACGACCTACAAGTATTTGTTCCGGGTCTGGGTGTTTTATCTATAATATGTATGTATTTACAAAAAAAAAAAAAATGTATACAAGTAGTTTATCAGCCATCTCGTTACCATAACACAAGCATTAGGTTGCTTAGCTTGGGACTAAATGGCGTTGTGTGAAAAGTCCAAGGATATATTATATATTACTAAGGAATGTGTCACAGCTGTGTTTAATAAGATAATTAATATTAAAAACAATTATCTTAACAAAATATTGACAGTTGCGAAACAAAATTAAAACCTTGAAGAAATTAGCGTTGGCAGATGAATTATTCATATCCATTGTTTCAGGTGTACTCATACTAATCCAAGGTTAATCTTTAAGATATGTAGCAGCACTTAATTTTATGTTGATCTACTCTAGTACAAAAAATTCTTAAAACTTTGCTAAGGAATTAGTTCCCCGTCTCAATTAGGTACCGATGGCTTATCGCATAGGAAATAAGGTTTTCGAATACACTAGTGTCACAGCAGCACATATTTATACATAACGTAATACGACCACACCCTAAGGTTTACTCTATGGAGTTTAATAGCTGTCAGTTATTGGTGGAGGCTATGTCTCGAGGTCTCCAACTAAATCAAGCGAATTGGTGACAGGATCAAACTAACAAATTTTAAAGTGTCAAATACACTAAAATCTGACGCTACTTAGTATTCTACTAACAAAAAGAATCGAGAAGAAATACAAGATCGTGAGACAGGATCGGCGTTTCACGAACACCGCTCTTGTCGGCTTCCAACAGAAGCGGTAATTGAACGATTAAATCTGCTCAAGACTTTATTGATTACATTTTTGGAACGTAATAAGGGTAAGGTCGATCTCATACATATTTGATTGACCTGGGCTAGGCTATTGTGTCTTGAAGCACAATATAATAAAACGTCTGAGAAGGTTACTATTAGTATTAAGGTCATACATGGTTTGATGTTGGAAAGATAATATGTACCTAAAGAATCTACGGAAGAGAATGCCAATATCATATCGGTCGGTGATCTTGATCCTTGGCGCAGAATAGCCAGAATCGGAAGAGCCTGATGCGCAACTTACGAAAGTCAGAGTTCCGTTGCTAATAATACATACGCAATCATGGACAAAGCAATATAATGTAGTTAAAAGATTATGCAGTGATTTATGACGAAAAATTTATAAATATGACTGTAAAGTTGACAATGGTTTTGCAAGGTACGAAACTAAGACAAGCCCAGCGTAGTCCCATGGCAAACAATGGATTGCGATATCTTTAGTTGATAATTTTAGAACTAGTTTCAATAACATTAACCTAATATCCCGGAACAATTATGACATTGTCACTACGATTCCTTATTAAGCAGTTTGTTTAGTCTATAAAGTGGCCTTAGTCGAGTTCTCGGCTTATCACGCTGTTTGTGTATAGTTCCTAGAATGCATGTTACCGTATATTATCTTTCTTCCTTTTTACTGACTGCCGTCTATTGATTCATGTAACCATAAAAGTTTCTCCAGTCCCATTAGGAACAGCAGTGTCACCAATAATAAAAGGGTCGTTGGCTTTGTGGTCATTAATCGACTTGCTTTATAGTGAGTGTATGGGCATTTCCACCCTTTCAGGAAAATATTGGCTATTCTGTTTTACCTTATCACGTGAGATCTGATGATTTCAATCTTACATCATTCTCTTTACATCCTTTTCGTGTTTATTTGTTTACAGAAACTTACGGTTTCTAATTGTTGACTAGACGTGAGCACATGATCACTAACTAATTAAAGTGTACACATAATGTGTTAGTTCTCTTATTAGAAGAACAAAGATTAAAAATTACGGATGCGGGTGTCTTGTATAGACGCCAGCACATCAAGCTACTACAATCTGTCAAATTTCTTTAATGGATTTTCAACTTTATTGCTAAAGCATAAGATTCAAAGTTGATTGGTAAAATTTGACAGTTTCGAGTAGCTTGATGTGCTAGCGTCTATTTATACGTAGTATTCTGAAGCTTGATTTGTCATATCATCCTTTTTGCCTGTCTTAGAATTTTTGTATTTGATATAGTGCCAGGAGAGTGCTTGTGTTTTTATTTTCAATTTTGGACAATGTTTCTCAGTTTTTCTGCGGTTTTCCAACTATCACTAAGTATATTAGTATTGAATAAAGCATTTTATAAAAAAAAAATACTTGCCTGAAATTAAGTAGGTACCTATTCTTCTTTTTCTGAGGTCTTTTTGCATTATGTAAGTAATATTTAAAAGAAAACTAAACTGTTTAAGTATTTACCTAGGTATATAAATATAAGATTTAGTACTCTGACTCTGATTTAGTATCTGAGGTGATAGTTTTGCGGTTATGGGGTATCGAATGGTAATTCGATCGTTTTCGCTACCGGGGATATATATCAGAGGGGCAATTCTGGTAATTTTAAGAACGTTCACAGTCTGATCTCAGTCTCAATCTGTCAAAAATGCCTCAAATTTCAGTACATTTTGACAAGTTTTTGACATTTGTTTGTCGCTGAGATGAGACTGCGACTAGATTTTGAACGTTTTAAATTACGAGAATTGGCCTACTGATATCTGGTACGAATTCACACAACTTTGTCTAATGCAATAATATTATATAATTTAATAAAAACATCCTTCTCTACTTTTAATCTACAACAAAACATCGGGGGATATAAATTATTATGACCGATAAAAAAATGGGGTCACTATGTTCTTCTTAAATGACGTAATGATTAACAATCTGGTAGCCAGATTAATTTGAGCGATAGTATTCGCCTTAACAGCTTAAACAATAAATTATTTTTAAATAATGTCCATTAAATATGCTCATTACATGACGGAACGCCTTCCAAAACTGTCGATGCATAATTTAGTAGTGCGATTTAAGTACAGTTAGTTGCATAGATTATAAAATAAAACAGAGACCTCTCATTTTGCAAAAAAAAAAAAACACATTGAATGCTCTTGGAGGAGAGGGTTCGGTATCCAAGGTACTTTTTTTGTCCCACAATAATTATTGTAATTAAATCAAGATCTATATGTAGGTACTTATCTGGAACTACCGGTCGGATCTAATTTTTTTTTGTTGCATTTGGTAGCCCAATTCTTGAGGAAGACTATATTCTTAACATCACGCTAGAACCCTTAGGAGAGCAAACATAAAAAAGTCAAAAAGAACGCTGAACGATAACGAAGCGCGGGCAGGCGATGCGATGCAACGGGGTGGGATATGGGAACAAGAAATTTCACGCAGATGAAGTCGCGGGCAGAAGCTAGTTATAAATAAAATGTAATTATTTCTACTCAAAAAAAAAAAATTTAACGGGCAGTGCACATGTGTATGCAGATTAATGACATCTCAATTTACAAACTAGTAAGGATCTGAATTATTTTTGTTGTACATAATACGAGCTAACATTTAAAATAATAATATGTACTTTTATATAAAAAAAGAATCATAGGGCATCAAAGAATTCGTCCGCATCGCTGTCAATAGGAACAGTGCCCAAAAGGCTGGCAGCATTGTCACATTGTATGGCGATGCTAATTCTTTGGCAAAGAAATAGGCCAGCCCTCTGGTCACGTGAAGAGTCGACTAACCGCTTGGCGATATCTCAAAAAACCAAGTGAGCACTCAGACCCCATATACGAGTATAACTAGTAAGTAATTGAATTCATCCAAGAATTCTACGAAAGCATACACCTTCCCTGACAACTCTTTAAGTCACCAGCCCCTCGTCAAAAAAGAAAAAGAGCTTAACAGCTTCATAATTATATTTAATGAAAAATAATCTCTGTTACCATCTTTATCTATTAAGTACCAATTACAAAGTACCCCATCGATTACAAACAAGCTAGCAGTTTAAAAACTCGTCCGTGTACAATTTTTTCTCTTTGGTCTTTATCTATGCTAATAACGATTGTGCATGTTCATGCAAGAATATTCAGTAAAAAATCGTATCTTACATCCATTAGCTCCTCATATCGTATGCAAATTGCCGACACCATGGGCCTACAATTATAACGGACGAGAGTCGATTTCTCTTAAATTTTTGTATTGTTTAGCCTCTTTTTTCCCTTAATTTTCTTCCTTATCTCTTAAGTTTACGATCACATTATGACGTACATATTATAAAGGTGATGATTTTGGGTGGTCTACCTTTGAAGTAATGATGTTATTATTTATACGGAGTTATTAATGGTGCGCCTGCGCTTCAACTGTCTCATCAAGATAAGTTTGTTTTCAACGAGCAGTCATTACTATTCTATCGGATAAACGATTGACTTTTAAACGTTTATCTGTGTTTAGAGATTTCGTTTGATTGTTTTCAAATGTTGACAGTCAAATTGTGTATGGGTTTGTGTAATACTCGTTGAAGACAAAGGTTTTAGTTTTTCTTTAATTAATTTTTTCGTGGTTATTGGAAGGAAGTTTTGTTTCATAATATTATTATTTCCTCTGTCCAGCATTATAGACAGATAGAATATTCTTTACTATGGACACCATAAAAGTTACACATATAAAGGACATCATTCAATTCGTACCCAAAAATGAAAGTACTGTTCTTAATGAAAGTTTTTTGCCGGCCAGACTATTTTCTTATGGAAAGTAACATCCTAAGCAGTTTTTACTATTACAGCGAAAGTCTAAAATTAACCTCCCGGCGATGGCGCCGAAAGGTTCTGGAGTGGCGACCGCGTACCGGAAGACGTAGCGTTGGAAGGCCTCCCACAAGGTGGACCGAATACCTTATGAAGGCCGCAGGAACCCGTTGGATGCGAGAAGCACAGAACCGGTCGAAGTGGAGGTACTTGGGGGAGGCCTATGTCCAGCAGTGGATGTCTTTCTGCTGAAATGATGATGATAAACCTTCCGGCTGCTGTTTGAGATTTGCCAAAATTCACTGTTTTATAACAAGTTTTATAAGCATATAATTAAAAATATATCAACTTTTAATTGAATATAACATGTTTTAATTGTTACAACATAGATCTACAATTAACCCCCTGGCGGCTATTTGGGTTTGAAAGTACCAAAAAATCATATTTTTGCCACCAATGTTTTGAACATTCGTTTAAAGACGCAAACAGTGTTATTGATTCGCTGGTTGTCAGTCTAAAGCCTTACTGTTACTAAGTATTAAAACATAACGACAAAAAGATTGAGGGACATAATGTTTTTAATATTTTTCATACATTTCAAAAATTTTACAAGGGCGACACAATGGGCGGTCTCACCGCTAAAAGCGATCTTTTAAAGACAAGCTTTGGATGGATCAAGGGGTTTTATCTAGTTATGTATACATCTTGGATTTCGATCATGGAAAAGGGGTTATTTCCAAAGAAAATTACGCGGATTAGCAGCATAATTTAATATCCCAAATTAAACCAGAAATATTAATTGATATCCAGATAAAAAATATTACCTATTGAAATGGTAATGGCTAATAAATCAAAGTTTAGAAAAAGGTACCTATAGTAATGATAATTTGTCAAAAACATACGATTGAGTGTATTAGACTAATTTCCTCGCCCAAAACGGGCGAATCATTCATTACACACATTTTGAATATTATGCAATAAAGTGTAGAAAAAAGGACATTAGCGCACAGAAGCGGTATTATAAAACGTGAACTTTTTTTTTAACATTTTTACTTGAAATTCAAAATGTGCCAATTACCTAATAGATATTTCTAGAGTTGTCGACTCGCCCATGAAAAAATTACTTCATGCGAGTCGCCATTAGAAAAATATTATTATTTAAAAGTGACGATTCGTCCGTTTCGACTAAATTCGTGCGAATAGACTAATAAACCATAATAATTGTTGTTGATAGACGATTTACGTTGGTAATGTCCTAGGCTAGGAATCAATCAAAATGCTGAAAATCATAAATATACAAAATGGACAGGATTTCTTAACAAATGAACACTCGCCGTTGCAGGAAACAGTATTTCCCATTCATACTTATTTTTATTTAAGCGAAAATTTACCATCTCAAGAGTCCAACAACAATCTCAGAAAGTAATAAATATTTAAAACCTAGATTTGCAAACTTGATTTGTATTTTGCAAATGTGTTAGTACAACAAAAAGTAGTGTATCTAGCATTCGACAGGAGTGGTTAAAATAAATCTCTAGCTTAGCTTTTTTTCCACAAATATTCTTTGCCATTTCTACTCAAGTGAGTAGTACAATGGAAGTCCATTGTAGCCCTGTTTGGGGTATCTGACAATCGCTATTCTGATCTAACCTCTTCAAAATACAACCAAATAAATCAATAACGCCCTTGATGTCAATCACAAAGGGTTCAACTCTTCCCGTTATCAAAATTCTGGTGAACTATTTCACTTATTACGGTTATAAGGGTCATAGAAACTGGTTGCACCAACCGTGGGAACCCGGGCTATTTGCCCGAGACGTTTGTTGGTCTCTTGAAGACGACCAAACACTCGACGCCTTTTGTCCAAAAACGTAATGGGGATAAACAAATAAAAATAGGAGGACACTTCAATGGACGGCGCTAGATATTTTGGGAATAAGAGAAGGCATTGTCTAGTTTTTTGTGGATTATGTATTTTGACAGGTCTGGAGAAATGGTTTCAAAAGTTTGGTCAAATTAGCTGAAACGTAGCACAGTGTGTCTATAGAATAAGCAGTCAGAGAATTTTCATTTGCTTTCCCAAATTTTTTGCTATCGAACAAACCCTATATACCTACTTCATAGGTTCTCAATGTGAGCGATAATGCCCCCTCGTGGGCGTTGAGACATTCGGGGGGGGGGGGGGGAGTAGAAGACCCAGAGGAAATTATATGTCCTTTAATACGACTATATAATATTACACATTTAAATATAATCATGGCAATAGCTGTTTCAGATTTGCGACAGATGGTAAATTGAAAAAAAATTGGGGGTTCTAGAAAAAAAATATTCTCAAAGTGGGCGGTGGGCAAAATAAAGTTGAGAACCTATGACATAATTTATTTCTTTCAACATATTATTTATACAACATATTATTTCTTTCACTTTCAATCCTAGAAAGAAATATTAGTACCGAAATGTAAAAGTTAAAGCCAAATTTAAGACCAGGTTCACGTTTGCCGTGGTCACAACGTGTATGCAAAATATCCAACAATGTAGGTATTCATAAAATTCCCTTAAAATGTCTTCAACCAACAGCACTGGGTACTGCAGTTATTCCAAAACAAAAAGGCATCAGCATTCTTCGACGCCTCGTCTCCTCCGCACCTCTGTCACGGTTCAATATATCCGCGAGGAACCTAATGGACTTGTAATACCCGACGACTTCAAACAAACAAGTGGCGTTAAAAGGACAAAGGGCCAACACAATACGTTTGGATGTGTGGTTTAATTTGTAGGAGATAGTAGTAGAGATTTCATTTTCGCTTTGGACTCCAGGATAGCTGCAACGTCAGCTAATTCGATGTATAAACCAAAATTGCATCTGTAACGAGTTTAAACCGTAGGTAAACCTAGGAAAGGTTGAGTAAGAAGCAGACCTCACGTAAGGATGACAGCTCTAAGTTCTTTTGAAAGACACTTGACTTCTTAACACACCAAGAACTACAATAATTGAGCATGCTAATTGAAAAATATTATGCTAATTGTAATGGTCTTATTAGGAGCATCGACACAAAACTCTTCTTAGTTCAACAGATTTTTTTATTTTTCTTCTTCAGATTGATTTTTCTTTTCATAGCTAAAATAGTTTTTTCAAACCCGCTTACTCTTACATTTTATACCAAATTATTAGACACTGGACGTCCAATATTTACAAAGTGGAGTATTTTTTGTCAAGCTCGAATGGAAGGGTTGAATGGCTGAGGGTATTTGGAGGGAAGGCAGCCAAAGCAACCTTCGTAAGGACATGGAAAATTATCGTCGAAAATAATAGGAGACTATTGTGGAAACGTGATGGGCTGTGCAGTTTGTGTTTGAAACCAAATATTGTATATCTTTTATGCAGATGATGTGAGAATACCAGCGAAGAGACGGTGTATAAACAGGCTTGTGCTTACAGCCCGGCCAGCCAAGGGACCCGCCGCGTCATCTTGTATGTTGATGCATAATAAGGGCTCACATGACTGAGATTTCGCTCTTTTACGACATATTGCGCAATGGTAAATAGCTACTGCATCGTTGGCCTAACGGTTGCAAGCGCTACTGATGAGCATGAGGTCCAAGGTTCGATTTCCAAGTCGAGCAAACTGATATTGGGTTTTTCCATCAGAAATTTCTCAGTAGCAGTCCGGAGTCTGGAATTTGTGCCCGCGGGGTAATTGCAAAACACACTATCAGCTATAGGTTTCATTTTGACAGTTCAACAACATACATTGCGTTATTTACATTGTTGAGCAGACAAATTTTTCGAACATATGAAGCAATTTAGCTATTCAAAATGATTCAAATTGAGATTGATAGTAACGCAATTACGGTGCTGGTTGCTGGCAATAGGTTCGCCGCCTGTTTTATGGAACTTAAATATAAATGTGGGGGTACTGTGTACAGCTCTGCCTGACCTTTCGGAAAAACAAGGCGTGGTAGCTCCATAGCATCTTCGTCTTCACTTAATCACTGCTAATTAAATTAGTAGGTACTTACGTATTACTTACGTAATCATCTCATTGTTGTACTTGAAAAGTTCAACTACATTAAATCGCAAATCCTATTAAGAGAGAAGAACCAATTTTTTCCTTAAAACTTTCAATACTTATGTGAGGAAATTAGGACCAAAAAAATGATAAAAAGAACAGAACAGTAGGTAATCATTATGAAGGGATTATAGATCCTATTGGAATATTATCCACGATTTTGCCTCATTCCCGCTATACTCATGAAATAAGTATGCTTTGGCACATCAGTTGTTTGCTAACCGCTTCAATTTCCTTGTAACGAGAGATTATTAAAGGCTCGGAGCTATGAGGGGGTTATTATTTGGATACTTGTAACTCTTAAATATTATTTGGCTTGATTGTTCTCTTTGCTTGCTATACTTTAGCTACATTAAAATTCGATGCCAGAGCTAAGTAAAAAAAAAATGTAGGTACTTGTAGGTACAAGTACATTTTTTTTTATTGCATAATCAGCCTATAATGTTCCCACTCTTGGATACAGGCCTCCTTTTGGTGCGAGAGAGCGGGCCGTAATCCACCACGCAGGCCCAGTGCGGGTTGGTAAATGTCACATGTCTTAAAATTTTTGGTTCTCGGACATGCATCCTTACGATGTTTTCCTTCACCGCTTTGTGAATAGTGGCTATTACCACTGATCCACCACGCTCCTGCTTTTTTTTATTTGATGTGGTTAGGTCATAACTAGCAGTAGGTGCTAAATAATTTAGTTGAAAGCTTTGCTGTAGTGCTATAAGGACGGCCAGACGGACTCGTTAGTCTCTGACGTTATACTAGGCCACAACTGCTATTTTTCTGTAAATAAAATTATATTTTTTCATTGTATCTAAATGTTGATAACTACAAGGAGTTAGGAGGTACAGGCCTTTTTTATTCAGAAAAAAACTTTGACCAACGAACCATCTATAGTAATATTGGTTAGGTTAGGTTAGATAGGTCGATTTAACATCTACCCGGTAAGTATTATTTATCAAAAACATAATAAAATGTTGTACATAAGAACCACACATAAATAAAAACTTTAGTAACGAAATAAGCAAACCTAACTTCCCTACAAAAAAACCAACACAAAGTATCATCTAAACTTTGTGTCCATACAATTTATTAAATAGCTTCATCATTCATTCATTTCTATGGTCTCTTAAACCGTACGGTATATACTCATACACATTTGTAACTAATTTTACTTAACCCTTGGAAGCCACGTGCGCTTCAGGGTCGTCAAACTGGTCCTTCTTTCTAAAGAATCCATTTACGAAAATACTTTATGAATAAAAAACTGTTTTATTTGTTCATAAGGTACTGGTTGGTGCAGTCTAAGCCAATGTTTGGCCAAGGTGTTAGCGGTCCCCTGGCTGGTTACAAACATACAAACTTACCTCGATTAACGTAAAATTTCATTTTTTGGAATCATTTTTTGCCTCCTCATTCAGTTTCTTACGTTGATGTTGTTAAGTTTATATGGGTGTATTTTATATGCTTGTTATTATGGTTACCTACTGCGTTTTATTGTGAAGTAACTTGGTTATGTTATGGTAAGGATTTCGTATTAATTATGTGGTGTATTTTAGTTATTTTTTTACACGTAATTGAGAATACCGTTCCTCCTTTATTACGGTAGTGTTAGATAAATATCGTATTTTACAAACTTACGTCTTATTTAAACGCAATTCATGAAAAACAGAAAACTCTTTGAAACCTCTTCTTAACAAACAAATAACTGTTTTACCATAACTACCTAATGGTATAAAAGAAGCCATGTTACCCCGACCCGTTTATAGTTAAGTCGAGGGGTAAAACGGCTCGTTTATGCCCGAGTATACACTCTGCTTTTCACTTCGATTGCGAGAAAATTAAACAGGCTTTAGTATATAAAAGTGTTTTCAATGTTCAAAAATTATGCAAAATTGAAGAAGAGAATAGCTAATTCCTGCCACGAAACTTTTTAAATTTTTTAACATGTTTCATTCGACTTGGGTAGGTACCTCCTTCATACTGCCAAGTCATAAAAATGTTTCTTTGCGGTTTTTAAATAATAATTGACAACTATTTTATCTGGTTTTATTAAATTAACGATAGAAAACACGGAAGTGATATAAATTAAAGCAAATGAAGTAAAATAACGACATTAATCTGCGACGTTTTATTATGCGTGTGGCTGTTGGGCCTCATTATCTTAGTCTTAGAAAAACATATTCCTTTATGCACTAGAACTTAAAAAGCGACTTTATGTCGCCTACGCATAACATAAAGACGAACTTTTAGAGCATGAGAAGTGAAAACTACTTTTCACACCTAAAAACCCGTATAATCAGCACAGAAACGCATCATTTAATAAGCTTTTAAAATTTTTTTATTCTTGCCACATATTTAAGAGCCTCTCGTTGTACACCTGCATAGCCGTGGTATGCACTAGCACGTACTATTGGGCTAGTTAACACATACATCAGTAGGTACTAGGTACATATGTTAGTATCGACAAACATATTAATCGACTACATATGCGGCGGTGTGCTCTTGCCCGAACTTGCTTTCAACACAGAGTAGACAACGGTTCAGAGGCAGCAGAACCTTTTCCGTATTTTTTTAAAGGAGATTTGGACTGTTTCTGTCGAGTACCTAAGTATTTAATGAAAACACATGCGTTACGTGTTGTTATAAACCAGAAATCAAGAGGCGTAGGTTATCTTTATTTTTTTAATTTAATTATTTTTAAATCGTATACGTACACATATGATTATACCGGCTGATTTCTAAGGATACGGCAGACGTTAACATTAAATATCAGCTCGCTAGGAGGATTCTTTATTGCATCCCCATGTGTAGAATCCTGTTAACCCCGCATTTAAGTTGGTTATATCATTACATTGGCTCACTATCACATCAAGCTTCTCATGCAGGGCCACTTCACCTTTTCCCACCATTCGAGGTGACTGACAGATGACATTAGTGACAGCAGCTACCTCACTGCTTCTGTGTATAAGACAGTGTTTACATATCTGTTAAATGGAAACACTACACCATGTTTACTTTAAATGTAGGAAATCAGCGAAAATTATTACAAAGTAAATATACTACCTACTTATGTTTTTGTTACGGAGCTAATGCGTAAAACCAAAACTGTTAGTGCAAGCGTTTTCAATTCTCGTGTCACAATTCCAAATAACAAACATAACAAATCGTATGATTAATAATTCGTAGAATAGATTATTCAAAGTGTCTTGTAAATCGAGGATTTCGGTAGTTACCTAAACATTATTAATAATTATTTAATAATTTCAAGTAAGTAGTTTTATCGTTGTTTTATCACTGATTTGTTTTTGTACTTTCCCGTCATCTTCTACGGGGTCTGCCGCGACGCCTTCTGGCTGTATCAGGGCTCCACGTAGTGATTATTTTGTTTATAAGAAAAACCTTAATATTATTAATTTTAACCAAAACCATGAATGATGCAATATATCAATGTACTGCGTGTAAAAAATGGTGACGCAAATTCTCACCGATAATAGGCAAAGATGAAGAAATAATATAATATTACAATAGTGGACAAAGGCGTGTCAAATCACGACTAATGGCTATAACAGTTCACATTAAGTTATACAATATAGAAAACAAAGAATACTTTAGTAAAACTAAATTATGATTATACGTTTTAAAATGATGCCTGTAATTATAATAAAATGATTTGGCATAGATTTTTTATAGTCCTATATTATATAGGCAAGTTGATAAGGGTTTTTGTAATTCGATACTGTTTAATTACTATTTATTGTATTAGGAGGAAAAGCGGTCGTTCATTGGGCGAAAATATCGGATTTTAGAAAAATATATGTAATTCCTGAAAACAAAACATAGGGACATCCCAGCAGAATAAATATAATTATATAATTATTATATCGTAAATAAATATTTGAACAAGTATTATTAACCAGGGAGAAAACAGAGGAATACGCCAACGACCACGTGACTGCGTTTACACACATCTTAGGACCTCACTCTGTCATTCATCGCGCCAGGCGACGGGGTGCGGAAAACGGAGCTAAATGCGGAAACGCGTTTTTATTAAATTTTATGTAAAAAATCAAACGCCGGGCGCGTGTCCCGCGCACCGGAGCGTGGTGCGTGTTATTCAAGCTAGATTTATATCTAACTGATTGTGTGGCTGTCTAATATGCTGATTTTCTTTCTATGCCCCAAGCATAGATGACGCAATGTCTTGAACATTTTCTGTATTTTTTTAATAAACCATGAGGTCCTTAAAATTGTATTATGGAAAAACCATGTACCCTATGTTGAAGTGTCCAAAGTATCTAGACACCTGCAACTTTCAGGACCAAAAACGCCACTGATGCCGCGATTGCCGTGACCTTCTTGGCCCAAGTCATCTAACATAATATAATATTTTTACTTTTAATGCCATTGACTCGAAAAGTAGAAGAAGGTGGAAAGTATTCATTAAAATAATCGCAATACCTAATATTAAAAAGTATCAATCACAGCCACAGGTGCTGAAAGTGAATCTCTCGGAGGTCAACGTGCCAAAACTTATTTTTAAAACAGTAAACATAATGATTAAAACAATATTTTTCTTACCTCATCTTGTTTGAAATCCTCTTGAAAATGTTGACCAAACACTGTTGTACCAAATTTTTAATGTACCTACCGACCACTCTAGCATGCATTGCTAACATATCATTGATTGCTCCTAGCACACCTCAATTGGCGCAAGTACTTGTACATTATCTACAAACATTTAAAATTAAACATTCATGTATTGAATGTCTTCATAGGACATGTTTTATTAAAACACTCGGCAAATATAGGATAGTTTTTTGATTTGTTGTCTTGTTTTTAGACTAATACTAGATGCTAGTGGTAGGCAAAACTGTAATTTCTAATGGATTATCGATGCTAAATTTATCGTTTTTATTTACTCACTTTTTTGGTAAGCTTCATTATCTCGGCAAACACTTTTCTTTCGCTTTTTAGGATGTCGTAATAAATGTCTGTCTGGTCATCCGTCACAAGGCTCTCCGGCTCAAGGTATAGAGAGATAAAAATTTTACAGTCTTCCTCCTATCGTCATAAGACAAGACATATAGACAAGACATGTATATACATAAATTGTATATGCATTTTTTTACTTTTTGTCTGTAACAGATGCTAGCGTTGGGCTTGAGACAAGCAACGTGATTTTACTATTCGGCCACTACACAATTTCGTAGCTTTATTTAAATCAAAAGACATATTTTTGACGACACGGTTGGCGCAGTGGTTGAGCGATTGACTGCTGCGCAGCATGTCGCGGGTTCGATTCCCGCACGGAACAAATATTTGTACGACCTACAAGTATTTGTTACGGGTCTGGGTGTTTTATCTATAATATGTATGTATTTACAAAAAAAAAAATGTATATAAGTAGTGTATCAGCCATCTCGTTACCATAACACAAGCATTAGGTTGCTTAGCTTGGGACTAAATGGCGTTGTGTGAAATGTCCAAGGATATTATTATTATTATTTTCTTTTTTATATCTCGGGACCATTGAGTCCCGGTCCTTTGGAAGGCGTACGAGGGGCCGAAGCCAACTCGCAGAGGCCCGTTAGGAAATTTTAATGAAATGTGACACCAACCGACGATTATCCTTATTATTATTATTATTATTATTTATTCGTCTTACGTTTGTTGTAACACCACAATATTTACAAACACTTTCCTAGACAAGTAGTTGTTATCTCTGTTCTTATCTTACTCTGTGCTCCGACGTAGCTAGGTGCTAATCGGAGAGCGCACACGCGCGGCGACGGCATCACGCCCTGTTAGCCCCACTTTACCCTGTTTGTTCTAAATGTTACATTTTACCCGCAAACACCCTCTTCCGGCGAGATTATTGGAAATATCGCCTTTTTTGTGGCCGCACCCGTCTTGCTACTTTTGGGTAAATATTCATTGAGTCGGGTATCAGATTTCAGGAATTTAAATTCCTATACATATGTATAGGAATTTAAATTCCTGAAATCTGACCTCCTGATCCCTGATTCTGACCTTTCTTATATAAGAAAGGTTGCTGTAGGTGTGTTCAGCAGTGGGCGGAATATAAATGGTTGTGACTGATTGCAGGCGTAACTAGCTAGCGGAAAAAGCTCGATGAAAATTATGTGAAAAAACCTGAAAAGTGTGGCCTTTATGTAAAGATTAATAGGCATACATAAGCATAGTCAGCCTATAAAGTACGCACTGCCAAGACACAGGCCTCCTCTCGGTGAGAGGGAGAGGGTCGTAATCCACCACGCGGGTCCAGTGCAGGTTGGTAGATGTAACATGTCTTCGAATTTTTGGTTCTAGGACGCGCCGGATTCCAGTGGTGGTGAACTGATTTACACAAAGTAAAGAGCCTGTCTAGGTTCGAATCTAAGACCTTCAACTCGGTTAGTCGCGGCCGTTACCGCTGGGCCATCAAAGCTCACACCATTACAGGTATATTCTTGATCATTATATAAGATCATCATTATTTATTGTTTTTACGTTTTCAGGAGGGAAAAAAGACAAGAAATGCGAGTTAAATATGATTTAATTTCGTAATTTTTCTTAGCAATTATATTTCGTTCTCAGCATCTGAATACTTATAATTAGACACAGTATTACATAAGACAGTGTCAAGTTTAACAATTTATTATGTATTTAAGCGCATATTTTGTAAACTATTTTATACATTGTTTTGGAATGTTTCAATGTCTTTTAACGGTATGTCTTCTATGTATTATACTCTTTCAACAGATATACTTAATACATTGACTGAATGGTGACAACGTCTCCGTAACGCTTTATTGGCTAATGTCGAACATTATAATGAGTGGAAACCATTTTAATTCATTGTATTCCTTTCAAGTATTGAAAATTTAGTACGTACATTTCGAATGGTGCCAAGAAGTTAATGACTCTTGTAAAAGCCTTTAGTGAAAAGTTGAAAAACCTTGCTGGAAAAGTTATCGCATTCGACAGGTCACTCACTCCGCTATAATGTTCTACATTAATCGATACATTTAATTTTAATTTGAATATACACTGGGTACATGATACAATTATTATTTTCACTAAATTTTTGCATGTTTATACAATCATTTTCAACAGGTATACAGTGCTGTACGCATTTGTTCTGGGGTGGGCACATTTGTAGGTAATTTGGTGTCGACAAATTTCCCATGTTTCACTAAAATTATATTTGAATACTGCTAATAAGAAAATTACGTCATATTCCATATGTTCCCTTTGAAAATGACTGCACGGTTGAATAAATTCTGTAATATTTTCTTAAGTTAAACATTTTTATCTACTCCAAGTTTACAGACAAAATTAACACACTAGTTATAATGCGAACACATAGATACACTGCCACCACACTATGGCACAGATCTTATTAAAATATTAAGATTATAAATGTCCTTTATATGTATTTAAGGTGACGAACATATGGATAACAGCAGCACACACTGACGCCTTCTATGTTTCAGCTTAAGTGGATACTAAAACTGGCAACTTTATTATTGAAAGAACATCATAAGAATCGCCAGAAACCGAGAAGATTTCGACAAAAGAGATTCAAATACCTATCACTCTCATACAAACTCTTAAAATAATATATACAAAGCGCTCGAAATCATACAATCAAATTCACATATCGACCGGAAAATATATTCAAATGAACATTAGTAAGGAAAAGTTTCAGTACATGGAGTTAGTAAAGAAAACGAGGTCATAGCGACTGTGGCTAATCACAAGAGAGCGGTTGGTCGGATAGATTAAATACCCATAATTAAATACAAAACATTTTAATACATCTTTACATCTAACACCTACGTTTACAAATTTCTGATTAAATTTTGTTTGATAAATAAGTAAACACAATTATTTTTATTATATTTACAAGCAGATAACACGATCCGTACTTAATAGTAAAGCGTTTTAAATAATAACACACTGAGAATTGACGTAAAGGCGTTTTGCTACACTGATGGCGAGCCAGCCGGTGCACTCGAGGGCCAGACTTGCCGCGCGGTAGAGTTGTTGCCGCGTCTGCCGCCTCCACCAGCGGTGGTCCGGCGGTAGACTCGTGACTGGCAAGACTACTATTTGCTCTTTCCACAGAAAACCTTTTTTCCTTTTAGAGCACGAGTCGGACCGCTAGCACAAGAGCAAACGAGCGCCACGATGTTACACGACCTTAAGGAATTTCACAGCTCCGGACGACGTCCCGGCTCGGCGTTTTTTTCCCCATTCAAATGTTTGCTCTCTCGCTTCAGCTACCATTCATGCGGCGTTTGAAACGCCGCGGCCACCGCGGCCGAGCTAACCTAACGCTATCCAGTCCACGTCACTGTAATAATACTGCGATAGTTGACTAATACTCTGTCCACTCACAATGTCCATCGACAGCTGGCAACGGAACGCGCGAAGCGTTGAAGCGTAAATGAGCTGCTAATGTGTTCAGGTGCTTGGGGCCTACGTGCCGTCGCAGTTCCTCCGCCTCTGGGCCCTGCCGTGGTGGTGGCGCGTGCCGTGGCACGGCGGCTTGATGGCGTTGAGCGACGGCCGGGGCCTACGCTGCGGGCGCCACTTGGGCAGGTCGCCGGCGCGCATAATGTTGTGCCTGTTTATGTCGAAGTCGTGGGCCTCCTTCATGAAAGAGAAACATTTGTGCAGTCGCTCCGTGAGGCGACTCTTGCCGCGCCGCAGCTGCAGGCCCCGCCGGTTGAACCCTATGTAGCGGTCGTCGTTCTTCACCAGGTGGTATCTGTTGTAGCCGTCCACAAACTCCTCTTTGAACAGGCAGTTGGGTTGTCTCTCCGCTTGGAAACGTGTCTGTTGACGAAGAAATGATTTTATTACAATCAATAAAGTTACACTCTAACACGTAAGAAATAATTTGGAGCTTGAGATAGGATATAATCAGATTGATACTTACCAATCGTCTGCCCACTAGGCGAGACCGGTTGAAGCAAAGGTACATGTCCTGCATTGGCGAGTGGATGAGAAGTTCTAGGCTGAAACCGCGCGTACTGATGGTGAGATTCGCTGAAACAAAAGAAAACAACACATAAAACAAACCATTTGAAAGCTCTAAAATTAGGGCCAAGAATGGAAGAAATGTTGTATGGACAGTTAATATTTTTATTATACCCATTTGTTTATTAAAAAATGCTGTTCACATTAAAATACACTAATATTACTACAACAAACACCAACTAATGAAACATAAATCAAACTTTCTTCCCGAAGCGGAATTAATTAACTCATAAGAGTAGGAATTAATGAATAGAAAGTAAATATCCAAAGAATTCCCGATCTTTACTCCTGGCTGTAGTAATAACGACACCCCAGGTGCACATTTTCTAATTTCAATCAACGCCGATGGCCATGCTCACGTAATAAATTCAATTTATATTGTGGAAGGGCTCGAACGGAGTCAGGTGCAACAAACTAATCGTTAATGATATTTGAACACTAATAAAGTACAAAAATAAAATGTCGATAAATATTAATCTATTGCCGGACATTCAATACATGACGGCGTTAGGAGCGGCTTACATGCCGGATGAATATTTTAATCTTCCTTTGAATATTAAGTTCAAATGTTGTCCGTGACTTCGTCTACGATCCAGGATAAAAAGTAGCCTAATATTAGGGATATTAGGCTACTTTTTATATTAGGTTACCAGTTTAGATATTTGGTTACCCAAGTCATCGCCTATTTGTCTACCAAATTTCATCTAAATCCGTTCAGCCGTTTTAACGCGATTGGGTAACAAACATACAAACTTTCATGTTTATAATATTATTAGGATAAAGACCGTTTAAGTTTTTATTTGTCGTCTCGGAAAATTTTAAGAAAAATATTGTAGTCAAATACAACGCAAATTAAAGTTTGTTTACTGTGACAGCTGGTTCTCATTATCGCAATTCATTTACCCATTTAAAATGAATTCTGTTACTTGGTCACATCAAACATAAACACAGACACTTTGTCTATACTATACACCAGCTGAAGTTTTTATCGTATTAACGTACAAAAGCATTATATTTAATGACGACTCACTTATCGTCATTGACATTTTGAACCGAGTGATATTGTGAAATATTTTATTTGACCACACACATTGTTTTAAATTGAATTGATAAAGTAACCAATAAATCTGGAGTTTTATGAGCCGCTCTGATAACTAAGACGAAATAATTTAAGTGGAAACATTTAACAGTGGCATTGAGTGCTTCAAATCTTTATAAACATAATTGTTTCAATGCCAAACATTTACGATACGGTTTCGTGCTTAATATTTATCACTAAAATGCGCATACGTTCGCATTCGACGTGCAAAATCAAACAAAATTGTATATTTCCCACGCGTTTATAACAGGGAAAATATAGATACTAAAAATTATATCGATACACAAACTAGCAACTCAAAATAAAAAAAAATATTTTAATTAATCCATTTACAGATACTTTTGAATTGTCAAGGAGTTGGTCAGTTAGTCAGAAAATTTAAACTAGTTGCCGCCTTTTACTCTCGCCATGTAAACGGGCACAACTATCGATAGATAACATATAAAAGGGAAAAGTTGAAGTATGGAATTCGAAGACCAAACTTGCTGGGTATCGTATAAAAAGAATAAATAAAAATAAAACTATGTACTCGAACACGGCCGCCTGTGACACAGGCCGTGTCATTTCAATTAACATTAAAAGAAATAAAAATGCTTTGACTCGGACAACGAAACATAAATTCGTTATAATTTCGGTGTGACTTGTGAATGGACATGTGTGTGTGGCAGTGGAAATATTGTCCGGTGTGGACATTAGAAAAAAAACATTTGTGACAGAAACGATTGATCGTCAATTATTTAAGTATTCTAAAGATGGCTGCTATTTAGTGAAGTAATATTAATTAATCATAGATATAGTTATAATATACAAGCCTAAGGACTGCCTCGTTGGTCTAGTGGTCGTAAGCGCTACTTCTGAGCATGAAGTCCTTGGTTCGGTTCCCGGGGTCGGGCGAAATGTTATTGGGTTTTCCATAAGGGTCCCGATAGCAGCCCGGAGCCTGGATTTGTGCGCGGTTGATGGCAATAGGCTCGCCCCCTATTACATGGGACCTAAACATAACTGGCGAAATGTGGGGGTTACCCACACCCCCTTACCTTTCGAGGATTACTTAAGTGTGTAGTAAGTTATTATTTATAAAATACAAGCTAGATTAAAACATATTCGATACTTATTCGATTTAGGGCAAATTTCTCAATAGTCAGATAACTTTGTTTGGTTTGACAGCTTTTGTATAGAGAATATGTCACACTGACAGAATTATTCTTTAAAAACCAGCCCTTAGAAAAAAAGAAGAACATAGAAATAATAAGTATAATTGAAAACATTGCGTAGTACCTAGTACCTACAAATTTCATTAAAACTTCCACAATTCCACAATCATTGTACACGAAAAATGTTAATCTGTAGCATTAAGCACGTAATAGCTTACCTAAATATTTTCTTTTGGCTTTACGACACTTGTAAATACGGCAAAGATAACAAGAAGCACTGTTTTAATGTTCTTTATTATCTAATCCTTATTTGTATAAACAGACATCGTCACGTGACATTTTAATGTTAACTTCTTAATTGTTAAGATTAGTTTTAGTCCTTGGATTAGTTACGGGTGTACACAGAACGGGTTACGGGTTACGGGTTACGGGTGTGCTATTTTACACAGAATCGCATTCACCGTTTCTCCATCTGCTACAAAGCCCTATGTGCCACAGTTTTTTCTTAGTTTGCCTTGTTATTTTAGGGCTGTTTTTTCCAAATCCAGATAAAAAAGATTGGGTGAATCTGCCCTGGGGGCCTAAAAAGGCCTTTTGCAGAATCATAAAACAATTCATAGATATCATGCAATTCGTCTGTTTGACAGTTTCACACCTAAATATCCCTGAAGGGTTAGGCAGAGGTGTTCCTATAGCATTTTACGAATCTCCATACAAAACTGTCATACAGATGAAATTGCGTGTTATGAATTGTTTTTGATTCTGCCAAAGTGGCCTTTTTAGGCCCCCTGAAGCTCAATAACGTTATGACATTTTTACCATTTTTACAGTTTTACCATTCCAAAACTATCAAACATCAATTTTATTCCACCGACAATAGTTAATTGACGTCGGAAGAATCTGTCCATCAAAAGATAGATTTTGGTCTTATCGTGAATTATTAAAAGTTATTTCTCATACACATTGCGTTAAGAAACCGTTATGAAAACTATGTAAATGGCCACTAAATATTACAAAAAAAATGAATAAACAACCTACCTATGTAACTATTTATTTTTCCGGCACTTGAATATTCAAGGTACCATGAAAATTAAACTAGATTCTTGGATTTTTATCAAAACGAAACATAACAAACGCAAACTTATCATATGTGTTGGCGTCAACTGATAGATCAAATAAAATTCTACAAAATCATTGTTTACATGTAGACCTAGTTTTACAATGCCTACGAGTATTACTACATAATAAGATAAATAATGTTTTTATGATAAAAAAATTGTTTGAACAATTTTGGAATAGTTCTCGAAGTGTAGAAGATGACATACCTAACATCCACCTGTGATCCCAATGAAGTAGAATAAGGCGTATAGCAGGTATTTGCGGGGTAATTACGTAACACACAATCAATGGCAATGGCAATGGCTTTCATTTTGACAGTTCAATAACATTCATTGCGTTATTTATGTTGTAGAGCAGACAAATTTTTCGAACTTATGAAGCAATGGATTAGCAATATGCTTCAAAATGATTCAGAGTGTGTAACGCAACGAGGATGCTGATAACTGCCAGATACCCTTAAGTCCGATGTAATAGAGGGCGAGTTTATTGCCATCAACGAGGTACAAAACCAGTCTCCAAGCTGCTATTGAGGAAATTCTAAAGGGATTTTTTTTTTAAAGAGTCATAGATATTTGGAACTTATTTTCATTCACATCATAGTTTTCCACATCCAAGTATTAGTTTCCCATGTCCCATGTTTACGCAAAAACTTTAGTAGGTTGACCTAAGGGCTGTATGGCCGACTTTAGGTCGCTGGTACTTTCTTTCAGACGTAACGAAGCGAGTACACATTGCCCAACCTCCGTAATAGGCTAATTTTGTAAAGAAAACATAATCTCGAGTTGGTTAAGTAAACTTGCTTTGAAGTGCCGACAGACGCTTGTAATTTCTCTTGAAGCTTCTTTCAAATTTAGTAAAGTTACTAAGTTGTTGTTGTTAGTTAGTTTGCTTCTAGAAATTTATAAAAATTATGGTTGGTGTGGAAACATAATCGTAAAGGCTCGTGGTATTAGGTATTCGTATGTAAGTAATAGGTTTATGAAACTTGTCATTGCTTGGAGATACAGTAGTACATAACCAAGAGCATATGTCTATGCTTTGCAGACATACGAGACAACGTCGACATTTCTTGGTAGGTACTGAATTTATTCTCGGTATCGACTGAGGGTATCCTCTATATCGAATGGTGGTAATACTGGCTTTAAATTTTTTTTTTATGCTTCCACCCACTCTACTTAAAAATTGCCGGTAATTCAGAGACAAGAATGCTGCGCAGAGGAGAAGGCCTTCTAAAAGCATTAGATGGAAAAGGCAAGAAAAATTGTGAATGAAGAAAAGAAAAACTACTACTGTAAAATAATTTCCTCGAAATCAAATTCAACACAAAATATTATGAACTTTCTAGAAAGTAAGTATAAATATTTGGAAGTAGCCGGCACTATCGGGTCAATGACTGGCTATCGAGCCGATAACGATATCGCCGTAATCTTTGTACTTGTTACCTGAATTCTCTAGAGCAACATCTCCATTACCGCGTTAACAATTACATACATTTAATGTAAATATTGTTAATAATGTAAAGTATCGATAAAAGTTGTTTTATGTTTCTATTCGTGTTTAAGAAAGTACAGTCAGGGAAATTAATTGTCTAACAAACTGACACCTTAGTCCCTTCGTCAATTTGCCGTTTTATGTGATTTGAATATACGGACAATTTAAGTTGGTAGTTAATTTGATACAAAGTTAATTTATTATCCGGAGTTTACCATATAACATACCTAAAACGCGTGACTGTTTCTGCAAAACTAAAACTACTAACTGACAAACATTAAAGCTTTTCAATTTTCTAGGAATCTCCCTCAAATGAATGCAACAATAAGTAGTAACTAAACTTCATACAATGGCATGAAAATTATTCACAAAAATACATAAACAATAAAAACTAATAAACGTCTTAAAATGTATTTTTCAAGTCATTTACGAGTATGTTAGTATTGTTCGACATTAAGGAGATATTGTTAGAAACTAATTTATGCCACATGTAGTATTGCCAGTTTGTCTGTAATATTTGATAGTATACAACTTTGTCTACAGCCTTGGACATTGTAATCTAGTTGTAAACATTGATTTACGTAACGATTTGACGTACCCACGTTATGATAATGTTAAATGAGGTGTCGATTGTTAAAGTACAGACTACGTCTCTTGTAGTTTGTTTTTAATTCATATTTGTTTGCCAAATAAGGAAAGAGCGCCTTAACCCTTCGTATCCACGAACGTGGATCCACTCGAGACACAATGTCTTTTTAATTGCTTCTATAATTACGACATTCAACCAGCAACATTTAAAAAAAGGGAAATAGCCGACTGCTGAAGTTAAAAATAAAACCGCAGATCCCATAAACTTTTCTAAAATACCGACAATAATGCTTCCATAAAATTAAAAAGAGACATTCAATACATAAAATTAGAATTAAATTCACGCCGGCGCCAGTCCCATTTAAATTAACCAACCGGATTCCCACATACTAATTACAGTTGTTGATAAAGCGAAATCCCAGCTAACAGAGCTGTCGTAGACAGATAAACAGATATAAACTGGTATAAGCGCGTACGACGCGTCTTAACCCTGCGGATAACGCGCGTAATCTGACCAAATCCGACAGGATACAGCCGCTGCGGTAGGTAAGTATTTGTCGGGAATCTTGTGTTAAATTCCAGACCGCTTTAGTAGATGGCGCGTTTTCATTGTTACTTCCGAAATTTTATGTTTAGGGTGAAAGAGCTAAAGAAACAGAAAATGGAATTGAAATGTTGACTACAATACATTGCAAAACGTAGTGAGTTTCTATCAGTTGTATAACATGTAATCAAAACATGTGACTACGCATGAAAAACACCGGACAAAAACGCCGCAAAAACACAGGATTTTACTAAGTTGAAATATCTTTGCAATAAATGACATAGATTACATGAACCAGGTATTAGCTCAGAAAGTCTTTTTCCAATTTACATGTAGAAGTTTTCAAAAGATTTCACAGTCACGTAAAATACGTCGTTTTCCCGAAATCGAAATCGTTCGAATCGTTTTGTCGAAATCCCGTAACAATGGAAACGTGCACCTAGCGCCTTCTCGGCGACAGGATATGTACCTACAGAGGCACCATAAACAGGGATTACGCGCGCTATTGAAATCCTTTAGTCTGCCTATCTTAATCTTATGAAAGTTACGAATTATTCCTCGGTTTGCTTTCGTATCAACACGGTTGGGTACAGTGGTACTCCTTAAAATCAGCTAATTCTTTTGAATACCAAAACAAATTATTTTTTAAAGGCAAAGGCATAGGCAAAGGATCAAAAGGCAGATAATTAACATAAGCCTTTAATAAAATGCCTACAAGACATTTCTAGATGGCGACCTGTTTTTTACATTTCTATGATGGCGACTATCGATGGACCAGAAGAGATGGAGATGACGATGTATCACGTAGGTACAGTGGCCTCTAAAAGTTAGTTGACATTTTTCCAGTTCAGCTTTGACACACCACATTACGATTTAAAATTCTAGTGATCCAAATGTTTGATGTGCTATAAAGTTTTTATTGAATAATTCAACTACCTTTGACATGTATTAAAAATAATCTAGTAAGTAATCCCTTACTTAGGTACCTACCTGATGTTTTTTTTTATTTGAAATCATATCCACAGCTGAAGCAGAAAAATGTCAACTAATGGCCACTTTATATAAAATACCCAGTGACCACGACTATCAGTAGTATGTTAAGACGCTTAAATTCTGAATAAAGAATGTTGTTGAAAATTATTGTTTTTTTTTTAATGATGTATTGGCACCGGATTTTCATGAAAATTTATAAAATAGACTATCAGTCTAGTTTCAAATAATTTGTGGATGTCAACATCTGTTTTAAAACACGTGACGGAAGTATCAGTTCGCTTATTGAAATTCAATATCAATCACTGGGATTTTGGGGAAATAATCATTAGTTACGAGTATCATCATAAAATTTTCAAGGGTATAATAATCGCACTCTCTCCAGGAATTCAGACGATTGTAAGAATATATTAGCAAGGTGTGAAAAACAATGAGTAACATGACATAAATGACACTGGATCTCTGATCTCTGGATCTGGATTATTGCGTACGAGTATTCTAACAACCTTAATAATGAAACGAAAATACTTGCACATTTTGAATTAGAATAAAAAATACCATATTCGACGTTTCGTCTGCACATGCTTTAGCATTGTCATGTATTACTTACGAAAAGTACAAATACAACAGTAAAATGTACACTAACGACACCGCCCGACCCTTGCTCGACAAGTCAGCCCGCAAGGCTGAGCAAGTAGCTTTAAACTCCCCAAATAATAATATCCAGACCCAGCCTGACCATTGCTGCCCTCCACTCAATGACTCACTAAGCCGAGGCCCGAACCCCACAGGGGGTGCCCTTAGTGTAGCTCATTTAAATTAATATCCTTAGTTTGTAAGCCCTGGCTGGGGGCCTAAAAGTAATTTTTGGCCACCACAGGATAGTCCGGTTAAGCAGTAAGGCAACCTTAGCGAGTTGCAACTGCGAGTGGTCATATAAAAAAAAAAAAATACACTAACGAGCTGTTTTATAATTACTGTACATTCCTATAAAATCATGTGAATAAATAATGTATTCGTCGCACTGATCTGTGCAATGTCTTACTAACGACCCGCTCCTGCTTCCCGCTCAGCTTCGCTTTGGATGCAATCAGTTGATGTGGCGATATGTCAAAACATCGAAATTTCTGTGCCATGAAAGGAAACTGCTGAATGGTCAGACGGTGCTTGGTGGAAAACTATGTTCAGCAGTGGACGTCTTTAGGCTGAAATTATGTTGATGATCTAAGTTAAATATTAATGTATCGTACACAATGATACACATAAACCTTCCGGAATAATTTCTCTAAGTTATGGTGAAAACCGCATCAAATCCATTGTGTAGCTTAGAAAACCTTAGCGGTCACACATACCGACACGAAAAGTGACTTTGTTTTATATTATTTATTTATTTTATTTAAAGATATAAATATTGTATGGATTCCGAGCTATAAAACCTTCATACGTCTTTTCCTTGTCAATCTTCCTCGTGTCCAACAACGTCACAAGTCACAACAGTTTACCTACTTTGCAAGAATCCTGACATTTTGAGGCGGTTTCACATCGACGGCGATGGTTTTGTAACAAACGTTTAATAATTCAGTGTAGCTATTTGAATATTACAAATATCAATACTTCAAATGTCAGATGCTACTGGTTTTCCGTGAACTTGTAATGACAAAAAGTGTCATAAAGACATTTTGTTTAATGATAATAAAATTAATCATCTGGATTCTGAGAATGGAGTTAATTTTAGTTTTCCTAATGATCATTCGGAAATGTCTGAATCAGTGGAACAAAAAGACTGATGTCACTGGAGCGTAGACAAAAACTATCACAGAAAAAATCCCGTAAATTGAAATGACTGAACAAATCACGGCTCATTTTTCCCAAAAATTTTGCATATGCCTACAGTACATTCTACGTGAGCTACCATTTACCGGGTAATAATATGTCTTTCATTGACTTGAATGTGCCCTGGCGGCTGATAGTATGTCATGCTCACTAAAATGTCTCGCTGACGGTGGCGTGTGTGTTGGATCATTTAGCTCCCTTCAAAATGGTTGAGCTGAATGGTGCTGATCTATGCGTCATGTTCGTGAACGGGCGCCGTCAGTTGGGACTGGTCATCAATTGGCTGCCTCGGTTTATTTAAATTTTTTTTTTTTTTTTTGGATTGTTGTTTTGTTAAGTACTATTTGCTGTACTCTGGACGCTCTTAACACGTACGTCTTTTTTATTTTATTACATCGTTCTCACATATAATTATAAATTCAACATTAATGATGTAACTAATATTTTTGTAAAAATATAATTTAAAAGAGTGTCCATGGAGTTTCTTGCCCGTTCTTCTCCATAGGTACCTACGCTTTGGAATGGGCAACTAGCTTCATATTTTCTGACTGACCGACTTCTTGACAATTCAAAAGTGCCTGTAAATGGTTTAGTTGAAATAAATGCTTTGAGTTTGAGTTTGAGTTTGATTAATTACCGGAATGAAATTGCTTAAAAAATTAATTACGTAGCATTAGGTACTAATAAAAGTAACGGTTATACCTTTTAAGTATTACAATAATTATTATTTAATGTATTCACACAAATGATAATAATTATTGATCCTAAAATACCCTAGAGTGTTTACAACGGATTCCATCTAATCGCATCCTAAGACTGGCAATACATTACATTAGCTTAGATACTAATATCAAGTTACCGTCTAGTCCGACTAGATTATGTGACCACAAACATTATATGGCATTGACACTAATACGAGATATGCCTGATACCTTTACAATATGGTTAGGGAGCTCAGGTACGAATTTTTAGGTGATTTTATTGATACTAATTACAGCACTATCTTGTCCTTTTTTTTTAAGTCAGTTTATTCTTGTTTTCAATACTTTCTTGCTTGAAAATTATTAAATACTCGCTTTTGCCCGCAGCTTCGTCCGCGTGGAGATCGGTATTATCCCACGGTAACGTACTCTGGAATAAAAGTATCCTAAGTCCTTGTGTACGAAACATCTGAATCCGTTCAACCGTTAAGGCATGAAAAGATAACAGACAGATATACAGAGTTACTTTAATATTTACAATATTAGTATGAATTTAAATGTGTATCGTAAGTACACTACTGCTTCTTAAAAGTAGCCTAACTTTTTTGTGCTTTTGCTTTGCTACGCGAATCGCCCGTTTCAGCGCTACGCTTTCGTAGCGAATGGCAGTTTTTCTTTAGCCACCAATATTGCCACAGAGTAGCTATAAAGACAGGGAACAAAATCAGCAGTCGGGCGATACGCTGGCGGAATATTTTCGCATATAAATGTTCTGTGGTACACCCCTAAGTTATCAGTGTTTACGTGGAATCTAGCACATGACACACTAGACGCCCCCTAGTCTGATCTCTAATATTCACATAATAGCGATAGTGTCTTAATTTGTCTGAATGATACTAATAATGTCAGGTATTTAAGTAATTATTGTGTTTGATCAAAACTTATATTTGGACAACCCTTAATTTTTCTGGTTTCCTTATAGTCTGAATGTACGTACAGATTTTTAAAAATGATTATGCTGTAGACGATGACCTTGTGAAAGCGACAGCAATCCACTGGATGCGGGAAGTACAGAACCGGTCAAAATGGCGGTGCATGGGGAGGCCTACGCCCAGCCGTGTGGACGTCTTTTGGCTGATGCTGTAGTCAACGAAATTTAATCTGGTGGGTTAAAAATCGGGTCTCGTCATTCAGTCCATGTCCAGATTTATTTATTAATCTCCATTAAAACAGTACGCGACTATAATAATAGTATTGTTGTAAGTTCGTAAACGATCGGCAGATAGACAGTTGAAATGTTCACAGATGATGTATTTCTGTTGCCGCTATAACAACAAATACTATAAAACAGAATGAAATAAATATTTAAGGGGCTCCCATACAACAAACGTGATTTTTTTGCTCGTTTTCGCTCGATATTGATAACGGCAACAGGTAGGCGCTTGAAATGTTCACAGAATATTTAGTTATATATTCAATTTAAAAATAAATAATTAAATTAAAATAAAACTAATATTTAAGGGGGGCTCCCATACAAAAGACATGATTTTTTTTTCCGTTTTCATAGACAATGGTACGGAACCTTTCGTGCGCGAGTCGGACTCGCACTTGGTCGGTTTTTATTGTGTAGAGGTTCGACTCCGCAGGCTCCAAAATATCGTTATTGACATATTTAGGGAAAAATTTATGGTGGTGTCCTAATAACACCATTCTTATCTCCTATATCGAATATAATTGGGTCACTTAATTGATCTTGGGAACAGTTTTTATTCATAGTATCTATTTATGGTGTTTTCGAGTAATATGTAATTAAAAGAGAGGTGTCGTGGGACACCCGGTTGGAACGAAGTTCTATTCGCTGTATATTATGTATTCAATTAAATAACAGATACAATGAAATAAATAAACAACGTATGAGAGTAACTAAATGAAAAAAAACTTAATCAGTCCAGTAGATTCGGAGCAAATTAGCTGATAGACAGACTGATAAACAGACACACGAGTGATCCTATATCTAAGGGTTTCGTTTTTTCATTAGGACGTTCGGAACCCTAAAAAGAAACACTATAAGGAGCAAAAGTGTCGTTGCGGACACAATGTTAAGTACTCATACGTTTTTCGGTCTAGCTCTCATTCACCAAGTGTGCAGAGTATAAAGACTCCCGCAGATGGGCGCGACGCGATTCTGGCAGAAAATGTCCAAGAAGTTTTCATAGAAATTGTCCTACTAGAGTCGCATCGCGCCTGTTTACAGGAGCCTTGATCCATAAATCCAGATGAAATGATTCCTTTTAAATAGGCATCGATACTTTACGCAATTTCAACGAGGTGCCTATTTGAAGTGGCGGCCGAAAAAAATCACCTACTATGCATTCCCTTCGCAATAACAATAACATATCCAACAAAGTACGAATGTTTACAAAACAGCGGCTTTTTTTCGCGACATCAACACTGGAAATACACGCAAGACCACCCAACGAGTAATTGTTGAACACATGTTGTAATAACAGTAATAAAACAACAGATAAACTGTATCTGTCTGCTATTTTGATAAATTAATGTGCCTGAAATTCCTATCGACTAGTATTCATTGAAATACGTAATAAAAATGTTGATAAATAACTTTGGCACACAGTTGATTGTGATGTATGAATATTGTTGTTTTATTAAGGAATATTATTATGAGCGGAAAGATTAATATAAGCTGAATTTAGTGGGTTTAAAAAATCGACTGCATTATTATTTTTTTACGAAGAATCTGCTTCGTAGAAGCACTAAAATCAGTGTATTTGTGTCTTAGTAATAAAACAAGAATTGATCAGAATAAATTATTATTTACAAGTAACTAGTCATCTAGTATATAAAGGCTACTCACATAATGTCATAAAGACCCACTTTATTATAATAAACTTACTGAATAGCAAAGCATAATTTCAACAAAAACACTAAACAATTTTTATCTCTACAATTATAAAAATAAACACAATAGCGATTAATTAAAAAAAACAATAAAACATTGAAGAGCACTATTGACTAATACTGACATATTGTTTGTTTACCGTTTGAAGAAAAAAGTAATACAAACGAGAATGCAAGTCACGCCACTTACCAACTTATTAACAAAAACATCGAACGTTTTCACCAAGTTACTTGTGGCTAACTACTGCAAACAAACCGTTTATAATGACAATATTAAAAAAAAAACAGTTGTGTTTTCTTTAAACACATTCACGGAAATTATAAAAAAAAACTATTCTATCATCGAACATTCTTGCTGTTTCTCTAGTTTCAAAACGTAAAGAAAAAAAAAAAACCATTCGGGTTTAGAAGTCCTGTTTTATTTTTTGATGCGTGCGCAAATTACGTTATTAATTCCCTATTAAATTATACCACGTTATTGGAGCTGAGGATCGCGCGTGTGGTATATTTTTTGCGAAACGGTGGAACTTATGGACCTTTATTATTATGTTTTAAACGTAATAACTTAATTTAGGTAGGCGCCGTACCGCCTACGTCGATTGATTTCATATAATTTCCGTTCCGCCAAACAATCTTTCGATGAATTGCCACAAAAAATAAACCATCGTGTGAGTTATCAAAGTTTAAGAGCTTATGGTTTCCGTTGAAGACGTTTTTAACCAGAAAGGACTGAATAAGATAGGTACCTATTAAATACCACACACTACACGCAACGCTTTTCTAGCCATAATTTTGTTTTTAATGCTGAAATTTTCTTTGACTAGGCATTCCTCTTGTCAATGTAATTTGTGTTGTAATTATAGTAAATTATTTTTGACATGTTCAAGTAACATTTTTCTTTATTAGATCATGTAGTAACCGTAGTGAAAGTAAATTAAATAAAAATAATAGGTAAGTAACTGGTTTCTTGCGAGAATAATTCATGTTCTAGTGTTCTATATTCGAATTACGAATCGATTAATAAAATCAATCTCATTTGTTTTATTAAACCTGTTTAAGGTGACACAAAGCGTCATAAATATTTAACCAAGTTCCATTTTCAAAAATATGTTTTTAAAGCCCGAGGCGTCCGCACTGTTGCCGTTAGTTCCAACCAGTCACTGTTTCTAACACGATGAGAATAATTAAATTCCGTTATCAGTGCCTTCGAATCTAATTTTAATTAAAAAGCGTCACATATTTCACGCAGTATTCGGTGGTAGGCGGTGCAATGTGTCCGGAGAGTACAACTGACCAAGTTCAGTTGGACCACATTCCATTAGTATATTCATATAAACAATCATAATCTAAAGATCATCCTTAACTGGCGATGCAATATTAAATCGTTAAATTTAATATTGGCTGTGTAGTTTCTTTTATTGCTTCACAACTAACACGTATGCTAACACGGGTCAAGTGATTAATTTTTTTACTCTGGCAACAAATAAATGTTTATTCTCACGCGATTATTGTTCATATTAAATTAATGGCTTTCCGCTCTGTATTATTTATTGATGTTATGTAAAAAATGTACGTAATGTATAACATTATTGAGAGTCGGTATTTTTGTAAGTGGTAATTTTGATATTAGAATTTATGATCGATTTAGTTTGTAATTAACTGTACGTGGGTGACGCAATTATAGAGCAAACATCTTCATAATTAAAGTACGTGTCAAAATGCTGATATGAAACTGTCGCAGACATTATTGGGTCACTAGTTGTATGACCGTCGTACGATGTAATGTGAACTTCACAATAGTAAGATGGTGCGCTGTGCATAAACACAGCTACTAAAAATCATTCCAGCAATTTCAACGTTTCTTCAAGCATAAAGCTGAAAGTTCAACACGACGATAAAGGATTTTAATTAGGTAGATAAAAGACACCACAACAATACGCCTGCATGCTTCGTAATCATCAAATTCCTTTCTGTGATTTCGGACAAAGACCCTTTTGCGATTACTAATTATAATATGCCAGCGATACGGGCACATAAGTACGTAAGAAAATAATGATCAAAATTCCATGAAATAAATTCCTTCCATTCACTGAATATTTTAGTGCCTCTACTTTCAAGATAGTCGGAGCAACAGCAAAAAGAGAAGACTTGATTGGAAAGCAGAACTTGGCACTTATCCAGACAACGCTAGGTAAAATAAAATAATGAATATTTGAGACGTAACTTGCGCGAAATACAATCAGATATTTCAAAACGAGGTGTGAGGAAGATTAAAAAGAAAGAGATATAATTAAAAATATAAAAATTAAAGCTAGTTAGTACACAAAACACTTCGTAATAGGTATAATAAGCAAAGTCCAAAAATAACGAAAGGTGAAAGCAAATTTAAACAAACGCTGACGTTCACAGTTGCGTCGTCCACAAACATTAAGTAATTCGCAAGTAAGAATAGTATTACATATTTGCGAACACTACTTTCGTCAAATAATAGAAAAAATGAAAGCCCTTCACTTGCCAAGCTCAGCTTAAAAGCCAAGTCTTGTATAAATAGAAAAAGTCGTCGATTTATCGCCGATGTCGTTAGGGGAGTTTTTGCAAATGTTTTTGTTGAAACTGGGAGGAATAATGATAGAAAATAACCAAAAAAGTTGTTAACACTTAAATTATAGCTTGGTTTATAGCAAAAAACATCGTCGTGTGGCTTTTCGTTGTAAATTATTGCACTAAAACTTTATAACACAATGCATTCATTATGCACTTGAACATCTAATAAAAATTCATGACTCCACAGATTGGTGACTCTTCAAATTAGTTTAAAGTTTTTAGTCCCACTTGCATCTAAAGCATCTACTGAAAATACCAGCGGCCCAAAAAAGAAACCAGACACAATTGTGTGAAACACTACAAACATTCATGAACACAACAGACATGACTTTACAGCTATTGCTAGATACCTGACAGCGCTGATGCACCATTTTTCCAAACAAATCAATGAAAATACGAAAACGGCATGTTTTATCAAGTAAAAGGCTATTGAAATTAAAGAAATCCGTGAACTAAGTCCTTTTCACCAATAAGTCAAGTATAAATATGCGAAACGCTAAGAACAGTCACATTTCACAGTCATAACTTCGTAGCAATGCTGTACCCGTTACTATATCGCACAGTGGTCTGTACCTGTTGCGGTGACTGGCCGTTGACCCGTCAAGTATTGACATATTCCTATAGTTTCTCACGTCTAGCCCCTACACACTATTACACCGCGTGCTTTTACTGTGTTAGCGAATGCAGCCTTCACAGTACATCTTTGAGTTCCACTTCTTGTGTAACTTTCTTTACTTGTTTAAGAAAGGTTCCCTGTGTTACATTTAGGCCTCATGTGTGACAAATTATAATATAGTTGAAATTAATAATCTTTGTAGACTACTCTACTGATAGTAAAATGTGCGTAAAGGGTTTCCAAAAGGGACAATACTGGACCTTGTCCTATAGATTCAAACATTTTTGGTAGTTATGGCAGTAGAATTCTACGAGTATATCGCCCATGATATCAAAATAATATGTACCTTTTCCATAAATTTACGTATGGTTTCTGACATTACTAACATGGTAATGGTCATCACAAAAAACCCCTTAGTTATGTCAATCCTCTTAATTAGTCACGAAGTATCTGTTAACGGATTAACACAATACTTAAGATCAGACAAGGCATATATCCATTATGTCCACAGTCCATTATTCATGGAGTTCCCCGTCTGAGTCTTTAACTGTTACCGCGAGAATAAGCAGCTGTAAATATGTAAAACGTTCTACCATTTTGGTTATGTTTTAAGGTGACGACTGAATAAATGTAAGTGAAAGGACACACCTGGCACCTACCGCAGCGTTAGTCAACCTTTTCAATAATATAACAGACTTAGTGGAAGCAAATCATGAAGGAAGCTAAACTTTCTCGTTATTAACCTGCTTCACTAAGACAAAACGTTTCTTATTCACTATAATTCTCCAATTAATATTGTTCTCCTGTGGCCGTGAAAATAACAAGAAAACCCGTAGCCAGCAATTTCTTTTTTCAAGTTGACTTCAACTTTCCCTATTTAATGAAAAAAGATATGATGGCCCACGCTTTTCATATCTCTGCTCTGTAACAATCGCTTCCGAACTAAATGGTTGATTGTCGTCAATTATAGCATTACTTATTCAACAGCTAATGTCTGTATTGTCCTCGGGTTCGTAATTCAATTGGGGGTAATTGATAATTGTAATCGGACATCGTGAATCATATCTCATGTTTACTTTGCAGTGTCAGGATCGATATACTTTTACAACCTGAATTTGCTGTTTCCTTGTTTTTGTCATTTTTAGCTGTACTTATACCGTTTCATTTTTATAATGTAAGTGTACCTACTTGGATTACTTACAGTTTTTTAGTAAATAGATTATATTTTTTACATTTTATGCTTTGTTATTGAAGTAACTAAAAGTTATGTCCACCTACGTTGTTTAGTTTTATAATCTCAGTTATGATGGTAATTTTACTGCATTCAACTTTATTAGTATTCTCACAATGAGGATTTGATGTCCTTAGCAAAGTATGCAGTAAAAGTCACATATTAACTAGGATGTAAAATTGTAAATACAGAAGGTACTTACGCTGGTCGTTTCCATCGGAGCGAGCCATGACGGTACCGTTTGGAAACACGTTGACGTACATATGGGAGCACTGGCTGTAGAGGCGAACCGACCGGACCATCGATGGCACCGCACCGCAGATCACCACCTGAACACAAACAAAACCACCAATGTAATCAAAATTATAAACAACAGCGATAATCTCCAATCAACAAATTGATTGCACAATTAGAAGAACGAACAGCACAAGATAAGATTTAATTTGATGGAGCGCAGGAATAAATTCAGAAACGATTCAGAATATTCTAATATGTCCAGCTTATCGTGAATTCAGGTTTGTAAGGGTGATAATTATGAAAATTACCAAGCACGACAAGATCTCTTAATAAACATTTAGCAAGACTACCTACGGCCATTAAATTCATGAACTTATTGAGCCATTTTGTGTGAATTCTCGTAATGAAACACAACTGGATATTTTCGCCGCTATCGGCGCTCAAACAGACTGATGGTCATGCTAAATTGACGGCGCGATAACGCTGTGCCGTAAAACACTGATTTACGCAAGGATTACTCACGAATTTTAATGATTGAAGACTGTGTCATAGAAGTGACGTCATACAAACGTGTTACCACTACGCAGAGAAAAGGTACTAAATTCAGAATTGAAAAACTGATACAAAGAAACAGATGTTTCAAAGTGGAGTGCGGCTTCATTGGCATTAGATTAAGATAATACTCCTAGTCAAAGGAAAGTGCGTGATGTAAAGTTGGTATTGATGCTATAGAGAAATTTCCCAACACTCTTCTGCTGTGTGTGGTCCATTCCACCTCACTCTAACAGCTAAGTGTCAAGTCGTTTAAATTAGTTTCCTTATTCTGTTGGTGCTTTCACCGGGATTTTAATGGCGCCAGTGTCGACCGACACCTCATTACGCAGATATTGATCAAACCCTATCTCCTATGACCTTGCGAACTTCACGAGTTGAGATGTTGAATATTTTACTCGTTAGCCCTAAAACACGACGAAAATTCCCTCTAATTTTCACAGCCAGATCTAGATTTACATTGAAAACTCACAGCTGATTAAATTACTACGTGTGATATCTAATATTACTAATCAAATTATAATGCAACAACTACACGAACACGCCCATGCAGTGATAATCTCGGCGCTTGCATATTTCAAACGGTGTTACGTGCGCTCGGAGAAAATACTACCACATATTATAGTCATATTGAATTTTGTAATTATTACTAGCACCACGCGTAGCAGGCACCACAATAAGGAAACAATCGATCGTTTTAATGGGTCAGCCGTGCTCAGCTAATCCGTCAGACTGAGGGTTCGTATTGCGACGTTTAGGCAATATTAAATCCTATTTAGATGTCCATCAAAGTTCATTTTTCATATTTATCTACAGTCGTTTTAGGTCCTTTTATAACTGTACGAGCGGTGTCATATTCAGGTGGGAAAGCATAGGCTACCGCGACGCGGTCACTATTCAGCCATATTGCATTTCACGTGAACTTTTTGTAAACAATACCGCATTTACTTTTTAGTGTTGAATGTTTAAGTTACTCGGATTATTGTCGTAGCCATAGCAATTTAATAAAACCAATACATGTAAATGCAAATGAGATAGATAAGGTTGTTAGTTTTGTAGAAACGTGTACAACTTGAGAGCTTGCATTACGAAACTTTAATTAACAGAAAATACTTTTGGTTTTTTAAAATCTCGACAGATAATCATATCACGTCAAAACGAGTCATACTTAAATATAACGGTCCTGTTTCCAAATACGATGTGACAGTTAATTATGTTAATGGAAATTACGGAAATTTTCATATACTTTTAAGAAGTAAGGAATATTATCTTTCATTGGTGTTTAATAAAGCGGTGAAGTATGATCTTATAAAGCTAGTCACACGAACAGCAATAAACCGTAATCATATTTACAATAAATAAATAAATGTATGTTTTAAATCTCAATTAGTTGTAGCATCATGTGATATTAAACTTTGTACACTTGATTCTATTAAGATAATTAATCGAGATATCATATCTTAATGTTCGTAACCATGTAATTTATGCGTTACACACCACGTTATAAATATTTAGAGAACTAATTTATTTTAATGATTTGTTTCTATGGTATTTAACTTGTTTTAGAGAGTCTTCTACATTAGAATCCATACTAATATTATAAATTCGAAAGTAACTCTGTCTGTCTGTCTGTCTGTATGTTACCTTTTCACGCCTAAACCACTGAACGGATTTCGATAAAATTTGGCAGAGAGATATATTGCATCCCGGGGAAGGACATAGGATAGGTTTTATCGTCATACCTCCTGGGCGAAGCTGCAGGCAGAAGCTAGTATTTTATATATCAACGTATTTTACTTTCCTGACAATCTGAATTTCCGAGTAATCTGTACAATTTCGTCCGTTCTTTCGCAAAACATTTTTATCAATTTCTTATCTTTCATTTTGAAACAAACTGACCTATGCAAATATTTTGTTAGCATTCACTAAATCATAATTACGGTACATGTATTGAGAGGAAGGTCGCCCATATATGCAATTATCGTGTATTTAGAGGACACTGATCGCTTTGTCATTGGTCTTATCTTGGCCGACCCGAGTTAACGCATTATGGACGCTTGATTACATGTCATCCAACCAAAACTATCCGGTACTAAGTGTATCGGTAATTTTCACGGTACGCAGCACAGATACCGGTGTTCAATAGCATGTAATCTTCAGTACTTTGGAAAGGTACTCCAGTGCTTATTAGTAATTCGGAAATTGGTTTATAATCAGCTGCTTATCATGTCATGTAAGCCTATGATTGTTTTTCGGAAGTTATCGGTTTGAGCCGCTTTGAAGATAAGAACGCTATGTGCCGCCAGCCCTTAACAAAAGCTAAATAAGGTTGCTTTTTAATAGAACCCTACTATTTATAGCACTGTGTCCCAAATACTGAAACACATCAACCCTTTCCACATTAGGAACAACATTCAATAAAGATTATGTGTAGACCGTAAACAGAAAGAACTGTACTTTCAGATAATTATTATAAAGACTTATTGGTTTATATTCATCATGATACCTGGAAGGTGTAATTTCCATTGCAGTCGTCGATAACTTAAGTTCTCAGTCACGCCTCATATTATAAGTACCTACGATGATAGGTTTCAAAAGAAAATTTTATCGGACATGGCTGGTATTATCTTTATTGTCTGTCTATAAAATCAGGGTTCATCAAAATTTATTGAGGGATTTACGCTATTTTGAGATGGACACAAAACGTGTTAGGTTTTACTTAAGCATTTGAATGCCTTTTTATTTCGTCTGATCATTGGAAATTCCATAAGTGTAAACTTAAATAAAAATGATTCCTAAAGCATTAGACACTTATTGTGAATGTAATGTCGGCATTGATAAAATACCTCTCATAAAATGACATTTATCAAACTTTATTACGAAATAGAAACTTTTGTAGACAAAGCTTAATCTTTCAACACGTCTGACCTAAATCCGATACATTGTAATCACTTCCTAACTTCTCTATCGAAGATTGCTAATCGTAGATTAGCTTGAAAAGTTCGATTAAGAGGATATCTGTCCGACACATGTATAGGTCACCACACTATTGTAGAAATAGAAAGTAAGTGAAACTGTCCGGATAGATTTCACTAGTCCATGCTTTATGGCTTTAAATGATTTATTTTCACACATTTCCCCAAGCGGGGTTGAAGAGCACGAAGTACCTACCTACCTACTAACAGATGCATCACCGTTTATAGATGTTCTTTACAAATACGATGAGGAAAAGTGTTTGATTAGCATAACATCTGCTTAAGTGGGTATCTAACGCATCAAGAGCGCGGTGCGGCCTAGAGAATTTTTTATAAAATATTTTCAAAGCACCTTCCAGAATCGAACGAGGCAAATAACTGAGCTGTCCAGGTAGGTACCTACTTGTCCACAAAATTTGAGTAGATAGTCAACTACCTACCTCGAACAGAAGAAGACTGATTCATAACGCTTAATTAGTTTAAAAGAAGAATATGTTACAAATGTAAAAAATATACACAGACATGAAATTTCTGGTAAAGATACCAAAAATCACCCTTAGCCAGCCATTTTCAAAGACTCCATCAACAAAGTAAGCTGCAAGTGAGACCTCACAATGAAGATCAGTTGGGTTTCCAAATCCTTATCAATATATCATTACTTACGGATTAGACCACACGCGACAAGATAAAGTGATAATAATTGTTTTACTATGATAATGTTGCAGGTTACTTTTTTACAATATAAATAAATGTTAAGTTTAATTAAAAAAAAAAACTGTTTTTATTATATTATCTTCTACAACCGTTGAAATCTAATAGAGTTTTGGCTGAAAAAATAACAATAATTAAAATCAATTATTCTTATTTTTCTCTAGGAAAATTTTAAAAGAATTTTAAAAGAGAATAAGGAAAGCAATAAGATAATAGTGATGGGAATGTTATTATATTGCCAGAAAAAACTCAGTATTAAATAAGAACTACTTCCAAAGAGAGAGATTTAAAAGCAAAAACGTATCACTTATGTGTTAAATAACAAATTGTGTAAATGATTTGCGAAGATCCGTTCGTCGTGTTGTATAAACCCGTCTCACGACATTTTTTGGTAAAATTATCATTTTGTCGTATTTATGCTATTCATGAGAGGATGCATAATTGTTTTCATCATACATATGATTAACTGAATGCGGATCTCTTTTTTGATTGCCAATATCTTGATTTGGTTTTCGCTTTTTTAATAATCAAGTCATAATCTCAGAGGAATACATAATTAAGCCAGTTTGAATATTAGTTTTTTTTACGTATAATTAGCATAAAATCGTCACGTAAAGCGTGAAACCATACTTCCACATTTATTTACAACCAACTTATAATGTTCCCACTGCTGGGACATAGGCCTTCTCTCTGTGAGAGGGTGTACTTCCGCATTTAATTAATGAAAAAAAAAATAGTTTTGAACACTTCCTACAACATGAATCGAATAGATATATATATTTGACTGCATTCCAAGATTTCAATGCAAAACAAATGTTGCTCAATTTATTATATCGAAACGTTTACATATCGATTACATAGGTACGTCAACCGATACCGGGTAACAGATAAATTTTGAACTAAACAGCCCAATATCGGCTGTAATTCTTGCGTAGAGGAAATTACTTATTCTGTAATACGAATGTGATTTATACAGATGTATATTAATGATTGTTAATCAGTTCTAACAAGAAGAGAGACTGGACCGATGACTAACATTATTTTGATACTTTTTATGGGAATCAAAGATAAACATCGAAAGACTTAAGTGAACTGAGGATGATGATATTGTACGTACGTTGCAACAGCCATCGGTCTGTTATAGAAGGAACATTGAATAGCAGACATACATAGGTACATACATATTCGTCACACGCAGCTTTTAGTGGTATGAATGCACTTGGTATCGATAATCTTTTTGATTCTGATAACCCAGTTACAGGACATGTGTCGCCAAAATGTCGAGTGTTCTCAAGGGGAGACCTTCACATGGAAGCAGACAGATTAGCGAACTAAAGCAGATAGTTCTGAGATATTAAAGATTGTAGGTATACGTTTGGATGTAAAACTTGGTTTATTGAATAGTGACTATATAGAAAGTGAATGAAGATGATAATGAAAAGGCACAAAAGTTTACCAATACACACAGAAGCCTCCAAAAAACAATATGAATAGAATAAGATAACGCCCATGATGGTATTTTACTAATAGAAGATATAACATCACTGGTTACTGAATCGTAAATTATCAGCCAGATAATGTTATAATTATTATGCAATAGAAAGTTTGTAAATCAATTTCTAATTAAATGAAATCTTTCTACATACGAGTACATGAGTTTTCACGTTAAACACTCAGCCGTGAAATACGAGTATATGCGGTTTGCTTTACTAATTAGCGCTGACCTAAATCGTGATTTAGTACGATTATCGTATCATCAGTCGAATAATATGACCATCCTTTATTGACCGTATAGCCTACAGCTAAAGGCATAATTTAGGGCGACTCTTTTTTCGGTACACTTATCTACAGTCTGGATTTCATCTGACTGGACTTTAACTTAGTAAATCTATGCCATTTTTTTGTTGCACATTTGAATTTATCGAGAGTTCTTGTCATAAAATAAAGTAACTCACGCAATTCAGAAGTACAAAGACAGGGACGGAATATGATATTTATGGAAAGCTTTAAGAAATATCGTTAACAGTAATAGTTTGGAAAAACGACACAAGCATAAATTGGGCTTATAAGCTAGTTTTGAAGCACGAGCCAAAAGACGAATCCATAAAAATTAATAACAAGAATAAAAACACCCACAACAAACCAATATTGATGAACATCTGAATATTGTAAACCTATACGAAAAATGTATTGAACCTCATCATAAACGTTCCAATATTACATAATAACATAACCCATGTTTTACAGCAGGCTTTGTAATTGAAAAACTAGTAATAGGCGGTATTCAATAAGAGCAAATTTCTTCATCGAACAGCGTGGAGTGTTTGCTTATGTAATCATAGCAAATGATAGATGACCGCTAAACTCTCTGATGTCCCGTACGTTGACTATGATTTGTTCGCGGAAAAATAGGGAGCCTTTACGACATTTAATAGAGTTTTTAGCCTTATTAGCCTTACTTTAGACTTGATTATGGGGTCTCTAGTAAGTATTTTATCCGTGTGTGTTGTAAGAGCTTAATGATTTTATCAAGCGAACAAGTAGTAGTATCTAGCAGCGGGGTATTAATATCACTGACCTTTGGAGGCCTGTCCTGACCATGGTCAATAAGAACTGCGTGAGCTCCTACCAGTGCAACCATTTCAAGCAAAGCAAATCCAACATATCGGTATATTGACTAAAATATGTAACTTATCCAACCTAATGTTTTTTGCAATATTTTAGTATAACTAAGTTTTATAGTTTCCTAGTAAAGTTTCTGACGTACATTTCACATGATGTTTTTTTGTAGTAACACTTTCGTATTTTGACGATAATAATGTATGTGGAACATGTGATAATTACGACGACTAAGCCGCAGTCACGTACAGACTCTGCTATTTACGAGAATTAGGAAGTCAATTCGTTAATGGTAATAAATACAAAGTTCTTCTAAGTAAGCATTTTGCTCTTTTTCTATAAATCTACAAGATTTCAATTTCTAATGATGCTCTAAAATAATGTCGTCAATAGCTTGAATTATTCTTCGAAATAGTAATTTCTTCTTACTTACTTAGAAACAAAAAAATATATATCACAACTTTTTTTGATACCTCAACAAACGTAACAGCCCTGATAATAATCAACATCGCAAATCAATATTACTTTATTGAACAGATAATTGATTGATTTAATTAAACGAGTGAATGATTGATTTATTATCGTCGTGCGTCTGATAGTGACGGCGGGACACGTCACGTCAACGTCTAGACGTCCATATCGAACGAATGCGGAACCCTGAAGTATATTTGTGTACAATCAAGAACATTATTATACCTGTTAGAGGACAAGCTAGCAAATCGAACTAATTGTAAGTAAACAATGTGTTAGTTCCAAAGAATGACGTACAAAAAGACGAGCAGTTTTGTGGATTTTGAACATCCAGCGTTTGGCATCAGAGTTCCAGGTTTTACCCAACAGCTCCTGATATTATATATTATACACGGTGTAATTCTTGATATTATCGACGCGTAAGCTGTTACCAGGAATTAATGAACTCAGCACATGATTCTAGACTGTATGTAATATTTTGGAAAATCTTTGAAATTTTTAACCGACTAATAACGTAACAGTTTGCGCGTCGGTTTCCTTTACACCCTGTATACATTTCATCAACTAAGGTGTTCTACTAGTACCTAATAATTATATTTTAAATACCAGTAGCCGTAGATTGGAGTACAAGATTCTAAGCTTAATACTATACAAAGTACAGAAATTAGGTATTAATGGTAACTACTAAATACTGCAGTTTCTTGCACAATCTGCGCAGCCACTTAGTAGGTACTAAGAAAGTATTCCATGGTATACAATACCTATTTGTAAATTGCAAACAAGTTTTATAAACTTGTTTATAATTTACAAGAAAATAAATTGTAAGTTTGTTTGTAAGTAAACGCTAATCAGTCACGGTATTCCAATATTTAAAAGAAAACAACACCTTAATTACGTTACAAAACGACAAGCCAAGGATGCACACTGTGAACGTACTGAATGGAATCACGAGAAAGAAGATTAAACAAAAATATAACATAACATAGTAATATTCTATTCAACATTACTTACTTAAGGATAGAATATTTAAAATATTGAAAATAACTAGAAGATTCAGATTCAAGATAATAGTAGCATGAAATACTCTTGCTATAGTATAAGAAGGTTACCGGGTGACGTTATTTGTAAAGGGCCTGAAATAGTTCCTTGAGGAACTCCTTCAAGGAAACTTTCCTCCGAAGCATGACAAAAACAGTTTCTAACATTTAATGGCTGATATAATAATGCAGATCGATTTCAATCATCGGAAATATATTCAGGTAAGCTCTGTTAAAGCTACAAATGCCTTAGATAGGCACAAACGCTACATGGAACCTAATCAAACGCGGATTACGAATTGGAAATACCGAAGCTTGGTTATTCACTCAACCTCGGTGTTCTTAATTTTAATTATTGACTTGTCGAAATATTTACATAATTACATTTTATGTTATCGTTTCGTAGACAAGATGAATATGCAATCTTAGAATTAATTGTGTTTATGCTGCAGTATGACGTGTTTCCGTAATAATAATAATAATATCCTTGGACATTTCACACAACGCCATATAGTCCCAAGCTAAGCAACCTAATGCTTGTGTTATGGTAACGAGATGGCTGATAAACTACTTATATACATTTTTTTTTTGGAAATACATACATATTAATATATATATATATATATATATATAAGTTTATATATTTTAGCATTATGTATTTATTTAAGTATAATTATGTTTATTTTTGCATTATATGTGTAGTGTTATTTAATATTTTAGTTTTGGACTTCACACATTCATATTGTTTTCTTCTTGTTCTCACACACTATTGTCTACATTTCTTTTTTACATCTCCTTTCGCAGGTCTGCTGGAAGAAATTTCTTAAGAAATAAGCAGTACCTTTGTACTCAAATTATAATTATGTTGTATCCCTATGTATTTTACTGTGTGTACATAAATAATTAAATAAATAAATAAATATTATAGATAAAACACCCAGACCCGGAACAAATACTTGTAGGTCGTACAAATATTTGTTCCGTGCGGGAATCGAACCCGGGACATGCTGCGCAGCAGTCAATCGCTCAACCACTGCGCTAACCGTGCCGTCAAATAGACTAGTATTATACTAGTAATATAGACTAGTAATAGACTAGTATTTCCTCAGTGCTTTTTTGTGTGGCTTTAAGTGTAAAATAGAATATGACACGATTAAGAGAGCATCTGACAGAATAATAATTAACACAATAATTGCATGCTTGCACATTTTGTGTGGAATCTTTATAGCACGAAGTATTTCTCAGAAATGTTATCGCACTATATCGTGTCGTATGCATTTCGCGGCTAACCGGCAGACGTTTTCTCATTACACCTACCTAATGTGAATAAAATGATGGCTGTGATTGAAATTACTAATCCTTCTACACCGGATAACTGACCTTTTTACGTGTTACGTAAATTGGTTTTATTAAGAGCTTACATACTTGGGTTATGAGTATACCTAACCTAGATAGGAGCGAATCAGGCAAATCGACACCTCATGCTAATTTTCAATCATCGAGTGAATAATTTTATTTGGAAATCATACTAATGGTTTCATGTGTGTCAAGTAATGGTTTGATTTGTTTTTTTCTAACTCTGATAATTGAGTTGTTAAGTGAAATAACCTTCTGGGTCTTTGGTTTGAAACATTCAAAGACTTTGACATCTTTTAGAGATTCTAAATTTGTATACTCGTCGTTTTTATAGCATTACTTTCCAAAAAAATATTTTACTACATAAACAGCCCAATTTCAATCAAATTGATTATAATGATACAGTAGCGAATTTTATACACTACCACGCTTAAATTTATAAGTTTACGACTACACCCGATAACCTTAAAATATCTGACTTTATTTTTATTTAACTAATAACCTCTCACGACATTAATAAACTTTATGATCACACCTAATTTATTTTATCGCAGATTAATTGAGAATTAGTTTTAAAATTTATGTTCTGTGCTAAATAAGTTATGTCTATTAATGCAGTACAATTTATTATTTTAAAACCTGTTGAATACAATAAAGTAGGAAGATAACAGAACAGGTCACGCTAAAGATTACCGCTTGTTAATATTTTCTTATGTCATAGCTATTTTTTGTTTGCAATTTTATATCATCGTACGTAATTATTTTTTTTTTTTATCATTCGACGTTACGATTTTTTATTAAAACTGCGTTTCTGTCAGATTCCTTTAAAGTTATTTTAATTTGACTTTTTAGACATATAAAGAGCTAAAAATGGAGGCTTTACGAATAGAATCAATCATTGAAATTCTAAGGAAGTATGACAAGATTCTATAGTTTACAATCGCCGACCGCTCTTTGACCACGTCTTTACATTCATTTACAAAAACCATACAATATTATACGAGTATATGGTTTTTGTAATTATATATGGTTCAGACTGAGATTATTACTGAGCTCTGTTATAAAATAATAAAAATGTTAAGTAAAACGTACCATCAGGAGGCACAATATCTTCGCAGAGACGGCAAGCTGTGGTAACCTGGAACAGAAAAGAGAAACACATGAGCATCTACATAATATCTTAAACTATTATAAGTAATGAAATGTTTCAACCGATCGATTCTTTATAAATCTCACCACAAAAACTTGGGTGAAGTGAGTGTATTGTCGATCCCAATGAGGAGCATGAGGTGGAATCAAAATCAAAATCAAAATATTTTATTTCACATAAACCTACATGGGCACTTATGAAACGTTAGAAACTAGGTGCACGGTTCCAATTGGTTGTTTCGTACTGAGAAGAGCCGGCAAGAAACCGCACGGTTACTCTTTTAAAAATAGTTGGCTTTTACGAATGAATTAAATGATAGCTCACTTTTTTTTTTTTTAAGGTTGGGAAAATGATAGCTCACTTCAAGCTGAGATTTTGACAGAATAGCCTACTAGTACTAAATGTATAGGAAAAAATGTCTATTCTGATTTCAATTCTATTCGCTCTTCATAATGACATAATGAAGTAATGACTAGGTAATGTTAGAGAAACATAATATTTACAGTAACGTAACAGAGACTAGAGGTCCTAAGACCAGAAAGTAATCTTTCTCGTCAGGTGAAAAGCGCAAACAATATACTCTGTATTTGTTTCGTATGTGCCTACGCGTAGATAAATGTTTTATTTTTAAATATATATGTAATAATATAGAGATATAATAATATTATTACGCTGCCTCTTAAGATAACATGTAGGAATATTACTCTCTAAGGCATTATCAACTGAAGTTTAATTTATTAGATTTAGAGAAATATTTTGTTATCATAGCAAAACTATGATACGTTTTGCGTAGGTACCTACCAAATATGCTACTTAGAATTATACCTACTAATTTTTATCCTCCTTTTAATCATTTTTATCGCATTAGGGACCTACTTATTAACCTTGCTAACTACCTACATGTCAATCTGCCTAGCCTTTTCCCAACTACGATGAGGTCGGCTTCCAGTCTAACCGGATGAAGCAAAATACCAGTATTTTACATGGAGCGACTGCCTATCTGACCTCCGCAACCCAGTTCATGGGTAAAACTACCCCTTGGTAAGACTGTTTGTCAGACTTTCGGGCTTCTGACGACCCGTAACAACTGTCAAAGATCTACGAATGACAGCCGGAACTCATGACTTAACGTGATACCTAATAAAATATCATTAGGAAAAAATAAGCACCTTATAATTATTAATAATATGTATATACATCATGTGGTTTTATGTCACTAATATAATTACTTACCTACGCAATCTTTTTACACAAGTATTTTTCTTTCTAATTAATTAATTACCGTTATCTTTGCGATATTATGACTCTAATATTTCGTACCTATTATATCTAGGATGATAAGCGCATATTACAATATAAATAGACTTTCAATAACAATTGAATACGGTGGTCTCTATCAGCAATTCGTTTACACACAAACTACCTACTAGTAATTTTATCTAAAACATTGGAAATTATGTGTAAGTAGGTACTAATAATTTGTAGTTTTGATTGTGATTCGCTCACCTAGTAATATATTGGCACATCTACGTTTTTCACATTTTACAGAAACGAGGATCAAAGATTTTATATAAAACTAGCTGCGCCCCGCGGTTTCACCCGCGTAAGTTTCGATTTAGGGGGATGAAAAATAGATGTTGGCCGATTCTCATAGATACCGGATAAGCACAAAAAATTTCATCAAAATCGGTCAAGCCGTTTCGGAGGAGTATGGCAACGAAAACTGTGACACGAGAATTTTATATATTAGATGTTAAAAATTGATTTATGGGTTTATATTACGTTTTTTACTGATTTTATGGGTTTGATTACTAGTATAGCGTTGTGCCGTTTTACCACTATTTTAAATTATGCACTTTTGAACACTTATATGGTAAAAACTCAATTTCACATTTTTTGTAGATGTGCCGATATATTACTAGGTGAGCGATATATATGTTTGATTGTGGTTTATATATTTTTATTAAAAAAAATTAGAAAAAACGGGCCCAGACATAAACTATATTTTTTTTTTTTTAAATCCGATACTGACAAGTTTATTTTTTCTTTTAAATACTTCTTTCTTATAGTGCAGTGTTATTAATTAAAAGCAACCTTCCATAACCAAGGAAAACACTGAAACATGATTCCATGAAATGCAGAAAAATTTTCACACCTTCCCGTAATCCGCGATACCACAAGCTTACCTAAATTAACCACCAAATTATCAAAACCATCATAATTACAACTGCACACGGCTTCACAAAAGAGTTTTTACGTACTGAAAATACCCATAGTTTTGGTATTTCCAAACCATATTTAAGCAAGGTAGGTTTACGCCATAAAAGGAAACAAGAATGTATTTTCTTATCTCAGCTTGTGTCGTGGGTAGGTTCAAAGACGCAACGATTGAATAGATTAGGTATTTTTTTTTATTCAACATGCTGTCGACTAACACATAACGAACAATAGCTCATAAAACCTCAGTCTCATTCTTACTACATAAGTACCTGCCCTCTTACATAAACTCTTAGAGATCTATAAAATTGCCAGAATATTTGAGTACGTATGAGGTAGTAGCTACAAACATAATATTATTATGTATTCATTTCCTAATGAGCATTTAGAGAAGTCCACTACCGTTTTTATTACGTTCTCTTTAAAAGTTTCATTCACCTTTACATAAAGTAACAAACTTTATAATATTATCGATATTGGGAGAAGCACTAGGATTAACGGATTACCGAAATGTAGAAAGAAAAGCCTAATAAGGTCATTGAAACTGAAATACTAAGTCACAGAGTCTCGTTCTAACTTCATTACGTAAGGAAACTATTTATTATTAACATTACATCTAAAATCTAAACGAATATTACAAAGAGGTAAATAGTTTTTATTTTTGTAACAGGTAAGGTTTGAAAAATTCTTTAATTGATTGAAAGTTACCGCTTTTTCTGAGTGACATATATGCTTTATTCCAGTGCAAAGCTCCGTAAAACCACGGGATGCAGCTTTCACCATAAACTGTCAAATGAAAATATTAAGTGACCCTCAGATAGACTACACAACACAAGAGCAGCTATAGCATCTCACTCAAGTACAAGTGCACTGAGCCCAATACTTCATTCACATCAAAAAATACTCGTAGAAATTACCGACTACTACAGCCGATATCTAGATTCCATATAAAGTCATTAATCACTGATAATCTTACAGTCTGCCATTAGGTAACGTGATACGAGTATGTAGGTATCATAGCTACCGGACATAGTTGGCAACAAAAACTTGGGTTCATAGGCCAGGTGATTATCCTTAGGTAACTTGTGCGGTTAGACGTGTGTTGATTGAATATGGAGAAGATTCGTAAGTTTTGTCAGGAACAGTCAAGTTTATGAACGGGTGTGCGGCATAAAATTAGGAATGTGTGATGGGTTTTCGCTGAAAATGTTTGGGCATACTAGGCGTTTTATTCTTTAAATACCTTCTCAATACACCCAGAATGCCTCCAGTAATCAATCGATCGCCTTAGCCAATCTAGCTTAGCGAAAGCACTAGGAAGTGGTGAAGATCGGGCGTTTTGGGGGACTGTCTTTTGTAATTTTGACGTTCGAAAAGTGCTGATTCTCAGCCTAGTTTGAATAAATGACTTTTGATTTTGATTTTGAATCGCGTCCACTGCAGGTCATAGACCTGTCCTAGGCTGCGCCACATTATCATGTTCTCCGCCTTCCACATACAGTCTATCCTAGACACCTTTGTAAGGCCATCTAGCTGGGAGCGTTCTACACTAGGCTTGCCCATGCGATATCTCCACTCCAGGACTCGTTTGCTCCTCCGGACATTGGTCTTTCGACAAACATGACCAGCCCACTGCCACTTCAGTTTGCTTCTCTTCTTGATCGCATACTTCATTATTGAAGGTCATGTCTCTGAAAGGCGTTCGTGGCTTTATGCACGATGTTCTTCCACTTCGTTCGGTTCTCAGAATCTCAGCTTCTCTCAGAGCAGTCGCAAGAGACTCCAGTGAAGGCGGTTACTTGGTCTTACCAGCGGTTAGGTGACCGTCCGCGAGGTTTTTTCCCATCTAACTTGACCATCACCACTAACTTCATCAACAGCTTGTTTACTCTGCAAGCTATGTCGGCAACTCCGGTATAAAACTTTCATTCTATAGGCATGCTTGAATTATATGGGTGTGTTTGTTAGTGTATTTTCTACACGTGTTTCCATTAGCTAACGAGTTTATACAAATGAGAATCAAATATCACTCACGCTTGTTTATTTGCATATAGGAAAATCATCAATATAACATTTCTATATAAAAATTCTTCAATATAGACCAAATCACGAGTAGGGTTTCCACGGCGTAATTACTAATTAATACAATTTCACGTGAACGTTGATATAGGATATGTCACGTACACAACGTAAATAATACGAATAATTATACTTGACGCATCGCTGAAGAATTCCATTTTACGCAACAAACAGACACGGGAATCTCTTTTGAAATTGTAGTAAACATATGTACTTAAACATATTATAGCTGTGTAAGGAAAAATGTTTGCAATGTTAGTAGTCTGTAGATTGATGACAATAACAAAATTAACTACTTACATAGATATTCAGAATATTTTTATCGCCATGGGCCAAGCTTACGTGTGGTCTATCTTTATATCATTCGAATCCTTTATGGTTACCTACTGTAGAACCTCGTTTCCTACTAATGTGTAATCAAATCTAGATTGAAACCGAAATCCATGCTTGACGGCTTCCGTCTAGAATATGGACAAAGGTATTTAAAAAACAAATAAACTTCGCTTAAGTTAATGAGTGTAACTGCCTACTGGTGATCACGTGGACGCACGTTTTCACCTCCGCATGAAAAGAAAAAAAACTAAGTTAAATATTCGAGTGCTGTCAAACTATATTCGAATTTCGAACACGCAGTTTTACAGCTTACATTAAAATAGTAGCGAATAATTATTTAGATTCGGTGACTTCCTCACGTTTATGCGTAAAGAAATCGAATTTGTATTTTGGATTCCCATGTTTATTCAAGTAATAAAATAAAACAAGGTGTATTTGCTACTTAGTGACACGTGAGAATTAGTAATAGAAATAATAATGTTGCAAACTAAATCTATCTATACAAATAAATAAAATTGAAGTGTCTGTTTGTAATGTCAAAATAACATCTTTTTACTAAATGCTTATGAAAGTATATACGGTACTTATAAACAAAAAAAAACTATTTTTAATTTTTTTGTCTGTCTGTCTGTTTGTTACGGCTAATCTCCGAAACGGCTGGACCGATGTTGACGGGACTTTAACTGGCAGATAGCTGATGTTATAAGGAGTAATTTAGGATTTTATTTTAGAAAAACAAATAGGGATCCACACAAAAAAAAACAGCTAGTGTTTAAATAAAAAGAGATTGAATTTTTGTCTGCAATGGTTTATCATCTGTGTAGCTATCGGCACACAGATTTTCAGATGACAGTTGTCAAGCACAATAAAAAATACTTCACAATTTCAAGAACTGATAACTAATTATATAACGCAGGTTAAAGCCCAGTAACCTAGTTCCATCAATCTATTCTCAAGCAATGTGATAAGAGGATAAGATTAAAAAAATATCGCAACATTATCAATAAAATTTACAAATACTAGGCAGGCAACACTCGTGCATGTGTATATTGCATAAAATATGTGGTACTGGCATTATGGTATTTCAAGGCTGCAGTAAAAAAATAAGTGCACTCGATTGAAGGACACAATTATTATGGTGCTTGCAAACATTGTGCACTGTTTTCACATAAAATATGAATGCGGAATGCAGACGTTCCAATTTCAAACTCAAGATGACAGTTCTTTTAAGTTCCGTATTCTAAAGGAATGATCTCAATTCAAAACTGAGACTAGTCTATGTCTAAAATCGAGAATTCTAGATTATAAATGAACAAAGTTCTAGAATACAGGGTTTTTTGAGGATTTTCGGCTTTAAATTGCGTAGTCGGTAGTAAACCTCTAAAATTAGATACAATTTTCAACCCTCATAGTAAAATAAACTTCACGCATATACCTTATCATTTGACTTTGTAGGCTTACTGTAAGCATTTAGTTTAGTAGGTATCTATATAGGTATAACTCAACCCTTAGCTACGGCTGAAAGTGAAATTTCATAATACAGCTGTAATTAAAATTACATACTGCCTGGAATCATACCTGCCTTAATGAAAATGAGCTTTGTACTATTTACTACTTATATATACGTATATACAGATTATATAGAGGAAAACTACCACGTTGTGGAGGCAAATACCACAGAACAGTGTAGATACAGAAGGTCGGCTCTATACAGCTAGCGAAAACAGGCGTACGCACACATGGACGTGAACGTGAGTACGGAGCAGCGATCTCAACCGAATGCCAGTCGCGAGTACGCTTGCACTCTCTGTTCGTGAAGTGTATCTGTGTGCGTGCGTTTTTGCTCGTTGTATGAAGCCAACCTTCTGTACTATTCTGTGCAAATACTCAGTTGGTAATGAATTTTCTCGCTCCGGCCTTGAACTTCGCGTGCCGTGAATACAAAATGAGCACAGTTTCTAGCGTCTGTAAATTCTAATGAGTGTCTGGGAGGTCTTTGTTTTACATAAATGATTCGAAAAGTAACATAAATATTAGGGAATTCGTAACATCGCATGTGGTAGCGAAAAATTACGTATTTTAACTATATATATAGACATTCTTTTGGTTCTTTACGAGGCGATTCTTTTTCGTAAATTTCCTTGTGGCTATTTTAGAACATAAAATAGATTGGAGAAAAACTTAAAGATACAATCCACTAATTTGATAACGGGGACCAGAAAACAACTGCTCCGACAATTTTTTTCAGTCTATAAGTTAGACTGAAAGCTAATCCCAAAACAATTAGCAAAAAGCTAAAGAATGACGTAGATACAAAAGTGTACAAACACTCACCGTGTGTATAAATACTTACACTTTTAAATTACGTACTTAGATGCAAAAAACGTCATAAAGACATGAAGAACTGATTAAAGACCATCGAACTTTGGATAAGTCACGCGTATATCGTATGTTCTACTAAGAGAATCCACGTGTAGGTATATGTCGCGGCCAACTGGTTAAATTAGCCGTTTAGTTAACCGCCTGGCCTTTGGAAGTAGTGCTCGCCTCGCGTCGCTCTCTCGGCTCCCACGCGGGTGATCACAGTTCTAACCTAACCTAACCCATTTGGTCGGGGTGCCCTAGCTTAGTTACTGCGACCAAATTCGGCTAACGCGTGATTGGTTACAGTTCCAACCTAAACTATAATTGAATATCATTCAGGCCGTTAGTTGAACGGCTGCCGTTTATTTAAAAGGCTAGGCGGTTAACTAATCGGGTAATTTAACCAATTGGCTGTGACAAATAGACCATACAGTAATAACCACCTAATGTTTTGAAATAACGTCTTCATATTTATGCAGATATACCTTATACCTAAATATATCCTTCTTTTTTTCTAATCTCTTCCAGCATTTACTCATCTTTAACAATGTAATTATTACTTACTAAGTGAGGCGTCGTCGCCGTCGCCATATTTCTTTGTTAAGTTTTTGTTATTTTTATTGTGAAACTGTTACAAGAGTGCTAATTCGGCCACAACTTTAAAATATTGAATCAAACAGAATCGGGACAATGTTATCGACATTTTATGCTAATTAGTCATACCTGTGTTTGGAAATCAAAGCAAGTTACTAGTTGTACGAGAAAAACGCAAAATTTTATTTAAGACTTATATTTTTTATAAGTTATAATTATGCTATATCATTTATAAATGCTGTCATCGTTATCAAATTAGTAAAATGTAATGGGATATTTAAATCATTTTCTGGCAGATTTTTTTGTGTACCCCCACCTACCTACCAAAAAAAAAGTTCATTGAACCACAGAAGCGGGATCCAACGAAAATAAATCGAATAAGATACATTTTATTTATTTTGTAGTTCTTTCTTTTTGTGAATTATATTTAGTAACGGTTTGTGAAACATAGGTTGATTCAATAGTCTATATAATTGTACATACAGGGTGGGCCATAAGGGTGTTGGCGATTTGCGTCCTTAATTTTTTTTTTGTTTTAATTTAAGTGGCAAAAATTTAAAGGCCAATACCTCGAGGACATGGTTTCAACAAGATGGTGCAACATCCCATACTGCCAGGGTGTCCATAGACCTGCTGAAAGAACTTCCCAGGAAAACTCATTTCGAAAAGGGTGGATATTGAATGGCCTATCCTAACCTATTTCCAGTATATAGGTACCCAGAATTTTGTATTATCTTGATTTAAAAGCATGACCTTGGAGTTCTTGCCCATTCTTCTCCATAAAGATCTACTTTTTGGAATGGGCAACTAGTTTCAACTTTCTGACTAACTGACCGATTTTTTGACAGTTCCAAAGTGCCTGTAAATGGTTTATAATTGAAATAAATGTTTTGAGTTTGTTTAATTAAATCTTAATTCTGATGAACAGTAAATTAAATAATAATCATTTAATTTCTAAGTTTAGATCTTACAAAATAAATTCTTGTTAGTTGTAAAATATTCATTATTCATTGTGTTATTAAATATTAAATACAATTTGTCATTTATGTTCTCTTATTGCTTATGCGCAATAAATCATGACAACTATAGTTTAACTGCATTTTCTTACATGAGAATTGTAAAATGAAATAAATCATTAAGCTTGTGTTCAAAGAGATTGAATGAACACAATTTAATATCTTTAAGTAATATTTTCAATATCTAAGAAAGGGTTTCAAATTGAACAACACAATAATATCAAAGAACTTAATAACCGCACAATTTTAGAAAATTGTAAAATTGCTGAAGATGGCAACACTGAAGTGACAAAATCAAGAGAGACAGAGTGACATTCTATCGGCGATAATAATGGTGGAAATGTGAAAAATGTATTGGATTGACGTAAGCTACCGAAAAGCTTATGTCAATCTAAATAAGGGTTGTTATAAAAAAAAATGTAACGCTTTAAAAGCGATTGTCACTTGTCCAGGCCATCTAGTGTTATACCTAACTTATGTATACTATTTTATAGAATCAAGTGCTTCGAACTTAACAGACAGCTGTGCTGCTGGGGAGTTTGTTACGTCACTTCTTCTTTCCAGCAAAAGCACTAGAAAATGTTCAAGGGTGGGCGTTTTGGGGAACTGTCTTATGTAATTTTTATTTTCATAAAGTGCTGATTCTGAAAGGACTTTGATTTAGATTTATGAAAGTCCAAAGGGTAACTGTAATGGGCTGAGTCAATGATTTCAAGTAATAGGTATATAAGTCAATGGGCTGAGTTTATTAATAGGGATAAGTGTAGGTCAACGGTCAAACACTAAGGCCTGAGGTCACCAACATTCAAACCATCGGTTAGGTTTGAATGTTGGTGAACTCAGGCCTAAGGGACGCCCAAGAATGTACCTCAGTGCTTCATATTTAGGTAATTTTGCAAAGCCGTGCTTGTACCGATAGTGGAACATAATGATAATAATATTTGTACCTAACTCCATCGTGTCAGAAAAACGCATCAATGTTTCATTTAAAAATCACATGAATAACAATTATTCGCAGTAGAAACTATAAAAGCGGGAATAAAATACAAGATTTACGAGTAAAAACAATAAAGTTTCATACCACCGGTACCTTTTGCTGAGAATCTTTCAGGAAATTAATATTAATTTATTTTATTTTATTTATGTTTGAGCTATGTTGATTGTCAAAGGTACACTGTAACAGTCCTTTCATGTTTATTTTCCCTCTGACAGCAGCAACCCAAAAACAGCCTTATAGCAAAGTGAATAAAGTTCACTGTGATTTTGACAGACTAGTCAGTGCCATCAACCCAACAGCAACCTTATTTTGAGAATAAAGATCAATTTGATTTTGGCAGTAATGCAAATGCTATAGGCTGACCGCATAACTGAGACATTGCCTGAGGTAGCTGTGCGGTGCGGGAGGGGTGATAGTTGACGAATCACGGAGCTTTCGCATCAAGTCACCACACCGCTCCCGCACCGCGCTGCTACCTCAGGCAACGTCTCAACCTATAGACGGATTTCTGAAAGCAAACTTTAGTATCTCTAATGGATAACGTTATAACCGCCATGGTTATCTGACAATGAAAACACACCCATGTTATGTAGGTAAATGTTTATACTATGAAAATCCTTACAAGATCGGCCATGAAAATATGCACATACTAAGTACAAACAAAACGTAACATCACTCACGTATCTGTAATTTCTTTTCATTGTATTTTCAGATACTTAAAGTCTGTATGGAATGTCATTTTGAACACGGATTGAGAATAGGTAACGCTATTTTAGTTTGATTTGAATAAACTCATTTGGACTCCTTTCTAACAGACTGAACGGAGAAGGCACAGCACAAAGAAAAGTGGAAAAATATGGGGAAGATCTTTGCCCAGCAGTGGGACAGTGAAGGTTTTTTTTACTAGCCTACACTGTCCCAGTCCTGGTCAAAGGCCTCTCTCCACTCCTTCCATCTTTCGCGAGCCCACGCGTCCTCCTTCCAGTTTTGACGGCACCTATCCAGCTTGTCCCGCCATCTCCTGCGTGGTCTGCCGCGACCCCGCCTCACTGTCTCGGGGTACCAATTCTGTGCTATTTGCAATGCGACATGTCCTGTCCAGTCCCATTTAAGTTGGGCAGCCTTTTGAGCCACGGTTAATGGAAAGAAATACTTAGATTTGGATCAGATGATTTGAATACTGTAAAAAAACGACATAAAGACGTCATTACACCTGAAATTCCCAAAGGGTTAGACAGAAGTGTACCTATAGTGGGCCACATTTCACCAGTTAATTCTTAAGTCCCATGTAAAAATCAAATTAATGGTTAAATTAAAACTGACCTAGAAGTAGATCCTTATTAACGTTTTCGTTCTAGCATTGTTTTAAATTATATTTGAATTCATTCGACCAACACAAACGAGAGCTGTGTAATCACGTTACCAATAATTACAATATAACAGTGTAAATAATACTTGATCGAATGTATTAATTAAACATTAATAACATTCGTTCATTATAGCTAATATCCATTTCTCGTGACAAAATGGAAAAACGCAATTAAGTACCTAAAATAAAACGCTTATGTAAGAAAATAAAAATAAAATTATAATATTTTCTTCTCGTTCGTTATTAAATGTTAAGTAATTAATAAATGCATGCATACATAATTTTCTAAAATAATTATTTGCCTTTTATGGTTACTATTATGTTTCATGGGTAATTAAATGTAAGTGCTTATTAAATAATAATAAAAGGTTCGCCCCTATTTAAAAGGTTGTAGTATAGGTACTTCTCTGCTTAACCCCTCGGGCATATAGGCGTATTGTTATGTTATTAACTAAATAAAATTTACCAAAAAAAATCTAACTATTTTTTTAATCACCAATAACACTAAAAAAATATTATAAAATGGAAATTGTATCATCTCTATGAAACCCAATGATCCGTAATATTAATTAATTAATTTATTTTTTATCTAATACCTAACTGATAGCTGTTCTGTAGCAAGAGATAAGCATACTTAACACAAAACACATAATAGTGTATTAGATAATATTTATTACTTTTAATAATTGGGTCCATAATATAAAAACATAGGTAGTTCTCGAGCACTCATTGGTTTTAGTCTGATAATGTAATAGTATCCAACAGATATTCTCAAAACTTAAACCATAAACTCGAACCTTTTTTCCCCTTGGCTAGAAACAACATAGTGCCAAGTACCTATGTCAGATCAGCTTATACTTTTAATACTCATACTTTCGTAAGTAAATAATCTTTCAGATGTACATCGTTTTCAATTGTAAGCCCATTATTAGAATTTATCAATAGGTAGAAACATTGATGCAAATAATTGATATACATCTGCATTGAATTAATTAATATTTTTAAAGTTAATTTTCCTGAAGGATGATTTCCACCAAACGGCTCGGATCGCATCGGATCGGAACGGATTTTACAATCTTTAAACGATATTAAGTCGTGTACACAGTCTTTAAAGTCTATATTACCATGCCGCGCACAGCAGCTGGACCGCGGACGTCTTCTGCGACACGCGATTGTAGCCGAAAGTATACTGCAGCGACGCGCGATCGGCTCCGTTCGCCTGTCGTCGTATCCGATCGAATCCTTTCGGCTGTCGTTAAAATTTTTCTTTTCCTCTTTTGTGTTTTATGATTATTTTCTTCTTCTTCTTATGTAATAGCCAACAATACTACGTCAACATCAACCATTTTCAAAAATTAGGACACGTCAATACGGTAGGAATGAATCTATTTGAGAATAGATAAAATACTAAATGTACAGTGGGCTGCATCAATTGGGTACCCCCCTTGAAAGCATCTAGCAACTGGGGTAGGGTACCCAATTGATGCAGCCCACCGTACAACTATTTGACTAGGCGCAGAAACGGATACGTTCGCAAGCGACGGTACGGAGCCGATCGTATGCGTCGACATGCTGCCGGACGCGATCGGCTGTCGCCGCATCAGTTCGTATCCTTTCCAATCCGATGCGATGCGATGCGAGCCATTTGGTGGAAATTATCCTTTAACCAATAGGCCATCATGACATTCGAATGGCATAACTTAAAATTGTAATGAAGAATCTTAATAAACAACTGCATTGACGGAAACACCCACCCTGTAACTGCGCCTGGTAACGGAGATCATCACGACGGGATACTGCTCGCTAAACAAACACAATAGGCATAATGGACAGTCTTCTATGCAGGAATTGCATGGAGGCTGAAGAAACCCTTGCGCTAATGCTCTTTGAATGCACAGGCGTCACCCCGATTAGAACAGAAACCCTCGGGGCACCCAGATCTTAGAAAGATGTTCTTAACAGACCAGGAGATGTAATTAACTTCTGGAGGGAGCTGGGCTGATTGGCCCACGCACAATGGTCCACCTGAAGGACTAAACGCGGAAACCAAACACTCTAACATAGAATATAGAACCACTCTGTAATCATAGCACAATCCACAGCTGGGTCACAGGCCTCCTCTCGGTGTGAGGGAGTGGGTCGTAATCCACCTCGCGGGATAGGTTGGTAGATTTCACATGTCTTAGAATTTTTGTTTCTAGTTTCCTCACGATGTTTTCCTTCACCGTTTTGAAAGCAATGGTGACATTATTCGTAGTTGGTGACACAATAATTTACACAATGTGGGTTCGAACCTACGACCTACAACACGTAAGTCGCAGCCGTTACCACTGGGCTACTGCTGCTCACAAGTTACAAATACCCTGTCAGCATGCCAGAGCGAAACCACGGAGCGAAACCACGGAACAAAATCACTAGCATTCTACTTCAACTTGACACACAATAAAAGCGTCATTACCTAGCACATTATACATAATATAATGTTATTACTTTATTAGTACTCAAGTTAATAGTTTAATTAAATCGTTGCCTGTTCATCACCCCGGGGGGTAATGTTGTGACCTAGGTCAGCCACACTGTAAATGATAACATCATAGAACTATGCGCATAATTAAAATCTACGTGACATACATAGTTGCTTCAGACGCCAGAATGGCTCTGAATACTTAGAGACAGATTCAGTGCAATTGCACTGACATTTTATCAATGACCCATTAACAATTAACAATTGTATCCAGACACAAAATTGACGCTAACTGAAAAATCTAAATCAATCAAAGTCATATTCAAATTAGGTAGAGAATCAGCACTTTTCGAACGTCTAAATTACATAAGACAGTTTCCCAAGACCCTTCAACACTTCCTAGTGATTTCGCTGGGAAGAAGTGGTGCAACAAACTGCCGAGCGGCACAGGTAAGGCGATGTCATTAATATTGTTATAAATTAATTTTAAATGTTATTATAGACACTTTTCATTTTCTCGTATAAAATGTTGTATACCGCAAAGGCATGCTCTAATAAAATAATATTTACACAACCCTTAAATAATCCACGCAAAGTTAATGGATCATTAACTGTCTCCAAGTACGGGGCATTAGCGATACAAGATACTTAGGTTACTTAGAAGTTAAAGTAGCTGTGATGTTTATTTATTATATGATATACGATATTATTTTTCATTTTAACCACACATGAAGATAGGTATTAGGTACTGAGTTGCATAGGCTACGTGTTTCAAATTACATTATAGGCAGTAGCTTAGTATTCATATATAGGTATATTAAAAGTCGCTTTTCGTGTCTGTGTGTGTGACCGCGCTATTCTTCTAAGCTACGCAACAGTTTTTGATGCGGTTTTCAGCATGATTTTGAGAATTTATTCCGGAAGGTTTATGTGTACAATACATTAATATTTCAGTGGCAGGAAATCTCGATGTTTTGTGTAGTTCTTAAAACCGTGCGAAGCTGGGCCGGTCACTAATACATTTATAAGTGGAGGCATCTAATTCACATTTTACTTAGTATCACTTGTTTGAATTTAATGTTATTACAAAGTTTATTTTATTTGAAAATTACGTATCTGATTGTCTGAATAATACTTCCCTAAAGTTTTTGTTAAGTAAGTAATTGACAATGTTTTTTGTTGCTGACGCTGCAAATGAACAAGCACGCAACTGCACGATATGCAAGCACAAAAATAATGAGCAACGTAATTATCTCTATATTATATTAATACCTAACTTGACATAACACATGTATATCAGAAGAATGAACGCTCTTGTCACGTTTACATACAATTGAGATTTACATTATCTACAAGCATATCGCACACAAATCAACGAAGATAAATAAATGCGGTAAAAAATAAATTTCCATTCATAACAAAATTTTCATGCACGAATTTACGTCAATAACATGGTCACAATATCCAAATCTAATGTTTATCGTCGTCTGTGTAAGGATAAGATGGTTTCCGATTATCTAAAGACTGCTAAAAATAAAATTCTACGATAAAAGACTCGACAAAAAATTTAAAAATAATCTTGGTTCATTCATGCTTAGCACTAATCGCATGGCAACTAGTGACGCGAATGAAAAGGCTTACTACAAAAAAAAAAAGCTAAATCCACTTACATAGCCGAACTTTGCCGTCATGTTGTGTCCCGTTGTATATTATGTAGAACATACATCTAACTGAATTACTCGACCGCTTTTCCTTTACTAAAACTGAACAATCCACTTTTATGTAATATTTTTTCAACACACTTCTCATTCAATAGAACAAAACACTGAAAATTGTATACTTTTTTTGCTTCAATTCAAGCAAAACGCAAACAATAGCTTTTGTAGTCACTAGAAAAAAATACAGAGTAAGCGCTGAACGTACTCTGAAGAGAAACACCTACGTTTCACATCACTTTCATAATTTTCCGAATAAGCCCGACGAGCGCGATTAAAAAATGGAACACCTTTTTTTTGTCAAAGGCCTTTGACGTGCGACTTCTTTGAATTATCCAGGTTGCGATTTTTTTCTTAATTTTTCATATACGGTGTGGGTGTATTTTCACGCGCGTATTTGTGAGGCTTCAGCGCAGACGGTCGACATGTGCGCGGCGCGGCGTGCGGCCAACGACTACGAGATAAAAACCTCGCTTGATTATAAACTTATAAGCTAAACTTTTTTGTTCGTGTGCGTGCGTTTGTATTAGTGTGCCCGTGAGGCTTTGTTGGTGACCTTACAAAGTTTTCACTTACGTAGTTATTCTTATAGAAAAGTAGCTTTTTTAAATCTTGGAACTATGAAATCGCGTCATCAGTTAATAAAAACTATCGTTTATTATTATCGCATTTCTATGGTTCCTTTGTATTCTTCTTAAAATAAGATATTAAAGGTAGTCTAGTTTTTTTAATATTTTTTTCCTGTCTTATTAAATTAAAGTTTTAGTAATAAAAACAAAACTTTAGAGTTAGAAATACTTGAAAACAATTACAAGCTTTTACTACTAAGAAAATAACAGAAAAGTTATTAACCCACAACATTTTCCAATAGAAGGTACCGTTTATTTTACTATCTTAAAATAATGTAGCAAATACATTCGAAGTCAATAGTCAATTTGTACTAAAGACTACATAAACACGTGTTAATGAACATTTTAAATAAATTATTGTTTATCTATGTACATAAATACATAATTTACTCGGAACGCGGTTAGTCACAAAATACCGAAATGCAAATCAAATTATTGAGAAGGAATGTGAATCTTGGAATTAATTAATAATTATTCCTTACCTTTACCTGTATTAATATTATCGTAATCATACTCATCACTATTATTTCTTATAGGGTTAGTAGAGACATAGGTTTTATTTATTTATTTACAAGTACCTAATCCTTTTAAGATGTAAATACTATCAATTAATCAAATACAATAACTCATCGTATCGCAATCCAGTACAGAGGCCACAGCGATGATAAAAACATAATTAAACACCTACATTTAAATAAATATTAACAAAAACTAAACACGGAAAGCGATGCATGCAGCACCTGAGCATTAAAGTGGACGGACGTAATCTATTCACGACTTTATCAAAATAGGTCAATGCGGCAGTACCTTACTCAGTTACTCCTTTCTGCGGCAGGCTCGTACCGCGCGATAGAGACGCTTTGTAGCATTTACATTGCTGGTTTTGAATCTCAGAAATTTTGCTGTTATGAGATTTCGGCTGCAATGGATGATGTGTTTAGTGACTGAGAAAATACTAATGGCAAAACGGTGTTTTAAAAAAAAATATTGTTGCTAAACAGAGCGTGTTGGTTTTGATATCTTGTTAGAATTTCTTCGATCACAAGTTCGAATTCAATGGGTCTCTGGCGATGCAGATTTTATTTTCTTTGAAATAAGTTAATCTCGTGTAAAAGTTTTTTTTTTCAATTATAATGTTATTATAACACTATAAATGCATCAAACAGCTCTGATAAAAATGGTGCGAACTACATAATATGTAGCTGGAATCTTTTTTTAATATTCCAATTATTCTAACAACAAATATAAAGGCATGAATTTGATGTTTGTGCAGGTGTCAAACCTGCATAATATTAAAACAACCTTTTTTGATACAGGATAAGAATTGGTGAAAATATACTATTACTTGGTGCTTGAGAAAAACGGATTAAAATGTGGGATAAGGATGATAAGTTGAAAGGCATTGCGATTATTAATTATCGATCTACCTAACTTATAAGCGTGGTTCTAAGTATACCCGTATCGCTATACAGTGACAATAGCGGTAATTGGCCTTTCCCTAATATTTCTCCGTTTCCTCCCAAACAATCAACTATGTGTGGTTTTTCGTTATTGGAATAAATTGAAGATCACGATAGATATATTGATTCAGGGACTTTATCAGACTTTTTTCAGTTTTTTAAATAAAAAATGCTAGAAAATGTGGGTGGGTCAATAACCGCTATTACCACGCTAAAGCGATTCGGGTATACTTATATGTCATTGTAGTAAAATAATGCTATGTTGATTTGTTGCAAATATTTATGACCTTACATCCAGCAATGAACGTAGACCAAGTACAGTATATACTTAACACAACTACAAGTAGGTAGGTAGAAGTACTGCAAGTGATTCTTTGCTACTTAGAATTTGTATTCGAATTTCCTTGACATAATAACATCAGGGACAGCCAACATTTGTTAGAAAATATTTATTAAAAACTTGCAGTTCGCAGTATGGTATAATAAAAACTCAAAAAATTCACTATAATTTTGTGCAGTTTATCACGTGTTTACAAACATTACCTTGTGGATGTTTTTATTAGCGTTTTACAAACTAACATAGTAAAAACGTCTATTTGTTTGCACAAAATTGACATTGCAGAAGTTAAAATGTTCAATGCTAACTTATCATCCGCACGGAAAATACAACTGGTAAAATATTAGAACTATGTAGTTTCACCAAGGGCATGTACTAAATGGTCATATTTTGCGTAGAAACTCTATGTTCGTATCAGCAAGTAAACTTAGGCCTGATGTTTCAATAATCTCATAATTTTTATAGAAAATATTTTGTATAGAAAATATTATGTCAAACTGTATATTTATTCTATAGATATTAAATGTTATCTGACCATTGAAAAAGCAGCCCTTAATCGAATAAAACTTAGAATATTAGACTGGAAGCCGACCCCAATATAGTTGGGAAAAGGCTAGGCAGATGATGATGATGCTTCGAATAAAACTACAAACTTACTACGAAACTTATACTATGATTATTAAAAAAAAACATCATAGCTGTTTAACTCCATTTTAAGCAAATAAATTACTTCTATATATTTCTATTTTTTTTTTATTATAATGGTAATTAACATAAATGTCGCAAAAACCGCTACGCACGACGAACGGTTGACTTTACTACGCGTAGCAAGAAAAAGGTACGATTGCAACATTTTTAATCTTTTAATGTTCCTAAAAGCTTTTATTGCTGTCATATAAATTAATCATAATATATCAAAATGGGTTACATCACACGTAGGTATTTCCCAATACAATTTCTCGATACTATTACCTAAACATTTTTTCACAGAATTGTAAAAATACCACTGCCTTGAGTTTTGAAAAAAAAATTTGTTCGTAAGAATCGATTTAAATTCTGACCTTTGTTTGTCACATTGTGCAACACTACTTCCGAGTTCTGACTGAGTACAATAACGTTTCTTCTTTTTCCTTGTTTAGAGTGGAGGATGTTGTGGAAGGTATGCAAGTAAAGAGGACTGTTTGAACAGCCTCGCCTTGACCCGCCCAGCGCATGACCGCTTGATCGTCGACCAATAAATCGTGACCTTTTAAAATCTCATTTCATTTCCTTTATTTACAATCCCCACAAGTGTTGACGATACAAGGAGGGGTACTCATTTACTGGTCGGCAATCGGAAAATTTAATCACTGACAATTTCACCACAACAGCTTATTTTTCAAACATCATTTAGGTACATCGTGCATCGTTACGAATTAAGATGACGATAAAAAAAATTAATTTCCCAATTTTTTCGACAGCGATGACGAAACCAAAGGGCAACGCTGCACCATGACTTTTACGAAAACTCTCGACACCAGAGTATGTCAACATACTATCGCTTTACAATTTGAATAATGTCCAATTTAATACACTATTAACGTCGAACTAATAATAAAGCGGGTCCTTATTGCGAAACTGTTAAATAACACTACAATAATGGCGAGCGCGGTTGCTCGTTGTCGCGTTTACGAGTGTTTATTTACTGGTTGCACTACAATGCCCGTATCGCACAATAAAGTTACGCTCGAAAAGCTATAATCAGAATGTTCTGTGTAAATAAACTTGGTCCGTGAAGACACTTAACGTGCGAGTGCTTAAGCGAGGCCTTTACTTAACGTTTTACGCCGATAAAAGGGCTCGTCCGTATGACGTCTTATTCCAGTTTTAGTGCCGGTAACATTGTCCGTCGCACGACAACCGACAATTCTGTAAATTTATGCTTCAGGTAAATCTGACAAAAAAAAGTCTAAGTCGCCGATGTAAATTACAATGGGACGTGAAGTTAGAAAGCGAATTGTTTTCGTAAGAGGTGGCTTTGTCAATGAAACATTGATTTATTAAGGATAAAGCCGATCGTCCAGGACGCTACTCAAAAGTAACGTGTTACAAATTCGCTAGTAGAGTCTATCTCACGACAGACGGCCCGCGACGATAAGTGGAACTAATTATTATCATATATTTAGCAACATTCCCACAATAACCCGCCTACCTCAGACAACTTTCTCTATTTGAAATTGTGCATTTTATTAACGAGTGCCAGTAATATAATGTCTATGTAAATAAACAAATAAAGATTTATGATCCGGTCGCATGCATGTGGGGCCGCGTCTGCGAGCGAAACGGCACTGAAACAGCTGAACGGATCTTCTGAAACGGCTGAACGGATTTGGGTACATGGATAATTGGGTATACCATGACCAAAATCAATCAATCAATCATGATGACGATGATGATGATGATGATGATGAATGTTGTTAACTATATAATAATAATTAGTTCTACTAATTGCCGCGGGACTCTTCTCGTGAGACGGACAGTTTTGCGAGTTTGTAACGCGTTACTTTTGAATAGCATCGGCGTTGTGGACGGTGAACCTAAGAAGGCAGTCCTCTTAATAAAGTAAAATCCAACATTGATATTTAAACTGATTTATAGACATGCCTAAACTGTAGGTATTTACTTAGACTCTCGTACTAATTAAGAATAAAGGTTCGCCGCCGTTTTGAAGTACCAGTAAATTATTCTCGAAATCGGTTTAATTTCCGTCTCTATTATTTTAACACGATACAGTACCGGGTATTTCAATTTAGTTACATCCTGTATTTGAGGACTACTTTGATCAAAATGTCATATTTGCTGTCATAGATCTTATAATTTATATTTTACGTATTTAGAAGGGATTGCTATAGATGCTTATTGGGTAATATTTTAAAGACTCGAGTGCTGAAACTGCTGTCATTCAAGGATCTTTGACAGTCGTTACGGGTACTCAGAAGCCCGAAAGTCTGACAACCAGTCTTACCAAGGGGTATCGTGTTACCCAGTAATGGGTTCGTCAAATAGGCAGTACTTCCTTGTAATATACTGGTCTTCAGCTGCATCCACTGGACTGGGAGCCGACCCCAACATAGTTTGGAAAAATACTAGGCAGATACGTTTTTTTCTTCGTGAAAAACTACGGTTTATACAGACACGTTTTTCTACGGCACGGTAAAGAAACCGTGCCGTGTACAAAGGGCGTTAAAGGAGGTATTTTCGTAAAGCTCGTTCCAACATGAGAACATATTTTTTTTTATATTAACGAGGACGCTTTGACATTCCTCAATGCTCATCTACGCGGAAATTCTTAGTTTTTTTGAGTGGCAATATTATATTATATTAATGACGCCATTACGATTGATTTGATCATTCCTTTCGTAGCTCTTAGGTCAAGACCGCACCGCGAGCGTCGGAAAATTTTACTTAGATAATACCATTGTTTAGGAATTTTCAACCATGTTCCAAAGCAGATAAAGGTTGATTTGTATATTTTCTTTTATGCTAGCTATACGTTTGTCAATGCGTACCTACGTATGTAAAGTAAATAAATAATAAAAGAAGCGCCGCCTACACGTTTTCGTATTCATATTTTTTTATGTGCTCAACACAGTCAATACTAACAATATTTTAAGTAGTGCTGTTAATAACATTTAGCAAATGTTTGGGAAAAACTATAGGTAAAAGAATGTAGGCTGCATTTTTTTATATAATGTTTTTTTTTAATGGCAGCCATTTTAAAAATCTTCTTAATTTTTTTTTGTGTAGTGTAGTATTGTCTGTGCCTCTGTGGGTACAGTCAGCAACAGTCACACTGTTATGATTTCAAAATCATCAAGGTACCTGACTCAGAATACATACATCCTTATGATTAGTACTACGGAAGCCTTGACTAAAAAGCGTCTAAAACTTAATTAAACCTTTTTTTTTTTCAAAACCAAAAAGGTTATTTAAAGTACCTACTCGATTAAAATTCGTTGTCCACCTTGTAAACACTCGATAAAACGACGTCCATCTACATGGAAATCCTTAATACTGACTAATATGTATGTAAATACAAAAATCTGTCTGTCCGTTAGAAAACCACGACAATAGATACGTAATTGCGTACCTACTAAGTTCGACTTTTTTCCTTGTTTTTCTTTAAATTGTTATTTTACTACCCTTTTGGTCTATAAGTCGCAAGCACTACTGTTGAAAATGAGATCCTGGGTTCGATTCTCGGGTCGGGCAAAGTGCTATTGGGTCTATCTGGAATTTCTCAGTAGCAGCCCGTAGTCTGGATTTGCGCCCGGTTGATGGAAATAGGCTCGCTCCCTATTACATGGGACTTAAACATAACTGGCAAAATGTGGGTTTACTAAGTTACAAATCTGCCTAACCTTTCAGGGATTATAGGCGTGATATTATGGTATTTTGTACTTGTTTGTCTTTAGATTGGTATTTTACTCGATGAGAGCAAATCCTGTAGTAAAAGTTAGCTATTAAAGACGGCTAGAAACATTTATAATGCATACTTAACAATTTTATCTTTAGATCTTAACGCACTAACAGCTAAGATGGCGCGATGTGTGAAATTCTAAGGTAACGTACATTTAAGTGCTAACCATGAAAGCTAATATTTACAGAAACTTCTATAATAATAATATCATCATTAATTACATACATACATAATATGTTCACACTTTACCATGTAGGTATGTAGGTAGAAACTACAGAACCCCACCTGCTATGATCCTTACACACCTAGCTACTCGTTTTGTTTCGGTTACATTGCGGAGTAATTGCGTAACACACTAACAGTAGCAATAGCTTTAATTTTGAGTTACTTACACAACATTCATTGCGTTATTTACGTTGTTGAGCTAACATATTTTTCAAACACATGAAGCAATGGATATGCAATATCCTTCAAAATGATTCAGTAATTGAAAATGTGTTACAATAATGATTATACGTACACACGGCTACACATCAAGCTATACCTTCCAGTTTTAGCTGACCTCGCATTGTATAGGTTTTTCGTACAATCAGAAGTCAGCCTATACTGGTAATGTATAACTTGATGTGTAGCCGTGTGAACAAGCAAAACACTGAATAGTACCAACTTTTTTTTTCTTTTTATTTAAACTCTGGTTACATGAACTATTCATGTAACAACAGCGTGTTTAACAATTATTAAGTTATGTCTTTTTTCTATTGTATTAATGTTTTTTCTCTATTTCTCACACCTGCATATTAGTTAAACATCTAGGAAATATTTTTATTGGAGTACCTATGTAGCAACTCAGTTCAGTGTTCAAGAAAACCAACGCAATTAATATAGTGTAGGTAGGTCCATTAAATAGATAAGTATGAAGTACAGGTGCGGTCAATACATGAATAATGGATTTTGTTTTAAAAATGTACATAAAGCAACACCTTAAACAAACACCACATAATTTTCGAAGAAAGTAAGTAGGTCTGCTTAAATAGTATTTGAAACACTTTTATCACCTGAAACATGTCCCAATTCGTTAATGCAGGCGAAATATTATCAGATAATGTATAATTCGGTGCCAACGTTCCGTTTCCTTTCAGATACCTAATCACGGGTAATATGAGTTCATAAAATTAAAGAGATATTGATTGTGACAAATTAGAAATTGATGATGTCAATCCTTACGATATTGTTCAAAGAATTTCACATAAGCTCCCGTTATCTTAAGTTTATGGTAATTTTAAAACAATCGGAATATTCCAGGAAAAACTATGTCATTAGTAATTATATTCTAAGTGTGACGCCATGTGTTAATTTTAAGAATTTTGTTTGTAAGCGTGTTATTCGAAGTGTGTAGGGAAATTCGTAAAAAGGCTCGTTTACACGCGGAAAGTTTTCTCGACCGCAGAGAGCAGAAAATGTCCATGTGAGACTCGTAGGCGTATGCATATCTTTTATTTTTTTAATTATTACACCTACCACGGTTTTTCTCTGCATCACCCAAAGATTGACTGGTGGTAAATGCTTATTGCATTAAGTCCGTCTTTGTTCATTTTTATGCTTAAAGTAATAAGTAAATGAAAAATAAATAAATCGCTAGGTGATTTATCGCACTCGTGTGTTTACACTTAAAAGATAAACTAAATCTAGGATATGATTATGTCGTAGAATAGGAGTAACTAGACTAGTTTCTTTAACTGTGATTTGACAAATCGATAATCTTTTTTTTTGTCTACACGGACAACAATTTTCAAAAGCATGGCAAACTTACTGCGAGTATCGTTTACACGACTCAGCTTTTTTTTATCTATTTTCGATCACCGTCTATTCGAGTCTAGAAACCCTCATCGTGTAAACGCCACGTTAGCCGATGTGTTTAGATTAGTACCGCTAATCGACCAACGAGGTTAATTGGAAGGAGGCTAACAGGTCTTTCTTTTAGTACTTTTCCTACAAGTTGTTGGACGAAATGGAACGTGTGTTGTTGCAATGGTATCTTGTTTTGTTGTCAGGCCTTTCTTGCGTGGTAAGCAGAGACGTAAAGAGTAACTGCTGGTACCGGAAAATGTCATGTCTAAAGAAAATACATCTAAAGATTTAATTAAAAATACCTATTAACAAAAATACCTATAAAGCAACAATTTTATCTTTCCAAAAGATGTTTTGGAAAGATAAAATTGTTGCTTTAAAAAGTGTTTTTTTTTTTTATTATAGTATAAAAAGGTACAATCAGCCTATAACAGTCCCACTATTGGGACACATGCTTCCTCTCTGTGAAAGGGAGTGGGCCATAATTCACCACGCGGGCCCAGTGCGGGTTGGCGGATGTCACATTTCTTGGAATTTGGTTCTAGGGCATGCCGGTTTCCTTACGAAGTTTTCCTTCGCCGTTTTAAGAGTAGTGAATAAATTTAATACATACTTAAAGTAAAGTACCTGCCTGAGTTCATAAGTCGGAGGCCACGACTGCTTTCTATTCAAAATGTATAAAATAAAAACAGATGAATCACAATCTTGAAGCCTTAATCTTGCTACTAAGTTCAAGGCACAAGAACATTATTTCATTTCCTATTCAAATTACTTACCAAAAAAGCCACCGAAAATAGTGCTAACTAGAACATTTTCCAAAGGTTAACGATTTCGCGTATAATCTTCATAGTGTTGAGTAAGTGCTAAAACTAGGTATTAGTAAATCAGGAGTCTCGACACTATGTGTCTGTTTGTTCGAACAATTACTGAGAGCAGGCGCCAGTTGACAAACATACGAGTAACTACGACAAACTTTGAACGATCGTATAGAAGAAATACGTAGAGGATTAGGAGCTATAAATTATGATACAGAAGAACAATGCTTGATCTACAGTAAAACAATGTCGCTTTTCGTGTGTGTGTGTGTCTGCTTAAATATTCTAAACTACACAATCGATTTGGTTGAGATCATTTAGAGCATTTATTTCGAATGATTTTTGTGTTTAACATAATAATATTTAACTAAGATATAATACAGAAATTTCAATGTTTTCACCGAAGTAGGGACCAAGAATCACTCTGAAAGAAACAAAAGTAATGCCAATGATGTTAGAAATCGACACAGTTAGGTTACATAAACCCGAGAGCATGGTAATACCCTGCATCAAGTTGAACAACCAAGGCATACAAACATTTCTGGAAGCAATTTCAAGTTTAACGCGGTTTTTTATTAGTGGCGAAAGGTTTTGTATCCCACATATTGCAGTTATTGTTACCAGTGTCTATGAATTATATTGCACACACGTTTCTGTACCGGCTGCACATAGTTCTCATATGGAGACTTTTATTCTTCTTCGCTGTTATCAACCGAGGCTGGCTATACCCTTTATTCGAAACGGGTCTTCTGCAATGTCTGTTGTTTGGTATACACATAAAATGTACTATTTTCTATTTGCTGTACCTAGTACTGTTTTTTTTTTTTTTTGTTATCCTATGTAAGATTTTTAAATGAATCCTCTAGCACTAGAGGATTCATTTGAAACACACTAGAGTCTAGTGTGTTATTTTGGTTAGACTTTACAGAGTTGTTACGGTGACGTTCATTTATTTTATAGAAGGACCTCTCCACTCCCCCACCCCCCCTAAAAAGCATTTACGATCAGGGATTTGAAAAATAACAAGGATCCTAATTGCGTAACATACTATCAATCTCAAATTGAATAATTTTAAAGGATACCGATTGCTGATCCATTGCTTCTTATGTTCGAAAAATGTGTTTGCTCAACAACGTAAATAAGGCAACGAATATTGTTGAACTGTCAAAAGGAAACCCATTGGTACTGATAGTGTGTTCCGCAATTACCCTGACGGCTTTACCAAATACTTCGAGGGATAAGTAAATAGAAGAGAAATATGAAAACGAGTGATATAGAAGAGAAATATGAAAACGAGTGATAGCTACTTTTGTATTAGATTAATAATTTTACAAGAAAAACACAATTTCGGCTTTATTTTTTCGTCACTTAAATCAACATAGAGAAAGCAACATGAGAGAAAAAATTTTTTTCTTTATTATAGCCAGTAAAGAAACAAAAATTCGTAGAACTGACGACCGTACATACCCTAAGTCTTATTAGTTTAGCAGATAACATATACAATTCTATATTTTAGTCCATGAGCTGTCATCTAGATAACCTTGTAAGAAATGTCCTGAAAGATAATTTTGGACTAGAGTACCTACAAATTGGATATAAGATGAAACATAAATCCCACATCCAATTTTGTTTCAGGATTCTACGTCCTTTTTAACCGACAACAAAAGAGGAGGTTCTCAAGTCGACGCGTATATATGTATTTTTTTATGTCCTAATAACTTTTCGCAGAGTAGTCCGATTTTGAAGATTCTTTTTTATGGCATCAGTTTAGTCTAGACTTTTGCATAGCAATTTGATCTTAAATGACAGAGATTGTAACGTGTTGATAGGTTTAATTAATATGATTAGAATTGACGCGAAACTCAACGATTATCGGGGATCTTAAGGTATCAACTCCAATTGTTATTTGCAAATGAAAATTATTGTGATAATCGAACACTTTTTCTTCCACTTACGATACTACTTTCCCTTTCTTTTCCTTATTTGTCTGTATCTTTAATACATAAAGCATGTCTTTATTTTCATTGCATCTCGTTTTGTATACCTATTGCAGAAACATAAAAGATAAGTATTTGGCGCTAGGGCTTCAAGGAATCACAGGGTTGTACCATATAAAATAAAAAAATTGGTCCAAAAGCCTGTCTTCTGTTGAAACCTTAAAACACTTTATTTTTCATGTTCGTAAAATTTTTTAAATACTGTAAAACATTGAGAACTCAGTTTTATACAAATAAAGAAACATCGTATAAGATTTAAATAATTTCCCTCAAATCTTTCAAAACACGAATAAAACAAACCATAACAACACTTATCAGCTTCAATACTTTCATAAACTGGCGTCTGCGCCGTTCAAAGTTATCGTGTTATCATTATTATTGTTATCACACACTCATTGATTCCTGGCGCCAGCAGACTATCACCGGCTTTACGATTTATGCCCATATCTGCATCGTATAGAATAAAGACTCCCTCAGACAGAGGGCGTGACTCTAGTAGAATAATTTCTGTTAAAACTTTGTGATAATTGGTTTATCTGACAAAACGCGTCGCTCCGTCGTGTCGCGCCTGTGAGCCTTTAAACGAAAACACCAACATTTACATTCACCGCGTTTAGGACACAACAAGCAGTGAGTTATTCTGATGTGATCCCCTGAACCCCCCCCCCCTACACGCCCCGCCTCGATCCCCTGCTAGTTCTTCTTTTGTTTTAATCTCTGTCTTATCCACTTTATCTAGGTTACTTTTTTTGGCAGGTAAGTACAGGCAAGAGAAAATAAAAATTTCATGTTTTACGACGTAAGGAATTCGTCACGTTAATTATGAACAATTTGTGGTTATAGATAATTGGCTTTGTACCTAGGGGGTAATTTTGAGAGTCTACCTGTACTGTTTCCTGTACCTAAATAATAATATTGCTTTTAGCATAATTAAATGTAAGGCAAATAGTAAAGTTTCCCTGCCTAAAGTTTTTGATGTTAGGTGTTAATAAAAACCTTCATTTTACATTGTTAATGAAGTAATTAAGTAATAACAGCCGCATGGGCCGATTTGCCGCGGTCGGTCCATGGTTGGGTGACCATCTTTTCATATAAAGACCCCTCCGTGCCGCGGAAAGCACGTTAAACTGTTGGTCCCAGCTATCATTCCTGGATCGTTACGGGTCTTCAGAAGCACGAAAATCGGACAACCAGTCTAAGCAAGAGGTATCGTGTTACCCACTATTTGGGTTGTGGAGGTCAGATAAGCAGACGCTCCATGTAAAATACTGGTATTTAGCTGCATCAGGTTAGACTGGAAGCCGACCCCAACATAGTTGGGAAAAGGCAGATGGTTACTTATTTGCATTTGAGAGGATGATGGAATGTGGTGAACGTATGTTTTAAGTCAGAGTGAGAATATAGAGGTGTTACAAAGTATATCGGTATTCCATTAGTTCTAATCCGTGCATACTTAAATTAACAAATCTAAATAGAAAACACATCAAACCTATTATATTATTTTATGCATATTTATACACGCCATTTAAAAGCTTATTACATTTAATTTAGCCAGTACATTTAATTTAGCCTATTACTAATAATCTACGACACTTATTAGTGGAATTAACTAAAAGAATTTTCAATTACATCTGACTAATCAAAACCACTCAATGCTTACATTATAAAATCAATTTAATAAAAGATAAGAGCGATTGCATAAACTTTCTTCAAAGCACACTCATAGACACACAGACTAAAATATTTCATACAAACAATTTCGTCCACTGTGGGTTCACTGGTAGTTTTTTGTCGTGACTGTTTAGGCTGTGGTGTCCATCGAGTTGAGGTGTCGCAATACATCTAGAAGAAACTCAGAAGTAATGTAACGTCATTGGTTGTCATGTGGTCGCATGGGACGTGTCAATGAACTTGTTATGTGTCCGAATTAAATTGCATTTTAAGTACTGGAGATTGACTGGTGATTAAAAGAAACTGTCACTATGAATGTGGTTAATTAGGTATACGAATCACACATTTACTAACAACCTTCCAGAATCTAGTTTTACCTGACCCTGAGAATTAATGGAAACTTATCGAGACTTAAAGATGTTTTCAGGATTATTTTCATACCAACAAGGAAAGTGTAATATCTTATGACTAACATTTATGTTTTACTTAGAATATAACTTGTTTTTCGATTTAAACAAAACCATAAAACCAGATTGGCAATATCTACGTTATTAAACAATGATAAATGATTTTTATTTTTTAATAATGAATATCCCTTTCAAAGACCGCAAGGAAAAGCCTTAAATGTAGTGCTTTTATTTGAATAATTTTCATACGACCACCTACCTACCGCTAAAACCAACTGTATGTACTAAGGAAACAATAATCACACTTTAACTAAATTAAACTTTTAAGAAAATTAATATAAACTTATATTTCTACGACTTCCAGGGGTTTTCAGGATTATTTTCAAATCTACAAGGAAAGCGTAATAACTTATGACTTATACATATCGTCAGTGTAATTTTACATAGAATATTCATAACCACAAAACCAATCAAGCAATAATGAAAATATATGTCATAGATTGACAAGAAGAAGTTAAGTATAGTTAAAAAAATTCACATACCTACTTCTAGAACCATAAATAGGTAGGTACTAAGGAAACAATACACTTAGGATTACGTGAGGCATTACGTACAAACCTCAACAAACGGTCACAAACACATAACAATCAATACCTACCAAAAAAGTGTATTGTACACTAAATTCAATGAAAACGGTGACCAATACATTACCTAAGCTATTTAGTCATACTTCTTTTGATAACGATTATGGAACGCAAGTGTACTTCGTCGTGCAGTTAGAATTGTGACCAAAAATTGTTGTAACTTCGGTTACAAACATTTTGTAATTCAAGTGTTACCTTAAAAACTTGGTATTTTAATAACATCGACCTTTAACTGTCTTATTTTAGAGCAAATAGGTACATGTTTTCATCCAGCTAGAGAATGATAATAATTTAACACCGCGCTGTCCCACTGGTCACAATACAATGCGTTTAAACGATTTCAGAGAGGCAAATCTCGTAATTTTAAGAACGTTCACAGTCTGATCTCAGTCTCAATTTGTCCTCTTAATTTTCCTACATTTTGACAAGTTTTTGTCATTTGTTTGTCGCTGAGATGAGTCTGCGACTGGATTCTGAACGTTTTAAATTACGAGAATTGGCCTTCTGATGTTTTCACAATATTTTCCTTCACTATGTAGCTATGTCATTAGTGGTTTAGATTAACTTGAATTGAAAACGTAACATTGCGTATTGTCTCATACTTAGGAGCCTCAAAGCAAGACCCTCATTTGCTCTCTAGACTCCACTTATCAAATAAAATAAATGCTTTATTCCCCTAACTTTTCCTACATAAATCACAGCTGAAACTTCAGTTAGCACTATCACAAATCAAGCCAAAGAAAATGGTAAAACAAAAAACTATCGCTTGGAAAATAAAAGAGTGATCCTTATCGAACGGAGTCGCGAACGGAGTTAGTCATGACATTGTTCGGCTCCCGAGAGATTTGTTAATCGCGTTAGCAGCCTGCCTGATGACTATAGCAGTTTGTGTGGTATTGGAGCAAGGGCAAAGTTATAGGAAAATATTGGCATTGAACACAAAAAAAACCGCGATCCACTATTGAATAATTACTTAAATAATTTTTTCAATTATGTGTTAAATTTATTAAATAATAATAGTTTCTTACTGCTTTTAATTCTTTGTGTTAACACATAAACATCAGTTAAGGAAATGATACTGTACATACATTACACACACACATTACATTGCTATACTTAGGTACATTATTTTTCCTTTGCTTGATCCGATACAGAATAATGAAATAGGTATAAACGTATTCGAAAGACTAACTCTTTTTTAACATCTAAGCCTTTATAATGTTTGATTACCCAGAACGTTTTTATGTTTAAGTTTCAAGTTGTTTTGGTAATCTTAGCACCACGGTCAATTACATATTTTCGGATAAGTAGCGTTTACGAAAAACACTCTTGAGGGCGTTGAAGTTGTTTTTCTTGCGACGGATAACTTGAAAAATAAAACAAACTTTATTGAGGAAAATATTCAGGCCAGTCATAATCTTAAACAAACAACCACTGTTTACTTTACTGACCATCACTCAAACCCAATAACTTGATAAAGTAATTAATTTTATCTCACAAATCAAACACGCAGACACATTTAAAATCTCAAACAATTTTTGTTTGATCACATATTCCGCGCACAATGTGCTAAGTCAAATCCCATGTATTTTAATGTTCGAAGTTGACGTTTATTTGCTGACAGCATACCTGGGCATTGTTGCAAGACCACTGTGCAAATAGATACGCCATAAAAGATGCGCCTGACCTTACCCTAAAGTCGTTGTTCTACGGCTAAGCGGGACAAAATGGTCCTTAAACACGGAGTCTGGAATGGCTGCGAGTCGCGGTTAGTCAATAATATGTAATTTCAAATTTGATTTATTGTTAGTAGTATTTTCTATTAGGTATGGGTTCTGTGGGTTTTAAATTTTGCCTTCTTCTGTTTTCATAAAATATGGTAAATACTAGCTGACTGAACTTTGTACTGTCTCAGGATGAATGTATGAGAAAATTAATTATCCTCAATTTTTTTTTTTTTCGTGAAACTTTCCCATGTTTTAATAGTTATTCCGCTATTTGGGTCGGAGACAAATCCAACAAATCAAAGATCATAAAAATCGGTCCAGCCGTTCTTGAGTTATAAATGGTGTAACTAACCCGACTTTGTTTTATTTATATAGATAGATAGATATCTACAGCACATCAACGAAAAAGTAATTACCGGAACTGTTTAAAATAATCATCGCTTTCGTTTAATTTAAACACTCAGTTAACGCTAGAACCGAGCTGAAGGTTTTCATACCTTACAAATTTTACATGGACTTTTGAAACAGGTATTAAAACAGCAATTGGAACTTCGACTCATCATCGCAGAAGGGTCAAGAAAACATATAACTGACATTAGATCCGCTTGGAAGTAATTATTTAAACAACATTACATACATAATTAAAATATTCACTATTTATCATCAATTATTATTAAGTAAATAATCATAATTAAACATTAATTTCATTGTGATTACTATGAAACGATTACTAACCAAACCCATTCTTGTACTAATGGCGAATTAATGTATAGTATTACATTTTATAACTAAACACGTGCAATTTAATGTAACTAATTGGAAATAAATTCTACAATAATATGTTCATATTCTTTCAATAGTACTTGTTGAAACTTCTAATATAAAATATTCTGTAAACTATGAACACGTCAACAATGATTTTAAGGATGGGACGATTTTTAGGACGGGATGGTTAAGAGCTAAATCGTTCACAATAGTCAATGGTGCAAATTGTACAACACAAAAATATAGAGGCAAATATTCATGATATTACCTGATCTGCAGTTAACATTAGAGAAAAACCGTCTTTAAGATTCTTAATATTGATTAAATTCCTGTTGTTTTTACCAAACGTCTTTAAAGTACTTATACATAATAGAAATGACGTTCAAAGCATCATTTTTAAAGAAGGACTAACATTCAAAATTCGGTCAGCTCAGACCCTCGAAAAAGGCACCAAGGTGTTAAGGTTAAGACAATATATACATGAAGTACCCTCCAATTGCTACATTAGCACTTTTTACTCATATTTGCTTTATACGTTCGTTAACATGATTTCTTAAAAGTGTTCTTATATTAAGTGAGTGATTTTTATTTATAAGTTTTGCATTTTGTTCACCTACGTCTCATAATTTATCAAAAATAACATCGACTTGCGTTTAAAGAAAATATCGTGGAAGAAACGTGGTCCTCGATGATCTGAAATCATCGACACGCTGTGATTAAGCAAGGCTGTTCCTCTTTTTGTTCAAGAAAAAAAACTTGCTTTAATGTCAAGAGAAATTCATCTCCAAATCATGAATGTGAAAGGAAAGTTCCGGCCTGAATATAAACATTTTCTAAATTAACAAGACGGACAATGACCCTTAACATAACTGTGTGACAAAAATCAATTGAAAACAGTAATTAAAATACCAATGAATTCAATTATCTTAGTAGAAACAGCCACGTTTTACGATTACGAGCTAAAGTTCGCCAGATCAGATGGTGCTTGCATACTGAATAAAGTCGTTGAATTTTCAATTAACACAACCAGGTCAAGCTGTTTTTCGCTGGAGAATACTAAGATTTTAATTCGACCTGTGATTAGCTTGCTGGGCACGTGGAAAGTCAATTGAGACTTTGACTTCTGACTTCTGACTTTTGACTTCTGGCTTTGATATTGCGAATTGTGCTTCTTGTTGATAACTTTTATGGTTATCATAAAACCTTCATTACCGTGGTTGACTTACACTTTAACAAAATGCCACTGAATTTAAATATTTTTCATGGAGTCTGTCATCTGACCTGTCCGGAAACTAATTTCTGAGTATGACTATTTATATTTAAATCATCATGTTTAATTGTTTACATAGGTCAAAGAAATATGTTTGTTACGGTACCAATTAAACACGAGATATATACTCATAATAACACACTTAAACTCACACCTAAATCGCTAGGTAAGAACACGTGAACACACATCCCAAACATAAGTATATCGAGGCCAATCCACGGAGTTTTCCGTGTTATCCGCCGTTTTCCCATCGCCACAAACATTTCGTTGAAAACATTAGCTAACAACTAATTAATGCACCCTCACGTTCCACGTCTCAACACGATCGTACGCAACGTGTCCGATTTTTATTTTTTAATTATAATGCAAATATGGAAAGTCAACAGTCATGTGAACATTCCGCGGGTATTAAAGAATTGTGTCGTCAACTATTTAATTCATTAACACGTCCTAATTGAGCCATGATGACATAAGAATATTAAACACATAAACATTGTGGTATTAATGGATAGGTATGAGTCGAAATCAAAGCCAAGGCGCCAGGGCTTATGTAAAGCAAATATTCCATTGATATTTTTTAATCCCGTGAGAGTTACGTGATATACAAATGGGATCTGCTGCCAAACAAGAGGACTCAAAAATTAAAATTATATCTATTTCGGCAGCAATGACCACCATTAATTTAATGTAGGCTGATGATGATGGATCACTATCAAAGCCAGAACTAGCTAAGCTTTATCCTGACAAACTGAACGAAACTGTTGATTGATAATACGTACACTCTTGTGAAAGCTTGCTTGCTTTCATCTTATAATATAAGCAGAAAAAAAAGGCTTGACCAAAACCACTTCTATATGTAACCAATGTTTGGTACAGTCAGCAAAAGAGATAACTCTTCTTACTAAACTTCAACTAAATCCGACGATCCTGCATACTTGTCTCTTTTGTTGACTGTACATTAAAGTTATAGTCAGAAATCGATGTAACAAACTTCGAGCTCACATGACACTGAACCTGAACTGCATCAACAATAACCAGGAAGACCCATACCCATATACCTAACACACAACAAAGAAGTAAGGGTCAGTTCACACCAAGACGCAACGCGCTGCGCCACGCAGCTTTGTGAGTCGCGGCACGGTCTATCGGCTCTTGCACGTTGCATCTGCCTGTGAAGAGGCACAGCGATGCGCAGCGCCTCGAAACGCCTCGAGCAGTCGAGGCTTTTTCGATGCTCTCACTGAAATGTTTACCTTTTTGATAGATAAATAAAGTTCTTTAGTGTATCGCCATCTTAAAAAGTGCACGCCTCGTCGCGTCACTACGTGTCTCGGTGTGAGCTGACCTTAAGCCAAGTAATCTCATAGACGTAAAGTCGCAGTAACCGCGTCATTTATCTGCCATACTGCCAACATTTCAAGGTTCAACGTATCAAACGTACAAGATATGATTATTAGGATGGCACAGTCGACCGCACGCCACGTCGATTACATATAGATCTCTAATGGAAACCGCAACGCATGCGTTTGTTAAGCTTAGGACTTGTAGTGGATTTGTTTATGTAGTTTTACCTTGTGGAAAATTATATTTTTTACAGCAATAAGTAGGTAGGTAACTGACGTATAAGTGCTCATACACGCGGCAACGGCAGAGGCAACACGCGTCGGCGGCTGTCGTACTCAAATACACGAGCAGCACGTGGTCGTCGGCAGCCGTCGATGGGTGTCGACGGCTGTAGTTGCCTCTGCCGTTGACGCGTGTCGCTCATGTGTATGCACAATAAGTCATTTGATAATTCATTATTGCATGTTACCTAAAGAGTCTTTGAATCAAAATGGACCTAATGACCTGCATAACTTAAAAAAACAAACACAATCATGATTAAAACAGTAGTGGTCCCCATTGTAAAGAAAAGAACTGGTGATATCTCTGATCCATCCAACTACAGACCTATGTATATCGCTTGCCACTGTAATAGCGAAAGTATTGGACGGTTGGCTTGATAAATAATTTGGTAATATTTTACAGTTACATGAGGCACAATTTGAGTTTAGGCCCAAGCTTTCCACTGAAAGCGCAATTCTTGGTCTCAAGCAAACTCCGATATTACAAGGATAGAAATACAATCATTTATGCCTGCTTTCTTGACCATTCCAAGGCGTTTGACCTTGAGGCCTATGGTGTCCTGTGGGAGAAAAAAACAAATTCCATCTTCTCAAGAGCGCGGTCTAGTTCTAACGGTATTCTAAGTATGTTGATAGAAAAGTACGACGCACCTTGGTTGTTGCACGCTGGGGTGGTGCCGGTCAATAGACCCCACAGCTAACCTTACAATCTTCTTTTTGTTTTTGTTTTTATGTTTGTTTACAAACAATAGTTTTTAAGAACAATGTTACTAACAATTAGGCCTAGTTGCCATAAATAAACAAATATTCAATTAAATTTAAAAACCAAACCTGTCAAAAGCCATATAGGGCTTTTGGAATAAATTTATCAGAAGACCAAAGTGGTGTTTAATAACTACTTTGACTACCACAACACAATTTAATACATAATATAATGATAATATCAATCCATAAACACTTATTAGAAATATAATCACGATATTTCACTAAAATCATGTATTTGTAATATTTCACTGTTTTTGTTATTAGTAGGCCTATCTGAAAGTAAAATGTCTTCGTCAAATAGTGCAGACTTATCTTTATGGCACAGATTAAAGAGGACATGTTTTTATCAATGTAACCTTGGGAAATTCAGATTACACAATAATATTATGGTGAATCTTCATAACATTATAAGTACAAGATCTTAATTTTTTTACACGAGTTTGAGTGTAATACGTTCCACTTCTGCCTAACCCTTCACGACATACATGCATTTCGTTATGTTACCTTTAATTGTTGTATTTTTCCACATACCTACCTATGTCTAGCCAACAGCACAAAATAACTAATAGTACGAACGTACCAACAGACAAGCTGCCGTGTGAAATTAAATAACCACAGTATAAACTGTGGATATTTAATTTCACATGAACATTACTATACGAAGTGTCAAATGATCTTCATTGAAGTTGTCATAATGTATCAAAACAAAATACACGAACTTTAATCTTTGACGAACTTAACCTTAACTTAAGGGCATGACACCCACACAAAACACAACAAACATACATGTATGGAAAATTTTGAATTGACACATTGTCACTCCATTGGCAAGACCACCCGTGACACAGGTAGGTACTGTTAGGTATATTGTCCATGTATTGGCACCTCCATACAATGATACTACAGGTTTATTCAATTTTAATACTGACCAGCCTAAGATGTCAAAAGAATGATAAACTTATCCCTATTTTCATGCAAATCTTGTAAATGCTATGTGTCATCTTGCAAGATTTAATGTTTGCCAGAAACATTTTCTTAAGGCATAGCCACGCAATATTTTCGGCTATTGGCCCAATATAGCTTGGCAATGTGTGGTAGACCACAGTATATCTGAGCTATATTTTAGGTTCTGCATACAAATTATCTGGCGTCTAGACGTGTGGATTTGTGGTATATAAAAGTTATAGATACATTAGAAAATGGGGTGTCTTTTCTAGATAAGCCAATTTTTGGAGCTGCTCCTGATTACACATGAAACATTTTATTTTTAATGGAGTAAAGGCCAAAACACATTCACACGATACGACGTCACATCGTGCCACTTTTTTTTTTTTTATAATGGCATCTCGCAGTTCATCCTTTATGAGGATGGCTACTGCTTAACCGGACTTTCCTGTGGATGCCTCGAATTAAGGCCTCCAGCCAGGGCATACAATAACTTAAAAACTAAGCGACAGCGCTAAGGGTAACCCCCTGCGGGGTTCGGACCTCGGCTCAGGGCGTCGCTGGAAGAGGACAGCAAGGGACAGGCTGGATCGGTATTATTATTAGTGTTTAGGGGCGAATTTAAAACTACAGGCTCAGCTGCGCGGGCTGGCTCGAGCAAGGGTCGGGGCGGGCACGGTGATGGTGCGGGACGTCGCGACGGGCCTCGGCGGCGAGGACGGAAGGACGGATGTCTGAGCTTGTGTTTGTGTTGTCGACTGAGAGTACTCGTGGCCTTACTGCTCTCCTGGAGGAGGGTAGTGGCGTCGTCGGGGATAGTGAGGGTATGCCTTGGTCGGCGAATCCTACTTATGCGGGAGGGAGTGTATCGGGAGGCCGCCGCAATCAGGGGATTGGGGTGCTTTATGGCAGAGTCAAAGAAGCGCTTGGAGAGGCGTTTCATGAACTGCTGGATGGTGGGGAGTCTGAGATCTAGATTCAGATTCACATTTCGGACATAGAAGGGGGCTCCCGTGACCTTTCGGAGGAAACGGTTCTGGAGGGTTTGCATTTTATGCAGAAATCGCGGCTTGGCGTGTGCGAAGACTACGCAAGCATAGGTCATGATGGGACGGATGACCGCGGTGTAGAGGCGCAATTTGCACTTGAGTGACAATTTGCTGCGGGCAGTTATCATGGAGTGGAGCCTACCGAGAGCGAAAGAGGCGCGCGAACGCGCCGTCTTTATGTGCTCGTTGAAGGTGAGGTTGTGGTCTAGGATGACACCTAAGTATTTGGCTCGCTTTCCCCAGGGGATCGGCTTGCCATACATAGAGATCGGGCGCGGGAGGGGGGGGGGGTAGTTTGCGCGGTTTCGAGAAGATGACCTGACTCTTATCGGGGTTGACCTCGATTCTCCATTTCCGGAACCAATCGCTCAAGGCGCTTGCGGAGGTTTGGAGGTTTCGAGCTATGGATGACTGGTTGACACCCGAACAGTATATGGCAGTGTCGTCGGCGAAGAGCGCCAACTGTGCCTTTTTACTGTTCGGGATGTCACTAGTGAACAGGGTGAAAATGAGGGGAGACAGAACGGAACCCTGGGGGACTCCGGCGCGGATGGGGTGAGGGGGAGAGAGAGCGCCCTCGATACGGTAGCGGAAAGTGCGGTCCGACAGAAAATCTCGTAAGATGAGCACGAGACGGTCTGGCACACCTAGCAGGTACAGCTTATATAATAAGCCATTGTGCCAGACCTTGTCGAACGCCTTCGCTATATCGAAGAACAGGACGCCTGTCGAAGCACCTCGCTGAAAAGCAGCGCTAATGTGCTCAACTATGCGGTGGAGCTGGTGGATGCACGAATGCTTCGTGCGAAAACCGAACTGTTCGGGGGGGATGAGGCTCTTTGCTTCGGCATAGTCTTTGAGGCGCTTATAAATAAGCCTCTCGTAGACTTTGCCGAAAACATTGAGCAGACTGATGGGGCGGTAGCTGGAGGGCTCAGACTTGGGCTTGCCTGGCTTAGGGATGCCTATGACTGTGGCTTCTTTCCACATTTGGGGGAAGATGTTGTTGCTCAGGGCGCCATTGAAGATGGCGGTCATGAGCAGTATGAGGGGGGCGGGGAGGAGTTTGTACACCCTATTGGTGATACCGTCCGAACCGGGGGCTTTGCGGGTTACGAGCCCTTTTATGATGTCTTGCACTTCGTCGGGAGTGACGGGAGGCAGAGGATCATCAGGGTCTTCGACTGGCGGGAGGGAGGCTCTCCGTTCGACTTCAGCGTTCACCTCGTCGAGGTGCGCTCTGTCTACTGGTTGAGAGCTGGGAGTGCATTGAGCCTCTAGGCTGTCGGCTAGGCATTCGGCCTTTTCGAGGTTTTCGAAAGCGACCGTTTTGTCGGGGCGTGTGAGGGGAGGAACTGTGGCCTCTTCAGAGGAGCGGAGCTTCCTCTGGAGTTGCCAGAAGGCGTGGTGGGTGGGCTCGAGTTCGCCGATCAACTTATCCCATCCCTCGGAGCGCCACTCCCCTATGCGTTTCTTTACAGCACGCTGTAAATGGCGCATGTGGGATTTGTTCGCGTCGCAGGGAAAAGAGTCGTAGGCACGGATGGCAGCGTTCTTCTCGGTCACCAGTTCACGTACGTCATCGGGCAGTTTCCAGCGATGGTCTTCCATCACTGGAACTTCCCGTGAGCAATCCGTCAGTACGGATTGAACGTGCTCTGTGAACGAGTCGATCGCCCCAGTCGTGTCTGCGACTGAGATAATTTGCTCGGGGATGGAGTCTAGGTGGGGAGACGTGGTGGATTTCAGTCTTTCGCTTACTTTCCTCCAGTCGGTGACTATTTTGGTCGGGGGGGGCTGGTTGGGGTCGTGCGGGGGGCCCGAATAGGGGGCCAGGTGCAAGATGACCGGGCGGTGGTCAGAATTAAGCTCTTGTACCGTCTCGATAGACTGCAAACGGAGGTTTACATTCTTGAGAAGCGCTACATCGAGAACGTCAGGAAGTTGGGCGGGGTCGCCCGGGAAATGAGTGGGATACATAGGAGCGATGATATCGAAATTGAGGGAGTCGCCTAGTTTGAACACGATCCTACCTCTGGTAGAGGTCGTGCTGCTATTCCAAGCGGGATGTTTGGCATTGAGATCCCCCGCCATGATGACGGAGTCACTCATACCGAAGAGGGTAGTGAAATCGGTAGTGACATCGTGCCACGTTGCGACCGTCATATTTAGATAACTTTTTTTTTTTTTGGCAACCTTATAAGGTATTATTTTCGTTTACCGTTTATGAAAAATTGTTATTTATACATGTTTGTAACAACGTGACCAATGTGACCTCGTATTGTGTGCCCTAAGGCCTCTTTTCTTCACTTGCTTGGATGAATATTTTCACGGTTTATGCACCATCTCTTCCTTCCAATTTGTACGCCACGATATGCGGCTGAACATGTTAGAACATTTCTGTATCCCATTATTATCTTGCATGCAATGTATCATGTACACCATGTTTAAACAAATGAAAATTTACTTGCTTACTTTACTACGAACACCACCCTTTGGAAAACTATCTTTTTTGTTTAGCTAGCCATGGAATGGAATGTGTGTGACAAATGACTGATAGTTAATTCGTACCAGAGGATGTCAACTCCATGACATTATATTTTACTACCCATGTATTTAGATGAGATGGCAAATAAAGATAAGTAACGTAATTTACGAGTAATTGTTTGACCATGTTATTAACACTCGGATTCTGACAATTAGCATTTTTGTATGAGATAAAAAAGGTTTTAATGCGGTAGGTACGTCCCTAAGTATGATTGATACAAGTTCTTAGTTTTGTAATGATAAATTGTTGGTTAAATTACGGCCATGTATGAATATATGTGTAATTAAGTTGGCAATATCTCAGAAATTAAGTTAATTATTGTGCATTTACTACTTATACTTTTTTTTTTTTTTTTTTAAGGATGGGAAATCATCCAATGACCCCTCCCGCTCTGGGTGGAGCGGAAGGGAGTGTCAGACTCTTACTGACTAAAACCCATCCGTGTTCCTTCCTTAGCCCTTTATGTTCCGGGGCAGCGGTAACCCTTTCGGACAATCCCGCTGCCCCGGCAGGCTTCGGCCCTAACGGGCCCCTCCATGTCTGCTGACATCTCTTTGAGGCGCGCGTGGAACACATACGCGCCGTCCGGCACGGGCCTGGTCCTGATCGGACGGCGAGCTACCCATTACTCGCCGTCCGCAGGCCCGCGCCTACGGTGGCCGGGAGTCGTCACGCGGCTCCCGACGCCCGGAGCGTCTACCGCGGCGGCTGGGACGGGCGGCCCTCTCGGCTCTCTCCCTCTCCCATCCCGCCACCTCCTTCGCTAGCATGACTGCTTCGCAGAAGGAGGTGACTGCCTCCCACTCCCTCTCGCCCCGGACCATGGCTTGGACCATGGCTTGGATTAGTGCTTTTGCTAAATCAAAATTTTTAAGTGATACAATTAAAAATTCTAATAATAAAGTAAAAACCACTTGGAAAATTATTAAAAATGAAACTGGTAAATCGGTTAAACAAGATAAACAACTTGAGATTATGGTCGACAACAAATTAGTTAATAAAGCAGCTGATGTAGCTGAGGCATTTAATGAGTTTTTTGCCAATATACCTATAACTACGACTTGCTCCTTAAATTCGTCCCCGTCTAAAGCTGAAAACCTTTTGCATAGTAGTGTACCTATATGTAGTCGCTTATTTAGCTTCGAACATGTAACCCCGCGTGATGTAGTTAATGTCTTTAACACACTTAAGTCTAAAAACACCGGTGATTACTGGGGCATCTCCATTAAACTTTTAAGTAATATAATAGACATCGTAGCTCCCTATCTAGCTGTTACTTTTAATAAATGTGTGGATTTAGGAACTTTTCCTGATCTCATGAAGAGTAGTAAAGTCATACCATTATTTAAATCAGGTAATAAAAATGACGTTGGCAATTTCAGGCCTATTTCTATCTTACCTGCATTTAGTAAAATATTTGAAAAATTAATACTCAAGCAGTTGCTAAGACATTTTAATTTAAATAGCCTCCTTCATAATGAACAATATGGCTTTACAAAAGGTCGTTCGACTACAGATGCGGGTGTTGCTTTGTTGAAACACATATTTAATGCATGGGAGAACTCGCAAAATGCTATTGGAGTTTTCTGTGATCTCTCCAAAGCCTTTGATTGCGTGCACCATGACACTCTTTTACGTAAACTACGTCATTACGGTGTCCAAAATGAGGCTCTCAACGTAATAAATTCTTATTTACATAATAGGTTCCAATGTGTAGATGTTAATGGTGTGAAATCTTCCGGGCTACCAGTTCTGTTAGGTGTGCCGCAAGGCTCAATACTGGGTCCATTCTTGTTCTTAGTATATATCAATGACTTACCATTCCATTTAAAGGGCATCTGTGACGTTGTACTGTTTGCAGATGATACCTCTCTTATTTTTAAAGTAGACAGGAATAGACAAGATTTTGACGACGTAAACAGTGCACTCTCAATAGTTACGGATTGGTTTACGTCAAATAACCTAGTTCTCAATGCCAAGAAAACGAAATGTGTAAAGTTCGCCTTACCAAATGTTAGAAATCTAGGACCCAACATCGTCTTAGATGAAGAGGTGCTTGAAACTGTGGGCTCGGCAGTATTTCTGGGAATAACAGTTGATGCCAAACTTCAGTGGGGACCACATATATCCAGCCTAGCAGGAAGGCTCAGTTCGGCTGCCTACGCCGTCAGGAAAGTAAGACAATACACTGACGTTGATACAGCTCGTTTAGTCTATTTTAGTTATTTTCACAGCGTTATGTCCTATGGTATTCTGCTGTGGGGCAAAGCCGCTGATATACAAAATATATTTGTCCTGCAAAAACGAGCTGTTCGAGCAATTTACCAGCTAGGTGCCAGAGTTTCTCTAAGAGCTTTTTTTAAAGATATTGGTATTCTCACAGTTGCATCACAGTTTATCTTTGCCAACATCTTATATATTAGGCAAAATATACACTTGTACACTAAAAACAGTGATATTCACAATGTTAACACTAGAAATAAGGACAAACTACGAACTCCCTTTCACCGGCTTCATAAGGTTCATAACTCATTTGTTGGGCTTGGTATAACTTTTTATAACAAGCTACCTTCCTCTTTGCTAGATTTGCCTTATAATACGTTTAAAGCTCAAGTAAAATCCAACCTTTGTTCAAAGGCTTACTATTCAATCAACGACTACTTAAACGATAAGAATAGTTGGTCGGCCTGATTAACTCAAGACAATGTTTATGTTCTTTCTCCAGAATTAGCTTACTGACAGGTTATATGAGTTCATGTAATTGTTTTTTCTTTTTTTTTTTTTTTTGATGACTGTATAAGTAAATTCAGTTTAATTTTATTTTAATTTATTATTGACATAATCAATTCATTTCAATGTTTTGTAATGAGTTGATTGCAATAAGTGATTAGCTAGCGACCTCTATGATTGATCATTTTATTCTTGCCTGAGTAACCGGCAGCAAGTTCGTCATGCTCCCTTAGATGTCACTGCTTGCGGTAGCGTCGGGGGTCGGGTTGCCTCCTTCCCTCAAATATGGCGAGGGGGGGAATGGCTGATCTTTGCGTTATGCTCGTGAACGGGTGCTGCTTGTGGTGACTGGTCGTCTTGCTGACCATGGTTTTATTGTTGTTATTAGTAATACCTAACTTGTTTATTAATTTTTACTTTGATGGTCCTGGTCTATCATTTGTGCCTTCAGGTGACAGCTATGTGAACAGAACCCAGCATTGCATAAATATGTAAGTTGTCACGCCCTTTATACCTGGAGGCTTTTATTTAGGTAGTTTTTATTTTTATTTTATTACTTTTGATTTAGTATTTTTATTTTAGCTTGAGTACGTATAGATTTTTATGGTATTCGTTGGTATATTGGCGTGGCTAGCTAACATATGGCAAATAATTTTATTGAATGTTCTGTGTCCTGTAATGTTAATTAGATACTTTGCAGGTCTAGTTTTGTATACAGTCGAGTATTTTATAACTGAACAGACAGCTGTGCTGCTGGGGAGTTTGTTGCGCCACTTCTTCTCCCCAGCGAAAGCACTAGGAAGTGGTGAAGGGCGGGCGTTTTTGGGGGACTGTCTTATGTAATTTTGACGTTCGAAAAGTGCTGATTCTCAGCCTAGTTTGAATAAATGACTTTTGATTGATTGATTGATTGACCAGGGCCGGGCGCGAGAGGTCGCCGCCGCTGCCGATCGCCTCTACGAGGACACGGCGGTGCTCTGCCCAAGCGGGACAGACCTCCACCGTGTGCACCACCGTGTCCTCTGGGCGATCCTCGCAGTGGTGACACCCGGGCGTTTCCTCCCGCCTAATTATGTGCAGGAACCTCCCGAAACATCCGTGTCCGGTGAGGACCTGCGTCAGGCGGTAGGTGAGGGCGCCGTGACGCCTCTCTAGCCACTCCTCAAAGAGGGGCCTTACCGCCGCTATCGCGGCGTGCCCTGTACTACTTATACTTAACTTATACAACTTACCAATTAATCTGGCAGCATTTTGCAGGTTGCCAATTCCTTAGACTTAGAGAAAATCTTAACAAGTTACGTAATTTTAGCAAAAGGCGTTTCATACTAACTCATTTGCTAATTGGAAGACATTATTAAACAAGTTAAAGCCAATACTCACCTACTTTCACATCTTCATATACCTTTATCAAACAACTTGAATCAGAACCGTCATCTACATAAAATATCAGTAGTAACAATGATATTAAATTGTTATCGGATATCGAACTAACAGAAACTATAGTTGCTTCATATTATTATTAATATCTACAAACTTTATTACGGTTTTCCTTCAAGAATATGAATACACAGTTGATATGGGCACCCTTTGGGTTGATCATCTCTGATCGGATAGGATCCGCAGATAGTTTAGTTGCTTATGTTCGACGACTACTAGATTTTGATTAGAAAATGGTGAAAAATATTGGTGTTTTAGTTAAAGTTTAGTTTATAAATTTTACATGTTCTAATGACTATTTCATGAAATATCAATCAATAAGATTTTATAAAATGAACTTAGAGGGTTGTATTGATGAGTTTAATGATTATAATTCCGTAAATACATACTTGTTACGGTCGCGAATCATATTTTGTTCAATATACAACCTGATCTGCAAACGGACTACCCTGGCGCTTCCCCTTTAATTAAGAAAATGGGGTTTGCCAACCCCAAGTAACATGGGACTAGGACAGGAAGATAATGATTTACGATTAAGTAATTAAAATGAAAGTACGAACGATTTGTAATTCTTCATAACCGGGTTTTGTTCTGCGGGATTTTTTTTAACAGATTTCGTAAAGCGCTTTAAATTGTTTTTAGTATCAAAATTACATGTTTTTTTTTACAATAAATTAAAATTAAAGCACAAACGATTTGTAATTCTTTATAACATAATTGAACAGCGTGTTAGCTCATATACCGGAAAAATCTTAACAGATTCCTCAAAGTACTTTAAATTGTTTTTAGTAGCCAAACTACTCGTACTACAAATTTTAGCAGTCGTAAAATTTACATTTACCGTGCATTTTTATAAGTTTTAAAAACTGGGTTACCAGTACAATTTGATTAAAAATACAATATAACAATCGAAAACCACATTTCCTAGGATAAAGTTCGTAGAACTGAGCTCTAAATGGCGTTTTTATGTGATTGCAACATTGTATTTCTCTGTTAATCATTTCGTTGAATCCTGTACTTACGTTATATAATTTTACGACTACAAAGTATGAATATATGACAGTACGTGATAATGACGTAGAGAAATCGTTTTATTTTCTTGGTATTTGATGGACAGCTGACCTGGTGAAGGTCGAAGGAGCTGTTTAATGCATGCGGCAGACGGTAGTTTCTTTGAGTATTTGTTATGTAATGGGTAGGTATGGTCTTGTCCTGTTTTTAAAGTGAAGTCATTAGTCATATCTCACACATTGACAAAATGGTTGTAGCATCACGATCAGCCTATAATGTTGGGACACGGGCCTCCTTTCTGTGAGAGGGACTGGACCGTAATGCACCACACGGGCCTAGCGAAGGTTGGTGGATGTCACCTCAGACCATATAAAAAACCAAGAAAGAGCGCTGAGAACGATACAGTGAAGTATGCCAAAACTACACCTCTCCGCTCTGTGCATACACGCTCACACGCACACATTTACAACCATTTACAATCAAACTACACCTCACTAAGTGCACACATGTTTACAAAACAGGCTTCACTTTACTGTTGACACCCCTTTGTCTTGGTTTTTTATTTGGTCTGAGGATGTCACATGCCGGTGTCCTCACGATGTTTTCCATCACTGTTTTGTTGGTTGATTTGTAAGTAAAACAAAACTACTTACGTAAAAGTATGACTGAAGTGACATGTCACTAGTGTATGTCATGTGTGTATGTCACTTTTTTCATTACCACTTGACAATTTTACAGCGACAACCTAAAAACGATTTATACAAAAATACAATTCAAATTATACAGGAAAAAGGCATTTAACGACTTAAATAATTATTAGGAACGATACCCAAAGAGGGAACCATCAATTAGTGACAGCCACAATCGTTAGGGTGCATAGAAAATAGGGGGCTCTCATAACGAAGTACTGCGGACGTTCATTTTTGCAGAAGAACATTGTTTTGGACTATTTAAGTGGATTTTAGTGTACACTTTAAAACATTTATGGATTACGTTGTTAGTGTCTGACGATTAAACAAAAATAATTGCTATTTTACTCAGAAAAATGTTTTACGTTTTCACCCATTTATTACTCACTGCGTAGTGACGTTGGCAGGGAAACTGTTAAGCACAGTTTTCCCGATTTCTAAAGTACACAGCTACACAGTAAAGTCAAGAGGCGAAAATTCAAGGTTCGTTTACCTTAAGAGTAGAAAGGGGAGAAATTATGTCTTTTATAAAAAGTTAAACAGTAATGAAAAGCAAAGTATGAAATTTAAACTTAATTAAGTTAAGAAACCTTTCTTCCCCTAAAATATTAATTCAGTTCTTAATCCAATAATTTTCTAACAAATTTAATCAAAACTAAAACCATTTCAAGTTCTAACACCCTAATCAAATCGGGAACACAGTGTAGTTGGAATACCTACAAAACATTCTGAGAATCACGACCAAGCTTGAACCTAAACTAGTAAAGCACACTGAACTCTATCGAATTAAGAACACAGTGTTGAAAGGGCACGAATCATGTAGAAATAAAACGTTGCAGGGGCTTCGTGAATTGGATTAATTCAGTGACCCCAACCCCGTTTACCGACGTTCAAAGTCACGCGAGTTTCGATTTGATTGTTGCTGAGCTAGTTTCTAGATTTAGTATTGTAACAGTTGGTATTTTGTTCCTAATTATTAGTCGATAAAGACTTGGAAGGTCAGACGGCACTACTTGCTAGTTAGGTTTCCAGATTATTAGAATTTCAACGAATTGATTTCAAAATCAGTGAGAACCCGTACCTCGTTGTTATGAAAGCAAAGTCACGAGTAATATTTTTCATATTGACATGGGTCGATCGATCAGGTTAAGCTACGCTTGCCGCGGTGGGCCAGTGGATGGATGGCCATCTTTACATACCGAGACCCCTACGTGCCTCGGAACACATTAAGCCTTTCGTCTGAAGCCCAGTCTGACAACCAGTCTTACCAAGGGGTATCGTATTAAGTACCCAGTTATTGGATTGTGGAGGTTAGATTGGCAGTCGCTCCAAATAAAATACTGATATTCAGCTGCATCTGGTTAGACTAGAAGCCGAACCCCAACATAGTTGCGAAAAGGCTAGGCAGATGATAATGATGACAGATATATGCTGTCCGCTCTAGAGTTATTCTCAAATGAGAGATATAAAAAGACAATCTTGTAATCTTACATTGTAGGCGCCACACTATCTAACACCAACACACGTAATATTTTGCAAACGACAACGCATGCGCTGATATGCGCACACGTCACAAGAAGGATCACCGAGTGACCTACGATGACAAATTTTCATCTCATAGCCTATACACTCAATCTAGGTGATGTTTAATTTCTCCGAAGGCACGCACAGTATCTTGATTAATTACGTCTTCAAGAAATTCATGAAAATAACCATTTAGTCAGACTGCTTGACGTCATGTGACGATGTTAGTGGAGATTTGAAAAATGTGACATTTTACTTACAAATCAGATAAGAGAAAATTAATTATATTGTTTTGGAGTCATGAGGAAGTTTGGTAGATACTTCATCTTCCTTTTATTATGCAGGTAGTGACGAAGCTGTTTTCCTGAAGCAATTCTTGCTGACGGAAGTGACGTAATAAATCGAATAGATATGACCAATTCCTCTCAATAAGTAACCCTTACAAGTTATCAGACAATCTTTATGGATGTTATTCGGTGCTGTAACTGTGCTGCCTCCACTTTTAAAGTACTCGTATTAAATATATTCATAATGTTTTCAGTTTCTGGATTCTCTTAAATCATGATGCTAAGAGTCATAAGTTAACACAAAAGATAATCAAGGCACAGCAAGCATAGGTATTGTTACTACAAACATATGTGCTTAGCGAGGTAAAAATATGTGAAGGAGTAAGTAGTCTTGTACAAATTAGTGTCATTGCTAATCAAAAGTTATACAAAAACAGTAGTAAAGCAGCACCTCATTTACATATCACATTTGCAATCTCAGTCCGAAGGATTTTGAAGAAAATTTAAGGAAATCCATTTCTTCATTACATTTAAAAAATTCGTCTGCTCGACAACGTAAATATAGCTGAATAACTAAATGTTGTTGAATTGTCAAAATTAAAGCTATTATAACTAAATGTGCAATGCGCAATTACGCGGTTGATTGAAAAAAAGAAAAACACAGAAAACACAAAATTCAAATGACCTTTTTACACCAATCCGAGGATTTAACTCTAGGTGCCGAGATTGCTTCATTAAAACGGGCTTTCGTCTCCATTCGGTTTTATCCGGATCTCAGCTACATTCATCAAACTTGTATAGTAGGTTTATAAATAATAAGAGATCTACCGAACATTGTTGACTAGGATTGATAAACAGAATAAACACAAATATTTGATTTCGCCAACATATTAACATACTAGGCGATATCGTACCTGTCTTGCAGTGATCACTGTTTTAAAGGTAGACATACAAGTGTACGTGTATGGTAATAAATTACTTACATCATAATTTTGGTTAATTAATCAACGTTGTTTGTTTAAAGCATATTTTTACATAACTTCAATAATAATTAAAATATAAGCATCAGTACGATATTGTATTTTAAGTGGAACTAGAATTTGCTGTAGATGGGTACGAAATATCGTGGAAAGAATATTAAAATAATCATCCTATAATTTTCTCACTGCTGGGACACAGGGCTCCTCTGTTCGAGAGGTAGTGGGCTGTAATCTACCACGCGGGCACAGTGTGGGTTGATAGATGTCACATGTCTTCGAATTTTAAGTTCTAGGACATGCCGGTTTCCTCACGCTGTTTTCCTTCACCGTTTTGAGAGCAGTGGTGATTAAATTATTTACACAAAGTAAAGCTCGTGCTTGGGTTGGAACCCACGACCTGCGACTTGCAAGTTGGGGCCGTTAAAACTGGGCCAACACTGCTGAAGTTTTTTTTTTTTTTTTATTAGTACGTAATTACCTACAAAAAGTAATAGTCGCTTGTAACATAATATTTAAATTTAATTCCAGAATATTAATCGTAAAACTTAATTCACGACACATTTTAGGCTTTTTACGATTAATTTCAATACCGACGATACCAATAAAATCAACAGCCGAGCTTTACAACATTTAGCGGTAATAAACCATCGGTTTACAGCCAACGTGTTCTATGCAGTACATACCTACCTATCGACATCTCTGGGAGCTATCGACTTTTGAATATTCATAAGGGAACCTTGACCAATACATTTGTCTACACAACGGACGGGTCCCACCACGATGACGTCTCGAAGACCACGTGTGACGTGTCTATGTAAATTCTGAATTTCTACCGAAGGAAACTGGACATTTGTTAGGAAATACCGTTTTCAACGTATGTACGCAATGCAATTACAGCTGTTGAGATTTTAGGTTAATTTGCTAGATTAAATAGCTAAGCGCCGTTTAATTACCGGTTAATTTGTTGGACGTGCAGCGGTTTTAATGGGCGTATTATCGAAGTCTTCATTCGGTACCAAAAATATTGAAAAAATTGCTATGACGCACATTGTGGTTTGGGTAAAAATGTTTTATTTTGTGAGTCTGCAAAATTTCTAGTAATTAAGCGAGCTCCAGTGAAGTACATATTACAGACATAAAAGTGGCTGTAATTGTTTTTTTTAATTTTTTTATTGCCCTCTCGCAGAACTTAGTAGATTCCTATTGGGAAGAACAAGCAAGAATCTCTACGGACACTCTTTTAAATCAAGTTTCTATGTACAAGTTGTGTTAATAATTGGACTACATTTATCGATTCAAAAAAGTTTTCCATATATACAAATTTCACATAACACACCTAAATTCAACACACAGGAAATACCAACGCGTGTGGCCATCTCGATATATTCCCGTTTTTGCATCAGCAGACAATATACCTACCATCGTTAATGGGATAAAAAGGAAATACTAATAAAATACTTCCCTTGTAACATAACTGTATAATAAAAATCAAAAGACGAAATAACGCGAACTTAATTTTCTTCGTGTAATATAATGTCTATCTGCGTGAATATTTTCTTATTTACAATTATACATAAATAACGGCGCAAGATAGCCTTTACTAGAAGTGGTCATCGTATTAGTGGTTCAGTAGCTTTAATATCATCAGGATTGTGCCGGATTATAGCAGTTGTGACGTGGTACGACAGTGGCTCCCCTGACATCATCTGTTATCAGTAGACAGCTGCCACGCAACCACCGATGCGACGCTCTGCTAGAGTGACTGTCATCAGCCAGTGTCACTCTTATCGAAGCTCGATGTTGCTGAAATCACCGAAAAGGTCGGCCTTTTCGCTGATTCCAGTAAATCACCGAAAAGGTCGGCCTTTTCGCTGATTCCAGTAACTTCGTAACAAAGCTAGACGGCGCCACTTGCTGCATCGTCATATATAAAATATATATAAATCAAGTCTTGGTTTCCTATGTAAGTAAGATCCCTGAAATTCTCTAATTTCAGAGTCAGATAAGACTTGTCGTAGTATACAGCTTTAATACGATCGCGACATAGCTGCAAGAACGTAAATAACATTCAAATTAACATAATCTACATACTACCTAAAACCATAAATATAAAAATCAATAAAACTGTAACATCAGTAGCCCATTGCCTCCAACTTTCAATTCAAAACATAATGTTAATCAGCTGATTCAACAAGAATGCGACTCGTGGGAAGTGCCATCAATATATTATTACGAAGTGTAACATTAAAAACAGAAGCATAACATCGCGCCATCGAATTGAATCGATAACGACCATAAAGATACTTTAACGAGTATCGGAAACGAATCGAAACGACATCGTAACTAATGCAAATGTCAATTTAGAAATCAAGAATTCGAACACAGAAAAAAAAAGTTGGAAAATCCAAAAGTGCACGACTCATAATGCTCATTTGATCGTATAAAAAAAACTACTTTGAATAAAAGAGCCATTTTCAATAGGGTGCTATGGGTGATACGAATATATTTTAAAAAAAAAGCTCAATTAATTGATTTTTTCGCAAGTTACGTTTTCAGATTTCACACTTGATTGACAAGATTTTTATTTTTAAATGTTCATGATCTTATTTGTTTCTACTGCATTTTTTTTTTAAGTACAGTTTTAATCTCCATTATCTATACAATGGTATATAAATTAAGTAGGTTCTGTGTACGAGCAGGAGTATTACAATAGAAAGAGTTGCAGAAAAGAGGCAACAAAAATTTTTCGATCGTAAAGCACTTTAATGCTTCGCATTGAATCGTGCAATAAATAAGTTTCCCGTTGAATGATGGTTCCACTTTCTTTGGCCTCAACCTAGTAGATATGTTTTTGGAAACAATAATATTATTACTGTGCGTATACTAAAGGTGCACCTCTGCCTGACAGGCGCGATTTAATGTTATCTAATATTATTATTTTCATTTAGACACGAAAAAGTTTGAAAAACGTGAAAAAGTTTGAGTGGCGATTTGATAAAGATGGGTAGATAGATAGTTTAAACTCAGGAATAACGAATACCTACACGTAATCTACAAATTATAATGTATCCTCTAAAAAAATGTGTATGGTTTTCATACTTAGTAATAATTTTTCACCCAAATTTCCTTAGTATTTTTATATTCTCTTTCGTGTGGGTACCTATATGGCCGGGTAAGTCTGCTTCACAGTTTGCCATTAACACAGTTCAATGTTTAGAACTCATTGTGCTTCGTGAAAGTATTATTTAGTGAACGTTACATGTATTCTTGCAGCCTTACCGTTTTCTCGGGGAGAACTAACACAAATATTCTTCTATTTCCATATGGCTTTGTGGAAATGGAACAAATGCGTAGAGGCAAATCAGCAATATATCATCTCTTGCATGTTACAACCGAAAATATGCTGACTTTGATATCTGAATATGTTAGTCCAGTAACCTTGATTTATGGTTAAGTCAACTGGAAAATATCATGGTTTTCCTAATCGACTATATTATTGTTTCAGATTTATTCAAAAGATCAGAAAACCGAATGTTTTTTTTTCAGAGCCTGTTATTTTTTGCAAAATCTGTAAGGTTGTCTATAACTTAAATAAATACATTGTTTTTTGTCTTTTTTCAATATTTTAGTTAAACTACAGTTAAGTATGTTGACAAGATCTAACATAAAACATCTGACCCAATGAGACTCAATTTCGATTTCAATAACCAGGACATACAATATTAATAGACGTCACTAATTCTGCTTAATTTAAATTGTTAATTATGTGAAAAACAAAGGTGTGGTATTAATTATATTTTATTTGACATATTACTGCAAATTCCGGAGATTCTACGCTTGATACCGGCTATATACCAATAACTATTTGTCGAAACAATAATTTATTGTATATTTATGTTAAATGAGAAACTAGTAGGAAACATAAGCAGGTTTTATGGAATTTTCATTATCTTTTTATTGTTTCATGTTTGGAATGCGAAGATTCCTGTTTGAGTTATTTTATTATAATTTAATTATGTAAAAAATTATGTTAGTACTGAAATGACACAGCAAAATCTAAGGTTAAAAAACGAGACGTATAAAAGCCCTCCAATAAATAAAATTTAAATGGTTTAACGAGAGCGTGTTGCACGACAGCAATAGAAAATACGTCATGAATACGTTTATAACAATATTCATAAGTTATTGCTCAATATTTTAATCAGCCGTCCAATCAAGCGGTGCAATCATTATTTGTTTCACAAAAAAAAAAAAATAACAAACTTTTACGACATTCACGATTCGCACGTCTCTTTGGATAGGACAAGCAAAAAAGCAGACAATTAAATTCAAATGGACAAAATGACATGTAAATTGGCGAATTTACAATCAATATATTATAACGTTAGATCGTTTCGGTAAATTATGGTAGTTTTATGGCATTCCTTGTATTGTGACGTTGTTTTGTCCATTGTGCTACTGTAGACTTAGCAACAGTTTCCACTAGTTTCCACTATCATTAATTAGAAGGTGTGTTTTGTGTTTCAATTTTACGACTTGGATTTGACAGATGGACTTGGAGTTGCCAATTTATTAGCACCATGTTAAAGTTTTTTAGACAATCGTTTTATTTACGGAAAATCCGTTTGGCAATCGCCTTTAAAGATTGTAGCTATGACATGAGTACCTATCTTGTATATGTATACTTATTATTTACACCAACGACAATCCTATTTTATTTCTAGGCAAATCACTGTCTATTCCAAAGCAGCCTGGAAGAGATCGCAGAAAGCGACAAGGCCGCCGATTGCATGTTTTGTAATGTTTGATTATTATTTTTGTGCTATACAATAAAGTATAAATTATAAATAAATAAAAGCAGACAGAGTAGATATCCTAATAACACTTTTATGAGATCATCGATCGAGATGTCAGGCACCATGTTGTGTGGTGGATAAGGAATTGCGCAATAGCAACGTCAGACGGATTTAACTTGCATTTAAAGAGCATATATAAAGACCCAAAACCAGAATTTTCCACCGAAACCATTGCAGGAAAAATCTGAATCGACGCAGAGGTTTTTTTATGACTCACATTTTCATTGTTATTTCCTTTCAAAAGTCATAAAAAATGTCCATCATCTAACTCAAAGGAAAAGTATTTGTATGCAACATACAATAGAACAATTTAAAGGTAAATCACACGTATAACCGACCTCAATTATAAATGTATAGTTCATCCAAAATAACGTCTTATTTGTATTCACAATGTGACCACAACTGGTGTGTTCGCCTTAGTATTCCCAAAACACTATACATTGTCGATTTTGAACTGATATCAATTTGTAGTTAAGCACGCGAAGGGAATATTAAACGCAACGTACACGTAATAAATTTGAGTGAAAAAACGTTGCATACATAAACACGATAGGTAACGATTTGTTTCAGTTTTTTTATTACGATTATTAATATTTATTGTCGTGTGTGTTTGTGAGTTCGAACGATGTGACAAGGTAAGAACAAATGACAGTCTGATCTGTTGGAAAGAAGCTTGTTCTTTGTAAAATAATGTTCTGAGAGTTCAAAAAGAACATGTGTTAGTATCTATTTTCATTGACAACTTAATTTAAAGAAATTTATTTTTATGTTGCATTCTGAGAGTTTAAAGCATATAAATGATGCAATATCACTATATTTTCTGTTAACACTGCCACCTAATTAGCGTACTATTTGCTTATTATCTACCTCATTGATAGTGGGGTGAACATTCAAAACTCATGTAATTTTAAACATAAGCTGTTGAGTTTCCAAATAAAATAAAATAAAAATAAAATAAGGAAAGGTTCCTTATCTTTCATTTCTCGCAAATTATATACTGGCCACTTCCAACGCATAGGTAGGTTTATAAAAACAGTCAATACAGTAATCAGGTTTTTAACCAAAGTGATCGAAACGCGAATACTCAATCGTCGCGTTCATAATCATATGTCATAATTTGTTTGGAAAAACGAAGTTGCCCTCAATGTCGCTTCGCTTAGGACGTGATGGCCTAACACTATTTATAGTAAGTATCTATAGTCCAACCTGCTTCTACAGTCGGTGCTTCGATAAAGCAGATCCTAAGTATGTCTATGAATATGTATGCCGAGATAATCTAGATAAAGTCGCCACGGGCATCCGTCAGCTCCCTCTATCAGTAATTCAAGCATTGCTGTTTGTATATTTGTGATACAAGTTTCATATCTTCCGGGGTAAGTAGAACCAATCTGTCATGGTTTGACAGCTGAATTTATACCAGACGATTATAGTGAATTAACTTTACAGTCCGGTTTAATTAATTTATTTTGTGAATGGGCTAGGTAGGTAGTTAACTATGTGGCTGGTCTCTAGGACTACCTCAAAAAAATGCAGAACTTACCTATAACTTTTTTTTTTACTGTGGAGCAGTTACGATTTTTAAAACTTTAATGCATGTGCATACATTTATTTTACTTTACAAAATACATAACCATAATTTACAGAATCACTAATTACCTTAAGTAACATACACACCTGTCACATTACTCAATAATCAGCACAAAAGTAACATGTGTAGTAGTAAGTTACTCCGCACGGGGGCGCCGCCGTCTTCGAAGATATCGCATCGGTATATCGATGCTTTGAACACTGCCGCGAATTATCACAGGCTGGACACACACCGGGGTCATGAAAGATGTTCGCAAAAAAAAAATAACCCTTTGATAGTTCGTCTGCCAAACATCGAGAAATCCGTAAAGTAGAGATATAATAAAAATACGAACTGGCAAGCAATACAAAGTGGCAGGAACATCGACGCACAACCTGTACCTTAATTGGAAATGGGGAATGTAGCTAACGATTAACAAATTGTTTTGAAGGGCCGATTAGTTTCAGTTGAAACTCTATTCACTTCTAACTGTCAAGAAAACTTCTAGAGATCGGTAACAATAGAAAAAGTAATTGTGTCTCATTAGTGACAGTTGAGCTACTACTAGTTTGGTATTAACGTTAAACATTATTGAGTAAATATTAATTTATGAAAGCAATAAAACGAATGATTAACAGTAAGCTCCCAGTTCAAACAAAATGTTAATCGAACACGTTAAATTATAAAATCAAATAATAGAAACAATAACGACAGCCCATAAACTTTTTGTTAAGCAATTTAAACATTTATATCGTAAAAGGAAATTCAATTAACAGCCGATCCAGAGACGCGTGTGCACACAAGTCATTAATTAACTATTGCGTTCGGAATACAAAATTCCTAACATACAAAAATAAATGTCAGCGTAAGTATGTGCCTACTTATATGTAATTAATTACGTGAAGCCAAACATACATTGGTGTCACAGACTTTGTTCATAATTAGCATGTTACGGTGTGTACACAATGACAAAAACACAGCAGTGTAATCGTTAAACAAGCGAAATTTAACATCGAGTCGACAACTATACTCCTATGTTCTTTATGTTCGGCACACACATTCGACTAACGGTCGCCGAACATTGAATACTTATTGTACTCACACAGTTGTATAGAATTAATTTTATCTGCTGCATGCTAATGATATTTGTATGAATAACTATCGAGTATTAGCTACTCAAGCATGTCTAAGTTCTTTTATTTTTACTCAATTTTCATTTTGGTTTTTTCAATAGTTTACTGCGCAATCACCGGATCGTCCCCTGTGTGTCCCGCACCGAATGACAAAGATTCTCGAGTCGCTCTCCGCTGTATCTCGATTGTTTTGCATATCGCGCAACCACTTCTGTGCAACTGATGCGAGGCAAATTAATGACCAAATGGAATCCCGCCACTGCCCGGTTTACTTGAACTTCCGACGTGCCAGACAAATGAAGAATGCACATAACAAGACGCACTTTGAACTTTATGCCGCCGACACATGAAAAAGTTGACAAAGCCTAAGTACGAAATAACTTTGGTATCATAATTCAATTACGCCGTCCTTGGCGAGTGCGCGGACGTCTCGTCCATCAATCACACTTTCAACTATATCAAGCTTTTTTGCCGCTTACGCCATCACCACGTCTCTTTAAGAGACCGCCGAACAGACTGCTATAATTTGTCAAACTTTTTTATTCAATTAATTGATCACCGTGACCGAGCCGAGACGAGCGCGTAGCGCACTGAGGAAATATTAACATACTCCACGATTGTGTATCTAAGAACTGAATGTCATTAACCATTTCCTGCACAAGAGTTTCGAGTGTCCATCTTTCAAGTCGGTATTGAATAAATATTGTTCAACAAGTTGCCAAGTGACATTTTGTTGCGCTGTCGCGTCGGACGGCTCCCCCTCCCACGTCATCTCACGATGTCCACTCTCAACGTGAACAATTTATTTCCAATGCATTTATGCAAAACATGACAATTAAAATTGTTTTATGAATTCATAGTTGGATCAATTAAGATTTCATTTTGATAAGGACGCTACTTTTGTGAACTATATCATTAGGCTTCATCACGTCCAACTAGTAGTTAAGTTACGAGGGCATCCCCTCGTAACTTAACTACTATATTAATCTATCGTTTGCACGGTAATGACAGTTTTTGCAGTGGCTAAAGTCTAGCAGAAACGAAATAATGAATTAAAAAAAAATATGTCAAGAAAAGAGTAATGTCTGCAATTTTAAATTTATTGCATCATCATCATTCATACGGGTATAACAAGTGGAGTTCACAAAAGATGTTCAGGTATCAATAAAGTTCGAACAATGAAACTTAAGAAAGATGAAGATTTAATGCTAAGTGACGCTGAACTACTGTCTTTGGTCTCATTAAATTTATGAGAATCGGGTTACAGCGGTGCACTTCCAGATTTATAACATTCCGACAAAAGCTGCGAAACAAATGTCTTGAAGAAAGAGGACATAAAGAGAAATAATACAGTATTCATACATGTTTCAAAGAATAACACAAAACGCATAACAGCCAATTTTCTACTTATGAAAATGAAGTACAAAAGCTTTAAAATACTAAGAACTGACTCATAAAAATCGTCCGAAAGGCAGACCGATATGTAAACGGCCGTCAAATCTTTAGGGAGTTAAAATGAAGACATAAAGAATAATGGAGGCTCGCAAAAGCAGTGTTAATTTCCTACAAACATTAACAGGGCCATCTTAACAGCACATCGGTGCTTCACATACCGACGGACAAACCCCTATTGTCAGTAGTGCTTATTCGTGTCATGGACATAGTTACGCAGCTATTGTCAGGTACAATGTAAATATGAATGGAGACGGGTAAGACTTCCGATTGTTTGAAAAGTTCGTCTGCTACATTATTAGCGAAGACAGTTGACGACTTTTGTGTACATTAAAAAACAAGTGAGTTCATATAATACTGAGAACTTCACTCAATGATTTAAGATAAAGTTACTGACTTAAAAACCGATAAAAAATCCATTCCATTTATCCATGAGAGTTGCATTATAAACCGTATAAGTGACGGAACAGAAGCTGCTAGTACAAATTCACTTAAAATCCTATAAATCTAACAAAACAGACAGTAATGGTGATTGGGTAATGATTGCAAATTAATATACTGCCTTATTTGGATAAGGAATGTGGGTTTGACAGATAAAAACATCTTCAAACCAAGCCTAAGGCTAACAACTCATGTCGAAATCCTTTCAAGACAAAAGCAGAAAAATACAGCTTTTAGAATAAAGCTGTCTTACCTCGCGAGAGTCGAGGTAAGACAGCTTTACTCTAAAAGATCCTTACATCTCAATATCTCCTTACAAAAAAAACCTTAAAGAATATTTTACTGTAAATTCAGACTTATTTAACATACCCACCGATATCTTTATAGCTTCTGTAACCATAAAATGTTTCGCGAAAAATATAAACATGATTTATTATGAAAGTAATGTTTATAATAACATCTTGACTGGCTGCTTTACAATTCTCAATAAGGTCTTCTAAAAGGAAGATGAGTATAAGAAAAATAGGGTGAGATAGGACAGTCGTAATACTGGCGCCTTGATATCTAAAACATTCATTGAAAAGAAAATAAACAATGCTAATGAGTGTTGTCTATCAAATCGTGGTTGTTCGGGATTGGTATCTCAGCTTCGGGTTAGCCAGTGAGCTAAATATTCATTTCATAATCATTTATTTGTTGCGTGATCATTAACGGATTGATTTTTATATTCATTGCTCACTTCCGCATTGTTCTCGTCCGTCTGTTCGTGTTTTGTTTCCAAACAAATTGTTTGATCTTCATCAATATTTGTTTTGAAATACGATCTATTAGAGATCGTGTAATTCTCTCGATTGTTGGTTTAGTGATGTTTGACACGATCACAAATTGTTTTATCGATTTTTGTCTCGAATATTCGTTCTGACGAGGCTTATTTTCGTTTGTTTAATAACGTCGTCGTCGTAGTGGTCAACGATACAGCCTACACTACTGTCTATTGAGTTTATTTTATTACTGAATCAATTATGTTTCACACCGAACCTGTTGCAACGTCTGGAATTGTCCAGGAACTTGTTGCAGACTAATAGCCCTATAGACAATCGTGTGCCCAGAACGATTGGATTAAATATATTATTTTGTACGCTACCGTAATCGCAGCTCATGTTTCTTCATTAAGACGGCCATTTGTTCGGCCGCCAGCTGCCTACTGTGCTAATACGCTTTTAATGGAAATATGTTATTTTTTCAATTTTGAGGTGTCCAGACGCATGTCAGTGGCAGAGAAACTTCGCGATTGATTAACTTTCTAACTATAAATTTTATGATGCATAAGTAATACGTAAAGCTTTTTTTTTTGGCATTTGAATAAAATTCAATTAATATTCTTGAGTAATTTGATACTTGAAACAATCAAAATCACACCACTTCCGTCATTTTACGGGCATCATTTTGCCTTTTTCTGTCAGTAGAATTACCATTGACATTATGAAGAAGAATTTATTATAGCCATCTCCATTTTATTTGGACAATAAAATGCAACCAAACCCATTGGGGTTTGGTAGGCAATTTTTGGCCTCAATAGGCCAAAAATTGCTTAATTAATTAATTAAGCAATTAATAATTAATTAATTGCTTAATTAATTAATTGCTTGCTGGCTTAATTGTTGGAACATAACATAGGAATGTAGTCCATACAAATCGAACCAATATCCCTCAAATACGTAAAGAGCTTACACAATATTATCAATGGAACGAATTAGTCCAGCCTCTAATAACTTTCTCTGGGCATATTACGAAATGTCTTTAAATCAGACACAGGGCGTGTTATCAATTAGCCAGTAAGTCTTTAGCATTCATTTGATTCGCGTTATGTCCGATTTAATTGAACGTTAGTTACGCCTTCTAATAAATATTAGAGCGGTGTTTAAGAATTGATAGGACATTCTGATGTATGTTACGAGTATAGAAAAAACCGGTCAAGTGCGAGTTGGAGTCGCGCACCGAGGATACCGTACAAATTTACGGTTTTCGGATTTTTTCCTTTTGATTCTAAGTGATATGCGGCATAAACGGAACATGAACGCCCGTATCTTTTGATTGCGTTGACTTAGAAGTTTGATTTTTTTCACTGCTTCAAGGGATTGCAGCCTTGAGTATTTGATATTAACTTCAAATCGATAACTCCATGCGTTTCTGAGAAAAAGGGTCTTGACAGACGGACTACGAAATGATCTTATAAGGGTTAGCCCTTTTGAGGTACGGAACCCTAAAAAGTGAAATTATAATAAACTACCGCCCCCATGAGTCGCACGGTTTTTACAACTTGGCAAAACATCGAGAATTCTTTATTAGAAGTAACTTTCAAATTAATGTACTATACACATAAAAACTTCAGAATAAATTCTTTAAATGTTGTTGAAAACCGTATCAAAATCCGTCCGTGCCGTAGTTTAGAAAAACACGCCGTCCCACATAGACACGAAAACTTTAATAAATAATAAGTATAAATATTCATAACTGACATTTCTGGCAGACTTAAACCATTCCTTTTAGATTGGATACAATTTTCAATCTTTATTTTTGTACCCAATGACTTTCTCTTTTATTATTTTTATCATAGCAAAAAGTCTACACTGGAAAAGGTATTTTCGAACATAGAATTACCGCGGCAGCCTTCTGACATTCTCTTTTATCTTAACGATGATCAGTTTATCATAATTTACAGCAAATGATTGCCCTTCTGAGAGAATATGACGTAAAGACAAAAAAAAATGGACAATTAAAAGTCTCAATATACGGAAAAGTATGAATTGCTTAATTTTTATAACTCATAAAAAATAATTAGTACGAAACAGCAGCGTATAAATGTCATAATTGTAAGGATATCTGCACACTCTACTGTTTTTTGCAGTCAATTACTTTTTGTAGGCTTTCCCTGCAGATCCTACATAATTTTTATTGCACACATTTTTGCGATGCAAAACAGCTTGTTTGACTAATAAAGTTTGACCTATCTCCTATCCTTATGAACTTCAATAAGCATGTAAATTCCATTTTCCATTACAAAGAAGCTACATTGGTAATTGAATTTCGCGCAAAATCAGCGAAATAAAGCTACAACAGTAAACACCATACTCAGACATAGAGCTAGGCATCATTACAAAAAAAAGTTGCAAAGCTACGCAAAAAGTTTATAGTGTGTAAAAGGCTTTAACAGATCAGATACCACGTTATTGCTCCCTGATAATATTTTTTTTCTTTAATATAAATTTTTCAATGTTGTAAACATTTTACAAATTCGCGATTACTATAATTGTAAACTCCGAGGGCATAAACCAAGTATTTTATTATCATTAAAAGCGACACTTTTGCTTGCTGAAGACATGTCGATTACAAATTGACGGCCGATGACTTTTTTGCCGCATTGGCCGTAGAAGGAATGTAGTGTTGGTTTATTGAGACATTAAAATGGGCTGTGGAATTGCTGTTTCTATAAATTAGGTTCGTTATAAAGGATTCCGTGCAGAAGTTTTATACATTACATAATAAATATGTCGTTTTGCATCAATTGATTTCTTTCTCAGTTATGTTTTATAAAAAACAATGAAGTTTCTCCATCATCATCAGCCTACAGCAGTCCACTGCTGGACATAACCCTATCCTATGGCACGTCATTCAACTCGATTTTTGGCAACTCTGACATTACTTACAGAGTCGGTTTTGTGAAACTAAACGAAATTTACCGAATGATACATTAATTTTCAATTTACATGGGGTCGGCGCATTTCTTCCATACTTCTAACCATATCATCAAAATCATGAAAAGAATCATGGCATTAAAATTACAATTTTGTAGCTACAACGCTGGCCATTCTATTTTCACCGCATCATACGGGCAATAAAGCTCACCATAATAAGGACGCTACAAATGTGATACCCCTTACAAAACATCGAACATCATTGGCATGTATTCTTGCTAATTGGTACTCACTAGTCTTACGACGTTGAATAAGATACAACGTTGACTTTTTATTTCTTTCTTTCCTTCTACTTTAATGCAATTGATACTGATAATTATTTAAATTGGATTGGATAGCAAGTGTATGTCTCATACTTCGAAATGCTAATATAAGGTTTCATTTAAATCTCAGATAGTATTGAAACTAATTAAAATGGCGATTTTATAGAAGCTTAGTCACCCTTGGGCGAGGATTAGATAGTGTGACATTTAATTTAGTTCGTAGTTTTCGATATGGGTATTGCCTTTAGCGTCTATGTTAGTGCGTTAATTGATAGTGATTGCGGTTTTATCTGTTTTCGGGAGGAAGTTATTCAGATACGCTACACGTAGGTACCTTAAAGGGAGAGAAAATGTTAACGATTTACTCAGAAAAAGAAAATTCATTACAAGTCTAATTAGCATTGAAAATGCTACCATTTTCAATCCCTAATGGCGTTAGAAAATGCTTACAACGTATAGTTTCACTTTTAGAAGTGATCCCCAGAATTCATAAACAAGCAAGAAATAAACTGAACTGTATACACAACCCATAAACCCACAAACATAACTATGTCTCCTCAATCTGGATCGTAATTCAAAATTTTTAATATTCATATTTGGTATAAAATTTTAAAACGTCTGTAAAGAAATATTCACACGACCTCAAAGTACCGACTGTATCGATAAACATCGGCCTGAACTTGAAGTTGTTATGTAAAGCCTAGATCGCCGAATACGATAAAAGTCTAGCTTAGATCTTAAATCTAGATACGGTGGAAACTTGAGCCCTGGAAACGGGTCAGGGACTTAACGAAACAGTAGCGGAAAATATAAGCGGGCCCGATGTGGGTGGAGATACGAATACATGACCGGCTGTGTAACAAAATGACTTTGCTCAACAAATTAGAAAATTGCTTGTGATGGTTGCGTTGAAACAGGTGCGAGGCGTCAGGCGTCCTAAGTCAATATGTAAGGTTCAATGATCAGGAGTGAAGCTATTGTTCTTCTTTAACTAGTGTTGCTGGTATGATTTGGTTAATTATAGTCCCGAGAAAAATGTCCGAAGCAGGAAATATTTTCTGTCGCAGCCGACGAACTTAGCGCTGCATTAGCAAAGTCTAAATGGTGAAAAGCAAACAAACAATTAGCGCTGCCTAGCTGTCTGGGTGAAGTCAAACGAACATTACGGGAATAAAACTTAACAGTGTTTGTTCAAAACCATCTTTGCGAATGTTATAAAAGGAAACATGAAAAATTCCATAAAATTTTCACCATCATAAAATTTGATTGTTCTGTCTCGCATAAAGCAACATTACACCAGTTCATAAAATTTCACACCGACATTTAAATCATACATTGAGCGACAAGAAAATCGAATCGAACCAAGAACATTATAATTACCCGGCTTTTGATTTAAATTAACAAACCGTGAGATGATTTTACGGCTATAAATATCAGTAACTATGAACATTGGTTCATTCGTTTATTAGACGAAGATATGGTTATGATCGAAATATGGAAGTAAGTGTGTCGAAACTGCCATAATATTACGTTATTTAGGTTATGAAAGTGTCAGAATAACGTGTCCGTAATAGAAAATATTGTGGTTATTAAATTAATTGTTGGTAACTATGTCTGGCTACACGGTTTGTGTTCATAACTTATGAGAGGTTTTATTAGTAGATTATAAAGCAGTCTGTTTGGATAGATTCTCATAAAACGATTATTATTTTAGTATTATTATTATTATTCGAGTACGAAACTAAACTACACTCATAGACTTATAAAAAAAGACTGGACTCCGCGCCACGCACATCGAAAGTGAAGCACAGTAAGTATGCCGGGACCGCTTGTACAAACACGCCTCACGCTCACATTTACATCATAGTATGCCGACCAGACGCCAATAAGTGATACGACAGCGTACATCGTCAATCACGCACACATAGATCGGTACGGTGCTTCACTTTCGATATGCGTGGCGCGGAGTCCATCTTTTTTTACAAGTCTATGACTACACTCTATCTTATTGCAACTCCGGCCATTGTGAGTCTGGCAAGAAAAGTGACACTTATATTCTGAATGTTCCTTTTACGATTTACCTAGAGTGTTTAAACCTAGGTGAATAGGTTACATCAAAGAACGTTCAGTATGATCTCAATCGCAAAAATAACTAACTCTAGTTTCCCTACTTTTTTGAAAAGTTTTTGACATTGATTGTCGATGAGATAGGATTGCGACAAGATTGTTTTGTGATTGTTTTTAAATTACGAGAATAGTTCTTCCGATATCTGAACCACGACATTACTAGGTAGTTTTCTAGTGAAAGCTTTCTAAGCATCATGCTCGAATTATACAGCTTTATCTACAACTGATAACATTTACCTCATATCAATACTATCATCACACTGAGATACACCGTAATTATCTAAAACAATCAATCAGCCATAGATAAAACTGACACTTCTAGAATTTTACTTTCAAAAAGAACGCTAACACGTTCAAAATTCAAGTTCTTAATTCCAAATATGGCCACCGTGGTTTAATGTCAAATAAATTTTAATTAAATCGAACAGTGTCAAGATGGTCGTATGCCAGTAGTAATTGACAAGGTCTTGATGAATCACTTCAGCCTCCTTGTTATGTTATAACTAGAACCCATCTGTCTTTTCTTGGCACTTTAGCCGTACAGCGGAAAGGTTTAATTTGATTTTGAATCTATGAGTGATATATCGTATGTGTTTCCGACATTTCGCTTTCTTTTTACGTGTTTGTTTGTTTATTTTATTTTTTATTTTATTTTACCATTTATGTACACACATAAAACAGACAAGAAAAAACAGAACAGAAAAATAGGTACAAAGGTGATGCTTATTTCATAAGAAATCTCTTCCAGCATACCTGCGTTTGTTTGTAGAATAGCGTTAATAACTTAGTTTCAATTTGTTTTTTTTATAGTTTACCTTTTCTTTTAAACCGGCTTCATAAATGAAGGTTCTAAATCTGACCTGTAGGTATTACAGTATATTAGATAGGTATGTTCGAGATTATATAAAATCATTTGGAATGCAATTTCACGAGTAGTTCCTCTCTATGGAAGACAAACAGGTTTTATTTTTATGATTAATAATAGAATTGTATAATAATAAATCCTGCTTAAACCTAATTCATTAATCCAAATTTTATTGGCATAATCTTAACATGTCGGTCTCTACAAAAGTTAATCCTTTTTATTGATAATCAAATCAAACATAAGCTCATAATTTTCTTTTACGACTCTCTATAGAAACGTATCAACATTTGTAATAAAACTTTCAATAAATTAATATCCTTCCTATCGTCACATAACGGTACAAAATCAAAACTATAAAGAATGCATTCCTTAGTATCAAAAAGGAATAAAAACAAAGCGAGTGTTTCTTGAGTTGTATCTTCGAGGCGAGAAGTTGACATTATTCTTCCGTCAGTGCCTTTCAACGATCCACAAGGATGCTTTAAACAGGAGATGAGGCATTTGTACACAAACCGTTGATTTGTGACAACTTACCAACTGTAATAGGTAAAACGGATATATTTTTTCTGTTGCTATTGTTAGCTACAAGGACCATAATTAATTTGGGTTGCGTCGAAGAATCTTTGAACTTAATTCAAGGACTTATTTATTAGGCCCTGCCTGTTAGATATTTTCTGTTTAAAATTGTTTCAAAATTTACTATTTAGTTATTATTAAACAATTTTTGAAGTACTTCATAATCATCATCATAATCAGCCTATATTGTTCCCACTGCTGGGAAACAGGCCTCCTCTCTTCGAGAGGGAGTGGGCTATAATCTACCACGCGGGCCCAGTGCGGGTTGGTAGATGTCACATGTCTTCGAATTTTTTGGTTCTAGGACATGCCGGTTTCCTTACGATGTTTTCCTTCACCGTTTTTAGAACAGTGGTGATGAAATAATTTGCAGAAAGTAAAACGCCGGTCTGGGTTCGAACCTACGACCTACAACTCGTAAGTCACGGCCATTACCACTGGGCCACCACTGCTCAGTACACTTTTAAGTGCTTATGAATTAATATAACAAAATGATGTTTATTAAAAAAACACTTAATATTTCAATACTGGCAAAAAAATTAGAAGGACTCCTCCATTCATCCACAGCTCCGTGTAGCGATCACAGACATTCGAACAATTTGTCGTGAGACATCAAAGTCCTTGCCCACTTTGTTATATTAATCTCACTATCCCACATTAAATCAACTATGATACACCTACACAGATTCCTATCAACTTACATTATTTCATCCATTCGTAATAGTCACTTCGAGATAAGAACAGGATCGTAATAAATGAAACTTAATAAAAATACCTTTAATCAAGGATTATTATCTCCAAAATGTATTTAAATTAAACAATAAATTTAATGATTAAGCTACAAAAAAATAAATAATAATAATAATAAAATTACATCAAAAACGTACATAGAAATCGATTTGAATAACAACAGTTAACTTATGAAAATTATGAACCGCTGGCAGGATACAGCTGCGTTGGAAAAAAGAACACAAGATTCCATAATTAAATTAGCGTGTTGGAAATTAAAAATGGAAAAGAACACACGGGGCGTCCTACCGACCGCTGTGGGGCGCCGTCCTCACGACACATACCATAGCGTTTTATACCCATCAAATCGACCGATAATTGAAATGAGTTCCTTGTAAAAAGCAGAAAAACGATTATCCCTATACCTTTTAAGACGTCCGAGATACACAAATGGACTTTGTATTAGAATTTATGTCACTTAAAAGAGATGATATAAAAAAGCGCCGACGGGTTTACACGCAATAAAAATATGGGAACGACGAGAATGCCTTCCCGGTTGTCAATCGAGGGGTTTAATAATCGTAAAATGTTTTTTGATCTACTCAGGCCGCGTGGTCGTGTTTGGGCATTTGTGTATGACACTTTGTTTATTGATTGCAAGATTTATAAAACGTAACTGTGTCAATGACCTGATTTATTTGATAAACTTCAGACTTTAATTTTTGTTTTACGTTTATATATCAATAAAAAACCATACGTTACTCGAATGTTTAAACACTTTTATTACGTTTGCCTATATTGTGTCTCACTGCTCGGCAAATGCCTCCCGCTTTTCCTTACAAACCTCGTCAAGAATTTTTATTGAACAAATAGCGCAATAAAATTATGAAATTAAAGATGCACTGCGCGGCGGTATATAACTTACGAAGTGTAGAATAAAAATATACCTACCTAGAGGCCTTTAATTTATTAAAATAAAATTAATAACACGCTGCGTCTCAGTGAATGCGTGTGACACATCAATATGCTGATATTGATTTTATGACTTTAAATGGCAATTACAAACGTTTTTTATCTAAAAAATTTAGGTACCTACTCAATGAGCGAGTTTTACGATCATTGCAGTATCTAATATCGTATTAGTTAAGCTAAGCGATAAAAAAAACGAATTAACGTTCTTTAAAAACCCATAAAGTAATAATAATTATTGCATACTAGTTACCGCTTTCACGTGTATCGATCATTTTACTAAACACCCTAAATGATTATAATTATCTTTAATTACAGAGACGGTTTCTTGGCGGCCATTTTTCTCGTTTCTTAACTATTTTCTGACAACTAATAACGCGTTAAGGTAATCGGTAGGTAATTTATATGCCGAATTCTTTACGCCCTGAACGATTAACGCGATGCTCTTATTAATATTCATTATATCGGTCTGTTCTGGTTAAACGGAAATGCACACTTCACAGTTTATTGGTTCGCCTACACAACAGAGTTTATCAATAACAACAGGCATACAAAAAATGAAAAGGATGTTAGCACTTCAAATATTGTTGTTTGTTTAAAAAAGAAATAAAAAAACTGTTACAATAGAATCTCAATCGATGTGTTTGATATGCTACATCCAATAAAAATAAAATTGTTCCATATATTTAACTGACTTCAAAAAAGGAGGCAGTTGGATGTTTTTTTTTTAATCACTTACCATGATACTTGAGATAGTGAGTGCTACCATGGCATACGCTAAGCTAGCCAATGGTTACATCTCTCTTCCCATTACTGTGAAAAATAGATATGGAGCAAGAAGCTGCGTGTGAATAACATTCATAATCTGCTATCTAAACTAACATTATTTAGGGTTTTTTTTTCCAACGCCAGATAATTTTATAGGAGGAATAATTTTGAATTTTTGACAGTTCTTCCATACAAAAACTGTCAAACGTCAATTTTATTCCACGAATAAAAATTATCTGTCGATTGAAAAATCAGCCTACAGTCAGATATGAATAAAAGTTTGTTGAAATTAGCCATAAGAGGCATATTTACTGCTTGTTTGTAAGAGGTACCTACTGGCACAGTAGCGTGGGGATTGTCACAATAAATATGAAGAATATACTAAGCGGTAGGTGAAGTCGGGTTGTGGACGATGATGAGTCTCTGGAAGTACTAATTCGATTCCAAAAAAAATTATAACTGATAGAAAGCTACACTATTGCCAAGTGCCTTAAGATATGTTCTATCTTCTATCGAAAGGTTGACTTACATGCGGACGGGCAGAACCTAGTCATCGATATGTTTGCCATGCACGGTGATTATTAAGAACAGTTAATTAAAGAGGTCTATAAGGCCTTCGTCTTAAGGTGCAGGTTCAGGGAAGGACGTTTACGACTTGATAATTATAAGGTTTTTCATTCCAAGGAGGTTTAGTCATTCACAGCCTCTTTAATTATGAGTTATTCCGGTCTGATCCCCTGAACCCCCTCCGCCCCCTTCCACCCCCCTCCTCGATCCCCTACTAGTTCTTTTTATTTGTAGCGTCATCGGTCCTTCGACAGACATGACCAGCCTACTGCCACTTCAGTTTGCTTACTCTGCAAGCTATGTCGGTAACTTCGGTTCTTTTCCGGATAATTTCCATCTATATGTCGCAGCCAACTGGTTAAATTAGCCGTTCAGTTAACCGCCTAGCCTTTTCAGTTAACGGCGGCCGTTCAACTAACGGCCTGAATGATATTCAATTACAGTTTAGGTTGGCAGTCTGTAACCAATCACGCGCGAGCCGAATTGGTCGCAGTAACTAAGCCACGGCACCCCGACCAAATGGGTGTGGTTAGAACTGTGATCAAGCGCGTGCGAGCCGAGAGAGCGAAGCAAGGCGAGCACTACTTCTAAAGGCCAGCCTGTTAACTAAACGGCTAATTTAACCAGTTGGCTGCGACTTATATATAATACTAAAATAATAAAGCTGAAGAGTTTGTTTGTTTGAACGCGCTAATCTCTGGAACTACTAGTCAGATTTAAAAAAATCTTTTTGAATTTGATAGCCCAATTCTTAAGAAAGGCTATAAGCTACCTAACATATTAGGTTCCTTATAGGAGTCGAGCAAAAACAAAAAAAGTCTGAAAGATCGCTAAGCGAAAAAGAAGTAACAGCGCGGCCAGACGATGCAATGAGACGAGTGGGTCGAGAATCAAGAAATTTCACGCGGACGATGTCGCGGGCAGAAGTTAGTTTAGAATAAATATTAATAAGTGCACCCCACTAACAGCGCCATACACCTTATTCGTAAGCAATCCATCCTACATAGTTGTACCCAAAAAGGCACAAAAAACCGATATAATTAAAACCTTTAGCGCTGCATATATTTCACGAATAATCGAGATAAGCTGATGGTCGCTGTTAATAAGACATCAACGGTTTATGGTATAAAATCCTGCCCCCGAGTTAATATAATACCTATTCATTAAAAACACTTGCGCCATGTAAAAATACTGTAGTTGAGGTGTGGTGCAAGGGATAACCGAAAAGCGAGGAGTGGCGATATAGTTATTATTTTCTCGTCCCAAATTTTTGTTAGAGACTATGACTTGTTTGAGATTCTATTTATACTTCTATAATAATATTATATTATAAAGAAGTAAAATATGTGAGTTGTGTTCTCGTATGTAGAGGGATTACTAATGGAAAGCTACAGTATTGCCGAGTGTCATAGGATTTATTTTATGTTAGAATTTTACACGGACGAACACACGACTCAATCTTCTTCTAAGCGTGTTGACAGCAATCTAAATGGACTGGGCCCAGAACTCGGCTACTTGTTTGACGCCATAACCAGCGTCCATCAGTTACTGTAACGTGCAGCTGACAGGACCCGTAGGACACGATATTAAGCGTCCCATCGTTTGTGGAACAGCATCACATTTACACTCCAAGGCGGAGTCGCCTATGAATCTCCACCTGAACAGGTTTTCCTTGCTTCGGCCAATCAGTCTATTGTCTCTGTCTGTTACATTAGTATTACACATAAATGGAAAGATTTCGATTGATCGACTAATGAAGTCGATTGAGTGGTTCTCGAGTCATAACAAAGTTTTTCGGCGAGACTTAAAAATAGTCAAAGTAGCTTTCGACTACTTACCTATTTTAGCAATAGATTGGCTATTGCTAAGAATAGATAGGTCGCATCTGTGGTCACGCCTCAACGTCTATTTTATTTAATCAAATTATTCATGCATTTACAGAAGCCGTCATTTGTTTAAGCTGGCCATAAACGTGAGATATAAAATGTGATCTTTAGCCCAATACTTAAAGCATGTGTTTCGAAATCATCATTCCCAATCAGTATTCGGAAACGAAAAGCGGTGAAGACAATGAGTGATTTTATACTTTACTGTCGACAAACAAATAAATATCTAAAGACTGGCTGGTAGCATAAAATATAATTGGTATCGTAAAACTACACCGTCCATAGTAAATCCACATTTCGCCAGGTTATAGGGGACGAGACTATCACCATCAACCGGACACAAATTCAAGCTCCAGGCTGAGAAATTCCAGATGGAATAGCCCAATAACACTTTGCCCGACCTGGGCACCGAACCCAGGACCTCATGCTCAGCAGTAGCGCTAGCGACCACTAGACCAACAACACAAACTTATTTATTGACTGGACATATTTATAAATAATTATTTGAATTCTTAAGTAGAAGCATTGTTTGGACTTACACTAAATTATTCAAAGAGTGTATTACCATTTCCACTTAGGTACACATTCTAAAGAAAATGCATGAAGAAACTCCACTAGCTGTTGGTGTAATTGTCAAAACACCTAACGTTAGCTAAGTAGGTATAACTTGTTTGAATAGTGTATATTTTTCTCTCTATTATTCCGCCTACGCCTCTCTGTCTTGGTAACAGGTGTGATCATTTAGAACAAAATAAAACGATACTTTCAGAAGGTCTACTTGATGAAATACACGCACACATTGAGAAACAAAAGACGGTCTTCTCAACCCCACGACGTTTTTATGTCATCTTTTTATCAAATTCGATCTATAACTTGTCTAATTGGGAGGTCAAAATCAGACTGATGATTTCATTACATGAGTGAGACACCTTAATGGACGCCTAAATATGCTCTGTTGGGTTTTTAACACTCGGCGCTAAACTGAGCGTTGAAAATCCATTAGTGCGCTTTTATTTAGTCATTTATTTAGGTATTAACTAGTGTTGGTATAAAACGGCTATTAATTTTGTTCTATATCATTATATATTCGTTACTTAATTGATATCTACTACAGTGACTTTTAGGTATAGTTGGAAATTTTCATACTTGTGACACACAACTACTTTGTGTGAGGATTGAATCTTCTGTTTATCTAATTTCATTGACAAAAAGAACGTGCCTTTGACAAAGTCTCATTGTCACTTTCTCCGCCCACGCTACCTCTCGTCACACGAGCCGAGGTGTTAACCACTAAACCCACAATTACGCATATTGCCTGATCACATCAAAAGCCCAGGCCGACAGGCTATTATGACGCGGACAACGAATTAAAATGAAAACATTTAATTTTGCTATTAATAGTATATCGTACGCGTTGGTGAAGTTTATATAGAAAACTTAAGAATAAAAGCTCTATGATAACCTATAAATAATAATATATATAAATAATAACCGTATATTACTGACCCACGGCAGGGCAAAGGCTTCTTCTCCTACAGAGAAGGCATGAACATTGATCACCACGCTTGCTGAGACTGAAGACTAGACTATAAATTCCATAAATGAATAAGTGAAGGGAATATGGGTATATTCCATTCACATAACATTTTTCTATTTTTTCTATATTGATCAGCCTCCTTCTCTTTGAGAGGGAACGGGCCGTAATCCGAAACGCGGGCTTAGTACGGATTGGTGGATAAATTCATATACCTATCTATTATGTATGATTTCGTTCGAATGGCATATTTCTCAAAGGATTTTAAAAGTAAATCAGAAAAAACGTTTATCAAATTCTCTCGATCCAATCAAATCCAAATAACCTGTGTGCGCGAAACTCACAAACTTAATTTACAGAAAATACCTATCACAATTTCACGTCTGAAAGAAAGCTAAACTATTTTTAAATAAAATCCGCAATTGCGTAGATTATAAAACTTTAAGTCTGCTTCCAAATAGTTTTGTTTTCCCGTCTTGTAGGAAATGGCGAGCCAAAGTTAAGTATAAATTCTTTTCCTCCGCCATTTTAACTGCGGGGACGAAGTTACATCGAGTCTCTATTGTAATAGACATTTACAACGTAGTAAATGAATCGCATTTTTGTGAAGGTGCAGCTTAAAGCTTAAATAAATTTAAAAAGAGTTGTTACTTCGGTAGATGTTCTTGAGTGGAGACTGCGAACCGGCAATCGTAAGGTAGGACGCCCCCAGGCTCGGTGGAGCGACGATCTTCGTAGGGTGGCTGGTAGCAGCTGGATGTGTTGCCGAGAATCGAGCTGAATGTACGTGTTATTGGAGGTGGACTGCTGTAGGCTGATGATGATGACTTCGGTAGCTAAAGACATTTGTCGATTCTTTGATATGGTATTGAAGGGTAAATGGTGCTTTTGCCAAACATTCAAACCTCCAGGGATGACTAGGACATGGTTAGATTTTTACAACTTACTTATACGACGCCGACAACGTTACGTGTATAGTCATAGATTTAAGGTTTTTAATATATATTAATTTATTATTGTATAACATAATTAGGTATGTCGAGACCATAAGGTCCTGGTCCTTTGGAATTCGTACGAGGGGCCGAAGCCAACTCGCAGAGGCCCTTAGGTAATTTGAATGAAATTATTATTACTATACTTATCTACCTTCATTGTAAGTCGAGTCGATTAGATTGACGATACATAAAAAAGAACACATATGCATTATCTATGGGACACCTTTGCGAGGCCAACGATAACGCTGTCGATGAGGCCGAATTCTGGTCGAAGCTTACTTTAAACATACAAAATGGAATCATCGATACGAGGAAGATAAAAAAAGAGCTAACTTTGGTAATTACTTGCTAACAAAGCAATATGAGCTGACAGGTGGAATGGCTCTAGCGTCACTCATTCGTTAGCCAACACAGTGACGAACACAAGAGGCCTATGTCCAGCAATTTCCAGTCATGCCACTTAAAACAAATCAATAGACAACTGATTACAATCATCTTCGCACTAAAGGTGAAAGTGATAAACTTAATACACAAATATTTATGGCACACACTTTCTGTCAACTCAAGTAAATGCTTCATTATATTTAATGTGTTATTCTTTGCCTTCTCCCATAAAACTAAGACATTGAAAAAGTGGGTCAGGCCGTTAGAGACACCATTGCAAATCAACAAGTGGCTATCTTCATTAAGTACTTAACTAGTCATTACACTCAGGAACTAATTTGTGGAAACAGTTTGAATAACAAGTTAATTAAGTATAAAACTTTTTTTTTATTCAATTATTATTAGAAGTTTTATGCAATGGCTGGAGGCCTTAATTTATTAAGGCATCCACAGGAGATAGCCCGAGTAACTAGCTCACAACCTCTTAGGTTAACCTGCGAGATGCTGTTAAAAAAAAACAATTATTATTACACCTGGAAAATCAGCATCATGTACCTTTTCCCAACCATGTTCTGTCTCGGCTTCCAGTCTAGCCGAATGCAGCTGAATACCAGTATTTTACATGAAGCGACTGCCTATCTCACCTCCAAAACCCAGTTACTGGATAATTCGATTCCCCTTGGGAAGACTGGTTGTCAGAATACCGGGCTTCTGAAGAAAAAAAAAGGTCGGTGTAAATAATTCGAAGAATTGCTTAGGCGTAAAAATCTTCACACAAAGCCAAAATTAAAAAGTCCTTTACAGAAACCTACCCAAAAATTTAACGGGTTCCATAGACCAATGGTTATCATCATCATATTCAGCCTGTATATTCTCACAGCTGGGACACAGGCCTCCTCTCTGTGAGAGGGAGTGGGCCGTAATCCACGCGGGCCCAGTGCGGATTGGTAGATGTCACTAGTCTTCGAATTTTTGGTTATAGGACATGCCGTTTTCCTCACGATGTTTTCCTTCACCGTTTTGAGATCAGTGGTGATGAATTAATTTATTTACTCAAAGTCGAGCGCCTGGCTGGGTTCGAACCCACGACCTACAACTCGTAAATCGCGGCCGTTACCACTGGGCCACCACTGCTCCAATGGTTAACGTCTACTCAATTCACAATAAGGTCATCAACATAGTACATAACCCCACAATAATATGATCAACCAAAATAATGTTTTGTATGGCAACCATTCGGGTACATAAGTTCTACGCATTTGAAAACAACAAGAAATCATTGAACCCACATGTTTTCAGTCGCGTCGCTGACTAAGGAAACGTAAGTTTGCGTTTCCCGTAGTACTAACCAGCTCTGTTACGTGGAGGATACCATTGTGATCTAACAACCGACCAACTTTGTAACAAGCACTGTTAGTACAAGTTTGTCGTACAATGTGGAGGCAACAACCTCGTGGCTGATAAAGGAACTGCTCAAGTAAACAAACAGAAATATCTGTAAAGGATGTTTTGAGAGGAAGTACATATGTATTTTGTAAATTGGGTAGTGTACGATTGTGAAATTACAATAGGTACTGAAAAAGTAAAAAGGTGACTGGGACAGGTTGGATGAAGGCGGAGGACATGGTGATGTGGCAACATGGGAGAGGTCTATGTCCAGCAGTGGACTGCGACAGGCTGAGTTGATTGATGGACCGAAATATGAGTATAGACTCAATCGACACCAATCAATGGCAAATAGCGAATCAAAAATCTGAAATCTGAGCATTATTATTACCATCACCTTTAATGTTTTTGGTTGCAATTATCATGAAACTCGTGAAAATGTTGTTAAGGCCTCTAGGGCTTAAAAATTTACCTAGGATTGGCCTAACTAAGTAAGGGTACACTGGGGATGGCGAATGTTACATTTCTATATAAAAATTAGATTAAGATAAAGATTAGATTTCTACATAAAGATTTCTATATATCTATTCTTTACGGGTGTTCCCGAATGGGTCCGAATCGCAGTGCTTCGCTAATTAATTTATCGTCACATCCGTGCTCTCTGTATTATGTGCAGCTTTTGTTAAACACGCATGTAGGTCTTAGGAATAAGGTAAGTCAGGTTATTGGCCCTCGAAATAATGATACAATTCAACAGAATATGTAAAACAAAAAGGAGAGTAGCGGTTGTGGCCCAGTGGTAACGGCCATGACTTACGAATAGGTCGTGGTTTCGAATCCAAGCAGGCACTTTACTTTGTGTCAATTATTTCATCACCACTGCTCTCAAAACGGTGAAGGAAAACATCACGAGGAAACCGGCATGTAATAGAACCAAAAATTTTAAGACATGTGACATAGGTACGCCAACCCGCGCCGAACTCGCGTAGTGGATTATGGCCCACGCCCTCTCACCGAGAGGAGGTGTGTCTTAGCAGTAGGAAGTGGCTGATTATGTGTAAAGTTAGCTTCTTCTTTTTCATAGCACTCCTGTCAGAGCAGTCGTGGTCTTCATGTAGTTGTTAGCTTCTAATGTTTAAGTATATAAAAGCATGACATTCTTGGACACTAGAATTACATTAACCACAAATGGACCAAGTTAAACGTGACTACATTCATTCAGATTCACATTCATCACCCAAACACACCACACAATAAAAACGTATATTTTATGACAAAAATTTAAACAAACACAAATCCATAGATCATAAAAATTACTTTATACATATAAAAAGTTTCATGTTTGACTCCTTCTTGTACCGAATAAAGGCGCCCACTCATTTCTGGGTAAAAGTTGCTTTCCAAACGCAACTGTATGGCGTGACGAGTTCAAAAAACGTGCTCATGCTTCCCTAGAGTAGCCACTGCTGTTTACGATAATTTGTAGTGTACCAAGACTTTTACTTTAACGCGTAGTATTTTTAGTTACCTAAGTCATATTGAGCAAGGCACCTAAAGGACGGTAAAAGATGTTTTGTCTGTGTAAAAATCAATTGCCAAGTTCAGCAAATCTGGATGTACAGTCAGGGAAATTTATTTTTATGCAAATTGACACCCTACGTCAATCTGCCGTATTATTGATAGTTATTGTCAAAGAATGACAGGTGTGATTTAATTATATGGTAAATTTAAGTTGGGAGTCAATTTACTTCACAATTAACTTCCCTGATTGTATGTATATAGTTTATTGTGGCTAGGTAGGTATATACTCGTACCTAAGGTTTGGGCGGAATTGATATTTGTTTTCTTATTCTAGCACCAAGCTATGCCTAACACTTCATTAAAGTGGGTTAAAACGCACAAACAAATTCCCTTGTCGAACAATAAATGTAAAAATTACGATCGCCCATTAACCAATTACTTTAAAATAAAAATATGAACATTCACCTTCCGTTATTATTTACGCGTTGAACCTTCATCGACTATGAATAATTTTTTTTAATAACTATGCCCAGTAAATTGCAAATTAAATGTGTGTAGAATTAATTATTTCCATACCTTGTTACCAAGATTAAGAAGAAATGGAGACCTAATGCGGTAGAGCAGTGTCCGCTATCTTTGGCGTAGCTGCGTCTGCGCCACCACCTGCTGTTGACACTTGCAACTGCTGCGATCGATCCATACTTTTGTTGAGAATAGAAGTAATTTTAATTGTTTTTCCATTGAAGGAAGTACTTCCTAACGGTTTGACCCTTGAAGTTTGATTAAACCCCGTTCCCTCAAAAAGCATCACTTTAATTATTCGGGAAAATCGTAGCACTCCGTTTTAATACTCTATGTCAATAACACACAATCGTATTACAGCTGTATAATAATGAACATATTACCTTGACCGTCTGCCCACTGCGCCACATATTAGCTAAACAAATTGTAATTACATACATCACCTCTATTTAATTAATGTGATTATGAATTCACACTAAGGTTTAGCAATTAGGCAGCGGCCAGATTATCGCATGGGCGGGCTTCTAATGAGTTGTTTAAACTTTGTTATTTTTGGGTATATCTCGAGGATATTTTTTATTTTGTAGGTGTTTTTATCCTGAAGATGACTAAAACTTCACCTACATTTATTACTCAGGGATTCTCAGAAAACACAAGTATGAACATAACAACATGTTTATTGTATGAAAAAATACCGTATTTTGATATGTTCACCGTTATATCTTTGACCTATACTATACAGTTTCTTAATATAATAACGTTTATGACATGAGGGTTCTTAGGTATCGTTTCGCCATTGACGACAATCAGTAAAGAAAACTAATCCGTCTATTAGTATTAGAGGCCCATCGCGCTACTTAGCCCATTCAATTTGTAAGTAGGCAGCTGTTAAGGCGAAGTTTTAACACCTATAAATATTGGGATTTATTTATATAAGTACGTTTGTTAGCATATAAAATAATCGACTATTTAACTAATAATAATTGTGGGTTGCAACATTGTTATTTCTTAATATTGTATCGATTTAATTATGGCAACCCATAGATGACTCTTGAAGTTAAACGCCGCGAAAACCATCACTAGCACGAATATCGAGATCACTAGCATTCTTTTTGGGTTACAATTTTAGGGTGTTGAGTACCAATAAAATGATTTGTACAAGTGTTCGAGTGTATAATTATTTCACGTTGCTTTAAGTTAAGTAATGATTAGCGACCGTTTAACCATACATTTTTGACGTTTAAACGTCTCTTCAACTGTCGACGTTTAAACTTTTTAAGCAACGTTTATAAATAACTAACAACCCGGCCCAGCTTCGCACGGTTCTTACACCTTGTCCTATAACCAAAATTCGAAGAGATGTGACATTTCCAACCCGCACTGTGCCCGCGTGGTAGATTACACCCGCTCACTCCCTTTCGAGGAGAGGAGGCCTGTGCCTCAGCAGTGAGAACATTATAGGCTGATTATGTATGTACTTGTATAGCGGCATCATACCATAATAATGCACAACAAACATCAATATAATAATAATAATATGGCGTTTATGATATTTGCAAATATTGTGGGATATAATACTCGCCCTCGAATACATTACTAAAGAATACACAATATAACAATTTTCCATTTCTATGGAAAATTTACCGATACGTCCCAAAGATAAAGCGTAGGTAACAGCATCTACTAGACGTTACAAAATTAGACATTCTAAAAATAAATCTGGTCTCTATATAATTAGGTAAGATATCTTATATTCAAGGAAAAAAATAACAAAATCACGTCGATCAGATAAAATATTATGTTACTAAGGTCCATTTTGGGAAATTCTCGGAAAAACACTCTCAGTTTATTTTGTTATTAAGTTACAAAAATAATGAAGAAACAAAGCCGATTTTGTTAAGGGGCCATAATTTTTCCAAGAAAACCCTAACAACAAATGATTTTGAATTTGACATTGTTGTCTAACAATAAAAATGTAAAAAATCTTTTTAAAGTATCAATCAGTGAGGCATGTGAAAACAGGGAAATTAACTGTCATTGTTTGCCTTCCGTGCCTCGAAAAGCACGTCAAGCCATTGGTCCCGACTGTCATTCATAGATCTTTGACGGTCATTACGGATAGTCAGAAACACAACCACCACCTGGTCTGACAACCAGTCTTACCGTATCGTATCGTATCGTGTTACCTAGTAAATGGGTTGTGGAGATCAGATAGATAGTCGCTCCATGTAAAATACTGGTAAGTATTCAGCTGCATCCAGTTAGACTGGAAGCCGACCCCAACATAATCGGAAAAAGTCTAGGGCAATTGATTGATTGTTTGTCAGTTGTATAAAAACTGCTAATTAAAGTAGTTATTTCCTCCCCCTTTGGGAAGAAGGCGTGAATTTATGTTATGGTATTAATGAAGTGTGTCAATTTGATAAACAATTCATGTCCGAGATTGCGATTAGTAAATAAAATGATCCGTTTTACCCTTAAGGCACCGGGCTTTGCCTAAGGACTATTGGAGCCAACCGTACATAGAATTTTAATAACCTGTTAAAAAATTAAAGCTTCTAACAGCGTCTACTTAACACGCACCGTCTCAATAATTCATCAGGCCCCATATTTGGACGGTGTGTGTTGATATGAGTGACATATGAATTGCTTTGAATCTGCTGCCATGGACGCTGCCTCACGTACGCTGAGGTCTTTAGCGAAAAATGATTCGTCTGTTTCTTTTAGTAATAGATAACCTCACTTGTATGTAAAGGTCAAGAAATTATGATATCTTTAAGAGTGCCCATGGTTACTCAAGTGACTAAAAGGGCAGAAAAATATTTACGTCTATAATCTTTGAATCTGAGATGGAAAGGAAATTAATAACGTTCAAATTCATGTCGCAATCTCATCTCAGCGTAAATCAATGTCAAAAACTTGTCAAAAAAAAGGAAAAATAGAGGTTTTTGACAGACTAAAACAAAGATTGGAATGTGAACGTTCTTAAAACAACGAGAATAGCCCCAGAGAAAACGCGGGAACACAGTCTTATAACGAGTCAAGTCAAGTTTGGAAATATGGCCCTATAATTCAGGTGGTGAACATGTTGAACCTTAAGATAAATCACAAAGCCTCTTGACCTTAAGTAACCCTAAATTGCTACCACACCTAGTACAATCAACAGACAACCAAACAACAATCAAACTAACGGCGCAACACACCGAACACAAAAACGTAACACCACACCGTATCACCATACATCAAACATTGGAACAAAACGCAGTTACACTTCTACAAGCCACGGAATAAATCATGATTGATTTGTTTTTAAATCCCGCCCACACTTTACAAGTAGCTGAAATAAAAAATGTCTGAGTTTCAATGCGTCTAGACGGTTCTGTTGTAATCGGTAACGTTGTCCGCTAATTGGCGCCAATGTTTGTAGCATTGTTTTCGTTTGTTGGTTTGTTACTTGGTTGGTTGAGCTTTTCTTGGAGAAAAATAAAATGTTACATTTTCAGTTTCAGTACAAATGTTACATGAATGCTTATACCTTTTCTGTAATAGCTAACCTGTTATTATGGTGTACGCAGGTGCGGTTCGTCCAAGTGCGGTCGAAATCAGTGCTCTGAGTGGAATATCTCGTTTTTATTGCACCCACACATAAATTGAAAAAGCATATTCTATTTATCTATTTGTAAAAATGATATTTTTTCATGCCTCATTCTCTTTTTAGTGAAACACATTTTTTTTAATAAACTTAGCCTATTATATCAAAAATATTGGCTCAAACGTTGGCTCTAATATAGAAATAAAGTAACATGAGACGGCCACAAACAGTATTCATCTACCCACATACAACATTTATTGTTGCCGCGACTACTCGGCGACGAGTCGGCGGTTTCTTAATGTGCGAATAAAAAATCGTCTAAGACGATTAAATCTTGTAGTTACATACACGTGAAGACAGCCGTAGGAATAGTAAGGAATACATGGAAGTAGCATTATTTAAATGTATGTAAATATCTGTTACGAAGCCGAGAAGATTATTTGGGACCCGTCTTCACAATAGGTACTCGTATCATACTGTCGAGTTTACATAAGGAATCGGGAATTATGAAGAAACAAAATCTACCTCTGATGACATTAAAATCCAAGTTTTTGTGGATGCAGAAGGCAACAAAAATATAGCTAACATAATTTGGTAAAAGTAAGCTAGGTAGTTGAGGAACTGAAAGAGCCACGATAAACTTACAATGTGGCAAAAGTAGGGACAAAAAGAATTTTGGAGAAAGATATGTACTTACTTAAAGACGAACGAGAACATAAGCAAAATGGAAGCTGGAAGAAAGAAAATTTAAGAAAACAACTTCTTCTTAAGCATGTCATTATAACTAACGACACATCTTCACAAGATTATATATTTACGAGGTAGAACGGGAGAACGAGGGAGTACCTCACAATTTGATTTTAAATCATCGCTTTCACTAGGACATGATGTCAAACGTTATTGCTTCATTCAATTATAGCCTTAAAAGGCTACTCAAAATAAGCTATAGGCTGTGAGGCTATAAAATTCAGTTGCAATAAATTCCTAAGCGCCACATTATTGTCTGTTTACTACGGAGCGGCTTCTATTGAACTTACATTGTGTTCAATTTCACCTGGTTGTGAAGTTTTGCCGTTGGTAAAATTAGCATTGATCTTTTCTTTCGTAGTGTCATGGGAATGAATGAGTACGAAGTTATGTGACAGATAAAGAGGGAGATCCAACCATCAGCCAACACTAGCCACTAGTTGGTCATTTCCACATTATGTTTTACTAGCTGCGCCCCCAAGTTTCGATCCCGTGGGAATATCGGGATAAAAAGTATCCTGTGTGTTAATCTTGGTTATAAACTATATGTGTCAAATTTCATCCAAATCTGTTGAGTAGGTTTTGCGTGAAGAAGAACATATAAACACACTCTCAAACTTTCGCCTTTATAATATTAGTGTGATAATAAGTCATTTAGACTCGGAGTCTGGATTTGTGCCCGGTTGATTGCAATAGGCTCGTCTTACATGGGACATAAGAGCGTTTACGACGTACGGCATTTCATGCAAACTTTCAAGCCCTTGTTTTTCGAAATGAATAAACCGATTTTAACGAAACTTCATACGCATAAGCAGGGTACAAAGGTCTAAAAAGTTAGTAAAGAACATTTTCGAAATGTCTTATTTAAAAAAAGATAACTGGAAATCTCTGTTTCTATGGAAAATTTAAAATCGGTCTAATTTGGCTGTAACACTATTTTTCGAAAATGTTCTTAATTAACTTTTTAGACCTTTGTATCCTGCTTATGCGCATGAAATCGGTTCATTCACTTCGAAAAAGAAGGGTTTGAAAGTTTGTACGAAATGCCGTACGTCGTTAACGCTCTTAAACATAACTGGGGAAATGTGGGTTTACTATAGCTGCACATCTGCCTAACCCTGCCGGGAAAAACCGGCACACGTTGAAGCTTATGGCGCCGCAAACGTAGGAAGCTTTTGAGCTCTGAATATCAAGTTATATTACGTATCTATGGTGTACATTAAATGAGTCTCTATGCAAGAAAATAAGTACGTATCCCCTCACTCCCTAGAATTTAAGCACCACTGCCAACCTTGCTAACTAACTTTTCACTACGACATACCTAAGCTATCCTCTTAAATCTTAATTATGTCATATGAGAAGTTTTAAGTTATGATAAGATTCTCGACCATCGAATTAGTATGCACTAAATAGTAGATACTTGCATGGAAATAATTGGGAATAGATTCCTATGACGGTAGGAATCTATTCCCAATTATTTCCAATTTAATTGGTTTGGAATAGTTTAGATTTTATCATTCTCATACAAAATGTAACTCTAACTGGAATTACATTTGTGACTCATGTACAATTTGTCAGAGGTATTGTCATACAATAATAATCGTCATGAAGGTGATATAATCTTTGATAAAAGATACATTAACTCAGATTTAAAAATAGACGAATATGTATTACTTAAATTGCACGTTGTGTGGTCGTGTTAGTTGAAAAACTTGACATTTGAATAGGTACTTTTTAGGAATTAAAAAACGGTTACTATTTTTGTAATCGCTCACAATTTTTTTGTCAACTAAGGGCAATATTATCATATTAAATGCCTACGTTTTTTATTTGTTTGACTTTGAGATCGATCAAAACCTTTAAAAAAAGATGGAGAAAACAGGAGCTTGCTTTACACCTTTTGGTGATTTTTTTTAAATTCTGAATTTGATTTGATTCAGTTAACTTTTTAAAATTAGATAATAAGTTTATATATTATGTTACACTTATTACGATATAAACAGAATAATAAATAGCTCTGAATGTGGATAGAGCACGACCAGTAGAAGATGCTTACCTACAAATCGACTTTTTACAATCGACTTTGCATAAACAAAAACTACAAAATATCAATACTTCATTTTCCCACCAAACCCACAGACAAATTAAAACATGCTTTTTTCTGATAGAAGTAAAATTATTTAACAGTTTTTCCTTATAAAAAATACTAATCATATTTGGCTTGCAATTCGCAGGCTAACAAAACTATTAACATATAGTAAATATTTTAAATAAGTAAATACTGATGACACATATTTCATTACTCATAAACTCTCATTTGAGCCAATAAGAGTTTAAGATCGTATTAGACTCACAAATAAACCCGATAACTGAGACTTAAGTATCTATAAAGTGATATTTATATTAGTTTCGCGCCATAAAAATATGTAGAATTCCTCCGTATCACGTGTCCTAATCTTTTGTGGTGGCTAGTTGTCATGCGAAGGTCAGACGGTAGTTTGTTCTGGCAAGATACTGATATTTAACTGAAACCTATTAAACGATAAAGTCCCGATTGGGTTAAGAAATGAACGGTTAAGAAATATAAATTATTTTGTAACAGCTTTATTTTTGTGGAGCTTCAACTAAAATCACGAACACGAAATTATACATCAATTTGCCGTAAAACCTTTGAAAAAGGAAAAGTTCGATAATATTCTGTTCTGCCTGAGAATGAACCCTACAACTTTACTACATACTTACAAAATGTCCTTTCTTTTTTTACTACCTACTACCATTCATAAAAAAGCCAAACTGAGGTGACGAACCTGCGTCAGATCCACCTGATAAAATGCGTCCCCATAAAAATCCAGGTTCTTCGCTATGCGATTTGCGATTTGCTTTAAGTAGTGGTCATGCGGGTCATGTGAGGAAACCGACATGTCCTAGAACTAAAATTTTTGAAGGCATGTGATATCCGCAACCCATAGCCTTCATCGCCATCTACCAGTACCTTTACTGGGGCCACTGGTAGATGACGGCCCACTCCCTCTCATAGAAAGGAGGCCTGTTTCGCAGCAGTGGGAACATTATAGGCTGATTATGTGTACAGGTCATGTATAGTAAGTAGTCATAAGCTTTACTGCAGACTTAACGAAGGTGCTCTTTTAATAAGCCCAGATCTCACGACAGTTCATTACACGAACTATACCAATTACTCTTCACTTAATTAAGAAGCGATCGTGCAACATCCCGGTACAAATATTTTGTAACGCCGCCTGTTTGGATAGCCTCTTGCGCAAGTCTTGCTGTTTACAATTATTAGTCTTGTGGTATTTGATGTGCGACACTGTAGCACCGTTGAACTAGATGTAATTAATTAAAAGTGGGAAAGTAATGACGGGTAAATCGATATTATTTAGGTGATGCTTTAGATGTCACAGGTTCAGGTTTTCCAGTCAATAATGAGTGACTCGGTTCTCAGCTCTAGTCATACCTCCCTAGGGCAGGTATTTGTGATATTTCACGGATTAAATTCATGTGACATGGTATCTTTTTTGTTACAACACTATAAATTGATTAAATCACAGTAAACGTTTGCGAAAACCAACTAATTCTCAATGGTCCACCATGGCCAATTAACTAAAATAAGGCGACAACTTTACGATGTTTTGTTTACGAAATAACCTTATTAACATTTACCACTATCTTTCTAGCATCTTTGTTTCAATCAGGGTTCATGACCGAACTACAAAAACAAACAAAAGAACAACAAAATATATTGTTTATTCCAACGTTACTTAAATCAGTTTACAATTCACTCACCCCACAGACATATGTCACGCATTCTATCCAAATTCAAATGCCAAATTCTAATTAGACACATCGGCCACAAAAAAGCAATATGTATGCTAATATTACGCTTCAATGAGATGTATTTACATGATAAAATAACCCACTGTATTACACTACAGCACTGGCTTTGCAAATGTCGTTCATTAGCTATGCATCGCCCCAGACAACCGTTGTTATTAATTATCCTATTGTGTCCGATTTTGGTATGTCTTGAATACATAGAGTGGGCGGGACGAATTGGTCAAGGGTATGATTGGGCTTTATGCAGCCAAAATCCTCCAATGACCTTTAAGTTTTAAGTCAAGACACCATAAAAGTCAGTTATTCAAAACATATATTCTGCTATTTTGAAATCCATATTTCGAAATTAACAATGTTGTATTGTTCGCTAATACCATAAAGGTTTGTTTGGATTTTGCCATTTCAATAAAACTTTGGAAGTAATATTATAATTTTAATGCGACATTTTTATTGATTTTTCTATGGTTATAGACGAGAGAAAATGTATAAAATATCTACACGCCATCGTTCTACTGAACTTAGGAAACGTTACAAGCTAAACTAAGCACTAATAACAGGTTTCGAATCTTTCCTCAAGTTGCTCTATCTCTCACAATTTGACACCAATGTAATTATTTATACATATTACTTTACCTAAAATCGAATCAAGTATAGGTATTAGGAAATATTGCGCCACAATATTTTATACAAAATCCATAAAATATCGCTACTCTAATCTGAACACAACTTTAAGCACTCTCATATCAAGATTTTTATATCAAGTAAAGCCCACGAACCGTATTCGAAATCACTCGAATAAATCGATATCTCTGGTAAGCCGATAATCGATATCTCAGTGTACCGATGACCTGTAAAATGTAAATTAATCTTGTAATAACGAATTATCTGTTTACCATCAAACAATATGGCATTCCTTACATCTTGACACGTCTCCGTGACTTTTTTGACAAACGGTTTGTGCAAACAAACCGTGTTGTTGCCAAAGTTTTTTGCATCTCCTGTTGATTATATTAACAGATCACGTAAGACCCACTTTTGGTTTTTGAATGATATAGGTAATTTATTTGCGAAGTCATTAAAGGATAAAGAATTGTTTCAATTGTAGTAACGAACTTTCGAACAGACTTGGCCTGTCCGCCCTCCAGTCATCCAGTGTCAATAAAATTTCATGTACAAACATATCGTTGGCAAAACTGTCATCATACAAACTCAATAATTCAAGAGATCATATATGTTTATGGATAACTAAATTCTGTAGTCCCAAACAGTCGGAAGCATTTCACTGTAACTGCGCTGTGTGAACGAACTTTATCTGTCTTATCGAAGAGCACTTACCGTAATCTGTCGATGGAAATTTATTTCTACACTAACAACTAGCAACAGAACATTAATGTTAGAATAATGTTAAATATATTCACTAAACACGAAACCTTCATTCACGAAATCTGTTAGTTAAAATTTACATTTAACCCAATGTAAGAAGTTCATTAAATCAAACATTGTAGAAGCTAGAAAATTATATACACGCAAGACACAAAATGCACATAAAAATATTAGTATTTATGTTTCTATTGTTAACAAAGTTAGTTACGAACGCACTGAAGATAATGACAATAAGAAAGACGTATTCAAAGAAGTTTTCGAGCTGACAAAGGCAGAAATACAGAGAGACGAAACCACGCCATAAATCGGACAGTAACTAGCCACTCCCGTAAGACACGCCGAAGAATTTAACGGAATGTATTGACACGTTTTATGTCCTTTACATTGATGAGCGTAAAGCAGAGGAGACTGTAGTAGGACAGTAATGATCGTAAATTTTTAATTACCATATAAGATTTATTCCGGTTGGAACTAATTTTAAGAGGCATAAAGTTAGAATTCGTTAAGACATCTCGAGTTGACATACCTACTCAGTCTAGTTGTACCCGGAATATAACGCTGTCCAAAGGAGTGATGACTGGATGTCGTGAAGGATGATATGACCGGGAAAAGTGGAAAATATTAGTTGGAAGGCAGTCCCTTGACAACAGTCGGGAATGAGCACATATGAAGAACAGAAATAAAAAGTCGTATTGATACAAATGTCATAAACATTTGGAATGGTCAAATTAAATATTCAAGGTTTTCAAGTGTTAATACTTACCTTACCAATTGACTTTTCTGCCAATAACACTCACAAAATGTATGGAGTACCAATCGATAACATTTAACTTAATAGTTACGCTTCAAAAGACACGAAAAAACACAATAAAACATATCACACAAGAATCATAGAGGCATGTAAACATCAGTAAGTAATAATAATGTTTAATTAGTAGAAACAAGCAATACTCACGTGTATACAGATAGTAGCATCCAGCACTGCAGTCGCGCGCTGGGAAGCCACGTGACGTAGCGACCTGACAGCGCACAGTCGATCCAAGATGCAATATAAAGCATACCACCGCAGTGGCCACCCCGAACCGACTAACGATACCTCTGGTAACTCACTATACAACGATTTTAACTACTCTGACTAGTTTAGTTTCAAAATCTTTATCTTTTATTTTTGCAGTTTTTCAATTTAGACTTTTGGATTTTTGGGCCGAATGTTGGAAAGAGATTGTCTTATTATCATCTACTTATCTATGCACCGGCTATCGTCAGCCGAGCTAAAGCTGATGTCTGTTGGGGAAGAGGTAAACGAGGTAACTCTCCTTAGAGCACACCCCAGCATCTTTGTTTTTAAAACCGATTTAAAAATGAGGTTTTTTATTCAAATTAAAACTTAATCAGAGTCTCCTAACCGTGCCGATCCAATACGTCATTTCCATATTGTTCCTGCAACAAAAGAAATGGAGCGTTAAACATTTTATTGGTTCCGATCACATATAAACATTCGATTCAATTTAGACTAACATAACAAGTCACAAACCACCCAAAGTCGGTCAAGAGATCGCTTTGGAAGGTAAGGTCATAAATAAATCGCACCTTCACACAAGCCCCGAGTCCCTTTTGTTTAAATGCTACCAAGCATACAAAAAACTATATATTCCTCGCAAGCTGTTTAAAAAAAAAACAGAACCGACCGAGAATTGTGCAAGATCACAACAGAAAAATCATTAAACAATGCCTCTGCCAGGAATTGAGGTGTTTATTATGTCGGTCCACGTTCGTTCCGAGTGATTCTGCAAAAAAACAAGAATCCAGGTAAACTGTTACTAAGTTTTTTTACACCCGGGAACTTATTATGCGGGATTTATGTCACTTTTTGTTGCGTCCGAGCTAATTATTGTTATCTGCTGTCTGCTTGACCATAGCGTTTTCTATAGAGCAATAATGGGCCACTAATTCTTCTAACACCTCCGGAGTTTAAGCGTCAATCTCCCGGCGGACCGGCCATTGTGTGAGTGGACAAAGCCACCCGCAATTCCTACCGTGCCTTTAACGTTTTTATTATTTGCATTGTAGATGTCTCATTCAGCTTCATCTCGAGATACCTTTATGGCTTTTGCGAAAATTTCTTCTCACTATCCGCATAAGCTCACTGGTGTCGTCCGTTAATTACCATATAGCTGAGTCACTGGATCTGCCGCTAATGGGCTAACAAAGGATTGCAAATTAATTTTTTCGAGCGGCGTGCGGCAAAGGAAAAAAACGTAACAAATAAAATATCGAATTTAGAACAGCAATCCGGGCGCGGGCTTATTATTTTAGCCAACAAAGTAGAAAACCATTTACAATAAATCATTTTGAATGCTTTCTTGGTTCCCATGCGTCGGGCGACGCAAAGGGTGATTTCTGTCTGAGTGTACATAAATAAAGGTGAAGGTTCTGAGTATGGATCCCAGGTACTTTTGGTTTGAAGCTGAGTACACAAATATTGTGTTACTGGAAATGGCATACGAGTACCACTGTGCGCTTAATATAGTTGTCTGGCTTCTTTACTCACCATGTAACTACGCAGTCTGGTAATGAGACATTGATATGATAAAAAGAATAACAGAAATTAATAAATAAAACGCTTCCATTATTTTATAGTCAATACTTGTCATTGCATGTGTATTCAAATAGGATTTCAAACAACATTTTTTTAAGGAGAAATGTCTAATTACATAATTATCATACGTCAAAATATCATTGACATAAGTATATCAATAAGAATCCTAGTTAATTCTTTAGCACTAAATAATCTAAAAGAAAAACTTGAACCTTCACTTTCAGTTACAAACAAATCTGCGTGAATACTACGCTTGTGGTGTGGCGACCGCACCATAGAATGTTGCGCTTACACACGCGACACGCGTTTGACGGACAACGCACCAAACGCGTTGCGTGCGTCCGCATCACATGCGTTCGCTGCGTTACGGTAATGAACACAGCAACGTGGCTGGTGTACACTTTACCGCGAGGACATTTGTGTCCACGTAATTGGAAATAATTATTAATTTCACTTGGCGGTTGCCACCTAGCGTCTAGGCAGGAATCAATTTTAAGTATCATAAACATGTATTCATATATAAGACTAGGAATTTTCTGCATCCTTGTGCGTTTATAGCTTTAGTACAATGGAATGTTTAGAATTAGAAATATTGATAGAATGTTTGTAAAGCCTTATTAGTCATTTAAGTAGGTACTTGTTAGTGATATTGAGGGTCTTGTGGCTTAGTATTAACAGCCGCACGGGTGGATCGATCAGGTTAAGCTACGCTTGCAACGGTTCGTCTGTGGATGTGTGACCATTTTTACATATCAAAACCCCTCCGTGCCTCGGAAAGTTAGTCCCGGCTGCCATTCGTGGATCTTTGGCAGTCATTACTGGTCGTCAGAAACCCGAAAGTCTGACAGCCAGTCTTACCAAGGGTATCGTATAACCAAGTAATTGGGTTGTGGAGGTCAGATAGGCAGTCGCTTCATGTAAAATACTGGTATTCAGCTGCACCCGGTTAGACGAGAAGCCGACCCTAAAATAGTTGGACAAAGATGCAGACAGACTAAACAGACAGATGACTAAACTTGTCAATGATATCGAAAATAAATTAAATTCGATATTGAGAACCTAATTATATTAACAAAGCTTTAAACGTAATACGGTGGGTGGTCCTTTTAACGTATCGTCATGTTACAAATAAGAGCTATAAAAAGAAACGACACTCAATACTTGGGATTGTTTAAATTTTGAAGGACCACAAGACTTTTACTTTTTAAGGTTTTACTGTTTGGAAGCAAAGGAACTTTTTACCAAAAAGGGAAGACAGAGATCTACAAAAAAGCAATTTTGGTAAGTAAACAATTTAAATTTATGACACTGTATAATTTACAAACCTTTACTTAATACAGTAGGTAATTGGTACAATTTCCTTTATAATAGCCTCATAAAACTTTTTTTTAACTTCGTCTTCAGTTTTTTTTTTAACGATTATCGATTTTTAAACTTTATTCCTACAATAATGCCATAGGCATTTTCTACCAGTCAACCTTTGGGTGATGCAGAGACAAACAGTGGTAGGTGCAATAAATAAAATTGAGGAATAAATATTCAGTTGAGTTTTTTTGGTGACTGTACCATTATTTATAATATTATAGTAACTACACTGTGTGATTATACAGTTGTCGCGTCTTAGCATGGCAATAGCGGTCATTGACCCGCCTACATTTTTTGCGTTTTTTATTTAAAAAACTGAAATAAAGTCCGTTAACGTCCTGATCTTTCGTTATCTTAAAAAAGAAAGTACGTTTATTTGCGGCAAACATGACGCATAAAAAAAATACAAACACAAAAAAAAATAACAGGTTGGGGGAAAACATGCGTCACATCCATGTAAAACGGCCATCACTCAGCATAATGCTAAGACCCTATACGAGACAAAGCCCCAGCGCTGATTTTCAGCGACAGCCGGCGATAATGAAAAACCATACATAGTTGGTTGTTTGGGTTCCTACAGAGAGATATTAGGGAAAGGGCAATCTCCATTATTGCTATGTTAAAACGCAAAAACTATAGTTTGCAACAGAAGCTAATACTACATTTATTTTCTGTACACAATGACACTGCAAAGCTCCAAAAAAAAATAACTTTTGATACAGATTGAAAACGCAACTGACGTAAAATACAGCGTTCTCAGTTGCCAGTAGCAGTTAGCAGGCAATAACGAAACTGACACTATTAATCACTCGCGACGGCTACCGAATTCATTTGGCAACTATATGGAAAATATTGGAAATTTTATTGGAAAAATTGATGAATCAAGCCATGTATTCGAGCGAGAAAATTGTTGTGAGCCTGCAAAAGTTGTTTTGTTGTAAGGAAAACTATACTTTTTCACGCTGCAGACGGCACTTTTGGAGATACAGAAGGTTTATTTGTATGGTAAGAGACGGTTAGACGTTTAATTTATGAGTATTTATGGTTAAAACGTCAATCAGTACTTAACTTTAAGCAACGTTTATAAAAAATTAAGCTACAAATTTTTTGAGAAATTAAAACTAGTCGCTACATTTTTCATTACATAGTTAGATATTTTTGTAAAAAGTAACTTTGGTGTACTTGGGACAGTTTCCCCTTGTCTCCATTTTAATCTTCAATCATAACAGATCTTAAGCGTGATCATTATGGCAATTTCACCTATGATATTCGACTTCGTAAAAATCTTAAATTAATTTATTAAGCACAGCCTAAACCCCTGGGTTTGAAAATATGACATTTAGCACAAGAGTTCCATACTGGATGATTTTTTTACCGTCTCAAAATTTTTACTCATGAAAATGAACAACTTTCACTATGGGACCAACTCTGAAATCACGAAAAAACAGCTGTTTAATACAAAAGTTCAATATCTACTAGACCAAAATGTATGAAACTGCTGTTTTTTTTACGAAACTAAGCACTATGGAAGGGTTTTCAAAATTCATCCCCTAGATAGAGATAGGTTAAATAGGAAATAAAAGTCTGTGTGAGAGTAATTTTTGCCGATGAGAATCCCATCATGGCTTGTACTTTAATCTATACTAATAATAAAGCTGAAGAGATTGTTTATTTGTTTGAAAGAGCTAATCTCTGGAACTACCCGTCGAATTTGAAAAATTATTTTTGCATTTGATAGAAACATTCTTGAACAAGGCTATAGACTATTTTACATCACACTAGGACCATTAGAAGACGAGCAAAAATTAAAAAAAAAAATAGAGCGAACGCCAATAGTGCGGGCAGGCGATGCGATGCGACGGGGTGGGACGGGGGTATAAGAAATTGAGAATAAGAAATTTCACTCGGACCAAGTCGTGGGCCAATGTACTATTTCTAACTGATTATGGTAATTATGTTATAGAAGCATTGTAACTGCTTCCAATATTAATGTGTTTGCGTGGGAGTCGTAACGACATTATAAAGTATATATAATTATATATTTAAGTAATTTGATACCTCTTGACTAACTCTTACTGGAGCGGTTTTTATTTGCTTTTGTAGTAATAAATTATTATTGTAACATTTAAGACACCATTCGATTTGTTATGTACATTAGGAGAAAAAAAGTTTCAGACTAAAATACCTCAGTCGTAAAAAAGTGGCTGTTTTTTAATCAGATTCGGTAAAAAAGCAATTTTTTTTTTTGTAGTAAATTCTTAAACTATGTTGGCTTTATTGTCTCGAAAATAAAAAGACATTCGCCATAAACACGTTCATTTTTAGCAAAATGGTCAGACATCTTCCGATTTTGGCCAGAATTATTGGCAACAACATTCACCAACAAAAAACCAAGAGAATAGATTAGATCAATAGAATACGGATGTAGTTTCAATATTATAATGACCTGACATGACAAAAACTTGGAACAAAAATTATTGTCACTTTACCAAATTTAGAGTATTTTATTTTAATAACCGTGTTCCTATAAACTCATTAATATATTCCGGAGGTGACTTTAACATAATTATATTTTGTCTAGTTAGCATCGATACCGAACATGATATTAACTCCTTTAAAGGCGCAAGCGCATCTAATATTGGATATTATTTATGTGTCTGGCTGGTTATCCATTTTTGAATCAATTTTCCGGTTGGTTTTGGAGTTTTTTTGGAAATAATAATGAACTAGCTAATTAAGTATTATGAACTTGTTTTGATTTTATAATTAGGTCTCAATTCAACTTCATCATCTGCCTAGCCTTTTCCCAACTATGTTGGGGTCGGCTTCCAGTCTAACCGGATGCAGCTGAATACCAGTATTTTACATGGAGCGACTGCCTATCTGACCTCCACAACCCAGTTACTGGGTAATACGATACCCCTTGGTAAGACTGGTTGTCAGACTTTCGGGCTTCTGACGACCCGTAACGACTGTCAAAGATCCACGAATGACAGCCGGGACCAACGGCTTAACGTGCTTTCCGAGGCACGGAGGGGTCTCGATATGTAAAGATGGTCACCCATCCACAGACCAACCGCGGCAAGCGTAGCTTAACCTGATCAATCGACCTGTGCGGCTGCTATTATTTAGCCACGGCCCCTATTTTAGCCACGGGCCCCTCAATTCAACTTACAGAGCATTAATTTTTCTTTAATCGGAGGCCCTAATTTGTATTATAGTCTTCCGTTTCCTCGTTTCGGCAGAAGCTGTACGAGAATAGCTCAAACCATAGCAAACCATAGGTGGTCGAATATCGAAATCGTTTCAACCGCATAAGTCTCGATTTCATGGGAATATCGGGATAAAAAGTATCCTTTGTGTTAATCCTGGTTATAAAATATATGTATTCCAAATTTCATCCAAATTCGTTCAGTAGTTTATGCGTGAAAGAGTAGTCTATTATTTTCTAATAATCCAAATATGAAACCGCGGAAATTCTCGCGGAGGTTGCATGGAAACGCCATGCAGGCTAATGTCTCTACGGTACCTACTAAAATTTAGAGCCTTCCACCAAGAATGGTGACTCTGAAAATGTTCAAGTTAGCTCACACAGTCATTTTTAGGCTTCACCAGTGGATAATTTAGAACCTATCTCGGATAGCCGTTGATAATCCGGGTGTCGCGATAAAGAGCAATCACATTACGAGCTTAAAATAATGGGCGTTAAATTACATGAACATACTATTTACTTGACTAATTCACATGGTGTTACATAATGTATCAGATATCCTGTTAGATGATAGCATTATCATAATTATTAACAATTTATTTTGATCATCTTTAGTGCAAGCTGTCACGAAAGTTAGTGCTAAGTAGAGTACAGTCTACAGTCCTTTCCTCTGACATCCCAATAGCAACCTTATCATAACGAGAATAAAGATCATTGTGATTGTAACAGACTTGTCAGTAACAATAATCCAACTGAAACCTTATTTCGAGCAGTATATAGATCATTGAGACTTTGAAAGGGATGCAAAATCAGAGGTAAAATAAAATAACTGTGAATGGACTGTACCTACCTGCTCTTATTCTTTCAGTTTACTTCAAGGATTTTCAATTTAAAATAAAATACAAATGATTTTTTTTAAATCATGTTATATAAATCAGTAAATCGTATTAATATGTTTAACTACGTATGTAGTTCACGTTCATAATCTATCGATACACCTAAAGAAAATCAGACAAAACAAAAACATACATAAACAGTTGACTCTCAATTACGATATACAATGTTCTGACTAACATAACGAAGACTACTCAATTCCAGACTAAAAAACATTTCATCCACACAACAATGCAAGACGAATAGTCGACATTTTTCACTCGACAAATTGCAAGAGACACATGATAGGGACACAACACAATCTCATCTCGTTTGTGTACCGAAAACAACCATCCATCTCCCCGCAAAAATATCCGAACCAATAATACATCACCAGACATTTCTCAATCGACATTTTATACTAAAACGTACGGAAGTCACCAGTTAGACATGTCTGTTTACTTGTTTGTGGACAACTATGGAAAGCAAAGTCGGGCTATTCTCGAACGAGTTTGCAAGATATTGGAAAAGATGAACATATCTTAATGGTTTAAGTGAAAGCACAAAAGGATCTTTCCATGTAATAGTTTTTATAGCATTGTTATGCAAGATAGTCAGAGGCATCCTATTGATAAGCTCTGCTGTCAAAAAGATCGTTATAATTAATAAATATATTGTCTATACCTTTGAATCCACCGCAGCCCTGTCACTGAAACTTAATCGACATGTTATTTCATCATTGGACGTATCGTTGACTTTCTGTTATTGCTTTTCCGTATCGTAAATGAAAATTTAATGGGCGTTGAAACAAAACACCAATGCGTTTAAACTAATATGGAACTTTAACCGCCAAATGATATTAATGTTCCCGAGAGTATAAAGAAACTTGTTGTAAGGAGGAACAATTGTATTCTCGTCGTCATCCTTAGTAATGCTTCTTAGATCTAAAACGCATAAAACTATCGATAGAGTTTTCACTTAGTCCATAATTCGAGAATTTCTGTTGGTACAAACTTTAAAACTGTTACTTCTATCTGTAGGAGTATAATCAGCGTTGACTTATAGTATTAACGATAATCTGTCTATTTAGTTCCCACTGCTAGTAGATAGGCCTCCTCTCTGTGAGAGGGAGTTAGCTGTAATCTACCTCGCAGGCCCAGTGCTTGTTGGTAGATGATGTCTTCGAATGTTTGGTTCTAGGACATGCCGGTTTCCTCACGATGTTTTCCAATTTTGACGAATAATACATTTTCATTACAACCTTTTACTTCAAAGTTTGATCCAATTTGATCAAAATTTGACCTTCTTGATAGACAAGAAGGTCTCGTTGTAATACTATTATATACCTTTCAAGTAATTATAAGTACCGAACCACATGAATATCAAAATAGCACCTACAAAAAGCAAACTTGATCACTTAAAACGCTTAATCGAATGCCAATCGAGTTATCACGGTAAGTGCCAGCATACACGGTCCCAAAAATACGCATACGGTGCAAAGTGAATAACGTATTCGGAAATTGTGAACGTTGTGTCGACAGCGGGTTCAAATGACATCAATAGTGCAAGGAACGAATGCATCGGTGCAAAATGTAGATACGACCATTTAAAAATACAAAGCTGGGACTTTATATTGGGGTGCATTACTTTTATTTAGCGTTTCTATTGTCGTTATTAAATCGGATGAGTAAACTGTTTTTGCTTGATTTTATCTAAACGGGTTTCACAGTAAGCTTATTTTGGCTAAAGTGATTGGTAGTGTACATTAAAATACCTAAGAATATTACGAACATTCTTGTTGTTTTAGAATAAATTTAAATGGCATTATTTCGTCCAGAGTCCATCAATGTATGCAAGTATCAATCTTAAACATTTTTTTAAAAGAAACATCCTTCCTTGACCTCGTAATAAACCACAAAGACACACAGTGAACACGCTAATTGAAAATCAAGTTATCCCAGTGCAAACACCCACGGTACGAAAATACGTACGGTACCGAATGACTAACGTTTTCGGAAAATGCCGAACGTCGCCGATTCTTCGCGAAAATGCTGAGTGCAACGAACGTTTTAGGTACAGTACACACGGACGATTTAACACGACAAATTGCGTACATGTGAAATGTTTTCGCGATAGTTCGGGATTAAGATTACACTGTATGTAAATTGAATTTTGCTGGGGAAACAAAGACTTTCGTCGAATTCAGATAGTGTTACGAAGAAAGATACGATTTTGTAATGTTTTATGAGATTCGAATCTTTTGGTTTTGTCTTTTCTTTTATGAACAGTATCAACGGTTTGATTTTCATGATTAGATATTAAGATTTAACAGTTTCCTAGTCTCCGACCTCCATTCATGGAAATTGTTTCAATAAAATTATGTAGTGTCTGCTTCAAGGATAGTGAATCTATTAAAAGTTTGCAAGATTGCAGTAATAAAATAATAATCATGGTTACAAACATTTTCTAAGAATTATAATGAGTGAAAAGGAAATGCGATAGATAACTTCCGTTATCTACAAACAGTATGGTTCCCAGTGCCTACAACAATCTGTGTACAACCACAGCCTAACAAATCTAACAAGCTTTTCATAGAGCTTCCACAGTTAATTAAATGACAGGCGCTATTACAGTACGTATTCTAATACGCCACTAACTCATGCACAGGTGACGCGTGGCGCTATCGAGTCGCGGAATATAAGCGATGCAGGCTTGCAGTTTAATCTGATCGCGAGCGGTTACTTAAGGCGCAGATGTACGACTTCTAATGATTTTAAATTCAACATCACGTCTAATCTTGATTTCTTTGAAAAAAATAAATGTTATACTAGACCATTTGCTTCGTAATTTGATATGTGAATATTTGCAATTATATTTTTTTAACATAGTGTAATTAATTTGTAAAGTAACGTTTACCGCGGACATAAAAACGATAATCACGCAAACACTATCGGGTGTATTTTCATAAAACTTTCACCATATAAAAGACAATTTAATTCCCCGAATTTTAGTATACGATTTTTATTTTTTTGGTGTTTGATAAACTAACAATAGATGATTGTTTCATATTTTGCAATTAATTACCAGCGTTGTGTCATCGCGCATCTCTTTCTTTTCTATGCAGTCCGATAGTGACCGCGCTTTAGGTCATGTAGTCGCCTTAAAATGCGCCGTTAGCGGTTAGAAATGGACGTTCAATTGAAGAGGAAAGAGTGGATTTTTTTGCTTTTTTATGTAGAATTATTTGGGTTCAACTTTTGTTTTTGAGCTTTTTATGGGAAAACTTTTGAACGTATTTTTTTTGTATGTCAATTTCCACGTCAGGTGACAAACTTTCTATCTGATTATGATAGTATAGTGTAGTATTTATGTATCAGTTAGGTAGCCGTTTAAAAGTTGTGGATCTCGTGATAAAAGGGTAAATTGCATAGGCAACAAGAGACCTGCTTTTGCTTCTGTGCAGAGCTTGCTTATTAAATATGTACAGACTATCTTAAACTAAAACTCAAAGCATTTATTTCAAACAAACCCATTACAGGCACTTTTGAATTGTCAAGGGGTCGGTCAGTCAGAAAGAAGCTAGTTGCCCATTCCAAAGCGTAGTAGGTACCTATGAAGAAGAACGGGCAAGAAGCTCCACGTACACTCTTTTAAATCATAAAATTGTACTGTTGTAATTGTTGTATCTGACTACAAAGACAACCCTTCCTATTCTCAAAAATGCAACCAATGACAATATTCTCTATAGAAACCGCATCTTCCAAGCACTATATGTTATTATAATGTGACAAGGAGACATCCAGACGCAATTTGTCAAAACGCACTCGAAGTATCGAACTCTAAAATGATAAATAGATAAATATTTTAAACTTAATAATACATGGAAGTCTTACAAATACGTAGTTTATGGGTTTATTGATAGAATGCGTGAAGTAAACAAAGATTTACAGATTGTTTTTATTAGAGATATTGGTGCCGTATCACAACATGTTTTTGTTCAGGCGCTTTTGAGTAAAATATTCAAATATTTTTTGAAATATTGCGAATTGCAAAACCTTGTAAATTCTTAGTACAAGTTAGGTACTAGTTTAATTAAAAGAGCAACGTGTAAAATGAAGAACGGCCAAAGCTTCCAAGATATTTTTCGATTGCTAGGATAGCGAAAAAAAGCGTGCGTGCGAGTTTTTCGAAAGGTAGCTTGAGAAATTAATTAAACCCACTCTCACTTTCACTATTACAAATATCATGTAGTCTAGTACTATTTAAGTGCACACCATGCAAAATAAAGTCAATGATTTAAGAGCGTTTACGCCGTACGGCATTTCATACAAACTTTCAAGCCCTTGTTTTTCGAAATGTATGAACCGATTTTAATGAAACTTCATACGCATAAGCAGGATACAAAGTCTAAAAAGTTACTTAAGAACATTTTCTAAAAATAGTGTTATAGCCAAATTAGACCGATTTAAAAGTTTCCAAAGAAACAGAGATTTCCAGTTATCTTTTTTAAATAAGACATTTCGAAAATGTTCTTAAGTAACTTTTTAGGCCTTTGAATGCTGCTTATGCGTATGAAGTTTCATTATTTCATTTCGAAAAACTAGGGCTTGAAAGTTTGTATGAAATTCCGTACGGCGCAAACGCTCTTAATTAATTAATAATTAATACAATCTATTCCACATCTTCAAATCATTGACTAATTATTCAAAACTTGAAGCAGATACTTAATCAACAGCGACAGACCGGCAGACGATATGAACTTGCGCAACTTAGAAGTCGGTTAACCAAACACTGTTGATGTAGGAAAAGCAAGCAATTAATCAATCACCGGCACTACACTACATTAGTATACTCTTAGCTTAATTACTCTGTGGCCTCTTATAGGAAATATTTTACTATGGACGAGCCGTTCGACTACACGGTTGTTTTTAATGACGGCGAACTTATATAATATTATGTCCAGTGGTGGACGGAGATGAAGATTTTTTTTTTTTTTTGAAAATTGGGGTGAAGAAAATGAATTATCTATGGTGGCTTTTGTTTAATCAATCCTTTATCATCATCTTTTCTATTAGTCGTCATCTCGGTCGTCACCCTCTTTCTAACCATATCATCTTACAAACAGTCGATCCATCGTGTTTCTTGTTGTCTTCCTTTACTCTTATAGCCGTCCACATTCATACTAAAAACAAACAAAACTTTCCTCAGGACATTTTCCTCATTCCTCTTTCCTCTTGAATCTATCTTAACGTTCACATTGGATCTTAAAACTAAAATAGTTTTAGCAGAGGACCTTTGGACATACCCTAAAGTTTCATATCACCTGCACGTCGTGTTAGATGACATGAAAATTTTAGGGTGGTGAAGTAATTAAGAGGTTGATTACCTACAACATTCAATGTAAAAAAAACTGAGGAGCAATTCTCGTAATTTTAAAAACGTTCACAGTCTGATCTCAATCTGTCAAAAATACCTCTAATTACCCTACATTTTTGACAAGTTTTTGACATTGGTTGACGCTGAGATGAGATTGCAGCAAGATTTTAAACGTTTTTAATCACAGGAATTAGCATTCTGATTACAAACGCTCATAGTCTGATTTACCTACAAGTAGAGAAGGTGTGAAATATACCTTTTGATAATAATGATGAGATGAACGTAAACGAAGCAAAAGGAGTAGGTATGTATATAGGTAAGGATCGGTAGCATGTGGCGCTAAAAAGGCATGAGGTCATGTATGTATGTATATGATAAAATGTTAAGTAACTCATCCGCTATAGCTCAGAGACATTTTCAGTGCTACATAGTTCATTGACCGAATCCAAACGTTTCATCTCACGTACACCCAAAACAAACGTTTTTAAACCAATCACATTACCAACGGTTAATATATTAGGGGTACCTATGTTACATAATAGTTTTTCAAATCATTTCATACAGGGTGCATGTTCTGAATTAAAACTTCGCTGAAAGTTAAATTTTATGGGAAGTAAAACGGAATCGACCTCATGTAATTTCAAGAATGGTATTCTTTAGTACGAGTAGGTACCTAGGAATGCTTTAAGAAAACACCTTCACTTATCATACAAATACAACGTATTTTTACTAGCAGACTTAATATTTTGTAATAGAGGATAATATGTGAGCTAGGTAAATTAATGTTTACATAGGGTATCTTAAGGGGAGGGGTCAGTTATCCTTTTCAGACTAGTTGCTTTTTGTGGATTAGCTTGCCTGAAATCTCTTTGGTGTGGTTGGGTTGTGTGACCGCAACACGATTAACTGGCTGCTAAATAATTTTTCGAGGCAAACTTAGGTAAAACCAGGTTACGTCGTGTTACATAGCGAAACACTTGAGTTCATCATCTGCCTAGCCTTTTCCCAACTTCGGGTCGGCTTCCAGTCTAACCGGAAGCTGAATAACAGTGTTTTACATGGAGCGACTACCTATCTGACCTCCACAACCCAGTTACTGGGTAATGCGATACCCCTTAGTAAGACTGATTGTCAGACTTTCGAGCTACTGACAACCCGAACCGACTGTCAAAGATCCACGAATGACAGCCGGGACCAACAACGGCCGAGGCACGGAGGGGTCGTGGTATGTGAAGATGGTCACCCATCCACGGACCAACCGCGGCAAGCGTAGCTTAACCTTAATAAAGTGAGCTTTCATAGTATTTCCTGCTAAAACTTATATTCCCTTTATTTCTTAGCTTATTGCTATTCTATTGGATTCGCCGTAACCATGCCCAAATGAAGCAAGGCCAGTTTATTTTCTATAAACATTATAATTGTTACTAAGTAGTCGATGAACTACTAATCGGTCACTTGTACTCGTACTGTACTGTGTCGTTCGATAAACCCACCACATTATTGGTGTACACGTCTGTAAGGGTATTGACACACATCGGGGCAGTAACGTTTAGTGAACCAATTGCCCTCTATATGAACGAGGACAATATAGAAGCTACTTGAAGCTGTAAAACTATTCCGATCAGGTTTTTATTAACGTCATTTAATGAAATTGTTAATTATTGGACATTACCAGGGGGTGTACTATTAACGGGGGGGCCCGTGGCTAAATAGATACTAACAGCCGCACAGATCAATCGATCAGGTTAAGCTACGCTTGCCGCGGTTCGTCTGTGGGTGGGTGACTATCTTTACATACCGAGACCCGTAACGACTGTCAAACGGAGGGGCGTTTGACAGTCGTTACGGGTAGTCAGAAGCCCGACAATCTGACAACCAGTCTTACCAAGGGGTTTCGTATTTATTAACCAGTAACTGGGTTGTGGAGGTCAGATAGGCAGTCGCTCCATGTACAATACTGGTATTCAGCTGCATCCGGTTAGACTGGAAGCCGACCCCAACATAGTTGGGAAAAGACTAGGCAGATGATGACCAGAGGGTGTACTATAGATACACCTCTGCCTAACTCTTCGGGGAATCAAGACCCCACTAAGAAATCGTAACAGGTTAGGTAGATATTATCTAATATGATGAAAACCATTGGAAAATAATTGCACTCGAATGGAAAAAACCTGATGCTCCTAAGAATTTCAGAGTCATAAAACCATCAGTAAAGAAGTTACAGCTCATTTGTGCGTTTAATGAGCATACCACGAGACATTGTAAGGAAAACTCAATAGAAGGCGGGAAAAGCGCGGAGACCAAGAAAGAGATAATTGCTTCAAATGGCATATATAATTATACTTTTTATTCCATCCCAAATCTACGTACCTAAACTAAAGAACGACGACAAAAACAACACAAAAAAATAACATAATAAATAACTACCGCAATATAACTTTTATTTCGCGGAAATAACGTTCCAACCAAATATATTTGGTTGTACGTACATAAGCATGTTTATATGCTCTGAAACTTCTCGAATCGTAGATGCAGTTTCTTAGATACTCTTTCGGAAGTACAGTCGCGTTGCAAACAGTTATCCGCGAACTTATTCTTACGAGTCAATAACACCGTTTCGAGAAATATATGGGATAGCTACTTTAATATCCATTCCAAGTTATTCCTGCGTACTGTATGCGATTTCGTTGAACAACATTTTACCTGAGACATATTGTACTGTGTCGTGGTTTTTATTTTTAAAATCACATAAGTTTTTCTCGGGCAATTTATCTTGTTGACAAGGACGATTTTGAAATCGTTCACGTTAATGTCTATATTCTGGGTAGGATTGAAATATTTCGTGTTGACACTTATCCTAATTAGTTTTAATTTTGTATGCGAATTAGCAACAGATTTAACACTTTCTTGAAATTGTTTTCTCATTATGGAATACCTACCACAGCGAGAAACCACAGAAGATATTCGTCTTACGTATAAGGAAAATCGTCGTAGTTATTTGCAACAAAAATAATCAAGCCTCGACTTCACACTAATTGCGTAACACTCTATCAATCGGAATCTGAATCATTTTGAAGCAAATTTTTAATCCATTGTTTGATAAGTTTGAAAAATTTGTCTGCTATTTGTTGAACTGTCAAAATGAAACCGATTCCGATTGATAATGTGTTACGCAGTTGCGCCGCTGATTTGTTTGGGCGCGTTTTTCCCGCGGCGATTATTTTTCGTGACCTGGATTTTCAATGCACTGCTTGGCGCCGAGAGTTCAAAATCCTACATTTTGTTTGACGCGTTGGGATGCGCTCTGTTGGACTCTCGTGGCTCGGCTGAACATTAAAAGTTGAAAATCCAGTGCGCGATAAAATCCCGCTGCGATATTTTTACGTGAGGGCGAATGTGGACTTACATTGATGCTAATAAAATAAGGCATATCGTTAGACGATATTTCGGATTTATAAGATTTTTATAGTTCATATTGGTGACATCCCTTATATATTTGCATGATGTAGCCTTGCTCTAACTTAGTGTTACGTAACTTTATTATTTTCATACCAGGCCATAATTTTCTAGAAAAAATATTTATAAACAAGTAACTAGGCATGAAAAAGTGGGTCAAAGTTTCGTTACAAAATGGAATGTAGTAAATAGGTACCTACCTAATTAAAAATACATAAGTTAGGTCTAGTTGAAGAACCTTGAGACTTGCTACTAGTAATTGCGTGTTGCCTAAACATTACATTTATACGCTGGTTCAATATTGGATCATTTAGTTAGTATAATCAGCCTATAATGCTCTCTCTGCTGAGACACAGGCCTCCTCTCTGTGAGAGGGAGTGGGCCATAATCCACCATGCGGGCCCGAGGTTGGCGGATGACCCATGTCTTCTATCATTTTGTTAATTAGTTCAAAAAAAAAGGCTGGTAGCCTTTGGGCACTTTTCCTGTTGACAGCGATGCGGACGCATTTTTTGATACCCTATGATTCTATTCCCTCTTTTTTATATACATGTATATATTCATAATATTATTTTAAGTCTGTTATCTATATATTATGTAAGAGTTATTGTATAAAATTGTTATATTTATGATGAAATATGGTATCTAGATTTAATCATTAAAAACTGTATTTGTTGTTCAAAATTAAATTAGGAAATAACTTTTGATTTCCTCAGCCATCTTTAACCATAGCCCTTGGACTTTGATATTATTAATAACGCAACTGGTCAGTACAGCTGCTAATTGGTAGTTCGATTTTTGTGCATTTTTGTAAATAGTAAACTGCTCCCTCTCCAAGCTTAAGCTATACCTAAACCAAACAACTTTGTCTAACTGGGGAACTTTTCTATCTAGCAAATCTTGAAACTTCAAGGAGTAAAACCGTTTCCAAATGTAGAGGATTTAATTTTAGACTTGAATCTTGAGTCTTTAGTGATTAATTTATTATGTAGTCAAATATAATCAATTAAGCTTGAAATAATCTAAAATACACTTTTTTACATTAATTTGACCCTATTTATGTTACCCATCACCAGTTTCAGCGTGCATCTTAGTAACACAAAGTATAAAAATCCTGATTCAATTTTCCTTTTGGTAACGGAAACCCGTCCTTATCAGTTGATCCTACATAACACACAAAACGGGCTGAAGTGTTATTAATTTTCTATTACAGCACCAGCTCGTCTTACGGACATATTATTATAATGTCATCAGATACGTTAACAGCTGTCCCAATGGTTATTTCACTTTCCATGATAAGTTTAGCCGATTTTAATTACTGAAACGAATGTAAGTACTTGTCGTTTAGACGATTATAGTCGGTTTGCGCTGGTTGGTTCACGGCACTTTAGTAACGTGTTTAGTACATTCCAGTTTCAGCTTTATGGTGAAGCTTTCAACCGTTCTGCTTGCGTTTGATTAGAGATACAAGATTGTAATCGATTACTCGTTAAAAGATTGTTTGCTCGATTATTTTTGTTACGGTCTGCGTTAAGGGGACGACATACTTGCACAGTTTTTGATCAGATTGAGCGAGTCGTTTTCGTTTCTTCCAAGACTCGTTCGTCAAAAATTGAACCAGTGTGGCGCCAGCCTAATACATACGTAATATTGTTATAGGAATATGATTCCTAAAGGGTTTAGCAAAGTTGCAATTAGTGTGAAAGTGCTAATTACCTAAATTGAATTGTATCCGCGTTTGGCACGTATGTAGGTAAAAGTTGACGATATTGCGTTACCTTTGAAGATGGCTTGTTTACGTAACAGAATACTTAATTGACAAACTCCGATTTGAGAAATCTGCTTGATTGTGATTATTGTTGTGACATCAGTATTCTAATGCAGTCATTTAAAAAGTCGATTTAAAATTTTAATCGAAACGAAGAATTGACTTGAATCATATATCATGTCTATATGAGATCTTAAGAACCATCATGAGTAACGAATATGTAGATACGCACCGTGCATCTTGGGCACCCATTAATTACCTATTTTACTTAGACACTAAGGAATAAACTCGTGCCGATACGAGGTAAAAATACTTTCAAAAATTCTACTAATACTTTCAAAGTACTTTTAACATTTTCAGACAAACGAATTTTTTTTTAAAACATTTTCGCAATTAAATTTTCAACGAACACTTTACTAAGAAATCTAGCCACCTAAAAAAAATATGTAAGTAGAAACTATACAAGGCCAGAAGTTGCAAAGTTTACTATTAGCCTCATTTCCAGTAGTTAGAAAACTATAACAATTTTACTAGCCAGTAATATAATACTAACAAATTTCTAAGTTAATATTTTGCTTCATAGAATGTTATATTTCTGTCACAAACAATCGGGTAAATAAGAAAATTAACCTGTTTCGGTCTAGACAGACTTTTATTCTGTTTTCATGGAATTATTTTTCTCCAATATTCGGCTTTGTAGTTTTGGAGAATTTTTTTTCGTCATAAAATATCGTCATTAAAAAAACTACCAATCTATAAAGCGTCAGAAGTCATTCTTCGCTCTGACTGTCAGTGCGAAACATGACTTCGAAAAGATAAGGCAGGCTCCTCTGGGAGTAGCGCCCCAAATGCCAACAGAACCATCTTATCCGCTCATTGTCTAAAATACTGAACGCATGATAAAACAAGAATAAAAATGTGTGTAGCGCTTCGCTCTGAAAAACTTATTCCACGTAAAACTAATTTTTACAGCAGTCTATCTTGAGATTACTTTAGCGTCATCAACTCATCACATAAGTCAAATGCCTAAGGCATAAAGTCTACATTTATACAGTTATTTTTTACTTATGCTTAAAGCTTTATTAAATAAATAATACCAGAAATCAATCTCGCGATTTAGAAACGCCATTTGTACATTGGAGTCAAACTGTAACCATGAATTCAGTACACGATTCTAGACCCCTAGCGCAGAAATGTTTTGTCGGTTATCAAAAAAAACATGCTGTTTCTTATAAAAGTGCAATACCTACTCGTACGCGGTGAAAATATTTGGAACATCTTTTTTTTTTATAACCGACGAAAATTTTCAATGCAGACAATCATGTACTGAATTCATAGTAGCAGGTTGGGCGTCTATGAGTCTGTCACACTGTATAACTCTAACGCAGAATAGGTATTTTTAAGAAGTTTATCTTTGCTTGAAAATCATCATGACAACCTAATAACGTCATCATATCAACGAGAGATGAGAAACGAAACTGAACTGAGAAACAGAGATTTTTCAGTTCCCCCAAACATTGCCACAGCGACCAGTCCAGAGATGCCCATACCATTATTATGAACGTCAAGTAGTATGTGAATACCTACGGATTGCCATAATCACCAGCTTTAGCAAACGGATTGGTGATTGCAGTATACGTGCCAACTAAAATAATGATATTGTCTAAGCACTTGACAAACGTCCAAACTTGACTAGAAATCCATTAAAAATAACATTTTATTGAAAGAAAACTCGGCACGACTAAGTAAAGAAAAAGGAAAAACTTTCTAATAGCATCTTTACCGTAAACGCAAGCTCTCTCAAGCGTAGCCCTAACAAACTGATACCGCTACGACTTCTTGTTATCCCTTATTGGGTACCAAACGATATTACCAAATTACCCACTCGTTTGGTCTCTAAACATCTTATCAATAAGTACGAACTTAGTTCACTTCGGAAAAAAACGTGAAATAGAAAGCTATAGATTAAGAAATAACCGATAAATTCATAAACCGCTAATTAACTTAACCTTGGCTTAAATTTAACGTTTTAAACCTTCAATAAAAAATAATTTTCCAAAGCTTTTGTTCTTTGTTAAATTAAACCTGAAAATGGTGCAAACTTTTCGTACCAACTATTAACACCGCGAAACTTCTTTAGAAACCGCCTACAATACTATTTCACATCAGTAATAATAAACACCGGTAACTACTTACGAATATTTCATGGAAAATACCTTTAATAAGTTTTTGGTGCTACCTACGCTTATGCCATCCGGTCACAGCGAGTTTTTAAAGATCTCAAAGATAAAAGATCAATGTTATTAATAGATTAGAAATATTTCCGATAACATTAATTTGTACTGTAAGAAATTAATCATTGACGCGTGAGGCTGATCGGCTTAAACAATTTTCTAAGTGGTTTATAACTGTAAAGCGAAGGCTTCGTTGACACGTTAAATAGATTGTGTAATAAGTTTTTTTCGCAAATAATCAGTATGTAAAAGTGAGGCAAATAATCAGTATCTACGTAAAAACTGATGAAAAAATTACCTCATTATTTAAATAATTGTACCTAATTAGTGTTTGGGAAATAAGTTCAAAAACATTTAGCTGAAAACAAAAAACATTTTCTTCCTTTTCAATAACTTTTTCTATCCAATTACGAACGAGAAGATCGCGATGACCGAAAATGGAAACTTGTCAAGTTAAAAAACACGCGTAGGTCATCTATCTTCGATAATAATGCGTTTATCTCATAAACTAATATTAACGCACGTTCCACTTAACGGCCCAATAACTACCTACCTACGCAGTTTCTCATAGTTTCCGCAAACACACAATTAGCTATAACTACAGCAATAAAATCAAGCACTTAATAACTAATCAAAGTATGCATAAAGTTTAAAAAAATAAAATGAAAATTAAATAATAACCAACCAAAAACTCCGGAACAAAAAAATCCAAATCAAACAGTGCACAAAATAAAAATCACTTCACACCATACGAATGTTTCGGCACACGGTACAGCACACAAATAAATTAAAAGAAAATCTTAAAAAGCTCTGAAAGTTATCTAAACACTGTTAAGGACACCAACACACAACTTTACCGTTTGCCGCCAACTGCTCCAAATTTTTCAAGTACAGAAAAAAAAATATAGTTCGAAATTTTCGTTAAATATTTCGCGAATTCAAATTTCAACTTTCGCGTCGCGTCGCCGCGCTTGTCTCCGGGAATGTGGAATTTTCGGCTATGATGGGGAAGATGCTCGCATAGCTGTGGCTTAGATGAGACTGTGGTCTGGTACCGCGCCGATCCAACTGTGTGGCCGGAGCCGACTTTCGCCCCGACCGGTCGCCCTACAGCTCTGGCGACCGGTGACGCATCCAGGAACTCTGTTAATTCACTATATTTAACGCCATGACTAAATTTTTTTCTTGGGATTTTCATACACGTTAGATCCTTTAGCGACAACCATAATATACAGAAAAAAGTTTAAACTTTCAAATCTTAAACACTGCGCACGTAAGGGTTGAGCGGTAGAGCCCGCCTATGAATGAATTTTGCTGGCAGCGAAATTATTGCAAGTATGCATTCTTTTGTTGCGACGCCATGTTTTATTCATTTATTTTATTTACATTCCAATTTTTCAATCGGAAGTGCGGTGTCACTGCAAGAAATTGATGCGTTCAAAATTTTTTATACAAATTATGATATCGATTAGTAAACAAAAACACAATTCATCACTTCCGAACTTAGAAGTACGGCCACATTATTCATTTTGATAATCTCTAAGCGTAATTTAGTTGAAACTGGGTCAGTTATTTTACGACGAAAATAATTCTTTAGAAACAACATCAAATTACCGGGTAGCGAGAAAAACAATTAAAAGCCATTTTAATAATAACTTCTGAATGACGAATAGAAAAACCGCAAAACTGAGTCGACTTATATGGTGCGGCAAGTTTAAAATAAAGCAAAAGATAACTATTTATTTATATAAAAAACTCGTAACCTAAGCTGCGGTTAAGTATATATTTGCAGGCATAATCTTAAAATGTTATCTCTGAATCTTAGAGCGTAAAAGCGTTAAGTGCTTAGAAAGAAAACAGACTTTTAATTAATGGAAATTAGGATAATATTATCTGGAACTAACGCATAGACGATTTTATCTTCACGACCTTTTCAACCCTCAAGACGACCCTGACCATAAACTGCTAAACTTTAATTAAAAGAAAAAAACATCGCCATATCGCTCATTTAGAGAAACATCGAGGTAACTGCTACTTTTTTTTACGTCTATGCTTTCCTAACGTAAATACGCTTTCTAAGTGCTTTAGCATATTTATCTAATTTTTGGGAAAAAATACATTTACGTCGATGTTTATCCAAATGAGCAATACATATCCAATTTTTTAAAGGAAAATAGCAATACAACAAATAAACTGTCTAGTAATAAAGACGTTATCTAGTATTATGTCACCAGTAACCCAGTTTGTGGACAATGCAAAGTTAGAACAAGGATTGCTGGGACCGCAGGAAGTGACAGGAGCAGGATATTCCGACTGCGAGTCGAACTGCGACGGAGCCGCGGAGTTTACTACAGTTGCATAGTTCGCCGCGCTATTTATGATAGCCTGGTACCATGATTTCTCTATTCAGGGCATTTATTGTATTGCGTAAGCTGTTTTAGTTTTATTTTTATACGGCAAACGGGCTTTCTAAAGATTTTGGCTTCTACTCTCTGAAAAGCGCTTATCAAAAGCGCTTTTCAAAAACCTTCATATTCTGTTTGGCCCCACTACTACCTTATAATTCTTGTACCCACTTTCTTCATTTGTTAGATCCTGGGTCTGAATTAAAAATCATCGAACAGCACAGCCCATTGCAACCCACTCCTTGATTGACGTTTTCGTTTTCACTATAAACCTCCACCGATTAATACCTGAAAACATTATAAAGTTGCTTATTTTATTTTAGGCGAAAATACGTCAAGAAGTTCATCATCTTCTATCAATCACATCAGATCATTCCAGAAAGAGAATGCAACTACATATACAGTTTTAAATATTGATAAGAATCAGTTAGTAGCACTACAGCGTGGAAGTGATTTAAATGTCTAATTTTCTTTCGAAGGAAATTAATTAAGAATTAATTTAACGGTGGTCTATAAACGTGTACATAATTAGGCGTCTTTTTCTTAAGATCCGCTTTCCTGAGATCGAAAGACGTCATGAAGATGAAGAAATATGCTGCATTAGTGACCCCCTGGATTCTATTTGTGTGGATATTATGATTTCAATGTCAATGTGGACACTTTAAGCAGTATAATGTTGTACATAATCATACTAGCCTGTCAACTTCGCATTTCCCGTAGACCGTTACAGAGAGCGATCTTGAGAAGGAACTGCATGGTCACGATACTGGCTTTATAGACTGGTGGTTGCAATACGAAGTTGTCAAGATGCTTGGACCTGATCATTTTTGGGCTCGTTTTAGACCATCTCCTGAAAGAGAGTAGACCATATCTTAATAAAACAACGATCAAATGAACAATAAAAACAGAATTGAATATAGTTTATTACATTTATTCCGGGAGTAATCAGCCTATAATGTTTCAACTGCTGAGACACAGGTCTCCTCTCGGTGAGAGGGAGTGGACCGTAATCCGCCACGCGGACTGACGCGGACTCAGTGCGGGTTGGTAGATATCACATGTCTTCGAATTTTTGGTTCTAGGTCATGCCGGTTTCCTCACGATGTTTTCCTTCACCGTTTTGAGAGCAGTGGTAATGAAGATAATTTACACATAGTAAAGCACCTGTCTGGGTTCAAACCTACGACCTACCACCCGTAATTCACGGCCCACTGGGCCATCACTACTGCTCGTTATTAACTAGTTTATAATTTAATCTATGGCGATGGTTCCAAAAGATGGCGGTCTTCCGCAACTCAAGCAAAGGCTTTTATTAGCAAGAGAACTAAAGCGACTAGCTGTCTGAGACGTTGGTCCATGATGGTCATTCAACAACAATTTATCATTTTACGCGTCTTTGTTTGCGTTCATAGTCAAGGGAATAAACATAACAGAAATTGTAAAAGGTTATTGTTGACACCACGTATTCCTATAATTACGAAGGTACTGTGTTCAATAATTTCAAGAGTATGTCCCCAATGAAAAATTTCAAATTCAGCTGCTTCTAGACAAAGGGCCGTTCGAAGCATCACGTTTTGTTATTTCTTAAGAAATATTATGAAATCCTTAACGTCACTTGTCCATTCTCCATTAACATTTTCTTGACGCAAACAAAATTTTACTACTATACGCGGAATGCTGTTTTGATCCTTGGTAAATCATGTTTTACACATACCTTAGTTAAATTATTTCAAAGTAAAAAGTGTCTAAATCGTCTTGTTTAACTAATCAATGATTCTATAGCCCAGAAGCGTCGCTCGACTGACATAAATATTTGAATGCAACGAAAACGTGTGACTACAGTGTCATTAATTAAACTTTCTCTCGAGTGTGACGCCATTTGACTGATATCAATGGGCCCTCAACAAATAGGTTTAAAATGTTCGCCTCAATTGATAGCCTACTAAGAAATCATCACAAGAATTGAGTATGAGTAACTACTTAACGCATGCTCCTTAATTTGCTTGTTTAGGCTCCGAGCCCTTTACTGAGTATACTCAACTATGGAATCGTCTCGAATGCAGTATTCAAACCAAGCTTCCAAAGAATAGCATTGCTTTGAGTATTTGAACTTTATTAAAATCCTCCGATTACAAAAGAAACCATTAAAACAAATGAATGAAGTACAGACATTAACGCAACTGAGTACGCAGCATACATATAAACACACAGTGTAGGTGTTGGCGTATCAAACCAGCATCTGTTATTAAATACACCTTCAACGTTAGTTAAAATTATCGAAGTTGCAAGCCAGGTACCAGTTTAATGACAAACTTGATTTGGAAATTATTCGTTATCGTTCATCTATCTTGATCTCGCAGACAACTCACTCGTAGAGGCAGCTTCTGCAGGGCTACCGTCTGCAGTAATAAACAGAAATCCGATACCCTTGCTACGACAACCATTTAAACTACCAGATCTCTGATAAGAACATCGTTCCTTTTATTATTTACAACCTGTACTCTGTCGTTCATTACGCCAAAATTGATTTCAGTTTTGTTTACAGAGAACTGTCTGGTAACTGTTGTTACCGACGAATATTTGAGCTTTGTAAACTAATCGCAAAGCAAATTCATAATCGTTGATAGTGGAATCGCATTACAAATTCAACCACGGCAACAGCTGCGGCCGAAACTAAAAATTCTAAGGCCTCATATTAATTTATTCATTTACCCTTCACGCCCTAAATCCCTCGGTGGTGATGAATAAAAGGGGTCGATGCGCGTCGCCGCGTGCGTCTGCCCATCCATCACTCGCGATGCGAAGCAAATCGATTTCTAAGCACGCGTGATTTGTTATTTCATTATCGGCAATTTGTTCTATCACTTTAGTAACAGACGCTACTGTTCCTGATTTCCATCTAAGATATTCCTCAAAACCGTCAAAATTAACTACCGTAGTTAAACCAATATCCTTTTTATTGGAACATTTTATTGCAAATAAAAGTTGTTGACGTATCATAAGTTTTATATCGAGAGCTTGTTTTATTATACTTTTTGTAGTATAAGTACGAGCAACCACGTAATTATTTCTGCTAGATATTATCGCTGTTGTTAATTAATTGCAGATAGTGATCAGTTAAATTTAATATCAGCCGGGTGTACAACATCTTAAACAGAGGAGCTTAACAAACTACCTGTTTGAAACTGTGGAATGTTAAATATTGCACAATAACCATAGATCATAATTAAAGAAAGATAACGTTGTTTCATGTGCGGATATCTTTAAAACCGGTACCAGAAGCTCGGAGATTTAACAGCGATTATTATTATCTTAATACTAATTTATTGCAGTCTTCCTTTTCACCTTGTTCATACTTACCTACTAAATGTTTCTATTTTTCAATATGACATTTAATACTGAATGGAATGGAGATTGGTATAAACGTGCAAATTAGGGAAAGTGGGGACATTCGGTACCAAGATATATCGGTATTACGATTCATGCCTTTTCATGTTAATGAGAGGACTTGCGCTTTTATTTTTGGTGTTTTTTTATTTTTATTAAAACTAATAAACAAATCCTTTGAAGGAAAGCAATGGCACAAATAGATCTCGAACAAAAAAAGTGGTTGTGGTTCGTTCGGAAGCCGAAGGGAGAAATAGGAAGTGATACCGGTTTTTATTTCCGTCCCCACACTATGTATCGATTCCCCGCTGTCACCGCAACGGGGTGTTACTTTTGAAATCATTTTGATTGATGTACACTCGTATTGTTAGCGTGCGAATCAAAAGAATATTGATTCGGATCTGACTAACAAATAATTTGCGTTGTAGATATTTTATTATTTATTTTTGGGTTTATTCTAATACGTTTTTTAATCTGTTACGGCTTAACAAATAATCGTTATGGTCTTTTGCAGGTACAGTCGTGTTAATGTCATATCTTTAGTTGCAAATTCATCAATTAAAACGTGTTTTGATTCTCTACCGAGTGTGCGTTTGCTATTTTTGGCAACATTTGGTGACATAGTCATATAATAAACGTGTATTTAGATTTGGAGCAGTGCAGTGGTGGCCCCAATGGCAACGGAGGTGACTTACGAGGTCGTCGAGGTGGTCGTAGGTTCGAACCCAGACAAACGCTTTATTTTGTGTAAATTATTTCATCACCACTGCTCTCAAAAACGGTGAAGGAAAACATCGTAAGGAAACCGGCATGTCCTACAACCAAAAAATCGAAGACATGTGATATCTACCAACCCGCACTAGGCCGGCGTGGTGGATTACGGCCCCCTCCCTCTTACCAAGAGGAGGCCTGTGTCCCAGCACCGGGAAAATTATTATAGGTTGATTATGCCATACGGATTTAATAAATTTTATGGATTTGTTAATCACTACCAAGTCTCCGTTTCTGCAAAATTGTATGCATGTCAAACTACTTTAATGATGAACATGTTATTCCGCCTCATATCTCTCACCATCCGAAACATTTTATGTTACCAATCTTGCATTATTTGCACATTACTTTACAAAAGAACATCTGAACACATTTGAATAATAGAAGATTAGATTGCTTCAAAATTATCTACTATGTATTCTAAAGCAGACATGCTAAAATAATCTGCATATAGGTGAGATAAAATCGCTTTTACTGCAAGTTACTATAGAGTACATCGCAAACACGTATTGTTATTTTAAGAGCGAAATTTTAATTAGGGAAACATTATTATGCAAAGCTATGTCCCTTCCCCAGCGTACAGAATGAAGATGTGAGAGGATAGGTGTCGTGTGCCAAACCGGTCTACTTTCAATAAAGCTGTAGTTTTTACAACGGCGCTATTGTTAACATTTTAATTGGCATTACTATCGCTGAATTAGCATAAGGGCGAGGGTCATAGATATTCTAATTCCTACATCCACAGCTCCCTGTATTAAACAGCTCTATTGGTGATCGTTAATGGAAATGAACGGAGTGAATCTATCTATACTTATATAGCTGAAGGGTTTGTTTGTTTGTTTGAACGCGCTAATCTCTGGAACTACCAGTCGGATTTGAAAAAAACTTTTTGAATTTGATAACCGAATTGTTGAGAAAGGTTATAGGCTATTTATTATCACGCTACGGCCCTTAGGAGCCCTGCAAAAAAAAAGTCAGACAGAATGACAAGCGAAAACGAAGTAAAAGCGCGGGCAGGCGATGCGATGCGACGGAGTGGATTGGGGGTAGAAGAAATTTCACGCGTACGAAGTCGCGGGCAGAAGCTAGTGTTGAAATAAATTTTGATTATAGACTATGAATATATAAAGCTGTTACTGATAGTCAATTTTGATGATTAGGAATTGGAATTGTATTAACAGCGGCTTATCTGCCCTCGCAAGATGTAAGAGCGAGGACGATGTAAGAGCTCGTTTATTGTTGTTTGTAGGCGATGCAAGCAATTCGTCTACAGCGGCCAATTTTATGTGCTAAAGATTTAATATTTTCAATCTTGTTTTATCTGTAATTTATATGGTGTATAGTGTACCTACATAATAAAGTGTTTTATTTTCTATTCTATTCTTATTTCAGAAGTGATGATTTATACACACAAGCTGCGTTTTAGCGATAAGGTTTTCTCGTGGATGGGCTAAAATCAATCGGTCTGTTCATCTTACTAGAGTTAAGTTATGAATAAAATGATTCATGTGTTAGATAATCGGTGTCATTGCGTAACACACTAACAATAGCAATGGCTTTCATTTTGACAGTTCAACAATATTCATTGCGTTATTTACGTTGTTGAGCAGACAAATTTTTGGAACTTAAAAAGCAATGGATTAGCAATATCCTTCAAAATGATTCATATTATGATTGATAGTGACTCACGCAATTAGGGTGCACTGTCAGACAGTAACTCCTACAAAAAATTGTTTGGTGACAAGTGCAAACTATCAATCTTTTGGTGAAAATGCAAAATTTTTTCCTTATAAATTATTTTTAAGTATGGTATCATTTAGGTACGGGATTATTTTATCGAAATGACATGCCATCAACATAAATTTTAAGATGCAACCAGATAGGTGGAAATCTGATCGATGACCTCCATACTTAATCGGATCAGATTAAGAAAATACATATTTTGACTGTTTTGGACAGTATTAATCCGCATATATTTGCCCCACTTTTGTTTAACTACATTTCTTTATATCTAACGGAGCTGTGATTTCTTTAATATTATGTATTTCTAATTCCCTTAATGACAGTAACATTATGCGATAAGTCACTGTTAAGCTATATCGTCCCACTGCTGGATTTCCAGCTCTTTCGATCCAGGGCTAAAGTCTGGCCGTTTGTTTTCTCTAGCTTGCCCCGCCATCTTCTACGGGGTCTGCCGCGACGCCTTCTAGCTGTTTCAGGGCTCCACGTTTTGGTTATTTGGCCCACAGCTCATTGGACATACGGCAGACGTGGCCAGCCCAGTCACTCTTCAGCTTAGTGGATTTTTGAGCAACGTCAGTAACCGGAAGATAAGTTACATAAACAAAAATATTTTTTTTTGTGTTTTCACTGATACTGAATCATAATGCAAAATATAAAAACCTATCTAATCAGTCTTTAATTTCATATTCAACAAAATCAAATTAGTAAAACGAAGTATCGTGGGATATAAATTTTTAAGGCAACGCAATAAAATGAATGATATAGCGTATTAGTGGCAGGGCAATAAATAAATATTTATAGCATATTAAACATCTGTAAAATCTCAATAAACGGATGAGCTGTTACACTGGAAGCGTATTGTGAAACGCCATATGATTCAGAATAGAGAGCCTACTTACGTAACCATTGGTATAATCTGAAACGATTTTGGACTAAACGTAAAACGTTGTCTGATCGTAAACATAATATTTGGGAGAACTACTGTGCGTTTTATAGTCTGTAAGTTTAAAGTAATGAATGCCATACAAAGGTTCGGTTACTCGGTAGAACATATTTTTATAATATTACCAATTACTAATAAGTAAACCGGTGTCGCATAAGTACAATACCGGTTTAAGCTGAAAGCATAATAAGGTTCACTTAAGAATATTAAAGTTAGTGAAGTTGCTATAGACACTATGATATTCTGTTGTACGAGTTTTAGTACAGGAGATAAGTTCCCGCTAAACTATAAACTGTACTGAATTTCTACTATTTATTTTAAAAGGACATGTTCACTTTTACACGACTAAAACAATAATGTCTTATTCCACGACTAGCTGTGCTCGCAACTTCGCGTGCATGTCGGAAAACAAATTGGATTTCATGGGTTTTAATTTTTGCGTGGAACCCTTATTCGTTGTCTAAACTTTTTTTGTTATAAATACCGTATATACTTTCATATATGCATTTAGTAAAAAGCTGTTATTTTGACATTACAAACAAACACTTCAATTTTATTTATTTGTGATGAGATTACAAACAGACGCTTCAATTTTTTTTTCGCAAATTTTATAATTTTGGAACTGATTCTGAATTCGTCTAAGTGATCGAATGCAATCAAAATATTTTTTCTGCCAGCCGGAATCTTTAACCTTTACAGTACGTACACCAAGCTGCAGTTCTTTCGCGATCCTGAAAGTTTGGAAGGAAGATGAAAATTCGGAACAACTTTCAGAAAATCGCAACGTTTACTACGTCATTTGACAGTTTCTCGTCAAAATCTTTCATCATAGATAAAATCGATTAATTTCCGTTTATTTTTAAGTTCTCTATCAAAGCGTCCATAACAAGTCGTAGGTATGCATCTCTCATCTTCATTACCTTTACAAAGTAAGAAAGAATGTCCCCGGCGTCATAAGGTATGTAATTTACAAGTCGCTGCTCACATTAGTAGTTGCAATGAACCTTTAAGATCTAATGAAAATAATTATCTTTGCAGTGACCGCATTTCTTCTGTATGTTGTCGTGCTGTCTTTTCAATGAAAAGTTCAAAGAGAGACCTTTGGTATGGAATTCGGCGTTTATGGAAGGCTTGCATATTTTGATGAATATATAGTAGATACAAATGTGATGAAAGTTTTGAGTATGAATGTCGATGGCTATAAGAGTAGGGGAAGACCAAAGAAACGATGGATGGACCGTGTGACTGACGATATGGTTAGAAAGGGGGTGACTACTGAGATGACGACTAAAGAGAAGTATGGAAAAAGAGAAAAATACGTATTGCGCCGACCTAAATTGGGAGAAGGGTAGGAGAATGATGATGGATGATATAGTAGATACAAAATATTCTGGTAGAACTCTATTCTATTCTATTTTTTAAAAATGGCAAGCAAAGCCGATGTCGACTATTCTGCCAATGTCTAATGTAAGCTTGTAAAACAAGTGTGCTTATGAGAGAAAAAAAAGAGAAAAAAGGGTTTAAACAAATAAAATGTTGTAGAAGAAATTCAGATCTACGTCAAACATAATTCAAATCCCTGAAGTATTTCAGGAAGTCTAAAACTGACCTTCACGAGAAATTGAGAACGGAAGATGAAAAAATACAGTATAAATAATACCCAAAAAATGATCATGTTGAGAGCTCAGACCAAATAGAAAACCAAGACAGAGCGCTGAGAACAATACAGTGAAGTACACCTGCGCTCTGTGCATACACGCTCACACGCACACATTTACAACCATTTACAATCAAACTACACCTCACTAAGTGCACACAATGCTTACGAAAGCGGCTTCACTTTACTGTCTGAGGTTGAGAGTATAAATTCATGAAAGGCGACTACCCAAAAGTATTTACAAGGCAGATGCTCCCATCTATCTTGTAAATACTTTTTGTTAGTGGAAGCGGGGTGAAGAAACCGGCATGTCCTAGAACCGAAAAATTCGAAGACATGTGACATCTACCAACCCGCACTGGTCCCGCGTGGTGGATTACGGCCCACTCCCTCTCACAGAAAGGAGGCCTGTGTCCCAGCAGTGGGAACATTATAGGCTGATTATGTATGTTATGTAGTGGAAATGCCGGGAGGGGATGCCCTAGGAGGACATTTAGTGACCTTATTGGTGATATTCTTCAGAAAGGGCAGGTGTGTAGTACTCGCAACCGGCCTGCGTGTCTTAGCCGCCACAGATTATTTTAATTTATTTTCATTTCTGAATTGTTTTTATCTTTTTTTAGTATGGACACTTTTAACGTGAACGTCTTTCTACATCGTTTCCACATGTATAATTTCAACATGAATGATGAAACCAATATTTTTGTAACAATTTTATGTTTTATAAGAGTGTCCGTGTAGTTTCTTGCCCGTTCTTCTCCAGGTACCTACTACGCTTTGGAATGGGCAACTAGCATTATCTTTCTGACTGACCCACCCCTTGACAATTCAAAAGTGCCTGTAATTGGTTTGTTTGAAATAAATGCATTGAGTTTGAGTTTTTCCAGATTTATGAACGTAAACGAGGCAAAAGGAGTATAAATATAAGGATCAAAGCAGGTGGCGTTCTGTAGTTTCTGCCTACCCCTACCTGGGGAGAGGGCGTGAGTTTATGTATGTTTGTAAATAATACCTACCTATCAAGCATTATTTTGACCCCTGCTAAAGAGGAACTTAACTATTTAGTAAGTCTCACGAGACCATTAATTTCTACTTGCTCTGTATACCTAAAGAAATAGAAAATTTTTCAAAAGAAGTTCGTAAAAAAAGACGATCGCGTGCTTCCCGCTTAGAAAACCACTTTCCTCCATTCAACTATTCTACATAAACTCTAAAAGATCTAACAAATAATTATCATATTATCTTTACCATATTTATGATATTATTAGTGATGGCATGACATGCGCATGGGCCATTATCATTAGATACAACACTTAGTAAAGTTTCGTGAGGTATAAAACAACATGTTTCGTAAGGTGACCATGGCGACTATATAGAGGTAATAACGAAAACTCACGGGCTTTCATACCAATAAAACAATATAAAAAAGTTATTGACAATAATTTATTCAATGCTACACAGAGCTATGACGGTAAGTTGGTTAGAACCGGACTTTATTTAGGTAAAGGAATTACAGAAGTGATAATAGCTTAACGATGCTTTGACAACTGTACGGCTATTCTGTTAAATTCACTTCAAACCTCTTAAGTAACCATAGACAATTTGAAACTGAATTCATTTGTTTTTCCAGTTTCACTCTTCGATATCGTTCGAATTTAGAACTTGGCAGTGATATTAAAAAAAAATAAGGCAGGAGCACATATTGGCAATATTGAAGTCATAATCAGCCTAGCTATAACAATGTTCCCACTGCTGTCTGTTCAGGTAGTGCGGATTGGTAGATGTCTTCGAATTTTTGGTCCTAAGACACATCAAGACGGTTTCCTCACGATGTTTTCGATGTTACGATGTTTTACAACTTGTAAATCCCCGTTACCACTGAGCCACCACAATTTTGAAGGACAGCGGTGCAATACACTACTAAGCTTTTAATGCGATGGAAACTGGAGTGCCTATTAACATGGTAATGCAACTACGGATGGTTAGAAACATACTTATTGACTGATAGCACGATGATAAAGGTTATATGAAACATATCTAGCGAAGATAGGGTACTTTTAGACATCTAAAACAATGATCTACAATAAATATATCTATAAATAGTCTGATCTACAATAAATATATCTATATATCTATAAATATATCTTATCTATAAGTAGATAAAAATACGAGTATTTATCTAAAAATGGTTAAATAGAGACAGTAAAATAAGTTAATCATCATCACCCACAGCCCGAAATTACCAGTAGGTATTGTCATGTGTAAAGAGAGTATGCTTAGCAGTGGCTGAGCATACTCACTTTTTATGTGCTTATCCCCTCCACTCCGGGCTGGCCCAGGAGTGTCCCTGGCCCTGGATGAGGCTGGCCTCGTCCCGGTTTTGCCCGCGATGGCAATAATGTCCAAGTTGTTATAGAGTCTGATCAACGAAAGCTGACCAAGAAAAAAGGCGGCAATTTAAAATAATCAAGAGCTGTTACTCTGGCTATACACTGCGTAAACGTAATTGATACTATTTATTATTCATTGCGAATTTATTGATTTATTGACATTGACAATTAGGATTGACAGTCCTAAAATGTGTCCATTATAAAAGTTTTGAAAAAAGTTCATAAAATAATTCGTGGTCAGCTTTCGTTGATCAGACTCTATAACCTACTTATTATTTAGTAACGATAAAACGACTATTGTATGTCTTTATATAAGTAAAACATTCAGGATTTAATTCTTATAACATTTGATTATAATGTTGATACAGTAAGCTTAAATTCTCTAGCTATATCAAACCGCCTTAATATGCGTGTTATCGACTCAGTTAAACCGACTCCAGTCACAGTCACCGACGCGCGACGCCGGCGCAACGTTCACATCAAAAACTATAAATTCGTACATTAACGTCTATCCCGTATCTCTTATGGTGTATGTATAGAGTCAAACTCTATGGGACGCCAAGTGGGCGGCTCTAATCTACTGATTACAACAGTATTATCATTGACCAACCAAAGAAGCAAGCATAACTTTTCCATAAATACGTAATTTGCTTGAAACATGTTCCTATTCATACATTTTGTTTATTCAATATTTTATCGAGTGTGTATACGATGTCCCGGAACATAATCTCGGCTTATATCTATCCGTTCAAAGGCATATCTATTGAAATTAATTTAATTTAAGGTCGTAAAATTTTTTGAATTCACAAAATGGAATTCTTTTGATAACAGTGACAATATTTAATACTCAGGGTAATGTTTATTGTTGGGTATTAGAGTGAAGTAACGATAAGAATTAGAAGAATTCGATTGGACACGTCTATTTTGATAAAAGAAATGACATTCCCAACTCATTCCAAACATAAATTGAAAAGAATGTTTAGCATAATAATATTTAATTACACAATCAACCTCCTGCAGCAGTCTGGAGCAGTGGTGGCCCAGTGGATTCGAACCCAGACAGGCACTTTACTTTGTGTAAATAATTTCATCACCACTACTCACAAAACAGTGAAGGAAAACATCGTGAGGAAACCGGCATGTTCTAGAACCAAACATTCGAATACATGTGACATCTACCAACCCGCACTGGGCCCGCATGGTGGATTACAGCTCACTCCCTCTCGAAGAGAGGAGGCCTGTGTCGCAGCAGTGGGAACATTAAAGGCTGATTATATTTAATTACAAAGTCATTTATTCAAACTAGGCGAAAAAAAGTTTATTTTTAGTGTTTACATGATTTAAAAAGCTAACAGTCTTAAAATAATAATACCTAATATTATGCACAAGTATATAAAAAGGAGGGGAAATAAGCAAATTGCCCAAATGGCTCTCAGCATTGCCACGTTGTATGGCAATGCTGATTCTTTGGCCAAAAAATAGGCCAGCTCTCTGGTCACGTGAAGAGTCGACCAACCGCTTGGCGATGTCTCGAAATACTAAGTGGGCACTCGGGCCCCATGGTCCTAGTGTTTACTTTTTCAAACTAGGCTGAGAATCAGCACTTTTAATTCAGTACTTTTAAAATTACATCAGACAGTCCCCCAAAACACCCGCCCTTCACCAGTTCCTAATGCTTTAACTGGGAAGAAGAAGAGGCGCAACAAACTCCCCAGCAGCACAGCTGTCTGTACAGTTAGAAGAACTGACTAATTTATTACGTACTTTGATATTCTGTAAGGAAAAACCAATTAGCAGATAATAAAACTTACCTTGCCCACTAAATTAGCACGATACATTCCAAAAATGGTATTCTCCCAACCACATATTTTACCAAGCATACATACATTTAGCTTCACGAGTAGATAGTTTGCTAGGCTGTCGAGTCGAAGGCAGTCGCAAACATCGTGCGCCGGCGACCGACGCGACGCCGCGCGAGTCATCGCTCCTTTAAGTGTTGACATTCGATTGTTTATTCGCCTCGTCAAAGTCACATAACAGTTGCACAGACTAATTACATATAAATACGACATTTTTGTACACAACTTAAACGATGTCTTATGAGTTATGAACTTATGACCCCCAACTTGTTGAACCCTTTGGAGGTAATTCCCCTAAGCATGGAGTTTAAGGTTTAATGCCGTAAAAAATATTTCTCATCAATAATTCAATAAAATAATCATGTGTAAACCAAACTTCAATAAATAAACTAACAAAGGGACTATTGTTGAAATATTTGTCTAATATTGCAGAAGAATTTGATGGTATTTAACCCGTTAAATGGGAATTACCTTTTAAAACCCGCAATGAGATTCATTATTTCTTTATCCACAGCTAATCATGAATAAACAGTTGGGTATAAGCCTCTATTTTTGTTCATAGCAACCGTCCAGATCCTCTTTCTCACCCAATTATTTTATATTCCACGTTTTATTAAGATGAAGCGAAAAGTTTATGATGTTTATATATTCTTCCCGCCACCGCATCCTTGACACTTATACAATATTTTGATAAGAACAACAATAAGTAAAGGCGAAATTTTCATTGTGTCAGTATTTACTTTCCATATATGTATTGTATGTGAAATATTAAGTACACAAAGTCCGTCAACGAAGGTCGAAGCTCAGACATAATCTTTTGGATTAAAGAAACAGATGGGACAAAGTTATCATAAGTTTACGTAAAGAAACTAGTTTATTATTCGCGTGGAAAGATACGACAATGTCCCAATAAAGACATTGGTGGTAACCTCGAAACATCGTTCTAATTCGTAAAAAGAATCTTTCATTATATTCTTCGTAGTACTCGTATCAAGGATACCTTCATTATCTTCCGTTGGATCGATATTATCAGAGAGATCAAAAATTATGTAGATATAGGTACTCGTAGTTTTATTTTAGTAGCGATCGTACTAATTAGCAGCATAACTAATTTCACACCAACTGAATTAAAGAAGTCAATTGAACTATCAAGTATAATGACTGATGGCTTGTCAAACTGTTTTAATCACTCTTTACATTTGTCATCAATTTCAACGAATGTATCTTCAGGAAGTCCTAGTTTCATATCAAACTTCTCGATTGCGACATACCGTCAATCGATGTTTGTACATACGATAAAATGCATAGATATTAAATAATGCTGCGTTTTTGTATGTTATCTTCGCTTGTCAACTTCCTTAGTACAATCTTAGTTACATAGGTACCCGCGGCCTGAGTGAACGGACTTTTGAATATGTAAAACATTGTTCTTCCAGGAATATTTATCAGTGAATTAAATCATGTATGTTTTAGGGTTATCTTATCTTGATAATGTAATAAAAGAAATTATGTGTTGTCTAGTGACTAATGTCATTATTATGTCTTGACTGGTATTATCTGGTAGACAGAATCAAGCCTCAATGTACATTATCAATTTATCAGTTAGACAATCGTTTATTGTCAATATAGTTTTTAAGAGGCCAGTTCATCGGCCTCTTTTATTTAACCTATCACACTTTACGCTGCATGATATTAGGTACGGGCCAAAGAGGAAAAAATAGAATAAATAATTTATCTTCATCGCAAACAAAAAACAAATGACATGTGACAAACAAAAACAAAAGCTTCGATTCTTTTACAAATCAAATATCGAACAATCATAGGCACAGGATAAAAATAATTTCACTTTTTATACGTTTGCTCATTTCACTTCCACGTCGTCGGCGGCGGTTGCGGCATGCGAGGAACACATTTCCTTACAAATCGTTATCGGAAATGGCGTCGAGTGAAGTTGTTTCGCTGGAAAACCCTTATCTTGCAACAGAAGGTATGTCGAGTACATAGTCATCATATTAATACGCGCGTAGGGTTGCCTGGAGCTTGGAAAGGGCATACGAAGTTGTTGATTTCGTAACACTTTTTCTTTCAGAAGCTCTACGGCATCAGTTTAATAGAAAGTTTGAGAAAATAATTGCAATATTAGTCAAGAATTAGAACCGACGTGATCTGCCTCTCGCTAGAAAGCGTCCCATTAGCATCAACGACGGTGAACGTCAAAGTTCAAAAACAAAAGTTACTTCTGGAGTGCTAACTGAAATACTAACACTGGATGGCAGGTACATCGACGCGAAACCTGTTACCACACAAGATCCTAAAAAACAAAATTGCTGTTTCATACATTTTGACCGCGTAGGTTGCTACTTTTCTATGAAACAGCAGATTTTTTTTTATAACTGACGAAAAATTCGTACCATAGGGGGTATCCAAAAGTAACTTTTTTTTTATTTGTTACAGCTTTCACACTAATAGCTAGCTTTTTAGTCCTATACCTACACCTATACACCTCACGTCCGGTATCCTACCAAAACAAATCGTTTGACAACCCTATGAACCCATCACTGGAACTTTGAACCTGTTTAGCATGACATAATGTAGTCGGAGTCGGCCTCGTCAGCATGGAGATCTCTTCACAATGATTTGTATTATTTTTACTAACAGGTAAATATAGCTAGAACTACAGAATATATTGCAACATTCATGTTCCTGTATATAAGTGACAGTAACAAGATTGTTAAAAAGAGATGGGAACACACGGAAAATGCTACAAAATTATGGTATAAAGTGGTAGGCTCATTTGTGAAGGAAAATAGCCTACCACTCCACCGGGGAAGTCCTACCACCATGTCTATTTTTGGCGCCTAGCAACGTTACTGTAATCTAGTTTGAAGATTTTATTAGATTCCGATCAAGAATCAAGGCACATAGAAAGAAAAAAAAAAGAAAATACGTTACATAGGACATTTCAGCTTTGTCTTTGAGAGGACTCGATCTGATCCAACCTGTCGCTTGCTGACCTCCCCCAGCGACACCCTAAGCTCGAGGAGATGTTGTCGTTTGGTTTTAAATTTTATGCCATAATTAAAGGCCTTATTTATGACGCATCCACAGGATAGCCCGGTTAAGCAGCAACCTCCAAGGTTACCTGCGAGTCAATCTTTACGAAAAAAAAAAGGCTCTAAGATGGCAAGGCAACTGCAATGTCTCCGGTAATATAAACGTCTATAGGAGGCAGTGGCTGGTACCATCCAAGCCTTAGAAAAGCTATAGTCACCGACGCAAATGGAAATAATTATAAAAAGAAAGCCGCTCCTGACGTCATTACATCATTATTTTCATTGAACAATTACCATGTAACTGCGAAACCGATGTCACTCCATAAACCTCGATAGCCAATAAAGAGTAATTTGGGGAAAGTTGTATGAAATTGTATGTTATAGTATCCTTGACGCCTCTAATTGGGATCGAGTTGCTTAATTATTTGAAAAAAAAAATCGCTGACACATTTTTGGAATATCCAAAATTTTGGTCAGTTATACCCACATACATGATTAATTTCTGGATCGATTAAAATGCTATGGGAATTCATGTACCATCACATTTCTAAATGAGACTGGCTAAGTGTAGTTTCGATTCTAAGAACGACAGCGAAACTGTATAATCAATATAATCATACCATTTTTTTCGATATTTGTCAATTTCTTTGTTCTTATTCTAAGCGCCAATTTTGCTACCGTCACTTAACTTTTATCTGTCTACAGATAAAAGTAAATATGACGATTTGACAACTGTCATTTTTATTCATAAGATAAATATTATTTTAGACATTTAAATACTGTTACAACCTCGGAAAGTGGTGCTATCTCGACGGAATGGCAGCAGGGTGTGGATGAACAGCTGTGGCGCAAACTTTGTCCCACATCCTATAACCCTCTGTGTCCCAAAAAATGTTGCAATGTTGAAGTGACGTAGTGTTGCCAAAAAAATATACTGTCGTGCCATCGACACAAAGAAGAAGAGAATGCTGCTAAATTTAAAAAGTTTACTTAAAACAAGTAGCGTACAAATAAGTGGAGAGGATCGAAAGAAAAACATAAACGACAAGCAGGAACCCTCATTACACAGAAACCACAATACTTAGTAGCTTAATCGTAAGTTGTAGTGCTTAGGCAAGTGCGTGCAAATCTTAATGTGTCTGAAACAAGTTGTATAAGAGTGCTTGTGAGTTGCTAGTCACGCACTCACCTCTTTACAACGGAGTTTATAGATGAGACTAACTGTAATCGCGGGTTTTCCTCTAAGCGGTGAGTATTTTTTAGACTGAATACTTTATGGGTAAATGGTTTGGCTAAGTAATAACAGTCGATCGATCGTCCGTGGATGGGTGACCATCTTTACATAATTATCAAAACCCGTCTGAGCCTCGGAAAGCACGTTAAGCAGTTGGTCCCTTCCCGGTTGTCATTCGTGAATCTTTGGCATTCCTTATGGGTCGTCAGAGGCCCGAAAGTCTAACAATCAGTCTTACCAGGGGTATCGTATTATAACCCAATAACTGGGTTGTGGAGGTCAGCTTTATGGCTTCATGTAAAATACTGGTATTCAGCTGCACACAGTTGGACTGGAAGCCAATATAGTTGGGAAAAAGCTAGGCAGATAATGACGGTTTGAGGATGACTAGATACTGCAGGATAACCGGGTATACTAATGCCTGTTTTTAAGAATCGCGCTGATTACTATCTCACCTTTTGGGTAGCGATTATGTTAGTGCGCGCTTATTTAAAAGTAACCTCATCTGGTTCACTTGAGCCTTCAAGGCAGGTTATAGCTAACCACTCCATAGCTAGGAAAGCATGTGTATACATACCTAATGTGAGAAATCTAAACTATTTTGTTAGTAACGAGTAGATGTTGCACGTTCAGGTTTCAAGGAAATGTAAGATGCTCACTTATTTACATAAGGATTTTAACGTGAGCGGTGCAGGTGAATTTACCTTTTTTCCGAGCTCTACACGCACAGTAACCACTATTCAGTATACTTTAGCTATCTATAAAAACAACTGTACCTATATTTTTTCGTCCCCAACGTCTGCCATAATAGGCCAAATAATAACTTCAATGAAGATTACTTTGTTTTTTCGAAGACAGGTTTAACTAGGTAGGTCTTTTGTTTCAGGCCCATGAGTTTTATCGAATACTGTGTGGATAGGAAAAAAGGAAAAAACATCGTAAGGATATCCGCACACCTACCTAGTCTGTAGGATTCGATGTGTCAAATTAGTTTCGATAGAGATCTTCAAATTCAACATTGTTTTTGGAGGAATACTGTAATTAGGACTTTGGTACCTGAAGTTTTTCATGTTTTAGTGGCACATACATCGGTGATAGAAACTTGACTCTAGACTTTTTTCTGGTTGGTAGAACTTGGAAAAAAAATAAAGTTAATAACTAAATTGAAATATAAATAACTAAACTGAAAAAGAAAATGTTTAAGCCTACTTGGCTTACTAATTGTGTCAAACACTTCAAGCATAGATACAAAAAGTGTGTTATATTGTGCTTTTGTTTTTATATTTATTTATATAGTTTTTTAGTCATTTAATTAAGTATAATATTGTTTAATGTTGTGTTTTTATTATAAGTATATGAAATATAATTATAATAAGTTCTTACATATCCTCCTTCCTACTAATATTTTTTTTATTATAAATACGAAAGTTTGTGAGGATGGATTGATGGATGTCTGTTACTTTATCACGCAAAAACTACTGAACGGATTTTGATGAAACTTAACAGTAATATAGCTTATATAATTATCAGAATAACACATAGGATACTTTTTATCCCGACATTCCTACGAAATCGACACTTATGCGTGTAAAACTGCGGGGCGCTGCTAGTTTCAAAAATAAAACTACAAAAAAATTGTCATAAAAATCATTTTGTAAAACAACATAACAAGCAAACCATCAGTACAATAATAATTTTATGTCTAGACACAAGTAGGTACTTACAATCGATTAACAGTTTAAGGATGCTAATATTAAACATAGCATCTAGTTCAAGTGCCTCTTAAGTGACCTAAATGAAAACTTAAATTCATAGGTAATCCCCCTTACATATTCATTGTTATTTACATCAATTTACAGTTTATTATTGTTCCTTATCATAAGGCTCAATTCACATTGCCGCGGAACTAATTTAATTCCATTTTTGTAACAAAATTGTGTAAAGCATTGTGAGCTTTATGTGAATTACGAACAAACTAGATCATAATCTGTCTAACCTTTTCCCAACTATATTGGGGTCGGCTTCCAGCCTTACTGGGTGCATTTTGCAAGGAGTGACTGCCTATCTGACCTTAACAACCCAGTTACTGGGTAATAAAATACCACTTGGTAAGACTTGGAAAAACTTGATAAGACTGGACAAACTAGATACAAACCAAAAAACAGGTCGCGTGTCTTCCAGAAAATTCTCTCGCAATCTCGGGAATTCCCGTTGCTGGCAGCTCGAATCTTCTTTGTACAATTTCGTTCCAAAAATTGTCTTTTATTTTGTTCCGTGACAATGTCAATTGATCCTTAGGGGGGATTATACACAAAACGTTAATTTACTAAGTTATCTAAAATCTAGTTAATAAGTGGCGCTTAAATAAGAAGTGGGTAGTTTTATCAAATACGCGTTATTGTTTACGTATTCTTAGAAAGGAGGTGTGTCTTAATTAGTTATGTTGTTGTATGAATAATCACGGTTTGATTTCGTGTTGACACATGAATAATAAGGAAATGTTTTTTCTAAAAATATTAGGTACTATCAACAATTGTCTGATATACTCGTAATATGATTTTCTAACATTAAACTCTCTATTTCTTAATTTTTCAAATAGGGATGTTAAAGTAAACATCAAACATTACTCATGTAATAACCAAAGAGTTAGAGACAGAGGTGTATCATAGTACACCCATAGATCGCCAGTTATGTCCAAGCCCCATGTAATAAGCGGTAAGCCTATTGCCATCAATCAGCCACGAATCCAAACTCCGGGCTGCTACAGAAATTCCAGTTGGAAAAACCCAATAACATTTTGCTCGACATGGGAATTGAACACAGGACCTCATGCTCAGCAGTAGCGCTTGCGACCACTAGACCAACGAAGCAGTCGAGGCTTTAAATTAAAATCAAAGGTATTTTCAGTAGGTTAACCATGCAGATATACCTAATTAACTAGCAGCGCCCCGCGGTTTCACTCGCATAAGTGTCGATTTCGTAGGAATATTGGGATAAAAACTATCCGATGTCCTTTCCCGGGACACAAACTATCTCTATATCAAATTTCATCTAAATCGGTTCAGCGGTTTAAGCGTGAAGAGGTAACAGACACAGACAGAGAAACACATTTTCGCATTTATAATATTAGTATGGATTCTGTCTTTTTCTGTGAGTGGACAACGTTATGTTTTGACAAATGGTTAACTAAACAGCATGACTTGTGGCATGACCCACATATTAGTTGCTTAGTTATTTCCAGAAAACGACACTGTTATAGTAATTATCTTAAAACAATAAAACATTGAATGATTGTCTGAACTAAAATATTGTATGTATTTATAGTATTTTTATGTTGTATTAATATTGTATTGTATGTGTTTTTATGGGTCTTGATGCCTGAAATAAATGGATAAATAAATAAAATATTAATATAATTTTTGCTAATGTTTTCTCGTCATATCTGCTCCTATTTAAGGCGGATGCGCCAGGTAGCCCGCAAAATTCAAATTTTCTATCATGACACATCAAACATCACATCACACATCCACAAATCACATTCACACGTACACATTTCACATTTTCTATCATTTTCATGACACTGGCCTGTAAATTGCAAAAAAACGTAAGATTTGATTTTCGTGGGCTATCCTGACGCTTACCCCTTAAACGTCTGTTTCTAATGTTCATTAATTTAATTTATTAAAATTTAACTGTAAAGTAGGTCAATTTAATCTAATACATGTAAAAGTGACCTAGAAACATTATCTCAGGATAAATATACACGGCAATCGGCTAATTGTAACTCGTATAGGTGTTGACGCAAAAAATCAATTAATATTAAATAATTAAGTACTCCGGTGAGCCGCACGCGCCGATCGTTAATCGATTCTGATTGAGGTATTAAGAGCGCATGCTTACATGACGCATGTTTGGAGACTGCTAGGAATATTATAATCAAGGAGAGAAAAAGTTTGATAAATATAAAATTACAAAGATCGAGAAGAGGGCTTCGATCAGGTTAAGCTACACTTCTTTGGATGTTTGACTATCTTTACATACCAAGACCCCTCCGTGCCTCGGAAAGCACGTTAAGCCGTTGGTCCCGGCTGTCATTCGTGGATCTTTGACGGTCGTTATGGGTCGTCAGAAGCCCGAAAGTCTGACAACCAGTCTTAACAAGGGGTATCGTATTACCCAGTAACTGAGTTGTGGCGGTCAGATAGGCAGTCGCTCCATGTAAAATACTGGTATTCAGCTGCATCCGGTTAGACTGGAAGCTGACCCCAATATAGTTTGAAAAAGGCTAGGCAGATGATGGATGATCCATACCTGGAACATACCCGACACTTTAACCCTCGGTTTCTGAAAGATCTTTAATCAGCCTAATCCATACTATTATATGAATCGAAAGTAACTGTCTGTATGTTTCGCTTTTACGCCTAAACCACTGAACGGATTTTGGCAAAAAAATGGCAAGGAGATATATGACATCTTTGGGCAGGACACACTTTACTACTTTTTGTCCCGGTACCGACATATACGCGGGCTAAACCGTGGGCAGAAGCTAGTCTTCTATAAAATCTTAAGTTTTGTTGATTGTAAGACCATAAACTATTTAGGTACAACCATACCTAATATGTTATAGTCTTTGCGCTGTAGCATGGTGCGGGTGACAGTTAATAATGTATAAAATCATTAATAACTGTAGTAAATTAAAATAAACCCAACCAGAATGTTCTAGTCTACAAATAAAACAACTGTCACCCGCACCATGCTACTGTGCAAAGACTATAGGTAGATTTTTCCATGGCATTCGTGAACAAGTATAATTGATAGTTTTGCAGAAACCGCTGGCTACAAAGAAAAACAACTAAAAAAGATACAATTCAAACACAAACGATAAAAGTTGCAAAAAAGCCCTCAAAAATCTTATAAAACCGCAACCATATTGTAAGCCACAGAACGTTAGATCTCCCACGCAATACTCTATATTCGCCTACATAAAATAATAATGATCATGTCTGTATGTTTATTTCACTCACGTACTTATTTGCGACCACTGTGGTCCTTTATAGCTACGTTTCAACAGATGATGATCCGACTTAGAATATTAAAGAGTGGAATTTAACGTTATAATCAAGGCGCTTTGATGATAGGCGTAGAGTAATAAGCAGAAGCAATATTTGTGCACAGAGTAATGATTAACACGCAGACAAGCAGATTGGTTCGTTTTGCTTTTAATTTTGGTGTGGTGATGGGTTTGGTTGGTGGTATTGCGATGGTGAATAATTAAATTGAACATAAATAGGGTAAATTTTACATTAATTCTAATAAATGAATTAATAGGGTTAATACAGATAGCATAAGCAAGCTGAAGATGCAATGAGCCGGCCAAATTAGCCGTAGAACTCTTCGCAGGGTGACTGGTAACAGCTGGATGAGAGTTGCCGAGAATCGAGCCGAATGGCAATTGAAGATGCCTATGTCCAGGAGTGGACCGCTGTAGGCTGATGATGAATACAGAAAGGAACCGCAACAATCACTTAGAAGAATAGAGAAGTTTAGAAGTTACTCGAGATTTCATTCGATATCTAGATGAAGATCAACGTATTTTTTTTTTTTTTTGTTGATGTTTCGATCTGTCCTTTTACTGAAATTCAGCATCTTTTGTGTTATGTTTCAACGTATACGATTTTGAATTCATTGGCAAACTTTCAGGGGACAAAAGTACTCATTAATAGGAACAACTTTTACTTAACCTGGGGCAAATAAACTTATTTTCTTTCTATGAGACCAACTCTTTCTGAGTTGTTGTTGAACTTGATTTTTCTATGTTAAAATTTGAAAATAATACAATCAACCATACCAATAAACTGCCCCATAATAAGATTAACCACACTCCAACCACAACAGCTGAATCTCTATAAATCCAAAACCATTTACTAAACTGCTCATCTGCCGCTATTAATTTAACAAGAGAAGCGACAATTAGTGATAATATATTAGTGAAGGGGGACCCAAATCGAGAACTAATCGATTTACCTACATCATCGATTGCATTCATCACTCCCCCAAGCGCCGCGCCGTGCTGCGCCGTGAAATGACCAACCCTGTCACCCCGAAATACCATAAATAGGAAACGTATAATTTTCGGCTAAATCGGTCTATTTCCGCACAAAATCGAACGACTCAATTCGTCACGGAATGGACAATGGTCCACCCTTTTTCACGACAGGAATTTGTTCTCTGCCTGTTGCCAAATAAAGTACAATATCGATTAGAAAGGGTTGTTAGAAATCGCAAAAAAATGGGATGCCATGGATGGACACAAATCTAAAGTGATTGGATTCTTTACTTATACCACTGTAAGACCGTTTACACTTAAGACCGAGGGATGAATGTTATAATACCTAGCCGAAATGTAAGATAAATTATGACTATTACAGTAAATCATACACAGTTTCATTAAAGTCCATTTATATTAAAAAGATTAATTACTACATTATTTATCGGTGTCAAGAAAGATATTCACTCACTAACGATTACACCTTTGCTTGACAAATTGAAGAAACACAACGGAATAATAATTTTAATAGAATGACAGCTTTCAACATCTGCTCCATGTATTTGTAAAGAAATATATTTGCCACGTGTCCTGTCAAACAAAAGTGATATATTGAGTAAATCTTATTATGATTGCCACAATAGGTGTCAAATGGGCAATAATTCTTTGGCATTGTGGTCAATCGGAAGCGAAACTATTCAGCAATACGGGATTTTCCAAATCATTACATTTTATTTCGGGTCCATTTAGGGTTGCGGTTGTGGCAAACGTTTATAATGGTATTAAAGGTATTATTCCTGTCAAAATATTGAAGTAAGTAAAGTTTATTTGGATTATCCCTGTATAAATTCCTTTTATACAAAATCCAGGCCATATTTAAGAACGTCCCATGAAAAAACAATAACGTAATACAATAAGAACTTGCTCGTGTAAATAAAATACCTAATAAAAAACACAATTCGGAGTGACAGCGTAATATCGTAAACGTCATAGTACAATACTCGCTAAGTAGGCTAACGTCGTAAACACTTGAAAACCTCATATTTTTTGTGACACTTGCCTGAGACACCCACTGTATCTACTAAACACAGTTACTTAATAATTATGGACAGTTTTAATTGAGTAGGTATCAGCAGCTGTCTAACTTATAAAATGCGGGCGCTGCCTGCAACAGCAAACGTCATAATTCAATACAATTTTCAATTTAATTCCACTTTTCACCACCAGTCAATCACCACTCAATCTGGACTAGAAGTGACGAAAAGGAAAGTAGAGGTAAAATACCTCTACTTTCCTTTTCGTCACTTCTAACCAGAAAATAGTAAGGGTCACACAATTACTTAAGTTTTTTGCTAAGCCTAGTCTAGCCTAATCATGGTATAAAGCTTTTATTGTTTTTATTATTAACATAAATAAGATTATTGTCCTCATGGCGATAGCTTTGTGCCTTTACTTGGAACTTTTTCTACCCAAACAGAATTATGTTACTTAGGATTTTCTCCTGAAACCTCATATCTTTTAGTATCAAAAATATGCTATCGTATTTAGTTTTGCTACTATATATTTGCCGCCAAATTTTTCCTTACCCACTCATTTGTATTTACAGTTAAATTATGCTTTAAAAAAAGCTTATTAAGAAGACATAGGTATCAACTAGCAACATATCTACGAATGAGACAGACATCTTACTGACCTTGATAAATAAAAATTCATTAGACAAAAATATCAGGTAAGGCAAAACATTTTTTGCCAGTCTCCTCAAAAATAGAAGTGACTTATTACTCTCATTAACGAGAACAATCAAAATAAAGAGATCGACAAAAAGTGTCGCTCGTCTGTCGCCAACCGATAACCAGGTGCGTCGTTTTTGCATAATTTCTACAGCAAAAAGTCCCGCCAGATTAATTAACAGTTTTATTTGTGGAGCACGTCTTGTCACGTCTTCTTAGATGTCCATTGTCGCATTATGATGTACGGCATCGCTTTGTGTGGCGCAAAAACTGTGGTACATAATAATCGTAGTGTAATCAATTCGCCAGACAGCGTGCCGCGTGTGTTGCTAACTAATCTAGGTGACGCGTGACGCGGAGCTACGAAGAATATACGGCGTAGACAGGCATTGTTTATTTTAGTGTTTGTTTGCTTTGTAATGTTTCTTAAAGTAGAAAATGGCACATCTCCCAAATCGGCCACCTATTCTGTGAAAATCTCACCGTGAAATTTTAGGTGAAATGAGCTATGGTTGAAGTGAACTGTCATCCTACCTAATGCTAGGGATTGAGGGATTTTGTTGCGCCACTTCTTCTCCCCAGCGAAAGCACTAGGAAGTGGTGAAGGGCGAGCGTTTTTGGGGGACTGTCTTATGTAATTTTGACGTTCGAAAAGTGCTGATTCTCAGCCTAGTTTGAATAAATGACTTTTGATTTTGATTTTGATTGACAGCTCACTTCGAACTCACTTCACCAAAATTTTCCCTTTGTGCTCACTGGTTCCTTTAGCAGTTCCTTTGAAGGAACTCACGGTGAGATCTTTACAGAATTACAATACTGATATGTTGTGTGGAACCCTTTTCCTATTAAAATGCACAAAATGCCAACTGAAGGCGACATCTAGTTTTGAACTACCGATGTTCTCTCTATTACCTCAGATGAACTCTGGCACAAAAAGCTCTCTATCTATCAACAAATATTTGCAGACAAACTCAAACGACAAACGTCTTCATACTCCAATTCTTACATGTAACACCGGAATTTCGGTGATTAAAGTTTTAAAAGTAGACAATCAAGTTTCCTTATACGTGAATCTTTTTTAGGGTTCCGTACCTCAAATGGAAAAACGGAACCCTTATAAGATCACTTCGTTGTCCGTCTGTCAAGACCCTTTTTCTCAGAAATGCGTGGAGTTAATATCAAATACTCAGGGCTGCGATCCCTTGAAGCAGTGAAAAAATCAAACTTCTAAGTCAACGCAATCAAAAGATACGAGCGTTTATGTTCCGTTTATGCCGCACATTTTGACACTCGCAAGGGAGTCAAAGCCTATAGGGTACTTCTAGATTGGTGCGCGAGTCCAACTCGCACTTGACCGGTTTTTTGTTGATGAAATCTCAATTCTTCAACCCAGTTTCAGCAATAAAAACTGGACTGACATCAGCTGTGTATAAGGAAGGTGTTGATAGACTTGTAATAAAGAAAGTCGAATAAGTTGTTGATTTATTGGACACCATAATTTTGGCAATAATACCTGTATTGTAAGTGTAATACATATATATTAGCGGACAACTCGGTCAATATATGACAAGTATGGATAAGGATTTCGTCACGGATGAGTTGAAAAGGGCATTAGAAATCAAACCTACCGGCACTCTAATTGCGTAACAAACACACTTTCAGTCACAATCTGAATCATTTTGAAGGATATTGCTAATTCATTGCTTCATATATGTTCGAATGTGTCTGCTCAGCAACTTAAATAACGCAATGAATGTTGTTGAACTGTCAAATGAAAGCCATTCCTACCTGTCATTCATTCCAGCCGGTCGATTCTGCTAGAATCTCACCGTGAGAAGTTAGGTGAAGTGAGCTGTCATTCCATCTGATGCTATAGGGATTGATACTAATGACAGCTCACTTTAAGCTCACTTCACCTGAGTTATCACGTTGAGATTTTTACAGAATAGCACTACTGTTAGTGTTTTACGCTATTACCTCGCTAATCTACATAATATTGACGAAAAACTACTGTAGCATGTAATACCGCCTTAAAAAGTTTGCTTTCTAACTAGATAATATGTACCGCCAATAACTGCACCGCATTCTTAATTCAAATCCGAATCAGATTAATTGCAGCAGTTAGTTCCTTGAATCAATATAACCTCCGCACATTTCCTCGTCCATTTAGAATTTAAATCCACTCCAAACTAATTACACCGTAGCTCCTAGCTACAGAACATCTGGGCGACCCAAGGTCTGGGAATTGAGGAAACAGAATTAAAGACCTTATAAAAAAAACTAGTGTACGATTAGTCTATTATTTCTATATTATTAAATCAGCCGTTCCATCACAAAGAAAAAAAATATCAAATACAAATATCGTTCGACAAAAAAAAACCGACAAAAAGTAATAAGCGAGCAACGAGACCAACTTCCTTGTCAACATACAGTTATTTTGTTAGATTTATTACTTGTTTATTCGTTGTAAAAACTACGTACATATGATTAGGACTCGCGTCCATAAATATGTAATTATGGCATTGGTATTATAAAACACGGTCAGTAGTTACTCGTGCAAGCTCTGCGCCGTTAAGTAACCTGAATAATGTAATCGGTTAACTCTAAAACCCGATGAAACATTTTTTTGTACGTCTAAATCAATTAATCCTCAATCGTAAAGCCTCTCATATACTCACGATATATTTCTTCTGTGATCTTATCACCGTTTCTAACGGTTCTGAGAAGTATAATCTGAAATATTTCAGCAGTAAAAAATAAATTCTACTGACCAAACACCTAAGACTGTCGAACATCTAGTATTAAACAAATTAACTCGACCATTGACTCATAATTTGTATATCAGCGTGATAAAAGTTACGATACGATCCTATTCGCAGTCCAATCTCATATATATACGATCATTATTTCCCATTCAAAAGACAAATTTTCACAAATTATAACCGAGTAAACAATAAATTACTATAAAGTCTGTATCTCCATAGTTTAACGTAAATCATGGTTGCTTATCGCCTGTAGCCATAAATATTAAGTACACTATAATAAACGACTGCTATGCAAATTACTTTATAGCACTTTAAAAAATGTATTTTATTGAAAACACGAGGAAAATCATAGTTCATTTTCTATTCAATGGCTCATATTCAACACTTACATGCTGTTAATTTCAATCATATTCAGTTATTTTCGGTCACAAACAATGTAATTTGAATTTTGTATTGCACTCATAACAAAACGTGGCTTCGATAGCTCTTTATATCGAAGCACTTAACCTACATGCAAGACACAAAGAAAATACATGACTTAAAGCTTGTAAAATGTGAAGTAATTGAAAAAATATTCACTGATCCACCTACGGGTTCCAATATCGGAGAGAAACTTCATATATAAATTTTCTCGCATGTCAAAAAGCAGAGATCAATGGCTGATATAAAAATCAATAAAGATATAATGACGATATTATTATACGTGATAAACAAACATTTGCACATGAATTGTATCTTTCTCACGTAAATCAATATACAGCTTTCTTTATCTGTCTATGAAATTGATAAGTTACTTTATGAAAAGTTCGGTGAGTAAATTTTTATTAGTCTATTCATGGCTAACTGCGGTGATTTACGAAAATATAGTGATTCATCAATGGATCAGTGAACTGTCTGTTGACAGAGTTATAAATTAAAGTGTTTGATGCAAACCATTTCGTTACCATAATATTTTTTACGTAGTTTGACAAATCGCAATAAAATCTAAAGGGCACTTAAATATTCACTGCATTTTACAATAAATAAAAGTTGTTATTTTACTACGCCATTATCATCCCAAATTTTCAAAATGCTCAGCATCCTTTAGAATTGAAGACTGTTGGTACAAACTGAGACGTGTCCGCGCGAGACGCGAGATGCGACTGCGCACATCGTTTGTTTTAAATATTAGGAAGTCACACAACTATTCGCGCTAGTTTCAACACCTCCATACAAGTTGACGTCAAATTTCGCCCCGCTTCACTCGCGGGATTCGTCTCAATTTAGGTTTAAAGATATTTATTTCTCTTTTTTTTTTCAATTTCACCAGAGCTTTAGACTAACCACGCGACCAACGCCACGTCTAAAAACTAGTACATACATTATTCAAACAAGCCACTTATACGCTGTCCATAATAGCCTTACTATTCATTAGCTCCCCCAAGTGAAGAATTAAAATTGATTGATTGGTGACATAAAAATTTTACGTCTCGGTTTAACTGGGTATCAATCAGCCGTTTCGTCGGCTGTCTCATCGACCAGATATGACTTATACTTCGGGGCCTTTTATGTTGTAAACACCTTTACTTACTCGAATTAACGATGACAGTTTTATTTAGGAGCTTATCTAGTCGGGTGGCCTGAACCAGAGACGTTTTTGGGACTGTCCAACGTCTGTCCGTGGACTTAATAATTAGGTAGAAAAATTATGGTTGGTACGAGTATGTACTTTGAAATAAGGTCAATTAAAATGTGATTATCTGTGATTTTCATTCGTGACGTCTACCAATGTGAGTTGGTACCTTTATTTATGCTACTACAAGAGTAGCTTTCACGTAAAGAGGTTCTTTTAAACCAGACCTCCTTAAGGTTGGCTCTTTATAGTAACTGTTCTACAAATGTTTATTGGGGCAAAGGCTGCTGATAGTAAGGATCGAGTTACTTGAAATGAAGAGTTTCGGAAATCTTGATTTTTTTATCGGCATTAACATACCCATCACTATTGTGAATTTTCGTCAGCTTATTTAATTTCACCCTATAGTAAGTATTTAAGTAACTGTCTACATTACCTTTCAATTCCAAGTTAGGACATTAAATGTCACACTTTCAATGAAAATCACTTAAAACCGTAATACCTATTTTAATTTAACTTAGGTGAGAAAACTGTTGCTAAGGAGCTGACTTTGACATCTTATGACACGGCTCCTGTACCGTCATAGATTTAGTATATACTATTAGCGTATAGACTAAATCTATGTGTAACATTTACCGAAAAGTATTATCTCTACAAATAAGCCTACCATAAAAAGTAACTGCATCTCCTACATTTTCCCATGCCATGCCATGCATCAGTTTAATATAACGAAAGTTAATCTAATAGTGTTTCAATAATTTGAATAACAATGAATATGTAATAAGAATCGATGAACACTTTAATTGATGGACTATTAATCCCTAAACCTGTTTGGATTTCATGAATCTTATTAACAAAAGCAATGAATAAATATCTACACTTTTATGTAAGTTTCTGTGATATAATTTTGAAATATAAAACAAATAGTACCTATATTATCTACATTATGTATTCGAAAGGTGTTGTGCAGACCATCAAATTGACCGACTTATTCCATGGGACCATCATCGTATCAGCGAAAAAATTATCAACTGTCCCATACAAAACTTCAATACGTAGGTACTAGACCCAAATGAATGGGACAGCTGGTTATTTTTTCGCGATTGTGATGTTGGTCCCAAGGAGAAAGTTATTCAGTTTGACAGTCTGCACCACAATTTTTAATATGACCACACTTTTGTGATACGTAACACAATCAGCCTATAATGTTCCCACTGCTGGGACACAGACCTCCTCTCTTCGAGAAGGAGTGAGCTGTAATCTACCACGCGGGCCCAGTGCGGGTTGGTAGATGTCACGTCTTCGAATTTTTGGTTCTAGAACATGCCGGTTTCCTCAGAATGTTTTCCTTCACCGTTTTGATTTATGCTGTATAATAAAAAATATTGGGGTAGACAATGTTTATTCTGTAATTTTCCTAAATAAAGTCGCAAAACAAGCTCATGCTATTTCAGCAATTTCATTTTATTTTGATGTTTGTAGTTTTATGAGAACATTAAAATATTGCGTGAAGATGTTATTCAAGAATTTACGTGTCGCAAAGATTTAAGGCAGAACTTTGACCGTATTATTTCATGGATGGACATGAAACTGAAATGAATTTTATGACCTGAATTGAATACATACCTACGCATAATCTATTCTCGGTATGGGCATGAAAAAATAAGACGTTTAAAATAATTTTTATTTTTCAATGTAATCCCGCATTACCCCTATGCATTTATTACATCTCGAAATTAACTTTTCAATACCCTGTAAAAACAAACTTTCCTGTTTCTCTGAAAAATGCGCGTTTATTGCGCCTTTATTGCCTTCATCGTTGGAAAATCGTTTCCCACGAAGGTCTTCTTTCAATTTTACCGTTATACCCTTAGATCATCATCATCTGCCTAGCCTTTTCCCAATATATATAGGGGTATTCCCCTATGTTGGGGTCGGCTTCCAGTCTAACCGGATGCAGCTGAACACCAGTATTTTACATGGAGCGACTGCCTATCTGACCTCCACAACTCAGTTACTGGGTAATACGATACCCCATAGTAAGACTGGTTTTCAGATTTTCGGGCTTCTGACGACCCGTAACGACTGATGCCGTGATAAATATTAAACAGTCGTATAGATTGTAGCGGAACTGGCTGCCCAGAACGAGGCATTTATGTATGTATCGCTACTGGTCGAGGCTACCACCCAGGCGGAGCTGCGAGCAAAAGACACTCCGTCATAAACACCAATCTCAATTCATTTGTCCTCTTTTCCGATCACTGTAACTAAGCCACTTACTTAGGTTCCACAAACAATCCCACAAACCAAATTAAAAAATTTGTTTACACTCTGGTAACATGCACCTTAAATTTACTATTACAAAATGGTGATAAAACGGGACGAGCTGTAAACATGGCGATCATAATTCACGTGAAAATATTCTCTGTAACGTCAGCAGAAAAATACATTCACAGTGCTTCGTGGTTTGCTAAAAATAATCTTTTATTGCAACAGGAAGGTACGGTGGAAGTTTTGTCAGGTGCCGATAAATAAGAAGTTACCTACTTACATTGTAAAACGGAGCTGTAAATAGTTAGGTTGTTTTTCTAAAAGTATATCGGATTTTGGTCTAAATGCTTTGAGTTTTATTTGTTTCGATGGGTCAGTTTAGTTTAAATAGCCATTCTGGTAATAAGTATTGGTGAATCATGATTTATGAAAACGTTCTAGGGCTTCGAGATTATTTAAATATTCACCCCTGCGATTTAGGTGTAAAGAATAAAGTTAAGTCAGTTTTAAAATCCTGCCTTCTGTGTTCCAAAAAATGCGACCTCTGCGTTGCCCCCGACGATGCCGTGGAAGTGGCGAAGTTTTGGGCAACATAATTTAAAACACTGTCGACGACACGAAGAAGAATATTAAAGCACTTCCACCAGACCAACATATTTACGCATTCTGAGTATACTGAGCTCCTAAACTCTAGCAATCTCCCATAAAAATCGAAGGTATCTATCTCGTTAATCATAATCAAACGCAGTCGTAAAAATGCCAGTGACAACACAATCTCAGAGTCAGCATTTAGCAGGTGCGCGCACTCCCAAACAAATCATATTATGGCGCGTATGATTCGATTTTCGAAATATTCAACGTCGTATTTTTATTTTTATCTGTCGCCAGTCTCAAATTTCCTGTTTTTCAGACAGTGTCTTCGAATTCCAGGATATATTCCGCTATTGTTTTTCATCTCCTTTTATTCGACTTCTTGTATGATCACAACAGAAACTTTTCAAATGATTCGTGAATCTGTACCTCTCTGCGCAGCAAAGGATTGTTTTTTAGTATTTTCATTCTTGTACGAATTTTCGGGTAAGTAAACAATTGTTTTGCGCAATAAAACTTTTTGTCTGTCTTACATCTACATTTAATATACCACTGTAAATAATATAAGTCAAGCTGAGGATAAAACGAAAACCCTCATGAAAGTCACACATTAACTTCATAAGTACGACACAAAAATAAGAAGAAACGTGTGCGTTGGGGCCGGGGTATCAGGAACGAAATTCCTTACGCGATACTAGCACGCACACACACTATTGGCTTTAGCACCCTCGAAAACCATGAGAATCATGGGTGGCGCATGATGAAAAATTTCAAACTTTTCGCAGCCGCTGTCTGGGATTATCAATTTTCCCTCACTATCGGCTTTAGCACCCTCGAAACCATGAAAACTGCCAAACTAATCAGAGAGAAAGTCGCACGGAAACAGTTTACTAATACCACAAGCTTACTCCTACCACAAGCCGCGTTAAAGAACTTCGTTCCAAAATTCCAGTACCTATATACCTAAAGAAATTCAGAAACGAAATAATAATCGAAAACAGCAACGTCAGCGTTTACGTAAATGAACAAAGCTACGAACAAAATGTGCGCGATACAATTCCCGATTCGCGGTCGGCATAAATTGAATTCGTATGCGATGAACCCGCAAACCACAGAGTAGTAATAAAGGGAGTAATAAACCCTAAAGGATCAGCACGAAAGATATTAACACAAACACTGCATACATCGCTATTAAATATCTAATCACAGACGTTTAATTTTCAGTGCGCTTTTAAGATCTTGCAAATTGAATTTGTCGGAGCAAAATGAATATGATCACTCCACTGCTTAACTACTCTGTGCCCCATCCAGACGGTTCATTTGCTAACCGGGTTTCTTATACAATTCTACGGTCATATTTGAATGTATTTTCGTTAAATGCTTCTTGTGCCGGAATGAAAATTTCATATGAAATCTTTTAATTAAATCTTAGCGCAAAGCCATTTAAGTTGCTCTAGTTTTACGTGGTGGAAACCGCTTTAAATATTTTGTTAACTTTCGATGCATGCGTATTATACGTCTTACATCGAAATAACTAAACTGTTACGTGACTGACTGATACAGTCTTAAAACTGGGAACATACAATCTGAAAAGTTTGGACAAAAATATTTTTTGAAACTCAACCACATAGCGGATCTAACGTGGGGTTGAATATTTTGTTTGAACGAAGACGTGGCCATAGCTTATATAAGAGTGCGCGCAAGATAAGTCTGCGTGCGACGTTTGAACTTCAAAATTATATCCCTGCCTCTACTTTTAATCACTTTCGGCATAATGATAGCGATTATTTACTTTGGTAAATACAGAACACAGCACACTCTCTTGATAGATAGATCTTTATAGATGGCGGCAAACGATTATTTCCGATTTCGGCCACTCGCAAACTTATTTTGTGCGCACTCTATCACAATCTATGTATGTGAAACGTGGCCACATTTTATGGGAAAAAATATATTACTATCTACAATGACATAGTGCAAATCATCCAGTCACAATATACCCACACAAAAGAAAATTATGAATTTTAACAGAATTATGTTATAATAAACGGTGAACCAAACGGTTAAGGAAAACATCGTGAGGAAACCGGCATGTCCTAGAACCAAAAATTCGAAGACATGTGACATCCAACCCGCACTGGGCCCGCGTGGTGGATTATGGCCCACTCCCTCTCACAGAGAGGAGGCCTGTGTCCCAGCAGTGGGAACATTTTAGGCTGATTATGTGTTGTATGTGTATGTTATAATAAAATTATGAAATGAAATGTCCAAGGGATGCCTATGTCAAAATACTGGCACGTAGCCAACTCTTCAATATGTGGGTAGTAAAGAAAATACAGCTAAATGACAAAGGTCAAGAAATTAAATGTGATGACGAGAATCGCCAATCTGATTCGTTGCGCAAATTAATTTGGATGTAATGTGGATTCTTGAAAATGTTCTCGAGTTTTCTGGGACATGGAAAATATTGATTTCGTTAATATTTGAGAAAAAAAAAATAGTAGTAAAAGTTTATTTTATGGATTGATTTATTGGGTATATAAGGTAAAATTAAATTAATAAACTGTATTTACCAAAAGTTTTCTTCTCTCCGGACAACCATAAAATAATACTTTCTACCTTATACTTAACTTTTCATGAAAATTTTTTGGTGGCCCATATTCAGCAGTGTCCTTTAAGAGTTGCTAGAAATATAATTATACAGAGCATAGAAGGACGGCACTATATGTTTTAAAAGAGACTGCGTGCTACGAGATTTCGTAGCACATTTACTACGACGAACTACATTAACCGACTTCAACAATAAACATAAATTCTATGCGTGTATGTAAGTTAAGTATAAACGTGAATATTATGTAAACGATTTTCTTATACCGCTTAGATTTTTCAACACTTACTTAATAATTTTCTTAGTCTCTTAAAAGGTCAGGTGTTATGAACGTAGATGAAACAGAAAAGAGATCGTATCGCGTAGCGTTCTGTAGAATTCTTGTCTCCCTACCTTCCTGTCAAAAGGCGCGAGTTTATGTAAGTACATTTGTAATTTTTTATGTAGCAAAACCAACTTAAAGGTCCATACGCAAAACATGGTTCCTTTCATGGTATCGTACTGGCCGTCAGCCAAATGTAGCGGCGACGTGGGTTTGTCTGTCCCGACCATCTTCTAAAGGTTAAGGGTGACAAAAATAATGTAACGGATTACTTTCTTCATGGTAAAAGATGCTATAACAATGGCGGCATCGTTTTCGGGAGAGTGGACGTTTGTGCGATGGACCGTTCAAGTTACTGGCAGTTTTCACTGTAATGTAGTCATGTTTTTGTTTTTTTTTTTTATGAAGTGGTTTTTGGAAGGAAGTATTTGGCGTATCATTGTAATGAGGTGGACTGTTTTTTCACGTTATATTCCTTCTTTTTTAGCGTTCATTTCGTGAAAGTGCCTATTCTCAGACACTTTCTATAGTATTTGTGAGTGGCTAACCTACTTTAGTTAAAGAAAGTTGGGAGGGATTCTATTCTATTTAATAAGAGCTGAATATCTGAAATAATTATGTCAGCTTGGTGTAGTTTAGTTGAGCCATTTTATTGGTGGTTTCAGTATAATTTAAACTTAATACCTACAGGTTAGATTATCTTTCAGTAACAATTCGTAAAACAAACCGAGACTAAAAGCTAACGTCTTTACCAATGTAGGGAAACAATGAACCTATAAAGTCCAACACAAATTAAACAATATACAGGGTCAAGTTAAATTAGCTAGCGAAACTCGGCAAACGCGATGGGTATCAAAACATGATACAACTTTTTTGTGGGGTCATCGACCTCTTTTAGTGTAGTAACTTGAAATATCAGCTAAAAAACAACAAAAACAGACTTGATGGGTTTCGCTATGATCTAAAAACACAATAAAACAGAAAAAACTGATTTTCTTAACTCAAACTTTAAGTAACAAAACTACCATCGGTCGTTATAAAAAAAAAACATCAAATCATTTAATTTTTTTTATATTATCGTGTTTAGATATCATGTCAGCAGAGTTTCGCTAGCTAATTTAATTTGTCCCCGTATAAGTGCTATCACAATGGAAACATCCAATCATACAGAAATTGGAACATAAATCTACTACTGAAAATTGGTTACGTTTTACTAGTAAACAGTACACACGGAAACGGCGCGAAAACAGGTAATAAAATGTTTATAGGGTACAATAAAATATCAAGGAGATGATTTCATTAATGATGTTGGCAAATACGAAACGTTTACTATGTGGTGTACCGAGTACGTTTGTGTAATCAGTCTACTTATATCTTATAAAAAATATATAATTGTAAAGAGGTGCATTCAAAGGTATGATTTCCCATCATTGCATACCTACATTTTCGTATGAATGTAGATGACTCTCCCAAAGTTTTATTTGACATTAATTTACCATTTAATTTTAATTAGAATTTTTAATAAATAGATAATGAGGAACTCTTTTCCAGCGCCACCTCAAACCAGCCCTCGCGATACGCGTACAGGTCATCTCGCCACCGCTTTCTGGGCCGACCTCGGCGGTGTAGTCCATCTTCAGGCACCCATTGTGTGGAGAAGAGTTCCTAGAAGGACTTGGGGGAGGTCTTTGCCCAGCAGTGGGACAGTACAGGCTAAACAAAAAAAACATGTGCGAGACATCAGAAGGAGATTTGCAGCGTTTCAAGAAACTAAGGATTATCTTGATTATGAAAGATTTTCACAAAAGTGGTAGTGGACTTTTAATTGATTACACTTTTCAAATAAGTCCACCGTTACAATCAGAAATGTGCTATTAATACGTACATCAAACGCCTACAGCTTTACCAACCCAAATAAATAACAATTACAACGTAAACAGTAAGCAAATTCGCCTCCCCCCCCATTTCCCCTTAGTCTACGTTTGTCTGATATACGCGTGTGACGTCAGAAGGCCGGCCGGCGCCTCACAACCAGTGACTAAGCTGTATTAATATACTACCAATGTGTTTGCCCCGGCGTCGCCTACGCGCTGAAAACTGCGTGGGAGTCACTGAAACTTGTCTACATGATGTTCTCTTTTCAAAAATGTAGAGTAACTTTTAAGGTTGGCAATTGGTAGTTTATTATTGATGTGTTTTTGTTTTTCATGGAAAGTACGTGGGTTTTTTTAGGTGACTTGGAAACGACTAATTAGATGAGTAGTTGGTGTTATAGAGAACATATCAATTATAATTTTTACACCTATAAATCTACCTAAAAAAACACACGCCCGAGCTTTTAGAATCCGTTCCAGTTATCGTACGTTTTAACCTTTTATTAACTTACGAAATAGTATGAAATCTAAAAATCCTTTTACGCTCAAAGTGTCTGAATTCTTTCTTTCAAATTCTTAGAAGCTAAAGCAAAAACGTTTCTCTTTAAACATGCTGTGCATACGAGAGCGTCGCGGTGGCGTCGTCGCGGCTCGGAGACCGACACACTTTCCATTGACGGGCTGAAACCATCCCCTGCATACCCATTCCCTGCCATTTGGGTAGAAATTTATACTAATGACTTGTGTATTAAGTAACAATGGATGCTGTACACTATTTTTGTGTGAATTGGTGAACGTTAGCATTCATTCATGGATGTAGAAGTTAGTTTCGAATAGATTTTGTGTTTAGAGGTGTTAGAAGTATATTGGGTACTGATAAAAAAAAAGTAGTTTTGTTGAAACCACGTAATAGCCTAAGTATGTAGTTAAATGAAATTGTAACGTTACAAACAACCAATGAGCAGTGATGGCCCAGTGGTAACGGCCTTGACTTACGACTTGTAGGTCGTAGGTTCGAACCCACACAGGCGCTTTACTTTGTGTAAATAATTTCATCACCAGTGCTCTCAAAATGGTGAAGGAAAACCTAACCTAAAATTCGAAGACATGTGACATCTACCAACCCGAACTGCGACCGCGTGGTGGATTACAGCCCACTCCCTCTCGAAGAGGCCTGTGTCCCAGCAGTGGGAACGGGAAAAGGAATTATCTATAATTAACAGATTTCTGTCTTATCCTTTTTTAGCGGTAGATAAAATACCTAGGTACAGACGCCAGCACATCAAGATACCCGAAACTGTCAAATTTTCCTAATCAACTTTAAACCTTATGCTTTAGCGATAAAGTAGAAAATCTATTAAAGAAATTTGACAGATTGTAATAGCTTGATGTGCTGGCGTCTGTACATAATATCACGCCTTGTTTCTCCGAAGGATTGGACAGAGGGGTAGGTACCTATAGTACACCCACATTTCGCCTGTAATGTTTAAGTCCTATCTAGTGGCGTGCCTATAGTGCCATCAACCGGGCACAAATCCAGACTCCGGGCTGGCACTGAGTTATTCCAGATAGAACAACCCAATAACTCTTCGCCACCCAGGACCTCATGCTCAGCACTAGCGCTTGTGACCGCTACACTAAGGAGGCAGTTATATCATTGTTTAATTCCAAGTAATTTTATACCTAAAGTCTATTCAAACTTATGTTTCAAATTAATATTAGGTATCTCAAGTAAAACAGATATAAACTTTATTGTAAGGCAACGCCGAAAGCGCAGTGGCGCCCTCATCGTTTGTTTGGTTACCACTATTTTCCGTTTTATGAATTATAATAAAACTAAACAATGTAAAACTACCGTTTGTAATAATATAAACGTATACGTATACTTGTAGAGCACAACTTAACGTGCTTATTTTCTGCATTTTTATTCTAAAATAAAAGAAATAACCAAACAAACGAGGAGGGCGCCACTGCGCGGTCGGAGTAGATTTTAGAGTGACTAGCACTATTGAAAAAGTTATAAAAAAATTTGAAGTTGTAGCGTACACTGAACTTTATTGTGTAGGATTTAAAGTTATTTTTTCATAAACTCATATTTGTTTACACTTTTGGCAAATAAATCGCGACTGCCGATTATGTATGTAGATACTGGTTTAATATTAGCTATCGCATGTATTCCTTGGTAACCTTGACCCTTAGGCTAGCTAGACTAACAGCAAATAGACAATTTTTCATTGACTTTCATATTACTCAAAGGAATTGGGAGTTATGTGAGTTATCCTAGCTAACTAAGGACACAAAATTAATTCCTTGTCGTTAAAGCTGACCATACATCAGGGCTACCGCCTTTGGTTGAGCTATAAAAAATACGATACTGTTATGGTGATGTCCGTAATAAACCACATTTATATCTTCTTCAGAATAAGCAAAATAACAATAGAGTGCCAGTTACATGAGACGTTCTACATGTATTTCAATACGTCTCGAAATTTTTACACGGTGTTCTACCCATGAATATGAACAACTTTCGTTATGGGACCAACTCTGAAATCACGAAAAAATAATCTGCTGTTTCATACATTTTGGTCTAGTAGGTACTTATTGAACTATATTCTTTTCGTGATTTCAGAGTTGGTACCGTAGTGAAATTTGATCATATTCATGGGTAGAAGAACAGCCTGTAAAAAATTGGAGACGGAAAAAAAAAATTTTTTTTCATTGTATAGCCCAGTTCTTGTAAACATCACGCTAGCACCCTTAAGAGCCTAGCAAAAAGAAAAGAAGCCAGAACAAAAGCGAAAACAAAGCAATAGCGCGGACAAGCGATGCGAAGCGACGACGGGGTGAGTCGAGGGGAAAAAAAAATCACGCGGACGAAGTCGCGGGCAGAAGCTAGTTAATAATAAAGCCGAAAACGTTTGTTTGAACACGCTAATCTCTGGAACTACCAGTAGGATTAGAAAAAGTTTTTTTTGCATTGGATAGCCCGATTCTTGAATTAATAGGTTATAGGTTTGTTAACATCATGCTAGGACCCTTAGGAGTGGGGGTGGTGAATGCTTACGCGACTCCCGCACCCCCGGCCATGGGTAGAGGTGGAACAACGCGGTGGTTTTAGCCGGTAAGATTACGGCCTGCCCCTCTGTCAACCCCACAATGGAGAAACTCCATGAGGATTTAAACCGCGCACCAAAAAACATTAAAGGTACCCTTAGGAGTCGAGCCCGAAGAACGTTTATGTTCTACATATAATTATCAAAAAATGTATTCATATGTTCAAATGTTTATAAAAATACACACACACATTTATAAAAATACATAAACAAGCTGAAATGGGATTGGTTGGGTCACGGCGGGACCGCTGGGCAACAGTCTCTACGCGGTGGGTGCCTGAGGATGGACTGCGCCGCAGAGGCCGGCCTAGAAAGTGGTGACGGGCACGCCACGATAGTGGCGGTAAGGCCCCTCTTTGAGGAGTGGCTAGAGAGGCGTCACGGCGTCCTCACCTTCCGCCTGACGCAGGTCCTCACTGGACACGGATGTTTCGGGAGGTTCCTGCACATCATCAGGCGGAAGGAAACGCCCGGGTGTCACCACTGCGAGGATCGTCCAGAGGACACGGTGGAGCATACGGTGGAGGTCTGCCCCGCTTGGGCGGAGCACCGCCGTGTCCTCTTAGAGGCGATCGGCAGCAGCGGCGATCTATCGCGCCCGGCCCTGGTTTAAGCCATGGTCCGGGGCGAGAGGGAATGGGAGGCAGTCACCTCCTTCTGCGAAGCAGTCATGCTAGCGAAGGAGGTGGCGGGATGGGCGAGGGAGAGAGCCGAGAGAGCCGCCCGTCCCAGCCGCCGCGGGAGACGCCCCGGGCGTCGGGAGCCGCGTGACGACTCCCGGCCACCGTAGATGCGGGCCTGCGGACGGCGAGTAATGGGTAGCTCGCCGTCCGATCAGGACCAGGCCCGTGCTGGACGGCGCGTATGTGTTCCACGCGCGCCTCAAAGAGATGTCAGCATCAATGGAGGGGCCCGTCAGGGCCGAAGCCTGCCGGGGCAGCGGGATTGTCGGAAAGGGTTACCGCTACCCCGGAACATAAAGGGCTAAGGAAGGAACAAGGATGGGCTTTAGTCAGTAAGAGTCTGACACTCCCTTCCGCTCCGCCCAGAGCGGGAGGGGTCGTTTGATGATTTCCAACTCTAACAAAAAAAAAAAAAGAAGTGGTGGCGATACGACCTAGACGCGTACCGTAAGGGTTGGATTGAGGTGGCTCTGGAAAAGGATGCCTGGAAGGCTGAGCAAAAGCCTGAAGGATAACTTAAAAAAAAACTATGTTTTGTCAAGATGTTAAACCCGCCCCAGCTGGGCGGGTCTCTAGTGTACGTATAATTTCTTTATTACCCGCCATAATTTTCCTACTGCAGAGAAAATTAAGAGCACCTAAGTAATTATGCTAATTATACATGTTGATACAGTCAGTTTATTACATTGGCACTAATTGTAAATGTGCCTAATCCGTTTGGAATAATTTACAAATTTAATTCGGTGTGTGAATTCACTTAAACCCACATTCAATTTCACACGTTTTAATTAATATTTTGGAACCGCACCAAATTAACTGTTACCGACAAAGAGTTAATATAAGATTAGTTAAATTAAATGAATACTTTTTTGAATAATATGAATATAACTATGATTGGCTCACTGCGGTGGTTGTTTAGATCAAAAGAGCCGCTTCTTCATGAACTAAACGCTAAAACTGATTTGTTAGTCACGGCCGAACGCGTCGCAAGAGTATGAATAAAATATTGATGAACCAATAAAATGTTTACGATATTCCTATTTAAAATTAAATGTTTGGAACGGGATTAGAACAGTGATAAGCTTTTTATTTAACTCAATGGCGACAAGTCGATCAAAATTCTGTTTTAGAAAATTTTAATGAATACATTGGAGTGAATATGGTATCACTACAATAACTCTACAAGCCAGTTTTAGAAAATGTTTTCTTTATTTTCCATACTGTGCCATAAACCGTCAATAATAATAGTGCGTATGATCACACGATAGAAGTGAAAACTTACGACTGGAGCCAAGTACACGCGATTCAGCGCCGACTATACGCGATTCAGCGTCACCGACCCGTAGGTACGTGACGGTTCAGTTTCGTTCATTGTTCAGACAGAAGGCGCGTTTTCACTTCAATATCTTTTTTTATCACAACCACTGTCTGAAATAAAGGCCGCTTCCCACGAGACACAATAACCCTTAAACAACTTTAAAAAAATCACAACAGTTCTAAGACCAATTGACCATCCCTATTCCTCGTCAAACACCCCATCTACCGTTATACCTTTTTCGCACATCACGTACTAATCTTTAGGATGCTTTGTTAGTTGCAAACGTGTCCCTGTCCAACTGTCCACTTGCAGGGAATTAGCGTCAGTGACGTCACCACGTTCGCACGAGTATGCCCCATAAAGCTTAAAAGGACCCTTGAATGAGCACCGGATGGGAAAAAACGTCCATTGAGGTTTTGTTTGCGAATTAAAATTTAAAGGGTGGTCACACTGAGATGTAGCGGTATTAAATAGTGCGAATGTGTTATGTTGATACAAAAGTGTTTTTTATTGGGTCCTTGGACTAATTTTTTTATTTTTATGTAAGGAGGTCAGTTAGCTGTAATTGTCACTGCACACGTGTCGTGGTAAAGCTCTATACGTTGGGTCTATCATTTCGGTTACGGCAGAGAGGAGGGTTATTTTGTCTAATTTTAAATACCCATTAAGTCACTATTATTTAAGCAAAGTCGGAACCTACATATCGTGCTCTTCAGAAAGATAGTTTTTATTAATTCAAAAGCCCTGTTATAGATGTAGGACACAATTTTTTTTCTATTATTTTAAATTTTAACAGAAGGTCAATTCTAGTCATTTGTCAAAACGTTCAATATTTAGTCGCAGTCTCATCTCGACGACAAACAAATATCAAAAAGACTTGTCAAAATTGTGGGGAAATTAGAGGTATTTTTGACAGATTGAGACTGTGAACTGTGAACGTTCTTAAAATTACGAGAATTGCCCTCAGTTGTCTTTTGCAAATATTGCATTAGTATGAACACTTGAACAAGCAGAAACTTAATCTAATTTAATGTACCTCCCTACTACGCAATCATTATAAACGGCATTAGGCGCGTCCTATGAATATGTACTCATTATATACCTACTTTAAAATAACAGAATCTACACACGTAATATCGTAAACTCTAATCAGTATTATCGATCTTTGATTTTATCGAGTTGTTCTTGGCACACAAAAGTGCATATAACAATCGAATTGTATTGCTGAATTATTAAAATCTTGATCTATTTTCATCTTGTTTATTGGTGCTAATGTAGGGAAACTTCCACGCTAAGCGAACTTAATGTATTGAAGTGTTTGTTTGAGTGGCAAACGATTACAGAAACAATGGGTAGAATATTAACAGCTCTTAATCTATTAAAATGTCGAAGTTCTTGTTAGAAGCTTGCTACTTAAATCTTTTAGTTCATTTATAAACTAGCTGTTGCTAGTTTATGAATGACTATAACAGAGATTGGGCTACTAACTGTGATAAGTAATATGATTATTATAAGCATCATGTTAAACATAATATACGAGTGAACACACTTTCTCCTTTTAAGGCTCACAATACAAATTCATGTACCACGCGTCTACTAAGTAGGGGCAATTTAAAGTGATAAACAGAAATAATACAATATTGTGCCTTGGTCCGTCTGTAGAACAAACTGGCCGCTTGTTTGACTTAACAATTTTATGTTCTCGGAAGGTGCTGAGAGTGCAGGTAGTTTTTTTTGTAACACTGGCCACACCGCCAACTCTTTACATACGACGCAGGTTGAGTTTCTATATTCTGTTTTAGTGTAGTTTAAGCTAAATAGGTTTATATTTCATTCATGAATATTTAGTTGTTGTTAATTATGCATGCGGAGTTTAGCTGTATTGCACTGTTGGATATAATACATTTTTGCATGTACCTAACCTTTAGCAGTAAACCAAAGTGGACAATTTCAGATGACCCAATAAAATAAAATAATAAAAACTCTGCCTAGCCTTTTCTTAAATTCTTCGTAAGCGATTAGGAAGAAGAGTGGGGCGCTCCTTCGTGGATGGCACTATCTGTATAACCAAGAGAATAATCAGCCTTATGTAAAATCGATACGCTATTACGACAAATCAACAATAAATCAGTTTTAATAACAACTTACAATTTCCGCCTCATCAAACCATAGACAAGTGTGACAGGTAAAAAACGAAACTCGTCAAAATCAAAACATGCCAGGTTTGAGCTCGAGTGATTGATTTAAACTGACAGTTATTACCCGATTATGGACTTACGCGTTACCTTTGACATGTCAATATCGTAAACATAATATTTTATTAGGTTTATTAACGAGTAGATTCATGGTCTGTATGCAACCTTGTGTAATCTTTGGATGATCCTTATATGTAATTTAAATTGAACACAGATTTAGTAAAACTGATTTTTTTGTTATTTTTATGTGGTCATGCTTGATATCATTTTACTGGAATGATACTCAATAAACAACATTTTATGCAGAGCTCAGGTATTTCATGTTGACAACGCGTTTACAGATTGTAAATAGACATTGCACCACCATATTTTAACTGACAGACTTTACCAACTACACTATAACAGTTACTTTACCAACTACTTAGTTAGCTTACAAACTTGTTTTCAGGCAGATACTAAAGTTTGTAGGTACTTCTCTTTTTTACTGACCAGCAAACGTTGTCAAACGCATTTTTAGAATTACTAAGCCTTATTTTAAACTAAACCTCACAAATAACTATCACTGATATATTTTGATCAAATTATTATTCACACATAGCTGGTACCTACTAATTTATTCAGCCAACCAGCAAACGCGTCCTCGCAAACTTCCAATACCAACAAGGTTGCGTTTGCAGTTTTATAGCCGAGAAAATGCCTTTTAAATATAGAAAACAATGTGACCTCACATTCCTGAAGCTGTATGACTGTAGTGAACATGTTGCTAATCGAGTTCTGTATGCGGCATCACGGAGGTACCACTTGCAGCCGTAAAACCACGCTTCGAGACGAATGCACGCATAATGACGTTGAGAACACTCCGCGTCATTGTTAGAGTTCGGAGTTCCAAAGTATTGTTTATTAATAGTGGTAGTTAAGTCAATATTGACTAGAAATTTGTGGGTACAGCAGTGTTTTGTAAGTTACTGTAACATCATGTTTTGCATGTTTGTAACCCTCTCTTTGGCAAATATTTGCTTAATATCAGAAGGCCAAATCCCGTAGTTAAAAATGTTCAAAATCTAGTCGCAATCTCATCTCAGCGACAATCAATGTCGAAAACTAGTCAAAAATGTAGGGATTTTAGAGGTTTTGAAATTAAGACTGAGATCAGAAGGAAAATTCTCATAATTTAAAACGTTCAAAATCTAGTCACAGTCTCATCTCGGCGACAAACAAATGTTAAAAACTTGTCAAAATGTAGGGAAATTATAGGTTTTTTTTTGACAGATTGAGACTGAGTAATACTACGAACATTCTTAAAATTACGAGAATTGCCCTGTGGTGTTAAACTTTTAGGTTTATATTTTCTCCTAGATTTTGTCCTGAATTCTAAATCACCAACATCATTGCCCTGTGATACAGGATAATTACCTAATCCTAGTACCGCATCTGACCTTCATTACATAACTAAGATTCATATTATTTGTATTTTACCAATTTTTAATCTGAATAAAATCATCTATTGCAATTAAAATAAATGGAAAATTAATACCATACCGACGTCTTAGAACTTTTGAAAGTCATGTTTAGTCCTAGCTGTTTAAGGCCAAATTTCACCAATGAAACTGAACGCGTTCAGCAAATCTTAACCGCGTTTAAGAGCTGTCAGTGTAAAAATTGTTATAGAATATTAACACTGATAGCTCTTGAACGCGGTTTAGTGTGCATACACACGAGCGACACGCGTCAACGGCATCGACAACTGCGGCGGTCTACGCCCGCCGTTGACGCGTGCCGGTTACCGTCGACAACGTGTCGCTCGTGTATTTGAGTACGGTGCTCAATTACACCAGGGCGGTATGGTTGTCGTCGGCAATCCTCGGCACTCGTTGACGGCTGCAGTTGCCTCTGCCGTTGACGCGTGTCGCTCGTGTGTATAAGCACTTATGAGTGCTGATCGCGTTCAGTTTCATTAGTGAAATCCGCACTTAGATATCCACTAATTATAGTTCTCCAATCAGCAAAAAGCAACATTTTAGCCATCAATAAGTTTTGTAGCCATTCCCGGAGAGCGCTATGCGAGATTCATCTGTAGAGAATCACTCCGTGTCATTTGCATACGTTGAGTTTTATTGCAGGCCGTAAATAATCGTCATAATACATGTCGTGTGGCAAAAACGATGATTTTCATGCGTATTGCCTTCAATACGTGTTTAGTTGAAGAACGTGATTGACTGTTGGTGAAATCGCTTACATTATCTCCTCGTTGGCCTATTGGCCGGCTACTGCTTCCGAGGGCTTTATTTTGTGCGAAGTTATCATAAATTAGAAAGGTATTATGATGTCGCTTTGTTAGGAAAGACTGTGAGATTTTCTTGTAGAAAACTCTCTTAGATTTGAGTTACCTAGGTTTGAAAATCTTCATGGTAAATTGAGCGAAACGGCGGCATATTGTAATTTTTTGAAATTCTAATATGTTTTAAAATAAAACAGGTTTTAGGTTAAGTTTACTATAACTCCTTATTTTTTACCTACGACATCTACCGTAGGCCTGTAGCGTCCCGTCTGTCGTAGGTTCAGAGCAGTGGCAGGGAAAGCTGATTATGGTAAAAAATCTTACTACGTCGAAAACCTTACTAAAAAATCACTACAAACTCAATTAAAACTGTTAACGATATCATAAAATACTGAGTTTCCAGTTCACATATACCTACTCATAATAACAGCTACGTAGCTCCTCTCAACAGACAAACACGAACTGACGATAACTGCGCAGTAATTTTGACAGTACACACAAAGTTGATATGGGCAATAAAATTTGACAATACGCTACACTACGACAATTACATGAGGAATAAACAGAGATGCTGCCGTTACTGTTGGAATTTGGGCGTTTTAGAAAAAATCGAAAAGTTTGTTTTCTCTTAAATAAATGACATCGACGCTCTTCAGAATCCATGAGAGTGGCGACACTTAAATGGACGTCTCAGCGCACCCTGGATATTCAGGCCCACTACCTTTCTGATTGACCTATATTTTAAAACTAGACACTTTTAGTTCAGTTACTTATATGCGATAAGAAAAAGTTCCTTGTTGTGTTTGCATAGGCCCATTGACTATAGCGTGCCCACTGCTGGGACACAGGCCTTCTCTCTGTGAGAAGGAGTGGGCCGTGATCCACCACACGGGCCCAGTGCGGGTTGGTAGATGTCACATGTCTTCGAATTTTTTGGTTCTAGGACATACCAGTTTCCTCACGATGTTTTCCTTCAGCTTTTTGAAAGCAGTGGTGGTGAAATAATTTACACAAAGTAAAGCGCCTGTCTGGGTTCGCACCATTCGGGCCACCACTGCTCTTTCGCTTCTTTCTATATTTAGTTTAGGTAAGATATGTTTTGTATTAATTTTATTTAATTTTATTCGAAAACATCCATCGGTTTCATACTCGTACTAAACTTCAACTATATCCGACGACCCTGTTACTTACGAGTAGGTATCTCCTTTGGTGACCGTGCGTGAAATAAAAAAGTTCCTTGTATCTTATGTTTAAAGTGGGATAAAATGTTAATTAGTGACGTCATTACACCTCTTAATTTAATTAAATGTTGCGTAACTTTTTAAATACTTAAATGGGTATTCGTACTGGCATTATAAACTTAAGGTATTTAAGGATTGTCGTTTTACACTCATGATAACTTGCTAAATAGGAAGGTACCGACTACTAGCTATTTACCTGTAAATACCTGCTTGCTGGTAAACTATTATACGTCGTAATTATCTGAATATTTTTTTTTGTCCGCGTTGCCCGCGACTTTGCTTGCAATCCAGGATAAAAAGTAGCCTATGTCCCTCTTCAGGTCATGGTCCATGTGCTAAATTTCATCCAAATCCGTGCAGTCTTTTTGCAGTGCAGTTTTTTTAAGTTTCTATTAAAATTATCATTAAAAAAAACTTTTACTAGACGTCACATGAAACACCATTTCAGTATTTCATAAAGAGAAACGAGAACTATAAAAAGATCCCTAATTTAAAAAACTCTCTGCAACTACAACGAGGTTTCACGAAATGTCGTGAACAGCATATGAGTTACTGCGAGGAGGGTGTCTCGGTGAGCAATTTGGGGTTCCTTCGGCGGCCTGCATGCATGTGCAATGTGTTTGCAGTTCGTACCCGTGCCAAAATTGCCATCTTTCCGCTGGATAGTCGCGAGCTGACAAAATGAGGTGCCGGCACCGTATTTGGTTAGCTGTGAACTCGGATTAGTTTGACGGCTTACAGTATTAATTTAAAAAAAAAAGCGTCCGTGGAGTTTCTTGCCCGTTCTTCTCCATAGGTGCAGACTACGCTTGGAATGGGCAGTTAGCTTCATCTTTCTGACTGACCGACCCTTTGACAATTCAAAAGTGCCTGTAATTGGTTTATCTATCTTCTATACTTATAATAAATCTGTAGAGAGGTCAATTCTGTACATGACATATATTTTCAAAATAACTATCAGGGGGTAATAAGTGATCGATACTGATGCCAAAAATGCAATCAGTAAAATTTTTGTCTGTCTGTCTGTCTGTCTGTCTGTCTGTCTGTCTGTCTCTATGTTCCTTATAGAAACAAAAACTACTCGACGGATTTTAACGAAACTTGGTACAATTATTCTTCATACTCCTGGGGAGGTTATAGTGTACTTTTCATCACGCTACAATGAATAGGAGCAGAGCAGTGAAAGGAAATGTTGGGAAAACGGGAGAATTTGCCCCATTTTTTAAGCTTCCGTCTCGTGTGCAGCCTTAATGGTTAAAGCTACATAGAAATCATTTATGACGGAAATGTTCTACATAAAATTATATAAAAAATATCCCACAACAGCATATGTCTATCTTTTATGGTTGACTCACAATAACACGTGTAACTCCCGATAGCTTAGCAGTTCGGAGCTTTCTGATTATATTTGTTTACTCTTACGTTTATAATACTCTCACTCATCCCTAATTAAAAGAAGTTAATATTATTACCTATTCAATAAAAAAAGAATCATAGTAATCGGTACAGAAACACCAAACTTAAACATGAAATACGCTAATAAGCCATCGCGCCGTCGCGCGTGAATACTGAATCATGCCATAAGGATTATTTTTGTGTCGTGGCGGTAGGGTATAAAAAGGCGGGAGGTCCGATGTCCAGTTAAGCAGAAAGGCAACCTTAGCGAGTTGCAACTGCGAGTTGTCATGTCAAAAAAAAAAAAAGCGCGGGCTTCATTCAATATTTGGCTGTTGATGCGTTCAGAGCGTTCGACCTTATTGACAGACAATAATTGATATTAACAAACCGTGCTTATCAGCGCGACTTTTAGTCTTTAAATAGTTTATTTGAATTTCTTTTGTTGTTTATATACTTATAATAAATCTGTAGAAGTGAAAATTCTGTACATTGAAAATATCAAAAAAATAAATGGCAGGGGGTGTTACTAGACCGACACCAAACCCAAAAATGTGATTAATTTTTTTTTAATTTTGGTCTGTCTGTCTAGGTCTGTCTGTTTGTTCAGGCATCACGCAAAAAGTACGAAGTACGAAGTCCGATTACGATGAAACTTGGTATAATTATAGTTCTAAACCGTGCTTTTCTGTTTTTAATCCTCTTAGTTTTTACTAAGTACACTTTAAGGTAGAGTTATTTAGGTTTATTTTTATAAGTCGTAGGTATAGATTTTAATTTTAAAGTATGGGTGGTATATTTGATAGTGTACGTAGTGACCGTAGGTTATTTTAAAAAACTGTTAGGTAGGATTAGTCATTCGTATAGATATTAGTTTTTAGGGATTTTGCTTATTTATTGAGTTTAGATTAGTTATCATCAGAAATAGATTTATTTAGGTACTAGCTTCTGCCCGCGACTTCGTCCGCGTGAAATTTCACCCTCCACCCATTCACCCTCTTAGGAGTGGAATTTCGAAAAACCCTTTCTTAGTGGATACCTTTATACACTTCACACAGAACACACTCCAAATTTAATGTCTCTATGACCAGCGTTTTAGGCTGTGCATTGATATAATCAGTCAGACAGGATCACAGGACTTTGAATTTTATATTAGATTATAAAAGTAAACCTAAGTACCTACCTAATAAAAAAAAACTCAATAACAGAAAATAAAATACCTAAATAAACCTATTTCTGATGATAACTAATCTAAACTCAATAAATAAGCAAAATCCCTAAAAACTACTAATCCTACCTAACAGTTTTATAAAATAACCTACGGTCACTACGTACACTATCCCCGTACTTTAAAATTAAAATCTATACCTACGACTTATAAAAATAAACCTAAATAACAATTTAGGTTTATTTTTTAAAAACTAAAAGGAATAAAAAGGTCGCACTGAAAAGCACGTTTTGGAATTGCAAGTAGCAGTTAAAACATACAATTTATAGAATGCTAATATAAACGAACGCTCGCCTATTATTATTATCATCTTCGTCGTGTACTACGACAAACTTATTATTTGCGGTTGGTACAGTAATCTGGTCTAGGGATCGAACCGCAAAATTAAGTTTGTTTTTTATTGTATATTTTTTTCCGGGATAAAAAGTACCCAGTGTGGTGCCCAGGATATTAAAGAATAATTATACCAAGTGTCATCGTAATCGAACCGGTAGTTTTTGCCTGATGCCTGAACAAACAGACAGGCAAAAAAATTTTTAATCACATTTTTGGATTCTGTGTCGGTCTAATAACACCCACTGCCATTTATTTTTTTGATATTTTCAATGTACAGAATTTTCACTTTACAGATTTATTATAAGTATAGATTTGTAATTTGAACGAATATTTAAAAACTACCAAAACAACTAATACCTATTTTATAAAATAACAACAAAAGAAATTCAAATAAACTATTTAAAGACTAAAAGTCGCGCTGATAAGCACGGTTTGTTAATATCAATTATTGTCCAGCCAAATATTGAATGAAGCTCGCGCTCGGACCTCCCGCCTTTTTATAACCTACCGCCACGACCCGCGTCGAGCGCGGCAACCGTTACACAAAAATAATCCTTATGGCATGATTCAGTATTCACGCGCGACGGCGCGATGGCTTATTAGCGTATTTCATGTATAAGTTTGGTGTTTCTATACCGATTACTATGATTCTTTTATTATTGAATAGGTAATAATATTAACTTCTTTTAATTAGGGATGAGTGAGAGTATTATAAACGTAAGAGTAAACAAATATAATCAGAAAGCTCCGAACTGCTAAGCTATCGGGAGTTACACGTGTTATTGTGAATCAACCATAAAAGATAGACATATGCTGTTGTGGGATATTTTTTATATAATTTTATGTAGAACATTTCCGTCATAAATGATTTCTATGTAGCTTTAACCATTAAGGCTGCACACGCGACGGAAGCTTAAAAAATGGAGCAACTTCTCCTGTTTTCCCAACATTTCCTTTCACTGCTCTGCTCCCATTCATTGTAGCGTGATGAAACGTATACTATAACCTCCCCAGGAGTATGAAGAATAATTGTACCAAGTTTCGTTAAAATCCGTCGAGTAGTTTTTGTTTCTATAAGGAACATAGAGACAGACAGACAGACAGACAGACAGACAGACAAAAATTTTACTGATTGCATTTTTGGCATCAGTATCGATCACTAATTACCCCCTGATAGTTATTTTGAAAATATATATCATGTACAGAATTGACCTCTCTACAGATTTATTATAAGTATAGATATAGATTTTATTTTCTGTTATTGAGTTTTTTTTTTATTAGGTAGGTATTTAGGTTTACTTTTATAATCTAATAAAAAATTCAAAGTCCTGTGATCCTGTCTGACTGATTATATCAATGGACAGCCTAAACCGCTGGTCATAGAGACATTAAATTTGGAGAGTGTGTTCTTTGTGAAGTGTATATAAATATCCACTAAGAAAGGGTTTTTAGAAATTCCACTCCTAAGAGGGTGAATGGGGTAGGGTGAAATTTCACGCGGACGAAGTCGCGGGCAGAAGCTAGTTTGAAATAAATGCTTTGAATTAGAGTTATACGATTATTTTTTTTTTGTTTTTACTGGGCAGACGTAAGTGGAAACTCTGGCAGGGAACGCCCTAGACAGTCATATAGTGACCTTGTTGGTGATGTTTTTGAGAAAGGTCAGATGTGTAGGTAGTACCTAGCTACTTGCAACCGGCGTGCGTGTATGAACGTAAGAAACGAATCAAAAAGGAGTATCGCATAAGTAAAGATCGTAGCATGTGGCGTTCCGTATTGTTTGTTATACTCGGAAACCGAGTCGGGTATCGGTCGGAGACGATGAATCGCGTATATTCGGCTCCAGTCGTAAGTCTTCACTTATAAGTACACACCTTTTTTTTTACTTCTTATTCTTTAAATAAATTAAACATTGTGGCACTGGCCACATTTTAAAATAGTCTTCGACAATGTCGCAGACCTCACTTGATGGAGCTCATTTTAAATAACTACGTCACATATCCTGACACGACTGCTTAACAACTTTCAACCTTAATTTCAGTGTCATAAAATGTTAATTTGGTTTTCAAAAAGTTTGAGTAAGTACCACGTCACAAACTGAGTTACTGTGGCTGCCATCCAAATGTGATGCAATAACCTTTTCTGTCAATTATATTATTGTGACGCTCGATTTAATATGAACAGCCTTAAGTATATGAATCGGTAAATGTTTGTAATATACAAGTTTCTAATAAAAAGCAGTACCTATTGCAATGGGAATGAAATGGAATAAATCCAAAAAGGCGTTACAAGTTCGGGCTTGCAACATTTTATTTAAAAGCAAATTCATTGAATTCAAATATAGAGATAGAAAATTGTTCGAGCTAAAATTGAGATGCGAAAAATGTAGTCCTTTTTTACTTACTGTTTCATAATTATGAAATAACAAGCAGCGGCTCGCGGTTTCACCCGCGTTAGTTTCGATCCCGTGGGAATATCGGGATAAAAAGTATCCTATGTATTAATCCTGGTTATAAACTATCTGTGTACCAAATTTCATCCAAATCCGTTCAGCAGTTTTTGCGTGATTGAGTAACAAACATCCTAACGTCTTCACAAACTTTCACATTTATAATATTATTAGTACGATCTAACTACAAGTTGAATACCGAGTTTTATTTGCTCTACCATCTAGTTCACAGATACATGCACTAAAACAATTATGATATTTTTAATTAACAAATAAAACACTTTATCTACTGTAAATACCTACTATTCCTAGTTTTAGCTTTAGCAGCTTCAACAGCATTATTCCGCAACTTTAAAAAAACCTAGCCACAATGGGGAATTTACACTAGGTCGGCCGATTTTCGCAGTGCTGCTGCTCGCTTACCAAATCGCCTCACAAGCGCGAACCGCCACCCCATTTACACACGACGATAGAAATCACAGGTGACTAATTCATTTTTCATCAAAATGTCCATTTCCATGCGGCGAGCAACCGCCTGCGACTGAGTGTTTTTACGATTGATTTAGTCACCCGTCGAAACGTAGTCTATTTTTGATCTAGCGATTTTAGTCCGCATAGCCCGCATAAAGGCGTTTAACTCTTTTGTTAGAAACACATTACGTAAACAAATAAACAAAAAAGATTTTCATAATTTTATTACTAAATCCAGCTTTAAAGCATCATTCGGGTGTAGTTAGTACAAAGTTAGCATTTCACAATCCAACGCATAAAATATTTTAACTGTAGGACACATAATAAAAACATATTATGTGCTGGTTAAGTACATATTGTTGAGGGTACTGTACATAAATAAGTAGTTAACATAATTATGGTATTGTTACTAAAAACCTACACAAAATTACTTTCGTTAGAATGAGTACCTAAGTGTAAAAGGTTTCCTAATCCATACCGTCGGTTATGAAAGATTTTCACACATTTTGGGTTTGTTCATCATCATTCAAAATTGTGCCCTACGGTTGTTTTTTTTGTGTTGGCCTTCTTTGTGTCCCACTGCTGGGCTATGGCCTCACCTTTTTGCTACCAAACCTCTCCATTTTTTGCGATATCTGGCCATGTTGGCTTCGTAAACTTGATCAGTTCGTCACACCACCTTCACCGCGGTCTACCTTGACGGCGATGTCTTCCCACCGGCGGCGTTCAGTGAATGAGGATCTTTGCCCATCTCTCGGAAAATTAACTGATGTAACTTGGCATAGAAAATGATTGGTAGTTCGTACGCACGGCTACACATCAAGCTGTAAATAACCAGTTTAAGCTGACTTGTGATGACTGTACGAGAAACCTATACAATGCCAGGTCAGCTAAAACTGGAAATGTAAAGCTTGATGTGTCAGCCGTGTGTACCAAAGGGACGGCTGGTAAAAGATAAGTAGTTTTTGTAAATGAAGTAGATACATTCGTTACATGAGAAGATGACTCTTTCATGATGTTTTTAATCCATCCGTGCTTCGATCAAAAAAGATGACGGATCTCAGAATATCGGGAAAATTCCCCCCCAACAGTTTCTTCAGCTAAACTTTACTGTTGAAACGTTCACACTTCAACAGTTTAGCAGTTTTATCACAAACCTGTATTTATCTCGACACGACAAAATAAATAGGTACAGAATGTTAGCTTCATACAACGAACGACTTGAGGCGCACGCACACATAGACGCGGACGTACGGCGATCTCGGTCGATGTCAGACGCGAGTGCGCTTGGACTCGCTGTACGTTAAGCGTGGCTATGAGTGCGTGCGTTTACGCACGTCGTCTTATGGAACTGACCTTCTGTACCTATTTATTTTGTGGTATTACGTAGGTTCGTAGACCGTAAGTTACGGCGCCTTGGCTCCGTCAAGTCCCACGGAGGGTGTTTATGCTGAACGATCTGTTTGTGATGTTCCGCCGTCCAATTCGCATGTGCGTCGTAAAGCTGCGGTCGACTCAGGCGCAAAGCACGTGTATGAGGCCATGAGGTATGAGGTAGTGGTTGTGAGTGAATGTTTAAGGCGATGGTAAAGATGGGGAGAATGTCTGAAGGGAATTTATGATAAAATATTTCGATCGATTTTTGAAGACATGATGATAAGTTCGTTTGTTTGCTTTACTTTCACGAGATCTGTTTGATTTTATATCGACTGATTGTTTGAGTAGCACAGGCATTATGTTAGCCTAAATACATCCAAAACTTTGGTTAAGAATTGCAAATGTTCGATTTTGTCATAGTGTTATAACTACCCGGGTACTCGTACGACAGAATCGAACATTTTCACACTGGGTATGAGTTATTGGTTTATTTATGCAATGTTTAACTATTAAAACAAACTGTCTCTTAGAATCGTCTAGTACCTAGATGTCTTTCATTTCTTGAAGAGTACTGCTGACCTCTCAACGTCGAGGCACTCTTAGGCGAAATCTCCCGTTATCCGCCGATTTTAGGACCATCACCTGACAGATCAACCGCTTTGATTTGAAAACACCGCAAGTTTAATACGCCGTAATCCACACTGCAATTGTTGAAATTAAAATCACGGGAAAATAGGCTCTATCATGTACGTTATAGTGCTATTACAGGAGGCTTAGGTGTCAAAGACTGTATATTTTAAAACGGTGAATGGTGTCGTGAGATCCTTCAACAAACTACACAATAATTTCTCTAAGTACATTACGTTAAGTCGCTTTCACGTACTTACTTCCTTACATTGATGTTTTAATAAATAGTAATTGAACAGCAGGTATGGCCATTTGTACACGGCACGGTTTCTTTACGGTACGGCGTATAAACCGCGCCGTAGAAAAAACTTTCCGACAACAAGCTTCCCTAGTGATCCATACAACGCGACGACCGTGCCTACACACGGCAAATAAAACGTAATTTTCCAAGGCAAGAAAAACGTGTGTGCATAAAAGGCCTAATAATCCTGCAATATTATCAATAGTCCTCACGAGAAGCAGAAGGCAGCAGATGGCCAAGCAAAGTATTATAATTACCAGTATGTAATGCGAATGGCCTACTAAATGGCGAAAGACATACAAACAAAAATAACAAAGCTTGCCCACGTAGGTATTGGATATCTCAGACAATGAATTCCAGGCATCTTTATAATATTTTTCTTTCACCGTTTATCAGTGATGTTCAAGGTATAAGTTACTCGTACCTTACCTATTAATGATAAGAAAGAAGAAACGTGACATACTCGTAAAGATATACCGATGTTGATGTTCAAATCTTTTTACGAAGGTTTCTTTTCAGGCTGGAAACAAGCGGCTCGTTGGCCTAGTGGTATGATTCTCGCTTTGGGTGCGAGAGGCCCCGGGTTCAAATCCCGGACGAGCCCCGTTTTGTGATCTCGAATTGATTAAATAATTCGTTAATTAAGCCCTAGTTTTTGAGTTCTAGCTACTGTTAGACAATGATTAGTTTAGCTATTATTTTACGTCATCTTTCTCTGCTGTGTGCCTCATCCAGGTTTTTCCCGCGATCTTCTATAGGTTGTTTAACTATCTGGCTGGCATTTTTTGTGTATTGGTTTAATTAATAATTATCTCTGAATTCCACGAAGAATACAAAGATTTTCTTTAAATTTTAAAATCTTTATTAATTTCATCTGCCTGCTTAGGTATAAATTTGACTTGACTTGTCAACAGACTCTTATATTCAATTTATTACAAACTCAATTGTATTATCTATCGCGTCTTTATTTCGACTAAAACATAAACATGTTCATATGCAAATGCTAATACGATAATAAATAAAGTTTTTCGTATCTCTGGTATTTGACACTATTTTAAATCAAATGCAAATGGTCATGATCAGCACACATTTCACAACAAAATAAGAAATTAATTATACACAGATCCGAATATCCGAATTCTATCTCTATAACATTACAATCCGTAATAAATAGTATATAAATAATATTAAATCCGTAAAGTAAGAATTATGTTCCGCTGATGAAGGGAGGGAAACATCGAAGCTCAATATATTACAGCCTAATTACCAATAGATTATACTTATCGTTCCATACGACAAGGAAAGAAAAATTAATGTTTTATTTGACCTGTTGAAATGTATCCGGTATTTACATGTCTATTAATAAGATTAAAGGAGGATTTCGTTACACCTGTTTGTTACCGGTTTGTGGGGCATAATATCCATAGCTGTACAATGAAAGGATTTTTGTGAAGCGGAAAATTTGTATTTATGATAGTGTGAATGGGTTTTGAGCGTCAGTTAGTTGGTTTATTGGTTCGGTGTAGTAGTGTTTCGAATCAGTTTAAATGGGGCTTTAGAGTTGAAAATGTATAGTTAGGTATTAATTTTGTTACAGGCTGTACAGACCAGAGCAGTGGTGGCCCAGTACAGAGTGCCGCGACTTACGAGTTGGAGGTCGTAGGTTTGAACCCATGCAGGCAATTTACTTCGTATAAGTGTCTAAACACACTATGCCGAAGGTACACGACCGAAGTTCGGCATGATTACGACTACAATGCTATTTAACGCAACGTAATTTCGGCATAATGTGTCGTCAGTAATTCAAATAGCATTGCAGGCGTAATCAAGCCGAACTTCCGTCGCGTACCTTCGGCATAGTGTTTAGACACTAAATTATTTCTTTACCACTGCTTTCAAAATATCGTGAGGAAACCGGCATGTCCTAGAACCAAAAATTCCAAGACATGTGACATCCACCAACCCGCACTGATCCCGCGAGGTGGATCCCACTCCCTTTCACTGAGAGGAAGCCTGTGTCCCAGCAGTGGGAACATCATAGGGTGATTATGCCTTGCTATGCTTATACTATAGGTACAGTAACAATTGTAGCATATACATTATATTTATAACTATGTAAGTTTATCTTTAAGCGTACTAGCACATCTTGCGATAAATTTTTACAATTATTTTCTAGAGATGGGCCTAACGTGGTTTGAACGGAATACGAATTTTGGCCGATCTTTGTTTTACCGCGTTTTATCGGGAATCTTATCGCTTTCTGGACGCTCCGTATATACTGAGCGACTTTTACTAGAGGCAGGATATGGTAGGAGTCTGTTACGTATATGTTCGTCTAATGTTCGTATACGGAAAAAAAAACGTAATAGACTCTTGCCAGATAACGCAGAATCCTTGGTGTTTTTGCACCATAACCTGCATTTGGTAAATTTGTAATTTACGCAGGTAATAAAATTATTGATCACTATTTAAAAATAGAGTTTTTAGTGCATTTCATATTATTCATTGTTATAATAAGTAATAACTACCAAACAATAAATAAATGCAAATGATTTTATTTTACTCGTTTATTTTTATTTTAGTCAAAACAATTTCAGTTATTTTAATATTTTTTGTGCCGAATTTTCGGCATTTGAACCGAACGAAAGTTCGTTTCAAACCGCCAAAGTTCGATAAAACCGAAAGAATCGAATTTCAGCCCATCGACCAGTATTTCGTCATTTTTATTTCAAATATCGAGTGGTGTTCTTGAAGGCTTAGAATTCTTTTAACTGAAACAATAATAAGTATTCCATCACAGTATAATAAAAATAATATTTACTGTGGCTTCTACCTATAGGTACTTGCAGATCAACATGTCCAATTATAAATTATTATGGTTAAACAATGAACACGGATAAACAATTCACATAATCGCCACTAAAGCAATCATAATAAAAGATCATCATTAGCATAAACATGATAAAATGTTAATTAGATCCTGTCTATACCTAGCGACAAAGTAAAATCTACTGATCGAAAAACTATAGTAGGTACCTCAACAACATCTTGCCCTCATGCCATTTTATTCTTGGTCGACGCAACATGTCTTTTTCGTCGATACTTCTCTGTTAGCCGTCACCTCGGTAGTCAGCCCGCTTCTAGCCGTACCATCTTTTACACAGTCCATCCTGATCTTCTTCTAATATTTTTGTAATATAATTTAAATGAGTGTCCATGGAGTTTCTTGCACGTTCTTCTCCATAGGGACCTACGCTTTGGTACGGGTAACTAACATTCATACTCAAAAAAATCCTCACATTTGCCTCATTCATGGCAAACGATTTCCACATATATTTTCAGTCACCAGTGCCACTAAAACTACAGTACCTACCTATAATACGCACATAAAACACATTGATTCACATTGTACGAAGATAACTTTTCAGGCTGAAACCAAGCGGCTCGTTGGTCTAGTGGTATGATTCTCGCTTTGGGTGCGAGAGGCCCCGGGTTCAAATCCCGGACGAGCCCTGTTTTAGTTCACGGTTATTTTACCTCTTGATGACTTACGTAAAGGTGAGCACAAGTAAACTCTTTCTTCATTAATTACACCGCCAAAACAAATGACAGAGAATCATTTATTTGCAAAAAATATAGGTTTTATCAAAATTGGTCCAGCCGTTTGAGCGTGAAGAAGTAACAAACATATAAACATACACACACTCTCACAGTTTCGCCATTATAATACGTATTAGTGTGACAAATTCTTCAAAAGTTAAAAGTTGAAGCATCCTAGTTACCTATAATCTCTCCTCACCCTCATAATACCTGCTAAAAAGTGATCCCTTATTTTAGTCCGACAAAAAAAGAATGCATGATTAAATATGTCATACGTATAATATATTCAAAATATTGATACAAAACAAGATCAAAAGACAACAAACTTCACCTGCCATAAACTCCGAACACTCTCGATTTTATTCATAAAAGAAAAAGCAAAAACTATAACAAGGGATGTGATCATCTGATCATGCGCCGTTAACAAAGCTCATGTTACTTTTTATTCGAAACATTGTGATCGGATGAAGTTTAATAAATCGCTTCCTGTCGCACTATCGATTTTATTTCGAATTTATCTGTTGATTTAGATAACAATTTTGGTCAACTTCTTCTTTTTTGTTGTTATCTAATCAAAAAACAGTTTACAAATATTTGTTAAACTTATTACTTACACATACCACACAAACCATCGCGGGTTTAACAGCGGTATGGCCAGACACGGCAACTCGGTGCCACTACATATTAAATAGCTAGTTAGGTAACTCAAAGCTTAGTTTAATATGTAACAGACTCAATTATGTTTAGTTACGTTCATAAGGCACCTAGAATATTTTAGTTTTTTTTTCCTTATTTTCTTTGGGTGGCAGCAATACAAAAGTAATAGTGAGGTCACCTCGACAAGCCATTTCAAGCCTCCACAGTCAGCAATAGAATATTGTTGTACCTATTATTTATTTATTAGTAAGTATATTTCTTTTTAGCCTATGTCTCAATGGGCAAAGACCTCCCTTTCTCCTTTCCACTCCTCTCTGCCTTGAGCTAGTGTGGACCGATCCTGTCTGTACACGTCAAGCTCGTCCCGCCATCTTTTCCAGGGTCGACCTCGATGTCGCCAGACGTTTTCTGGGATCCATATGATGGTAGAGTTAGCTCATGACTCGAGTATTGTTGAAATTGATTAACTATTAATTAAGCATAACACTAAATATAGCATTAAATTAAGTACCTGCATAGGCAGAAATACATGCGCAACCACTATTAAACTGCATCGAAAACAATAAAGTTGTTAGATGTAGGAAGAGCTAGGCTCAAATCTTCAATAAGTACACCGATCAGTGTTTCTGCCATCTTCAAATCACCCCGTAAACAGTGGTTGCTTCAGTGAAACCACAGGGGGCCCAGTGATCAAAGATGAGTTAAGAATTATATCAAGAGATAGACAATCTTCCTGTTCAGTAATAACAACTTAGATACTGCAGTCGATAAACCGTGAGACCAATAAAATATCTTTGTGGTGATTACTTCCATATAACACAGGATAGTACCCATAATCCTTCAAACCGTATGATTACGCTATTTCGAGAACGACTGTCCCTCTGTTGTTCTATCAGCTTAGAAAATGTTGGAGGGAGAGGAAGACCTAAGAAAAGATGGATGGATTGTGAGAGGAAAGAATTATGAAAGAAGAAAACGTGTTGCGCCGACCCCAAGTAACATGGCACAAGGTCAGCAAAATGATTTTGATCTATCGGCTAAAAAAACCGTCTAAGTAATTCATATGAAAAATTACCTATTAAAACTTACAACCGTTCAATAAATAACATGAGTCAAACACGCTTATGATTAGTCACCGGAAATGGATCGCTAGTAAGGATTCTACGCCTTAAACGGTAAAACGGAACCCTTATGACATCACCCTATTATTGCTTGATGCACTTTGATGGTGCCCACCTACTTTTGACATTCAAGTTAGTCATTCGACGTGTAAGTACCACATCTCCAAGAAACGTCTGCATACAGAGTGTAATGTATCAGAAATAAAACGGTTATGTCGTCGTAACCTCACTCAGTTTTAGGAAGTCTTTCTGATAGGATTTACGTTTGCATCATTCGCTGCTGAAGCTAAGTGACACTGCGAGTTCAGGGTGTGGTACAGACCATCAAAATGAACAACTTTCTCTATGAGGCCAACATCGTAATCGCGAAAATATAATCAGCTGTCCCATACATATGGATCGAATTGGTATTGAAGTTTTGTATGAGGACAGCTGATTATTTGTTGGCGATTACGATGTTGGTCCCCTGGAGAATGTTCAGTTTGATGGACTTTACCACGCCCTTAAATTTAACCACCCCTTTCTAAAACAAGCTGTAGATATCTTCTATCATGCTTCATTTTCAAATCGCAGTAACACTTAGCTTCAGCAGCGACTGATGCAGACGTAAAGTCCTCTCAAAAATATTTCCTGAAACTTATAAAGGTTACGATGGCATAATCTTTTCGTGGTACCACCTAGATATTATTCAGTGTAGTAGGTAGCTAGTCATGATAAGTACGGAAATGTAACTTCTATAACAATAGGTAGTACCTATTTTTAGGTACCCTCCTTTAGCTGACAGGTTTTCCTTTGACCTTTTAAGAGCTGATGTAATAATGATGTCAGGAGCGGAAGACATCTGTTTTGTTATTATTATTGCATAGTCAAAATCATCAACTATAGTTACACACCATAATACAGTCATTTGACAGATCGTCTTAAGGAAATTTTCGACATGAACACACAAAACAAATGGCGTGTTCAAGTTTCCAACCTTTTATAGTTTCCAAGAATGTGTCCTCAGCCCTTGAATGAAGCGAGGTCGTGGACGTGCAATCAATAAATATGACGCTTGAACAAACCATTATTAATTACTAGCACCTGCCCGCGGGTTTGCTCAGGTGGTATTTTAGAAAACGTCTTCATTTAGTAACTACAAACTAGGTACCTACCTACTGCACTAAAAACTCAATGAGGCCACACACAAGATGTTAGCGCCTCTGGTACAATAATGGCTGATTTACATTGATCCCGTGTATCAGTCCAACTCTGGAATCCAGTGACACTAGATCGATATTAGATGAATCTAAACACTAAATGAAAAAAGTCTGTCAAAGCATCAAAAAAATTGAACTACGCTACTATTCTCGCATGATGCGGCAATATGTATAACGACGCAGGATAGCCTTTACCTGAAGTGGTAATCTATGGTTCCACAGTGGTTTAATGGCTTCAATTTCAGGATTGTGCGAGAATCACTGACCTGTATTATACATAATAGAGGTCAGTGGCGAGAATACAGCAAAATCGGCCAGTATCACTATTATCCGACCTCTTCAGTGGTTCCTAGTAACTTCGTAACAAAACTAGACGGGCGGCGCCACTGGCTGCACCGTCATGCAAATAGGTATATTTTAGGCAAACAAAAGTTTTAAAAGTCATCATTTTTCTTGGTAATCATTTCTAGCAACCCAATGTTTTCAACGCACAGACTTGCCCTCTACAATTTTAATATAGCAGGTATCGACATTAGACAATTATAATAATTAGTAGGTATATTTATTCACACATAGGTACGCGAGGAATTCACCGAGCTTCCCTGTCGAGTAGATTGTGTAATTAGGACGCATTCTAGGTCACACTGAGGTACATAATGCCTAGACCCCGTATTGTGTACCTAAGTGTCAATTAATAGTGCGCAATTATTCTCGAAAGACGGCTATTCATTGAATAAGTTCTAACAGTAATTGTTTAATTGATTTGCAATGGATATGAGGAAATAGGTTTGTGTAGGTTTTTAACTGTCACTAAACGTTTATAATTTTGACGTAGACTCTAACCAAACACCTACATGGCTTCTTCAGGCGGCGCAAAAATAGCAATTACAATAGTTTTTTTTTTTGAGTCCTCGTTATTTATGGGAAGTTACGCTCATCCAATTTGGGAATAGTTCTATCAAGTGACCAGCATAGCTAGTCACAACTATCCGACGGGAATCTGAGTCGAAAACGACACATTTTCAGTTACCTACCTGATTTGCCTGTCTTCGACAACAAATAGCAGTCGGGAGAATAGTGGTTGTCTTTTTGGTTTAAACTGCCAACATTTTCTGGTTTTGGATTTGTGAACAGCGTTTAGAGGACTCCTTCGATAACATTGATTGTTGTTCGGCATGGAAGCGTATCTAATGGCTGTGAACTCAGACCAAATAAAAAACCAAGACAGAGGGCTGTCAACAGTAAAGTGAAGCCGGTTTCGTAAACATGTGTGCACTTAGTGAGGTGTAGTTTGATTGTAAATCGTTGTAAATGTATGCGTGTGAGCGTGTATGCACAGAGCCGAGGTTTAGTTTTGGTATGCTTCACTTGTATTGTTCGCAGCGCTATGTCTTGACTTTTTTATTTGGTCTGAGGCTGTGAATAGCTACTGCTGCTACTCGGGACTGATAGCTAATGCAAAGATTGAGACATGAGAGTCAAAACACAAGTTACAAAGATACTAATAATGTAGCAATACAGGTTAGGTACATTAATATTATAACGGTAAAACGCTGAAATGATTCCTGCTTAAAACCACAAAGGCAAGAATAAAACATTATTGAACACGTGCACATTCAATGATAATCATCTCCTTCAAAATAATTCCATATCCCTTTGAAACGGAACCTCTAATTTACGATAATATATCAATCTGTGGTTCCCTAATCTGGAGGTTAGGTACCTATAATTAAAACATGAGCCAGTGTCACAAAGTACAGGTCTTGATATCCGTGGCGGCAGAACCCTTTAATTGTGTTCAAATCGAAACCTAATGTTATTGTGCCTTCGTTCATTTTATCGATCGGGTTTATTAATCGCTTTATTTGTCATAGATTAAAACTTTCGAAGACGAAAGTACCTTCCCGTAGTCGCATGCTACCATAGCTTATAAGTAGGTATGTTAGTACAGCGGCACGCGACCACGGGAAGGTCATCCTTTTCAGTAGTCGGATTTGTTTCTAAACTTTTCTTTTTCATACTTTTTGGATCGTGATTTTGAACTTATTTTTTATTTAAATTATTTTGGGGTTATAATTTTGTTAAAAAGCATTTGCAGAGCCGCTAACTTATACATAAATATGTTTGGCTCAAATCTGAGGCGTGATTTTATAGAAATTATTCCTAATTATCGGGTCCATGCAAGCAAAACCGTGAGGAACAGCTCACAATATCTATATATTTGAAATTTTATAATTAAGCCTTTTTATTTGATACCTAACACGGCATGATTAAAATTTTTTTTTAGGTCATGACTTTATGTCCGCTAGAGGACAAGTAGTTTAGAAGTTATGAGGGAACAGATGAACATTCATACACACTTATCAGTCGAAATCATAACCTTCTTTTTTGTTTCGCCGTAGTCGGATAATAAAATTAAGTTTAACAACAACAACTCCAACGACTGAAAACAAACAATTAACCTTTAAGATTTCCTGAAAATCAAACATTGTACATACGACAAGTCCTCACAGAGGAAATCAGTAAATATCCACAAACATCATCTTCAATTTACCGTTCTTCCGACAGGACCACAGAAGCGACGTCGTCGGCATCGACGGCCCCGAGGCATGCAGACAATATCGCTCGCGATTGAATTATCGATCCGATAATAGGATCGCGAGAGTAATGCCCCTATATATTGTTCTTGCTACTTTAATTATGGGAGCTATTGGACCAGCTTGTTTATTAAGCACTTCTTGTGAGTAGGATCTGATAATTGCTGAATAAAAGTTTACTGTTTTGTTAAGTTGCAAGAACGTAAGAGTTAAGGTATAAAATCTCAAACGTTAGAAAAAGATAGATTCATAAATTGGACGAAAGGTTGTATATTAAGAAAGATAATAGACTCAAAGTATTTATTTCAATTAAACCATTTACTACTTTTGAATTTTCAAGGAGTCGATCAGTCAGAAATATGAAGCTAACTAGTTTTGGAATACCAAAGCGTAGTAGGTACCTATGGAGAAGAACGGGCAAGAAACTCCATGAACACTCATTTCATTTCAATTACATTTTTACAATTATGAATTTATAATTATATGTGACAATGATGTACAAAAAATGTACAAGTTAAAAGCGTCCAGAGTACACCAAATAGAAACAAAAATAAAATAATTGAAATAAACCATGGCGGCTAAAAGATGTCTAATCCCAGCTGACGGCTCCCGTTCACAAACATGACGCATGGATCAGCACCAACACATCCATTTTGAAGGAAGCTAAAAGCTTATGATCTTGGAAATGTAAGTTCAAAGAAATAGTAGGTACAATAAAGATACACTAGATAAATGAAAAGTTCGATTGACATAAGTAGATAACAAAAGGCAACGTTAAGTTTGCCACCTATTATTTAAACCTAATTAAAGCATATATCATTCCATTGAAAGCAATTAAACAAAACTGTATCAATTCCATTTAATCAATAAATCTCAACAATACAACTAACCTATAGACACTGTTTCAAACCGTTGGTTAGCAGATAAGAATCAATATGGCGCCCGGAGCGTCACCGGCTGTCACCCAAATGAACGAGCACATTAAAATGAAACGCCTGAGAGTAATGGACATAAATTAAATAGTCGTCCACGTCACTCAAGCCGCAGGACTTGAAGAAATACGCCCTGACGGAAGCCAGGTAGTTAAGATTCCAAACAAAAATTTAAGATAACAACAGTTAAGATGTTACATTTTATTAGGAGCCAACAAAGCGACGCTAATTTACGTCCTTTTTGGGTCGTGAGATAAGGATAACAGTATTCTCTTTTAACGATTCACATCTTCAACTTGCATCGTGTGAATCCTCTTGATCCACGCCGGGTGCTAAGTTTAACCACTCACGATTTCTACGACTACAATTCTAGACACAAACAACATAAAATTTCTTCACTGCAATCGCTCATCTTAAATTATTGCTGTGGGTCATACCACACGCGAATGTATTGCAATTCATTACGACACTAACGTTAGAAACCGATAGTTACAATACACAGTGGTTACAAGTAAATTACTCGAAGTACTCGTAATCTACGCCCAGGGGGCAAACAATAGAGCAATAAAAGCAACTGCACCCGACAACTCGAGAAAGCAACAAACGTATCGACAACATATAAATCAGAGACAACCTCGAGTGTTACTACTTGAAGCAACCCAGAAATATATCAGTGGACGTTACCGAGTTACGACCCAAACACTGGGACATAATTCAGTTTTCCGTAACATAAAATACTCTGTTTCATAGAAATAGATCCCTGTCACAGCGAACTATCCGCACTTTACACTATCTGTCTCATCTCTGCGTTGATTTATTTGCTGAAGTTGACATACTATTAGCAACTTAATTTTCTGCTTTGGGCACAGAATAACTAATAGTACTCTTTGGGTTACTTTTTAAGGGATACCCAATTTATATTCCGGCTTGTTGTTATCGAATTTGGACTGAAGTGGTCCTGTTTAATTTATTTAAGGGGAATAGTGCAGGAGATAACGTTCATTAAATAATTGGCACGATTATCGTTTTTCAGTTAGGTATCCTGTCTCCCGTAAAGCCTTTACAGGAATGAAATAGAAATTGTGAAATCTCTATTCTGGGCTATATTTTAACTACAGAAGGAAATTTAATTAGAAAAGGTGGCTGCAGATAAACAGACATGACAACGCTGGCTGGATCAAAACCGTTGGGCGACAATAAGAAATCGTGCGTTTTAACGATGTGCGGCAAATATAACTTCAAAGTTACCACCGGCCCAAGTACAACAGATTAAAGCGCAAATTCGACCGCCGCATATCAACATTTACGGTCAGAGATTCACATAAACAGTAATAAAATTTCGGTACAATTATCCAAATATGTAGGTAGGTAGTAGCCAGAATTCCTCCACGGTATATTTCGTAAACAAGGGTAATCTTAAGGGCATCGGATCAGGTGGAGGGAAATCAACATTGTTGCATTGCTTTACGGGGCATTAACAATTATAGCAGTTTTCATAAAAACTTTGTTGATGTAATCAGCTTGCCTTTCCTTTGTCATCTCTTTAAATAGACGACTGACTGACGAAATCATCTCATTAAAATATTAGATAAAAACGACAATTATATATATCTTAAAGTTACTCAATGCAATATACAATTCACGATGTGGTTCCAGTTTAGTCACTCAATTAACGTTTTAGATATAAACATTCCATAAACATAATAGATCCCATGACATATAAAAAACTCACGACCCCTTCCAAAAGGCTCATCCATATATCTAGAAAATAACATTGTGGGTATTAATCGCACATATGATGGAATTCCATCGATACCTTTCAAATGAATGCATGAATGAACGATCTACGACGCGTCGCATGCACTCGTCATAAGCACCCAATCTTCATAGCGCTCTGATAGGATCAGAGCCGCGTTTCCTCTACGTGATCTCACCAATTTCACCATAACAAGACTTGTTCTCATGAGTATCTTGATCTGTCTCAATTTGAACTACTTACAATATAATGAAGAACTTCGATAAATCGAGTAAGGCCTGAGTTCACCGACATTCTGACCATCGGTTAGGAATTTAAACAGTTGATTTCCTTAGGAAATTTGACATAAATCAACTGTTTAAATACCTAACCGATGGTTAGAATGTTGGTGAACTCAGGCCTAAGCCCTTTGTTGTAAGTGATGTTAAAACTACATCCATTTTAACGTCGATTAGTATTGCAACACGATTGATACACACCATGGTGTATCAACTTAAGAGACGAACTTTTCCTCAAAAAACTATTCTTCATAAATCGTGTCGATTGCACGTATTCATGTGATCATCTAAGCATGTAGCGTAAGATTTGCTCTGTACTCCTAAGAATTATGAAGACATTCGTTTAAAACTAGGATCTCAAATTCAAATCACACTAATATTGTAAAGGCGACTTGTGAGTGTGTGAGTGTGTTTATAATATGTTTGTTACTTCTTCACGTTCAAACGACTGGACCAATTTTGATAAAATTTTGTATGGAGTTAGCCGACACCCTTTTTTTTATGGATGGGAAATCATCAAATGACCCTTTCCGCTCTGGGTGGAGCTGAAGGGAGTGTCAGACTCTTACTGACTAAAACCCATCCGTGTTCCTTCCTTAGCCCTCTGTTCCGAGGTAGAGGTCACCCTTTCGGACAATCCCGTTGCCCCGGCAGGCTTCGGCCCTGACAGGCCCCTTCTCTGATGCTGACATCTCTTTGAGGCGCGCGTGGAACATATTCGCGCCGTCCGGCACGGGCCTGGTTCTGATCGGACGGTGAGCTACCCCATTACTCTCCGTCCGCAGGCCCGCGCCTACGGTGGCCAGGAGTCGTCACGCGACTCCCGACGCCCGGAGCGTCTACCGCGGCGGCTGGGACGTGAGGCTCTATCCCTCAACCATCCCGCCACCTCCTTCACTAGCATGACTGCCTCGCAGAAGGAGGTGACTGCCTCCCACTCCGTCTCGCCCCGGACCATGGTTTGAACCAGGGCCGGAGGCGAGAGGTCGCCGCCGCTGCCGATCGCCTCTACGAGGACACGGCGGTGATCCGCCCAAGCGGGGCAGACCTCCACCGTATGCTCCACCGTGTCCTCTGGGTGATCCTCGCAATGGTGACACCCGGGTGGATTAACATAAAGGCTACTTTTTATCCCGATATTCCCACGGGATTGAAACTTGTGCGGGTAAAACCGCGGAGCGCAGCTAGTTTATAATATGTGTGGAAATCAATTGAGTCGAATGTTTTTTTATAAAAAATATTTCTTCTCCTTTTTAGTGAAATAGTCCTTTCTATCCATATTATAATATAATTAATATTTAAAAAATATTGTACAACATTTTAAAAGAGTAACGGTGGTCGGTGGTGTGTCTTGCCCATTCTTCTCCATACGAACCTACCTTTTGGAACTAGACACACTTCATTTTTTTTTATTTCACGTTCAAAAGGCATTATATGTGCCTATAAATGATTTGACTTTGACTATCATTCAAAGGGGGGCGAAATAAAAAACCGGAATGGAAATCCAATATAAATATAATAATATCCAAAATAATACAATAATATAATTTATTGTAAAAGGCTTTTACATGGTTACAGAATGTATAATTTACCTATCAGCGGTATTTAAAATAGATCCCAATGTTGTACCAGGGGGCTACAACAAAAGGATATTATGTAGGTTTGACAAAGGTATTAAAAATAATAATATACAAAAAAGCCTACCTTTGCGTCCTTACATGCAAGTAGGTATCACTTAAAAACCGTGATGCACGATGCCAACTTGTAAAATAAGTCTGACTAAAAATATATAATGCCACCACAACACAGGAATATTGAATAGATATAATTGATACAGACACAAAATCCTATGAGGACTACGGATCACGCAGACAAACATGCAAATTTATCCACCAACTGTGAAAATCTATCATATGAATACATATATACCTACCAACTAAGAAAAAAGGGAACTATGTAATTCTAATAATTATTTTACAACAGTATATTATGATTTTACTCTCTTGACATAATTATGGTACTTATACGTACATATTATGTCGGTACTTGTTAACTAAATGTCAGTCCAAAATATCTATTAATTACACCAGCTATTTAAATCTAGGGAATAAAATTAGTGTAATGTTACACTCATTACTATAATTTCATTGCAAGAAGAGTTTATTAAATGTTACACTACAGCTACTCAAGAAGAAAAGTGAACTAATGATATATGATTATGCCATCAATATATTAAATTCAAGACTTAGAAAAAATCTTAATAAGATATATAAAAATAGTTGTACAAAAATCTGTAAGTTAAACAATTTGGTTAAATTACAAATTATTTTTTTTACTTTTTTTAAACATGGTACTCAAAAAGTATCAAACACCAACATTTCAATAATCGTGTTTGTAGTCGTAAGAGAAACTACTTTCTGAATCAGGTCTCCTTCTCCAATTAGTATCGTTATCTTCTCTTTTTCTCCAGAAACTGTTATCATTATTAGTATTTCTCCTACTGTTATATCTGTTGGTATTCCCATTGTTTAATCTGCTATTATATCTGTTGTATCGATCCCTTTTTCGGTCTGCATCTTGTAGGTCCTCGTCTTCAGCTAGTGGAGATCGTTTGTAAGGAGTATTTTTGCTACAAACAGGTTTGATGTCTGTTTCATTGCCTACGTCAGGCGGTGGTGGAGGGGTTCCAATTACAGCAGCTATATAGTTTTCTCGTTCAATCTGATACCCGCGAGCTTTTTCGAATTCTGTAACAACGTTTTTTTGTTTAGTGTGGTCATCACTTTGTAAGTTAAAAGCATCTACAGACTGAATGATGTAACATAATATTTTAAATCAAAGATGAATTTGAATGAATGAATTGAATTTGATGAATTGAATTGAATGAATCTACATGAGATTCATTCAACGTATGAAACAGAACTAAAAATTGAAAGAGAAATCCTAAACAAAAAAGAGATATCACCCGTCCTAACAACACTTTCATCCCAGCACATTATGGTAGAGTTGCAGTGACGGGGCGTGCGAACCAGCGAACACTAGTGAAGCAATAAACAGTTCATGTAGTAATATTTATAGACAATAACTAACTCTTAATAGCGTCCTTGGCGGGGACCCCGAGGCGGTCGCGCATGTATCGGCAGACCATGTACCCGGTGCGATTTAGCCCGTGCGTGCAGTGGACGCCGATCAGGGTTTCTGTAACAAATGTGACACGTTCATATTTTGCAGACGTTTACTGCGATATGTGATTATTCTGATTGAAACGGTGAAGTGTGCTAGCCAAGTGATTTTTTTTATATGAAGGCTTTACAGAATTTTCTCGCCCTAGGTATTTACTTAGCTTTGGATTCAAAGAGTTTAATGAAACAGTGTTATAAAAGGTAGTATGCATGTCGAGACAAATGATGTAACTTAATATCGTCTATAGATAGAGGAGCTGCATCTGTGGCTCTCCCTAACGCATAAGGAAACATGAGTTACAAAATCAAAACCTACAATTTCCCAAAAACAATAATCCAAAAATACAAACAGTAATGCAATCACGATCGATAGCAATAAAGCGCACCGCGGAAAATAAACGAAAACCTCATGTTTGTGTCTTCAAAATCGCACGGCAAACATCGGCCGGAGGTCGTTGACTCCCACCCCATCGCACACCCCATCGCTAAGCGAGGGCGGTGCAACGGGGTGGCGCCGGGGGGAGAGGAAGTCGTGGCCGCGGTTTGACACTTCCTCAGGAAGACCTTTGAAGTAGCAACCAAGATGTACCTTCACATCCTACACAATTTCACAAAGCAGCCTTTTAAAACATTTAGAAATGTAGTTGAAATCATGTTTTACGTTACGTACAAAGCTACAAAATGGCGGTGTGTTGCGGTTCCTCTGATTCTTTAGATTCTTAAGAAAATTCCACAAAGACATATTTTACAACTTGTCATTTTTGTCATACAATCAGAGAGTACGTTTCAACTTTCAACCATCTACGAACAGAATCATAAACCCACGAAGCGTACGCGAGCATAATACAGACGTTACGACTTGACTTTGTCCGCTACATATGCACCTCGTAAGTTCCTTAGCACGAGACAAAAAACAAGCAAAAAACTTATTGTCGATGCAAAATTCCCACGCAGAGCGGCCAAGGGGTAATGCATTTGAGGCATTACACATGCAAATTCATGCCAACTCGGGACAGACAAAAAAAACAATTTCATTTAAAACAATCCATCAAGGCAAGCTTTAGCCAGCAACTTAATTAACGTATGTAGGTACACGTTTTCAATTACAGAAACAAACAATGCAATGATAATTATGAACTTACTCGAAGTATCTTTATGAGATAATATTTATGAGGATCTTGTACGGAGCAGGCTCAGTTAACTCTTTTGAGTTTATACCATTTCTTCATTGGATTTTTTGGGTCTTGGTTTTTTGGCTTTTCAGTAATAATTGCTGTAAGGCTAACCTGCTCTTGTCTAAACCCTGCTTCAGTATCTTAACTATCCGTAAGTATCGTCATAATTAGTCGTTTCTAACCACCAAGCCTGATTATTTTACGGTCTGACACATTCTTGCTTACTTCCGCCTCTTCTTTTACAAACACTGGCAGCTAATAATGCTTTATAATTATGTTGCTTACATAAAATAGAGCTGCCGTTTCAGGTTTCCAAAGTAGCGTTTGGTGACATTTCAAACGTGAACTATTACGTTACGCCGCCGCCGCACCGATTCACATGCAAATCGCAGCTGACAATACAACAAGCCAATAGCCCAAAACATGTTACCACTTGCAAGTCACTTAGCATAGAAAGCCTGTACGTACCGTATTTGTAATGTAATAAACTTGATAGAAAATAAACAACAGTGGTATTCCGACGTACGGCCCAAACAAACAGACAAAAGGTATTAAAAGAGGGCGTTACATAATTATAATACCGATGCATTGATGAATACTTATTATTGCGTAATCGGAGGACCCACCGCAGTCGAAAATCTCACAGATTAGTTCAAAGTAAACTCTTCTAGCGCACCTTAATAAGAAAACTCAACAAAATTAACATCGCACACAATGCTAAAATGTTTCTGTATGCAAAACATGTTTGAACTGTAATATTTTAGTGAGCATTAATTTATTTGACGTTAATAACAAAGCAACAAATATGCTCACTAATAAAGAAGTATAATTTGAAAAACATTACTGAGCATAATCACTATCCACGAAATCATTCTTTCCGCAAACGTCGTACATTTTACGTTCAAGTTGGCAGTTCCACGTTAAAAGTTACATCAAGTATGATATATCTCTTAACTGAGACGAATAGGTGTGCGCATCGCGTTTCATATCGATTGTCGACAATCGATGCATTGTGAACGGAACGAGTCGATATCGATACGCGATAGTTCGCCTACGCACGACCCCCTTACATCGTAATCGGCTTATTAGGATTTTACCACACGCATCCATGTGACTGCGGTGTGTTAACAATGTTACAATATCGACCTAGGTACATATCTCTTTATTGTGATATCCTATTACATTGCACTTCAAAATTGCGTGGCTACCTGCGTTGATAGGTTCAACCTTATAGCCATAGATAACAAAATTGATTTGTATTCAGAGGAATGAAACCCACAAAATAATTTTTTTTTTAATTAATCATTGTAAAGTATTCAATTCACACAACTACTGATGTTTCATCCCAAACAACAGGTTTCAGTGCGTAGAATTCACTCGCACCAATTTTCTTCCGTGAATATTTATTTATCGCTGGTCGCTCGTGCGAGCGGATCCGAAGCAGTTCCATACTTAGCTATAAACTTGCTAATAGATACTTAGAAATCACGATAAGCAAATAAAGTAACATTAAAACTATGCCATTAAAGATATGAGTACTAAAACCCAAAAGCGCCGCGGGATGCCATAAATGTTGCCTTCATTTGAGACGCCACTTGACGCAAACAACATTTTTTTACACGAACGTTTTAATACATTGATATTTTTATGATAACAGTTTATGAAGTTAGGCTGACTTTCTACCAGAGCTGTGCGAGGAAGCGGAGCGGCGAGCGAGAATAAAATCAGGCAAAAGATTTGTTTCATTTATGAATGTGAGGCGACTCTATTGGTGAATTTTATCTTCGCTAACCGCTACGTTTCCACGTAGATCTATGGTGGAAAGCCAATCAAATACTCAGGTTTATAAGAAGCGGGAAGCAATTTAAGCAAAAAATTAAAGTTATTTTCTTGAATACGTTCTTTAAGGTATTATATTCAGCTCGTCGAATCGCTTGTATTGAAACCTCATCCCAAAAACCGTATCTAAGAACTTGTTGCGTGTTGCCACATCATCCACGGCGCCACGCGTGGGCCGTGATGTGATGATCAGATGACTGATTAGGTATTTAAGAATATTAATTGTCGCAATAGCTCTACATTCTTCGCTCGGAATTTTTATTGAACACGAACGACAGAAATACCGAAACTAGCTATTGATCGAGTGGCAGTCGCACATAAAATATTGGAAAACGGTATGTTTAAGAATTTACAATCAAAGAAATGGTTAAAATATATATTTTAGTAGCTGTTGAAATGACTAAGATTGGCGGCTGACTAAAGGAAGACAAGAATAGTCAGTAGACTAACTAACACACATTAAGAACTAAACAAAGAGTACTAAAACATCATGAAAAACTATTTGTAAATATAATATATCAGAAAATACTTGGGCAAAATAATAATCGAATGTTCAAGCGACACATGCTCTTAAAGAAAACACTAATTAAGACTGTAGAAAGGAGCGACTCTAACACAAAAGATGAACAATAGCTACTAACATATATTATGGAATATTTCTTAAACAATGCAAACTTACCGCGACTAAATTACTTCTCTTTAAATAAACCGCAAAGAAAGCAATACCACAGAGTTCAACAAAACAATAAATAAAGATAGTGTTTCAAAAGAATATTTTAGAAGTAACACAATAATTTACCAAATAACAATTGCAATATATTATGAGCAACTGTTAAAGTACGTTATCACTCCACAAATAGACGGACAAACAGATTCCTCAGCAACATTTGTCACTGCGACTGGTTCTATTCCAAAAGCGCAACTTTGTCTACAACTATCTCGGAGTAAGTAAACTGCTTGAAGCGCAGCGATATATCCAGCTCCCATATCAACAAACTTGGAAACTAACTTTCAGACAAACTCATTTTTACGTGACGCCATCCGTCTCAATAATATAAAAAAAGCGTATTTTATCAGTGAGCTCTCTACGATGCAAGACGTACAACAAGCATAACATATTTTACTGCTAAATTTAGACTTTGTTCTCATCTATCAACCTAAATTAAATCATTAAAAGTCAAATCAAATATACGTCATAGATAGAAACACTAATAGCAATATTTACACAGACTTTGTAATTTTTAGTAATTTTCCTACTACTAACACAAAAAGTAAGCAAATCCCTATCGTTTATCAAGGCAACGTCAAAAGTAGCAAGTCATCCATGTAGCAGTAAAATAAATCCATCCATCAAGCATGCGACACGCGGCAGTGGGACATCTGCAACACACGTCAAACAGCTTCTTGTAAAACATTTATAATAGCGATAACTTCCATAATTGATTTCAGTACTATCCATCTGTTAGAAACATCGATAAAAGTGGTCGATGATAAAATTGATTTTTAATTCGAAGCGAGCACGATAAATTATGCATAACGATGTAAATGTGATGTATCAAGTGATAATAAAATTTCTTATGTACATAAGAAATTTTGTACATCAAATACCAGAAACTTGAAACGAAAATGTTGGGATTTGGTTAAAAATGAATACCCAGATATAGGTACATATCGACGGCAAAGTGCCAATAACACCTAACTGACTAAGTCAAAAATTTACACAAACTGATTTTTTTTTTCACATTTTAATTTAATGCTAATGCAACTAAAAAATACACTTAGAAGATTTCACTAAAACATGCGATTAACGCCTTTAAAGTTTCAATTCAATACGATAAAATAGTTTCTCGAAAAATGTCAGTTAGGAGGTACAGGTGGCACTTTGCCGTCGATATAGCATTATTAAAATAAATATAGAAGGGCAAAAAACCAAATTGAAAAATCCAATAATTTGTTTAAACTTTAAGCATGAATACGACCACCACGGGGTGCACAAACAGTAGCAAGTGTAACAACATTCTCCGCGCATGCAATATTGTGTAAATCAGGACGCGAGCGCTATTCCACTACAGATAGCGAGTGAAATACGAATATCGTCGCATTACCGGCCGCGTGGTAATGCCGAACGCTACCAATGGTGTCATTTACTTGAACGTTCCACACAATCATCTTTTTTTTAAAGATAACAATCCAACCTTTAATAAATATTCACTTATTTGACAAAGAAACAGTTCATCGCAATTGAAATAACAGATCAATCCACACGGATCAACTACATTCTTGAAGAATCTGGCGCCAGCCTTAGCAAACCAGTATAATATACATCTCACTCAATCTACTTAGCGACACCGATAACCGGCCATTACCAATGAAAACGCCGACAGATAGTTGCATGCTCACAATTAATTGAAACTGCCCACGTAATCTAATAAAAGCTAGTTTTTGTGAGCAAGACAAACAAGGGCGCCCATTCGTAATTAGAACTTAATGAACATTCGGAATATTGAGTTCGGCACCGTGAGAAGTCCGTCGATAACTACGATTTGTGTCACTGTAATTAAAAGCGTAGCTGCCGATAAACTGGACATGTTGACTGAACCTACTAGTTTTGTCTGCGTCGATCAACCAAAGTTTGAGGAGCTCTCCGATACTTGTGTCTCATACAAGACAGGTGAAACGGAAAAGGAATATAAGTTCTTTGAAGAGTGAACACGAATCAAAATTCTCGTTAAAATCGGAGCGGTCTTTAATTGAAATCATATGTTGTGTCGAACGTCACTGATAAAGCCGTATTCGGTTATGTTGACGCAATGACGTAACTGACCGGTGATGCAAATTGAGACGCAATTAAATTTAAATTACGTTATATTAATTTCAATAAATACATATTTCATTTGTGATGATTCATACGGTGCGGTTGTATTCATTTAATTGAGAGTGAAAGCTTTACAGGTTCTGAATAGTTTAGAATTAGTTTGATTTTATTTACAGTAGTAAGACCACTAATGTACAAAAAAGAAATTGACATGGTGCTACTTAATTCTTTAAACATTTTATAGCTACACTTAAAACAATACCTTGATAGCCTCGACATATATTATGACCACATTTTATTTGAACAAGTTTATTTTCACTAATCGCATTTTATAATACACTTGACAGAATGAGAAATGTTTCCGCATTGGACGGAAAGTAGAAAAAAGGAACAATTTCGTGGTAGGTTTGTTCGGGCAACCAGAACATGTAGGTAAAAATCAACTTTACGCCGAAAATATTTGACCAGCTATTTTTAGATCAGTGTTTATTCTTAAAATAAAATAACAATTAGCGACTATAAACAGTGAGTACAACCATGTGCCCAACATGGTCTTCTCGTAAAGCAATACAATTAAGCAATGGGCGTGCATTAACACCTCAGTACAAAGTTTTCACCCACGCAAAATGAGTGTACTTATACCGACTCATGACTTTAACCTACATGAGCGTTTGCAGTGCGCCGAGCTAACAACACACCCAATTGTGTGCGTTTGTTTAGATTGAATATATGAACGGATCTTACCTGTAGTCGACAAACCGAGACTGGCTCTCTTTACTTGAACAGCCACTAAAGAGAAAACCGCAACAGCAATTTAAGTCCGCACACAAAAGCCGTCATTGACCACGGCCCAAAAATAATCAAATGCGCTAACTTTTAGTGCAAACAAAATTTTGACTCACCACAACCTTTTCCCAGGAACTCGTCAACGGTATCCATAAATCTGGAAAAAACAAAGCTGATTTAATAATAAAAACAAACAATCACATAAGCAGTGTTCTGAGTAATACGTGTTTTGAGTTAGGTGCCATTAACGATGATGGTGTATTAGCACATACGACTTGAGACATCAAACCATATAAGACATAAAAGCCTAAAGACAGCTAGTTAACTTGGCAAAGAATTTTAACTGAGCCAGGGAATGTGGAACTCATAATACAGAAAGTCTTTGAGAAAACGAAACCTTTCCATTAGCTATCTTATGAGCAGCTGCTCAGCTGCCGCAGACCTGGACGAGGTAATGTTGTAACAAATCACGAGTTGTAACAACGTAAATTCTCTACATTCCAATAGTAACTCCTAATACAATAAACTATAAAAGTTAAAAACGATGTAAAGTGATACGTAGCAACAGTTATTCCACCATAAAACATTTAATTGAATTTCACAAAAATATAGAATCTACGGCACCCGTCAAGAACCAGATGAAATATTATCATGTATCGATCGCAGCGTGTCGCCATACTTTAATCGATTTTTTTACACCTAAAACCGCACGATCCGTGGGCGTTCAGAATTACAAGGCGTTTTGCCGACCGGACTGCCAGTTAGACCTATTTGGTGAAATATGTTTGTTTTCATCATAACAAATGTCTTTTAATATTTGCTACGAGGGGGCGCCGACAAACCCCAACTTGGCATTATTGGAATGCTTTCTTAAATAACTTGCAAGGGTGGTCCAATGTTGATATTTCGGTTCGGAATTTTCTTTTCACAGGCAAATGAATGTGTCGCATAAAGTATAAGTTTTGATATAAAAAGAAATTCTGCGCACAGCCGAGGGTCCCCCCCCCGACCCTTGCTCGAGCCAGCCCGCGCAGCTGAGCCTGTAGTTTTAAATTCGCCCCTAAACACCAATAATAATACCGATCCAGCCTGTCCCTTGCTGTCCTCTTCCAGCGACGCCCTGAGCCGAGGTCCGAACCCCGCAGGGGGTTACCCTTAGCGCTGTCGCTTAGTTTTTAAGTTATTGTATGCCCTGGCTGGAGGCCTTAATTCGAGGCATCCACAGGAAAGTCCGGTTAAGCAGTAGCCATCCTCATAAAGGATGAACTGCGAGATGCCATTGTTAAAAAAAAAAAAAAAAAAAAAAAAAAAAAACAGCCGAGGGTCGTGGTGATTAAGTCTTGTCATGCAAAATTGCAGGCGTTTACTAAGCGCCATCATTTTCTAATTATTCTAGAGACTCCCCTCGAGCGACACGGGAGCCGTCAGCGGCGCCGCGACTAGTTGCATTCAAACGAAATTTACAATTCAGTTTATCATCATCGTCAATATTAACATCTAAAACGGTGCAAACGAGCTCTTCATTTAGCACGTAGATGAGTTATTGGAATGACGGCGATGGCTGTTTCACATATATTTTATGACTAGAAATAGGGGCTGTAAACTTGTTGGTTTATAATAATAGTTATGTTATAATCGTAAAATCTAGTACGAGAGGAAAAACAACTACCAATTCTAGTTGTTGAAACATAAAACAGCGGAAAATAATTATCCATGAAACAGTAATTAAAAACGATGGCTGTTAAAACTCAAATAGAACTATGTTAACAAGGTGATTCTGTGGAATGTAATCTATACTCCAATAACATTTACAAATGAAACTAGCCGCGACGTGTGGCGCCAAAGAGTCAACAGTTTAATTGTGTATAAAGTCACGATTCAACAAATTCGAAGAACATATCCCCATCAAGGTCCTTGGTTACGTGGCTTTTGACGTTTTTTTCGTACCTAGTATCTGGTACGGTCAACACTGTTTCATGTACAAATTTTAACACCAAATAAGGTAAAGAAGCATCCAATTCTTGATACGGATTCATCGTCATGATGTTATTTTCATTATCATAGTCTTCTTCGTGTTTTAGACTCAGTCCTACCCATTGACCGCATGACCTTAGATATATAAAATATATTTGTGACAGACCAATTAAAATAATTTAAGTATAACTTGAACAAGGATCAATAATACTGTAACTTTCTAAGATAATTAGTTTTAAAACACATTACAAGTTGTCACGAAGAGGGATATGAATAGAGTGTTATACAATCTAAGAACTAGAAGATATTGTGTGATTATATTGCAATATTTACCATTTTCAAGCTATTTTTTATATATTCACAAAATAATGTTGATAAGTTTGTAAGACAGGTGCGTCAGTAAGTATTTAAAATATTTTAACATCATTCATTTAATTAATATACATAGATATAGCGAGGATGGCAAATATATTGATACAAATATAGATATGATATAATTTTCGGCTTAACCTAATCCTTATTAATCCTATAATGGCACGTCATTTTTTATTTATGCTCACAACTAACAGAACAAACTTATGTTAACGACAAAACACGAAATGTTCTACAAATGGCTACAATTAATCACATGCAAGGTCGACATGATCACTGAACGACTTCAAAGCAGTACATTGTAACGAACAAACTTTCTAAGCATTTCCTGACCAGCACGGACGTCATTATTTAAAATCTGTCAAAATTGTGTATTTTATTACTCAGGCGGCAGATCGAAGCTACGTGAATTACATGCTTTCTTATTTAATATTAGTAGCGTCTTGCGTTTGTGAGATAATTTATATCTAGCGGCCTTATCTGTACGGTAAGATCGCTCCCGAGTTATAATCCGGGTATTTTTCATGGCACACCAGCCGCGGTGCCACTGCCGTGCCCCTGCCTTATTGGAAAATTTATGTAACTACCAGGAGGCATCGCTGCAATTATTATTGCCCCTCCGACACTAACCGAGAATATTCGTGAAGATGACCGAGAGCCACAAAGGAAAACTTAGATATGCCGTTGTTTCACAATGTTTGCCAATCACCAACGCATAATCAATTTAAATTAAAATGTATTAAGTTTTAATAGATAAATTGACATAAATATGCTAATCCCACTGATTAATCTCCTGATGATATCTGAATGCTGGCTGCTCGAAGTAAATATAAACTCGAACATAATCGATAAACCGCGGTTTTAATGAAAAGGATCATAAGCTTTAATATGTTGTAGTCTATAAAATGTCAAATTTACAAGACCATTACACGAGTTTGACGACATACGACCATAAAATATCCGTATAAACTGTGGAATAATTTTATTGCGAATTAATAACGACATTTATTATAATTTCAACATTCCCAAACTTGTTCCTGGTTTATTGTCATTGTATTTAGGCACAGTTGCCCCAAAAGTCAATCAAGTTCAAAAAAACTTCCGGATTTATTATATTGAAGCCTATAAAAAGCCTCTGTTATACAACACGGCAACGATTTAATTTAGTAAATTCCATCAAGTAATCCAGTTACTGCGTAGAATAGAAAATGACAAACATGCTTTCACAAGACACCGGACCTCACATACGCGACGCGAACGCATCCATCATGGTAGGAGCGTACACGTCGTTATGTGTCGGTACCCAACAAGCGCCGAAAGTGCCCCAAACAGAGATAATAGGCGACATTTTGATACAACGCGAGATAAGGAGCAAGGAGGTTCCCATGCGATCCAGGGCGTCCTCAGAACTAAGAACAACGTTGAAAAACAACGGGCCAAAGGTCAGACGTGAATTAAATACAAGCAGAAATATGCATCCGGTAACAAATAAAGCAGGAGTGCAGGACCTTCCGAAGTTAAAAGCTGGACCTTGGTACAAATAGGAGAGTAATTGAGAGATTTATGGGTTCATTATGCACGGTGAAGACAGTGAGGTCGTACCGATCATTAATATTACAAAGTTATTAAACATGTAAGATGAAGACACGAAGGACTACGAGACTATCAAAACTATTTTAATGATTTGAACATTAACTTAATGAAGCTTTAGTGTTGTGTGTAGTTGGAATATAATTTATGCTGGCTGGCAGTATCGTAGGCACGTCATCAAGTTCGTGTTTACGGCGTGCAAACTGCACGACCGTCGGTGGCAGACTGCCGTCGCAAAGTAATTACCTAGTGATACATCGCCTTGATCCGAGATGCGCACGCGATCCTGTTCTACTAATGCTACGTTTCCCAACAAGTTGTCTGTCCTTTAGGTAATATATGGTTATATAATGAAAGTTTAAACACCGAAGTTTTGAATCTCTATTTTGCAACTATCGGTTTAAATAAATTGCACGTTTCAGTCGAAGCACTTGAGTTATCGACAAGTGGTAGTCGTGCCTCTAGGCAGAAAACTGTAGACAGTCGTTTGAATTAAAGGATTACATGTTACTAGCGACGCGGCAACGTGATGGACTTTGTGTCTCTTCAGAATGAAACATGAGTGATTTAGAAGCTGATATAGAATTCCGTATGGACAATAGATAACGTGATACATTTAGTTGGGGAAGTATGTCCATTAATGGAAAATAAAATTAATTCAAAGGACCATAGGGTCAAAGATGATAAATATAAGGTCCCTTTTGCGACCGTAAATTTAATAGCAGATTCCACAGAAAGCTAAATGAGTAAAGTTTTGTGGAAATATAATTCAAATAGTTACCTCATTCAAATAGTTTTGCTCACATATTCTCACATTAAATGCGCCGTATGGTATATTAGTAAAAGTTACCATGAAATTATTTAATGGCTATGAATATCAATGTACTATAAAAGACTATAAAAAATCTGGGAAGTTAAAAGGAAAGTTTATAAAGAGATTGGATTAATACGAGTAATTTAGAGTCAGTTTATATTGACAGTTTTATGTGATGTGCGTGATAGTAATAAGTACAAATCAATGCCACTAAGTTTAATAAGAAGAAACTATAAAGCGTTAAACGTAAGGTGGGACGCCCTTTAAGCTAGGTGGTACGACGATGTTCGCAGGATGGCTGGTAGCAGCTGGATGAGAGTTGCCGAAAATCGAGTTGAATGGCGTGCAATAGGAGAAGCCTATGTACAGCAGTGGACTGCTATAGGCTGATGATGATGATGATAAAGAGTAAAGAGGAATAAATAACCTTTTATATAGTAAACATGACAGAAAGAACAACCATCACTTTGGTATAATTAGATTGAGGATATAATTATACCAAAGTACAACAAGACCATAAAACAAATCCATAATTATTAGCATTAAAACATAAAGCTAATACAAATAATGCTAAAGGTTACTCATAAAAACGTAAATTTCCTATAAGTGTTATGCCAAGATTTAATTTAATAGCATATTTCGTACCAAAAACCAATTGATTCTTTGATATATATAATATTAATGGAACTTTTATGTTTGTCTCGAAATAACAGTAATAACGACACCATTTAAGTGGTGACCGACCTGTAAAGAAATAATTTTATAAGGAAATCGCGGGAGCTGATAGTGTTCCCCCGACGTTTCTCGATTGCCAATTGATAGTGTCAGTAAATATTGTTTCTTATTTAGAGCGCGTCGAGGGGACAATAATGGCAGCATTTATTGAATTACCAAAAATTAAAAGATTCGAGAAGCTGTCATAACAAGAATATTAAGTTTTTTTTTTCAGATTGTAATTTTAACCGCTGTCATTTGAAATTTAAACAAAGATTAAATAAAAAAGAAAGTTTTGGTTTAAAATGTTATAAAAACCACAGTTGAGTATGACAAAGCTTATAAAAGCAATAAATAATAATTTTATCTTATGGACGTACCGCTGTTTAATATTTTATCATTAGTACTTTCGGTGTATATTTATATCAAAACTGTCTGAAAATTTTACGCGCACAATAGTAGAGCTATATTACCACATACATAAGTCATTGTCCAGAATCCTAAGAGTAGGGTTATCATCTGTCTCTTTGAATCTGGATACAGTCCAAGTTACCAGGACTTTTAGAGAAGTATAATTAAAAAATAATTTTGGGATATATCCAAATCTGTCTAGTGTAATAGAAAGTTTCTTTTGAAAACAGAATCTAAGCTTTCATAAAGTATCTACATCGATTATAACTAAATGTGGGTTATATTTCAGTTATAAACAAAAGCTGAGAAGTAAGTTTTGCGGAAGCATTAAAAATGACAAATGACAAACGTCCTGAGTTAGAAAGATTTTGTTCGTGAATCTACTCGTAGATAGCGTTTTCCCACGAACGTTTCCTTGAAAAATATATAGGTATTGCAAAGGCAGTTGTGACATCCCTAGACAAATACAGTGATCACAAGAGAGTGATTGTCAAAAAAGTAGCGCCATTCAATCAGCACAAAAGCCATGACACCCCATTCCTTAAATGTTTACGTCGGGAAAGTTTCAGAATAGCCCCCAGAGTAACCTTCATGCCTTTCAGTGTCTGCGGATTGTGGGAGTAAAGGTGCGTTCTCAGACCAAATATATTGAAAAACATATACTTGATATTTTCTTTACATATAATTTAGTAACATATACATTGCTGTGACCTTACAATTACCAAATAGCAAAAATCTAGATTGGTCTGTATGTATATTTTCAAATTCAACATTAATATGTAAATACAATGTCTCCTACAATTGCCTCAAAACGTAATCTAAAGGAAAACGGTACCTATATTTTTAAAATCACCCATTGTGTACACGAGTTCTTTTCAAACGAAAAACCACTAAGATTTACACAAAGAAAATCCATCATGGCGACAACAGTACAAATAACAATAAAATCGCATCACTTCTATTTAAGTAAAGACTATAAATATAGTCCAAGTCTTTCTTTATAACTTATTATGATAAAGTCTTTATTATAAAAATAACAAATAAACTATATTGTTACTAACTAAAAGAAAATTCTTAAGAAAAATATAATTTCATTTCTAGACATATCAAAATCCTTACAGCTATTTTGGAGAAGACTTGAATAACAAACTACGCATACGATTTTCGAAACTAGGCAACGTTTTTTAACTGGGACAGGAAGTAAATCAATATTCAATATTTTCTTCCAAAGAACATTCTCAAAAAGTTTTGACGTTATGCAAATACGGGTACATAAAGTAAGATGACGTAGCCCAAAGGGCTATTTTTAAAACCGTGACGTCACCGATATTATTTGTGCGAAGGATTGCCTCCTAAAATAGCTGAGACGGTCTCACGTCTCGGGAGACAGCAAGCGGTCCGGAAACAGTTCACATTTACAAATACAGGGTGGTTAGGTACCACAGAAATTGCACTGATTTGCTGGATTCGTTTTCTCCTGAACCGATATCGTTAGTTCTCCTGACAAAGTTTACTCTGTTTATCGATGTATAAAGTATTTTATACTTATTTTCGTGTTATCTATTCCTTATGTTGCACCTACCATGTTTTCTCTCTGCAACACCCTAAGGTTGACTGATAGAAAACTGAACAGTATTTTTTTTTGTGCGTAATATTTTAACAAATAAGTCAGAACAACATAATATTTTTGTGGTGGTCACCCTAAGCCTTGTCAAATAAACTCCATTTTATACAACGAGATTTCTTTTGTTTAATTCGTATAAGTTTGATTTAGATGATTAGTTTCACAAGTTCGTTCAGGTTGTGAAAATAAACTTTGTATGAAAACATCTTTAAGCATGTGATTCATTCTGAGAGTTAGGTATTATCTGATCCCAACTTTTCTGTATTAACTTTCTTTCATATGTACTCAAAAACTATGAATGTTCTTCATATTTATAGAGTCGTTAATTTTCTAAATGATTATGTGGCAAATAAATAGCACCAACTTAAAGTTTAATAAAAGTTGCTGAAAAACAACCAAATGTGTTTTCTAACATATTCGTTGATAAAAGATGTTATTAATTTTCTAGAGTAAGTAATAAATAATAAATTCAGAACATAAGTAATAAATTCAGAACATAAGAGAGACTGAAGCAATCTGCGGTACCTACGCTTAAAAATACAACACCGACTATCACTACACTGCCAAAACCACGAATACAAAAGCCCTTAATTAAAATTATTAACATATTACCCATTCTGTGCAAGCCCCATAAAGTCATCTACATCTGCCATAACAGCGCTGACTCACAAGTTACGTGTCCCGCAATACTCGAGCACTCGTAAAAACTATCCTAATTACGCGTAGTGAAGTGGTTTAAGGCCCGAAACACGCACGTTTTTTTGCCGTTACAAACTACGGTTTATTCGCCGTGTGTAGGCACGGTCGCCGGTGTTGTATGGATCACTATGGAATTTTGTCGATAGATATCGGCCGGTACCTACTACGGAACGCGGCGCGGCGCCGTCCCCATACATATCCCTATCATAGTACAACCGGCGGTTTATCGTGTCATATACAAGGTCACACGATTATTCTACAGTGCGGCTACCGCGCCGTACCGTATAGAATCCGTGCTGTGTACGCGCGGCTATACATCAAACTATAAATAACCAGTATTAGCTGACTTCAGATTGTACGAAAAACATATGCAATGCGAAGTCAGCTTAAACTGGAAATGTATCGTGTGTACAACGGGCCTAAAGTCTCTATACAAGCCGTACATTTTATCATTACCGTCATTTTATGGTCCTTCGAGTCGGATTTAATTGTACGGTTGATGAGACCGTATAGTCTCTAAACTCGACAATTGTTGAGATTATTGTTACCGATTCTGAGAATAGGTACCCCTTCCTGGCTCATTTGTGGTCTAGCCGAGTTGCCGCCGGCACAACAATACAATGATTATATCCAAACTGGCCATTATTACTTTAATGTCTATGATATTGAGTCGTTCTGTTCAGCATCGTTCGAGTTAACCACAGTTATTATTACGGCTTAATCTTTGTAGGAGAGTTTGACAAACAAGTTTAAAGGTTTGGCTTTCTGATTGTTTTTCAGATAGGAATCTAAAGCGTTATGATGCACAATTCCTACACACATACACAGGTACACGCAATCCAACTCAAGCTTTCTTCCCATGACTGAGTGCCCACTCAGAAAATGGCACGCCACCTGCTACGATCCTTACAAACTCCTTTTGCTTCGTTAACGTTCATACGACACTTGAAAGGCAAAATTGACTAAGCGACATAGAGCAAACTTTGCAGGAGAAGAGTTTAATTTTTCATTTAACACGTTGACTGCCTGACAACAGACACAATAGAAAAAAAAACATAAATTCTGATTCAGATGATAAAATAAAATTTCCAAAACAGTAAGAATTACGCTTGTACGACTATTACAAGAATCTATACGTTTTTTTTCTTTTTCTGTAAAGTTAGCTCTATGTTGCTTAGTAAATTTTGCTTTTCTAGCGATATAAATTTGGTCATACATGGACGGCGGTTGCGAGTGCTATACACCTGACTTAATGTGCACAGGTTCCTGTTTAACTCTAACTAAATTATCTAATAAGGTAGGTACATAAGTTTTATCATATTCAGTGTTTTTTAATCAGGTATAAATTACATAAACAGCAACGCGTTGTATATTCAACGATGGCGTTAGTAGCAAACTACTTCACTACCTATAATTTCTATCGCTATCCTTATCCTAAGTCAGACGATGCTAATCAAAATCTTGCTAAGCTACAAAATAAAAATGTAAGTGTTTAGGAGCTTACAGAGTTTTAGAAAAAACATGCTTTAATTAACCAGTGACCGACCAATAACAAAAACTTACAACAATAAACTAATAAACCAAATACTAGAAGAACTAACAAAACACGAAAACCCGATCATCTATATATGGTAATCAGTATAATAGTAATAAAACCACAACAATGCGATTCGTCATCAATTAAAGATGTAGGATGTGCAAATTAATTAGCGAGATCATTAGAAACGGCGCCAATGACACATAAATAAAACTACCGTATTATGTTCATTTTACACGAAACTGACCAGACACGTGTGAGTATTTAGTACTCGAATCCTAGAATGCGTTAGGTACCTTTAATTATTAGAATTTCTGTGACTGTATAATTAGCGTAATTATTGCACAGTACAGTCATATCTTTATTGTGAATAATTCATAATAAAGATAATTCGTGATGAGATCATTTAATATCTTTTAGATTGGGATCATAATTTTTGTTGGAAGTACGGTACGAACCATATTTAATGAAGTGAATCAGCGAGCACTGTCATTTGTTTATTGTTAAATTATTTTTTACGAGAATCGTAATCGGATAAAAAATAAAAATACCCAATTTAAAATTCTTCCTCACAAGCGTTCGCTTAAGATAATATACCAGTTGTAGATGATAATATACCAGTTGTAGATGATAATATACCAGTTGTAGATGAAAGCAAAAAAAAATCGAATTTATTGGAAACCCTTAATTTCATTTTCATTAGCTTACAGATGTCCTGTGTTGATGAAACTAGTAGGTATTTCATTGGAAGTCCTTATTTTCTTGTCAATTTAATTTAACAGACAAGCACTTTCATAAATAAATGCTGCTCCATACGTTATTGTAGCGATTCAAACAAATGTTATCAAACTTATTACATAAATAATGATCAAAAACACAACATTTTAGGGTCTGTACATTTGTTCTAACGTATAATGAACATTTTAATCTACAAAATGTCGCTCAAATACATCAAACTTGTCATCATTACTCGCCGCAACCAGAAAATAATTACTTGTATTAAAACAAGGGCACGTTCTAATCAAATCATGTACTGGGTTTCGTAAGCGTTTAATTAACTCAGAGTACGATGCAACCAAGAACTTTCGTAACAACTCAAAGTAGATAAAAGTAGGTTTAATAACAGGACAACTTTATAATAATACATACAATGTCTCAATTATACCCAGTCTGTGTGGTCCGAATGATTATATACACTCCGTAATAAAGAATACTCGAACATTGTCGATATTTAGATCAGCTATTACGCTGAACAACTTGTAATAGACAAGTTATTAGCATTATTATGGACATTATAGAAAATCGGCAATTCGTTTCATCATTCTACTATGGAATTTATGTTTTAACTAGCTTTTGTCCGCGGCTTCGCCCGCGTGGATTTCGGAAATTATCCCACAGGAACGTTCTACCGACATAAAAATTATCCTATCTGTTAATCCAGGTTATCATCTATCTGTGTGCCAAATTTCATCCAAGTCCGTTCAGCAGTTTTTGCGTGATTGAGTAAAAAACATCCAAACATTGAAACATAAGAACTATCACATTTTTTAATATTATATTAAATAGGATATACATACAAGCTGCGAACCGCGGTTTCACCCGCATAAGTCTCGATCCCGCGGGAATATTGTCATAAAACATATCCTATGTCCTGGTCATGGTGTACCCATGTGCCAAATTTCATTCAAATCCGTTTAGCCGTTTTAGCGTGAAAGTGTTACAAACATACAAAGAATCAAATATTTTCTCTTTATAATATCAGTTTAGATATAATAGGATAGTTGAGCAAGTTATGAATAACGTAATAAATATTAAAGTTAATATTGATATAAGGAGAAAATATTGTTTGTTGGTATGCCAAGCTAGGTGTAATTGGCGCTACGTGATAGCTCTGATAGATCTTATCGCGTTCATTAGTATAGTACGACATTAACATAACCAGCCTAACGTTAACGTTTTAAATACACGCTTTAGTAATAATCGTTGTTTGGTTAACTCATTGCTTTTTAGAGAAACAGAAAAGCTGAACGAATAAGTTGCTGAGCGGAGAAAAACTGTCGTAAAAACTGCTTACTAATTATATCTGTCGCCGTTGATCAAAACAGCGATAATTCAACGTTCAACACCACATTATCGTCGGACGGTTAGAGAAAAATAACCGTTCACAGTGTTAGTAGAATGGGTTAGTGACAGTAAATTTGGACAATGGCTGGCGGTCTCTATATTTATGTGTTTGTTATCACGCTCGGAAGTCTCCTATCTTACTCTGATTTACACTGGTCTCTTACTAGACAAACAGTCAACAACGTGAGAATTTACTTTTAACACCTTTAGTGCGATAAACGAGTTCACAGCTCGTAAGATACATACGTAGACATACTTTATTGAGGTATCATTAAAGTAAAAAAAGCGTCTATTGTCTTTTAGAATCGCCCGACCACTGACAAAATTTTCTTGGATGCTGGCTATAGTCGCGATGATGTCAAAAGAACTTTTTGCACACGCGTCGTAGGTATAATGTTTGATTGCTGTATATATGCAAAATATATCTATGGTTGATGTCACAACACTTGGGTCTATTAGACGCCAGGCCAAAGTCCAATTTTTTTCGGTTTTCCCAGCCGTGATTGAACAGACTAAAAATAAAAAAATGACTTAATAGATACTATGTTAAATTGTCTCGTTATAAGTCTCAATCATGCGCTAATATTATCACAAACAAAAAACAAAGGCGAAAATGCTCAGAAACGGATTTAACAAGTATGGATGACATAGAATCTGATGTATCAATATTGGATCAAGCGATGACATTAGCCCGTGGGTGTACCAAGTCTCGTATTTCATGGTGTGCATTTTTTGGGATAGTATAATCTATAAATGATTACGCCTATTGTCGAGTGAAACATTAACTTTATCACCTACTTCCCGGAAAATAGGCCTGTAATAGGCGTAGAGAGGAATCGGTAACAGCGAATAAATCGTCAAAACAATAAAAACCCTTAAAAGCGGAGCAGTAAAAATCTATTAAACGGACAATCGGTACCACCGGCGGTGTTCACAATTTATAGACGGGGTGATATGTACACGAACGGGTTTGTAATGACGACATGATTGTCGACAGTCGACATGGAAAACAAGTAAAAATACAGCCGTGATAAATGAACCGGGTGAGCACGCGAGCATCATTACGAACGCGCGTCCGATCATCTCCGTTCAGTTAAAGGTCGTATAAATGAAGGTCTCATGACAATATATTTATCCTCAATTTATTATTATAATAAAATAATAGCGTCATTTTATTAGTTCTCTTGTTCGCCCGACGTTACATGTCTAGACTAAATTGCAGTGTGATGCAATTTACGTTGAAAATTTTTCGCGCGTTCGAAGCGGGTTTTCCGTTAGAGTTTACTCATAAAGAATATTTTCTATCTAAGCTTAACTGATTTTTATTTCTTTTTTCTACACTTGTTAAAGTTAACCTCAACTTGCAAGTCTAAAGACGACTCCAATTTTGTCTCTAAAATGGCAACTGAATAATAAAAGAAAAATTTATTTGTTTTGTGTGTAACTGAAAACGTTATTTTGGAGTAGAATCTCACCGGAGTATCCTATTCTCAAAACATCCAGACCTGTCATTAAGTCGACGTGCCTTTTAGTTAAGATTCGAAGTAGCTATACGGGTGGCGCATTAGTCAAACGTTAACTGACAAACAGATGCCAGGTCCACACCTTGATAACAACAGCGAACTATCTTCCAAATGCCGATGGTTATTTATGTCTATGGCGGCCGACGATGGGGCGCAGTGCCGAACAAAAGACCAGACAAATGATCGAGATAGTCTCGGAGTTAAAGCTGAGCAAATCATTTTATTTATTGATAGGCCTTGATTTGCTGGTATTTCATTCTGATTCATTTTCTGGACAATTTTTACTGAACAGCCGGTCTATTCCGTAAAAATCTCACCGTGAAAATTTAGGTGAAGTGAGCTGTCATTCCACCTGATATAAAGGGATTGACACTTGATAGCTCACTTCGCCTAGGTTTTCACGGTGAGACTTATACAGAATACCTAGGCAGCACATAATGCAGGAGGAAAGTGCTTAAGACGAAAACCTGGACTTCATAAATAAGCTGATAAATAAACAGATAACAACCAACAGCAAGAAAACAAAAATTAAATTATGTTTCTATGCAAGCTTTTATGATTATGCAAGCTCTACTTAAGCTTTTATTGCCGTGACTAAATAAATCTGTCACCATCGCATACCAAAAATACAACATTAAGATATTTTGTATTTTAATAAACATATCAATTAACAGAAATTCTGTAAGTAATATGACTACTTCTATAGTGTCAAAGTTTACGACATAATAAAACGCCGTGTGTTTTAGTTGCAGGGGACAACCGGGCAACTGCTACACGTGAGCACACGCATCGTTGCTGCGACAAATGCCTTTCAAATTCCGAAAGGCATCGGATCCCGCGTGGGAGGCAGACGCCATCGACACAAGCGCTAGATGTGACCAAGTTCAATTGAATACAAGAATAGGTACCTCTACCGACACCGGTCGGATCGACGGCGGCCCTAAAGCGCGCGCGCCGCGCCGCCCACGCATCCCGCGTAGATTTATAACATTACCCATATTCGGCCTACGAATGGCGCCAATTCGACGCTTCAAATTAAAATCCACCGCGAATGCAAAACGATAACTCCGCGCTTTGATAGATAGCTGTTCTGTTTCTGATTTACGCACCACCATATAAGGGGAGTGTAAACTTGTTAAGCCGTATCATCCTTAGGCGAAATGTCGTCGAATCGAGTCCATATCAATCACTAGTATTTACTGTTCTGTAACCAGCTTTTTTAGAGCTGCAATAATTTTAAACGCTCCATGGTTTTCGAGAGCCTTTAAAAGAACGTCGATACGCACAATCTCTATTATATATCAGTATGAAATATTGTGCGGCTCGATATTAACACAACAAATACTACGTCACTTCTCAATGCCTGACTTTCAAAGGTTTATGAGATAAAGATTACGTCTGGAACATGTATGTATGTGTGTGAGATACATCTTCTACTTGGGCGAGCTAAAAAGGCTCGGCGTCGTCGTGAAGACGTCTTACAAGAGAGCGCGATTAATCGCACGTAAACAGCGCCGGGGAAGATGGACTTACTCTGTCACTTTGTCCTCGGGAGGTATTATGCGGCCCGGCATTAAAATTTTCTTGTGTAGTACGCCCTTCGATAGTAATTCCTATAACAAAGAAACCAATCATTATTTACATAGTAATGCACCTTTGTAAGTACCGATGTGTTTGCTTGAAACATTGAAACATATTATTTTAGGTAGACATGAAAATTATTCATACCTAAACTTATTTTAAAGATAACTTTAGCCTCTGCTAAAGTTATCTTTAAAATAAGTTTAGGTATTAGGTTTAGGAATTTACGTTATTGACGCTGGTCCTCTGACCAGCGTCAATAACGTAAATTCCAAAAACCAATAAACCTTAATTTACCTGTAAAGTCGTTCAAACGGACCGCCAAAACACGGGTCAAGAATTTAAATGAAAAGTTAAGTACACATTACTTTAAGCCGGTTTCAAATGATCGTGTTATTAAAGATACGTATTTAATAATGAGATTATGGAATGTAAGTAGAGCATGAAACAGTCGATGGTTTATGATACACAGAGGAGTTAAATAATGGAGAAACAATGCGCGAAACAGTGACCGAGCTAGATGGGAACAAGAGCACTAACAAATAGTTGTATTGTATCGTCATCGTCTGATGATTTTTACTAGGCACACTTGCTGTCAAAATTCACTTTAGACATTGGCAGAATGGTCGGCATCGGCTTTACTGGCCATAACAATAAATAGGTACCTATTTAATAAAATAATACTCTTTCCTACCCGCTCTATACGGACAAGTTGCATTAGAACTCTAATATCCCATTTGATTGTGACCAGCTACAGCAGCTACTGACTTTTGCTGACTGTACAAATTGGACTCGTTACAAAGTACGGGTCTGAGCACTCCATCAACTTATTAATCCGTGGCACATAATAATGAAGTGAGTGAAGAGTCACTAGATGTCAACGGATGACAATTCCCAATCAGATTAGAGAGGTGTCGAAATCTAAACCAGTCAACTTCACTGCGGCTTAATTAACAGCTTATTTAATATTAGTTTATTAATCTTATGTATTAGAAATATAAAGCGAATAAGATGTTTGATTAAGCACATCAGTATGGAATTTATGAGGTCATTAGCATATTGGTGAGCGATTAGTTGCACTTCATTTAATGAAGATTACAATAAGCCAAATGTATTGGGAACGGATCTTCTTATTGTTAACTCTAATCATTATACATATTACATACTGTCTAATACTGAGGAAAATTTAGGTAAACTCTTCGGTGATCAAGCGGTATATTTAACCCTAAATCAGAACCTCAAAATACTCTACCGTGACAAAACCAACCTCGAGTAATTTGTCGAAATTCATAAGTAAAATTCAAGAAAGTCGTGTGAGACATGTCACCATAGAACGTGCTAGGCTGCAGGCGTCAATGTGACACGTCTGTCAAGCGTCGACACGACACTGAAGGCTGTCGTAGTCCCGTGCCCCGAAGCAACGGGACGCATGATGCTAACCTGCCTCTTCCAATCAACTGTGTGATTTGTATGCCTGTCTGCGTATGCTTCAACACTTTTAAAATGAATATTGACTAAATTTTATACTAGTTTCCGGTCGCGGCATCACCCGCGTGGTACGTCGATGAAAAATGGCCTTTGTCCTTTCCCAGGGTTAAAAGTATCCTCACGCCAAATTTTATCAAAATCGGTCCAGCTGTTCCGGAGATTAACCGGAACAAACAGTTAGACAGACAGAAAAAAATGTTTTTTTGTTATAAGTGCCGTATATTCTTTAAAATGTAGTTAATAAAAAGCTGTTATTTTGACATTACAAACAGACACTTCAATTTTATTTATTTGTATGTATGTTTAGATAGGCTTATTGTTCTGGACTTTGTAAAAAAAATTGAAGGTGTCAATGTTACAGGTCAAGCATGGACATTGATGAGCATTGTGGTCGTATACCCAGGGCGAAGATTGGTATGACACCAACACGCTACCAACCAACCGTCATTTGCATGCCAGACTGTACGCCAAGAAGTATTTAAAAGTGCTGAATCGCTTATAAGATAAAAAAGGAAAAGGATTACAAAAAAACCAGAAACTCCAATGTTCACGATGCTTTTGAAAGCTGACCTCTAGATGTTGGGGCTTGAGGTTTCAGGTTAACCAGATCCTGCTGAACACTAGTATTTAGCGCACCGTGCGTCATAATAAAATCAAATTAAAAATCTGTCTCAGAACTCTGCCCTTTGACTTAAAAATCTCAAGCATAAAGTTCATACAGTTCACCTCTTACTGGAGGTACCTACAGCAAAATTTTCACACCCGACAATCGAATAACGGTGCCCGCACTGCCCGCTCGTCATACACATTGGCAAAGCACAATGGCGACGAATGTATCAGGAGAGCCCTGAACGATTATTACGAGTGTTGAAGTGTAGATAATGGGCCAACAAGTCACAATTGTGTGTCACAAGTTCACAACTAGCTTTACGGCGTTCACAGCTATCCGACAGACATTCTTCATAGAATTTGCCGCCTTGTCGACTTGCAGGCTTGTCTCCATGATGTACGTAGCGTGTTGCTCATTTAGTACCGTTTCGTTTGCTGTAAGCTTAGGATTATTTAGGACTACATATGAAAAAGCAATCATTTTATGCCAAAGACCGAGTGTTGGACCTTATGGCGCCAGTATGAACGGCATGCAGCTAGTTTGATCAAGGTTAATGACAGAGCATTAAAATGCGTTCCCATTATCGCAGCAGAGCCAGAAATCAATCACCAATTTAACGATTCACGAAAATACGTGTCCTACAATTACGTAATACACTGACGGGAACAAACCCGTGTAATCTAGTAAACTAGGAAAATTATTCGCAAGTAGCCAAAGCCGGCTTAAGCTATCATCACTCAATTAACACCTACATCATAACATTATGAAACTTGCAGCATAACCATAAATTAAGGAGTATAAAGACCTGGTAAAGCCTTAGCTGTGGGCATGTCGTTAGGCAACTTGGACTACAACGAGCTAAGAGTCAACTGCTCCATGGAAACCATATTTTACGATCGGATTATGCTAGAAGATGAATGCAAGGCAATCAGACGCAAGAACGAACAAAGCCTCGTACTGGAAAATGTGACTTTCAATCGTAAAACTGAACATAATTTTATAGCTTCCCGGTATTCTAACACATGGCGGGCGGGCCGAGATTCCTACGGGCGCTATCCGAACAAGTAAGAGTCGTAACTAACCCTACACGTTGTCTTACATTTGTTAGCGCAGAGTGGTTGTTACCTTTCATTACTATTAACAACCCACTGAGGAATGTTTATGGAACTAAGATGTCCGTTTCGGTATGCGGTATGTGCGAAAGTGTCTGAGTACCCTTTTTGTTCAACTACTATGTAATTTTTAATAGGCTCGTCTTGCAGACCTAGAATGTTGTGGATACATACCTGAGGACTGTAGTAACGGGATGTGTTCGTCAAATCTATGACTGCCCCCAATTTCGGAACTTTCTCGAGCAGAGCGGGAACATCCCATCTGCAAATAAAAAAGAACCATTGTTATATTAGAATGTGTAATGCTTACCTAACCGGTACGTGAAATTATGACGGATTAGTACGTAGGAGTAAACCCAAATAATGTCCAATTACAGAAAACTGTGTACCCGACGGCGTTAAATAAATAACTTGAAGAAAATCGTTCAACGCAACAGTTTAAATATAAAAATAACTTTCTAAATTAGCTGCGGCGCCGGCCTACCTACTGCACGTCGGCAAACATTTGCATAATTATGGCGTTTTAACAAGTTTTTCTTCAAACAATAAAACACACTGAATTATCCACCCTCAATTGAAATCAATCTTGGAAATGCACTCATCCATCATTCAAGCGCTTGTTGTTTATCGATGCCTTCTATTGATTAGAGCTTAACTTTATGAAGGCTTTAATCCATAAATTACTTACTGAAGTTCAACTCCAGAGGTTGTCAATAAATAAACCATAATTAAATATTCGTAAAAGATCTATGTCACGCTGAACCTTGTTGAAAATATTGGAAATTCAATTATCTCATCATCATTACGGTAAAAGGATCACGATTGGAGCCACTTAAAGCAAACTGTAAATTTTTCAATTTACAAAATGTACACTCACATTCAGATGGCGCCTCACGTTTAAAGCAACGTAATTATTAAAGTTTTAAATTTAATCATAATTAAATGGCATTAAGGACTGCATTCAAATGTAAATTGGAAACGTAAAATGATATCCATGAAATTGATCTCAACTCCGCGAAAATACTGACGCTAATTTTCAATATTTATTTCATCCGTGCTGTCCACACTTTCGCTAATAAATAAATTATCATTACGCGACACGCAGATCTTGTAATCAATAAAAAACATGAAAAAGAACATTCTTACATTTCTTTAATCTCCTTGTTCCATGTCTGAACACTCTGTAACAACGAAAAATGTTTACATAGAGTAAAATAAATTAACTATATGTTAGATTGTGTTTTGAGCAAAGTCGTAGTGCTATTAGCGTACGCTTCTCTGGTCGTAGACAATGTGTCTTTGAGAACGCCGCACGTAGGCGACGGCGTGTGATAAGGGAGCAGATCAATCATCTACTGGCCCTACCTGACCGGTGTCAATGAACTATTCCCAATGAGGGCCACCTGACTCGATACACTTTGGAAATTTTCGACACACGACACAGGTTATACTTACATACAAAAAATTTGTATGCTAATAATATTAAAACGTCACCGTTTAAGACTTTAAGTTATATCGACACAGATAACCGAACAGTTAACCATTCCAAGAAATCGATAAGATTTCACGTCGACAGAATAAACAATGAATTAGAATTTTAAATAACTCTAAAATCGATGGACATAAATCACAAAAACCCATTCCTGATGCACCGCAGGGCAAAAATTTTGGGTGAAAATTTTCAATTTTGCCCAAAATTACCTTAAATAAAATGTCAGGGTCCATAATAACAGCTTGTTAGAGTGGTCATAATTTATCGACGGTGTTGACACGATGTAAAAAGAATGTAAAAAAAAAATTGTGAGCGCCAGGAGGTGTGTCAAAATGGGGTTAATTTTCAATTTGGATTCTCCGGTGGCCTTTATAAATTAAGAGACGGCAATTTAAATAAATCCATGTAGTTATGATACGGAGAAATGTGCATATATATTGAATATCGTTCCTTGATTAATAACATTTTATGTGATCGATTAAAATTTATCGGTGACATGAGAAAGTCGCCGAAAATTATTCGCCGACATCTTCTTTTCGGCGAGATACCGAGAAGCAATCGTGCAATTAATTAATTGCTTAACAGTCTGACAATCATATGAACGTAAACATGCGCAATAAATTAAGAACACGTGGGATGCTTTACCAAGTGAATCTTTCATCATTAACTTAATAATTTAAATGAACACTACTGCCGTTGAAGATTGTCTTGGTGGATATGACTATTCGGTCAGAATTTGATTTCCTGTCATCTGTTCTGAAAAGGTGTCGCGAGGAAAGTTTTGAGTATGAATGTCGATGGCTATAAAAATAGGGGAAGACCAAAAAAACGAAGGATGGACTGTGTGAATGATGATATGGTTAGAAAGGGGGTGACTACCGAGATGACGAATAATAGAGAAGTTGGAAGAAAAAAAGACATGTTGCGCCGACCCCGAACAAATTAGGATAAGGGCAGGAAAATTATGATGATCTGAAAAGGTGTTATCATTACTATTACAACAAATACAAGGAAAATCACAGAAGAATTTGTCGAATAAACAAAAACAAACGTCCGACAATGCTTTAAACAACGCGACCTCATCGGGTGCACTTACCACGATTTTCAATTAACATTAAAGCACCGGAACAAATAAAACGCAGTCTGGACAAAGGAGTTTATTGAAACCGCGAATATCAATGTAAAAAATGCGGTAGCACACAAAATTAAACCTTGACTCCATACAAACGTTCGAAAAACGACGCAATTTTGATTTTATTGCCCTGTGGCGAAGCACTATAATGAGAGCTTTGAAAGGGTGATGGTAAAATACCTTTTTTATTTACTCTCTCATTATCGACTGTAGAACCGAACCATGATCTAGCTATTAAAAACTATATCCCAAGACTTTCAAGAACTCGGCTGTCGATATTCTTATCGATAACTAGCGAACGAAAATTCATTACGCATCGCAAACGTGATTACAAATTAGCAGCCTGTAATAAGGTTGCCTTCGAATGTATTTAGAATAAAATGCAGTAGGTACAGACCGAGCAATAAAATCGATGAGATGATTCTCGATCATAAATCGATTCCATTATGATATTAATGACAATCGTAACTCTCAATCACAAGTTGGATCTGCACGCACCGATACGCACCTACATTATTGGCTGTACCTTCGATTAACGTCAACAAAATAAAATATTATATTTTTTTTTACCAGTACCTATTTAAATATGACATTTTATTTTGTTGATGCTTTTGGTGATAATTATTATTATATTGACCCTACAGTGTGGTCCCAAAAATCAGAATTGGCCACCCGATTTCAATTTCATGGTTGTCGCAAGAAATTGCTAAGGTAGATTGGCATACCTGAGCTGTCGGATAGTTCAAAACGCAAATAATAATATTGTAGAATTTTATTTTTATTTTAATTAGATATTCTTTGCAGACTGTACCCATTTGTTAGTACATAAATGCAGGTGAAATAAATAATGACAAGGAGGAGTTATGTCGACGCTCCGTATTGATCTCTCATATAACTGTTACTAGGTGTAATTGTTAGAGATTATTATGAAAACCACTGAACCATGGTTCATAAATTAACTGTTCTTCCAGCATCGTTATTAGCAAAAGTAACAGCTATTTATATCTCGTGATAAACATTGGTTCGTCAAGCCTCTCAGCAGAACAACATGTGGCGCAGCGATTCAAGTTGTGATTGCGAGTAACGTTCACGCAATCGAAAGAAGTCGTTAATAAAATAATCAACAATGCGATTCAATAAATCGCCGATTGCCCGCTGACAAAAACCATACGACACGACAAGACATTACTTACATGTGTCCTACAAGGCAATAAATGTAAGATTGTCATTTTTACGACATACAACATGTACGTACATTTGCAAACACGGAGATGGGAGGATCACCACCTGCGGAGAAGTGACGGTATTGAGATGTATTCATTTGAAGATAAGCATATCTTAAAGAGAGATATCGTAAGAGCAGTGGTGGCCCTGTGGTAACGGCTGCGACTTACGAGTTGTAGGTCGTAGGTTCGAACCCAGACAGGCGCTTTACTTTGTGTAAATTATTCCGTCACCACTGCTCTCAGAACGGTGAAGGAAAACATCGTGAGGAAACCGGCATGTCCTAGAACCAATAATTCGAAGACATGTGACATCTACCAACCCGCACTGGGCTCGCGTGGTGGATTACAGCCCACTCCCTCTCACTGAGAGGAGGCCTGTGTCCCAGCAGTGGGAACGTTATAGGCTGATTATGTTATGTTATGTTATATCTTAAAGTGAAAGAAAGAAAGAATAAAGTTTATTTGGACACAGTTCGTGAAACACAAAATACAAAAACCTGAGAAACAAGAAAGTGAAACATACAAGATTTTTATCACATTAAATTATCAAATTGATATAAATTATGCCCAGTCTCGTAATGGCTGTATCCAGTTGCCACGCTCTGCCTTGATTTATTAATGAATCCAGCCAAATACCTGTATAAAGAATCGCGGTAGCTGAAACGTAGCTGCATGTACACACAGCTACACATCAAGCTATACATAACCAGTATAAGCTGATTTCTGATTTTACGAAAAACCTATACAATGCGAGGTCAGCAAAAACTAGAAATCTATAGCTTGATGTGTAGCCGTGTGTACATAAGTTACATTATTACGAAACGTATTCATATTCAATGAGTATTTGCCAACCAGATTTTAAATCGCTCAAATCAATTTATCATCAAAAACAGACCACTGCATAAACAGTATGAGAGGTTTACAAAAAATAAAACGTTAAAGCTCGAGGACCTCCCATCAAATTACAAGTGGCAAGCTCCGGATTTATCTCACGATCGCGTGTCGACAAAACGAATAACACCTTCGCACGCTTCGATCATATTTGACAAATGCGAGGATCAAATAATCGCAAATACGTTTTAGAGAGCATACAACAAACAGCCAACCTATATTAATAAATAATAAGACTGCAAACAGCGTGGCAGGAGCCTTCGCAAATCATACGATAGTGATCAGAATATGTTAAATAATGATGTAGACTCAATAGTATATAGTACACAGTAAATTTGTCAAATCAAGGAAGGAACTTAAGTATCAAGATTTGAATATAAAATAATAGTACAAATTGAACAACGTCAACACTACACAAAGTAGAAACACAAAAGCATGTAGACATTTCGCAAAATTGAAACGTTTTGGGTGAGTCAACGTTAAAGTTCGAGTATTATATTTCAATGAAATGTTCAGGGAACTAATCTGAGCCGATACCAAATAGAATTTACGAGGTTACAAGAAAGAGCTTGTAGCAGCTTATCACGATGCAAATACCAAATCACTTCTGTGACTTTCTCTCGACGATCCACGGTAGTAATACTGACTACTTGAAATTCACGTGCCACTGGCGCAGCATGCAGATGAAACAACATAATCACATATGGATAATCATGCCTGGTTAGTGGTTTGATGCACATGGCATAACTTTAACTGGTAACATAATAAGCCGGTAGAACAGGCTCAACCACATTATCTTTCTAATTTCATAATCGCCTAATTACAATGCTCAAAGAAACTTATTAACCGGCGTGCGACACTTAATTATTCAGATACATTGTACATTGTTAAGTGACAAAAATTAAGACGGCGCCGCGGTCTATAAATCATTTATAGGGTAACTGTTTCGACATTTTAAAATATGCAAGATCATCGTTAGATTTTTGAGAGGAATTAGACATTTTATTTATTGGTGTATAAGAATGATTTTTGTTTGTATATATCGCGATAGTAGTCGTGGCCGCATTGCGTTGTCATCATGTTGTTTTTTGACAATCATCTGATCCGTTACGTCGTTTATTCCAATGGTAATGATGGCATAATTGACAGAGGGCAACTATTGTTCCCATTGTGTTCTATTGATATTACAGTTTTGTCGCCTTGTAATGGTTAAGCTTTTTGTATTGTTTTATGGATCGTTGCTGAATTGTTCTCTTCTGACACCGACTAGACTGCTGCGGTAGATTTAAAAAGGGTGGAGTAGACTCATTCAAATTCGTGACCTGTCTAAGAATTGTTCGTGCCTTTACTAATTATATTCTGTTATTTTGGGGACATGTGTACCGAATATGTCGTGATGTGTCGTTTTAAAATTCTTACATGCTTATTACATTTTCTTACAATCTAAACACTATAAAATCAACGTTGTTGATTTTTATTAAACCACAATCAACTGATATTGATATCACACACATGACCCTCGTTATGGTCGAATAGTGAGAGTAAGACATAAAATTTAACAATGTAATTGATTAATGATCAAAAAAGCATTTGGTGTCATAATAATTGATATGTGGCCGACTTCTTACATATGCGGGCTCTGTCAATACAGAAAAAACTTATGCTACTAGCTGTTAACTAATTTAAAAGCCAAATGTGTTAAGAAACATAGGGGTTTCAATAACATCAATTAACTTAAGATTTTCAAGACCAAGCCCGTCTGGAAATAAATGGAACTTACACCTTCTCAATCTTAATATTTTTGATAACATTAAGTACTCAGCGGTCGTTAAACAAAAATTAATTGCAATCATAAGTCAAACCAACTGGCTTTAAACAACTGAGATTAAAATTTGAAGATCATACGAGAACAAGCTGAGATAAGTATCGAAATATCGCACGAGGTGCTACATAAAAAACTAAAAGGTACGACCTGTTAAAATTGGATTCCGTATTCGTTTCGACCGATTAATCGAATGAAAAGCCGGTGTATCGTATCGTATGTCGGGGGCATTTATCGCGCCTAATTGCGACCACCGCGCCGAAATTCAGTTTAAGAACGTACTGGGTGGCGTGATGGGCAGCGATGATACTCCTCGTGTAACCCAACGTTTTGGAAATTATGGGATAATGAAAACCCCTTCCAAACACCTCCAAATCGATTATGACTGTGTATAAAAGTCATGCGGACCTTTATCGTATTTTAAGGGTAATAATATGTCCACCTTAAGATAACGTCAATACTGCTTTTCCAATCTATGGTTCCTTTAGACAATTTAGTAAATTTTGTATATTATATAAATTGCTACATCAAGTAACTTTGTTGTTGCAATAAAACTCTAAATAGTGTCAAGGGATAAAGATAGCCCATGTAGGTATACCTATCACGACATAAAACTTTCCAGTAAAGCAAGCTTGATTGGACATGTTTTTCTCAAATTGTTTTGTCAATTGTTTTATTTATATTTAATTGCAAGTAACACAAGACTCGAAAAACATCAGATTTAATACTCCCTTGTCAATTTATTGAGTTCTCAAAGAAAGTTGCTAACGAAGGCAGGCGTTGCAAATAACACAATTCACAAATTAAGATATTACAATAAATCATATAAAACCATAAATCAACAATCCGAAATAAGCGTTCGTTGCATCCAACAAGCCTTTTTTCTTAAATGTATGTGAAGTTATTATCAATGTTTCCTGATTATTTACTGTCAGTCCGAAGCCAATATCACTTCATTGCCAAAACGGCTTCGACCTTAACGCGTTTTTAACGGTCTGATAATGCTCTCATAATTTACCCAATAAAAATCTTAAAATAGAGTGAATTCAGTCTTGGAATGATAATTATGTGTGCCGCCGAAGGACGCAAGTCGCCATACCTCAAGATAACTCATTACTTAATGGTCACCCTACAACACATCGCTTTTCGGGTGTTGCGAAATTAAGAGTTAATTGTATTTTTTTTGTGGGTCCAAGCACGAGCTTAAATCTCTCAAGCAAGATTGTGTTTTATGACAATTAAAGAGAATGGCCATCCGGAATTATGGCGCAACCACCGCGTACCAGTAATGATATGGACCTTTCAGCTTGACCGGAAAAGACTAAAATAAAAAAATATCAGCTATCAGAATGCGAATGGATTGTTTTGAATACTTCCGGAAACCGCATCAACACCCAAGCGTATTGGAACACTGCCCAAAAAAACGATAAAAATGTGCTGAATAACTCCCCAAAAAGATACTTAGGTTGTGGAGCTAATAAAACGCTTATGAGATTTTTTATTTCAAAAACCTTGCTATACCTACCTCTTATTTTTTTGCAAAAAAATCTTATGCAAAATAACGCGTCGTTTGAGATGATTTGCTGCATATTCCTTACATTTTTATTGGAAGGTGTGTCGGCTTAGTTGAGAAATTACACCCGTTGTGCGGCAATGACGGTGCAATCATAAAAATCCACAGAACTTCCACCGAGACCGGTGTTTGAACGTTCAATTTCAACTAAATCATTTACCGCATGTTACAGAGGTAATAACAGGCGATGATACCTCGTAAGTTGATTAAAGTGCGACGTCTGTGGAGGCACAACATACATTTATAAACAGTTTATAAGACACTGCTATTATAGATTGCATTGCAAGAAGGAAATTTACTGAAGTTAAAAAAACTGAGGCCATGAAACTAGAAACAAACATATTTTGTCATTGTTTGTCTTATTTGTTTTTAGTATATTCGTGTATTTATATGTTCCTATTTATTTGTACTTATATTTATATATAATTAGGTACATGTATTGTATTTATAGTTTTAATAAGCTTTTGCGTCCCTTTATATTTAAAAATAAATATTCCTAAATTTTTCGCAATAGCACCGACCACTGTTTGTCTCTGCATCACTCAAAGACTGATTGGTAGAAAATGCCTAGTCCGCCTCTGTAGGTACATTTTTGTGTTCTGTAGGTACTAGTCCGCCTCTGTAGGGGTCATGTAATAGGGGGCGACCCTATTGCCATCAACCGGGCATAAATCCAGACTCTGAGCTGCTAACAAACGGAAGAGGTGAGGAGTGATGCGGAGTCGGAGTCCGACGCCGCATCTGGAGGAGCGAGCACGGAAGGCTCTGGGAGCCCTAGCCGTGCCAAGGAGATGGCCGCTGCTGCGAAGAAGCTCTACAGCAAGCGGCCAAGGTCTGAGGACAGCCAGAGGTTGTCCTCAGATGGAGAGCTGGCCTCGGCTCGGAAAATCCCCACCAGTAGGCGGGGAGGAGTCCGAGAGCGAGGCAAGGGGAGGGGGCTCACTGCCCGGGAGGCGGCAGAGCGAGCGGAGCAGCCCGCAAAAGAGGGGGGGTCTGGTCGCGCGGTCGCTTCGGGGTCCTCAGGCGATGAGGCCGGTACGGTTGGTGGCCCCGAGGCGGACCGCAAACTTAAGTTTGCAGCGGTCGTGGAGGCCGCGATCCGGGACGTGGCCTTGAAGAAGCTCCAAGCTTCTAAAAACAAGGCCGTAGTCTCGGCAACGGCCTCCATAATGGCGGCAGCAGAGGCGGCCAACTACGCCGGTCCTTCGGCCGACGAAATGGCCGAATTGAGGGCAGAGGTCGCCCGCCTGACGGCCGCAATGAAGGGCCTCCAAGAAGAGAATGGGAGGCTCCGGGCAGACCTGGCCGCCCTAAGGGTCACCGGTGGCGTACAGGCAATACTGCCTAGCCAGCCCGTCCCGGTGGAGAACCAGGTCTTGAACCTGGTTCGGCAGGAGCTGGCGACCTTCCAGGCGCGGTTCTCCGTCCTGGAGGGTATTGTCCTCCGCCCCCCACTGGCGGGCAGGACGGCCCCGGGGCCGACGAAGGCGGCCTCGTACGCGGCTGCTGCGGCAGCTGCCGCCCCTAAGCCCGGACCGTCCGGCCGGGCCCGGGCGCCGACAAAACCGGTGTCGGCAGGGGGAGCCCAGGTGACGGCGAAACCGGCGCCGTCTGGTGGAGCCTCGGCGCCGGCAAAACCGGTGCCTGCTGGCAAGAGGAAAGGCCGACCGGCAGGGGAGGTGGAGGCTGTGGCAGCTACGCCCCACCCCCCTCAAAAATCTCCCACTACTCCCACGACCGCCGCCGAGTGGCAGGTGGTCGGGGAGAAGAAAAAGGCGGCCAAGGCGGAGAGGAAAAAGCGGCAGAGGAGGCGTCGCAAGGAGCGAGCCGTCGCGGCTAGGCTTCGCTCCCCAAAAACCGCGGCTGTAGTGATAACGCTACAGCCGGACGCGGTTAAGAGGGGAGTGACGTACCGCGACGTGCTCACTAAAGCGCGGGAGACGGTGGACCTCCAGGAGCTGGGGATCACCGGGGGCCTCCGGCATAGGGTGACCGCCACTGGCGCTCGTATGCTGGAGATCCCTGGTGCGACGAGTGGCCCCACCGCTGACGCCCTAGCTGAGAAGCTAAGGGCGTCTCTTAATGCGGAAGAGGCTCGAGTCTCCAGGCCCGTTAAGTGCGCAGACATGTGCATTATGGGCCTGGATGACTCCGTAACGGAGGAGGAGGAGGTAGGCCGCTGTCGTCAGGACGGGCGGGTGTCTCGCCGATCAGGTGAAGGCGGGCACCGTACGTCCTGATCATTCGGGCAAGCGAACCGTTACGGTAAGCTGCCCCGTGACGGCGGCCAAAAAGATCGTGGAGGGCCGAAGACTCCTGGTGGGCTGGGTTTCAGCGCAGATCAAACTGCTGGAATCCAGGCCTCTGAGGTGCTTCCGATGCCTCGTGGGACACCACGTTGGCATCCAATGCACCTCGGAGGACCGCAGCGCTCTGTGCTTCCGCTGCGGCCAGCCCGGACATAAAGCCGGCTCGTGCACTGCCGCGCCGCACTGCGTCGCATGTGCGGCTGCTGGCAAGCCGGCCGATCACCGGGCGGGGAGCAAGTCCTGCGCTCCGCCCGCCGGGACCAGGAGGAAAGGCAGGCCCTCCGCCACCGCCACCGTCGCCGCCGCTTCTGCCGCTGCCGCCGCTTCTGCCGCCGCGACCGCTCCGGTTGCCGCCGCCGCTGGCGCTGTTGAGGGGCCCTCACAAAGGGTCCGGGAGGGGGCTGAAATGGAGGAGTAACGGCTCCATTACGCCTCCTCCAGGCGAATATCAACCACTGCGCCTGTGCTCAGGACCTGTTGCTCCAGAGCATGGCGCAGTGGTCGATTAACATCGCCGTGGTCGCTGAGCCGTACTTTGTCCCGCCCAGGGATGACTGGGTGGAGGACCTGAGCGGCTCAGTGGCCATATTATCGTCGGCTGCCGCCGGTACCCCGTCCCTCGAAGGTGTCACGAAGGGACAGGGGTGCGTAGCAGCACGGTTCGGAGAGATAGTAGTAGTGGGAGTGTACTTCTCTCCGAACCGAACTCTCGCCGAGTTCCACAACTCTTTAACAGAGTTGATTGTCGTCGTCGGAAACCAGTCCTTCCCCGTGTTAGTGCTCGGGGACTTTAACGCCAAAAATTTGGCCTGGGGTTCCCGTTGCACGGACATGCGGGGAAGGATGGTGGAGGACTGGGCTCTGGAAACAGGCCTGGTCGTCCTAAATCGGGGTTCTGTTCCCACGTGTGTGCGGATGCGGGGCGAGTCGGTGGTGGACATTTCGTTCGCTAGCCCCGCTCTGTCACAGCGAATAATTGACTGGCGCGTCATGGAGGAGGTGGAGACCTATTCCGATCATCGGTATATCCGGATCGACGTCTCCGCCCAGACCTCTAGCGCGCCAGTCCAACAGACCCCGAGTGGTCCGCGGTGGGCGCTGAAGCAGCTGGACCGGGAGCTCCTCCTGGAAGCCTCAATCGTGCAGGCCTGGGTGTCATCACCAGACAGGCCTGCCGACATTAACAACGAGGCGGAGTGGTTCCGGGAGGCCATGTCCGAGATTTGTGACGTGGCAATGCCCCGAGTTCGGCCAGGATGCGCCCGACGTCAGGTGTACTGGTGGTCGCAGGAGGTAGAGGTGTTACGCAAGGCGTGCGTTGATGCGCGACACCTGTACACCAGGCACCGCAGGCTCCGCATCCGCCCTCCGGATGCGGAAGCCACGGAGGCGGAGCTGTACGAGGGGTACAGAACGGCGAAGACCGCCCTCCAAGAGGCTGTACAGCGGGCCAAAGATATGGCCCGCGAGGAGATGCTGGAGACTCTGAACAGAGATCCATGGGGGCGCCCTTACAAAATGGTGCGGAATAAACTCCGCACCTGGGCCCCCCCGCTGACGCAGAGTCTCCGGCCACAGCTGGTGGAGGAGGTGGTGAGCGCTCTGTTCCCTTCACGGGGGTAGCATACTCCCCCGCCCATGGCTCCGCCAATTGCGGTGTCCGAAGCGGACCACGCGGACGACGACGACATCCCTGAAGTGACCGGGGTAGATCTGAGAGTGGCGGTAGGCAGGCTGAAGGCCAAAAATACCGCCCCAGGGCCCGACGGCTTGCCGGGCAAAGCCTGGGCCCTGGCCTCGACGGCTCTCGGACCCCGACTGGAGGCGCTCTTAAGCGCATGTGTGGAGAGGGGCCAGTTTCCACTCCGTTGGAAGACGGGGAAGCTGGTCCTTATTCGGAAGCCAGGGCGCCCTGCGGACACTCCGTCCGCATTCCGGCCCATCGTGCTGCTCGACGAGGTCGGCAAGCTCTTCGAAAGAGTGATTGCGGGCCGCCTCGTCGGGCACCTGGTGAGGACGGGGCCGGATCTTGCGGATAGCCAGTTTGGCTTTCGCAAGGGGCGCTCGACGGTGGACGCCATCATGCGCGTGAGAGCCCTCACGACGGGGGACACGGTGTCCCGGGGTGGGGTGGTCGTGGCGGTGTCACTCGACATCGCCAACGCGTTTAACACCCTGCCCTGGAGCTGCATTGGGGAGGCACTCCGGTATCACCGGGTGCCGACCTACCTCCGTCGAATAGTCGGGGCGTATTTGACGGACAGAGCCGTCATCTACCCCGGTCGCGATGGGGAATGGAACCGGCGAGAGATGTCGTGCGGTGTCCCACAGGGATCGGTCTTGGGACCGCTCCTGTGGGACATCGGTTACGACTGGGTGCTGCGGGCAGACCTCCCTGATGGCGTCAGCGTAGTTTGCTACGCTGACGACACGCTGGTCCTGGCGCAGGGGAGGTCGCATCAGGCGGCGGCCGACGCAATGACACGCGGGGCTGCGATAGTCGTGGAGAGGATCCGGCAGTTGGGTCTCGAGGTGGCTCTGCACAAATCCGAGGCCATGTCTTTTCATGGGCTTCGGAACGGGCCACCATCGGGATCCCAACTGACGGTAGGAGGGGTTCGCATCGGCGTCGAGACGACGATGAAATACCTGGGTCTCGTCCTCGACAGCCGGTGGAACTTCGTGGAGCATTTCCGACGTTTGGCCCCCAAACTGGAACGGGCTGGGGCCGCTTTCAAGCGGCTCCTGCCCAACCTGAGGGGGCCAAACGCCTCCTGCCGGAGGCTTTACGCGGGGGTCGTGCGGTCCATGGCCGTATATGGCGCCCCGGTGTGGGCGCGTTCACTGCGGCTTCGAGCCGCCCACTACCTGAACGCGCCCCAAAAGGTGGTCGCCATAAGGCTGATACGGGGGTACCGCACGATCTCGCGCGAGGCGGCAAGCCTCCTTGCCGGACTGCCGCCATGGGATCTGGAGGCGATAGTCCTCGCGCGCCTCTTTGAGTGGCGCGCGGAGGCACTACGCCGGGGGGAAAACCCGCTTCCGCGGCAAATTGCTGCGGAGCGGACAGACCTCCGGCGCGATCTCATGGCGGCATGGAAAGCGCGACTGTCGCAACCCAGCGCAGGGCACGCCGCGATAGCGGCGGTAAGGCCCCTCTTTGAGGAGTGGCTAGAGAGGCGTCACGGCGCCCTCACCTACCGCCTGATGCAGGTCCTCACCGGACACGGATGTTTCGGGAGGTTCCTGCACATCATCAGGCGGGAGGAAACGCCCGGGTGTCACCACTGCGAGGATCGCCCTGAGGACACGGTGGAGCATACGGTGGAGGTCTGCCCGGCTTGGGCAGAGCACCGCCGTGTCCTCGTAGAGGCGATCGGCAGCGCCGGCGACCTCTCGCGCCCGGCCCTGGTCCAAGCCATGGTCCGGGGTGAGAGGGAGTGGGAGGCAGTCACCTCCTTCTGCGAAGCAGTCATGCTAGCGAAGGAGGTGGCGGGATGGGCGAGGGAGAGAGCTGAGAGAGCCGCCCGTCCCAGCCGCCGCGGTAGACGCTCCGGGCGTCGGGAGCCGCGTGACGACTCCCGGCCACCGTAGGCGCGGGCCTGCGGACGGCGAGTAATGGGTAGCTCGCCGTCCGATCAGAACCAGGCCCGTGCCGGACGGCGCGTATGTGTTCCACGCGCGCCTCAAAGAGATGTCAGCATCGAAGGAGGGGCCCGTCAGGGCCGAAGCCTGCCGGGGCAGCGGGATTGTCCGAAAGGGTTACCGCTGCCCCGGAACATAAAGGGCTAAGGAAGGAACACGGATGGGTTTTAGTCAGTAAGAGTCTGACACTCCCTTCCGCTCCACCCAGAGCGGGAGGGGTCAATTGATGATTTCCCATCCTTAAAAAAAAAAAAAAAAAAAAGATTCTGAGCTGCTACTGAGACATTTCAGATAAAAAAGCCCAATAACACTTTGTCCGACCTGAGAATCGAACCCAAGACCGCACAGCAGTAGCGCAGCGAATACGAGACTAATGACGCAGATGAGGCAACGAGGCTTTGAAATAGTCCACTGTTAAGAGGCAAAGTTGTAGTTAAATTGTAGCGGTCTTGCGAAGTTCAAAGAAGCGAATAATATATTATGTACCAGAGAATAACTCACTGTATTAAAAAACCTAAATTCTATTTTAAATTCCTTCAATAAATAGCAGTCCAAAAAAACTGATGCATAAGAAGCCGAAGCAAGCGGCTTACGATGCAACGCGAAATTGACAAATTATAAATCAAAATCAAAAGTCATTTATTCAAACTAGGCTGAGAATCAGCACTTTCGAACATCAAAATTACAAAAGACAGTCCCTCAAAACGCCCGCCCTTCACCACTAACACTATAAATAAGGATTCATCCGAAATTGTTAATTGTCATGTAACATTTAATTTTAAGTAATACGAGCAATATCAAGGGCGGCGATCTCTGTTAATAACCACCAAAATATTATCAGACATGACAACCGGATGACGTGTAAACGAAACCATGCTAAAACTCTCCGCCCTTCAACGCGGTGGTTTAAATATGCATGGCGCACGCAACGGGCGAAGAATTAAGAGAATCTGGAAATGCTTTAATGGAATTTACTTTTATTGAATTGATAAGATTCCTACAGTTTGTAACGACGTACAGGTTGGACATAAGCCTGGAGTCAGTCTAGGCGCCCGCATTATGCTACGATAGTTTTTGGGAATTGCGAATGTTTTGGGTTGGGAATCGACAGACAAAACCAATGTTAGGGTTTCCTAAACAAATGGCAAAGAAGAGCATCATGATTGCGAGAGCAGGAACAAATGAACCTACTTCAAGCAGGAATATTGTATACCAGGGAAAGTACTAATTCTATCAGATCTGTTTAACAATATTTCCTTGGTATCAGATCAAAACATGACAGTCAAGAAAGCTGATTACACGGTGCTCCCACGATCTCATGCCCCGGCTTGTGAAGTACGAAACTTGGCGCGTACGTGTCAAAAGATGTAATTATGAAGAAATCCAATCAGCGGCGGCGCGAACTTGCGCGTACGACGACGTTGATTGAGCGATAAATTTACTGAAGATAAATCACCCGGTCGCGACAAATCGGTAGCAACAACGGACCTTTGTTAATTTTAGGCGGTGAAACGATACGTACACAGACCGTAATTCGATACGTGGGTGTTCGATACCATCAATATTATTCTAATAAATACAAAAATTACTCCATGACACAAAGCAATTTCTCAAATGAATGTCATAATTTTGTCTGAGATGAGGACTAAGTAATGAGTGGTTCGTTACTTACAATGAGCACAATATTTACAATGAGCACAATATTTACAATGCTGCTCCCATTTAATTCCAATAAACATTTTTAAATTGGAAGTTGCTGATACACGATTCAGATTAATTTCAACGTTGGCGCCATCGTGCCGCCGTTTTTCAGCTCATATTTCTGATTCAGGACCTCACGCGTGACTCAAACGAGTGGCGTAATAACTTCAATGATAACTTTCAACTATAACTTACACGAGAATGAAAGAAGAATTTTTACATTGGAAAGAAGTCCGTAGAACATCCAATATCCAGGCAATATCAACACAAAGAGCAAACACGAGATGCCACTCGGTGTACAAGGCTGACAGTTAAAAGACGGTTTGAGGAAAAATATATCACACGATACAAGCTATTCAACGCAGACGATACCGCGGGCGAGCGCAATAAATTCAACGAAATACTCTTTGATATCCGTCGACAACGAGACTGAACAAAAACGTCATACAAGGAGTTTTAATGTCACTTGTGAATATTCTTATGAATAAGCACTGGCAGATGAATCTCTACACGACTGTTGAAATACGACGTCTCCACTCGCCAGACAATATAAAGCACATATTATTGTATTGTTGTAGGCGTATTGATGAAGCCTTAACTCCTACATATTCCAAAAAGACTTTATTGAAGATCCAAACAAAACTTAGTCTATACCTAAATGGGTATTTAATATTAATTTATCTAAAATTCATGGCACGCATAAGATATCAATAAATCACACAATTTCACACTACATATTGCATAGTGAAATGCCTGCGGCGAGTACAGCACTAAACAGATTGACTAATTAGACGTACTAGGCAACAAAGGGCCGTCATACGAATTTCGTTGTTCGGTTGTGGCAGAGGAAATTAGACCTTATTTGTAGGGATTCATGTTGGGGGGATGTTACAGGTGTAGTGGCAAGTGTACGTGTGATGGCGGTACACGATAGGCCGCCCACGCGCAGGCGCCGCGCCGCGAAATTCGTGAGAGCTGCGCCGGCACGGCGCCGGCGACTCTCATAATACGGCTACGGTTTAGAGGAGGTAAAATATCTCAGCATTTTATATTGTGTTCATACTTCATACAATAAAACGGCTTGAAATATTAATGTAGTCTTTTGTACCTATAAATAAACTGTGTTTACTAACTTCTCTACTGTTCTAACAAAGGTTAGATATACATGAAGCTTAACAAATTCGGGAGTTACTGCGTATTGCTTATTTCTGAAAGTATTGAAATTTACGGATACCGAAATAATAAAATATCATCACCTTACAAAAAAATTCAGAAGAAATAGTAAATACTTTCAGGCATTTGTTTCAGTTCAAAGAAAATCTGGACCATACCACAATTGAATAAATAAAAGCAAAGGACCTGAGGCTAATATTATCACATTATGATACTTCTATTAGAACTTATCTGTGACACATCACACAACACAACATCAGGAAGTACGACCAAAAGCAAGCATTCATAGAAATGAATTATCAAGAATTTTGCACAAATGCTCGAAAGCCGCAAATACAAGTATGTGGGTAGTTGAATATGTATACCATTTGTAGGCACATTGCATTAAAAAAATTACTGAACACACTTAATCGTCCATTGCATCACAAAATTACTTATAAATCCTCAAAAAGCAGGCCATCCTGATTCACTTTCAAGAATCCACATCGGAAATGTAGGTATACAACACTCGGAATTTGCAATCGCATACTTAAATCACACTTCATAAAGAGTTGCACCACTGGGGTTCACTCGAAGACCATGTACGGTGACATCGTTACAGTAAAATGTGGTAACAGTTAAAACCGCAAATATAAAAGTGCAAACGTTAATAGTCATCAAGTCAAAATATAGTAAGTTAGTCATAACCGCAAAATAAACACTCAAGTTGGACACGCAAAACTTAAAAGACATCAACAAAATTGAATTGACTAATTAACTCGAGACCACTTGAAAGTCAACAACGCATTATAGTTATGACAAATTGTTATTTACTAAATGTACGAGACCTGAAAGTATTGAGGATGGACTGATGAATCGTTTATACAGGGTGTGTCGTAATTAATTGATAACCTCTTAAGGGGTCATTGGGTCATTGTACTTATCATTATGAACAACTTTTACTACGGGACCAAACCTCAAATCGCGAAAAAAGAATCAGCTGTTTCCTACATTTTGACGAGTTATGCGAACATTACTGTAGGGAATAGCTGATTTTTTTTGCGATTTCATGTTTGGTTCCGTAGTAAAAGTTGTTCATAATGATAAGTACAATGACCCCTTAAGAGGTTATCCATTAATTACGACACAACCTGTATAAGACACATCTGGCATCAGCGCCTCTATGTAGGTATGACAAGAGGATGATGATTAGACTGAATAAATTTGATATCTTCTGTGACCACCAGACCCTCTGCTAAATGTCCATGTGATTATGGTTATGGTAAACCCTTTACCATAACCATTTCAGTAGTGGAGGTTTACGGGCAAGGGACAAAAATGAAGCCATATTTAACCAAGAGTCTTCAAGTCTTCAATTCACTTGTTTCGATATTTGTAGATAAACATTCAAACAAGAACCACGTTGTGGAGCAAGTTGCTCGTGGCAAGGTTGGAATAAAAAGATTAAATTACACTTTTAGTACCTACTGGTACCTAGATACCTATCATCATCCTCTGATGAATAATGACGTCCTCACATAATTCTGTTAAGTGTTGATATCTAATCGATCAATTTATAAACTAAGTCCGAGACACTCTCTAAGAGAAAAATTTAAAGAGATTAATGTGATGACTGTGCCCTCTCAGTATATTTATGAAAATCTTTTATATGCCCATAAAAATAAAAAATTGTTTAAAAAATACAGTGATATCCATAATATAAATACGAGGAACAAACACAAATTTGTTGTACCTACAACAAGGCTCAAGAAAATAGGTGGCTCGTTCAGATGCCAATGTATACGCTTTTATAATAAACTACCAAGCCACGTTCAAGATCTAAGCCTTAATAAATTCAAATCATTCATTAAACGTAAGTTGTGCCAGAAAGCCTTTTATACTGTTAAGGATTATATTGAGGACAAAAAGGCTTGGGATTGAGTTGCTTCCAATTTTTACATTTTGTATGTTTTTTTTTTTTTCTATATACACATTGACATTAATTAATGAATTTTATATAAACATTGACATTTGCTTACTTTGTAAAGTATAATATTTTTTTTTAAATTATTGTGCATGTGAAGACAATGTGGGTCATTTTATTATTATTTTTTTGTTTAATTTTTATTATTCTCTTTGTTCTGTTAGTTTTTTTTTCTAGGTCTGGCAGTTTGAGTAATTTATGTGGCCTACCCAAATGTCCTTTCTTTGGTATTGTTCGTCGAATCGTTGAGCTCCTTAAGTTTTGAGTTGAGCTGCACGATTTCTGACAAATGCGTGCACTGACTGGACAGGTCCTCTCAATCTGTGTGGTTCTTTCTTCAAAAGACCATCTCAGACATCGATCTACATGGTCTTCATATAACCTGACCAAGATTATGTCTGGACTTTAAAAGAGACTGTGACCTCTGAGTTTGTTTCGGCCTTTCTTCTCAGAGTAGTCAGATAGGAAACGCCGACCTCATAAAAGTGTTTGTGCAAACCTACTTACAAATAAAAATCATTTATCATTTATCATTAATCTAGTACACTAGATATCAACAATACCTTCTTCCGTTTTTGCCTTCATATGAAGGATTCAGTACTTGTTGGCTTAAACTAACGCTGTGATATCTTCCTCATCATCAAAAGATTCATAGCTTAATGAGGAAAGAATATTTCCAGAGGACTGGAATTTGAAAAACAATCGTCACGACAAATAATTATCCATTTTTAGGAATTTAAGACACATTTAGATTCATTTCAGTTACCTCTCGATCACCATTTTCTTATTCTTTTTCAAGGAAATTATTAACAACTTCCAATATACAATTACCACTTAATAATAGGTACATGATAGAACAAAATTAACACTGCCAAGTCGCGAGCTTGTCGTCGGCACATCAGCGGCAAGGGCGTGGCGACACACCTCTATATTACTGTACCCGTCGCAGGCGCTACAGGCTGCCTATGTAGTATGTACACTTCATTAAAATTGTTTTACGTTATATAAACAGTGTGAGCTAGCCTACTTGTGGGCATCCTTTTAAGTATTGGCAGAATTTTCGAGTAAGTAGTCACTGCAATTGACATGGTTGGTGGTGACTGGTGACTCAGGTAAGGTTATAGAAGTTGATTGGATAATGCAAGCTTTATAGGGCCCAGCAAGGACAATGCAAGGACTGATCTTGTCACAGCAGAAATTTTAGTTATCGTCAGTAAAACTCCAAACACCAAATTAAATTACGCATCCAATAAAAGGAACCAATAGTAATAAATAAAATGAAGGAACCAACTAAAACAATATTAGAGTGCAGACAGATAAAAAAATTGAGATCCTTACATGATAACGGACCGAATTACAAACGATAAATTACTAATCAACAAGGCGCACGCGTGTACCTAAATTGAATTAAATGATAAGTAAGTACCGTATATAACATTCGCGATTAAAGACATCCGCGTACATCCGGAATTCAAGGAAGGCACCACTTAGGGGAAAAGTTAAAGAAAAAAATTAGGCATAAAATAAACAAAACTTTCGATGGATGGATATTCACATACTTAATGAGAATTTAAAATCCGGAAATTGGATTTAAAAAAAATCCGGTTCCAAATCCTTTTGTCAAACTTAAGAACTTCGGATGTAAGTTTTTTTATGGTTTGACTTGAACTGTGACCTCAACATAACTCATAGTAAGATACGACACACGAATTACATCACAATCCGAATTATTTCGTAAAACATAAAATTACAAACGCATGACTGTGAAAATGACATGATAAAGCTCTTAAGTGCATAATATTTTGAGCCACTCCATTTATCTTCTTAATGAAAACATAATATATTTATCATCAAACTTCTGCCCGAGAACAGGCAATGCTTCATTAGCTTTATTTAAATTATTAAGCAATTACTAGTCATTCGCTACATAACTTATTAATATATATGATTTACGTGTCTAAGATTATTTCCTAACTAGCCGAAAATGCATGTTTGGATAAAGTAATAAAATGAGAAAGCATTAAAGTATAAATTAATGACGCAATTATGTATACCTTAATTAATTAATTATCTGACGACGATGTTCAATCAACACGATGGTTAAAAATTAGCTGACAAACTTAATAATGAATATGTATGGGAGTTTCTAAAATGAAAATAATAAGCAAGACACAATTTTTATGATGTGGCGGCTATAAAAATGTGTATAGTCAATAAATTATAAAGATAATAAAATATGGTATAGAATGATAGAATTTAAGGAATCTGCAGAACAATGTTCAACCTTGTTTAGATCGTAAACTAAAATTAACACGTAATATCCGCAACAAAAGTACACTAGACCTTAGATCAACAATAGGTACATGGATGCCATAGATATGACATCAGTTGTAAAAATAAGCTTGAGAAGGCTTCATTTCAAGGAATGCTAGCCGGATACTAAGGATATACTAGCGTCCAACAGAACGGACGGAGAGGAGGAGCTTACAGGAAAAAAACCCCATCAAGTATCGATAGGTATTAAAAATTAATTGGTAACATCACTTAAATCAAGCACAGATGATGCCTATAATGATAAACACAAAGACAAGAGAAGGCTGATTTTTCAATCGAAAGATAATTTTTATTCGTGGATTTATTCCACGAACAAAAATTACGTCTGACAGTTTTTGTATGGAAGAACTGTCAAAAATTCAAAATTATTCCTCAAATAAAATTATCTGGCGTTGGAATAATCAGCCCTAAGTTCTATACAGGGTTGATTAAAATAAACTCAGAATAAATTTGTGTCCAGGTAAATTAAAGCCAGAACTCTAAAAACTGAAATAAGAAATAGTACCGGAGAAAATATCTAAAAAAGCTCTTTAAAGCGTGCGATCAATTACCTGTAACTCGGTAAAAACATTGCGCCCTACATGAATTATTCGAGGAGCAAGTACCTGCGTCGTACCACCGCTTTATAAGGTCATAAATCAAAACCAAATTCCACCCGAACATCTTAATTTGCATCGCTGCGAGCCAACCGGTGACACTAACGATCCGCTAACGAAAACAACGGAATGGAACTATCAATTTTTGTGTCCCCAAAAGCTTCATTTAAAAACCCGAAAAACACCGGCAAGACATTTTATACGTGTGGCTAATGCCATGTTCATTAATTTTCAATCATAGAGTCTTAAGAGTTAATTAAGATGGAGCTGACGTGAGTGAATTTTATGTATTTTATACGCAGATGAGTAATAATACAACTTTCCCTAAACAATTTATTATTTCGCGATTGTATGATAATAAAGATTTCACCGTTAAACGTTTACGTTGGACGTAATTAGGAAACAACCGTTGACAATACCGTAATACGGATAAAACATAAATCGATAGATTGTTTATTAGCGACGGAATGCAATAAAATAATCACCGGTGCGTTGGCACTTAATCAATGGTTGATATCTTATTTAGGAGGGAGCTAATGAGAGGCGTAGATCACATTCGGGTAATGATGACACGGGAAGATTTATCAAACACTTTCGATCCACAACTTATGCGCGGTGATTAGGGTATTCGTGTTGACATAATGGCTGGGCAAACGGAGTTAAACGAGACAATTAGTTATCTGGGAACTATTTTAAGCTTCAAAACACTTAAATAAATAACACACCTTTACAGAATCTGAAATCACTGAACTATTAATACGCGCAAGATGATAATCAGAATGCTAATTATAGCAGGACTCTTTAAAAAAGTAACAAAAATCACTCATAAATTAGCACTAGACCATCCGTATATGTATGTGTCAACATGAAAAAGAACTAAGCCAACACGCATGAGAATCAGTGCCAAACTCATGAATAAAGTCAGTCATCAAACAAGCGCAGCATAATTAAAACAGTGTTATTCATGGCGTGGTAGCGATGACGAAACGCAAAAAAAAGCAAGCTGCAAACTGTAGTTCACACACCGACATCAAGATGTGGAGGTGACTTTTCATTTCTTCTATGATATACCCAACCATAATTCCAAATTGTATGGTTTACCACTAACATCAGCCCCGACTACATCCAAGTCTACATCGAATCTCATCATCTATCAGGAAATTAAAACATTTTAAGAACTCTAACCACATAACTAACTCCACAGAGAATAGTTAAAACAGAAGCAATATAAGCTCCTACGACCTTAACTGAAAGCCGACGCCAATTCCGTGCGTAGACATCGTAACCAATATTCAGATTACGGATATTCCGTCTCATCCACGAAGGGACAACACGCAAATCGGACAACTGCACATTGTATGTTAAATGGTGCGCCATTAAAGGGAACGGCGCTTAATAAACACATTACAGTGCAATATTAGGCGCGAGCGCAGAGCCGACGTGATTAAGCGTCAAGAACGTGGGAACAGACAGAGAAAGAGAACGATGAAAGGGGATAGTTATTGCGACAAACAAATAGACTGCGATGTTAACATTTTAAAAGCCTTGTTCAACAGATCATTTGTGAGATATTTCATTTTGTGCAAGTGGTCTGTCTGAGGCACCGCATGCGTAGAATTAATACGAACAATTCAAGTAACGAGGAAAACGTACCTGAAATTACATTCAGGTAGAAAACTTTGTTCTACAAAATGAAGACTAAAAATAAGCCTTCGATTAAATGATAAAATCAAAACTTACAAAGGCAATAAAACTACAGAACCGACTGCCACAACGCACCACACCGGCAGTAAAATATGAAAATTGAGCGTCGTCACCACACAATGGATGCGCGCTTTTATGAAAATTTCAATAATAGTATTCAACGTAGTTTAGTGCGCTATTAATGCACCGAGCGCTTGCAGACAAATTCAATTGACAAGAGCCTCCGCCGGAGCCCCAGGGTGTCCCTCGTTTACATCTACCCGCCTATCTATTTACGCTGGTATTGGAAATAAAATTGAGCGGCGAGATTGCATAGGAACTCTCAAAGGATGCGATTGGAACTTTATGATCCGATTTTATTGTTGTCATCGACACTGTCGTCTTTATAAACGCCGCAACATTGCGGTAGAATCCTTTAAATGAACCGGAAAATTGAATGCTTAACAGCTTCGACACACGCTGACCTCCCGGTAACAACGCGCCTAGCAGCAGAAACTGATGATAACATTATTGACGCGTGTCTACATAGACATCATAGTAATAACTAATAAGTATGACATCACGGTTATCTCAGTGTGAAATAGCATTGTACCGTTGCACACGACTATTGTCGCATAACTTAGCTTCAAACCAGATCGTCTCAATACGTTTACGAGATGCGTCCTAGTGGCGTTATCACAAAATATGATAGATCGTCGGGTGTGCGACGACGCTCTCCCACGCGGCACAACCGTGATTAATTATAATTCGAATTTTATTCAAAGTGAACAGCGGACAAACTACGATACCAATCAATAAACGGTTCCATACCGACGACGGTACCGACACGATACCACAATTTACTGTTGCCGATAGCACGTATGAAGACGTCAAAGCCGAAGTGAATAACACGCTTAGATAGAAAGCCCCAGAACAATGGTAGCTGCATTTTCATTGTGATACGAATCCCTTGTAACAATATAATGTAAAGCAAACGCGGGATGATCTATCACGGAGCTCACATTAGCGTCTGACAACTGAGAATTTAATTTCAAGAAATAACTCGTCTTCGCCTCATGCGAACTCTAATGCCGAAGCCACAAAAACACCAAAGAAAATAAAGTTAAACATGAACCCATAACTAAAGTTATCAAACGATCAGTTTACGAGTGTGAATAAAACATCAAAAGACAGTCGCAGAGAGGCAAAGCAGAATGCGACGTTACATCGCTATAAATAAAATATACATGAGTGCCGTCATAATCCTCAAGAAGTAGTAGTAACATTTTAAATTGCGCAACAGGCTTATTATTCAATAAACACATTTGTATACACAAATTCCTGTGAACCGTGTGTTTTGATCATTAGCTATAGATATTAGACCCCCACGAGTAGAGGCTCATACTGCGTGAGAAATAGACGGTCATTTGACAATATCGTCGCTACGAATATATTCCACATTACCCGGCCAATATTCCATCGCATTATATTACCCAGGACATCATTATCTCGTGGCGGCGGATCTCACTACAAACTACATGTGAATGGACAGATCCTGTTTGCTGCTCGTATAGATAGTAAATAAAAACGTTTAGGATTACACGTAAGCTAAATTTCCTTATGATTCTCAGTACATTTCTCATATTACCAAGTAATTCTGTTAAGTTATCTGCCTAAATTGGGTAGGATAATGTTGTATACCTGCAACATATTTTAAATTCATTGACACGAGCTGAATTTAACATAACAATATTTTAACCTTTCTTTTGTGGTTATTGCCAATTTAAAAAGCTATCTTTCTCTACTCTGATATTAAGTGAAGTTGAACGACATCTATAATAACTCTACTAACCCGGAACATAAGCATAATTTTATGAATGAAATAAACCATGTCAGTAGTAACATGATTAATATAGGAAATAATTTTCTCCATTAACTGTATTTCACATGTTTGAACAGCAAGCCGCACTCATATTCGTGTGGCCGTAATTACGTCCTTATAAGCTCAATAAATCATAAAGACGAGCACACAAGCGCCACAAAGATAGAAGCGACACGCATCCTAGTCTCAGGATAATAAATAACATCCAGTTCTCGCTTTCAAAGTGAGGCCGGGGAGCAATAAGTCGCGGACGGGTCAGAGGTGAAGTGAATAAAAAACGGCCAACAATTAAATAGCGTTCTTGAAGGTTAATGAGCACAATAAATATGTTGTCGGCACCGCAGCTGCGGACAAACAAATGCATAGTCCCGTCACACGTGAAGAGGGTTCACGGCACAGTCGCGTCTGTGTGAGAAGCCTGCATCGGCCGAGACCCGGCTAGCGCCTGACTGGCAAGTTCATTGTCGAGGCGGGACACTTCCACGATGTATTACGAACGTGACACATTTATTAAAGAAAAGAAACGAGGTTGTACTAATATTGGAACCCAAATAAAGGCTTTGAGAAACATTAATAAAAAACGTTGAATCAACTTTATTGAAATACACCAATCTACACGCCCGGGTAAAATAATCATAGTACAGTCCTATTATTCGTTACGTTAATCTGATAATTTATTATGGTTGTTGTTAAAAATAACCCAATTTTTTATTACCCTAAGACTTGTTTATGAAAACAAATTTCAGAAAATCGGTCATGGCACATTCTGTTAAAAAAATTGAAATCTTTATTAGTTTAATCTTTTAATTTATTGGTCAAATAGCATTATAAAGGTCGTTTTTCAAAATGATTGAGGAAGTATGAATTAAAGTCACAATAAATAACTGAGTAGCATTAAAACAAAATTTGTTTCCAGATACGATATTTTCGTCCAAGCATACGCATATAAAGTTAAGTTGCTTGTATAATTAAAACATCCCCAAAACATGAGCATAATAGCAAGCATCGTTGCAGAAATCACCCCCGCAAGGGTTTGCAGCATTCCACACGACTGCCCCAGACGAAATCATACCTGCGTTTGATTTATAACGAGGAGGGGACACGGGAACTGCGGGTGTGAATTCAATCGGCGAGCTTCAATATCCCGGGGCCACCGAGACCACTTTATAAGATCTCTGGCACAAAAACCAATACTCCCTACTTAGCGATTTGAGAAGAATGACTGGGGAGGAGGAAAGGCTCAAATTAATCTGGTAGGGGAAAGGTATCGCAGCGGGTAGCATCAACTGCTGGCGCCTCGGACAATACCAAGCACCTTCGTGACCACTACCTATTATGAGTTGCAGCTTTTATAGATTTTTTCCAATATTCTTTATAAGGAACGTGACTGTACTGTTTAACAGACACCGCCGACAGCTCAATATGGATTTTTGAATACATAATCGATTCATTTAAGTACGTGTACGTAAAGCTTTAATAATTCCATTTATAAAGCCAAACGTCTCTATCAAATACATGAATAAAGATTTTACCTTGTTCTAAAAATTAACACTGGTGTATTGGGGACATGTCGTAGCCTATAATGAGAAGAGAAACCTGTTTTAAATAATAACACGGAAGTCTGCATTGATAATTTGATTAACATCTGCATTGCGACGGATGTCTTTAAGTACACGAAAAAAATGCATTACCACAGTCATGATTACATCTTTGTTGTGTTTCACAAAGTTCAGCTAAATACATAGTGTGAATTAGGCAAGGCTTACGAACACACAAACATCCTTTAGAGCTGGTGTAACTTTTACTGCGTTAAATATAAGGGGCATTATTGCTCTTGGCAACACTGAAAAGAATGTGGTATAGCCACAAAATCAACAGGGACGTATTAACACCAGCCGGAAGGTAGAAATCCGTGGGTGTTCCTAACCAGTTGTATTTTTGTATAAACTAACTACCGCAAGCATATTTGGTAATAGATGTGAATAAGAAAGAAGCATGAGTTAATGTTCCTAACTCTGATGAAGCTGTCGACAGACCATTACAGAGTATTAATGAATTGGAATTTATTAATGAACTGGTAATAGAAAACATCTATCTAAAAAATAATGAATTTTAAAACAAATTCAACGAGATGTGGTTTGAGAGAGGAACACTATCCCGGAATGATAACACCTGTGTCGCCCGACTAACGGTTCCTGTTCGGTCCTCTTTTTATGTTTACTTGTTTAAGTGTTACACTAATAAAAATTATACTGAGATACACTAGTTAAGTAAAAAGTACTTTAAACAGATGAAAGAATCGAGGATAAAATTAAAATAGATTTACTGGGGTCTTTAAAACAATAAATGTGTAATCTTAATGTAGAAAAGCACTGACATATTTGTTCCTAAGTCATCGCTAATAGGTTTTTGATGAATTTAGAGGAAGAGTATAAAGCTTTTCATCAAAGAAAACCAGATTGTAAATCATGCACACTAACGAAGCCGCAGCCAAGAGCCAGTAACAAATAAAACCAATAAACCAAGGTAATTTGAGGCCACAAAGACAGAAGCGACAGTACAAAATCTAAACATAACCCGAAACCGCGTTGCACTTAAAAAATGCCTTAAACACACCGGTGGCTGGCCGAAACGCCGCCCTCTGTTCTAGAGACGAAGGCAAACAATACGAAGATAGTGGACAAACAAATGTAAATGACCGAAATGTGAACGTCATGTTTGGCATTCCCATAAAGCAACGTTAACACGTCATTAGAAGTAATGATGGCGTGATTACAGAGAGTGGGAGCGGGGTGAGCGATGTTCAGGTGATTGCCTACTTACTGTGTGGTCTTGTGTCTGTGCACCTTTACAAACACGCAGTCTGGACACGAGAATCAGTACCACGTGGCGGACCATTGACTTTAATAGGTCGCTGTGTTAAGTTTCCTTTATTTAGGCTGGTGGTACTAGATGGATCATTATTTTGTTTGTTCGTGTCTAGTTGTGGTTTGGACTTTGGAGAAAGTTCTTTCTGTTCATGAAGAACTACATATACCTACATTTTGCATGTTTGACGACATTCTAAAGCAGGCAATTTATTTTTAATGATGTTCTTAACTCTTGTGAAATGATTATCTGTTGCGAGTACCTGCTCAATAATTTGTTGCTATTCAGCTTGTATAGATTGTTCCCCTAATTTTTAAATATACTGAATTCCCTAAATTCCTCACTGCACCCTATTTTGATCAATGACTTGTTGACTATGAATGCCTTCATAACCCCTTCAGTAAATCATAGACAAAGAACAAAATTTTCAAGATGGCTGCCCCTGATCACTGGGAGATGTTATCGTATGGCCCACAGATAATTTATCGCTGGTTTATCGGTCGATCTGCGTAATTGATACGGGTACAATCGACTGACGGGCCTAAGACTGTGACCATATATAAATATTTAGTTTACTATGAACACTAAATGGTAATCGTAGATAATTATTAATCAATGACAATTTGCCCAAAAAGGAAAAGTCCCTAAAAAGAAAGTAATGCGTAGGTTCAGATAAAGCTCTTATAAGTCTTGTTCATAAACTAGAAGCAAGTGTAAATAAAACATGGTGTAATATCTACCACTTTATTAGTAAGTCTAAAACTAGCAACATGCTGATAGACGAACAGCAGATCATTTGAAATAATTATCCCAATAAAATCCTTAAGAGTTCAAAACATCATTTTTAAACCGCACTTAGCCTTGGTGGTCCATCCATAACAAATGCAATGCCGTAGTAGAAATGCCACCGGGACGCGTATTGCGACAAATAGTGCCAATAATAATTCGTGGTATAATTCGTAGCCGGCGCGTGCGCCGAACAACCGTCACTGATTGAGGATCGCATAAACTGCGCCACCCACCGGCTGTCATTTGCATTGTACACAGTTGTTCATAATAAAGAGAGGATATCTCCTCAGTAGGGATCGCACGGTGGTCCCTTTATACGACCGAAAATAAGGCCAGCGTCATGAAAACTTACACTTTCTCTACACTACCGTTGTGCAGGAAGTACCATAAATTCCAGACACTGAAATAAATCAATAAACAAAACTGTGTCAATTATAATGGGGAACGTACGTAGATATGAGTTCAATTCGTAATTCACTTGTTACATACCATAAATTTTAATTAACTCTAATTGGAGGACGTCAGAATACTCAAACAATTAGAATGCAGTTGATTTAATACCTAGAAATTATTCAGGAAAAGTTTTCTTTGGTTGGCTTGTGGTTTAATGATTTATCAGGAACTAATTGAAATCACACGCAATATTTGTCTACAGTGCAGTCGTTGGTTTATATCACAGACAATTAAACGCAGCAATCGGCGATATATCACGGCGCAAATTGGCAATCAACGGGCATTGATTAGCAGGAGTCGAAGCGCAGTGCCGTCGCCGTAGGGGTTCCTCCACTTCTACCATGCATATAGCCCTACATAGCTGCAGCCAGGCGCCAGATAATACACGCATTATTTAATTGTCGACTCTAATAATCGTATATCAATTTCCCACAGACCGCTTAATGTCAACCCCTCCTTAACAATGACTAACAACACGATCAAAAAATTTAAACTGGCTAAATAAATGAGCTCATAACTTAACATGGTAATAGCAGACAGGGCGTTACCATCACGATTATCGTGTCCAGAAACCGTCGGTGACATCACCGTAATGATTCTTTATGAGAAAAAAAATATCATAACACAACCAGCAAAAATGAAACGATGACAGCACTACACCAACAGTAAATACGTTAAACTTGACGCAATCACGCACGTAACAAACTATGCACGACGAGCAATGTTTAGCTTACACATTATCACACCAAAAATGCATAGATCACAAAAACAAAGTGTTCCCAAACGGCTATTTTAAGATCAAACAGCTCGCTAAATAAGAGGCCATTAACACTGCCCACCGCTATCGGCGACGCAATCAATACGATGCTAATCGACTCCGCGGCGGACTTGATTTTAGCACATCGATACTAATTACCAATTACCACGGGCCATGATCAAGACATTTGCCTAAGTACTCGTGTAATGACAATCCAAGCGATATTGAGCTGTAAAAAAACTGACCCTATTCTATTTATAATACATTACTGTATGAATAATTTATTTCATTTTCAAGTCTTTATCTTGTAAAAAATACAAATAAGTACGCACAGTAAACAGATGGGTTCCCGAACAGCCCCCAAGCCCACCGTTTGACGCCAGCCGGAAACTAGACGGAGAATAAATTATTGCCCTCCCTTTGCCCAAATACAAAGAAGTCTCGTTTTTTTTTTCTGAATTTCTACGTATAATTGAGGTGTAATTTCGCGGACAATGCCAAACAATCGGGCGATCGAAATGTAGGTACCGGTGGTGCAATGCGACGTAGGGGACAAAACGAACAAAAGCTGAATTAGAAAGTGTCTTTTGTCCAAAGTGTCTTCTGATGACCGTGAGTTACGTCAATCCAGGCACGGGATCCACGAGAATAATATTGAGCTGTAAAAGACTAGTATGGATTGTAAAAGTGAACTCAACGTTTCTAAATCTTTTAACATGAAGCTCACTTTGGCGGGGAGTGGTGCGGAACCTTGTTGAGTTTCAAAGGATGCCGTTATGGGACGTCGATCAAACTGGCGCTGAAGAATGATTGAAGTCCGCTCGTAACACCTTCATTACTGACGCTCGATCGGTTTCTTTATTAATTACTAAATCCTTTACACCCTAATGAATATTCAACACGGTGCGAGAACTAATTCAACCCGACCTTAATACGGCGGAGGTCGGACTAGTTTTTAGTTTGTTTTACGAGCGTGTAACGCTATATCATCACATGCCGATAAACGATAAGTGCAACGTATTGGGGCTTTCGCTGTTGTCGGCTCAATAAAATAAACGGCCGATATCGACCTACATTACTACCCCGTGTTCCCAAGCCTGTCATCGTTTTATGACTTTTTTATTTGGCCTGATGGCAAGAGAAATGCAACACCATTCCCGATTCAGATTTCCACACCGATACTGAATAGTGGTGTCCTATAAAATGTGTAAATGAATCGTTTTAGACCAATCACGGTGCAATAAAGTTGGTCATTTCTGACAGGATCAAAATTATATAAACTCGTTTGGAGATTAACTAAAAAGCCCTTTAAACAACAGAACTATAATTATATAACTAAAAGTAATAAAATAGATCTTGGCATCCACGTAGATCATAAAAAGACAAACATTGAAATTCGATACCACAACAGATACTTCGTAATAATCATGTCTTGTTATGGAGTCCTGTCATAATAGTGAGAATGTAAAACAAAACCCGACGTACAATATATTTGAACATACCCAGTTCTCTGAGGTTTTTCTGGCCCCAACACCTTTATAGGGCTCTCTTCTATGTATGTTATTATTTCACAGGTTCATAGGACCACACATTACACATTAAACCGGAGAGGAATCGATACCGACTTCGTTTCGTAGCTATTACAACGGCATAGCAATTACCCATTAAATCGGTTAAAGATGTGAGATATCGGTCAATAACATTAAATCGGATAATGCATTACCGATTGACACTTTTACAGTTAAGTCAAAGATAATCGTTTCTTTCTAATTGTTTGAGTAGAGATATTATTTCAGGTGTGGGAGGTCCGAAGTTGATCGATATTACAGAACATGACCAAGTGTCGCGATAGATAGAGAATGACAGGTTTATTTTTGTCTGGTCCCGCTCATACATCGCGTCAAAATTACTGTGAGCGCAATATGTAATGGCTGCCGCTTAAAACTTTATATCTTCGTGTGTGCATAATGAACACATAAGCGTACATCAATGTCACAAACCAATTATTGTGTCCGCCAGCCCTAGAGGTGATATCGTAAAAATATATTGCGAAAAGAAAATATTGTTATGGTTAAGACGTTCAAATATTTGACTGATTGATACAATGTGTTACGTCTGGCATCTGCTCAATGCATCGCTCTTACTGATGAAAGTCAAAACATGACACGAGACCAAAAGAAATACTGATCACAGCAGTATCAAAACAGTGCGCCGAATATTAAAAATCTCTCAACATTCTAATAAACTCTCAGTCAAATGTCTGCTCAAGCGCGGAGACGTACAGCCAAATAAATGAAAAGCCGAAAAAGGTGCCATCTGCCACCTGGATGAATAGCAAACGCCCTTGTAACTGTCATCATTCATCATAATTATAATGAAACCGAAAAAAAATGTGACTAAACGGTTTATAAAGGCGATAGAAATTGCCAATATGCAGACGTGTCCTATGATACAAAAGATTTTGCAAGCATTTAAATATTGTGGCCCAAATATCCTATATTCCTAATCCTAAAAAGATTGTGTGAATACAACTCTTTAATAATAGTAAAACAGCAGTGAGAAGAATGTTTCAAAATGAATTTAGATAAGGAATTCAACCTAACGATGAGAAAGTAAAGGTCGATAGTGAATCATAATAAAGTAACAGTTGTAGATCCATGAATGATATCAAATTACACCTACCGATTGCCATTAACGTAATACCCTTTATAACTCAAAGAGAACAAAACTATCTTAATTTATAGCCAGATCCCGTTGAATAAAGAAACGGAATCAAAGCGCCACGGATACCGTATAAAGGGCTATGTTTCGAAAAAAAAAAAGATATATCTTAGATAAAAAGAATCAAGTATTCATAGAGCGGCGTGCGAGGCACCCGCTGCGTTATCAAATACGGGATTAGTCCTTTCGATGTTGGGACCCGTTTCTTTTGTAACAAACAAATATTATGACACGCGATTCGGCAAATAAGGCCAAAATATTTCTTGATAGAATTAAGATTTATTTTGACGAAGCTTTGAACAGATTCGAACTACATAATCCTCATCTATGCAGATAAGGACATGCCCAAGGCTCAGTGAACCAGTTAAAATCTCAAATGTCATACACAAAGCTTCTAATCGTCCCGCATAGTCGATATAAAGACTGAGGGTGACATCAAAAGACGTACTGCATGACCGCATGTCTGTAAACAGGGGCACGTATCAGAGAAACTCTCCGCGATATCGCTTGTAAACCTCAGGTAAACGTTTAATTAAACTGTGCAGTGTCTCTAGACCAAACAAGAAAAGATACCTACTCTCTAAAATTAGTCTTGACTCTTGAACACATAAACAGCACCCGAATTGAGTACCTAACACGCTTTCAATCACAATCTAAGGATTTTGAAGTAAATTCCTAATAAGTACATTGTTTCATAGGTTCAAAAAATTCGTCTGGTCAAAAACATAACAACGCATTGAACGTGGCTGTAATGCCAAAATGAAAGACATTGTGATCAATTTTCATTTTTATGGATTACGCAATTAGCCCACAGGTCTTTCAATTTCCAAGATGGCTTTATATAATCAGCACGCGTGTTTGGTGCAGGTAGAATTCGGTCTCGATCCTCGATTATTTATTTGTCGCTTGTAATAACTCAATCATCGGTTTGGATCTGAACTAGATAATCTAGCCACCTAGCCATCTGGCTTACATTCATTCTTTGACTATCTTTCCAGAAATAGTATAGCATGGTCGCGAGTTAAAATAATGTCTTCAATGGGACACAGGCACAGCACTGAAAGTCTCGAAATCAATTCGTCTTTTAAAGGTTTTAGGTTCAAACCTTAGTTGGGGTGAGCGCGTACGTAGTGGCACGCGCGCAATCCTCCCATCAAGCTTTGACCGGCATAGTTGAGGAGGCTGGCTTCGCAATCCGTCCTGAATTGTCAGGGTTACGAGTATTGTTGAAGCATTAGTGCGCGGTAATTAACTTCTCTTTATATGCCGCTTTTTATGCGAGAAAATACTTTTGACTTTAGGTACATTGACGACATTTTTCTCCTAAATTCTTTGACACTTTCTCGATCTCATGAGCTAAGAGGAAACATGGACACAAACTGTGTGAATTAGAACACGAAAGTATGCATTTGACACATACTAAACGACATACAAACTGGAGTAAACAAACTTACAAATGCTTAACCATAATTCTCATGATTTCTTTCTTGAAACATTGCTCAAGCACCTCGATTAAGGTACCATGTACTTAGATTACTGAGAATGTTTTGTTGACTGTAACAATAACGTGGCGAGTAAAGCCCACAGTTTCAACAAATATGGAGGCTGATACGGCGTAGTATTAATCTTTTATGTCAAGTGGCGAAACCTGGAGAACTTCCTACCGATTAAACTTAAGAGAGGTAAGGAGTGGTGTTCAATTGACTTTCATATCATGTCCTCAGACATGGTAACAAGGTGCTTCAGTATCTGTTTCAATCACATCTCTTTCAGTTTCAATAACAGTTAAATGTTAAAGTTAAAATACACCTACTTAAGGTATATTTTAACTTATAGGCAATATATAACGCAAAAACCTGCCACGATGCACTATTTCTGCAAAGCCAAACACTCGGCTGATATCGCCACGATGCAAGCGCTATGCAGAACAAATTAACACAGATCGTCAAGAGTCTGTTTGCCATCTAACTGTGGTACGGTCAAGTGAACGCCTAGGCAGACGGACTGACGGACAGTTATACAAACACGCATTGTGCGTCGCGCTTGTGGACCAATAATGCATTTCATTGTCGGCTTACCTCTACTAATGCAGGTGCAAATGCTGCCATTTAAATTTTGTACTTTTGAGTTGTAAGCACGTTGACTGTTTTAGTACTATAGTCGTTTTAAAGTACCCAATAAAAATCGAAGATTCTAATTCGAAATCAAAAATGTGTGTAAAACAGAAATATTATTTAAAATATTTTACAGCATATTGTTATCGTGATCACCAAAAAAATTGAATATCATTGACTTAAAGCTTTACATGATCATCACTTCCCTCAGACGAAAGTGGAATGAACCTGGCCTAATTTACTACAAAGATGTTTTAAATTAAATAATGTATGGAGACTTCTTTTTCTTTAAAGGAAATTAAATATTAAGCAACAACATGCTTTTGACGTTCGAAAGTGCGTTTTATGTGCCTATTTGAAATAAATGCTTTGACATTGACTTTGAACATAGTCTTATCTAGTGGTTTGATGACTCTAATTTAAAAATTATCATAAAAATTCGAACACCACAAAATACTTTTGTAGCGCCATCTATTGTAAACGCTTGAAACTACTGAATTTAAATCATAAGCTGATAACAGATGGCAGTAGTACTGAAAGTATTATTTTGCTTTCTTTACATTTTATCAATTGTAATCAATTGTTAAAGCAGGTTGTAGGAAATAAAATTAATAGGAGTAAAATATATAATTATTACACTTGTATAAGTCAAAGTTGACTGCTTTGTCATGATAGTATGCTAACTATGTACCAAACTTAAATTTGAATTCTAAGATTAATGAATTATGTTCAGAAAAGCTTTCGGTGTCTTACTTAATTTTTTAAAAGGTTTTCTATTAACTCATTTTCATCTTATTGTTGTGTGCTGGCATTAATTGCTGCACATTATGTCTCCTCGTAGACTAAAAGTGATAAATAATTATTCCTAAGTTCTTGCTTAGTATGCAAAGAGGAATACCCATGTCAATTAAAATATTTATAACATAGTATAAGGACACACTTGTATTCCCCAAAGGCGTAGGACACAGGCGTAGGACAGTAGTCTACGCACATTTAACTAATTACATTTTAGTCATAGAGGGCAATTCTAATGCCATTCAGCATGCAATATTCCAGACTTCAATAATGACCAGAGACGCATAATAAATTTATAATAGTATTGTTAATTATTCATGTTGAGTTCTATCATTTACATTGCTAAACACAGATTCCATCTGGTATAACTTGTACTCATTGTTTTTTTTAATGTTTACAAAATATTAAAGGTACATACTTTTTTTAGAGGTACCTTGAAGCAGATCAACCGGGTACCTTCAATAACTGTGCCACAGGCTTTGTATGGTATCCATCTGAAATATAATTAAACAAATACCTACAGTAATGATCAACAGTGACAACACATTTACAAAGGTTTAAATTGCTAGTACAAAATTAGAGAACCTGTCAGGAATAGCAGGCGGCATTTTATTATAATTTTATTCCTAAATCAATAGTAATGATCCGAAATGAAGTAAAAAATCAAAAAATTTCGAAACTAAAATGATTTTTTGATTAATTTACATTACAAAACATAACCTAAACTGTAAAGCTATGTTCTCTTGACACCATTGACACCTTGTCAGTTGTTTTTTTTTTTTTACTTTCGTCTAGTAATTATTATATTAATTTGGTTACAATTAGTGACATTGCTAATAATTTAAATTAGAAATTAAGACAATAGAGGCAACCTCTAGCTATAATGTACAGAATTATTCAAAAAAAAGTTTTAAATCAGTAAATAGTATCAACCTGGTGCATCAAAATATTCAAGGTTTTATGAACAAAGATTTAGAAGTAGAATTATTTATGAATTTTAATAGTATTGATATTCTCTGTATAACAGAACATTGGCTGAAAAGCCACCAGTTCTTGTTCAATTTTAATAATCACCAGGTTGGTAGTTCGTTCAGCAGAATAAATGCTATACATGGTGGCTCATTGATTTTAGTAAATAACCAGCTCAAATTTAAAGACCGTACCGATATTGTGAGCCTATCTGTTGAGCGAACAGTTGAAATTGCCTGTATAGAATTGGAGCACTCTATTGTATTAAGTGTGTACAGACCCCCTTCAGGATTGTATGACTGCTTTGAAAAGGTAATGGATGAAGTGTTACACAGGATTTGTAACTCAAACAAGTCCGTTATCATTTGTGGTGATTTTAATGTCAATTTATTAGAAAACTCAGGTACTTGTAGAAAAATTTTGAGTCTGTTCCAGTCCTACAATCTTGTAAACCTATTTTTAGAGCCCACAAGAATAACCCCTACTAGTGCCACATGCTTAGACAATATTTATACAGATATTATACCAAGCCACAAAGAAATTATAAATTTACTAGATTCTGATCATTGCGGGCAAAGGATAACTATTCAAGAAGAAAACAAAAAAGTGGCTAAAAAGGATATCACTGTTAACCCCAAAACTGCAAGTCGCTTGGAGGCTTTTAAAGTTAAACTAAATAATAAATTACCAGTTTTGTCGATTCATGATGATCCTAATCATCTATATGATAATTTTTTTAATATATACTGTAAACAATTTGACTCCACCTTTATTCCCAAGACTATCTCGGTTAATAGTAATGCATCGTTCAGTGATTGGGCTACCACTGGTATTCATAAAAGTAGAACTCGGCTTTATGAACTGTACAATGAAAGGACTTATGTTAAAACTGATGAATTTAATTTGTATGTTAGAAATTATTCAAAATTATTTAAAAAAGTTTGCTATATGGCCAAGTCACGTTATTTGGGTTCAAAGATTAAAACCAGCAGTAATGTAATCAAAACGACTTGGAACATTATTAATAGTGAAACGGGAAGGTCTAGTAACCGAAATACTGACTACAGCCTGTCTATTAATGACAACATAATAAAATCAGACTCTCAAGTCGCCGAGGCATTTGAAAATTTCTTTTCAGATATTCCCGTTTCAACTACTAAATCCCTAAACTCATCACCTTCTGTTGCTGAGTCTTTGCTTAAGGAAAATGTTAATGCTTGCGATTCGGAATTTCATTTTGAATATATTACCTGTAAAGATATAATTAAAACCTTTCACACTTTAAATGTAAAAAAGACAGCAGATCTGTGGGGTAATTCTGTAGAAGTTGCTAAGTCTATTATTGACATTGTAGCACCTACTCTAGCTCTTATCTTTAATAGTTGTATTGACAATGGGGAGTTTCCTGACCTTATGAAAAATAGTAAAATAATACCTTTGTTTAAATCAGGTAGTACATCGGACCCCACTAATTATAGACCTATTTCTGTACTACCTACCTTTAGTAAAATTTTTGAGAAATTAATTTTAGATCAAATGCAAAGATTTTTTAATAAACATAAATTATTACATAGCAAACAGTTCGGTTTTACAAGGGGTCGTTCAACTACTGATGTGTTGAACTTTTAGGACATATTTATAATGCATGGGAAGATAAATGCGATGCCTTGGGCATCTTTTGTGATTTGTCCAAGGCATTTGATTGCGTTCTTCATGAAACGTTAATCAGGAAACTCCGCCACTACGGGATCCGGAATTCTGCTCTGGATCTTCTTACTTCATACTTGAGTAAAAGGATTCAGAGAGTTGACGTTAACGGGAAAAGATCACCCGGATCTATAGTAACAATGGGAGTCCCACAGGGTTCAATTCTTGGCCCTTTCTTGTTTCTTATTTATATTAATGACTTGCCGTACCTTATAAAGGATAATCATGATGTAGTGTTGTTTGCAGATGACACTTCACTTTTGTTTAAACTTAAACGTCAGCAGTTGGTTACTGACGATGTAAATAGCGCGATTTCGAAAGTAGTCCATTGGTTCAATGTCAATAATTTGCTTCTAAACGAGAAAAAAACCAAATGCATTAAGTTTACGCTACCTCACGTTAGGCAGGTGAAAACTAATGTGTTGATAAAGGGCGAGGAATTGAATCCTGTAGACAGCACAGTATTCTTGGGCATAACTTTGGATGCTAAGCTTCAGTGGGGACCACATGTAGATAAATTGTCAAAAAAGCTAAGTTCCGCAGCATACGCGGTTAGAAAAATTCGTAATTTAACTGATATAGAGACTGCCCGTTTAGTGTACTTTAGCTATTTTCATAGTGTAATGTCGTACGGTATTTTATTGTGGGGAAATGCCGCCGATATTCAGACCATCTTTGTTTTGCAGAAGCGAGCTGTTCGATCAATTTATAAATTAAGTCCGAGACACTCTCTCAGAGACAAATTTAAAGAGATTAATGTAATGACTGTGCCTTCTCAGTATATTTATGAAAATCTTTTATATGCCCATAAAAATATAAAATTGTTTAAAAAATACAGTGATGTCCATAATATAAATACTAGGAACAAACACAAATTTGTTATCCCTACAACAAGGCTCAAGAAAATAGGTAGCTCGTTCAGATGCCAATGTATACGCTTTTATAATAAACTACCAAGCCACGTTCAAGATCTAAGCCTTAATAAATTCAAATCATTCATTAAACGTAAGTTGTGCCAGAAAGCTTTTTATACCGTTAAAGATTATATTGAGGACAAAAAGGCTTGGGATTGAGCTGCTTCCAATTTTTTATTTTTTTTAACTTTTTGAATGTTTTAATTATTTTTTTTTTGTTTCTATGTACACATTGACATTAATGAATTTTATTTAAACAATGACATTTGCTTACTTTGTAAAGTATTATATTATTTTAATTATTGTGCATGTGAAGACAATGTGGGTCACATTTTTTTAATTTTTATTATTCTCTCTGTTGTGTTAGTTTTTGTCTAGGTCTGGCAGTTTGAGTAATTTATGTGGCCTACCCAAATGTCCTTTCTTTGGTATTGTTCGTCGAATCGTTGAGCTCCTTAAGTTTTGAGTTGAGCTACACGATTTCTGACAAATGCGTGCACTGACTGGACAGGTCCTCTCAATCTGTGTGGTTCTTTCCTCAAAAGACCATCTCAGACATCGATCTACATGGTCTTCATATAACCTGACCAAGATTATGATGTCTGGACTTTAAAAGAGACTGTGACCTCTGAGTTTGTTTCGGCCTTTCTTCTCAGAGTAGTCAGATAGGAAACGCCGACCTCATCTAGTTTTTTTTATAAAAAATATGATTGACGTGTAAAAGTGTTTGTACAAACCTACTTACAAAATAAAATCATTTATCATTTATCATTTATCATTAATTCGGTTGCGGAACACGGAACATATTATTTACTCTGCTGCGGAATATTTTTTCAACCCTTGAAGATAAGTATGAAACGATTGTATTCAGCACTAAATCCAGTAATTACTAAGTCCGTGGTAACTACTAACCCACAAAACACAAATAGGCCCAATAAAAAACTAAAAAAAAAAATAGTCTATGCTCAATAGACACCAGTGTGACCAATTTAGAGATTTTCCTACTATATCTAGGAAGGAAGCAGGGTTTTCAACTAGGAACAAAAAAATGCTTATTTACTCCCTGAATGACATTCGAATACACTTTGACGCTACAACATTGGGTACAACACTTAATTCGATTACTATTTAATAGCATCATACTATTTCCATTCCACAGTTACAGTACTACTCGATTTACCCTTCTCAATTGTAACTTAAGTCAGTTTTTTTGTACAGAGGCCAGCACATCAAGCTACCCCAATCTGTCAAATTTTCCCAATTGATTTCCCAAAAGAACCTTATTCTTTTGCAGTAAAGTTGAAATTCTATCAAAGAAATTTGACAGATTGGGGTAGCTTGATGTGCTGACCTCTGTACATACTTAAGTCGTTCTTTTTTTTTGTAAAAAGTTTTTATTTTATACCTTTGGTTGTGGTAGATACCTACCTACCCCACACAAATTCGTATACCACTACGTGCTATGTAAATATCAGTGACATTCTAAATCACTACAGATGCGCCTATAGTATTTGAAGAGTTCCTTCGTTTACTCCAGGATCCCATCATAAGATCCGATTGTCATCAGGTCAGGATCCTTAGAAGTACCTATTTCCTTTTTTAACTACAAAAGAATTTTCCTAATCGGTCTAACCGTTTTCGAGTAATCCTAATCGGGGAACCTTCTCCTTTTTTGAAGTCATAAAAATAACAAATATTGCGTGAAAATCTTTCTTCAGAGTTGACAACCCTGCAATAAAATAAGGTATAGACACGAAAAGTTTATTTTCTTTTTTTGTAAAATTTGTTTTTATTTTATAGTTATGTTTTGATTTGGTTCACAGACTTAAGTTACCTTATTCGGTTCTATTTAATTTTAATAATTTAGTCTAATTATGTTTATGTAAAATATATTCCTCAGATTCAAATCTCAAAGAATTGAATCAGATAATTTACTGTCACAATACAAAATCGTTAATTTTTAGGCATGGGTGAAAATAAAATAGAGGTTAACTACGAAGAAGTTTGTTATCCAGTAAACAAGCGCTTTACTCCGTTGCTATAGAAACATTATGAAAAGAAATTGTTTAGTCGAAGACTTCGAAGCTTTTAATAGCGTCCAAAAACGAATAAAGGTTTCCCTCAGCAGCTCAATAATGTTTAGAAACACCATTTGGTATCGCTCGCTACTCGATGCAGAGAAATCGTGTTTAAAAGAGGACAAATTAAAAAAGATTCACTACAAGTTCCAAGATGACAAGGAAATGGTCGAAGAGTACAATGTGGACACGCAGGTTTTATTGCGCCGAGCTTGGAAAGTGAAGGGTAAGATCGGTGGCGACGGGAAGTGGGATGTTGAGATTGGTGACCCGATTCCTGATGCCACTCCTCACATTGATGGTGCTGGAGCTGATATCATGGAAAGTAAGGATCAGGTATGTTTCTCTCACAATTCCTTTCATGCTGTGACAAAGGGTAATTTAAATGCTGTCTCTATTTACATTCAATGACATGACATGAATGATCTACCCAACATTTAATCTTCAAAAAAGCTTTATTTTGACGTGCCACTTGCCGAGCGCGTATAGCTTATCCCTCCTATCCTCTTTTTGCTTAGAATATCATTGGTTCCAATTCTTAGTAATCCACCTTATAAAGAGCTAGCCTACTAAAAGTTATATACTAAAAATATGAATTTACATTACAGCCGATCCTGACAAGACGTAACACAAGAATAAACTTGGAATGGAGAATCAGAAACCTGCCCTATCCTATTGAAACATACTCTGTGAACGCCAACAATGATGAAAGATGTATTATAATTCGCACAACAAATAAAAAATACTTTAAAAGACTTCAAGTGCCTGAACTGGACAGACTGAATTTACCCTTAGAGCAATTAAATATACAATGTAGTCACGCATTCAATACTTTGATTATTACAGTAAGTTATCTTTTAATTAATTTTTTATGATGCTTTGGAATCGGAGTCCATTTTGGCCTTGGAAAAAACAGCATTCAGTATTTGGATATTAAATTGCTCCATAGTTTTGCTGTATTACTCATTGCATCCCCTTGGAAATAAAGTTATACAGGAAGAAGTTGCAAGACGCACCGAAAATGCCTGGAAGAAGAGCAAAAGGGCTATGAAATAAAGAATAAAGGGTGATCTTCCTATGTCCCTCAAGAGAAGACTCATCGACATGTGTATTCTTCTCATCCTCACGTATGGTTCTCAAACATGGTCTTTGACAATTCAGCAGAGGTCCATGCTCGAGGGTGGCCAGAGTGCTATGAAATGGGAGTATTCTAGGTATTAAAACTTGTGGACCGGGTAAAGAAAACAACAATCCGTTCCATCACTAAAATAACTGATGTCACTCGGAAAGCTGCCACGCTTAAATGGTATTGGGCTGGACACATCTGCTGCATGTCAGACAATGGCTAACGACATTGCGGCAGGCCCAGACGGAGATGGCGGGATGAGCTAGACTCCTTTCATAAAGATTGGTCCTTCGCAGCTCTGGACAGAGAGAGGTGGAAAGATAGTAGGGAGGCCTTTGCCCAGCAGTCGGACATTAACGGCTAATAAAAAAAAGGGTGGCAGGGTCATCAACACACAAAACATAACCATGAATTCAGCACATGATTCTATACCCCCTAGAGTAGAAATTTGTAGTCAGTCATCAAAAGAAAAATTTTAATGCAGGGGGATTCAGAATCATTTACTGAATCTATGGTAACAGGTTGCTCATAGATGTCCCTGACCCTGACCCCTCTAAAGGTCCTGAACACAAAAATATTCATATATAATTTATCCACACCTAATTCATGCCTACTACATACTTTATTCATCACATCTGTAAAACTAATAAACCTAAATTATATTTTTCAGTATAAAAAACCTCAGCAGCTTCTGGATATGGATAAAGAGTGGTATCACGAGTTGAAAAATGTGAAACCTATCAAAGATATCCCAAGTGACTGTAAAACGCAATAAATTAATAATAAATACAATAATCTTGTTTTATTTTGCTGCATGATTTTTATGGTGAAAATAGAAGACTTCTAAAAACTTTACCAAAACATATAAGCAACAAACTACAATGTGGCTGAATGTCAAGAGATCACATTTATGGCAGTTTCATACAAACGAATATATTTTTTGTTATGTGAATTTGATGTGTAATAGTAACTGTTAAAGGTGTCAGAAACACATTCTCTTGACAGCTGTGCTGTAATGAGATTTAAAAAAAAAACAGCAAAATTCATTATTTTGCTAAACAATTGTCAAGTCTTACAGAAAGGTCCATTGTAAATCAAACAACAATTTCCTTAAAATTCATTATATTTACAAATCATACAGCTACAATTCTCATAAATACTTCTCATTACTTGAAGGTATTCATCCAATGTGGTGCTTAAAAACTAACATTACAATCTAATCATCTGTAATCAAGCCTTTTGCTAGTGTTTTCAGCTCTTCATCATCTTCCTCCTTATCTAACAGTCCTTTGGATGCCAAATATTGACCATACTGTTTTGGAATACCCATGAATGTTTTAACTTTAGCTCGCAACTGTTTCCATGTTTCTTGATAATAGTTTTTCTTGTCTCTTTCCATAGCTTTGTAATCATGTCCATATTTGTCTAGTAAATATGTTATAAATTCAACTTGTGGTTTTGGTAACCTGAAAATGAGGAACAATAAAATTACTATCTGGTGTACAACATGGGTCACAATTATTACTACTTCCATGTTCCCATTGCCTCCTCTCAGTGAGAGGGAGTGGGCCATAATCTGCCATATGGGGCCAGTGCGGATTGATGGATGCCACATGGCTTTGAATTTTTTATGGCGGCAAGGTCGTTAAAAGATGCCCATCCATAGATAATAATTACCCATCTCTCCACTAGTCCAAGGCTTGCTCTAGGATGCATATCCGGTAGGCTCTTAAATCCTTACCTATCCTACGGGCACGTCTTCCCTACCATTACCGCGCCCCCCGGTCTATTCCTTGATATGCAATGGTCGCTGTAGCACCATGAACATGAGGCTACAGGAGCTAGTGCGAATCTTGGGGTTCATTCGATTAATCGAGTCTGGTTTAACCACGCTGGGATCGGTGCAATTCATTCATTCATCATTCTAGGACATGCCGGTAGTGGTGATGAAATTAATTACACAAGGTAAAGTAGGTTTGATCTCACGGCTTACAACTAAGTCCACACCACTGCTGCGGCCGTAACAACCATAATCCAGAGTCGCATTTTGTCGTTTTATTGTGGGCTGAAGAAAACCAAGCAATAATTTCAAACTTACATAAATCGTCTAGGCCGAAGTGCTTTAGCTTCTTTTTCCAATATCTCAACAACCTCTGTTTTCACTACTGGCTGGACTACTACTCCTTCTTCTTCACTCACTTCATCAGATTCTTGATTTACAATCCTTTTAGCTTCTCTGACTTTCGCCTGTTTGAAATTGGGTATTTTTATAACTTTATTGGGATCATTGGCAAGTCCCATTTCCTTCATGTTACGGATAGAAGACTTCTTAAAATCCCAGGCGTCCTTTATTGGTTTACTGCAAATATAAGACTTTATTAAATAACACAACAAAATAAGTACACGATAATCGACAAAACAAATGGAACAAAATCTAACCAAGTAACTTCGCCGGTGCTACGTTGTTTTATGTGCATTCTCTTTCTATTCAATTTATGTTGATATGTCTTTTTACGGTGCTGCTTCTTGATCTTCATCTTTATAGATCGATTGTAAACTTATGTCTTACAAAAAACAAACTTTTTGGAAATAAATTCAACACAACACGTTCCACGTGAGAAATTGACAGTTTGACGTTGACCACAGACCTCTATCAAAAAGTACTCTGTGCCACAGACTCACACTACTCCTCACAGAGTAACAGAGTACCAGTTTGACACGAGCGTGTCGGAATATGTAGAAATATTGTATGGAATTAGTAAGTACTTTCCTAAATTGCATGGAATTAGTATGTACTACATTTTTGCTAAACTGTCAAGAGTGTTTCTAGATGAAATAATCAATGAATTCCGAACGAAACCGGAGATCTGTGAGTCTGTTTAAATAAACACAATAACTTATTTTACTTTTCTTCTAAAATGTAAGGGTAACAGGATTAAACATTGTATTTAAAATATTTTCCTAATTTTATGTGCAATTCTTGATGTTTATGTGGTTATAAATAATAAATATAGTAAACTCAGTAAATGTTATGTTTAGGAGACTTTAGCTAATTTTAGTCGGATAAATTGTTATAAAAATACATTGAATATCTTTTATCGTTTTAAAATAGTTCTGTCAAAATAGATTTACTTATAACAGTCAGTATTAAGAGTTATTTTGGTCCAAATATATGATTGTTAAAATGGCGGGAATGTTAGAGGTACTTGAGGAATATTGTGGATGTGGGCTCGCCAATGCGGGCTCTCTTGGGATTCAACTGTGGTGAAAGATGGACTACGGTTCACGTAAGTTAATTAATATTATTGCTGTTATAGTTGCTAACTTGCTATAGCTTTGAGAAATGGAACAAGAGATTAACTAATATGATAACGATAATTGTTTTAAATGCAAATGTACAATATGTTGATACAATACTTTAAAACAAGCTGCCATGAAGTTTGCTTGTCCTTCCTTCTTCATGATGACCTAGTTTCGGGAACGGACAACTAGTTTTCTCATTAACGTATTTAACTGACAAGCCTAATTGAAATAAATGCCTAGTCTTGTCTTTCTGTGCTTTTCTTCATAAAACCCTTTCCCTACACACAAATCACCATATTCATAGGTACTTCATACCATAAATAACTAGTAACCTCCATATACAGTAAATAACACCAATCAACCACACTCAAAGCTTGCTAATTAAGCGGATATTAAACATAATCATACAGTTTTCATTCACCTTTCTGACATCAGAAGTGGGATTGTGCTCTAGCTTACATATCAGATTACTAATGATTTTATTTTCTATTTTCATGATTAATGTTGGAGCTATCGATGGTCTGCTGGAAGCTGTTGTTAATCGGTGCCTGGGCCACTAAGACGATGACATCGGGCAGCCGCCTCTGACGTCAGGGCTGCGGAGTTGCAAGTAACTGCACGGACATCGAGACTGCGGAGCTGCGAGCTGCTGTACGAGCATCGAGGGTCAGTGGGTCGTCTTAGGGGTCGAGAATGCAGAGACTGTACGAGTATTGGTAACTGTTCCAGCAATGAAAAATAGCGAAGTCGGTAAGGCCTCTATAGGCTCTGCTTTGATCTTATTTTGAAATCTGAGACCATCTGCAGCTGATGGTGTATCATAGAAGTGTGGTAACATAAAAACACAAGAACAATATGTCTGTAATTAAGAGTTAAGCTTCAACTGGTATTTTATCCAACTTCAATAGTAGAAAAGGGTTAAACTTCAAAATGATGGGTAAATTGTATAAAAAGATTCTCATAAGAATGAAAAAAAAAATGTACCTACCTATTAATATATAATTTATGTAAGTTGAAAGGTCATCAATTACCCAAAATTAGCTTGTAAACCATTGACATTTAATTACTGAAATAATTTTTGAAAACGGTTATTGAAGCTATGCTTATAAAACCAATGCAGATGATTGATAGTGTGTTAGTTATTAGTTTTCAGAAATGAAACTATGTTACTGAAATACTGATGTAAATTCAAATTCTTTATTGTGGTACACAGGTGAAAAATATGGTGTTACAGTTTCTAGTGAGATGTAGATTCTAGTGTTTATGAATTATTTTCAAAGATACATTTTGGGCATAATTGCAAAACTTATTAACATGATCACACACATTTCACACTAGACCATATTATAAAGGTTATCAGTCATTCTCTTTATTTTGTTTTTCACTTTTAAGGTTTAAAGAAACTTTGACTCAATGAAAACATAACATGTTACTTGAGAACAATAATACCAACTGAATAAGTTTTACAAAAAGTTTGTCATAATTAGTTAAGAGACAATCAACGTAATTATCCGAAATCCGTTTTAAAGTGCTTATTAATAGCATACCATTAGTTATTCTGTGCTAATAGTATTGTTAAAATAAACTTTTAGTTTGGTCTGAACCGCTACCGTGGGTCTTGATAATTTAGTTTTGGGTTATAACTTTTTGGTGTCAACTGTTGAGTGTGATCATGTCAAAGCCTGAAATTACTTTAACAGAAAATGTATCATATCAATATAAATTGCAAAGTTATTGTCAGATTGGCCAAGCGATGTATAGTTTTGATTATTCATATAATCAATACTGGTTGTTTGATAAACTGGGTAAATTGATGAATTATTACATTAAGTACAGTTATTTTGAAAACTGATTATTAACCTGTCGTGTGTCTAATTAGCAGACACAATGAAAATTTTATTGTTATCGGTACACATGTATGCTCGACATGTGAAAAGTATTGCTCTGAAATTATTATATTTGATAAAACGTAACACTCTTACACCACTGGTTGGCACTGGTGGTGGACTATTTACTTGATGCTATTTTGTCACCAGGAGTGGATTGGTTGTTTAGTTACATAGTAATAATAATTGTTATTGACTTCTGATCACATAAACTAGAAACTTATTATAAAGTTGAAACTTTTGAATCGGTCACTATCACAAATATTGCTGTTTTTGGTCTTGCTAAATACATACTTCGAGAGCGAAGTAATGGTCAGCATAGCCGTGTGAGATTATTCAAATTTATTGCAGAATATCTCATTGAATATTGATCCACCTATGTTCTGTGTTATGGGTTTGGTTTCCGCACTTTCTTTCAATGGACCATTGTGCGTGATTGATCCACCTATTGATTTTGTCACAGAGTACTTTTCGATAGATTTTGTAAAACAATAAATTACATCACAGAGTAAATCACACTATGAACGTCAGCTGTCAGACAATAATGACATTGACATAATTATGCTAACGTTCCATTTCAAGAATATTTTATTATCAAATTTAAATTATTATTTTGTGAATAGTTCAAAGGTGGCAATTTAATATTTGTTATTCCATTTCTTTAATTGATATTTTAGACAAATTTTTGTGACTTATTTATAAGGTTGCTTCACAAACAACGATTCCAGAGTTGTCGAACAAGTCATTATTTATAGTTTTACATAATCAAAACAAATGTTTATTAACTTGGAATTGCACTATATGAATGTGACAAGGTCAAAGGTTATTTTGTCATTTTAGACTTAACAAAGTGGTTAATGAGTGGGTTGTCAAAATAAACTTCTAGTTTTGTCTGAACCGCTGCAGCGGGACTTGATAATTTTGTGTTGGCTTTTAACCATTTACTTAGAGAGTATAATTGGTGTCAACTGTTCAAAGTGACCATGACGAAATCTGAAATTATGAGTGTTGTCAGATTGACTGAGCAATGTGCTGTTTTGATAATTTATTTATCTGATGAATAATGGTTAGTGTTCGATTGAACTGTTACTGATTAGAACATTATTTTTATTATGTTCCTTATAAAAGCAAGTACACACAGCTCCATTATGTGGTTACCTCCAATAGACATGTGCTTTCCAATTAAAGATGATGAATATAAACATCAATCATTAAATTGAACTAATATTTAAAATTAACTGTGATATTCAACAAACAAAATTAGCATTATCGAATAAAAATATCATATCAACTTCATCCAACACAACAACGTCGTACTAATAATTTAAAAAAATATATATTCCGTTACGTGTATTCAATTGTATGCTCTATCTCTTACAATAGAACACATTTACGGTTGGGGATATTTTATTCTAAACAAAGGAAGTGATATTTTTAACTATTAATATTTCAGTATTAATATTCCAGAAATATTTCAATCGGATAATGGTTGATTTATTTTTATTTATTTAATCATTTATGTACACACATCAGACAAAAAAAAAACAGAACAGAAAAACAGGTACTTACAAATTGATTAATTGAGAGTGATTTTTGTTGTTAACAATTTCAATATGCATTAGATAATAGAATATTCAACATGTGGCAGATACTTGAATAAAAACATTTATGAATATTTTCAACCAATAACAAACAATTTCATCCAATATTCTCATCCCTAGTTCAAATCCGTGATAGGCCCAAGTTGGTTTTGTATTTTGCATTACATACAAACATTTTATTATAATGAATGTACTTATTGTGTTAGTGAACAAATAAGTTGTAAGTTTCTTTTTTTTTCCAGTTTGTTTTAATATATTTTTCTTTCAATAAAACGTTTAATACTTTATTGAGTATAACGACAAACAATCGTAGGGTTAACATTTACAATTATATTTTATTCAATGTCTAAATAGACCGGGAGGTTTCCAGACAGCATGCCGTGCATTAGATAATAGATTGAAGGTTCAAATCCTAGGCACGAAATGTGCTTTTGTCATGCATTTTAAATATTTTTTAAATATAGCATTTTTCTATTTTGTTTTAGTAATATTCATAAAGAATTTAAAAATCTATACCTATTTCATTTAATATTAATTACTACTGCTATTAGTTAACAAAACAGTACTACAAAGACTTAATTTGATTTGAAAATTGTTTGCAGTTATCATACTAGACATAAACTTGCCAACCGACACAAACTGAAATAAGATTAAAAACAAAATCGTACTTGTTTACTCTTCGTCGTTTTAAGTGAACGTATAGGTACTGTATACATCAAACGTGGTAGTTGTATCTTGAGGGTGTTTATTAATTTTATAACGAAGACGGTAAGTAAAATTTATGGATACCCTCGAGTTAATATTGTATTGTATGTGTTTTTATGGGCCTTGATGCCTGAAGTAAATGGATTATTATTATTATAACATCATATCAATTAGACAGGGTACTTTTTGATAGAGGCTCGCTGGCTAGTTTGTCAAACTGCGTATGAGTATGATGACGTACGGTGATGCGATAGTTCGAATCCAAGTCAAAAAAAAAGAACTCTACGAAGAAGGTATTCTTTAGATCATTCTTAACTAATTCAATGTTGTAGCAGTGTTAATATTTTAAAACTTGATTGGTTAGTTAGCCCATACTGACGCTGTGTGTACGTTTTGTAATCATTTTCGTTAATGTCGATTATCAATTTGTTGGTTTTATTTTGTTGAATGTGACATCAGAGGATATCAATGTGGATAGGCATGTGATATCAAAGAGGATATCAGTGTGGATAGAGATGTGATATCAATGTGGATAAGGTGTGATATCAAAGAGGATATCAGTGTGGATAAGGATGTGATATCAATGTGGATAAGGTGTGATATCAAAGAGGATATCAGTGTGGATAAGGATGTGATATCAGTGTGGATATGGATGTGGTATCAAAGTGGATATCAATGTGGATAGGGAGGTGATATCAAAGAGAATATCAGTGAAAACAGGGATGTTATAGCAAAAAAAAAAAAAAAAACATCAACGTGGTTAGAATGTGATATGAAGAAGGTATGAATACAGATTTCATATCAATGATTGATGATCATTAATGTATTTTGAAATATGAATAAAACTTTTAGTCTGTCTTAAAACTTTTTCTCTTAACTACTATTGTCTACTATTGCCTATGTTCTTCGGGACGAAGCACAGATCAGAATGGCCGTGTCGGAATATGTAGAAATATTGTATGGAATTAGTAAGTACTTTCCTAAATTGCATGGAATTAGTATGTACTACATTTTTGCTAAACTGTCAAGAGTGTTTCTAGATGAAATAATCAATGAATTCCGAACGAAACCGGAGATCTGTGAGTCTGTTTAAATAAACACAATAACTTATTTTACTTTTCTTCTAAAATGTAAGGGTAACAGGATTAAACATTGTATTTAAAATATTTTCCTAATTTTATGTGCAATTCTTGATGTTTATGTGGTTATAAATAATAAATATAGTAAACTCAGTAAATGTTATGTTTAGGAGACTTTAGCTAATTTTAGTCGGATAAATTGTTATAAAAATACATTGAATATCTTTTATCGTTTTAAAATAGTTCTGTCAAAATAGATTTACTTATAACAGTCAGTATTAAGAGTTATTTTGGTCCAATTAAATGATTGTTAAAATGGCGGGAATGTTAGAGGTACTTGAGGAATATTGTGGATGTGGGCTCGCCAATGCGGGCTCTCTTGGGATTCAACTGTGGTGAAAGATGGACTACGGTTCACGTAAGTTAATTAATATTATTGCTGTTATAGTTGCTAACTTGCTATAGCTTTGAGAAATGGAACAAGAGATTAACTAATATGATAACGATAATTGTTTTAAATGCAAATGTACAATATGTTGATACAATACTTTAAAACAAGCTGCCATGAAGTTTGCTTGTCCTTCCTTCTTCATGATGACCTAGTTTCGGGAACGGACAACTAGTTTTCTCATTAACGTATTTAACTGACAAGCCTAATTGAAATAAATGCCTAGTCTTGTCTTTCTGTGCTTTTCTTCATAAAACCCTTTCCCTACACACAAATCACCATATTCATAGGTACTTCATACCATAAATAACTAGTAACCTCCATATACAGTAAATAACACCAATCAACCACACTCAAAGCTTGCTAATTAAGCGGATATTAAACATAATCATACAGTTTTCATTCACCTTTCTGACAAGCGATTGGCTTGGCAGTTGGCACCACAAAGTACTTTTTTATATACGCTTTGCAGCAATGACTAAATGAACCGTGACGCCCCTTCCAAATAGTTTTCGTATGGAGAAGAATGGGCAAGAAGAGCAATCAACCGTTTGACAGCACATCTACCACAAAACCATTCATAAGACTCGGCACTCAACATGGCGGCCCGTCACGCATAGACATGACGTCACACAAAAGTGTTGCCTTTAGTGACAAACATTTAGATGTCTCTCTTTTCTTATGCAGCTCTTGATTAGTTAAAAAAAAACAGAACGCTTTTTGACATGTGTGTGTCGTTATGATAGATATTTGCATAGCTATTATTTCTATAGCAGAATATGCCGTTTCTATGCTTCTCCTATCTCAATGATAATTTCAAGATTTTCAAGGTCTGTCATTCATTGTTGTCAACCACAGAGTACTTTTTGATAGTTGTCAACTGTCAATGTTCATCTTAATAGCATGCTCTGTGGAGTCTGTGGCATTATGGCATAGATCAACATTTCCATACTAAATTTTTTTCCTCTATGATCAACATTGGTTTATAGGTTATGTTTTGAAGACGAGAAAATCAATATTATTTAAAATGCCTCAAACAGGAGCAACACGCCGCCAGAAATTTCTCAAATCGGAGAAATCTAAAACAAAACTAAAAGCAAAAAATAAAGAACTCCCCAAAGGCACAAATGTGACGAAAACTAATTTCAAAATAAAGAAGATAGTGATTAGGGAACAGCTGAAAAAGCATGGTGAAACTGAAGCATTGTCTGCAAGGAAACTGAATATAAAGGAGCTGTTGTCCCGTCTCAATCATTTTAACACTCACTCCAGAACTGAAGCCCTCACTGGACTAAAGGAACTCATTGAAGCTCATCCTGAAGTTTTGGAACTCAATCTTGGAGAACTTGTCCACGGGATTACACCATTGGTTCTAAATATTGAAAAAGTCGTAAGTAACTCATAATAATAGTTATATTCCTTCACAGATACTTATAAATCCTGTCTTTTTCCTTTCGGTTTTGTTTATTTTTCTACTCTATTGGTGTTATTCTCACAGATGTTTGTTGATAAATAAATGACCTATGAAACTAATAAGTGTTATATTTCAGGTGCGCCTTGCATCCCTCAAGACACTACATTCAATGCTATCAAAGGCAAAAATTGAAAGAATTGATCCATTCTTTGACATCTTGTGTACATATTTAAGAAGTGCCATGACCCATATTGATGGTAGAATACAAGAGGATTCCCTTCTGTTCCTGGATACACTCCTTGAGTGCACACCCACAAAAGTAGCTCAAGATTTCCATAAAATCATACCAAACTTTCTGGACATGATTTCAAAGTTACGGGTTGATTCAAAGCCTGGAAGAACTCTGACTGTTAACTTGGGAAGCCAAATCACCAGTGTGAAATGGAGAGTCAAAGTATTGCACCGCCTGAAAGACTACCTAAATGAGTTTGTGAAATACAATAACATTCAAGAATTCAGAGCACCAGTTGTTGAGACCACTAAGATTTTTGACCCCTCTAAAATTAATCACTATTCCTTGTTTAACCCAATTTATACCCAAAATTGTCAACTATCCTGCTTCTCATCAAAAAATATGCAAGATGCTGTTCCATTAGATGAAGTAGATAAGTTCAGAGAATATATTGACACTCTAATGCCTTTACTATTTGAAACATGGCTGGAAGTATGTCCTAACGTAAGCGCAGAGAAAAATACCGAGACTGTTATAAATGAAGATGCAGCTTCATTACTGAAGCACACCCTTGAGGTTATTTCCTTGATATGGTCTCTTGTAAAGCATTTCAATATGAAGAACCCAAGCTCTAACATTCAAAATGCATTTTCGCAAAAGTTTCGCCAGCCATATTTACAACATTTCGTCAATGCTTTTCCTTATGTAACTAATATGCGAACAAAACAGAGAAATGCAAATGCACTATTGGAAGATGCTATCACTGATCCCAAATTAGTCACACTGAATTTGGAAATATGTCAAGTTTTCATTGTGCTGAATCCTAACATAAATGTGAAAAACCAAAACAAAGACATGATGGCTGTACTGAATTATATAGAGAAAACTTTTAACAAGAACACTCAAGCTGAAATCAATGATGTTATCATAAAAATATTGCATACCATATTTTCAAATGAAGTGAATAATTGGACCAGAACTCTTTCAGTTATGGATGATTTATTCAGAAAGATTATTTGGGCATATTTTAATAAGGACATGTCTAGCTCATTCAGGCAGAAGATCTTTAGTCTTTTATGTAAAATTGCTCTGAATGATAAGCTGATCCACTTTCAAGAAAGTGATGCTTACAATACATGGCTCAAAAACTTGCCAGACATTTTATTAGAAGAGACAGTAACATTGCAAACAATAGATATAATCCATAAGTTTGCTGTTCGAAATAATAGAATCTTCAACATGGTTGTTAGGCCAAAGTTGTTAGAGATCATAGAAAATCTCCCCAAGCTTGTAATATCTGATGTTGACATTCATGGAAGTGGCTATTACAAATTATTTTCATTGCTGCACTACATAAAAAAATGGGATGATGAATCTTTAAATCTGCTAAGAGATCAACTATTAAAAAGTGTTTACAAAGGTGATTATGGCAATTTCATATATGAATCATTACAGATAAGAACAGGAGGTGCCGAATGATCATGTAATATTATATGAATAGGAAATAAAATAAATGTTTTTAATTATGATAGCCATTTATTTCAATAAACTCAAACACAAATTATAATGCAAAATTGTGACAGTCAACTAGTAAATGAATGTACACTTTAATGTAACGAGGTAACAAAATTATAGGGTAACGTCAAATGAATACATTCCATTGAAAAGATAATACAAACAAAGTGCTAACTACATTGCAAACCATTTTAGAATACTTTACATTATTGTATTATAAATACTGCAATCAGCTATTACCTACATAATATTAGGAAGTAAAGGTAAAAGGAACTTTCTTAAAATTCTGGGGGGAAAATAAATACGTAAATTCTCAAACATATTCAATATTCCACATATTTAGCAATTTGTGCTGTAGGTACCATTCTTATCTAGTTTTCCTGGTGTAAATGAGCTCAAATTCGGTATCACAAAACCAGGGCTGCATATATCACAAAACAATACATCTGCATTATAGTAAGCAAACAAACAGGCTGTAGCATTAGAAGGTAACTCGTATTTTGTGAATTGGTAATTATTTAATAAAAATAAAATGATGTGCATTCTTTCCCACATCTATACGGTTTAAAATATAATTTATTTCTCAAATTTACATAATCACTTAATGAGAAACAAAGTTTTAACATGCAGTTGGTTGTTGTAATAGTCCAGGGGGCCTAAAAAGGCAACTTTAGCAGAATCATAAAACAATTCATATCACACAATTTCATCTTTATGACAGTTTTGTATGGAGATTCGTAAAATGCTATAGGTACACCTCTGCCTAACTCTTCAGGGATATATAGGTGTGAAACTGTCAAACAGATGAATTGCGTGATATGAATTGATTTATGATTCTGCCAAAGTGGCCTTTTTAGGCCCCCAGAGCGCTCGTCGTGCAGTTAGGAAGTACATAAATTAATTAGTTACTTTAATAAATTTGGTGAGTGGGTACATCGTAATAAATTACTCGAACTCGCACGTCGGTGTAAACATCTCGCCTGATCTATTCACACAATTCAGATATGAAGCCTCATTGAAACTATTTACATTAAATTCATTATTAACGACTAGTTTTACCTTTCTATGAACTAATTCTATAATAAATATGACTAATACAAAATAAGTTCTGCTAATTGTTGAGTCGTTTAGTGTCAATTTGGCAATTTTTGGCTAAAATTATAAATGACGAATAATGAGTCCGCGAACTTGCTATTACAATATTATTTGGGTAACAATTCAATTCTAGTACTTATTTAGGTATAGCAAATTATGTCCTAGCGTTACGGCCCCATGATGGTTGGCTTGTGAATGCTTCAATTTTTGACTAACTTAATTTTATTATGAGCTCTTTGAAACATTTATAATGAATGACATAGCCATGCAAAACTGATACAAATACTGGCATTGAGTTTAAAAGGAGCATTATTGAGAATTATGTTCTCATAAAAATATCAATAAAAACAACCACGCATTTAATGCCTAATATAACAAATAAGACGGATAACCATCGTTTACTTTTACAAATAAATAATCAGGCTCATCACAAAGGCTGACCTGACAATAATGCTGAGATCAGCAAGTATTCAATTGAAATACAAGTCCTATAATTAATAGACTACGTATTTATTTGATACGTTTGCTGTCCTATCATATTATAAGAGGCTAAATTAGATGCCTATATTATAGGTCAAAAATATGTTTCAAGTCTTTACGTCTAGATCAAGTACATAAAATGTAGCATGTACTAATCATTCGGGTCTAAAGCGTTACAGATCGAATAAAAGGAGTATGCAAAGATATCAATCGCCCTGCTTACTGCGTATCCAATGTTTGGCTTCGTTCTCTAGACCGGTCTTATATTAATTCGTCCAATAACCGTTTAGTCAGCGGAGTTCGCTTAACCACACATTATTCTAAAATCTCTGTCTTCTAAAATGAACATCTAAGTGAGTTCGCATGCAGGTCTAATTTAAAGGCCAATGATAAACATAGTAAACATGAATTTATGACATTGCTTTAAAAGCACGGAAGATTGGAAAAACATCATGCTCCCTAATAGCTGCACATAATCTTTCAACTGTAGTTCAAAAGTAAAATTAGTAAAATTAAATTTTAAGATAATTTTCCAGAATATAGAGAGCATAAATCGTTCTTGCACGAAGCTCGGCTGAAAGGTTTGACAATATATACTTATTTGGGTAAGATCTACTGTGTTTTCCTTTTATTAGATTTTTTTGCGCGAGGTAAGGTATTGGTAGCAGAGGCCGTCAGCATTGCCTGAAAACAAAAGTAGTAAATTGAAAACTAACTCAAAAAAAAAGCATAAGCACACTACACAGTTATAGTTGTATGGTGGCATTTTTATTAATAGTTATTACTATTATTCAGTCCATGTAACTGTTACTAAAAAGTGCAACCATAAAATATACAGTTATAAATTGGCTTAGGTTGTCAGTGATTACATAGGATTAGGGAAGAACAACACTGATTAAAATAAACATAAATAAAATAAAATACAACACAGCACACGTTAAATAATGCAAAGCAAATAATTAAAACAAAAGAAAAGTTTATACTTTACTCTTCAGATACAATGTATTAGTAAAGATTAAACTAAAATCATGCTCGTAAAAATTGTCAATAACACTTGCAAAATGAAACTAAAATAAACATACTGTTTTGCCTAACTTCAGCTGCAAGTAAAAGCGGGCTTGGGATTTTAGGAAAGCCTTCTACACATCTGTGCTTTTTGACGAAGTAAGCTTTTCGTCATGTAATGATATAAACTTATATTCTGGATGACCAGCTATTTTCGCATCAATGAGTTTCTGTAGAGCATCACTCTTTTCGATTATATCTTGGGATATATCTTCGTCACCGACTTCTGATGCATCTATGAAACTAAGTTGATCATTTGATTTTTCTACTTGAGATACTGCATTGGTATCTTTTAGTTTTATCTCGTCTGCGGCGAAAGTGTTTAATTCAGTACAACTTTGGAAGCCATCAGCTTCCTTTTCAATGGTGGATGATCTTCTACTGTGATCATCAGTTGATGAGGTTGATGTGTCATCTGACTTTGGTTTCTCTTCACTCTTGTGCCAAAAAGCAAGTTTGCCCGGCAACTGCAGCAATTTACCTAACCCTGAAGTGCTGCCTTTAGGAATACGCGCCGGCGACTTAGATTTATGCCGTTTTTTGTTTTCGGCTATAGGATTAACAACTTGAAGACTCTTTGGAAATCCAGATTCTTTAATACTGGTATTCGGTAGTTTATTTACAATATCATTTAGGTTTTCTTGGGATGTACTTTTCAGAATTGTTTCTGGTATACTGGTTTCTTTATTATCATCTGTTGTTGCATCATCTGTGTCAACTTTTGGCGGTGGCGGCGGCGGCGGCGCTTTTGTTTTACCGTATTTACCTTTTGGGGATTTTCTTTTATTTTTAGGAGAATCTTCTGGTGTTCCAAAAGACGCTTCGTCATCGCTTTCTGCAGAGTCATTATCGTTTATAGAAGTATCAAGACTCGTAGTATCAATGCGTTCGTCTAACACTACAGCAGTTACTGCTTCTTTCGTGATAGTCTCAACTGTTTCTGTATTTGTATTATCTAGGGCAGCCTCAAAAACTATATCTTCATTGTTTGCACTAGATTGGTCTTCATTGTCTTTTTGTTGACTTCCAACAGGAATGTCGGATACAATATAGCTTTCTTTATTTTTAATATATTCTTGTTTTGTTATGGAATCATCTGTAGTATTTTCTTTATCTTTATCTACTGAACTAGTTAATGTAATTTCTTCAGAAGTGCCTTCTTTTTGGTCCCAGTGATCTGTATTGTTATCAGTTTGATTATTAACAATTGCATTGAAGGGGAAATTACCTAGTACTTGGAGAATCTTTACTTCGTCTCCAATGTATTGGTATATAAAGGGGGGTTGTGTGTGGGATAAGAAGATGGGAGGTGGGGCATTAATAAGAGCGGGCATATTCGAATATTCAAAACGATCGTCGTCCTGTAGCTCCTCGATGATTACTTCACTTTCCTTTAAATAAAAAGTTCTTAAGTCTATATCAAAATAAAGAAAACCCAAACACAAAATAATATAAGCTAATAAATGCAATAAACAGACTTATTGGCATAACATCGTGATTTTAGTGATACCGGTGTAACCATTATGAGAGCAACTTTAACTCATGCAATAAAAAAAACTATGTTGTATAAAACTTCAGTAAAGTTTTTACTTAAAATAAAACAGAATTTATAATGAATTTAATATAAAGGAATTTCCTTATAAGCCACTAGTACTAGTAGCATAATACTTTTCTTTATTTTTTTTATCTTACACAATCCATTTATAACACTTTCGAAGCCGAATAGCAATAACGTTATAATAAGGTAGGTATGTCATTTTCTACATTTTGAGCTTTTACACATACCTAGCCGTCGAAAAGACATCATTCTTTTAAAGATATATTTGTTCAGTCAAATAGCCAATATTTATATAGATATTCACACATTTCATAATAATGTTCTGGCTTCAAGCAAGACCCAGCACCAATCATACCCTGGCACACCAAAACACAAAAAAAAAAAATGTAGGGAAGTTTGCCGCTCATATTTTATTGAATGTGGCATTAAAGCTTCACATCTACACTTTTAACAATTTGAATATAGTTAATTTATGATAGTGTGAAAACAGTAGTCTGCAGAATACCCTACATATTTATGTAGATCCATTTGGATCCCCATAGAATCTTTGATAATACAATATTAGAATAAAAATAAGTGTAAAAAACGTGATATAAATTTAGTTTTATTGCTGTAATTATTCCACCCAGTTTTATTTCACAAGGTATTAAACAGTAATTTTGATGTGTATGGAAATAATTACAACAATAATTTTAAATCTTTATAATTACAGTTGCCAATAGCCCTAGTTCAGAAGATAATTCATGATATCTATTATCTATAAAAACTTTTAAATTAAGTGTCTAAAATCAGGTACATTTTTGTGCGTTATCGTCGAACACCTTGGTTATAAATTAAATTTTCATGTAGAAAACCTTGTGTAACGCGGTCACAACATGCCAGTTTCAACATCATTGCTAGACCATGAATTTTACAATTAAAACGAAACATCCTGCCTTTGTTTTTATTAAACGCTCAACATAACTTAACACTTAGTCATAGTAATATTACCAATTCACTTAGTCTAAATTCGACCTTAGTGCCTCCCAAGGCCATACAAAAATGTTAAAATTAAAAAGAGTATTACATTATTTTATGAAGGCATGTGATTGCTGCCCTTTTATTAAATTGTTAACTTAATATAATTTTGACCAATATACTAATCTTAATTTATTAGAAGAAATCATATTGAAACCGGCGAGTTGAGTTTTTATAATTTCTCTTCTTGAACTAGAGCTAGGTACTAGATCGTGTTTACATACTATACAGAGACTTCATTTAACACCCGTTCGACCACACAGAAATCTTTCAGTTACTCATTAAAGAATATTTTGTGCTAAGTGTCTGTAAATTATGTAATCTGTTGCTTGGCGCATGAGCGTAGCCTTTGGTTTCTTTGTGCGAGAAAAAAATACCTCATTTAAATTGTCATACATTACTCTCCAAATAATTGATAAAGTTTCTCTTGACAGTGTCGGATGGATTGTATGAATATGGTTGGATAGGGGATGACTACCGAGGAGATGACGACTAATAGAGAAGTATTGAAGAAGAAGGAAAAAGACATGTTGCGCCTACCCCAAATAAATTTGGTTAAGAACGTTTACGCCGTACGTAATTCATACAAACTTACAAGCCCTTGCTTTTCGAAATGAATGAACCAATTGTAGTGAATCTTCATACGCTTATGACCAATTTTAGTGAAACTTCATACGCATAAGCAGGATGCTTATGCGTATGAAGTTCCACTAAAATTGGTTCATTCAAAAATAATAAACCAGTCAGAACAAAGAGGCAATCATTGTTACATAGTTTGTTAGAAAAACGTTGATGCAAGATAATTCGTTTTACGGAATTAATATTCAAAATAAAATTGAATCTGGTGCTTTTGAATGGTACTCATTGCTATAATGTGTGATGCCAAAATTAAATGACATTTAATTTTCTTTTTGATTTCATGTATCGACGTTCAAACAATTTAAAGTCGAAAAAAAAAACTTGTTTTCCACTAGCTACGCTCACACCTGTCATATATAGTTTATATTTAGTGTTACCAGACCTCAGCGGCTTGCGGTCGTTTGATGGAAGTGACGGTAGTTCTGGAAGACCGGCCACGTGCGCGTGCGCCGGCTCCTAAGGAAGCCGTGCGCGTCAAGGAAGCACTGTTGTCTGCACTCGAGTAGCCCGAGCTTATGTCCTCCGATGATTTTATGTGACTGGAATGTAAGAATTATTGATTAAACTGTTGATAGGTACTGGAAAGTGGAAAAAATCGTAGGTTTGATTAAAGATGGATAAACTTTGCTTTATTAAAGTGTCAATTACTCTCAAAACCTTGTTGGGAAACCAACCCAGCCAGCACCTTGCGCGCGGTCTGCATACGCAGCCAGGCGGTGTGATCAACACGTTATCGGTAAACAGAGGCGCGCCGCCCAATGACCATTTGCTTCCACGGGCTTTACCAAGACGATTCTCCTCTCAAATTACATATTAACTGTTTTTTCGGGAAGTTTTAATTTTGTAAGATCAGATGGGAATATACCAAGTCTTGTTTAATACAGTCCATAAAATTGTATTGCATTAAGTCTACCTCTTCCTAACAAACAAACATTTGCGCTAAAACATGCGGATACAATCTCCGCAAGTAACAAATAATACATGTTGTTTAACACTGTTACAAAGCTATTTTTTCTTCATGGTATGGCATTTCTGGTAAAATTTAAGATTCATCATCTAGAAAACGGCGTCAAACACAAGTATTTCCATGAAAATGAACAGGACCAACCTGAAATCCGGTTCGTCAGTCCTAGGACGAGGTCTAACATCAACATCGACCTCGGGGAAGTACATTGGCGAACGACTGTTCGACTCCGAAGCGCTGCGACGGGTGGAGAATCCACTATGAAAATAAATTAAAGAATAAATAAGCACTCAGTTGGCCTGATAAACTACAAAATACAAGAACTTATGCCTGTATGGTTACTGCTCTGATATGTCAATCTATGAACATAAGCATAATCAGCCTGTTCCCACGGCTGGGACACAGGCCTCCTCTCTGTTTGAGGGTATGGGCTGTAATTCACCACGCGGGCCCAGTGCGTGCTGGTAGATGTCACATGTCTTCGATTTTCATCGCTGCCTCTTTCCTCGCGTGGCTGTACTGTCAGGTCTGACTGACAGGAACTCTTGCGCAGTAGATAAATGATATACAAACTGAGCTCACCTCTTACCACCTCGTCGTACAAGCCGCGGCTCCGTAAGCACATCGTCGGCTTCATCACTGCCTCTCTCCTCACGTGGGTCGCATTCCGTCAAGTCAGACAGGCTGTAACTCTTGCGCAGTTGCTGTACCAACCCGCCGCCGCCCTGTGGATTTTTGATTAAATATTAATTTAGAAAAAAATACCAATGTATTTTTTTCTGTTAACATTTGCCTAGACTAGAAATATACCTCAACATAACAATGAAGAAATATTAAGAAATAAAAACACACTATATGTACACTATTTTAATAATCGTGTTTCGGACTCTTGGTGCGCCTGTGAAAAAATAACTAAGAACACTTCCTTGGAAATGAATTATTTGCTATTTCGTTTTCTAAGGAGAAAGAAATTTGAATGTGTCCGAGACTCCGAGTAGTCTACAAATAGCAGATGGCATTGATAAAATGACTTGATGGCTTCAAGCTTCTATTCTATATTCTTCTATTTAAAAGAAATTCTCTTACATCTACTTACCTTAGTGGTAAAAAATTCAAGTGCTTCGCATACTAATATAAAAAATAGTACTCACGTGGAATCTGCAGTAATGCTTCAGTGACACAAGCTTTGTGAAGCAAAGCGCATGCTGTCATAATGTCTATTAAAGCAATGATATTTTACGCTTTACACAAAAATAAACAATAGCAAGGACACTATATTGATTTATTGAGAAATCATCGAATATAAAACTAAATCAGTCACACAACTAAATCTAAATAACACAATTACACAACGTTGGTGGTTTCACAACACATGCGTTCTTTACAAGTATGTTATGTATAGAGGTAATATACATACAGTTGACAAGCCTATCTAATTGTTTCGTCAATAGAAAGAGATCGAACATTAATTGGCGAATTGTTATAGCCCGAAATGTGCTTCGAATTCGAGTGGGCCATTCAATCTTCTATCTCTTTCTTTTTACATTAATTTATTACATTCTGTATCTTGCCTACTCTATGTGTATCAGATCTACGTTTTTAGAAACTAATTATGTCATTAATTACAGACGTCATGCGATGAAAAATAATATTAAATAAATCGGTTCGTCTATGAGATTGTGCAGGACAGTTTAGGAACAGTGAAAATTTAAGCATAGCAAAATATAATAACAATTTCAAAGAAATGCCTGGACGGGTCCTTGACTTGCATTGTACAAAGAAACGCATACGTTTAATTAATTTAGAGTGTGAAAAATATACTAGAATATTATATAGTTTTAATTTAAGACAACTTTATAGACAACACAATCGGTAGGATATGAAAAATCCCATAATGAACGAGGGAAAAAGGAAATGCGACATGAATTTGATTACTGCTTTGGTTTGAGTTGCATTAATTGTTGATTTTTATTAAGGTGTTAGAAAAATAATAAATAAACAGTTGATTCAAAAAGTAGGTATATTGGATTACAAAGAATGCCTCAAATAAAATAATCCGTTTCATCAGAATAAACTGCACAAGAGGCGTTTGTCCAGCATAGCCTCGTAGTAATATTAACGGTTTATAAATAGTAAAAAATCTATAGTATTAGACATTTATTATAAGATCTCAAAATCTTTTGGTAATAAAGCTCAGACCTACAATATTTATTAAACAACTACGGATAATTAATAGTATTTAAAGTGACATTTTCGCCACTGAAAGCTCAGTTTTCGAGAATGCCAATATGAGTAATTTCCCTAAAAAGCTTGTTCCTGCTAAGTCGGATGTGGGGACGATAAAATGTCTTACGACCTAGTTAGAGATTGAACAGTTTATATAGTCCAGTTCACTAAACTAATCCAATACGATAAAATGACGACATTTTGTCGGTCCGACATAGTCGGAACGAACTAAATATCTTAAAACTTGTGAGAAATGCGAATTTGCTGATATATTTCAAGCTTCCTCTCTCATTCAGCGCGAGAAATTATTTAACAAAAACCCCAAAATCATGTCCAATACCAGTGGCTGTCATTTTGAAATTTCGCAACTACCATATATAAAATTAATTATTAAAAGTATGATACACTTGATACTTTAAAACAACGGGTCATCCTAATCGTTGTCTAAAATTATCTAAACATCACAGTTGAGCTTCATTCGTACTCGTTAATCAGTCGACCATAATTTCGTTGTTTTCTTTGTCTATGGCCGCTTGGGATCTGGTGCGGCGACCTCGGGACTTGCTGCGAGGTCGCTTTTCTTTTTCTTTGGCAACTTTACGTTTACGAATGACGTTGCCTCGGCTGCGGGCTGATGTGTCATCGGGCTCGTAGTCCGGGTCGTGAGGGTCTCCGTCCCCTAACATATAGTCTTGTCGCTCATCATCTCGGTCCAATTCCACTATCTCCACAATACCAGGCAGCTCTGAACGTTGGTACTCCAAGTCGTCGTAGGTATCGTGGTAGCCGTCGGTGACGTCACGCGCCCTGATCGCGTGCTTAGCGCGCGCCTCTCTGTCTTGCTCAGGACTCGGCAGATTGAAGTTCTGCGTGAAGCAGCAATGGAAAGGATATTTGGAAAAGATGGGGTGGAAGGGGAGAAATTAAAAAAGCGTGTTAATAAAATTAAAAAAGACGAAATTAAACAAAGCGGCTATGTGGTTTAATCTAATCGATGTGAGAGTTGAGATATTACATGGTCTTGATGTGGTCATGCCCGATGACTGGTGGCTACTGGCTGGCTAGCTTGCTAAGTGCGATTAGGTCAATTTTGGAACTACAAAAAATAAAAAAACATGTAAAGCTGTGTGAAAATTAGCACTGTGGGTGTAATTCACGTTTTGCTAACTTATTTACATTATACACACTGTAATCAAACATGCCACACTGTTGCTGGTAAACCTTTTAAATTTGCTTTGGTGGTATGAAAACAACAAAAAGTTAAACATATAATTAACACTTGTAACTGTGTATTTTAGTTAAGGGTTAAAGCCCACCGACACCCTTATTTGGCTCATTAAAGAACTGTCGAAATTACATAAACGTATCTTTTATCTACAGATCTTACATGAGAGCGCAATTATAAAACTAAGCATGCCACAATGGTAATTACAGGGTTGTGTAAACTTACTTTTATGGCAGTCTGCATGATAACAGTTGTGGCATAGTTGACGCCTTTCGTGCCCAAATTGAGCACTGTGTGGTAACCCTGGTCTTTGGCCTTCGCTATGTACTCATCTATTTCCTGGAAAATGGAAACATTACAATTTATGTAAAATTGTAATTGTTTTATAACGATTGCTGTGAGTCACACGTTTCTAAATACCCGTGATTTTAATTTAAGTACCTACGCAATTAATTAATTATCTGTTCCTCATAATTATATTAATTTGCAACAAAGCAAACATAAACTCACGCCTTCTTCCTATGGGGTTAGGCAGAAATTAAAGAACGCCACCTGCTACGATCCTTACATACTCCTTTTGTCTCGTTTACAAAGCATTGCGCTTCCGTATAATTTAAAATATGGAAAATATCAATATAGTAACAACATTATCTGAAATGTCTCAAGCTTCGACCCGGTGAGAAAACACAAAGATATTGACTTGGAACAATGAAATTGTATTAATAACACGTTTGTGCCAATCAGTTTGACCGATAAGCTACGAGACATTTTAATAAGTAAAATTTCTTCTTAATAACAATCAACTGAAAATTCCGAATAATTATGCTACAACATAACTGAGATGGACCAGTTATTCACTTATAAGCCTTACAGTAATCAGTATAACAACAAATACATTGCTTGCATTTCTTTATCATATAACTTGTAGCACCGTAGTGTAATATGAGCTGATAGAACATCATCCTATCACCACCGCGTGGGCGTTAAAATTGTCAACGTTACAATAGGATTCAATTAGACGGATAGGCAACGAAATCTGTTTGTGTACTAACAACATCGTAACAACTGCGAGTGCAGTCCGTATTGATTACGGAAATACCCCACAACTTGCCTTACACGGTCGACAAATCATATTGTATTGTGGATTTTGTCCAATGGATCACAGTATGACAAAATTCATAACATTCTTTTCTCTAAATGAAGTAACATTTTATTTCATAAAATATTCGACCTCCGTCTGACTTTCTATTATGGCTATGACGGTATATGGAAAGGTCGTTGTTCAAAAATGGACATTAGGGACGTTATTTATACCATACGACCTAACGAGTTGCCAGACTTTTGTTGGGTATAAATATTTAGAACCAAACTGTGACCAGTTGCAAGCACATCTGCTTACCATCATAGTAATCAGCTTTTTCGACAAGTGCATGTCGTACTGTGTGCTGACATTTCGGAACAGAACAGACCTCGCACGCCATCTACCAGTAGCTTGGAAATTTCACTACAAGATTAAATATTGTAAAAAAAGTCCCTGTCATACAACTTAGGATAATGTCTTCTACAATTAATTTTTTACAAAAAATTCTACTAGCTGGACAGATTCTGCTCGCGAGCGGATTCTGCGGACTGTCCAGAAAAAAAAAACATTGTTTTCTCACCTGTTCCCGTCTGCAAAGCGCCGGATGCACGAACTTCCGGTACAGTATGGAGGAGCCCTTGGTTGCCGGCGACAGCAGCCACAGCACCAACACTATCTTCACCTCGTAGTAGAACGGGAACCATGACAGGAACACGTCCGTGAACGTCTCCGTACAAGTGAATAAAGCGAACACTATCCAGTACATCATCCATTTTACCTGGAATTGACAGATTGGGTTTTGTTTTATGGTATAAACTAGCTATGAGATGATTACGTGGCTAGAAAGGGATGTGAATAATGATTGTTTGTTTGTTTGCAAAAAAATTACACAATACAACAGTTAACAGCATTTGCCAAACTGCAAAACAGTTTCTTGGAAAACAGTGTGGCAATGTGAATACTGAGATGACGACTGATAGAAATGTTGGATGACAAAGAAATGCTGCGGTAAACCCAAATAATCTGGGAGAGCTTCTTGTCGTTCCTATCCTACGAATAAGTAATTACTTATTCGTAATTCCTATCCCAACAATCTGTGAAATGGCCAGAGCTTTGTGTCGTCCATAAGATATAACAAAATACAAGTCAACAATGTCATTTTCAGGGTAGTACAAAAACTGAATTAATATCAAAACGACGTAGGTATAAATAGTATTGAGCTAAATGAGTCTAGAAGGGGCGAAAGGGGTGGAACAGACGTACGTAGGAAAACCGGCGAACCCTAGTCAATTAAATTGGTTTCCTAGGTGATGGAGGGCAAAACTGACGAACGCTTTTTCAATATTTATATTGAGCAAGGTTTTTCAGTCATGGATGGAAACATTTAAGTGGATGATGATGAGCAAAGTGACTAGCGTAACACAATGGTCTAAAGTAGAACACAAAGTTATTGGAAAACATATTATATTGATTCTTCAGCTACATTATAAATAGGTCATTGTTACTCACCGGAGGAATTATAAATAGTTTCCCAATTTTAATGCATGAGTAAAATAGTCTGTAAAACTGTATAAAAAACTAGAGCAATGTGAATAATATTGCAGCATAAACTTAAAGTAATCACTTACTACGAATCCTCTCGGTTCAACATCACCTCGGTAACCAAATATTCATTTTGATCATGACAACCTAGACTACATTCTCGGTATTGTTTATAAAACAATACCGAGGGATATGTACCTGTTACCGGCGGCTAGTAATTAGTCATATTATGCCGGGAACAAGGTAAAGGACACAGTGGGAGCCGAAGCGTTTCAAACAAGCGAGTGCCCGTAACAAGGCCACCGTTGTACTTTACTGAACCATTTACAGCAAATTACAAATTTTTTCAACACGTCAAATTGTCGCTCCACAAATGGTAATTCGACGTTTGAAAATCACTTGCCCTTTGAAGTTTATAGACAGTATTGTGAACGACAATACTGTATTTTTTATTTAATTGTAGCCTAATAGCTCAAGCGTCACAGAATATGGAGCAAGATAATGGCTTATTATTACCTATATGTATAATTATTAAATATTAAATTGCACTTACGTATTCCTTTAAGTTCTTCGTCCGGACAGCTTTATATGAAGCATAAGCCGGGTAGAGGGTCCCGAATACCAATCTGCAAAACGGATACACCACCCAATAAGTGATCATCTTCGGTGCGAAGAATCCAGTCGTTAGGGCGAATAGGCCAAAGTTCCCAAACGAGACACTAGGGATGCATCTACTGAAGGCCAATCCTAGATTCGTTGCGAATCGATTCCAGACTCGTCCTTTCGGTTGACCGAGAGGAGAGTCATCGTAATCGTCGTAACCCTCGTCGACGTTCGAGTCGTATTTGACGAGTTCTTGGCAGGATGCAAATGTGTTGGCCGCGGTGACACGAGCGTATTCCTCCTCGAGCTTGTTGACAATGAATCGGACGCTGGACAGTCCGAGGCTCAGCGGCGGCAGGCGAGAGCTGTCGTCACGGTTACCGGTCGGGCGACCCACCGCCATGGAGACGGTATCCACGTCATTTGTTTTCTAGCAACGCATGTGTATTCACTGTTTATGTATCGTTTTATAGTGTCTGTTCGAGTGCACTGCACATTAATATTTAAGACGCACGCGCTAGATGAATCGCAGAGACTGATTGAGTAAAGATCTGTCTCAGCGTGATTGGCGAGCTGTTTGCTACCTTGTAAATCAATACTACCGTGCTTGGTGCACAGTAAGGCCGCGTGGACTGGTGTTTGGTTGAAAGGTAATAGTCACCCAATGTATACAACGACGACCTTCAAGTAGTAATTAGGTTCTCAATTTTATTTGACTGTTCATTCTAAACGTCTAACTGGAAATTAATTGTTTGGTTAAGTAACTTCGTCGGGGAATACAATAAAATTGGTTGTATTTTACTTGGTAATGACTAGTATCTTGTAATTGGGAAATGGTACAAAGCGCGTGGGTGTTTTGCAAGGTTTAGACGTGCCGTGGTCGATAGCAAACTGTTAAACAAATATGACCATGATTGGATAGAAAAGTTTGCTTTGCTTGTCGCTTCGGCGTTTGATCGTTTAAATATTTTTAAATTTTGCATCATGCGGTAAGTATACTACTTGCTCACTATCCGGTTAAGTGCACGAATGCGTGAAATTTTAACGATTTTAGTGCTTACAGAAAGTAGGCTCTAATAGTATTACTTAGTGGGATTATTTTCAATCAATACATTGTAGAACCAGCTCCGCATGATAGAGCGACATATGAATCGCAGGCACGGTGTAATACAAGACCACATTCAGGCTATTAAAGATAGCGCGACGGAAGCCAATAATGCAGGAGTGGACTATCCAGATGAATAATAAATGGAAGATGGCTAGGAGTCTTCACCAGTTTAATATGAGCCACCCCGACCATCGAATGCCTTAGACCGATTAGATATGAAGATTCCTATTATACTGGACGACTTTAAAAATAAACAAAATTGCACCGCTGTTGCACGTTGTATACCTAAGTAAATAGATACCTGTAGGTATGTCTAAGTTTAGTCTGGAACAACAATCAGTATTGTATTTTATACCATCCCAGACAATGATACGTTTGTTTTCGTTTATTATCATCGTTGTATTGTTTTCTGTTATTTATCAATTATCATGAACGCCTTTGTTAGTTATAAACCACGAACGTGATACCCCCAATACATTAAGAATTAGATTAGATAAGTAATATACCTCAATCACTGAGCAGAAAACATATTTCCAATTTTGGTAGATAAGTAATAGATTCGATAGCAAGGTTCTATGAGATTAACACAGATTACGAAATACTCATTCTTTAACTTATTTTTGCATTGACAATATTGACACGTAATGTAAGTTTCTCAACTTCAGTACAATGTTCATCCATATACGAAAACTGTGTGATGTCATTGTTCAGAAACTACACCCACCTGAAGGAGACAATAAGCTATGTTACCAATAAGGAATCGATCATAAATCATTATTTACAATTTTTCTGTTTCTTTATAATATTTTATGACTATGCTATCCTAACAGCTGTTGCCTTCTACCTTTTTTGAAGCCACACTAGCAGAAATTTTATGTATAGTCGATAAAAGACATAGGTAACCAGAGTCGTAGGATATGTAACATTTACGTTGGAAATAAATTCTATTCTATTAGATATATAGTTGCAGTTTAGTAAGAAACGAATGATGTTTTTGAATGAATTTTTTTATAAATTAACTGTTTGTTTTTTGTCCATCGGTTTCTTACTACACCGACGATCCTGATTAGGTACGGTCTACTTATCTCCTTTGGTAACCATGCATAATGTACTAGTATGACCGTAGAGATACATAGAACATATAGTATACCAGTAACAACCCTGTAAACACGTTAGTATTATCTGTGGTATTATTTCAAAATCGGAAATGTACACGGAATGTATCTGTTTCGTATCAGGCGAAGTGGAACACTAAATGTGAACAAAACTAGATCATCATGCGTGCGAAACGAACGTGCACGCACATGGTGCGGTTTCACAACTCCCTAATAACGTCCTAAAATAAATAGGCGAGAAACTCGACCCATTTGGGCTAAATCGGTAGTAGCCGTTGCCAAAGCATGTGTACTGTAATACTGTTCGATCATGCCCTTACGTGGGTAGAAAACAGCAAAAGGCCAACGTAAAGTGCTGTAAAATGTTTAAAAGGTCATATATTATTCGGTCCTGCGCCTTACTTCTCTTAGACCTCGTGCACCTCATGGGCGTAATGGATATTGAATATACGCGAAATGTAGAGCCTAATTGTCCCAAATTCGAGGTGCATCAATCTATCCGCTACGGTAGGAATACAAAATCGCCTAAAAATGTTTCTGATTGAAAGGATAAATAAATTAAGGTCTACGAGTCTTTAAAACAGAGGCGCATAAACTATTTATTGGGAGATGATTGCCTTTGACCCTTTTATTGATCTGATAGATGGGGATGTAACCTTTAATGTAACGGTAACAATGGGCTCATATCAAAATCAAATCTGTCATCGGTCGATTCATACTAATAGGCAAAAGTTTCTGAAATTACCACGGATGAATTAAATTAAACCCGGGAGCATTACTAGAAATATGATTAAGTACGCAAATTCAGCTGATACGTTTAACCAATGATGCGTTAAATTCAATCATGTAAGAAAATCGTTTAACCTATCGATTTCCTGAATGTCGAAACAGTGGAATAAATCTTTAAACTTCGACGTTAGCGTGTGTAATAACTTTATTAGGCCTTAAGCGTCATGAAATTTAAATAAACTCCTCCATAGTTTTCCGTACGTATGAATTTTAATATTTCCAGAAATAAGAGTATCGAGTAGCTCTCATAAATCCCCAGCTTAACTAGTCGTGAAGAAAATGATCGGTTTTAAAAATATACGCCACGCATATAGGTCAAGAACCTCTAATACAGTGTGGTGCATCCGAGTATCTCACGCGATGTTAGAAACCTTTGTTCAGTTGAATTTCAGCTTCAGGGTTGGCAGTAAGCCACAAACGAGCATAAAATAATGAAAATCCTATTAAGGCCAATCGATTATAGAGCTACAGTATCATTAGCATTTATTTAGTAACCCTACGTCGAAATTGCAAGGCTAACTCATACTCGTTACTTCATTGTGTTGTGCATCGCAGAACAAATTATACCCTAGTGGGTTTTATACGAAAGGTTATCTATTCATAGAAATGAATTATTATGATTTATGAATCATAAACCTTTATGCCGAACTTCTTTGTTTATTCACTTAGTCAGATTTGATTTTTCAGAACAATGATGAAAACTTTAAGTAGGTACCTAGTTAGTATTTAAATTATAGGGCAACTTTCTTTCAAGAAAAAAGTAGACAAAACGGAACAGGTTGTTTTGAATAGGCCTATGGGTTACTTAACGAAACCGGTTACTAGCTTCCCATTTATTCAAATCACGTTTTATTGGAATGCATCCTGTTATATCGATAATGAAACGGCTTGATCCTTTCTACACGGACGAGTACAGCTATTGTATTGGTGGACTAAATAAGGAGTGTGTGTGTGCAATGTGCATCGAATCGTGCGCATCGTTCGTTACGTTCTTCAGGGTCGATGTAACAGTCAGTTGAGCGTGTCCAGTGTGTCTTATAATAAGGCGTATTGAATAACGGGTGTGCTTTTTTTATTTCTTCGCAAACCATTTAGTTCTTTGATTCAGAGTTTTTACAATAAAAATTGGAGCAATTTGTAGAGCTGTAATTGCACATAAGAGACCGTCTTCCGATCAGTGATCGTACTTGTTATTTGGCTTCTTATGTTGTTGTTATAAAAGTTTAGCAAGTCTATAAAATGTATGTTTGTCTTGCAGTAAAAAACAAGTCAAAAATTGTATCGGAAATGTGACCAAAATAAACTCACTTTTATTTTTAGATTTTTCCCCATTTCTATTGTAAACAAATACGCAAACCGTCGTTTGGAGCACTCGTTGTTTAAACATCCAAACGGAGCGTTCAGGTCTTTAAGCGCATTTCAAGACGCTTTACGTCATCAAGGCGATCTCACAATGTAAATACTCATGTCGTAATGCATTTAATTTTGCATCTTATCAATCTATACTAAACACAAGTTTGCGCAAACGGCCCTAGTAATATGTAAACTTCCTGTGTTTTGTAAGAATCAGTCAAGCGTGCCATTGGTTCATTACAATTTTAAATTAGGTACGTCGGTGTTTGTAGAAAACACTCCTCCGCCAAAGTTTGGTTATTGGTTTACAAATGCTCTAGAATTTGTATGAATAACTTTGAATAGTCAAATATTTTGCACAAAACAAAAACAGCCGAATATGGACTTGTAGTTCGTGGTCTACAACGGCATAGAAAAATGAATGTCAGATATAGAAATGGCATGAAACCTTGGTTTGTTTTGGTTCAAATCTGTCAGAGTCAGGACCACAAAATAACTTTACAAATATAGTTATTTTAACATAATAGTTAGCAGGTTATTTTCGTAAATTAATAGAGATAAAGTTTACTGTAACAAAACAGTTCAAGTGTGCATCGAACGAAGTCTGACATTTATTAATAGTGAAATCGTGTTATGTAGCCCTAGCCTAGTATCTACCGGACCAACAATATAGCTACCTCTATCTAGTTACTCCACTTTGATTTGAATCTATTATATGTAGATTCAAAACAAAGTGGAGTTCGTTTATTAATATTAGAAATAGGTTCAATTTTATTGACTCACTGTGTACTAGTCACAAAATATGCCACAGTTATTTTGGGAGAGTAACCCAGTTATAAAGTATAAACGCACTACGCTTCATCTACCCAGTACATTTGGATGTTAATTTACGTAATTAACTTCACGGTACTTGGAGCAGGTTACTAAATAGGAAAGGGAACATTATCCTGAGGCTGAAGGATTTTGTGCTCTCTTGTGTTACTGTGAGTGTGCAGTATTAGATTTCAAATACGTCGCAAGGCATTCGAAAATAAACACAGGGTACAACTCATTATATATTTATAGGAACTTACATTCAAGTTAATACAGCACTTAGGTACATACCGTTGTTAGTTAAATATAAATCACAACTACATGATCCTCATAATAAATAGTTATTCTTATGTCAAGTTTCGTACGCGAAGACATTTAAAAATTATACAAAAAAATATGTCACCAGCAAAACTGGGTAAAGGTACACGTAATTCAGCCGAGGCTGTTCCTAATAAGGTAAGACAACCGCTCTTAATAAGCACATAACGTAGCGCAGTCAAGGTGTACGACCTCCTGACTGCGCGAACAGATTGAGCGCACTCGGAACAGACACTATTAAACTCTTCGCGAAGACCGAATGTCGATAAATGAATCACTCTACAGTTAGGTGTCAACGCACTTCACTTGTTGCATAGAAAAGCGACGCGGACGCAAGCCGTGAGCGCCACAGACTAAACCTTCTTCACGCTGCACCAGAGGCGAACGCCCGAGCTTAGCCGAAAATAGCACCCGGCAGTGCACTGGGATACCCTAGTGACGAATTCCGCAACGAAGCTCAACTTTTTTTTTTTAATGAATCACCACATATTCATATACAAAAGTAGGTTCTTCACTGCCACTCAATTCAGAGTTACAAATATCTTAAAATAAAAGAAAACTAGGCTTTGATAGTTTTGGAACTTGATCCAATAAATACAACTATTCCTCAAGAAAGCTAGTTTACGTCTGAAGGTGAAAAGAATGATAAAAGGCGTACACAAGTCTAAAGTGTTGCCAAATTTTAGGATGGCTGGCGCTCCCAAAATCAAGATAATTGGACCACTGCCAATATTGAGGTATTCTCTCAACTAGTTTGAACTGATGAACAATTACAATAAGAATGAAATTACATAACTTAGCATTAACGACTGAACAATGACAAAGAATAAACCTTTCTAAAATAATAATGTTGCAAACATTATGCATCGCAGTTGAATGAATGAAGTTTAAATTAGCCAAAAGGGTGGTGTTTGGGTTGAACAGGAGTTGGCAGTGGGAACATTATAGACTGATTATGCTTATCATAATCAGCCTATAATGTTCCCACTGCTGGGACACAGGCCTGCTCTCTATGAGAGGCCATAATCCACCATGTGGGCCCAGTGCGAGTTGGTGAATATCACATGAACAGGAGTTCACAGAAAGCAGAAAAATACTAATCAATGAAAAAAAATATGTTCAATAAACATGTTGTTGAAGTGTTACTTACAAACACACAATAAGTATAATAATTAAAAAATTCTTGACTGGGTAGTTAATTAATGTGAATTAGTTTCAATTTCTAACAGCAGTGAGTAGCGAGTTTCAAAGATGTAGAAAGAAATTAAATGACTTGCAATTTTAGTAAAAAGTTTATAACAATTTTATCTAGAAAATGCACAAATTAAGATAATATTGGGTTAGGTTTGTTAATAACTACATAAAAAGTATCCAGTAACCATGTCTGCCACATGACGTTTTCCTATGACCTGTTTAGAATCAGTTATTGCAGCTGTACCTGTATTACATATTAAATAATTCCCATGATTTTCAACCTAGGTTAATTATGACTATTCGTCTGAAAACGGGTTGCACTGGTGTGGCTAATATTGGCGTATAAAATTATCAAGATACACATAATATTATTTGCTAATATTCTAAATATATTAAAATTCAATATCTATAATTTATCTATAATTTTGCTATATTTTAAAATTCAATAACTGTTGATGTTTTATTTATCTTTGGATTTTGAGAGAGCTGCACTTCTTCATAATACAGATCAAGTAATTTTTTTAAACAATATAACAGGCAGACTATCCCAGGCCCAGGTGGCGGGCCAGTTTGTTGATTTAGTATGTAGTTATTTTATTTCAAACTTGTAATTAAATTCCAGTTTATCGAGTATAACCCTAGGAATGCAATAAAAATGTAACCGTTGGAGACATTAATGACTTACAAATGAAACTAATGAAATTTGATAAAAATTAAGTACTTATTGTGTTAAGCTAATCAGATAAGAATGTGTCACATTATTGTGATTCTTGTATGTCGTTATTTAATTGTGAAAAACAGTTTAAGTTTTAATCAATAGAACTAGAATGAAATTGATAATTTGTGGGTCAAGGCAGAAGGTCATCTTTGGGCGTGGAAAATACAAAAACAAAATAACTATTCTAACCTATAAAAAGAAGGAAGATTTCGAATAAGATAAAATAATTGTAGACTACATTGCAGCTGGCAATAAATTTGAAATTAGATGACTTAAGTGTGTCCCTGCCTGGTTCTATAATTTAAGTAGTAAGACAATAATACATAAGCTAACTAGACCACTTAGCAACAGTGTTGGTACAAAAAAGAACGAATAGAAGAATATAATGAATATGAAATACAAGCAATACGCTACGCCTGATGACGACTCGAATTGTGTAAGATTACCTGCAGATGCAGATTCATTTAATTAATATGTCGCGATAGATAAGTCGGATCGGAAAGAGCCCCGTTGATTTAGCACCGAGCGCAAACAGGAAATTATAATTAATATTATGTTTTTAATTTTTTAGACAAAGGAGTCGACAAAAATAATTTTCATTGGTAGGTAATTATTACAAATAAGAGGAAGTGAAAAATAAACTTACATGACCAGTCGAGAGATTATCGATGATATCATATTAACAATCACATGAAAAATTCACTCAAATAATCACAATACAAAACATAGCAAAACACAACCGCCCGTTGAAAAGTTTAATACGCCATGATGATACAACTGACAGTTGTTTTGATCACGTGACCGCACAAATCAATATGGCAGACTAAGGGCGCGTTCCGAATTTGGAAAATAATCGATGTGATCGATTTGAGCGTACTTAAACCCGTACCGAATTGGCGTGAGCGCGATAACGGTGTCCCGTGAATCGTCATAGATGACGTCATGACAGGCGCCATCTTGCGATAACGCCGACCATGCCTCGTACTAATATTTATTTTATTTTATTTTAAAAAAAAGGTACACCAACGACCTATTCACTAGAACATTGACAATAATAAATAACATATGCATTGAGTTATGGTGAATTAGTCACTTACAGGCGTACACAGCACTTACTTAAAAAATAGCTTCATATATGTACGTTTTATCAAGATTTTTTACTCGTAGTGAGAATTGAGAATTTATTAATTATAAACAAAGAACAAAACATTAAGTAAAACATTTAGTAAAAACAAAACCATAATCGATATTAGGATCAAAAATTAAAATCTAAATTATAATTGTAATCAAAATTAAAACATTAAGGTTAAAATAAAAAAAAAAACAGTAAAATTGATATTAAAAACAGTGGAACGTGATAACGAGTGCAACAAGAGAATAATGCGGAATTGGCAGGCATATGTGGCTAAAACAAAAAATAATAATAATGAAATACTGAATGGCGTTGTGTGAAATGTCCAAGGATATTATCATTATTATTATATTATTTATTATTATTTTATTATTTAAAAAGTAAACAATAGGAAGTGAAAAGTAAGTAAGTTATGAAATTATGATTCGTCGCTAATAGTTATAAGTTTTCTGCGAAATTGGGAAAATGAGTCTGAAAATATATCAATATTGTTGCAGATATCTATTTTATTATAATTAGCCATTAATCGATTCAGAGGGGCATTGTGACCAAGGTTGGTTCTAGATGAGGACGGTGCAAAGGTATTTACTTTGCGCAAAGATCTAGTTACGGTACGCCTAGGAACAGTAATATTAATATCTGATAATAACTCAGGTACATCCGCCAGGTTATGGATGATTTTGTAAAACAAGAGCTGATCAGAAGTTCCTCTACGTTGCTCAAGTGGAAACATATTGAAGTGATTAAGCCTTTGGGAATAATTAGCGTCATGAAGGCAACCAGGGCTTCTAAAGCGTAAATACCTGGTGAAGGCCTTCTGTATACGTTCTATCCTGTTAGTATGGACACGATATATGGGATTCCAAACTGGAGATGCGTAGTCCAGTATGCTTCTGACAAGGGTGTAGTAAAGCACTTTTAGTGACGATATGGACCGAAACTCCGAACAAGTTCTCTTAACAAATCCCGACATTTTTGACGCTTTGGCTACAATCGCGTCAATATGATTGATGAAAGTTAGCGTGCTGTCGAGATGGACACCCAGATCACGGATGGTGTCAACCTTTCGCAGAGGAACCCCATTCAACGAATAAGATGACGATCGTACTTGTTTGTTTCGAGTAAAAGTCATGTGATAGCATTTACTTGCATTGAGAGTCATCATATTTAGCTGACACCATTCTTGCAAAGCATCCAAGTCTTCCTGAAGAAGAAGAATGTCGCAGTCATTTTTAATTTCCTTGTACAGCTTCAAATCGTCTGCAAACATGGAACATTTGCAGTGCCGTATAGAATGAACAATGTCATTGACGAAGATCAAGAAGAGAATCGGTCCCAGGTGAGAACCCTGTGGCACCCCGGAGGTGGACTGATAAAACGGTGACTCATAACCCCTCACAACTACTTTCTGTTTCCGCTCAAATAGGTATGAGACAAACCACATGAGTAGTTGGCCGGATATGCCAAACTGTTCGAGCTTTGTTATAAGTACCTTGTGGTTAACTTTGTCAAAGGCACTGCTGAAGTCTGTATAGATGGAGTCAACCTGTATGCGGGAGTCCAGAGATCTGCTAATGTCATTAACGTAAAGTGCCAAATTAGTGGTAGTGGATTTGCGGACACAGAAACCATGCTGTTGGGGAGCCAACTGCGCTCTTATGTGCGAGGTTAATATCGGACAAACTAGCGCTTCAAATAGCTTCGCAAATATGGAAAGAAGCGATATAGGACGATAGTTCGAAGAATCGTCTACTTCACCCTTCTTAAAAATGGGCACAACGTTAGCAACTTTCCATTGAGAGGGGAACGTAGATGATTTAATTGAATTGTTAAAAATCAGCATAAGCGGAAGAGACAGGTTAGCTGCACATTGCTTGATAAATAACGGGGGCAGGCCATCAGGTCCCGGACCTTTGCAAGCGTTAAGTTTCTTTAACTCCTTAAACACGTCTCTCTCAGTAAAAGTCATTCCACATAATGCGGATTGAAAATAATTATGCGAGCTAGTACCTTCATACCATCCGTTAGCCCAAATGCTCCCAGCATTTGGGCTAACGGATGGTATGAAGGTTGAAGAAAAGTGTGTGGCAAATTGTTTGCTTATTTCTTCGCCAGATGTTGCAATATTCTGTCCCAAATGCATCGTAGAAGGAATGTCACTAGACTTGGATTTTTTGGCTTTCACGAAGGACCAGAAGAGTTTTGGTTTTTGAGCGATATTCCTTTCCGTTTTCATTACGTATGCCTTATAGCAGTCCTTAATCATTATTCTTGCGCGGTCGCCTAGCATTTTATGTTCATAATTGTCTCTAGGATTTTTATATTTTTTATAGCGAGACCTAACTTTTTCCTTTTCATTCAGCAATCTAATAAGAGACCTAGAATACCAAAATGGAAATTTGCCATTAGGTACTTTGGAGAGAGGAACACACTCATTTATTGAATATGTTCGTACAGCACTTGCACCATAGCATCGACATCAGGCAGTTCAGAAAATATTTTTATCCAATCTATATCTCTTAGTTTCAAGTTAACACGTTAGCACGTTTGAAATTCGGTCTTGAGATTCTTTTGTCTATCAGCGGAGCTGGTGAAATATTGCTGACAGTGATCGTAATGGGGGGGTGATGTACATCTACTTTGGACATTGGATCATTGCACTCGTTGACACTTCCTCCGTAAAAGTTAGAAAAAATTAGGTCTAAGGTTTTATCGTAACAATTTTTAACAGTATTTAGTTGCAGCATATTGTTTTCTGACATAAAATCTATTAAAGAGTGACCCAGCCTGTTGGCGTAATTAGTTGGGGTTGTACATGGAGAGTAACTAAGAGTATTGTCTATGTCCCAACTGATAAAACTGAGATTGAAGTCTCCTGCTATAATCGCATCCTCTCCTGAAGATTCCATCAGTGAAGATACTCCGTCCAAAAATGAATCCAGTATGATTTGTTGAACTGGTGGTGGCAAGTAAACGGCGCAGATATTTAAATTACGATGCCTCTTTCCCTCGGTGATTTTAAGTCTTACCCATAGATCTTCGATGTCCGATTCCCATTTTGGCATACGTACGGAATCAATAAGCTTAGACACTGCGATAAAAACACCCCCACCCCTCTTGGTTCCCAGAGCAGTTGAAGCCCTATCCCTGCGGTAGACGTGATACCTGGAGCCGAAGATTTCGCCGTCATTTATGCCATCGTCCAGCCACGTTTCTGTTCCAATTATAACGTCGTAGTCGCCAAGTTGTGCAGCCATCTTAATCGTATTAAGTTTGGTTTTCAGGCCTCTGAAATTCTGGTAATAAATTGTGAATTTTTATGTACTGGTGCACGGTATTATTACATAAGTATTGGTTGAAACAGTCTCAAAGTAAGGCAATGGCTTCCAAGGTTTTCATGTGTTTTGCTTGCACACCGTCGGCCTTTCTGACGAGAACTTTGCCATCGCGTACCCACACGTATAAGTATCCCTTTTCGCGCTCTGCTTTCCTAGTAGCCGCGTGGATTCTCGTATTTAACGGGGACAGGTGTTCGGATACATAAATTGGCTTTTCAGCGCCTCCATAGCCCAGATGTTGAGTACTCAGTTTTTCTTTAGGATGGTCTTTGTATCACCGTGAGCGCTGTCAAAAATGACAGTGTGTGTGTGTGTGTGTGTGTGAGTGTGTGTGTGTGTGTGTGTGTGTGTGTGTGTGAGGATGAGGAGGTGTCAGTGTGTTTTGTTTTGAGCTGCATCATATCTTTTTAATAACGTGGCATTTTCGAAATTATGCTTCTGGCTGACAGTTGCCACCTAAACAAAGAAAATAAAGAATCGTGTGGTGTTTATACGAAGAAATACTGCTGTAATATCTTTTTGACACCGAGTAAGCACTGTGAGCGCGCTCACGAGTGTTCCGAATTGTTGACAGCTCTCAGCTGTCATAATCGTGTTAACCAATACGGAACGCATGGAGACGATTTTGAGTGCTGTGACTCTGTGAGCGAAATTAACCAATTCGGAAGGCGGCCTAAGGCTTCAACCTGAGGCGGAGCTGTACGAGGGGTACAGAGCGGCGAAGACCGCCCTCCAAGAGGCTGTCCAGCGGGCCAAAGATGTGGCCCGCGAGGAGATGGTGGAGACTCTGAACAGAGATCCGTGGGGGCGCCCTTACAAAATGGTGCGGAATAAACTCCACACCTGGGCCCCCCCGCTGACGCAGAGTCTCCGCCCCCAGCTGGTGGAGGAGGTGGTGAGCGCTCTGTTCCCTTCACGGGGGGAGCATACTCCCCCGCCTATGGCTCCGCCAATTGCGGTGCCCGAAGCGGACCACGCGGACGACGACGACGACATCCCTGAAGTGACCGGGGTAGATCTGAGAGTGGCGGTATGTAGGCTGAAGGCCAAAAATACCGCCCCAGGGCCCGACGGCTTGCCAGGTAAAGCCTGGGCCCTGGCCTCGACGGCTCTCGGACCCCGACTGGAGGCGCTCTTAAGCGCATGTATGGAGAGGGGCCAGTTTCCACTCCGTTGGAAGACGGGGAAGCTGGTCCTCATTCGGAAGCCAGGGCGCCCTGCGGACTCTCCGTCCGCATTCCGGCCCATCGTGCTGCTCGACGAGGTCGGCAAGCTCTTTGAAAGAGTGATTGCGGGCCGCCTCGTCGGGCACCTGGTGAGGACGGGGCCGGATCTTGCGGATAGCCAGTTTGGCTTCCGCAAGGGGCGCTCTACGGTGGACGCCATCATGCGCGTGAGAGCCCTCACGACGGGGGACGCGGTGTCCCGGGGTGGGGTGGTCGTGGCGGTGTCACTCGACATCGCCAACGCTTTTAACACCCTGCCCTGGAGCTGCATTGGGGAGGCACTCCGGTATCACCGGGTGCCGACCTACCTCCGTCGAATAGTCGGGGCGTATTTGACGGACAGAGCCGTCATCTACCCCGGTCGCGATGGGGAATGGAACCGGCGAGAGATGTCGTGCGGTGTCCCACAGGGATCGGTCTTGGGGCCGCTCCTGTGGGACATCGGTTACGACTTGGTGCTGCGGGCAGACCTCCCTGATGGCGTCAGCGTAGTTTGCTACGCTGACGACACGCTGGTCCTGGCGCAGGGGAGGTCGCATCAGGCGGCGGCCGACGTTATGACACGCGGGGTTGCGATAGTCGTGGAGAGGATCCGGCAGTTGGGTCTCGAGGTGGCTCTGCACAAGTCCGAAGCCATGACATTTCATGGGCTTCGGAACGGGCCACCATCGGGATCCCAACTAACGGTAGGAGGGGTTCACATCGGCGTCGAGACGACGATGAAATACCTGGGTCTCGTCCTCGCCAGCCGGTGGAACTTCGTGGAGCATTTCCGACGTTTGGCCCCCAAACTGGAACGGGCTGGGGCCGCTTTCAAGCGGCTCCTGCCAAACCTGAGGGGGCCAAACGCCTCCGTATATGGCGCCCCGGTGTGGGCGCGTTCACTGCGGCTTCGAGCCGCCCACTACCTGAACGCGCCCCAAAAGGTGGTCGCCATACGGCTGATACGGGGGTACCGCACGATCTCGCGCGAGGCGGCAAGCCTCCTTGCCGGACTGCCGCCATGGGATCTGGAGGCGATAGTCCTCGCGCGCCTCTTTGAGTGGCGCGCGGAGGCACTACGCCGGGGGGAAAACCCGCTTCCGCGGCAAATTGCTGCGGAGCGGACAGACCTCCGGCGCGATCTCATGGCGGCATGGAAAGCGTGACTGTCGCAACCCAGCGCAGTAAGGCGGTAAGGCCCCTCTTTGAGGAGTGGCTAGAGAGGCGTCACGGCGCCCCCACCTACCGCCTGAAGCAGGTCCTCACCGGACACGGATGTTTCGGGAGGTTCCTGCACATCATCAGGCGGGAGGAAACGCCCGGGTGTCACCACTGCGAGGATCGCCCTGAGGACACGGTGGAGCATACGGTGGAGGTCTGCCCGGCTTGGGCAGAGCACCGCCGTGTCCTCGTAGAGGCGATCGGCAGCGGCGGCGACCTCTCGCGCCCGACCCTGGTCCAAGCCATGGTCCGGGGTGAGAGGGAGTGGGAGGCAGCCACCTCCTTCTGCGAAGCAGTCATGCTAGCGAAGGAGGTGGCGGGATGGGCGAGGGAGAGAGCTGAGAGAGCCGCCCGTCCCAGCCGCCGCGGTAGACGCTCCGGGCGTCGGGAGCCGCGTGACGACTCCCGGCCACCGTAGGCGCGGGCCTGCGGACGGCGAGTAATGGGTAGCTCGCCGTCCGATCAGGACCAGGCCCGTGCCGGACGGCGCGTATGTGTTCCACGCGCGCCTCAAAGAGATGTCAGCATCGAAGGAGGGGCCCGTCAGGGCCGAAGCCTGCCGGGGCAGCGGGATTGTCCGAAAGGGTTACCGCTGCCCCGGAATACAAAGGGCTAAGGAAGGAACACGGATGGGTTTTAGTCAGTAAGAGTCTGACACTCCCTTCCGCTCCACCCAGAGCGGGAGGGGTCATTTGATGATTTCCCATCCTTAAAAAAAAAAAAAAAAAAATGGCTTCAACCTGTCCGAAAGTCAAAAATTTTATTTAATGCATTATTATTTTAGTTAATTATTTTTTATGAAATAAATCAGCACAATAAATTCTGATTTATTTTGTAGATAAGAAGAATATAAAGAAAACTTACAAAGACACACACACTTAAAATTGACTTCTCCTAGCGCCATCTATGATGTTTATTTTAAAGTAAACTAAGTTTTAATACTTCACCTACCTTCATTTGTATAGTTCTACTTCTGTTTATATATGTGCATAAAATAAAGACTACACATACTTTTATTAGTGTAATCTAGGTGCTTAGGGGTTTTAAAACAGGAAAGTGTTTCGTCTTCTTAGTTCAAGGTAATTTGGGGTACGTTTATTATCATAATTATTTAGGTACTGTAAAACATTACTTACCTATTATTTATTTCATGAAAACCTTTGTGTTACACGTACAAGTTACAACATAAACTTTCAATCACAGAGCATGTAATGCAAAGAGTATAATAATTATGTAATGCTTTCGTGAATATTCAAAGTTGGATGAAACATTGAACTTACTTCCCTCTATTGGTATTATTTTGTACTAACGCGTAAAATCTACGTCCTTGTTAACTGAGCCTATAATGCGAACAATTTCAGGAGTTCGGTATATCGACGTTGAGTTTGTAAACCCAAACGATCATTTTGCCCTAGCAGGTTCATAACAAGTTTCATAATAACGCTACCAATTGTGAGCGTTCTGAACAATGTTCAAACTTAGTTCAACGCGGCTATCATTCGCATTCAGTCACGTAACATATACGTTCCGCAGAAACGTTTCTTGTGTTTTCCACGTAGTTTCCCTTCGCTCAACGAAGAGTGTGACGTGTAGTGCGTATATCGCTGAGTTTCTTGACGTTTGTGTAGTTTTTAATGTGAATAATGTGATTGTGTAGTTCGTTATGGCTTATAAGTACCGTGAAGATTTAGTTGGCAAACGATTTCTCGCTGTGAGTGGTGTGACAAAAATTAACGTGAATAAAGTTTCCGAATGGGGATGGAAAGCTGGTGTTATCAGAGCAGCATCGCTCAAAGATAACAAGAATAAGGAGCTTCAGGTAAAGCCTAGTGTGTAATGGAATATTTAATTAAAATAATCACGAGTTTCATTCATATTTTTTGCCAATTTCGGGTCAGTGGGTCGTCGTATGGGTTCGCAATTCTGCATATAATGAACTAAGTACGTGATTTAAACTACCCGGCTCGACGCGCGGTTTTACGTGCTGTAGTACTTAGGTGCATACCTATACCTACTATAGTTAGCTAACTGAGTGTATACTGTATAGGTACTTCATTGGCTACTTTCCATTGCTTTTCATAGCCAACTTCAAAAGACGTTATCAATGTCGTAAAACGCGAATCAATGCCAAGAAAATGTATTATTTTACTATGATTGCTGTTTGTTTCTATAATTTTTACACGACCTTCAGAGCTGATAAGTTTAGTGCAATGATGTATAAAATTAAATAACTACCTACATAACTTGTAGGTACCTATCTATAGTAGGTACATTTCGTCCTACTTGAAGCGCGAGAGGTGCTGGGTGGAGGGGGGGAGGAGCAAGAAAGGGCTCCAGAGCTGCGGGCAGTTGGGAAGGGCCTGGGTCTATAAACCCTGGAATATTGAGCCCCTACTACATAAATAGCTACTTTATAATCTTTATCTACTTACATTTATATTGGTACTTATCTACATTATAATTATTGCATTAAGAAGAAGGTCAGCTTCTTTAGTAAGTACTTATCTACTTGAGATGAATTAGTTTTCCTTTAAAATACAGGTAGGCAGGCACCTTAATTATCTCTAACCTACGAATCCTGGTAAGTAGGCATTGGGTCACCTAAACAGGGCAGACCTACCTTCCCAAGTAGGTACTACATAGATATCTATTATATTTTAATATTATATTCTTAGCATTGGGACTCAGGGACAATACAAAAACAAAAAAACGGAAACTCAGTTTACCTATGCATACAAACTACATACATATAAGTAGGTATCTACTTTTAGCCTAGACTGAGCATGCACTTAATTACAGCACGACAATACAAAGGTCCCTGAGTTGGTAATTATTAAAAAGTAAGTTAATGTTACTTGTTACAAATCGTAAAATAAAGTCATATCTTGGCAACTAATATTGCCATGATAAGGCTTTTTTACATTTTTCGTAAAATGTAGCAAGTAAAAAAAAGTCAGGTCCAGTTTTTTTGCACATTTGGACCCCATATTAAAATAAAAGCAATTCCACCACTACATTCATGCATGACTCATGCATAGTTACTTATGCTAGGTACCTACTTATTCTCAAAATAAAATGTCAAAAAAAAAACCTACGTCATGCATGACTGTTACAAAATATGAAACATTTATCTTCTCTTGACTGTACTTACCTGTCATAAAAAGAAACCTAGAAAAAAATTGGATAGGAAAGATTTCAAAACAGATGAACTAGCAGGGGATCAAGGAGGGAGTAGGGTGAGATGGAGGGGGGGGGGGCCTCAGGGGATCAGACCGGAATAAATCGTTACAATTTTCTATAAGTTCCAAATTATAATTCAATGGCAAGCATGTTTCTGTCACTGTGTAATTGTTTTGGTAATTATTGTTTTACTGACCTTTAGCATCATTTAATAACATTAAAGCACAGTCAATGTAATATGCAGATAGCTAATAAAATATGTATATTAGGTGATTTACCACTAAATATGTAAGTATCTAGTCAAGATAACGTTCTTGCTTCTTCATGACATTTGCACCATTTCGTTCGTTTGTTCATGACTGACCCGACCCTGCTTTACACGGTTAAATACGACTTGCTTGACAAAACATCAAGATTGTAATAATACACTTAAATCTTCCAGAATAAATTCACTAAATGATGGCGAAACCGCATCAAAATCTGTTGCGTAGTTTTGGAACTTTTGGAGAACAAAGCTGTCACACAGACAGACACGAAAAGTGACTTTAATTAAAAAATAGCTACCTATGACGATTCCTATATTTTTGCCGAGTCAGGGGTAAAATGTGCTTATAATGGTAAACTTAATAAGTAGGTAGGTAGTTATAGTAAGGTACCTACCTACTTACTGATAATATCTTTTACTTTGAAAATATTAATAACTAAAAATTAGGCTAATACCTACCTTATTATTAAGTACGAACTAACTGTTTCATCATTATTTAGATCTTTTCGTGATGTAAGACTGTATAGCAGACATAGAACATAGCTGCCGCCCTAAGCAAGATTAAAACGCAATTTCAAATGACCCATTTTCAGTGTATACTATACTGAGTGATAACTGATCAACCGTTATTAGTCTACTTCATTATCACTAAAATTGCAATTAGGTACAAAATTGTACAAATCTAAATGCACATGGCTCGAGGTTCATCGACCCCGCTCTCACCGCGTTCGATGCACCGCCGTCCGTACGCACCGCTGGCTGTGTCGACTCGGCCCAATCATTTTTTGGACGAAGAAAAAAAAGTTATTAGACATGGAAATATTTTACGGATTTTGGATTTTACTCATTTTGGATATAAAATATTCCAATTGACTTGTCCCATGTTCTCCTCGAATCCATAGCCAGATCCTTTTCTCGTGAATATTAAAAGAGATTGTGTTAGTATTGTTTCGTTACTTATGGAAAACCCGAACAGCATAAGCATAATTTAGCCTCTAATGTTCCCGCTACTGGGGACACAAAGGCCTCCTCTCTCTGTGATCCCTCTCACAGAGAGGAGGACTGATAGGCTGTAATCCACAAAGCGGGCCCAGTGCGGGGTGGTGGATGTCACATGTCATCGAATTTTTGGTTATAGGACACACCGGATTCCTAACGACGTTTTCCTTCAGAAAAGTATCATAACAATAAGCGGAAATGAAGCAACTGAGCTTCCTTTAATCCTCTTTATTAAACTTTGGTCCTGGTATGGTGTGTCCGCAATGTTTTCCTCACACTAGACGTCTTGTGAAATTGAATTCTGAAAACAGTTTTATGTTTCATCTATTTTGAGCACGAGAAGACTTTGAAAGACTTCGGTACTTACTCGTAATAAGAAACCAGTTTGTAATTATTTTATTTTTTTATTTATTTATTATTTCTGGCCAACCAACAATTGTTTACACTGTTACATGTTAAAAAAAAATCTTAAATATATCAAAGGTTATTTAGAAACATATTAAAGGTTTTTTGGCAGTTTGTTTCGCCCATAGATATAAGAAAGAAGTTGTTCTTTATATTTCTAATTTTCTATGGTTTCGCCACTTCTTCTCAGCTGAAACAATAGTAAGTGGTAAAGGGCGAGCTTTTTTGGGGCATTATCTTATGTTGTTTTGACATCCTTAAAGTGCTGTGATTGTCAGCCCAATTTGAATAAACGATTTTTGATTTTGATAGTGGTGTTTTGTTAACTGCAGTTGTCTAATAACTAATTAACTTGTTGGTTACTTGCGTCATTCAGTCTCAGTTCCTGGCCATTATTATTACTTTTCTGATACGTATACAGCAGTGGTGGCCCATTAGTATCGGCCGCAACTTACGAGTTGTAGGCCGTAGGTTCAGGCTTTACTTTGTGTAAATTATTTCATCACCACTGCTCTCAAAACGGTGAAGGAAAACATTGTGAGGAAACCGGCATGTCCTAAAACCAGAAATTCGAAGACATGTGACATCTACCAATCCGCACTGGGGCCGCGTGGTGGATTACGGCCCACTCCCTCTCACAGAGAGGAGGCCTGTGTCCCAGCAGTGGGAACATTATAGGCCGATTATGATGATTATGATGATACGAGGACGCATACATACCCAAATATTTGCTTACCCAAGCAAGAATTGTTGGAGTATTACAAAAGTTTCAACTTTGGTTGAGGTAGCATTATCGTAAAAAATAACGACGTTGGCGTATTATGAAGCCTGAACATAAAAACAAACATTATTATTAGAAGAAGAAATAATTATGTAGTCTTACAACAATAGTTGAATTGTAAACGTAATAAGAACTTGTAGCAGCTGTAGAAGGAACTACAGTACCTAAGTATCTACACAGTTAAGTTTTCAGTTTGTTTTTAATACTGTTTAAGAAGCCTACAAAAAAAAATTGTGACATTTGAAATCAGTTCGACATCCTGCGCCTTGGGAGCAAATCTGAAGGCCAAATTCCGTTATTAAAAACTTTCAAAATATAGCCGCAAGTTGCAATATCATCTCGGCAACAATCAAAGTCAAAAACTTGTCAAAAATGTGTGGAAATTTGAAGTATTTTTGACAGATTGAGACAGATTAGAATGTGAACGTTCTCTAAAATAAGGGAATTGTCCCTCTGATTACTCTGATAGTACAATGTTCTAAAGATCTTGGGAAACGAGGCTGAAAACTAGAACACTGTCCTGTGCCGGACGGCGCGTATGTGTTCCACGCGCGTCTCAAAGAGATGTCAGCATCGAAGGAGGGGCCCGTCAGGGCCGAAGCCTGCCGGGGCAGTGGGATTGTCCGAAATGGTTACAGCTACCCCGGAACATAAAGGGCTAAGGAAGGAACACGGATGGGTTTTAGTCAGTAAGAGTCTGACACTCCCTTTCGCTCCACCCAGAGCGGGAGGGGTCATTTGATGATTTACCATCCTTAAAAAAAAACCCTTTTTAATACCAACCACAATACCAATCCTATTATTTCTTTCATCAGCAGATATCCAAAACCTTATCGTTAAACATATTATTAGTGTGATATTTACCCAAAGAGCAGCCTGTGCGTGATGTTAGTCCCTCTAATTATAACACACCTAAAAATACCTTGCTCACACGTTGCGTAATCAGTTATTGAAATTGGCAACTTCACACACAACATAACGAGAACTCATAATTAATTATACGATCTCATTAGTAAAGTTAGTTCTTATTTACAATACTTACTTCTGTTATCGAATCGAATTACTCTTATCAAGCATATTGCAACGGACAATGACTTGAGTTTATAAGAGATAGAACGCAAAGATAAGATGACTGGCATGTTCTCTATGTTCTCTCGCATAAACAGTAGGTTTAACACAAAACATTCAAAATCAAGAGACACGACAAAAGCCAAGTTGCTCTGTGATGCGTCCGCACGCCTGCATTACTCGTCTGTTATAAATAGACGACATATCTTTATACCACTGCATCGCTATTCGCCTGCTCTCCCGCCGAGTGAGAGACGCCAGACCAACTTCACACAGCTATACGCCACATGAAAGATAATTTGTTTAGATTACCTACGCGTTTTGAACACCGGGCGCGAGCGCATCAGCGCAGGTGTCTTTTGCTTTTGTATAGCTAAATTAAACATGAAAACAAAGTACAGTTTCAAACGGTTTAGAAGCATAGCAAACTTGCCACCTCCCACGCAATTCCCTAGTTGATATTATTATGTCCGTCATGTCAGTCAAAGTGATCTATTTCGCTAGTTTCCTGTTCTACTAATTAGCAAGTTGCTCGTATGTTTAACTCTACTTAGCTAAATAGCTAAACTAAGTCAAGTCAATAATTTGCTATTTTGGAACTCTAGAATATTTTTCCCGTGCAACGACTAGGTGGTATTTTTACCTAAATCTACAGCAATACTTGTAGTAAGTAGCTCAACGTGGCTAATAAATAAATAAATAAATAAAATCATTTAATTCAGGTCCGAGACCCATATAAAACAAAAAATAGACACAAACACAACAACACATAAATAAATAATTGAAAAGTCAGAATTACATTAAAATTATTGAATTAAACGGGATTAAATAACAGGTTAAAACTAAAAATACACAATTGTTTCATAATAAATAAATAAAACAATGAGACAATTGAATTTTTAATGTTAAAATCAAATTTAGATTTTTCAACAAAGCTTCCAGAGAAAACTGGTGTTCTAAATACGCTGGGAATAAACAACCCTTTGATGTGCGAGATAAAAATAATAAATTTTAAGGGCCTTTATTAAAAGGGCGTGTTTGGCGTAATGTGTATTCGTCAAACGAATTTAACATTTCTATTGTACGAAGAACATCTTTACCAAAAATGCTGTAGCCGGATCCCTGAAACTGCGTCTCAAGATTTTGGTCTTATTTATTTCTCAATGTTTTTTCTGATGAAGAGTAATAATATGTAGGTACGTTTATCTTGTTTTAAACCCGATGAAACGGGTTTAAATATACACGATACTTACGTTTATATAGGTCACACCGGTTTCAATAAAATTGTATGTACACATTATTTTTCTTTTGTTAATTTTACATGCGCATTATCTCTATTCTGGCTTGATATTCTGAGGCATTTTGCTCTTGTTCTGAGTGTAATCTGTAAAGTATCGTTATTTCCAACTGAACTGTCTAAGTTAATCAATCTGATGGATGGAACTAAGGTAACAATTATAAGTCCATGCTAGTGGTAGTGTCTCTAACCTAATATTTTGTTCATAATCAAAGTGATGCCAAATCAATTGAGTCGAACCAGATGTCAATAAAATAGGTCATTTGTTGTTAATTGAACTGTGGTCAGAGAGAGACCGGTTTGTTAATCAATTCTGTTTTATTCCTAGTTAACAATTACGTCACCGTCACCTAGGCAACTGCTATAATAACTATTGTAGGATGATTGTGTAGATAATGCACGTTCTATGGTCTACTATACAATGACTTTGTGCTGAATTCATCGTAATATGCTCATTATAGTTTTTGTTTGTGTGTTATCTGGGCTCGATTGGTTTGTCACAAAAAATATTTATCTTGAAATAATACTAGAGTTCTGTCCCACTTGACGACAGTGTCACAGTGCTGACTGCTGCCGTTTTTTAACCGACTTCCAAAAAGGAGGAGGTTATATGTTCGACTTTATGTATGATTCTTTTTTTTATGTATGTTCACCGATTTCTCCGTAAATTGTGGACCGATTTAAAATTTTTTTTTTGGTTGAAAGGGTTTACGCTCTCGGTTGTCCCATTGTCATCACGTTGGAATCTGATGAGAGGATCCCATTGAAATCGAGGGAAACCCTAAAATTTTATAGGCAAACCTATAGCGATCTGGGATTTTTTTTAAAGTAACTTGTGCATTTGCTCTCGGAAATCATCATTTGGTAGAGTGGAGCTGATGATGAAGTCCACAGATGGCCATCGGAACTACTCAATGATATATATTTCACGGGTTGCGATTCGATTACTTTAATATGGTTGCTAAGCAATTTATGCTCATTACAATGCGTATGGCGTGTGGTCGTTAAGTTCTCCTGGATCTTACCAGGAGAACTCCTCAACAATTAACGTCCCAGCAACGCGAAAAGCCATATTTTGTAAAAGGTGATGACATTAGGCTACTGTAACTTAGATAAATTACAAACTCTCCCACTAAAATGTGAAAAATAAAAAACATTTTTACAAAAAAAAAACCAACGACTTCCAAAAAAAATTTAAAAAGGGAAAAATAACTTTAATTTTGGAAGTCGGTGTCGTTGGTTTCGCATTTTCGTTTATTGACACTGACTTCCGAAATTAAAGTTATTTTTCCCTTTTTAGATTTTTTTTGGAAGTCGTTGGTTTTTTTTAATCAAAACGACGATGTTTGGAACTTGTTAAATAAGTGTTTCCTCAGCCTTGGATTTCTTATTAAAAAAAAAGATATAAGTAAGTATAATTTATCAGTCTTAGTTCTTAGCGATAATTTTAAATGATTGTAGTGATTAGTCACTACTTTACGGCAATACAGTTTTAATGGACTTACACGTTATGTTGACTGTAGAGTAACAATGGTCAAGGCCAACTTTAGAAGGGCAGTACATCATCATATCATAGTTCCTCGCTAGAATCTCTTGGAAATTGTCCAAATAATAATCCAGAATGACTTTTGTATTATTTTCAGTTTTCAGGTGACGAAATCATTTATCACTTCAGGTGATATATTGGGGAAAATTGGTATTGTAGAACCCGATCTTCCTTCCACGACATATTTTGCCACGTCCGTCCCTGAAATAGCACCCACAGTAGCTAATCTTGCGTGCTCATAGAAATTGACTGTTGACATTGCTGAGTCAGGATTCAGTTGACCTTTACAAATGTTTTATTGATCTAAGTCAGGTTCATTAACGATTTGACGCACCGTCATTTTTATAATGGTCATACCCATTGTTTTGCTGGTCTTCATATTAATATTGAACCGTTGGGACTCCAGTAGGTGTACAGACCTACACTGAATACTTTATGAATTGATTCGCATTCTGGGCTATGTTCAAGTAGTAATTTACGTAAGTAAAGTGTTGCCTCGATGATATTGTTTTGGCAACTTTGGTTTGTGCAGTCATCTTCGAAGTTAATATTTTCATAGTTTACGTTGCAAACTCTTGAACTGTTCTATATTTGAAGAGTAGGGATTGCAACGCATTATAATGATACCGTTACTTATTAAAAATCGACCCTTAACAATACAAGTCAACAGTCCTTTCAAAGTTTTAATATTTTGGTCATCAAAACATGAGCATGGAAGCGGAAGATGGTAAAAAGTTCAGCTGTAAAAATATCCATTAGAGGTCGACCTTCGCAACACTTGGGACTGGAAAATAGCCTGACGTTTACGAGTACATTATAAAAAAACAAAACTTGCAATTGCAAACGAAATTGGCGGTTGCGTACACCATGTAATGTTTACAAAACATGACAGGTATGTTTTTACAAAGGCTTAATAAACTCACGAAAACAAAGGAGTAAGAATATCGCCGACCGTCGTAATGAGATGTTTGGGGCTCGTATGGGAAGTAGAGAATAACTAGTCAGATTGACTGCCAATAGTATAATGATTTATTTAGTGTAAAATACAAGTAAAACGATGTAAAGGCTAGGTAAGCATAACATATGATACTTATTATAAAGGAGCATACATATTTAGTTATTAATCTAAAGGAGAGTATACACCTCATCTTCGGCAATTTGAAAAAAAAAAATATCTTCAGCTATTTTTTTTTTTTACATTTTACAACTTTTAGGATACAAAGGGCTTGGTTCGATTTTTGTGAATAATGTAAATTTTGTTATTTTTTCTAACTTTAACATTACATCCCAAATCTTCTACAACAGTAAATGGACCATCAAATAAGGGGTCCAATTTTTGACCATTTTCGTTTTTAATTAATATCAAGTCATCTTTATTATATTGAATTGGGTTCCAATATTTATCATAATAATTGTCTTTGCGGTTACATTTACTTAATATTAAATTATCTCTAGCATCTTTATTTGCTAATTGAAGCTTATACTTAAGAGTACGAGAATAATTTTCTGGATTATATAACGGTTCAACATCGTTACATAATCTAGATGGAAAAAAAAACAAAAAGTTACTGTGAAAGTTGTTTGGAGCCCATGTTACTAGTTACTACCGGTCGTTGATATGAAGAAAGTTGTAAAAGCAATAGAGTAAAGTACATAATTATATAACAAGTTATCTAAATCGTAATAACAACCAATATGTACGAGACGAAGAGTACAAGTTCAACAAACTCGCTGAGAGAGTTTCGCAATACGATCCAAATTCAGAATAGAGGTGGTATCTATGATCCAATCAACATTATCATCCAGCTGATATCAAACGAGTTGTGCAAGTGGCAGCACAAAGATCGCGAGGGCGAGGGCGGGAAGTAGGTCACAGAAGTGAGGAGGGAGCCCTTAGGCCACTTATCAAGCGAGCGACCGGGGCCGCGGCTAGCGGGGAAAGCGAGTTTGTCTCTCGAAATTTTTGTTGGTACATATCTGGCACTGTTGGTTGTGCTCGTTGGCTCGAGTTTAATGCTTCTCCATAGATGAGGTAATTATATTTTACCTTTATCCGTAATGAGGAAGGCTGTGCCCTTCCTAAAGCGCAGTAAAACTTTCTCAGTGCCAGTACAAGGTAAATCATTTCAGTGTAACTGCTGAATCAACTAGATTAAGAGCTGTTGGATAAATTTATTGTTAATTGAATCATCTCTTGTGTATATATGTTATGTATATCAATTTGTAAATAAATGACTAAGTATAAATTTCTAAATATTTTGAAACAACTGTCCACTGGCTAGATAGAGGTGAAATCACTCGTATTCACGCGTGAGTAGCTTTCCATCTGCCCTGATACCAGTTTGAGTGGGCTTGCAAACTAGTTAGGTAGTTATCTACCATACTTCATTTCACCCTCTAAAGATAAAGTGGTTGAAAGAAGTCCAGAGATTGAATCTTTGGGGAAAGGAGGTAAACGTTTTGCAGAGCGTTTACGACGTACGGCATTTCATACAAACTTTCAAGCCCTTGAAAGCCCTTTCGAAATAAATGAACCGATTTTAATTAAACTTCATACGCATAAGCAGGATACAAAGCTCTAAAAAGTTAGTACAGAACATTTTTTGAAATGTCTTATTTAAGAAATAATAACTGGAAATCTCTATTTTTGTGGAAAATTTAAAATCGATCTGATTTGGCTGTAACACTATTTTTCGTAAATGTTCTTGACAAACTTTTTATTTTTTTGTATCTTGCTTATGCGTCATCATCTGCGTAGCCTTTTCCCAACTATGTTGGGGTCGGCTTCCAGTCTAACCGGATGCAGCTGAATACCGAAAAACAAGGGCTTGAAAGTTTGTATGAAATGCCGTACGTTGTAAACGCTCAGAACGAATGAACTTGCTACAGAGAAAGCTTGATAGACAACGATGGTGGGCAGGAAGTAATAAGTACCTATTCTTATGTTTGTTAAACTTGAAGTACTTAGTTAATAGTGGCTAGTTTTTGTGCGATGTTTACCGTCCAAATAAGGTTGCTATTGTAACCTCGCCAAGCCCTTTGCGACGCACAACCTGCGAGGCCCCCGATTCTCAGTGCCATCGACAAAAATAATACTTATAAAATTCGTCTGTTTGTGTTTATTCTATCTTTATTTTGACGTCGCTAAGCGATTTAATCGGTTGCTATTTCATATACTGTGAGGGATAGGAATGATAGGATATAACACCTGGATGAGAGACGCAAGGAACCGGGACTATGACAAAAAAAGGGAGGCCTATACCCAGTAGTCGGTGATTCCGGGCTGAAAGAAATTATGGGTTGTTTCCGAACAATCATACTTACTATATTTTCTGGAATCATTCGCGTCAAACCATATTCTTCCCACAAGGTTTTCAAGCAAGCCTTCCGTAATTTAAAGCCTTATTTATTACACTACCCGATGTTTAGGGACCCTTTCCCTAAATCGGGATGGTGTAATAAGAGAAAGGGAGGAAGGGTCGGGATATTAAAAAAAAACCACATCACCTGTATCGGGCCCTAAATATCGCGGAGATGTCGATATTAGTCACATTTTCTAGTGAGTAGTTATTATAAAACAAGTGTTTCCTGTTTGTTTATGTAAGCAATTGTCGATGCAAGTTGCAATGAACAAAGACACATAATAAATACTTCATTCGAGTCAGTTTCTTTGTTGCTGAATAAAATGTTATTGTTCTCTGAGCGAGCCGTTGTTTTCTTTAAATACGTAGTTCAATTGTTATTTTCTTGGTCGAACCGTTCAGAATTGGATCTAGAAACCAAGGTTGGCGACTGTTTTGTTTTAATCATTTGTAACGTTTAGGAGTCTGTTTGAAATCTCGAAGAACACAGAAGATCACAGATCTACAATCTGTGATCTTCTGTGTGATCTTGCGTTCTTCTGTGATCTGAGTAAATAGACGTATTTTCTGAACTGTGTTCTATTTTCAGAGATAATTATAAATAGTTTAAAGATCAAGTTTGTCATAAGAGTTTTAGTAAATTACCTGAGAGGAAGAAAACATGACATGAAAACATTTACTAGGTCATGGTAGTTTAGAAGCAGCTAGTCTATAATACATATGATGTAAAGGAATGCAAGGTACAAATGTGATAGATATATCTTAACACATACAGTTTCAGGCCGTTGGAATCCACTGCACGGGAAGATTGGAAATAGCTTGCCGCCCAAACTGCACGACCTGAATTCTCAAGGAATCTTCACTCTTATAAATTCGAACTCCAATTCTCAAAATAAATGTTTCATAACAACTGTGGAAAGTGAAAAGATTGCATTTATGATAATGAATGGAATATTACAGGAAACTATAAAAGATGAAATTAATCATGATTTAATAGTTAATTTTAATATATTCAAATGATCTTTAGCCTAGTATTATCTTATGAACCATAAAATCGTATTAAGGTATTACTTAGGTACTGGACTTCAGTAAAAATAATGATTCTGTTCATATCGAATTCATTGGCAGAATTCAGAAACATATGCAATGAATTTGATAGCAGCAATTTCAAATCAGAGATCGCCTAACACGAACCAAATCCGTTTCGCAAAGTCCGAGTTACAAACCTTTAATAATGAAGGACCTCCAGTAGCATCGATCGGTACCGTTATTTTATGTTCCGCAGAACAAAGCCGAGGACACATAGCCGTCGGTCACGCACCATGGTTCTTCCGTCCGTGTGTTACTTGCCCTGCATTGATAGCAACCAATCTTACATAACAAGTATTAAAATATGAGAAGTAATGGCCTGTGATTTCAATTACGTTCAATGAGCCAAGTGTAGGTAATAATGATTCTATATTCGTTGATGATGTGCCGTGTTTCATTGGAATATGTAATCATGTTGCTAATGTGTATTGGGCGAACCATGTTGACGGGACTCTGTAATGAGATGGTGTTTTTAAAATATACAATAAAATGCTAATGACTGTTTTTACTTCTTTAACGTCAAGTTCTTGATGAAAGAATTATTGCAAGACTGGCAGCTACGACATGGGTTTTTATGAACTCAAAATTGATAACCGTTAAAAACACTTCGTGAGTGGTCATCAAATATATTTGAATCACAAATCAGTCGATAGCAGAAGTCACAAACTATAGTTCAATGCAATGGAATCTATCGAGGCAAACCAGGAAGCATCGGTGGGCACGCGACGCGATCTAACGGAGCGTGACACGAGAAATTAACTGTTATTTATACTATCAACGATGGCCCCGTTGAAATAACTTGTTACAAAACCGACGAAAGTATTTCGGCATTGATTTCAGATTATAACGACAAGTCTAGTGTCGCGTTTTAGTTTAACAACCGAACAGAATCTGCCGAAAGTGGTTGCTTCACTTTTGGATAGCGTATGCACCAATTATCTCCTACCTACTCGTATGATTTATTTTCTGCTGCTGCGTTTCGGTTTCATGTGTCGTCGTTATCTATACAACCGAGATTTTCTGCTTTATTATCTTTCTCGTTCAATCTTGTATAATGTTGTTATGTAGAACCATGACCAGCCATGACCGTCGGCCTTGGTTGGTGAGTGGTTCAGTCTGAAGGCTTTTCAAAGGTTTCTGCTGATGATTTTGCAACGTCAACGTCTGCACACTAGTGGTGGAATAGATTTTTAGATTGTCTTGCTCTTATTCAATTTGCATCAGTTAGATCGAGCCCATGAACATGACTACCATTCGATATTGTCAGACAAGTAAGTATTTATCTATACTTATTTGTCATAATTCACATGATGAATCACTTATATTATGATTGATCGCAATCGTGCACTATAAAATAATTAGATACGATCATATTTATGCAATTTTTTCCACGCCACAACATAAATTGTTCAGTCAGTCAACTGGAATAAATCACATGATTCTTATTGCAGCTATTCCTGTATTTCTTGTTCTACCACGAACTGGTCGTAGTAAGAAAATCTAGCGAAAGAGCAACAAAAGCTTCGAATAAAATCATAATGCGGTCATCTAGTCGCCTGCCAAGCGTAATAATTACGGCATTATTCTCTCAGGATCGTTTGTTGTCTGCCATTGGGAGCATATAATATATCCTCTATGAAGGTTGTGGCGGTCTATAAAAGACACCTATGTTCGTCAATAAACATTTACGGTCAGTTACGTAACCCAAAATAATGTTTAAAAACAAGTCGCTGTTATGAATCTGAACTCGTTGATGGTGAGGGCGTACGGAGTGTTAGGAGTTAGGTTTACCAACGGACGGCTGACACCGGCTGTAGCTGACGATCGTAATTACGCAACGGTCCAGCACGATTCTAATGAAACTCCTGGTCTAATTAAATTTACTGAATAAGCTACGCAGACATCTGTAAGTACATGAGTCTCTGTAGGAACGCGATGATCTGTTATAAATAATGTATATCAATCTCACGAATCGTGTTAGGACTGATGATATAATGGTTTTGTAATGGCTGTAACTTTATGGAAGAAGGTTAAGCTCCATTGTGATTCACAGTCGCACCATTGAGGCCAAAGTGAACGTCAACAATGTTTTTTTTTTTAAAGTAAGTAAATCGCAGGAAACTATGCTGCTGTACCTATGTAGATTTTCTGATGCTAACAATCACAAGATCGTCTCATGCACTTTTTTCCTTACTTTAGTAAACAATAATACAGTTGTTATCGATTGCTCAATGGTTGACATTGAAATTAATTGTGCTGCAAGCTGACCTGCACTTCCCAGGACAGAACAGCCCGCCCAGTATCTACAGACAGTTGTCAATAAAGGTGAAGAATACGATACTGCAATCACTGTCCATTTGCCTAGGATTGTGTGACAGTTCAGTGTCATTCAGCATTGAATATGTATGCGACTGATATGATGATCGAGTATCAAGTAGGTAGTCTAAATAGCCTCTTCCTACACAACGCTGACTGATGAAATCAGACATTAAAGACGTTAACCACAGACCATCTTTGTGGAACTAAAGTTTGCAACATTTTGAAGAAAGAACTCGCTGTCTTGCTAATGTATTGGGCTCACAAGAAAAGCGTTGAAGACTAAAGAGCACCATTTTCTGGTACATTAAGCAATGAAAAGAAAATTTACTTAGCCTTTGTGTATATTATCTTGAACAACAGGCCACTCTACTATCACTTACTAAACTTTAGAGTATGTTTAAGTTCTCTCTCTACAAATTATTATCATTTTGTTACGACAATGCAATTAAGATAATGTGCACATAGCTATGCAACTGTATCTTGTAATTCATGTCTTTATTGTTTGTCTCTGATAACAACTACTGGGGTTTTATCACGCCAGCTTCTATAAATAACGTGATACGTGCTAAGTACCTACTATTTATGAATGTCAATCAAGTAAACAGATCGACTTGCTTTGCGCTGTTCTTTGATATTGAATATCTGAATACATTACTTGGACATACATAATGCATTTTAAATACGATGTGGGGCTAGCTCGACTGAGCGGCAGCAGGGTGTGGATGTGGTGCTATGTCAGAAACAATGCCCACCTCCTGTCCTGCCCTCTGTGTCCCAAAACTTGCAGTCAAAGTGACCTCTGCGCTGTCGAAGTGGCGAAAGTTTTGGCCCAACAAGATCTGAGAAACGTCGTGTCAGCGACACAAAGAAGAAGAACACGAAGCGAAGTATCTTCTCTATGATCTATCACTTGTTCTTTTCTAGAGATCAAAAGGGTTCTTCTGATCTACTAAAAGGATCAAGTATAGAAATAGCTGATGTGGTCATATGAGTGTCATATTCGGCATTTTGTAAAACAACTGCCAGCTTAGGTTTCGCTGAACTTCTTCCTGCTTATGCGATTGATCCCTTTGCAGTCTTTTCCATCAAAACTTACTGGATTTACCAAGTAAAGTTGCAGAAGTATAACTAAGTAATAATTTTATATGACTTTGAAATTAATACAGTCTGCAACAACGCGGTGTTTACTAGCCTAAGCCTATCAATTTACTGATCATCTTCTATACCTTTATTTATATCGCTTTGTTACAAACAACTGAACAAAGAGATTTTAAATGAATTTATATAACTATTTATACTAATTGTTCTTTAAACACCTACACTAATCTAAGTTTGAATCAATAGATAGTCAGATAATCGTTATTTACCTGCAATTTTGATCCGGGGCCGATAAATCGAGCTTTTCTTGTGCAATAGGACAGACACAATGTTGCTTGACAGCCGGGGTCAGTCCACTAAACCGGTCCCCAAGTCGTGAGGTAGTACTTCGTTCTTTACCCTGCCCGTAAACACTGCCCACTTTCACAACACAGATTACTGACTTAAAAGTAATTCTATTACAAGGAAACAATGAAATTATCTCAAAAAAATTAGTTGAACGGTATATAATTATTGAAAAAGTAAAAAATAAAAATTTGTTAAAGCCTGAATTCGACGGAATTTAATTACGTTTATTCAGCACGACGCGACGAACAGCACGACCATAATTATGGCCTCTTAAAAGTGAGCTTCGTTGGATTTTTTTTTCGTTTATTACTGTTTTTTATTTATAAGTAATTTCTTGACGTTTGGAATTCTTAAGGTTTGAAAATTTTATTTTAGTACTATTTATTGAATCAGAGAAGAAAGCCTCAAAAATAAAGTCGAGCACAGAAACCACTTAGTAATTTGAATACTTTTTTAATATTAAGCTCTATAAGGTCATCATCCTTTGAAAGACCCCGCCAGTTGATTCTCGGGTGTTTTCAAAGTACAATGATCCTAAAATCAAATCTAATGTGTAATGTCGGACCGCAATTCCAATAAGTTCTTAGAATTTCCATTAAACTTAAAATTAAACGTGTTTTCTTTGGCCAGTAAAGATGTAAGTAGGTATGACCTGAATAGCCAGTATTATTTGTTTATGATATAAGCAAAATATATCAATGTCACTCCGTGCTTAATGAGCGACTCTGATGAAGTATTTTGCATAATATTAAGCAACGGTAGGGGCCCGTGGCTAAATAATAACAGCCGCACAGGTCGATCGATCAGGTTAAGCTACGCTTGCCGCGGTTGGTCTGTGGATGGGTGACCATCTTTGCATACCGTGTCCCCTCCGTGCCTCGGAAAGCACGTTAAGCCGTTGGTCCCGGCTGTCATTCGTGGATCTTTTACAGTCGTTACGGGTAGTCAGCAGCCCGAAAGTCTCACAACCAGTCTTACCAAGGGTTATCGTATTACCCAGTAACTGGGTTGTGGAGGTCAGATAGGCAGTCGCTCCATGTAAAATACTGGTATTCAGCTGCATCCGGTTAGACTGGAAGCCGACCCCAACATAGTTGGGAAAAGGCTAGGCAGATGATGATTAAGCAACGGTTACAATGCAAGAATACCCAGACAACTTTTTTATAAGATTTTAATCGCGTTGTTTATTTGTGGTCTGGCTATTAACTGATTAATTTTCGACTTAAGTAAGTATACAGAAAAAGAAGAAAAAACTGCAGTAAAACGTTTTGTAAAAGCACCGACATCCATAACAAAGAAGCTCTACTCCCATTTGCAGATGCAGACTCAGCCAAAGAAAATTGTTAAACGGTGATTACAATGATCAGTAAACGCTTCTGAAGAAATTTCTGTCTTACTCATGTAACCGGAGCTTTACATTAAGTAGTTTTTTTTTAAACAGGTTTTCCTAACCTGTTATATACTTACATAAATTATGTCTAATGAGTTAATGAGCTATTGGACCCGAGGCGTAACGATAGTGACATCATTCTGCCGTTGATGAGGACAAACTCAATCATCCAAATAATTTGATCGATTACGACGCGAATTTACGATACAACTGAGCTGAATTACATCATAATCGTAATCCATCCGAATCAGACATCATTAATATTGATGATATCTAAGTTTCTTCGAGTAAAAATTATAAACAAAAAGTAGGCCAAGGGTTTCACACATTGGACATGAGGAAAATTCTTAATGGCGAAGGCGATGTCAGCCTACAATTTTACGACAGTGGAAAAAAACATATATGAAGCTGACATAAAGATTTACAACTGAATCGATTCTTCCGCTAAAGGACAATCATATTTACATTAGTTATTTTCTTTACTTATAAAAGTATAACTCATGAAGTATTCTATAATATGCGGGCTAGACTAGACCGCATACTATAGAATAGTTACCAAAACGTCGTTGGTAACTTAATGTTTCACCAGGAACAAGTACAAAAGCAATTTATATTGTGCTACATTACACCTCCCTGTAGCTGATATGAAAACGAAAGTGCAGTACGGCTTTCTGTCGTTGATTCAAACAAAATCAATTTTCCGGATTAACTCACTTTAATTGTAATTTTACTTTCCCAGCGTTCTGAGCCCTCCTCGGCATTTATAGAATCGTTTTTATTCGTTGTCATTGTGCCTTCATGAATCGCCATGTCATTCATTTCAATATTTTGCCAGTGAAACATGGCCGGTCCACTATATAGATGAAGACCAGATCATAAAGTCAAGGTTCTATAAAACTCGTTGGTACTAACTGGGTAACCAGTACCAACGGGCAACGACTGCAGGTGTATTTTGCCCAGGTAGCCTGGGTAGGCAGCTTGGAGTTGATCTCAATCTTCCAGTGATTTCATCTACTAACATTCTTCATTCCCATGGCGTTCTTCATTCCAGTTTTTGTAGTACATACATGGAACTAGATTTTTATACTATTTGTTCAGTAAATAAGTATTACGTTTCGTTTGACACGGTCGTGAGATCAGTATTTGTTTGTACAACGCAATAAGCCACCACGCCATTTCGGTTGACTGCATTTGCTAGTTACGCAACCACTAGTTACTGTACTTCGAGTGTTCGATACTTAACTAACTTCTTGGAAAAATCTCTCGTAAGTAAACCTTATCGGTGATTAGCTTTCTTTTTAAATAAGAGGCATCTGTTGTTTCTTCTACCTATTCGATTTTATTACCCAGATTTATATCTCCACTTACGTTACGTGCAGTGTATTTTTTTATTTCTTTTGAATAAACTCGTCTTCTTTTAAATTCATCTTGTTCGTTTTTCTTTCAACAGTTTGGGTAGGAAAAGATTTGTTCACTACGAAAAGACCACAATATTTTTTTAGGACTTGTGTAGGATTATTTAGACTCAATTGTTTGGGACTGTTGTTTTAACCTTGGGAACTAAAGATAAACATTGTAACAGGTGCTTTATTTATCGTTTGATCTATAGACTAAAACATAAGAAAAAATATATTATAGTGAACCTACTTTAAGTAAATATTTTATGCCTGTGTTGTGTTGTGTGTTGATTTGATTGTTTCTAATTTTACATACATACACACACAGAGTTTTTATATTTTGGGACTTTAATCTTTATAGAATTACCTAATCTAACACAAGTAAGTTGCAAAAGAGTATCATTTGTTACAAACGATAGATACTCTTTATCATTGTTACTACATATCATTTGTTACTACAAATAATTTGTATAATTTTTTATCAAAACCAATGCACGCTAGTGTCAATGTCAATTTATCTTCATTTTATCTTTTCCAAAGAACACAAGTACTTTTATCTCACCCGGTTCTAGCATCCAGTTTAAATTAGCTTCCACATCACTGCGATATTTTTACGAAACACTCATTAACTTAATTTTCATAATGTTAAATTCTCATACTGGTCCGTGGTAGCAACCTTGTGGCACTCTTGCAACATTCTTCGGTCGTTCACCTGTCGAGAAGTGGACCTTGTTTTTAGTTTGACACTTTCGTACGATTTGTTGTTAAACACTAAAGATAGATAAGTGTAAAAAGTGACGCAAGTGAATTCCACGCCGTTTGCCTGTCATGTCGAGGTAAACAACGTGCAACGTCCAGAGTAACGTGTACCAAACAAAATCTCGTTTGAGCTCGATTAGAAATATTTTCCATTTCAATGTATTGGTGAATTTTCTGTTGCAACGGTTGCTTTGATCATTTTACGTGTATTGAATACACTGGCGATAATGACTTACTTGATACTCTATTTTAAAATGCGAGATGCTCATTCTATTCATTTTCAACAGGCTCCATTTTCAACAGGGTGATTCTAGTGTCAGAGACGAGTGACATTCGCCAGACGATAATATTTTAGTAATAAACACAAAAACTAACTGAAAAACCATTTTTCTAACCATTTTTCATATTTAAAATTGCCATTCGTGTTGCTAGTAGTCACGTCAAAAATCCCTAGGCATAGGTAAAAGATATTTTTACCAAAGCGAAAATCCAGTTTAAGTGCTGATTAAATTTTCTTGCGTGGTTTGAAGTCTTTATGCTGTTATGGTAGGTACTAATGGTTACTGAATCATCTAACCTTGTGATATCAATTCAACCTAAATGAAAAACATCATCGACAAAAACTTGTTTGTAGATCAACAATAGGTACTCTGTCAGTCTGTCCTCCATTACTGAAAGATCAATTCGTGTGAAAGAGAAGGAACATCACCAGCTGAGTACTGAAACCCTTCGAGTATGAGGGCAAAGAACGATTACATGCAACCCCATTTTAAACCTACGGTGGCAAATGAGCGGCTTTCAGAACTGGGTCACAGCGTGAAGGGACGAAATTGGGACAAACCCTTGGGGAGAGATGAGGGCTGGTTAGTTACTGCTTTGCTACTACGTCGTTATTTGAAATGGTATTGACTTTAAATTTCATTTTAATGCCATTCAGCTTTCAGGGGATTTGCCTAATGATATTGCGGGTCTGCGCTTTTGGAATACAAAAAAAGGTGATTCATGGCATGGACGTGTTTTTTTTTTCGTGTTGATCGTGTCTGTTTATGTCAACAATGTAGACCAAGTTGTGTCTTTAGAATACTGCCAGTATTTTGTATCTAAATGTAATGACTGGTCCCTTAATAAAATTAATTTCTCGCGACATTTCAGTAGAGATAGCTCTGTCCCTCCTCCATCTCACTGAAATTAATTAATCTGAAGTTGTGGTTTGTTTGCCTCGTACTGTGGTTTCGTATGATTTTTCAAGTCGCAGTACTCGAAGCCGTGACCTGGGACGACTTCAATAATAAATGCTATACCTATAGATAGGCACATTATAACACTGCGTAAGTGCGTATATACATCGCGAGTTTAATCAATTCGCTATAAACATAACTTCTTGGGCCGTCTCGCTAAAATTGATATTTGACACCAATACGAAAATTGAAGCTGGTTGTACTTGTAATGCTAGCAAATATTAATTATGTGAAGAATGTCTTCTTCATTTTACGCCTTTGCCTGCTGATGATAGAAAATTGAGGATTGTTAAAGGTTATTTCAATTGGATAGCACACGAACAGAATATTAAAGTTGTTGCTTCAATCAGTGTAAGTAACCACTAAGTAAGTAAAATAAATCATTTATCATTTATTATATTTTGACACGGTTAACAGTCTCAAGCTACTAACACTCTCAAAGGTTATCGTAGGAAAACCCTAGAACAAACATTAATGTTACATTCAACTTCCCATGTTTCTCTAACTAATTTAATTAGTTTAGTATGCGAAGAAAGAATAGTAAGTACTCTATTAAATTTTATTGTAGAATCACTACTGGTTTGTAGTAAATAGTCAGCTCACGTCTCAAAATTTGAGGCCAGTAGCTACAGTGTAGTGTCGCAACAATGGCATTTCGTAACAACTAATTTAATTTCATCGAATACGTGACATGCATTCAATAGATACTTTATTAATAGTACTTACATTTTATTATTTATTGAAGATAATGCGGTAGACGTTGGGCAAGCTATGCAAAATTGAATGAAATATTGCAAGCGTGCTGTGGTTTGTGAGGTGCTTGCCGTCAATTCAAATGTTTGAATTGTGTTAGTGCATTATTAAGATTTCTATTTAGAGTTAGGTTTTAAATGTCCGCTTGTGATCAGCATCAGAGTTAGTTGCGCTAAATTTATTTTCTATTCTCCAGATTACTTTCTTGCTGTTTTGGAATCTTTTCGTATTTGGTTGGACTGAATACAGTAGTTACTACGGAAATGCGTTGTATAGCGCTAAACACTACACATTCTTTCCTTATCTCAAATTGTCAATTCGTTCCAAATTGGGTTCGCATAAAAGACCGATTGTAACTATTCGATGTCGTTTTACTAGCAAATTGAATTGCAAATACGGTACGATAATGTATAGTAAAATAGCGGAATGCATCGTGGTTGTGTTAATTCTGTATAATTCATAAGTTTGTACGTTCAAGGAAAGCGGTTGCGTATTCCGATCATTTTTAATGCTTACAGTTGTTGATGAATTATTCATTCACGATGCGTGGCTTGACGCGTAACCCCTGCATATAATACCTGTAAAGATCTAAGGTTGAACAGTTTAATTATAAATAGAAGCACTGCATTAAACCACGCTGGATGAGAGAAACTGAGAGTTGATGAAATACTGTTTGTATATAATAATAATTATTTATTTAAGTCAGACACAGTGATCCCTAATTATGTTAGTAAGTAAACTTAAAAATTAGTAGTATATGAGGCGTAAAGTAAACTCAGAGTACGTTTACATTTTTCTAAGCTGTTTTTGTTAGTGAATTGCTTTCTGGAAAGTTATTATCACTGACTTCTGTTTCTCTCAATACGTTTTTGATCGTTGCAGTTGGTCTCATTTATGCAATTGCATCTGCAGTCCTAATATGTTTGAGATCTTATTCAGAATTCACTTCTTCCTCTTCAGCATTCAAATCTTTACCTACCTATAATATTCTCTTTGTTTGTTTCTTAAATAAGCAATTTTAATGAGGGGCGTGTTGCCACTTTAACCACTCAAGGTTGCATGAGACATAGCGTGGCATGGCAGTCGAAATAGCAATGTTAAATGGGTAAATATGTAATTTAGTGACTTATCAGAAATTCTTTTTTTCGCTAATGCATATGTTTACGTATTTCCCAGGCAGAGCGGAAAATTGATCTCAATGTTGTGGTAAGAGATCTGCATTTACATATTTTTTTGTGAAAAAACCTTTGCTCATCAAGTGTATGTCTTCTTGTAATCGTATTCTTGTATTTATACTCTAACTCTTCCTAGTTCCTACTGTTAGGTGCTAGACGTGCTCGGTGCTAGTGTATCCTTGTGTTATTTCCAACATCGTAAAACATAGCAAAAAATCTTCACAAGGCCATACAACTGAAAGTCCCATAACTCGTTTCTATCGATCGTCGCCAGCGCCAGCAGCCGTCGAGACTTCAACCGTCTTATTCACCGCGAATGAAAAATTAACGCCTTTTCCAAAGGAACGGGACTTTTTGTGTCTCAATCTTTCTAATTGCTATGCTGGTCCCGTCTCGCCAATCTACGGGCGGTGCCTCGAGAGCTTGTTTTTTTTTAATAGTCGGTAGACCGCTTAATTTGCCGCGAAATAACTCCGTACTTATTATGTGTCTGGAGAAATTGTACGGTTGATCTATTGATAATTTAAATGTTTTCGGAACGTACATTTCATGGTGTCTGTTTTTTTTTTTTGTAGAAAGTTAGGCGAATATCAGCAACTATGTTGATTGTACTTCATTTCTATGTTGTAGGTACTTACACGATTTCACAAGCAAACTCCTAAGAAATTCTCACTGAACTTCAAATCAGACAACTGAATTTATAAGCAGGTACTTATGAAAGTTACATGTTTGAGTAAAGATCATAATGATTTTAGACGGCTGTTTGCCATCGGCCTTTGCAGTGGATGTAAGTCGTTGTATCACGTGATCGGCAAGGCACGACCGGTTATAGTGCAGCAATTCAAAACTTAAGAGGGCATTATTATTGTTTTGATAAGATTAACGTTACTTTGAAATCATGTGTTGGTTGTCGTGAAACACCCGTGCACTATCGCTGTATAGTAGACTAGCTTCCGCCCGCGGCTTTGCCCGCGAGGTATGTCGATAAAAACTATCCAATGTCCTTCCCCGGGATGCAATCTATCTCTCTGCCAAATTCTATCGAAGTCCGTGCAGTGGTTTAGGCGTGAAAAGGTAACATACAGTCAGACAGAGTTACTTTCGAATTTATAATATCAGTATGGATATTCCACCATTTCGCACATTCCGATTAGTGATAGTTATTGCGTTTATTATGCAATCCTGCTAAGGCGCAGACATAACGGCTTACTGAAGTCCGTGTTTCCCGATATCTACTCGTATAACCTGGCAATCTTCAAGTCACGACTTCATGAGTGAAAAGATAACTTCTAGGCAAGAGTACCTACAGACCACACTGGTGAAATAGTGGTCAAACGCGAATCTTAAAATAAAAATAGTAATAAATAAAATGTTGTATAGTAAAGCCATGCGCTGTGACTGCGCAGGCGCGTGCATTGACCGCTAGGAATGCATCGCACGCGCATGGGCAAGCACATACTCACAGCTGTTCCCTGTTCCGCTGGCGTTTGGACGGCTGTTGGCGAGAATATTAATTTTAAAATAATGAAAAGCAAACTACGTAAATGATGGAATTTCATTTCGTGTTTCAAAAATAACTGATGGACGCAATGTTGGACTCAATGACAATGAATCAAGTGAATAGACAAAAAATAATTTGAATATCTAGTAATATCACAAAACTACGTCGCAATTTTATATATTCTAAATCTCGATACTCTATCACATTCTAAATTGTCTGCGTCATATGTAAATTATACAATGCACCATTATGAATTATAATCCGATGTACTAGTATGATGACTATCCAACATTCTCTTGCCAGAGACATTCCAAACTTCCGCATTCATTTCTTACTCATACATCATATTTAGTCATAAAAATTACAATAAAACCGGTTTGCTAAAAGTGTACGGAATAACGACAATGATCAATGAAAGTATTTCACTTTATTTATTTACTAGCTTCAGCCCGCGACTTCGTCTGCGTGAAATTTCTTGCACCCCGACCTACCCCGTCGCATCACATCACTTGCTCCCGCTATTATCTACTACTTCATTTACGGTTAGCGTTCTTTCTGACATCATTTCGTTTTGCTCGGCTTCACAGGGTCCGAGCGTGATCTGTGGCTTGAGTTTAAGAGCCTTCCTCAAGAATTGGGCTATCAAATACAAATAATTTTCCAAATCCGACTGGTAATGCCCGAGATTAGCGCGTTTAAACAAACTCTTCAGCTTTATTATTAGGAATTAATCCATTTTGCCCCACCGGCCGCCCCACTGGTGGGGCAAACTGGAATGCATAGATTTTCATCCGAATCTAGGTACTTCGTGACTCTTGTCTTTTGTAACACACATCCGCTTTCAAAACTGTGCATTTCTTCTCAGAAACAGTATTTTAATGTTCATGGGAACAACAACGCCACAAATGTCAACACGATATTCCAAGCACATGTAGATTACCATCAACATTAAGGGGGAAAGGGGGAATGGTGCGCAGTAAGAAAGTTCCCTCGGAACTCGGAAGAGGTAACGGTCGGCCTGGGGGCTGGGGGTAACAGGATACTCGCTGGGGGAACGGCAGAAAGCAATAGATAGCTTCGCCGTGTGATATATGGGATGGGGGAAAAGCGAAAAAAAAAATGTTTTGAATTACGACGAATTTTGTTAAAGTTAGTACCTACTTAATCAAAATTCAAAATGTGTTTCTCATATCTCACCATTAATCAAATGTTATGTAGGTATATTCCAACCAATACTTCAATAAGTATATTTAACTTTCTTCCGAATACCCGTCCTCTCCAAATATGACAACTTCTTTACAACATGACACATTTCGAAACTTCGCGCTGTACGTGTTTCCCCCCACTTCGCCCCGTCTGCCCCCTTATCCCTCAGGACCGGAGGCTTTATCAGGGACGCTTTATGAGCAACATCAGAAGCCAGCGCACTTATAAATGGAATCTGGCTTTACTGCCGATGCCCCTACTCCCATACAAGGAAAAATCGTTGGGAAAATACTCGTAAATATTTCATGATAGGTACTGTTACGGCGTGTGTCTCATCTCAGTTCGGGGGAAAATTACCAATAAAAGAGTTCGAGCGTATGTTGGGAGTTTTAGAGAAAAATATTG